>JAUPFV010000002.1:301958789-303314752 GCA_036936605.1 Limnanthes douglasii subsp. nivea | reverse complement strand
TGATCACTTCGTGCTCGATGAAGGTTGTGAGAATCGTCCGATTGGTCTTCCAAATATTTGTTCTCGTTTACTTATCGCACTTTGGACCGTGACTATAAATTTGTGACAACAAACCATGTATATAATGTCTAACACCACAAAACATTCACCCATTTATCCAAACGTGACCCCAACTCATTTGTAGTAGTAAAGGTTCATTATTGTTTTAAAAAAAATGTTTGGAGCAGAAACTAAGAGTTTTCTTCCATTTTATTTAGTGTTCGATGATAGTATTAAGTTGTTTTCAGGGGTTCGATGATAGTATTAGGATCTTTTAAGGGTTCAAGAATCTTTTACTACTTTTTAATATTTAGATGTTAGATTTGGGTTCAACAAAGGTTTGAAATTATGAGAAACATACCTTTTCAATTTGGTGGAACCCTATTTTAGTACAAGAATTGAAAATTGAGAAATATACTTATTTTATGTTTTGTATTTCATATTTACCATTTTTTTTATTCTTTTACAACATGTTTCGTAGTTATGTGGTGGTAGTGTTTTGTATTTTTCATTTTATATTATGAATGTATTTCACATGTGTGTTTAAACCTTGTTTCACATTCCAAAAATGATGTAAAGTCTTGTTTCTCATTTCACATTTCGGATTAAAATTATTTTGCATTTTTTATTTTAATTAAGTCTCGTTTCATGTTTCATAATTATTTAAATATTAAATCATTCTTATAATGATTTATGATTTTAGGTTTTGAATGGAGAACTCGATTTAACTCATACTAAAAGCGAGGCATTTGGTGTTGAGGGTTCTGAAAGAAGGGAGTTATGATGAATAAATTTATTTAGAAGAAGACGTGGTAAAAGTAGGAGATGACACGAGTTGACGATGAAGATGATGTAATGAAAGTTGGAGTTAATGGACGTTGAATCTCGTATAACAAAGACGACTCCACAAATAATGTCCAAAAAGAGGCTAACAACTAACAACTATAGTTCTTCATATGGATAATATAGATCAAATAACGTTCTAAATTAAATTATTGAAAATAAATTATACGTCACAAATACTTAGTATTCTAAAGAAACCAATAGATGAGTGAGAGAATAATTTCAAAAAGCCTTTTTTATAAGAGTGACACTTTATCATTACAAAATTTAAAAATATACGTTCAGAAAGATTACTGAAAAGTAAAAAATAAATGTAACCATCAATTTTACATTTGGCATTTCAATTCAGGCATGTTTTACGGCTTATATTCCATTAGATTACTGAAAAGTAATAAATGTAACCACCAATTTTGCATTTGGGCATTTCAATTCAAGCATGTTTTAAATCTTATATTCCATTTACAACATGTTTCATATTTTGTATTTCAAATGTAAGTCAAATCACGTTTCACACTTTGTAGTTCACATAAAACATGTTTCGCATTTCGCAATACATATAAATCTTGCTTTCTACATCACAATTAACTTAAGATTTGACCCTATTTCGTAATTGCATGGATCATAATCTTTTGATTGTTTTTAAAGCAAAGAAAGAGTTGGAAACATAATTGCAAACGTTGAACATAACAATCCTGAACCTAATAGAAAGTATAAAGACTCTAGACACTTGATTTGAAAAAAAGGTCTAAAACATGAGGTGAGTATACTCTGAACTCCAAATGTTTCCTTACAATATTCAGTAGTTGACAAATATCAGTAATTGATAAAGACAACATCATAGCTACAATGAAAGCACAATTAATGCAATACAGGCCAAACAAAACAAAACTATTAATTTGGCTATATTGCAAACAACTCAAACGCGTTGTACAATTTAGTTCCAATAAACCCAAACAAATGCATGACAGAATGTAATAAAAATGAAATGTATTCAATGAAGTACACGAAGAAACACAATAGAAGACGAAGTGATGACTGTTTTTACGCCCGATTTGATTAGAATGTTGTTAGACCTCAATGATGAAACAAGGTGCAAAATATAGAACACCGATGTCTTGGTTGTCTTTACAAGACCTGGTTGTACGTCTTCACAAGAAATGATTCCAAATCAGTTATAAGTCATCCTTTAGTATTTCACACACCGATGTCTTATCAACCTCCCTCTCCTGAAAGGCGAGAAGTAAAGGATATATAAAAAAAGAGTTCTAAGATTGTTTGGTTTGCGACTTATTATTATGAGCAAAGATTCTAGTTTACACCAGGAAATTATATGCCTGTCGATATTGTGCTGCAATCTTTTAACGTTTAATAAATATAGAAGTGTAGAAATCAAGCCAATGAGCACGTACCAGTAGCTTTGATGTGAGTCTTTTCAACTTGAGCCTAGCCTCTATAAAATATTCAGTGTTGCCATCATCAAGAGTATACTGGTCAACGTCTTGTAATTTGAATGTTAAGGATGGACAAGTGTAAGTAGTAACTATTGTGTGACAAACACTGGAAATGGTAACTCCCTCTAGACTACTCAATTTGTCTAAAGGCCATGTCAACCCTCCCTCCACATTGGAATCTATAACTGCAGATTCAATCACTTCTATAGCTTCCTGAAACGCCTATAAAGTTTAGAGAATCAGCGAAATTAGATTTAGCCTAATCAATACTATAAACTATTCAAGATTTCTACTTTTGGATAGTTTAATTAAAAGTATTTCGGACTGTTATATCTATTCTTAATAAGTATTGTCTTGGAATAATTTCACGAAGAACATCACGAGAGTTACTTGGAATCTAAGAAAACATCCCCCAAACAGTTTATCTCATAAATCTTTTAAAATAAAAAAAGTTTCAGGATTCAGAATAGGAACTTACCTCTCTTTTAGGTAGGATGGCCTTGCGGGATGATA
Source organism: Limnanthes douglasii subsp. nivea (assembly GCA_036936605.1). NCBI lineage: Eukaryota > Viridiplantae > Streptophyta > Magnoliopsida > Brassicales > Limnanthaceae > Limnanthes > Limnanthes douglasii. The sequence goes on along the minus strand of JAUPFV010000002.1, from coordinate 303,311,906 downwards.
ACAGCCTGAAGTCTTGACCCTTGTCATTGCACGATACGTCGATGAACCGCTGAAGGGGGCTTCCTTCAATCTACAAGTAGATGTCCACCTTTGAGGCTACGGAAATTAAGTAAATGACTTTAAGAAAAAGATAACTTGCCTTGTATACAGCTAAACTTTTCTCTTCTTTTATCCTACATTTGAAATAGATTGGTTTATCGTAGATATCTACAAGACACTTATACATGACAAAAAAAAAAACTCAAAGGATTTAGTAGCAACTCATAGAGTAGAGGATGATACCAGTACTAAAGAAAAGCATAGTAACATTTACATTTACAAATGATTACCTCCACATGATATGTTTCCTTCACACCTTGTATATGAAAACCTAGAGCTCCGATGCCAGTGAAGACCTTATGCACATAGTTCGTAGAAATATTTGTGCAAAACATTTCAAATAATCTATTTAAAATGGTTTCAGCCATCTGACCTTCTACTATACTTTCTGGGATAAGACTACATCAACAATATCGGCAATTCAAGATCAGATCAGAGTGTAAAACACTTTAACAGACAAAGCTTCAAGCTTTAATGATTTAAACATACCCATGAATAAAAATCTTGCCAATTAGAACAACAAGGCTCAGCTTTTCTTTTTCGATATATTCTCCCTCTACTTCTACTTTGCTCACATACTCAAAGTCGGACATTAAAAACTCATGGACATCTTCAGCTATGATCACCCATGGTTTCCCAATTCTTTCGTCCAGCTCCGCAACTGAAATCAAACATAAATTATACAAACAAATCCAAGAAGCAGAAAAAGAAGAGAAATTTTAAGACTAATACCTCACCTTCATCACTTGTGTTTGCCAAAATATGAAACGTCTCATCGGGAAACTTATGAATACGTAGATAAGAGAACATATATGTTTCTGTGTTATCACCCGAATCGGCTGGGATTGTTGTCTTTGTTATGGCATTATATGTGTATATAACTTCTGGAGCCCTAGTAGATTTAGACTTAGGAAGAGTTGATTCCCTGATTTGCTGCGGCCTAAAAGCATCTGACCGACACTGCCGTAGAGGATAAGGCATTACTCTAAAAACAAAAAAAACCAGCAATCTTAGTTCACGAGAACAGAATAATGCAAAAGATAGAACTCATTAAAACACGAAAGCATTTTCTCTTGGCTAATCTTGTACATACTTACATTCAAACCTTGACAGTATTCAAGAACTTAATGATTCAATAAGCAAATGAACACCAAACATGTATTTTTTTAGTTTTAGTAACGAAAAATGGAAACGTTCTCTGTGTACAAAGCAATGATTTATCATAGTTAGAGATTACCTAAAAGGTTGTAGGGAAGCTTGATACACAAGTATTTTATTCAATGATTTCTCTTGGCTAATCTTGTATAGACTTCAACTGTAATTCGTAATTCTTTTATATAAAACTGATTTTAATAACTATAAAACGGATTGTGGTACCAATATGTAGTTTGTTATAAGAATCGGTTTAATTTTGTAATTATAACACCTGATACAGATTATAGGCTTTACAAGTGAAGTACCCATACTTTTCTTTTTTCTTAAATAAAAAACTCTTTATTAACTGAAGATCGAACCTTAGTCATCCAGAGCATCACAGATTATAGATTCAACATCCAAGCTCATGAATAGGTATTGGTTCTTTTCTTTCCTCTTGAGATCATATTCCAATTTAGTTTCCTTGAACCTAGGTATTGGTTCTTTCTGTTGGGCTCTTCCTATGTCGGAGTCCAATTATCATATGGGCTAAGCCCAATTTGGATAACACATAGGATTTTGGTTTATGTATAAATATATATTTATACAGTGTCTTTCGGAAATTAACATCATATTCTATAGTGCAGTTTTTGAGAGAAAAAGGTGATTCGAGGCGGAACTTTGTTCTTTCAATCGGACTGTCTCCGGTTGTCCGATCGGCTTCAATTTTGGTGAGAAGGCTCGTCTACTTGTCCTCTACAATCTGTCCAGAGGGTTTTTGATTTGGAGTCATCTAAGTGTGTTTTTTTATCATCTTCTTCTAACTGCGTTGTGGGGATATTTCAGTGAGTTTTCTGATTTCGGTTCATTATCTTGTGTATTGGGGTTGTGTATGAAGTTGTCATACTTCTTGTGCCGTATGCTCTAGTTTTATCTAGAGAATAGTTTTGTAACCCATCTTCTGATAGTGAATATTTGGTTGGACTCCGAAATCAATCCCGTGGTTTTTACTTCCTACACTGGGAAGGTTTTCCACGTAAAAAAAGTGCTCTGTGTTGTTTGCGTTTATTTTATTCAGACTTGATATTTTTTGGAATCGTTATCTCTATCATACTGGATACAAGAAGGAAGATTTTGTTTGTGCTTCTATTTCTTGTCAAAGTGGTATCAGAGCAAGAGGTTGTGTACTTGTCTTGTATCAAATATGGAGGTGAATACTAGCAGAATGGTGACGATGAATGGTTCGAATTATCATATATGGAAATCGAAGATAGAAGATCTTCTTTATGTTAAAAGTTTTCATTTACTAGTGTTCGGTGATGAAAAACCTAAAGATAAGTCTGATGCAGAATGGATAATTATTCATCGACAGGTTTGTGGCTTTATTCGGCAATGGGTTGATGATAATGTGTTGAATCATGTTGTAGAAGAAACAGATGCAAGTAAATTGTGGAGTAAACTTGAGGAGTTATATGCTCGGAAGACAGGAAATAGTAAGTTACTTTTGTTCAAACAGTTGATGTATTTGAGGTATCAAGATGGATCACCTCTTACAGATCACTTGAATACCTTTCAAGGATTGATTAATCAGTTGGCTGCTATGGGTATCAAATTTGATGACTAGGTTTTGGCGTTATGGTTGCTTGGTTCGCTGCCAGACTCATGGGATACTTTCAGAATGTCTCTTTCTAATTCAGCTCCTGAAGGTAATATCTCAATGGCATTATTTAAAAGTAGTGTGTTGAATGAAGATATGAGAAGAAAAACAGTTGGCTTCTCTTCACATTCAGAACTCTAGTCGTTGAGAAACGTGGTAGAAATGAAAATCGCGGTTGGAAAACTAGAGGTAAAAGTAGAAGCAAGAGTCGGAACAAGTCTAATAAATTTGCAGATTGGGAGTGCTACTACTGTCATGAGATCGGGCACACTAAGAAATTTTGTCCTAAGTTGAGAAAGAAGAATAATTTTGGGAAATCTAACAATGGTAAAGAAGAAAAGAATAAGGAGAAAAATTATGATGAAAGTGGTGACGAGAAACATGTTGCTGCAGTTTCAGAGAGCTACTTCGTTGTTATTGATGATGCTGTTGTGACTTCTGTGTCTGATGAAAATGGTTGGGTAATTGATAGTGGTGCTACAATTCATGCCACTTCCCGTAGAGAATTTTTCTCATCTTACACCTCTGGTGACTTTGGTTCTGCAAAGATGGGAAATAATGATTTGTCTAAAGTGGTTGGTATTGGTGATGTTCATCTAGAAACAAGCATGGGTGCAAGATTGATTTTGAAGGGTGTTAAACATATACCCGATCTTCGATTGAATTTGATCTCTACAGGGAAGCTAGATGATGAAGGTTATTGCAGTATTTTAGCGAATGGGCAGTGGAAACTTACTAAGGGCTCGTTGGTTGTGGCAAGTGGACAAAAATATTCAGCCCTCTACATCATGTCTGCAAGGGTGTCTGCTGAGAAAATAAATGTTGTTAATGATGAATCAATGGTTGATTTGTGGCATAAAAGACTCGGTCACATTAGTGAAAAATGATTAGATATTCTGAGGAAGAAACAATACATTCGTGGGATACACAAAGCTCATTTAAAGAAATGCGTACATTGTTTGGCTGGAAAGCAGAATAGAGTAACTTTCAAGAGCTCGGCTCCTTCAAGAAAACCAAGTTTGCTTGACTTGGTACATACTGATGTTTGTGGTCCTTTCAGAACGAGAACACTTAGTGGCTGTTTGTACTTTGTTACTTTTGTTGATGATCATTCGAGTAAAGTTTGGGCTTACACTTTGAAAACAAAAGATCAAGTGTTAGATGTCTTTAAGCAGTTTCAAGCTTCAGTTGAGAGACAGAGTGGGAAACAATCTAAGTGTGTTAGAAGTGATAATGGGGGAGAATACATTGGTCCTTTTGATGATTATTGTAGACAACAAGGTATTCGGCATCAAAAGACACCTCCCAAGACCCCTCAGTTGAATGGCGTACCGGAGAGACTAAACCGAACATTAATTGAAAGGGTAAGATGTCTTCTTTCACAATCACAACTCCCTAAATACTTTTGGGGTGAAGCTTTGAATACAGTGGTACATGTCTTGAATCTTAGTCCTTCTGTACCTTTAGATGGAGATATCCCAAATAGAGTTTGGATAGGTAAAGATGTTTCTTATGATCATTTGCGTGTCTTTGGGTGCAAAGCTTATGTACATATTCCTAAAGATGATAGATCTAAACTCAATTCCAAGACAAGACAGTGTGTATTCATTGGTTATGGTCTTGATGAGTTCGGCTACAGATTTCATGATCCAATTAATAAGAAGCTTATTAGGAGCAGAGATGCCGTGTTTATGGAAGATCAGATAGTTCATGATATTGATAAGAGTCAAAATTCAGCGCCTATGTCTGAGAATGACTCGGTAGAATTGGGGCATATTCCGCTTGCACATACTCCTACAGAAGTTGAAGAAAATTCAGATGGTGACTCATATGCCTCAAGAGGTTCAAATATTGTTGATATTGGTGATCATGATAATGATTTCATGCATGAACAAGAGAATGAAGAATATGTTGAACAACTTTAAGTTCCAACGCGGAGATCTACTAGAGATAGACAACCCTCTACTAGATATCCTTCTGATGAATATATTTTGTTAACCGATGCAGGTGAGCCTGAGTGTTATGATGAGGCTATTAGTGGTGTATGTAAAAATCAATGGATTGAAGCGATGAATGAAGAGATGCAATCACTTCATGAGAATCATACATTTGAGTTAGTGAAGATACCTAAAGGGAGAAAAGCCTTAAGTAACAAGTGGGTGTATAGGTTGAAGCAAGATGATAGTTCTCTGCAACCTCGGTACAAAGCAAGATTGGTAGTCAAAGGCTTTGGTCAGAAAAAAGGTATTGATTTTGATGAAATATTTTCTCCAGTTGTAAAAGTGTCTTTTATTCGTGTGGTTGTAGGCATTGCAGCGAGTCTAGACTTGGAAATTGAGCAAATGGATGTAAAAACATCATTCTTGCATGGTGACTTGGAAGAAGAGATTTTTATGAAACAGCCTGAAGGTTTTGTGGTTGAAGGAAAATAAGATTATGTATGTAGACTGAAAAAGAGTCTATATGGTTTGAAGCAAGCTCCAAAAAATTGGTATAAGAAGTTCATGTCAGTTATGGGGGAGCAGGATTACAAGAAGACTTCTTCTCATAATTGTATATTTGTGAAGAAATTTTCTAATGCCGATTTTATCGTTCTTTTACTTTACGTGGATGATATGCTTATTGTTGGGAAGAATACTTCGCGGATTGATTCTTTGAAGAAACAGTTAAGTAAGTCTTTCGCAATGAAAGATTTAGGTCCAGCAAAGAAGATTCTCGGCATTCGGATTACTAGAGACAGAGACTTGAAGAATTTGTTCTTATCACAAGAAAAATACATTGAGAAAATTATTCAGAAGTTTAATATGGACAAAGCTAAAGTGGTTCGCTCACCACTTTCTAGTCACTTCAAGTTAAGCAAGAAACAATGTCCTTCAACTAATGAAGAAAAGAGAGACATGGCTAATATTCCATATGCATCTGCAGTTGGAAGTCTCATGTATGCCATGGTATGTACTCGTCCTGACTTAGCTCATAGTGTTTGTGTTGTGAGCAGATTTTTGTCAAATCCAGGTAGAGAGCATTGGGAAGCCGTGAAATGGATTATGAGGTATCTACGAGGAACCTCTAATTTGAAGCTCAGTTTTGGGATGAATAAACTTGAGTTGTTGGCTTATTCTGATTTAGACTTGGCTGGAGATGTCGATACTCGCAAGTTTACTTCTGGATATTTGATTAACTTTTGTGGTGGCGCTGTTTCATGGAAATCAAGATTACAAAAGTGTGTTGCCCTTTCAACGACAGAAGCTGAATTCATTGCAGTGACAGAAGCGAGTAAAGAGCTACTATGGATGAAGAATTTCTTGAAAGAACTTGGATTTGAGCAACACAGGTATGTACTGTTATGTGATAATCAGAGTGATATTCATCTCGTGAAGAATTCATCATTTCACTCAAAGTCGAAACATATTGATGTGAGATATCATTGGATTCGAGATATTCTTGATGCTAAACTAATGGAGGTTGATAAAGTTCATACAGATGATAATGGGTCTGACATGATGACAAAGGCTTCGCCTAGGGGAAATCTTGAAAATTGTAGATTGATCGTCGGGATGGCGAATCCTCCCACATAGTCGTGAGGGGGAGATTTGTTGGGCTTTTCCTATGTGGGAGTCCAATTATCATATGGGCTAAGCCCAATTTGGATAACACATAGGATTTTGGTTTATGTATAAATATATATATTTATACAGTGTCTTTCGGAAATTAACATCACATTCTATAGTGCAGTTTTTGAGAGAAAAAGGTGATTCGAGACGGAACTTTGTTCTTTCAATCGGACTGTCTCCGGTTGTCCGATCGGCTTCAATTTTGGTGAGAAGGCTCGTCTACTTGTCCTCTACAATCTGTCCAGAGGTTTTTGATTTGGAGTCATCTAAGTGTGTATTTTGATCATCTTCTTCTAACTGCGTTTTGGGGATATTTCAGTGAGTTTTCTGATTTCGGTTCATTATCTTGTGTATTGGGGTTGTGTATGAAGTTGTCATACTTCTTGTGGCTTTATCTATAGTTTTATCTAGAGAATAGTTTTGTAACCCATCTTCTGATAGTGAATATTTGGTTGGACTCCGAAATCAGTCCCGTGGTTTTTACTTCCTACATTGGGAAGGTTTCCCACATAAAAAAAGTGTTCTGTGTTGTTTGCGTTTATTTTATTCAGACTTGATATTTTTTGGGATCGTTATCTCTATCATACTGGATACAAGAAGGAAGATTTTGTTTGTGCTTCTATTTCTTGTCACTTTCGTTTTCTCTTGAGTTCATATTCCAATTTTAGTTTCCTTGAACTTGCGAAACACGTTTTTGCTAGGAAACAAAAGTCAGGCTTAACGTGTCTCTGATTGTTATTGAAAGCATAATTTACCCAAGATTATTATGTAACCAATTTTAGATAATATCTTTTTACTGTAATGTAACATGTTTGTATATAAAATACTAGTCAGAGAGACTATTCAATCAGTAGTTCTCAGACAGCTTAAGCTCAAGCCTTCTACGAATGTTATAACCCTTAGCTTAGCTGATTAGGAGTTTGGTTTTGGTTAATATCCATTTCGATGTCCACTTAGCAATCTAATCTGCTGTAAGATTTTGTTCTCTGCATATATGCCTAAGAGTCATAGATGGAATAATCAACTTCCTACAACAGACAATAACAGATCTAGGAACCCAAGAGCTTTACCTTTTTTTCCAGCATTTCAATAAAAAATAGTTTCTATATTGCTAATAGCCTTTTTCTCTACAAAGTATTAGTCAATCAAATAGAGCCATAGTTTCACCTATAATCAGAGAATTTTTACCATTGTATGCCAGAAGCAGCCAATATATCTCCATAAAAATCTTGATAAGAACTAACACCAAAAGTATACTCTCATAATCATAATCATAAATATCAATTATTATTATTTTATTATCTAAGTATTGCTAATTATAATCTATTTAAATGTAAGTACATATAACCATATGATTTTTTTTTAAATATCAATAACATACCAACATAAAATTTACTAACGACATTTTAGATATAAATTTACACAGCACACAAGTCTATCTTTTTCGGCTTGCGAACCCGTCATCTCAAATCAAAATTCACAAATTTCAAAAACTAAAGATCTATTCAACAAATTCGAGTGAAATCTCAAGTATTTTAACATAAAATCAACTACTAAATCAGGTATTCACAACTAAATTACTTTATTTTGTCTTTACTTTTTCAATTGTTGTGTTCGTAGTTATTTTTTACCTTCCAACTCCATATCTTTTAAGCTCTAACTCAATTTGTTTTTCCAAAAACACGCATATTTCTATTTTTTAAAGACAAGCAAAACAAAATCCATAAATGATATTTTTGGAGAATTTTTGTTTTTTTTTTCTTATTTCGTAACCAAATTATTCTTAATTGCGCAACTAGAACACGTTGTTTTTTCCAGACTAATTTCGCAACCTGATTAATCTAATTAGTAAAAAATAAGTCAAAAAAATATATCTTTCATGGAACAAGTTGTTTTCGTCTTAAAAAAACAAAACCAATGATATTTTCAGACTTTTTAGAGCTACGGTTTGAAATGTATATAATTTTTTTAAAAACATTGTAATACAAGCAACCAAAATCATATTTTCACCACTCTTTTCTTTTTATTTACGTAAATCATTTCACTCTATTCCGCAACTAAAAAAATTTATTTTTTAAAACTAAATTACTATTAATTACGCAACTCGAGCACACTTGTTTTTTCACAACCAAATTACTCTTAATTATGCAATTGAAACACAATTGTTTTTAGGCTAATTTTGCAACCGGATTACACTCATATTCATAACTAAATGCATTAAAAAAATATATATTTCGCCGATCTAGTTTTGTTCATCTTAGAAAAAATAAAATCATTGGTATTTGTTTGAGCTATGGTTTAAAAGATATACCATTTAAGAAAAACTGTATAACACAATTGTTTTTTTGCAACCGAAATCTTATTTATGCAACTATTTCTATCTTATTTACCCAACTCATTTTCACTTAATTATACACTAGAAACATTTATATTTTCAAAACCAAATTACTCTTAATTACACAACTAGAACAAATTTTTTTTACAGACTAATTTCACAACGCGATTGCTCTTATTTTCACAACTAAATATTGTAAAACAATTCAAAAAAAAATATTTCATGGATTTAGTTTGGTTCATCTTAAGAAAATAAAACCAATTGTTTTTTTATCTTTTTGGAACTATGATTTGAAAGATATTACAATAAAAAATAGGTGGTAGAAAGTAACGGTTAAAAATTATATTGGTATTAACAAAAAATCCAAATTGTTATCCTTACTTAAATTATAAAAACAATGTGGTTCTCAAAAATTTCTCAAACCTAACGTTAGGTGGTTATTGATAAATAAATTTGATTGTATGGGTAATTATTAATAAATCATCCTATTTTTTAATAATATCTCAAATATGGATTATTACTTCTTCTTTTTTGTAAAAATGCATTGAATAAAAAAATGGTTTCATACAAGTACATGAGGCATACCCCAAGGAGAGAATTAAGAGCTATAAAAGAATACAAGAATGAGGTAAGTAGACCTTAACCTTACTCAAACCCAAATAACAAAGAATAAGTGAAGGTGCCGAAATACCAACATAGTCAACGAGACAAATTTGCAGAGTCCAAAAACTCATGAGCAAACCAGCATATGAGCGAGACGAGGATGACAACAAATTGTCCAAACAAACGCAGAGAAAGAAATTTGAAGAGGCTAAGACCACTATGGTCAAAGAGGCTAGGCAGCGACAACAGAAGTGAACAAAGACAATGGACCATAAAGGAAAGTAGCAGCTTCAATCAAAACACAAAACACGATTTAGTTAGAAATTAATAGGACTAGATTTGTCAAACAACCTTGGTATTAAGGAATCTGAACCAAAGGTCATAAAGCATGCGATAAGATACTGCAGAGGCAGGGAAAAGGAGAGGATCTAAAAGTTCTAGCATTCTGTCACTCCATATGTGGTAGACAATAGCGTCAAAGCAGACACACCAAAGGTATTGTAAACTGGATGGAGGCCAGTTGGATACTTTATGGATCTAAGAGTACCGATTGTTATTGATGCTTAAAGAAAAACCAAGCTTGGAGCTTGGAAAATCCCAAATTATCTAAGTGTAATTACAGTCATTGAGGATATGATTATTGGTTTCTGAAGCGAAATTACATAAGACACATTTCTGGGGGTGTTTAGATCCCAACTCAAAAGCTTATCACGGGTGGAAAGTTTTCCTTGGATAGCAAGCCAAATGATGAAAAATGGCGGAGATTATTGAACTTATGCCATATTAAAACCGCCCATACGACACTTGAATGTGCGTATGAATGGCATTGTAGGTATAGTTAATAGTGAACTTAGGGATACCTCTCTTAGCAATCCAATAGTGGACGTCGTTGTGAATGATAGTGGAAGGAGGAAGGGAGAGGATAGGATGGTTAATCTCTTGGATACTACGAATGTTTCTAGCATTGGAAGACCTTAAATGGGTCGACCAGTTCCAGAGACTGTCCCGAATGATATCATAGACCTTAAGATTGCTCCACAAGAATCATCAATAATACTATGCTCGTAGTGGTTGACCAAAGAGGTTGACAACAATCAATGGTTAAACCAGAAGGAGGTCTTCTCCCTATTACCAATCGCAAACCTATACAGATTGCTAGCGATATGTCTAAGATTTTAAATTTTTCTCAAAGTCCATGAGGAAGCAGAGTCAATATTTAAAGATTAGAATTTTTTATCTTTTATCTTCTCAGAGTAAATCGAGTCACACCATATTGAGTTGACATATTTACTAATGGTTGACCACAAATGTTTGAGGACGGCCGCTTGATTCCAAATTTTTAGGTCTAGCGTCCCAAGGCCGCCCTCTAACATGGGGAAGGTTACAGTAGACCATGGCATTTTAGCACATGTAACCTTCATCTCGTGGCCAAACCAGAGAAAACGACGGAGAGATTAGGAGAGTTATTATAAAACTCTAGCGGGGAGAATAAAGATCGAAGACCAATATACCCGCCTAACAAAAAGAACAAATTTAATGAGGTGAATCTTGCTCGCATAAAAGAGGTGTTTGGAAGTCCATGAGGCAATACGGGTAGTGATTTTATCAAGAAGGGGTCAACAATTGTTATAGGAAAATCGACATGGGAGAAGGGGGACTCCAATGTATTTAACCGGAAGGCTACCAACCTGGAAACCAAGGATATTCATTAAATTTCATCTACGAGTATGGTTGACCCCAAAGAGGAAGATGTGGCTTTTTTATGACTAATTTTAAGGCCCGAGAGGTTAAATAATTCATTAAGACCGTCCTTGATAAAATTGAGAGAGTTAATTTCACCACGACACAATATCATTGATTCATCTACAAAGCAAAGGTTGACAATCTTAAGCTTATAGAACGTCTAATGGAAGCGGAAGTTTACATTATTTCTTTTCTCCTTAAGGATACTAGAGAGAACTTGTATGACCAAAGCAAATAACAAAGGGGATAAATGATCACATTGTCTGAGACCCTTTCTACCATGAAAAATCCCACGAGGGTCACTGTTAATATTAACGGAATAGGAAGGGGTGGCGATATATTGAATAATCCAATTGATCATCTGGTCCGGGAAATTTATGGCCACAAAGATATCAAGGATAAGGTGCCAACACACATTGTCAAAATCTTTCATCATGTCGAATTTTAGAGCGACCCTCAAGCCCTTGTGGTTAGTCTGATAACCCCTAAAGAGTTCTTGGGAAAGAAGAATATTATCCGTAATATTAAGGACAGCCACAAAAGCCGAGTGAAAATTTTCAATCAGATATCGGAAGGAGCCTTTGATCATGTTAGTTAGAATTGTGGATATAATTTTGTAGACCATGTTACAACAAAAAAATTGGCATGAAATCCTCGGCGATTGTGGGGAAATTATTCTTAAGGATAAGGGAAATAGTGGTGGAGTTCCAAGAAGGCTCAAAACAACTTAAACTAAAGAACATTATAATCCATCGTAGATATCTTTCCCTATTATGTTCCAAGAGTTCTTAAGAAAACCGCATTAAAACCGTCAGGTCCCAAGGATTAATCACTACCAACACTAAAAAGAGAACTTTTAATATCTTCCCACGTAACAAGACAAACCATCGAAGATCGATCCTGAGTAATAACATTAACATAAATAAGCAAAGAGATACGAGGGAGCCCTGAGTATCCTAGGAGAGACCTAGCGGCAAGAAGGTTTAAAAAATAGTTGACTAAGACACTCGCCATCTAATTTATGGAAGTGGCGAGATCCCCGTTACTATTAGAGATAGAGACAATTTGATTTCTTAAAACACGATTTATAATACTATTATGAAAGAATTGTGTGTTACGGTTCCTAACTTAAGCCAAGTCTCTCTAGATTTTTGTTTAAAGAAAGATATTGGACTGAGAAAAGATGGTTTTGGGAAATAAACACCATATAGCTAATATCACTATATTATTTACGATTAAGTTCACGAAGGGAAAATTGAAGCCGAGTGGACTTTTGGGAAACCAATCTCATACCATGAGCAGAGATTGGAAGGTTCTAAGAAGAATATACTATCTCGTTATAAGAAGGATGAGACTGCCACATATTAAAAAAATTAAAATGTTTTTTAATACGTGCCTTAAGGGAGCCCATAATAAGCTTAATAGTAGACTAATCAGAAGAGCGCGCAGATCCAAAATGGGCAACAGACATTGGAAAATAATCATCCCAAACACTATTAATAAGAACTCAGTTAATTCTTGAAGCAATAGGTTTTAAAAGGTTTTTTTATTGATCTAAGTGAAATGAGAACCAAACGACCGAAGGTCACTTAATTTATAATTAAAACAACAAATATTGAAGTCATTAATCTCATCCTAAGAGAACGAGATAGTATGTTCATCGAGGTTACGAATAGCGTTGAACTCTCTAAGAGAAACCGAAGGATAATTGCAACAAGAAGTCGAAATAGCCTCTAGGTCAGCTCATAGAGGGCGACGCTCGTGTCCATTAATGATGGAATATATAGCAGAAAGGAAGAAGAGGACAGGTTAGTTAAGACTACAAGCTTTATGGTGAATGAATTGAGAGAAATATTGGAGAATTGAGATGGAAACGATACTAGGGTTCCAAATTACCCAAATTCTACCTAGCCTATAAGAAGAGTGATTAGTGGCGTACTTCCAAAAAGCAGAAATATTTCTAATGGAGTTAACATTAGAAATATAGACCTTAGTCTATACTAGGATCATAATTGTGATATTATTTATAATGATAAAATCGTAATATTTTTTTGTCTAACGGGGTCGTTTATCCCACGGAAATTCCAAGAAACAAAAAACATTAAAAAAATTACAGCGAGATTGGTCCAAAAGTGGACATGAACTACAATATTACTATTCGCATACTCACCATTCGAATTACCTCTCTAGAAAAAAGAAGAACTTCTAACTTGAACCTAACTTCCCAATCTAACCTTTTCACAAAATCGAATAATAATAATAAGAAAAATCCAATAATTTTAATTTTACCCGATACAAAATTAAACTCCTCAAAAATAAGTTAGAAAATTAATTCAAAATAAATAGTTATAACTATTAATGTTAATGTACATATAAAAACTTGAAGTAAATAAAGATTCATCGACCCAACATTATAATATTTTATTAAAGCTAAGAGAGAGCGTTTTAATACCGTACTTAAAATTAGAGTAAAAGTTGACCTAGTGATAACTCAACCTTACCCAAGAAGAAGGATAAGAGATCTATGTTGCCAAACATCCAAGAAGAGAAGACATATCAACCCGTGGATGTCGATTCAGAGAAAAAAAAAGAATGCAGAACTTTTCGGGCATCCACGAATCCGAAAAAAAAAGAATGCAGAACTTTCCGGGCATCCACGAATCCATGTTGCTAACGTCATCTTAGGAATCGTTCGCAAACCTTTGTCTCAATTTATATCCCCAGCCACGAAGACTGAAGCCTAGCAACCAACAAAGCTCGAACATTTACCAACTGAAACACTCGTACGGCACCCCCCGCTTTGGTAAAGCTCCACCTCCACAGAATGGAAAGCCGTCTTGAACGGAACTAGGAATAGAAAGAAAAAGAAAGAGTAGGGGATGGAACTTTCGAAATGATATTTTTTTTTTATTCCGAAGAATCCAACTACAAAAAATGATAACATGATAACCAGAAAATAAATATGGAAGAGTAACCGAAAGATATTCTGGTGGCCTGAAGCCACTAAACAACCAAAATTGGACGATATTATTGCTTTCTTTCTCAGAGAGTGTGTGTCTAGAGAGTGAAAATGAGCGATAAAGAATGGTTATTAAGTATACCAAAATTCGATGGAGATTAAATGTAGACCATCACTACAACATTATAGAATGGCCAAAGATATTTCATATCATTCATAGATGACTTTTTAAGATATGGCTATTTATATTTCCTTCATAAAAAATCTGAAGTCATTGATATGTTCAAATTATTTAAGGCCAAAGTTGAATTGAAAACTGGCAAACATATTAAGGTTGTCAAATATGACCATGGTGGTGAATATTATTGAAGGTATAATAGATTCGGCGAACAACATCATGGGCCCACTCTTGGTTCCTTCAGGAATGTAAAATTGTCCCATAATACACCCTTGTGAGTCGGCTCACTATGAATGGTCTATTATAATGATGAAAACGTACATTAATAAATATAGTTAGGAGCATGATTTCTCATACATTAATACCATATTAACTTAGGGAAAAAGCTCATAAGTTAGAAATATACATCCTTAACATGGTACCCACTTCATCTACAACTAAAACACCATATGAATTATTCAGAGGGTGCAAGACTAGCTTTGAAAAAATTCATGTGTGGGGATTTCCAGCAGAAGTGAAGCCTTATAGGTCTAGTCAGTAAAATGTGGAGTCCAAAACAACTAGTTTTAATTTTATAGGGTACCCAGAACACTCTGTAGGTTACAAATTTTATTCTCTCATTAAGACTTCGATATTTGAGACATGACCTATAGTATCTTTTGATGATGTATTTTTTAGGGGCAATTATTCAGATAACAACACCTTTGTTAGGAACATTTGGAACCAATTAATTGAGTTTATGAAAATAATTCTTCGATGAAAATTATTATACCACTCATGAATGTTATATAGGGAATTAAGTTCCCCTTATTGATGTTGCACTTCCACCTCAAGTAGAAAATATTCATGTTGATTTTAATGAAAATGTCCATCATATTGAGCCATTATTGTGAAGATCCACTCAAGAGAGGAGGAGGGTAATATATTCGGATTATGTAGCATTTTTTAATGAAGATGAAGAAACTTCATACACAACGGTAGATGGTATAGTCACATTTTCAATTGATATAAAGTGTCTAAACTCTAAACTATGGATTGAAGCAATGAATATAAAATAAGACTCAATGCAAGATGATTTCATTTAAGATATTTTCACCTTACTAGAAGGGTAGAAATCACTTAGTTCAAATGGTTTTTTAAAACCAAACGTGATATTTCAAGGAAAATGGAAAGATACAAAACTCACCTTGTAGCAAAAAGGTACAGTCAAACTGAAGAGATTAACTATAATGAGACGTTTTCTTTAATATCTTAAAATACTCATTTAGGAAAATCATGACTCTTATTTTTTATTTTAACCTTAAGCTTTATTAGATGAATATTAAGACAAGGTTTCTCAATGAAGACATTGATGAAATGATTTCTATAAAGTAACCTGAAATATTTGTGTTTGGCGACCCAAAGTCTGAGGTCTGTAAACAATAATTATTCAGGATGGGTGATATGTGTATCTTATAACACATGTCAGCCATCTTTCATCTTCAAAACATATTTAGATAATGTTTTATAGTTTAAATGTCTCTTTTAAACGAGTGTCAGAGAAAATATATAACTGTCGTTTGACCTTATTTTATTTTTCTTTCATCAGCTCCTGAAAAAAATATATACACCACCTTTTAACTAATATAATTTGACATTTCCTTACAAATATCGTCTAGAGAACATACAAATAGCAGCTTTTATCATACAACATGATTTTATATCATTTTAGAAATTTAGTGTGGCATATTATATATTACTAACTCAGTTTGGCTTATAGTCGTCATCACAAATTAAGAATTTATAATCTTCTTAATGTGACCTCTTAAACTTTATTAGTTAGACTTGACTTATAGTCATGTTCGCATTAATTAGATGTTCAATCTCTTACATTATATTATTTGAGCTTACGTTATAGCTATATTTTCTTTAAATCAATATATAAATTAGTTTAATTTTTCTAACTCATTTATTTATTCCACTTGTTTATCACCCAAACATCTCCATTGAGAGTCATTATTATTATCATCACTATCTTGAAGATTACTAATTATCTTCTTCTCTAAGAACCATAAAGAACTATCATTATCGTTACTTTTGTATAAAATGATATCACTATTAATATACTGGAGAAACATTAGTAACATTTTGACGACAAATTTATCGTGAAGAACGTTGTGTGAGAAAAAATTACTTGTGTCACCTTAGAGAAAATTACAAACATTGTGTTAGTGGAGAATCATGAAGAAACATCACTATCATTACTTTTAGAGAATAATATCACTATTAATATTTTGGAGAAACATTAGTAACATTTTGGAGAGAACGTTATCATAGAGACCGTGGCTTTAAAGAATATTACGTGTATCGTATTGGAGGAAAACTACTAGAAGCGTATTATTTGAACCATTACTTTATTTTGAACATTTTGTTTTAGTATTTTGAAATATTTTAGCTTACTTGACTGCATTTAAACTCCATCATTATTTCATTATTTTGAAATTAAAAAATATAACCACACATTTAATATTTTGAAAAGACATTTTATTCATGATGGTTTTTATAATGTCTTATTAAGAAACAGTCTGAGCCACCAGATAGGAAAAAAGAGTATGCTGATTAACTATTACATCTCACTTTTATAAAATTTAAAATGGTGAATATTCAATGGGTATTCAATAGGAGCCAACTTTCCAACAATTTTATCTCTCTTTCCCTAAAACACCTACCTTAGAACCAAATCTCCTTCCTGAAAAATCTTCATATTTAGTTTTGTATTGTAACCACTTTGCATAAAAGCCCTATAGTTTCGACTCTGACATAGGATTGATCCCGTCGTTCTTCTATCAAATTAATGTTCATCTGTTTTTTACCTATCTTTATCTTCTGATGAATAATATTCAATTTGATGACCATGAATCATAATTTATGTTGGAATAATAGTTTCCATTCCATACACCATAGCAAATGGATTTTCAGGTGTCGTTACTTTAAGAGTTGTTCTTTATGCTCACAAAACATCATTACGGAAATATGGCTGGTTTTGTGTAGCTAACTTAGGCTTTCTCTTTATCTCGTGCAAGATAGTTCTATGTGTAACCTTTACTTTTCTATTTTTATAAGAATAATATGGAGTAAACAAATGTTGTTCTATATCTAAATTTCTTCAAAAAGCTGTCATCATATCATTTTAAAATTGCAGACCAGTATCCATGATTAACACCCTTGAACTTCCAAAACGACTCAAAATACTGGACTCTAAAAACTCACAAACTTCTTGAGACCTTGTTCTTACCAACTAATTTTCTTAAACACAGTTTTCAAGTAATCAACGACTACAATTCAAAAAAAGCATCATCTTCATCGCTTTTTGTACCGGTCCTGCCAAGTTAATTTCCTATCTAGCGGAACAAAGTTGGGAATGATTTTATCATATTACATCACTATATATATGACTTTATTTTAAAAAAACATTGACAATAGATCACAGTGTTGAACAGTTTTTTACATCGGCCAAAAGCGTCGACGAATAATATTCAACTAACAAAGCGTTATGTCAATACCCGATAACCAAAATGCGTAACTACTACTCCCTCGTGTGTATCCCTCAAAATAATCAAAGCTTACCATTTTCAAAGACATATCAATAATGATAGTGTAGAACATTTCCGGTATAAATTTTCATTAAGGACAACATACTTTACAGTTGCGCAATCCCAAAGCTCAAGCTTTCGTTTTGTCCGACAGTGTAATTTCATCATTTAAGAAGATCAAATACTTTTTGGGCCAAACATTGTTATTTTAAAAATTATCCGACCAGTTGATTTTTTAACCTTTTTGGTCGATTTGGATAGAGAAATTGCTAATAAAGCTTTCAGCTGACTTGGATATGTCTCATTCCTCTTTTACTTATCACAAAACCAATGAACTTTCATGATTTAACCCCAACAAACAATTTAGAATATTCATACTATATTTCCTCAAATTGTTAATAGTTTCAAACAAATACATGTCAAGTTGTTTCCACTTTGAATGATATTCTTTTATAATTGATTGAATTTAAACTTCTATTAATAGTCAAAGACAATGCATGATAAACAATCCATCTACTCACATCGGTTACATCAGAAATGCTCCAAAAAAAAATATCTTGTTTCATTCAAATTCTTCCACATATCATATATCTCCTCTTGTTCATTATTTTCATCCATCAACATACTCATCGATAAATCATGTTGTAGATAATATTATATAGTTTTCCTCTAGATCTCTGTAATAACCTCAATGCTCCCGCTTATATAGTACCTGACGCACTAATGGTAAAACGATGGTTAAACGACATTATTGCATTCATCATAGGACGCGCTAATTGTAAATCGATTTTATTGCATTCATCCTCATCAAATTACATACTAATGATAAAATAACACTACTTCATCCATCATATATAACTTGGATCACCCCTAAATTATGTTATAGGAATCTAAAATAAACCATCATTAACCATTACATCAACAATTTGGGTTAAAACCCTATTAAAACACATAGGACCTAATGTTATATTATTAAAACACACCATATTTAATTAACTTGTTGGTAAAAAACTAATGAAAAAAATATCAAACATATCCAAATTCAAAGGTAAAATAAGGACAAAGGATTGAAGTCATTAAAGTGAAAGTCATGCATATAAAAACAAAATAAAGTGCAAAGAGTTGAACTACAACTGAGTACATAAAACTAAAAAATACGTGATTGTTCAAAGATTTTCTTCAAAATAGATACATAAAAAACGAGAACTTTAATTGAAAAAAGATACACAAAATAATAAACTAAAAAAGTTTACATACTACATGGGGCTAGTATGAGGTCAGACATGAATCAAAAGTGGTAAGAAAAAGCTTAAAAGTTTTACCGCTGCTTTGTTTATAGTCTTTGGAGAATTCGAAACATATTTATAATAATTTTCAAACATAAAATGGATATATTAAATAATATGTATGAGAAATGTTGGGTTACAGTTTGGAGAGGCTTACTTTATAAGCAAGTTTAATTTAACAGCCACACATCTGTGCAAACAGTTTCCTCATTATTGCATAAACCACCTAAATTGTATATAGCCAATCTAATGTTGGTGATCCTTGAGATTTCAAAATCTTTATTTCTTTAAGACTTAGCATCACTACTATCAACCACAACATCGATAAAACAAGCTCCAATAGCGATCCTTCATTGACAAGGTCTCATAGGTTTAGTCATTTGCACTGTTGGATCTATTGTTATGGTTGAGATTTTTATTTAAAATCTATATAAACCTCTTATATATGTGTTTACATAGATCTATTGTTATTGTTATGATTTTGGAGAAGAATAAAATTATTTATGTAACTTGGTATTTTTTTTATTCAGAGGTTATTTTGATTTGATATTTTTCTCTTATGAATAAACCTCTTATATAGGTGTTTATATAGACCTTTCACGTTCTTCTATTAATTTCTAGGAATTTCCACATTTCACAATAAATACGTCACTCATGAAGTCTATATAGTGCACTTGGATACATACATTAAACCCAGACATTTATATGACTTCCTAAATTCTTCTAAAGGTTAATAAGAAATAATAATTTTGAGTAGTGGAATGAAATTTGAGAAGAAGGATATAAGTGGTGCTGATAAATCAGATGTACAGAGGAAAAACTGGCATAATGAAAATAGAAAGAACATTAGGGAGAATGACAAATTGCAGTAACAATCACACAGAGAGAGGCACTCATCCTCGAAAATATGGTCGCAAGCCCGTTGTTGAGAAACCTAAACTAGCATCTCCTGATGAAAGTGGTTCTCGTAGCCGAAAAGCAGTGCCTGCTGTTGAACTTGCTCGGGCATTTGCAAGATCATTCTCGGATCCAAAAGTTGATCCAAAAGCTCATAATAGGCATTCATCACAATGTGGACTTCTTGGCAGGACTGAAGTTCCATTTTACAAGCATATGAATCTTTTAGTTGAGTAGATTAATGGCTACTGAAGTTTTTACTGTTTCGCCAGATTAGGACTTCTTGACAGTGGCCCGTTGTATTTAAGAGCAAAAGGGGCGTATGCGTTAATGACTATTTTTAAGGGCGTATTAGTTAATTTCTTTTGATAATGAGTATTTTTAAGGAAAATTTAAAGCTAAAAATAATGACTATTTTTAAAGAATTTATTTTAAAACAAATCTTGGATAATGTCTATTTGTAAGAAAACTTTGAAATTAAATATCTTGGATAAACTTTTGAGCTAAAAATATTAGATAATGTCTATTTTTAATCGAAAAATCTTGGATAATGCCTATTTTTAAAGAATATTTTAATTTAAAATATTTATAAATTGTAGGATGTAGTCTACATCTCAATCTCCAAAAGATTATTGGTGGTTTCTTTGTTGATATGGTCTAGAAGGGCTAAAAATCATGGTTAGTCACTCGAGTTGTTTATTTATTTCAAAATAGCCAGTTATCCAATTTTTGTATCAAAAGAGTCACTTTGTTGCACCCGCGGTACCAAAAATGCAAAAAAGAAACAAAAAAAATGGCAATTTTGATACAAATAAAATTTCAGTCGAAGATTTCAAACAAATGACTAGCTCTAGTGACCAATCATGATTCTTAACCGATATAGAGGTGTTGGTATTACAAATTCATTCAGTCGATCGTACCAGAAATTTAAAAATCGATAGGTTCTAGCCGTGATGGTGCCAATTTCTTACATTTGAAATTTTTATCATTTTATTTTAAAGATGAGCAACTAGGCATGTTGTTGGCTTTATTCATATTAAACTTTGAGGCACTTGTTGTACTAGTATATCATGCGACACGAGGAATTTACATGTCTTCGTTCCACTACCTTTTACATTCTTAAAATCTTTGCCTATGTTTAAGAGTACTTAGTTGATTGAGATTATTGTATGATCAAATTAGCAAAAATACTATTTAAATTTCAACTTCAACCTTGAGTTTTAGTCTTTAAAAGTACTGTATGACATCATGAAGTTGCATGCAATATAGTTGTAAAAAGATTAATTTTATGGAAATGAGGAAGAATTTGCTTTCAACAACTTTGAGTAGTTTTTTTTTTTTTCGAAGTGAAGACCACTGATTTCAAGAAGGAACAATCTTTGTATTTAAATATACAAACTGAATGAAAAGTTACGCTACATCAGGTTCAATCAAACTTTGCATTGATATTTGGCTTTTCTGAACAATGAATTCCGAATGAACTTGTTGACTCACAAGATACTGTAAAGTTGTCTTAGAGCTAAAAAGTTCTAACATTATACATAAGGTGTTTTGATTGAAAAAAACTTATAAAGAGATTCTAGCTACATGGAAGTTAACTTTACATTTTGCATCAGGTTTTTATAAAAAAACACAAAAAATAATTAAACCCTTAATTAAGATTTAGCTACCAAAAAAATAAAAATGAGATTATTTACGGGTTGTCTGCAAGTATCCATCTTGTGTTTTGTTTCTTTTTATTCCTTAGCAATTCTGTAGATAAACTTGAAAACCTTGCAGAACCAGGTTAGAAAAGAAAAGGGTTTGATTTCTAAACATTGTAGGAAGCGTAAGATTTGTGTTTAGGGTTTAAGATGATAAAATTCTTAGACTTAGCCCTTATTTATAGTCTTCAAAATGTGAGGCCAACATTGTAAAGCACATCCTTTAATACTTCCTTGTGTCTGGGGACCCCAACCCGATAAATTGATAATTCAATTTGTTCCGTGATTTATTAATTATGGCTTAAGTGTTGGGTTTTAGGTCATCTTCTTCGCAATGCCAAAATTGAACCCAGTTACCACACTTGAGCCCTTAACACCTTCACACCCATAGGTCAAATTTAGTTAATTAAATAATTAACTCGATTACTTTAAATTTGGACTTCCTTAAGACAATGACCGAATATTTTTATTTAGTATGTTAGTCAAAATTAATATTGGTCCATAAATATATTAAATAAATATATTTCAACAATCTCTCACTTGGACCACCACATGCTACTCATAAATACATATTCTACTCTAATAGGATCCATGTATTCATTATCAATGGGTAAACCGTACAAACCCATACATGACTGAGAATAATAAAGGACTAAAGACGTATTTCTCGTAATGTGAAAAATATGATGAAACAATATTCACATTACTAGTATCAATCAATTACTTTGTCCAATTATGGAGTGTGGCTTAAGAGTGGCCTCTAATCGTACATATCTACTTTTAAATGGTTCATAACTTTGGAACTCCAATATAGTACATATATTAATAAATATATACAAGCATATATATATATATATTACAATAAACTTTAATGTGCACAATACTGCAAAATATAACATCAGATTCCATTACAAACTCTCCCACTGAAACTAACAATTCTCTAAATCAACTACACAGATACGTATGATGTGTCCCTGGAAAAGCTTAGGCAAAATCGTTTTTGTTAGAGGATCCGCTATCATGGAGTTTGTGTCGATATGCTCTATACTTATCTGACTCATATGTACTCTTTCTTCAACAGACAAAAACTTTATGTCTATGTGTTTGGATTTAGACGAGCTCTTGTTGCTATTATAGCATTGTACTGCAGAATTGTTATCGTAATATAACCTCATGGGACCTTCTATCCCTTGTACAGTGCGCAATCGAATAAAAAAATTCCACAACCACAGTCTCTGGTTTGATACCTCAAAGCATGCAACAAATTTTGATGCCATGGTGGATGATGCAATAAGTGTTTGCTTTACATTTTTCCAAGATATTGCATCTTCAGCCAATAAGAATATGTTTCCTGCCGTGCTCTTTAGTGTGTCTACCCATCCACCAAAATACGAGTTGGAATACCCAATGATCTCTAGTTTATCTGACTTCTCATATGTCAACATGTTTTATTTTGTTCCTTGCAGTTAGGGGAGTACCAATTTAACTTATTTCTAGTGATCCATGCCTGGATTACTAACATATCTCCCTAACATATTTACAACAAATGCAATGTGCGGCCTAGTAAAAACATGAGCATACGTTAAACTCGCAACTGCCAAAACATAAGTGACTGTTTTCATTTCCTCAATCTTAAGTTTTGTCTTAGGATATTAACCCAGACTAAGTCTATCACCGTTTGCTATAGGGGTACTTAGGGGTTCGAAATCTGTCAATTCGTAACGTTGTATCACACTTTCAATGTATGCCTTTTTGTGGTAATCCAAGAATACTATGAGACAAATCTTGATGTTTCTGGATTCCTAACATAAAACTGGCATCACGAAGATCCTTCATATCAAACTTGTCTGACAAAAATCTTTTTGTAATGTGTAACAATTCCTTATTTTTCGAGCCAAGCAATATGTCATCCACATATAAAATAAGAAATATGAAATTAATCTCACTGAACTTGTTATACACACAATCCTCAACTGAGTTGATATCAAAATCATAATCAACTATCACCTCAAGGAATTTGTGGTACCATTGACGAAAGGCCTGTTTGAGCCCATAAATTGATTTCTTAAGTCTGAAAACCATATCATTTGGGTTGTTTTTTACAAAGTGTTCTTGTTACACCATATAGATCATTTTCTTAATATCACAATTGATTTAAAAAAATGGTATTAACTAATTTCTTAAGTCTGAAAACCATATCATTTGGGTTGTTTTCTACAAAGTGTTCTTGTTACACCCTAGGTAACTGTACCTTATACAAAAGTGAAAGTGGTTATCTTTAATAGCCTACTTTAATTATTACTACCAGTTTCTCTTCCTAAAAAGAATAATCAAGTGCTTATTACTCCTCCCCCTTTATAAGAGAACTAATTTTTCACTATTTCTATCTCTAGAGAGAGAAAACGTTCTTCAATCTAAAAAATCATTCAAATTTCACCTCAAATGTTAATTTCTTCAAAGTTTGTATATTCAAAGAAAGGGAGGCGTTATTCAGAGGTGGCTGGCTTAATCTGTCCGAATTGGAGAAAGAGAAAAACCAAGCTAGAATCGTTGTTGGACTACCGGATTCACCAGGCGGAGCAATCGTAGCCCAAGTCTCATATCAAAGTAACGTTTCTTTATCTAAGAAATATCCAATTTCCTTTAAACCTAGCCCACTCGCTCAACCATCTACATCTTTTGCTCAATCATATACATCCCCTAACAAATTCGTACGATCACTTAAAATACCTTCAACAAAAGAAATAAGTAGTCGCAAACCCCCCTTTAACTTTCATAACTATGGGGTCTGATGCTGGTGAAAGTACTCTTTGTAGAATCACTAGTCTCTTTAAAACCAAAGCTAAAAATCCTGTGTATAAGAAAACATACAATCCTACTGAGGTTCTCACCGATACTAGCCACCCTTTATGGCTAAATCCATCTTTGGAAGATTCTACAGCATCAGAGCTTCCTTCATAACCTACTACGGGCTTCAATCCACCAGCTCCATCTGTTGAGCCCTCTCGAGTTGCAGAAGAGGACCCTTGTGTAAAACCTAGTGATTATTTGGATCAACAGCCACATGTGATGGAGGAGAGAATGGATGAAAGTATGGAATATATCCCCTTGGAAACATTTGACCACACTGGCGATAATTAGAGTGTGGTTCGGGAAAATAGAGAAAAAATTAAAGTGCTAGAATCCAAACCACTTTTGAAGTTCTTTGTTGGGAAAGTTTAGCCCAATATGTCTAAGGTTAGTGTCAAATATTTACTGGACCTTCAAAGAATATCCTATATATATTCTCATACAACTAAATTGGATAGGATTCATACAAATAGGGTTTTCTAAAATCAATCAAAGTGAGGATTCATATTCCTGAGGAAACTCTGATGGACTGCAAAGCTGGAGAACTGGTGGTGTATACCGAAGTACTTAACTAGGGTTTTAGGCTTCCTTTGGACCTAGAAATAGTTATGTATTTTCACTTGGTAAAGTTATGTGTAATCCAATTAAGCCATAATGCATTGTTTACAATGTTAGCTAGCATCAGCCTCAAGGCTATCGAAAATTACGATGCACATGGAGCAGTTTGTTGTTGTAGTAGGTCAATGCCAAAATGGTCATATCCCATTTTATTACTTCAATATTGGGAATGACTATAAATTAGTTGATGATTTTTGGGAGGCTGACAAGCCTTAGAGGACTCAGTTCCTCTATATTAGCGGTGTTTGGGAAAATGACAAGAAGATTATATCTTAAGGAAATTCAAGCTTACGCACAAGATATTGGAAAAGCTCGGGTAAAGTTCATATAAATTTAGTTTATTATGTTTTTATATTAGCTTTCTCATAGATTTGTTTTATAGTGTTCTCAAAGTTGTTTTCAACAAATCTGGAGGATGGGAATACCACTTTTACGAATTTGAATCAATGGGCCACTGAAAAATGGTAATTGTT
The DNA here is from genome assembly GCA_036936605.1 of Limnanthes douglasii subsp. nivea. Lineage (NCBI taxonomy): Eukaryota > Viridiplantae > Streptophyta > Magnoliopsida > Brassicales > Limnanthaceae > Limnanthes > Limnanthes douglasii. Next base: position 303,286,188 of record JAUPFV010000002.1, on the reverse strand, counting down.
TCTCATAATTGTTTCACCCTCGGAAACATGGTGAGGTCCTATTTGTGAAGAACGAATCCAGTTTGGGAGCTTTCATGGGATCAATTTACCACTCCTCCTCGATCCTCAACTATCTTCAAAACGATTAAGGAAGATGATGGTAAACTTTATCTACTAGCGAGGAATAGGGCTCATAGTCCTTTTGATAAGATTAAGAAGAAGAAAAAGAAGAGAGATGATTCATCTCAAGTTTTTCCCAACCTGGGGAGTACATAGCCTCTAGATAAAATTAATGTTGCTTTATTAGAGGCAGTAGCGGTTATTTTTTGTGAGACTAACGAGCCATCAAACTCTCCAACAGTCAGGAAAACGAAGGGCCAAAAGAGGAATAAAGAGGGTAGTGACAAGATAGCAGAGAATAAAAAGAAAACTTCCATTGGTTCAGAGATCGTACTCTGATCCAAAGTCCTTCCTTCCACCATCTTTTCAGAGGTTTCTCCTCAAGAAGAAGCAGTTGTTGATCCTTCTTCCCTAGTATTTCTTACCGCTGACCAACCTTTTTTCGAAGGTGTTGACCGATTGGATAATATAAGAAACTTTAATTTTGAATATTTTGAAAATACTTTCTCTCAATCTACCATTATTCCCAACGTTGTAGCACATGATCGAGAGTCCTTCGAATTGTCTAAGGAACTTGATGTGTTGGGGTATACGGTCTTAGGTTATGTAAGGCCAATAGATTACTTGAAGAGGTAGGTTAGATCTCAAGTCAAGGATATTTACTCACTTACTAATGAGAATCAAAATTTGAAGGATTCTCTCAATGCAGAACAAGACAAGGTTGAGAACTTGAGTAAGGAAAAAATAACTCTTAGCAATGAGCTAGTTCAAGATAAATCCGATTGTGAGAAGCTGCAGAACAGATATAGTAATTTATAGTAATTTACTTCCAAAGAATTCAATTCCTTAAATGATCAACATATTAAGGATAAAGGTACCATTAACCATTTATTCGAAGAGAATAAAAAATTTGAAGATCTTCTTAAGAAGAAGGAAGATGAAATTTCCTCTCTTAAATAGAACACTGCTTAAGATATAGCCACTATTGTCGATGCATATGATGATACGATATTAGATTCCATGCAACAGAGGGAGGAATCCATCATATCGGATATGGTAATGTTGTTTCTTGTAACCCTTCATAAGCGGTCTCTTAGGAATCTATGGTAGTTTATGTCATAAGAGAAAATTCATTTTCATATCATGTCTTCGGCTGATAAAATAGGTGTTTCTTCTGAAAAATACGAAATTTGGACAATGATCTTCCAGAAAAAGATGAGTTAGAAAACAAAGGAGGAAAAATATTAGAGAAGGAAACCGAAGGGAACGAGTCGCGTAAGGTTAACAATTGTTTTTTTGTGTTTGTGTTTTAAACCAAAGTCCTTGATGTGTGCAAGGAATTTTGTTGTTTTATGGATCATATTATTTTGTGACTATGTTTGCATAAGTCTTTGGTGTATACAAGGCATTTTATCATGTGGATCAAATTTTTATTATAATTAAATGTATTTTATGCCCTGTTTATTTTTATCGACTTTATGTGTCACTACATATTTTGCTTTCATTGATATAGGATCTCGATTAAGTATTCAAAGATGATTAAAATTTGAAAATTTTTGCCCAAGGTAAGAAATTAAATTCAATCAATCGATTCGAAGACAACATAATTTTAATCCATCCAAACAATTCAAAGGTAATCCATTTGAAAGCAATGCAACTTTAATCTCATCAGCTCATTCGATGGTAATCCATTTGAAGACAAAAAAAATTTTAATCTGATCAGACCATTCGAAAGTAATCCATTCGAAAGCAACAAAACTTTAATCTGATTAGGCCATTCGAAGGTAATTCATTCAAAGGCAACACAACTTTAATCCATTCAGGTCATTGAAGGTAATTCGGATTTTACCTCAGATAGCCAGTTAAATCCTTCTACTGCAACGGACCCACATGCATTAAAAGGCAACAAAAATTTAATATGATCAAGTCATTCGAAGGTAATTCATTCGAAGGCAACAAAACTTTAATCAGATCAGGGCATTCGAAGGTAATCCATTTGAAGGCAACAAAACTTTAATCCCATCGGGAATCGCAAAAAGATTGTGTAAGGCAAAAATTAATAGATTAATTATGATTCGGACACCACATTAAAACCTCCCTGCGCCACCAGGGTAGGAAAGAGTATGCCCCCTAAAATTTACATCGAGCTAGAACGAAGTAAATCTTTACACAATAAGGTTATTTTAATTATAACCTTAGATGTTCACAATTCGGATCTAGCTTTCCAAACTTCTTTTCTTTGGTATGTAACAACACTTTTCTTAATACTTCATCTCCTACTTGAAAAATTATCCTTCTTACTTTACATACAAACCTGGTTCTCATCAAGCCATGATAATGTACATTTCTTATATGAGCTTTTACTCTTCTTTCTTCAATCAAGTCCAACTGAGCCCTTACTGTCATTGCATTAATCTCTTCAGAATAATTTTGAACTCTGAAAGGAAGAATAATGGCTTATATACGTGTAATATCATCTATCATATAGACTAAAGCAAACAAAGACTCTTGTGTGGCTGAGTAGGGAGTAGATCGGTTATACTATAGTACTTCTTGTAAATAACTCGGCCATTTACCAGCTGCTCCCTCCAAAAAAAAATTAAACCCATTAAATTGTTTGGTTCGCTACCTTAACCTGTCCATTGGCTTGAGGATGAAAAAGAGAACCAAAATAATGTTAAATCCCTTTTGATGCATAAAATAATTCCATGTATTTGTTGTCAAATTGAGAACCATTATTTGTAGTGATACGCCTAGGAATGCAAAACGTGTAACATATGTTGGAGAGAATAAACCTTATCACTACTTTAGATGTTATCCCATATAAAGGTGAAACTTCTACTAACATCGAAAAGTAGTCTATCGCTAGAATTATAGTATGACAACCTCCATAAGCCATTGGAAAAGGTCCGACTAGATTAAGCCCCCATCTATCAAATGACATATCTTCAAATATAGATTCCATGGGAATTGCTGGTACATGGGTCGCGTTTTCAGATCTTTGACAAGGGTCGCATCTCTTCTAAATCTTTAGCATGTGCCATAATAGAAGGCCAATGATACCCTGTCAACCAAACTCTTCTAGTTAAAGCTTTATAGTCATAATGTGTCGATCATTCCCCATCATGTAGTTCTGATATGAAATTTTGAGATTCATCTTATCCGAGGCAATACACCAAAGATATGTTAAAGGATTTTTTGTAAAGAACCCCTGCTAAAACCAGATTTCCACGAGTTTTGTACTTTATTTTTTTGGCAGAACCCTTGTCTTAAGCAAAAATTCCATTATTGATAAGCTATTAGATCTCATTTCTAAAATATTTAGAAAACACGGTGGATACATGTAGACTTTCTCCCACTTCACCCTTTATTTTTGAATTTGTGACTATGGAAGGACATTCGTGCACAAGGATCCAAAGATATGCTTCGCAATAAACTAAAATGGCTAAGGAGTCAACCATTGAATTTTTTGGTCTTTAGACATGCTCATATTTATTATTTAAACTCGGTTGTAATCTCTTTCAATACTTTTAGATACTTTATTAAGTGATCTTTCTAAGTTTCATATTTCCCCAGTGTTTGATGAATTAGTAGCACTGAATCACTTATCAATCAGGCTCTTTTGGAACTATATCTAAGCTAATCTTAATCCAGTTATTGTTGGTTCATATTCTGACTAATTATTGGATGCTCTGAGCCAAAATGTATAGCTTGATACATAGAATCCCCAAATGGAGCGATTAAGAAAATACCAGCTTCACACCCTATTGTACTAGATCCACTTTCAGTTCAGATTATCCATTCATTCTTAAGCTTACTGATTTGAGCTTCTTCATAAGGGAATTTTGGAGTAAAATCCAACTAAAAATTCAGCCATACCTTGAGCTTTGATTGCATTTCGGCGTGAAAAATCAATATTATACTTTTAAAGCTCAACTGACCACTTAGTCATTCGTCCCGATATATCGGTTTTTTGTAAGACATTCTTCAATGGAAAAGAAGTGCGAACTGTCATAGAGTGCGGTTGAAAATAGGGCCCCGTTTTTCTAGCTGCTCTCACCAATGCTAAGGCTAACTTATCCAACTTCAAATATATTTTCTCAGCATCCAACAAACTCTTGCTTATATAATAAACCTGGCGGGAACAATTATCAACTTCTTGCACAAATACTCCACTTACAACATACTCTGATACTGGTAGATACATATAAATTCGTTCCGCGTTTGCAAGTTTAAATAATATTTTGGGTGAGGATATGTGTCTCTTGATTTGAAGGAAAGCTTGATCACAATTAAGGGACCCATTGAAGTCTTTGACATTTTTTAGGACTTGGAGGAACTTAGCACACTAGTCTGATGATCTTGAAATAAACCTGTTTAATACTGCCAATATTCGAGTCAATATCTGAACTTCTTTAGTATTTCGAGGTGGATCCATAGCCAACAAAGCATTCAACTGGTTTGGGTGAGCTTGAATATTTTTCTCACTTATAATGTAACCCATAAAGTTTCCAGATTAGACACCAAAAGTACATTTTTATGGATTTAATTTCAAATTTATGGCTTTCAAGTTAAAAAAACATTTCTTGGAGATCAGATATGTGATCCTCCTCCTTAGGTATTTTAACCATTTGATCATCGATATACACTTTTACATTTCTTTCGATCTGGTTAGCGAATACCTTATTTACTAGTCGATAATGAGTGGCTCCAACATTCTTCAACCCAAAAGGTATTTCTTTGTAGTAATGAAGCCCCGTGTCAGTGATAAAAGTAGTGTGATCTTGATCAATCAGATTCATCTGTATTTGATTATAACCGTAAAAAGCATCCATGAAATACAACAACTTATTTCCCAAAGTGGAATCCACTAGTTGATCTATCCGAGGTACTGAAAAAATGGATTCTTGGCGTAAGATCTATTGAGATTTGGAAAATCAATGCACATACGTCATTTCCATTCTTCTTCTTGACAATGACTCGGTTAGCAGTCAAAAAAGGGTATTGGGATTCTGTGATATGCCCCACCTTAGTTGACCGATCTACTTCTTGGACAATGGCTTCTGATTTTTCCTTAGAAAAATCTCTTCTTCTTTGCACCATTGGTCCTGTATCGGATCTAAGAGATAGTTTGTGGCTAAATTTACCTTTTGTTACATCAATAACATCCTTATTACACTAAACAAACACATGTAGATTTTTAGATATGAAGGATAATAACTTCTTTTTTCAATTCAAAGGGTAATTTTGATCCAACTCTAACACTTTTGCCTTCCGCCAAGTAGTGAACTTCAATTTCTTCAACTAGGATCACGATACTAGGAGCCTCCATTGGATCATCTATCTCATTTGACATGAGATAATACTCTACTAGTTGTTATTCTTTACCAATTTTCATTGTCTCCAACGATTTCAGAGTTAAAGTATTAACATAACATTCCCTTGCAACTCTTCGGCTACTTCACATGACACTTACTTGACCTCCCACAATATATTTCAAATATTGATGAACAGTGGATGCTACTGCATGCATCCTAGATATATAAGACCTTCCGAATATAGCATTGTAAGACGTTAGGAAATCAACTTTACAAACAACACCCTTGCCAACTTCTTGAATTGTCATTTTCCTAACAAGACTTCTATTTCAAATTCTCCAATTACATCAGTCGAGTTGCCAGTAAACCCCACAATGGTTCTATTTGATCGTTGGATGACTGAAGGATTCTTCATTTTCTTATAGGTAGATATGAACATAATATTTTCTGAAATGCTTGTATCAATCAAGATTCGTCGTATTTCATTCCCTTCGATTTATGCTCCTATTACCATAACATCTTCATATGGGCCCACAATTTCTCTTAATCCATCTTTATCAAAGACAATGAAAGGAGCATAAATCGAAAAGAGATGCGTATAAAGTTTTCATTCTAACCGAGTGTTTAGATATTTACAGTATCTTCCCCAAAAATGGTCAAATATTCAAAGTAACTACACATATCGGACACTGTTGTTATTTTTTCAAATATCACCCCAACTTGATTCTGATCTGGATATGGGTCTAAGTATTCCAAATTTACATCAAATAGTGTGACAATTATCATAGAATCCTCTTGTTTAGATGTCTTTATGATCTGTCTTCGACCATTTAGTGATGTAACATGTGTTGTACTTGCACTAGGTTGGGCCCATGTGTTAACCTGTCAGTTTCCCTCTTGTTTTTTAACAAAAAAAGAAAGCTTACCCATTTTGGTCAAGGTTTGCACTTCTTGTTTAAGATATGCAATCTTAGGTATCGTGACCCACATCATTATGGTATCTACTAAAACGAGGGTCCGATTTTCTCTAGGAGATTGAATTGGTGATGTGCTTCGGAAATGCACAGTATTGTTGGTTCCATCATAAATGGTAGCTACATTTTCACATAATCGGAAAACTACTCAGGTTGGACCCATTGGCTCGTCCTTGGTCTAGACGTTTGGCCTTGATTTGATTGCCCTTTTCTAGGTCAATGTGAACCTTGTCTGAAATCTTTAGGTCGGTAATTGACTGTAGCTTGGAACTGAGTACTAGCTTGTGGGATAGAAATTTTAGGAGTAGATCTATTCTGGCGTGGTACTCTAGAATTTTTGGTTTCCTCCACTGGAAGTTATCTTTCTGACCTAATTCAATAATCTTCCCCAAGTCATCGTTTTTTTTTCTGAGTTACCGAATCAACCAACTTACTCGACATTAAACCTTTCCTCAAAGAAGCGATAACTACTTGTTCAAAACAATGAACCAATCTATTTTTTGTGTTCATAAACCGGCTGATGTAGTCTTTTTCAAGACTCATTTAGTTCTTTTGTGCAATGAATGATAGTATCACCATTGCCTTTAAGCTTTTTAATTCCCGTAAAATATCTTTGAAAGGCCATCTAGAACATATCAAAGTTTTTAATAGATCCATGTGGTAAACTATTATACCATTTTAACGCACTTTCCTTGAAGGTCTGCGAGAAGGACCAACATAATAGTTTATCATCATCATCATCAAAATTCATCATGAAATTCTTTAAATTGTTCAAGGTGATTATTATATTTCTCCTTTTCAGAGCTATCAAATCTCCTTAGTAGATGTCTAGAAAGAATCTTTGAGGACATAGGCGATTTCCTTATCACCTCGGCTAAACATATGATCCTCGTCAGGAGTGGCAAAGATACATGGTTCAGATTGGATAGCAAAATTGATCGTTTAACAAATGCTCGATACCATAATCAACCCATCCATTAACTTTCCTTTGATATTTGTGCTTTTTCTTTTTACCCTTTCTATCTATTTTCTTTGAATGTTTTTTAGTTAACCTCTCTTTTTTTATGACAGCCATGGTCACTACTTTATTAGAAAGAAGAGTTATATGAAGTAGAATCTATGGTTTAATTTTCAACAGAATTCGATGTGTTCATCAACTGCTTAGCCATATGTTCCTTTTTCGAAAGTGTGTGCACATTTGGGGAGTGATCACTTTCATCTTGTTTATGATTGTTACCAGGTTCATCTGTAACACTACATCATGCACCGATTTTTTCTTCTAATTATTTTTCAGCCTGGCCCTTAAAGCCTCAATTTTAGACCTTAAATGGTCACGCTTCTCTTATATGAATTGTCTTTATTCTGTATTATGATTGACATTAGATATAGTTGCATGCTCATTATCGCCTCTTCCCCTCTCATTGTCAATATGGAAACTTCTTGCATGCCAAAATTCATGGCTCAAAGAACTCTGAAGTACGATTCGCAAGTATGGTTTTTAATACAGCTATTCAGGCACCTCGCGCTCCCAATGTGGTCGTCAATCTGGTGATGATAAAATTTGATCCAGGGGTAGTTCCGGAAGATATTTAGTTTATATGGTATTAAATTTTTAATAAAAAGTAGAGAGATTGGAGGTGCTTGTATTTATTATTGAGATAAAAAAAGTCACACCCTTTTAATGTTGTTTGTTAGGTTATTTATACCTTTTTGGGTCCATGGGATTTTCGGGTTTGGGTCAAACGTTCTCATGAGCCCCCAAGCCCATAAAAAATGTACTAGGAATCTAGCTGAGTCATTAAGAACACAACTTACTCATCAAATCTAATTGTTGGGTCTGAACTGTCCCTCTAAGAAAAATCCGGTCTGATCTGCTTTACTACTAGGCCCTTCCAACATAATCCGACCCTATCAAATACTCGAGTGTAAGTTTATTAAAAATCAATCATTTAAGCTGAGTATAACCTTTTGCTACAAGAAGTGCTTTATGTCTTCCCACATTCCCCACTGAATTGTGTTTGGTTTTGCAAATCCACTTACAACCAATTTCATTTTTCCCTTTAGATAACGGGACAAGATCTCATACCACATTGTCCTGCATTGATTTATACTCTTCTTTCATAACGTCAATCCATTGCCGAGAGTCAGAGCTTTCCATGGACTATTTGTAATATGAGGGATCATTTACACTTCCATCACATGACTTATCATGCTCTTAACGATATGTTATAAATTTTGGACTTTCTTAAGGGAATTATTTCCTCTTGTTGCACTTTTTTGAGGAGGTAGAGTTTGATCATTATGAAGATGTCATTTTAATCTTCTTATAGAAGATTACTTTGAGGTTCCTTTTGTTCTGCCTAGAGCATATCTATATCATGGTTAGAACCCACAAGTAGAGCATCAGTGTTAATTTGAGGATTACCTTGTTTTAATAGGACCGAAATGATTAGCATTACAACCTAATCTTATGATACCTAAGTACCCTCATTAAAACCTTCATGAATCTCTACGGATTCTTCCTCAAAATCAAAATATGTTCCCTTATTCTTCCTTTCAAACTCAACATCATCTAGAAACTTGGTCGTTCCTGTCTTAATTATTGTACTAGTGAAAGAATCATAAAAGCTAAACCTTTTGGAATGTTTAGAATAACCTATGAAGAAACAACTAATTGTTTTTGGTCCAGTTTTTTTTCTTGAGGTTTCTAAGGCATCACCTCAGCTGGACAACCCCACATATGCAGATGTTTTAAATTGGGTATACACTCGTTCCAAAGCTAATATAGGGTCCCAACATTAGCCTTAGTGGGTACTCGGTTGAGTATATAAGAGAAACATTTGAGTGACTTGTACTTCTCACCATATCTTTGAGTGTGCGGTTCCATCTCTCATATATATCATTCATGCGAGATGAACCTGTCATTGTGTATTGAGGAACTATTCCACACTTCTATATATACTGTGCAAAGGGTCATGGACGTTGTTCACCCGATCTGTCATATTTATCATAGTATTCACCACCACGATCAAATCTAACCGTCTTAATGCTTTTAACGAGTTTTTTCTTACCCTCAGTCCTAAAAGCTATCAACGTATCCAGGGCCTCAGAATTTTCATGAAGAAGATAGAGGTAAGTAAAATGAGATTAATCGTTGATAAATGACATACAGTACTGTTGCCCATCTCACGATTCCTATGGAAACGGTCCACAAATGTCGGTATATTTCAACTCTATGAATTTGCTCGCTCTATATGCTCCTAACTTTTAAACTTTCGGTTGCTTCCTTTGATACACTCGGCACATACTAATGTCAGAGTAATCAAAGGACCCAATAAACCTTCAACAATAAGCTTGTCCATCCGAACTTTGGATATGCGACCTAACCGTTTATGCCGCAGTTTAAAGGATTTTTGAGATTTAGTAATGTTCTTTGGTCTATGTTTCGTATTGATAGAAATGTTGTGATTATTAATAGTATTCAAAAAATACAAATTATCCTCTTCAATCAAATTTCTATTTCCAACAATCGCATTATTTAGAGAGAGTATAAAATAATTATTTCCAATCAGGACAAAAGTAACCTTGCACGTCTAAAACTGGAGAAGAAATTAAGTTCCTCCCAAACGTTGGAACATACATTACATTCTATAAAAAAATACATGTCTAGTGTAAAGTTCTAAGGAGAAATCAAAAATAGTAAAACATCACACGAGCTCCCGTCTACCGTGAAAATGGATCTTTCATCCCCACTTAGTATCCTGCTCTTTCACGTACCCTACAAAGAAACACGACATGAGTTGTTGCAGCCAATTCAACCCACCAAGAATTTATTTTGACATAAACTATATTATTTTCTGAAACAACCAAAGATGTAGGATAACCTTTGCTTACAGTCTTTCTTCTTGTACCTTTTTCTCATAAAATATATTAAGCCTGATGTTTATCACATTCTTTCTTGTTGTGCCCTTTTCTCCTTGCAAAAAAATCGACCAACAGTCGATTCTTTGTACTCTTTCTTCTTAATTAGACCTTGACCTGGTACTTTTCCATCAGCCGTTTGCTTAGGCCCTGCTTCTTTTACAGATATAATCACATTGGCCTAAGGTGTTGTGCCTTTAAGTTCCTCTTCCTCTTGTGAAACATGGGAAAATAGCTTATTGATATTCCACTTTTTTCGCATGCAGTTATAGGTGGACTAGAAATAATTAAACTGGTGTAGTAGCGAATGAAATATTAACCCCACTATACATTTCTCAGGAAGGTCTAACCCGATTCCATTTAAGATATTCCCGGAATATGTTCACGAATTTCACATTTGCCAGTATATATTTTGCTAGCTAGCTTAATGAGAAAACACTACATCTTTACATTCTCATTTTTTGGCAAAGGATTTTATACCTCCACGAGAAACTTTGAAGAAGTGGTAACAACTTTATGGACAATCCCACACTATGCTACTTGAATCTCATGTAACAAGAGCGTCATGCACAACTTATTTGACCTCTCTCACCTTTCATCTGCCTTAGTTTCCTCTAGTGTGCTTTCCGAATTAAGGAAAGATGGTTTAGGAGTTAACAGTGCATGATAATAATCATGTACAGACAAAAACAAAAACATATATTCATTCCACAGTAGAAAGTTCTTACAATCCAACATGGATGGACGATTCCCCAATATATTGTAACCAGTGGACACTATAATAAGAACAAACAACACACAAAGCACATTTAACATCTTGACATATAACTGAAAACATATGCATGAACATGACAAATACATGTAAAACATAAAATTTCTTGATAATAAATACCGGAGGCCAAATCGTACTAACATATAATTTTATAAGTTTGAGAAAAATACCATGATCATTATTTTAATTTCCTAAGTACCATTTACTCAAATTAAAATAACTATAATTTGATTTTGTTAAGTACCGGTAAAACGTTGAAGAGGGCCGATTTCACCTACTTAAAATCAAAAAAATTCAAGGATACATTTAATTTATCCTAACTACCGATAAAACCTTTCGAAGAGCCGATTTCATCTACTTATAATTAAAATCAACACAAGGACCATTTTTAGTGTTTTTCTCCAATTCATGATTAATTTAAACTCAAAAATGAACCTTCCAGATGGTCGATCATATTTTAATTTAAATTAATTCCCGAACTTTTCAAATCCTAGGATCCATAATAAAATTAATTATACCCTTCCGGAGGGCCAATTAAATTAATTTCTTAGTTTCACCTATCGGTCGAAGAAACCTTAGTCACGCATCACCATTGAATTATTCAAGCATACATAATTTAATTCAAAATTTTATATACAATATTTAGCATGCATAAACACTTAACATTTTGTAAAATAAATTAATTTAGATATTTTAAATTAATAACATAATAAATTTTAATAAAAATCTAACCGACTAGCAGTCTCTCACTACTATCATCTTGATAACGCTGGGTTTGTGAATCCTCGCACTTCACGATATTCACCATAATGTTCACAATTTTCTAACCATGATGAACATCATATGACATACTTCGATCAATAGTAACATCAAGGGTTAAGCCGTCAATGAGTCATTGTCCCAACAGTTTTGATTTTATTTCCTATATTAGAGTTAATTTGATGCTAATGTAGGGAGAAGAAATTTCAGACATCAATCATCCCTAATTTAATCGAAAAAACCCCAAAGTGTTAAAAATACAATTTATTCATAATAAACATGAAAAAAATAGATAAACATGCTTTTCAAGACGAACAAATCACATAACCATGCTTTTCATACAATTTCTAAATCCATGCCTAACCAGCTCAATTAACACATAATCTCAATGGCATAGATTTTTTACAGTGAAGAAAAACATGCATCAATATATATAAACATTCAATTCGATTATTCTATCGAATCGAAAAAAGGTTTTACATGCTCTGATACCAATGGTTATATTTTATTTTATATTGCATAAAAAGAATATAATAAAACGCAAAAACTAATTAAGCCCTTAATTGAGATTCACCTAATGAATAAACGAAAATGAGATTACTAATGAGTTTAACTAAAACTATCCATCTCGTGTTCTGTTCATATTCGTTCCTTAGTGACTTAATAGATAAACTTGAAAAACTTGTAGAACCAAGTTATAAAATAAAAGGGTTTGGTTTTCGAGACACCATAGGAAGCGGGAATTTATTTTTAGGGTTTAGGATGATGAAATTCATAAACCTAGCCAGTTATTTATATTCTCTATAATGTAAAGCCCGATATTTTAAAGTTCATCCTTTAATACTTCCTTGTGTCGGAGGACCATAACCTGATAAATTGATAATTTAATTTATTCCCTGATTTATTAATTGGGGCCAAAATGTTGAGATTTGGACCCTCTTCAACATAGTGTCCAAATTTCCACATTGGATAGACATGAGAAGGATCAATGTAAATAAGTAAGAACATATCTAAACTAGTAGATTTCACACATTTGTATGATAAATATTATAACTATTACTAACTCATATATAAACTTTAGATTATTTAGACACATGTCAGATAAACTGTTGAAAAAACTTATTTTACTATTATTTATTTTCAATAAATGTTCATGATTTTCTTAAATAATAAAATATCATGATTAAATATTTTTAGTATTTCTCAAACAAATCATAAAAAAAACCAATTAAGATATTTTTCAAACAAATCATAAAAAAAAAACTAAAGGTAATGAAAAAAGATTAAAGTGCATTTTAAATATATCAAAAACTGTCTTGATTTTGGTTCGGCCATGATATAAAATACCCTTACTTTATATCAAATAATATTTTTATTCAAAATAATATTTATATAATAATTTTGATTTCTTTTTATAACCCAACATTTGATTAAAGAACAGATTATTTTATAGCCGGCACCCACTTAAAAGATCAATATAGTATGTCCTATGGTTCGAATTTGGATTAGTTTGTTATGCGGAAAAACCAATTGCATGGGCCAAAAATAGTGAGACAGCAAGATTTCGATGATTATTGTTAACGAAAATTAAAGGAAGAGGACATTACTGGCCCAGAAGAGATGTTGTTTTCGGATGCAAGTTGTACAAAAGTGTGAGACATGGCACGCTATGTTAGGAATTAGGATAGACTTGAAAATGTAAACAAACAGCTCTTAAAGTGGAAACGGGAATTCCAGAAACAACCTGCTGATTACGTGTGAATTGTGATGTGTCAGGATTGTATCATTCGTTTGGGTTGCCATTTTTAACTATTCAAACATGTCTGAACTTTAGAAGCAGAATAGAACGGTTTATAAACGGTTATCAAAAAGGAGAAATTTACCTATAATCATTTATTTAAACTTAAAACTAAGTCATAATTATGAAGTTTATTAAAATTATGTTAAACATATTTCTTTTTAATATTTTTAAAAATACAAATAGTAAAAATATTTGTTTTTCAAAATCAAATTCACAACCAAATTGTTTCTAATTTCGTAAATAAATAATAGTTAGGTCTTTGGGCAACCAAGTTAAACATAATTCTTCAACCGAATAACATTAGTTGTTTTTCAGATTTATTTTGTAATCGAATTGTACGTAATTCTGCAGCTCAAAATATTTTTTAATATTTTTCTACTGTGAAAATGCACATATTTTTCGCAATTATTAACGTTTATTTTTCACAAAACACGTTTGTATTTTGTTTTTTATCATTAAACTTATTTAGGAACGAAGTCCAATCTTTGCAAATATTTTCTTCTTATTTTCGCAGCACATAATAAACAATTCTATTTAAAAAAAAAAATAGAATAGTTATCGTATTTATGCATAATTTTTCTTTTTACAATTCATGTAATACTTATTCAGCATTTCGACTTAACCTTTATTTAACATTTCGTATTTTAGAAAGAACTGCATTTAACCTTCTCTTTACATTTTCAATTTAATATTTATTGTATTTCATTTTTTAATCTAACGTTTAACATTTATTTAACTTTTTTAATTTATTTTCTCTTATTTTACATTTCGCATTGAACTCTCTATTTTGTATTTTTTTATTTAAATTTTATTTTGTAATTCATTTACATCTTACTTTTAATTTTGCCCTTATTTTGCATTTTTAATATCTACGTCTAAATTCATAAAAATGTCCTTGATAAAAAAAAGTTTTCGTCACAGTTTTGGTCATGGTAAGTGGAAAACATTCAAAGGTTCGATGGTAGTTGCTCGAGGTGATTTGTGTTGGTCTTTGTATAAAAAATATATTTGGCTGTATTTGAGCTGAATGCAGTTGAGAAAAATAATTCTCCTACCTTGTGGCATCAAATATTAGGATGCATGAGTGATAAAAAGACGAAAACGTTGGCCGAAAAGCAAGATAGAGTTGTGTTATCTTTGAAATCCATTATTAATGAGACCTTATTTGAAGGAAGAGCTTCATGATGAAGTTTCATAAGCAGATGGTGCAATCTACCCCTTCCGTGGAGGATGTAGAGGTTCGAAGGTTGTTCCCGAGAGTAAGGTTGGGCTTTGGAGTAAGCTCAACAGGATGAGTTTCCAGTGATTACCTCATGATTTTATATTCCCTGTGATGGACTGGATGGGAGATTGTTAGGGTCCAACCCAAATTAGGCATACTTTGTAACATAGGATTTTCATATTTTTAGTGTTATATATATTTGAGGGCAAGATTATGTGAGTTTTGGGAGAAAAAAAGAAAGTGGGAAAACATTTTTCCAAAATACAAAATAGAGAGAGTATTTTTTTCGTTTTCGGTTCTCGATCCTTGTGAGTGCAATCCCTTTAAAGAGGTTGGGTTGAGGGACAAACGATGTCCGTTTTTAATAAAATTTTGACAATGGGTATGGAACATATGGGGCTTCACTGCTAGAACAGAGCATTAATTTTTGGTGATATTTTTCCTTTTGTGCTACTTTTTTTGTTGTCTATTATTATGTATAATGGTTGCCGGATTTGTAAATCTTTATTAGATTGAATTGTATTTACTTATACCATCAACTATAATAATAGAAGTGATTTGGTTGGAATCATGATAAGTCTTTTGGGTTTTTACTCTTCACATTGAAGAGGTTTTTTACTCCTCAACTATTATTGTTTAACGTAAAGATTTATATGTGGAAAAACCTTTTCAATGTTTAGAGTAAAAAACCACAAGGCTGATCACGAGTCCAACCAAATAAATTTTATTATTATACTTGAGGATACAAGTAAATAAAATTCAATCTAATAAAGATTTACAAATCGACCAACAATTACACAAAATAATAGATAACAATAAAGAGAAGCACAAAGGAAAAATTATCACAAAAAACTACTGCTCTTTTCCAGAAGTGATTTCTCCAGATGTGTAGCACGAAATCACAATCTAACCAATTGGATTGAAGCCCCAAACGTCTCAAACACGCTGTCAAAATTTCAAAAAAAATGGAAGTCGTTTGCCTTTCGATCCAACCTTTTTACAGTGACTGCATTCACGAGAATCGAAAACCGAAAAAAACAAAAAAATACTCTCACTTTGTATTTTCGAAAAAATACTTTCCTTGTTTCTTTTTGTGTCTACAAAAAATTCAAAAACTCTTACCTCAAATATATATAGCATAGAGAAATCATGTCTAAAGAAAAAGATTTCTCAAATTCGGATATGACATTTTCTCTATATTCATGATCAACTTTCTTCTTATGTAAATTGGTCTTCCCTTCTTATGTCCATATATTCATGATCCGTCAAGTGTTATGGTTGGCTTCGCTATGAAAAATGTCCAATACTTGTCGTAGTTCTGTCTTTAGGGCAAAAATATTGATAATCCTAATTAGAACAGTGTCCAAATAAAGGTTTATCTCGCCTCTACTTTGGTGTTTGAGGCCCGAAGAATTGGCCATGGTTTAAAAAAAGCTTCATTACGATTAAAGGTTGGCGCATTGTGGTTACAAGGCCTTAACCCGGAGGGTGGTTGACATGGTTCTTCTAGCCGACTATATCATCCAATCTCATATATTTCGTTATTCTTCACGAGAATTCAGATTTATTAGCAAAGAGTCGAAGAAATAATTTTATCATTTCATTCCAATCGATTCAAGAACAAGAGAAAAAACTACTACCGTATTCAAGCATCTCAATTGAAAATACCATTTTAAAAAATATAATCTAAAGGATCTTTATATCCCCTCAATAATTCAGAGTCCCATGACAAAAGTTTACAGCCAAAGTTAGTCAAAATATCCTATGACCTCCAATGTTTTTCATTTTTTGGGGTTTAGGTTAATATAAAAGTTTGATTGAGATAAATATATGAAGTTTTCATATGAGCTATGGACAGAAATGGACTCAATATTGGTGCACGTGGTGTACAACCATTGGTTTTGTGGTCATACATCATGGACAAAAGACTTTGCTTTTGCGTTATGCAACAATTAGAGCTCGGTGTATCACATTTCTATGCAGTTCACTATGCCAGACAAAGAAAAACTTGTAAATGCAACAAATTTCACACTCATTGAAAATTTTGTGACATGCATGCCTAAACTCAACAAAGTAAAATAATTCTTTCATGCCAAAAATTTTGTAAGTGATTTCAATGTCTCCATTTAGGACTCAAGACATGTCTTGATTGATTTTCATTAAAGGCTGATATGTGTAAATTATGGATTTGTAATGTCTCGATAGTCAAGTACCATAGTTTCATAAATATCATGGCATGCTTACTAAACAAACATACCATGATTTCCATTCTATTTGACTAATTAGGAATAAATTTAGGTATAACTAAAATATAAACATATAACACTGAATCTTAATAATTGCATGAATAACATATATGAGATGACTTCTATAAAATACTTTTAACTTTTTCCTCCAAAATTTTCATATGAAAATTCTTCAAGATGTCTATTTTTGGAAAACATATTTTCCAAAAAGAAGATATTTGATATGTCTTTGTCGCGACCAGTGCTGCTTTGGACATGACAAATATCTCGTTATTTCAGTATCATCGATAAGGATAACATAATATTGAGTCCATCGTAACAGTCAAAATTCAGGATCATTGATATGAGTATAACCAAACTTGTAATGGGAGATTTCAATGTTATCCCATATACCTGATGAGTAGATTGGTTTCTCATCTACTTGCTTAAATATCATTGAACATTTCGAGATGAAATATCAGGGTTAAATTGGATTATTTTTCCATAAGTACAAGATGTAAGATGCAAGACCAAGAATAACATAATGTTGAGTCCATCGTAACAGTCTGATTTCGGGATCATTGGCATGAATAAACCAAAATCTGGATTGTAATGGAAGATTTTAATGTTATCTTATCTACTGATGAGCACATTGGTTGCTCATATACTTTCCTAAACATCATTAAAGATTTTAAAATGAAAGATCACGATTAAATTAGAATGTTTTTTCCATAAATGCGAGATGCAAGATGCGAGATGCAAGATGCGAGACCAAAAATTACGAAATACCAAAATATTTTAGTCACAAGCCCATCCTTCTATCTGGGTAACTTATTAAAAAAAATAATACATGTTTGATTACAAAAAAAATCCAACTCGTTGCTTTGGAAAAAAGAAAGAGAAATGGGCATACATACGAAGAAGATTAATGGTTGATTACCATTCAAATATCCCTTAATTTCAACTGAATTACAATACCATGCTGGTTGTTAGATGATATAGTCAACAAAATGGTGTGGATTATAATGAGATATTATCTCATGTAGTAACGCATAGTGCAATTATGAACCACGTGCAATGACTTTCGATCCCCTTGAAGATGAGGTGTCAAGGGGGTATTACTGCTGACCGAGCCCCCCAGAAGATGAGGTGCTCGAGAGGGTGGCGTTGCTGAACGAGCTCCTTGAAGACGAGGGGGTGAAGGGGATATTGCTGCTGACTGAGCCCCTTGTAGATGAGATGATGAAGGGGGTGCAACTGTTGACCAAGACGTTCTATAAAATGTTCCCTAATGCAACCCACGTGTTATGTCGATGGCACTTTCGTGCTTTATTAGACTATGTTTTCCATTAAGGCTCTGCGAATGAGATCGATGATCCAGCATCTGTAGGACCATAAAGAGGAAGAATAAATCGCAATACCCAATCAAAAAAGGGTTGTATAAAAGCTAGGTTATACCTTCCCAGGCATGATGAGATTGTTGAGGAAGGTTTTTCAACACGCCAATGTGGCGTGGCCATTGGCGCCACATTGGCCGGCCACTTGCGCCACATTGGTCGTCCACAAGCACCACATTGCTGGTTTGTTACATTATCATTTATCTATATATGTATTTATTATCTATAAATTTTATTATTTACGGATTTTTATGTGTTCAGGCTAAAAAAACATGTCAACCTAAAAACAATAAAAATTTGACATTAAAAAATATTTAATTTAATTAATTTAAGAATACCATACTTGAGTGTAACCTTTGAAATGCAGGATATATAGGATCCAAATATAGTTGACCTCATAACAGAAAGTGGAAAAGACTGGATAGTTTTATACAACTCTACATGGTCCTTATATTTTGATGACATAAAAGTTAAACGCATGGCTAGGATTGGGTCTGATCATACTCACTTATGCATATCAATATCAGTTGGACTTTCTTCCTACATAAATTGGTCTGCCTCTCGTATCCACAATTACAGTGAAGATAATAGTTTAAAAAATATCATCATGTTCATTCAACTTAATGTACAATAAAAATCAATGAAAACACATATTTAAAATGGTAACAAAATTTGAGGTAATTAATCCACTCCAAAATGCATAACATCAAATCAAACCATAGAATGTAAGTGGACTTCTTTCGAACTAAAAGACTAAAGGTTAAAAATCAATAGTGTAATAGTTAAAGTTTTAGAAATACACTTCTTTAAAACTTAGAGACTGTTAAAACTCTGTAGTGTAATTTTTTAAGTTTTAGATTTGAAATAGCTAAAACTTTTGTTGTCCTTTAACCATTATGTTCCATTTTTCAGTTACCAACTTCTTTTGAGTATAGTTATTATTATGAAAAAATAAACGTAAACTAATTTTGAGAGTAAATTAAAATAACCTTTAGAAAAATAATCAGATTTTTATTTAAATCATGATTATTCACTAAAAACATTAAATAAACCATGCCTACCAAAAACAACAAAATCTATGAATAATGAATGCAAATCTAAATGAAATGAAAAAACAATCAAGCGAGAGAATACTAATTTTACCCGTAAATTGAAATAATATATGTCTCGTAACATACGCTATAACCTTCTTTAATATTTACTCAAATATTCATTATTGAATCAAAAGAGTAAATAGGGTCTAAATAAAAATAAAAATTAAACCTACTAGAGGTGGCAAATGGTTCAGAAACCGCGGTTCAAAGCTGGAGATCTGTTTATGAACTGGTGGTTTATCTGCGAAACTAGCTCATTAGGACCGCAAACTGGCAGGACCGCAAACCGCCAGGACTGCAAAACCGCGGTTTACTTGTAAATATTATAAATGTTTTAATTATTTTATAACCAAAATCATATGTTAAGTTATATATAAAAAATATTGAGATATTGCATATGATTATAAAATTATTATTACATTTTGGCTAGTATTAATTTGTTTTGGTTATTAATATTTTAAGTGTTGTAATTATTATATAGTCCAAAATTTTAAATATTACTTATGTTATTATCACATTTTGAATATTATTATTATTATTATGTTTCTGGATCTAATATTAGTAGTGTTGATCATATGTTACAAACCAAAACTATATCTAATCATGTTAAAATATTACAAATTCTATGGTTATAATTTTAATATTACATTTTGAATTTTATTATTGTGATTTGGTTTTAAATATTACAAGTGTTATTTATTATTTTTTAAACCAAAATCATACTTTATCATGCAAAAATATTACAAGTTATATTGTTATAATTTTAATATGACATTTTGAATTTTATTATTGTGATTAGGTTTTAAATATTAAAAGTGTTATTTATTATTTTTAAGTTATATTGTTATAATTTTGATATTACATTTTGAATTTTATTATAGTGATTTGGTTTTAAATATAACAAGTGTTATTTATTATTTTTAAGTTATATTGTTATAATTTTGATATTACATTTTGAATTTTATTATAGTGATTTGATTTTAAATATTACAAGTGTTATTTATTATTTTTAAGTTATATTCTTATAATTTTAATATTACATTTTGAATTTTATTATTGTGATTTGGTTTTAAATATAACAAGTGTAATTTATTATTTTTAAGTTATATTGTTATAATTTTAATATTACATTTTGAATTTTATTATTGTTATTTGGTTTTAAATATAACAAGTGTTATTTATTATTTTTAAGTTATATTGTTATAATTTTAATATTACATTTTGAATTTTATTATTGTGATTTGGTTTTAAATATAACAATTGTTATTTATTATTTTTTAAACCAAAATCATATTTTATCATGCTAAAATATTACAAGTTATATTAAAATATTTAATATTACAAATGCTAAAATATTACAAGTTATATTAAAATATTTAATATCACAAATGCTAAAATACATTTTTTAGTCTCTTGTAGCTAACCATTTTTTTAAGTCGCAAAACTTTCTCAACAGTAACTGCAATTTGTAATGGATCTCTCAAAACTTGTCTTCGAGTCTCACGATTAACCTTACTTAACGCAGCAGCAATCAAATCGACCATCTTCGTCTTCATACTAAGACTTTGTTTAGGAACAACAGTCTTACTCTTAGTTATAGTCGGGTGTTTGACACTTCCTGTCACCTTGTCGACCATTTTAGAACTAAAAGTTGGTTTGACGGTCTTACTCAAAGTCGTACGTGTAGTACTAGCAGGTTTGACGCTTCGTCTCTCCTTATCGAAAATTTTCAAACTAAAAGTTTGTTTGACGGTCTTACTCATATTCTTAGGTTCAGTGGCAGATTTGACGCGTCGTGTGATCGGATCCCTCTCGGGTGGAAGAGACATCATAAAAGAAGAAAATTCCGAAAAATCAGTTTTCGGAGTTGCTTGTCCTAACCTGTTGTTCAAGCCACAAAACACCATTGGGAATTTGAGATAATCACAAATAATAACTAATAAAAACTAATAACAATTATTTTTCAAAAAAAAAAATATAACTATTTCGAAAATAGAACTATAATATGTAAAATAAGAAAATTAAGTTTTATAAAAAATCTAGAACAAGTAGAGAGATTTAGAGAAATTTATAGTAGATTTAGAGAGTGTGTGTGGAGACCCAAAAAAAAATTGAAAAATTTGAAAAACAAATGTCCAGGGCATCCGCACGTTTGAACCTACAGACCATCCGCACGTCTGACCGGATGGTCCGCACGGATGACGTCAGCAAGTGACATCATCCACAACTGATTTTTTTTTTTAAAAAAATTGAATAAAAAAAAATTATAAGTGTATGCACTTTAAACTATTTTAAAAAAAAATCAAAACTCTATATATAGGATTTGCACTAATATTTTAAAAAATAATAATATAAATAATATAAATAGGGAATTCGAACTATTATTTTTTTTTAAAAAAATTAAAACTCTTTAAATAGGGTTTTCGAACTATTACTTTTTAAATAATTTTAGTACTTTTATGAAAAAAATATGAAATTATCTAGATTATTGAAAGAAAATTTATATTATTAACCCTTCCTTTTTTCTAGTTTATTGAAATAAATTTTATATTATTAACAAGTTAATTTGGATCATAATTATTCTATTGATTATCTGTGTGTATTGAATCTATTGCAAACCCGCAGGAACGCAAACAACCAGAATCGCATAAAGAGTAAACCGTCAGGACCGCAAACCGTGGTTCTCTATTAAACGGTTCCGATAGTTCGCGGTTCAAACCGGTTAGCACCCCTATTCATAACCAAACTAAAAATACTGAATGATTTGATTTGGAAAACCAAATTAGACGACAATAAAAAGATTCTTACACTAATTGGTAACACATATAATAAAATAATGCTTCAAATATATATAATATTCAATAAAATATATATTTATAATTATAACAATAATAATATTTATAAATATGTAAGACGAAAATATTATATTCTAAATGTAAGAGTGTTAGCATATTTTATTAATTTTAATGATAAATTGATTATTACCTGATGATTAAGTTTGATAATATTATTTTAAATTTATTTGATTATTGATAATATTAATTGAATTTTATTGATAAATATTAACAAAAGGTCAAAGCTATTTCCTCCATGTTATTTTTTATTTCCTCCATCATTTCAAATTCTCCATGATGTTATTTCCTCCATAAAGGAAGATACAAAAATGCCCTTTTACCCATTTTTTCTTCACACGACTATTACCCTAACATACCCATCCAATTTAGTACAACAAAACTCATTCTTCACCCTAGAGAACTACCTTACAAAGAAGAAAACCCATTTTTCACTTATCACTACCTTACAACAGCTGATTCGAAGATAGAGAAAGCTTGGAGAAAGAAATTCTAGGTTCTTCCCCATTATCAAATTTAGGGTTTGTAGTTAGATTTTGTTGTTCGATTTCGATTAGGGTTTGAAGTTATATTTCTATGTTAGATTCGATTAGGGTTTCATTTGGGGTTTGATTTCATTGTTAGAATCGATTAGGGTTTGATCTTGGGTTCGCCTTGGGATATCCTACTGTTCTGAATTTTTTTTGCCCACTGAGCATGTGATTCCGAGTAGGGCACTCGGAATCAGATGCTCAGTGGGCAAAAAAAATCAGAATAGTGTGTGTGATTGATATTGTAAGGTAACTGATTCCGAGTGGCCCTCTCAGAATCAGATGCACATGTTTTTTAAAAAATTACACCTGATTCCTAATTCCCGCTCGGAAATAGTTGTTTTTTTTTCAGAACTGTAAAAACGGGCTTAGCTGAAAAAAAAATAAGTTTCGAAATAGGTATTTTCAAGCTACGAAGTTGTAAAACGTAAAAACAAGTTTAAATTACATTGTTTGTCGATTGAGTGCTCTTCTCCGGCTTTGTTTGGGTTTCTTCATTTTCCATGATTAATCTTCAATAACATTGAAGTTCTTTGTTTTAGGGTTAATTTTAGAGGTAGAATCATATATCTTGGATTAAAGTTAGGTTAATGTTGTGTTTTTTCATATAAGACTTTTAATTAGATAAATGTCATCTAGTGATAAATTTGAAATAAAAATAAGGGTAATTTGGTAAAAGGAAGTCACTAGTGTTTTTAAAGTTTGAAAGATGGAGGAAATAAAAAATAACATGAGGAAATAGCTTTGGCCTCAACAAAAATTTCGAACTCCCGACAGGCTAAATCTAAATGGGTCCTGCTAACCGGTGTCCATAGGTACCGATTAATGTAAACTTTAATTACTACTTTCGAAAGATTCCCATTTAATATTTAATTTATTTTATTTTTATTTTATTTAATATAAAATATTTCCGAAAGAAATAACTGACTTCCTTTAACGTTTCGCATGCTAGGATGCGAACTATCTAGAACTTTTTAGAGTATTGTATCTCGAAACAAATATCAGGACATTTTTTACAAACAAGTATCAGGACAGGATGCGAATTGTTTTATGTAGGTATACACAAATCGCAAGATACGATGCAAATTGTTTGATGCAGTAATAAATAATTTGCACATAGTTTTTGTGACTAATAACTAATAAATTGTTCTGTCCAGGGTAAGAGATGTCCAAATCACGAGTTTGTATTTTTAAATATGGTCACCAAACCGCAATTGTGCCTTTCACAGAGTTTGAAATCTTTCAAAGTATCCAAGTTTATGTGGAGAACACATGGGAGGAGCTTGCCATAGGTGACTACCTAATTAACTACTCCTGCGGGGACCACAATAATTGTTTCTTTGATAACCAGAATGATTTTGTTGGGTTGGTGTTATATCTTGATTTGGAGCGTTTAAAACGGGTTAGTTTTCTCATAGAACAACACGTCTTCGATAAGAGTTCTGGTGATAAAAGTTATGTTGATAAGAGCTCTGGTGGTAAGGATTGTGGTGTAAAGCGTAAAGAGCGTAGCTTGAGTTTGGGAGAACCATCTCCCAATCAACTAGTTAGCGGGGAGAGTAGTAACAGTTTAGTTAATTCTGATCAGAGAAAAAAACAACTTGCTACTGCTTGTTGGACTGATGCTATTACAGGAGTGGGTCAAGCTTTTGAAAAAGGTGATGCCGGTCTGAGGTTATCTTTGTGCAAGTTTGCGTTAGAGCATGGTTTTTCTTTCAAATACCTGCACAACACAGCAACCAAGATCACTGCTTATTATGAAAATAAGTTCACAATCGGGTGCAAATGGAGGCTTTACGCATCTATTGATTCAAGCACCGGCTTGATGACGATCAAGAAGTATGTCCCGCACCATACTTGCAATCCTGTTTTCTCCCAGAAGCTTAAGCATAAGCGGCACATACATTTGACATCAGATTTGATTGCAGAGGAAATTCAGGATTCTCTACGGACCAAACAAGATTACGGTCTTGACATCTCTTACCGTTTGTCATGGAATTCTTTAGAGAAGGCTAGGAGGGGAGTTTTCAGAGATAG
This sequence comes from Limnanthes douglasii subsp. nivea, assembly GCA_036936605.1. NCBI lineage: Eukaryota > Viridiplantae > Streptophyta > Magnoliopsida > Brassicales > Limnanthaceae > Limnanthes > Limnanthes douglasii. The sequence continues at coordinate 303,261,187 of JAUPFV010000002.1, read as the reverse complement.
TTCAAGTTATTTTAGTTTACTAAGCGGATACTTCAAACGCTTGAAGATCCGGGATATTAATTCAGACTGCCAGTTGGAGTTGTCAGCTAGAAACCGATTCAAGCACTGTTTTGTAGCATTCGGTTCGTCTCTTCGGGGTTTTCATTCATGCCGTCCAATGTTGTTTGTCGATGGAACCCACTTATATGGAAAGTAAAAGGGTACCTTGCTCACTGTTATAGCAAAGAACAGAAACAACGGTTAGTTACATTTATCTAGTTAATCTGAATGATGTTTTTGTGTGAAATTGCTGATGCAATTCCCATTCGAGCCTGCGAATTAAGCAGTGTTCGAATCTTCACATTTCGCATTTGAAGATGCGAATTATGCGATAACAGTTCGCATCCTATATATGCAAACCTTATGTTGTGATCTTAACATTTCGCATTTGAGGCTGCGAATTAGGTATTATTTGAAACTGGAATTACATCGCAGCTTGTGCTTGTACCACGACAACATGCAAAATGTGTATAATTTTTAAACGTTTGGGTATTGTGGTAGTGTTCATTTGATCTTCCTTTTTCCAGGACTATTCCCTGTTGCTGTTGGTGTAGTTAACATTGAAGATTGTGACAATTGGATGTGGTTTTTGGGGTGTTTGAAACCATATTTGTTGGATCGCCAGATCACATTTATTTCAGACCGTCATTCTGGTATTGTTAATGTTGTTTATGTCTTGTATCCAAACTGCTATCATGCGTATTGTTATTTCCATCTCATGCAGAATTTGAAAGCCAAACTGGAACATACTAACAGAGACAATAAAAAAAGGATGTTGAGTGATTTTCTTTCAAATTTACCCCCTGAAAAGTATGCGCAGGCTTACGTAAAAGGGAAGCGATACGGCTCTATGGCTTCTACTATAATTGAATCGTTTAACAATAATATCAAAAAATATTGCGGCCTACCAATTATTGAGTTTATTGACTGGATTAGAGTCTTGCTTATGACTCAAGTTTCACGAAGATACGAAGAGGGTCTCAGCTGGAGTACTAATTTGGTTCCCGAGTACGAGAAGAAGCTAAAGCAGAATGTTGACATGTGCCAAACTTGGGTAGTACGTAAGTCCTCTACCGCCATGTTCGAAGTCTTTTCGAATCCTGTGGCTATTGTTAATCTGTTGGATTTCAAATGTTCTTGCGGATCATGGCAACAAGAGTGTTTTCTATATCCTCATGCTTTAGCGGCATTACAATATACCGACCAAGATCCATTGACTGTAATAGAGCCCCTCTTTACGGTTAAGAATTACAGGGAAAGTTACTCTTTCAACATACCAGCTATAACGGATTTCGGGGAAGGGTCCAGCACTAACGATCCTTTGTTTGTTGAAGTTCTTCCTCCGAACGTTAAGAGACGCTCCGGAAGGCCTAAGAAAAAGCGAATCACTTCTAGAGGAGAAATCTCAACCAAGCAGTTGAGGTGTGGTCGATGTTCGAAATCAAGCCATAACCGGAGGACTTGTGATGTTCCAATTTAAGGACAATCTGTGTTGTGGACAATTCTGGTTGGCCACATTTATTTGTAGTACTGTTACTGTACAGCAAACTAAACATTTTTACATTCCGGTGTTTGTAATGCTGTTATTAGAGTAAAGAAATGTTAAGTGCTTTGAGTTGCAATCATTTCACATCCGGTATTGCGAATTGTGTACAATATGTTGATATCTTGTTGCAAACATCTATCAGGTTTCCATGTGATTTATATGAAATTTCACCAGGATGCGAATCGTTAGTAAAATCATATCAAACATTTATCAACATTTTATGATGTGAATTGTGTTGAGCTATAACGTAATGCCTTTTCAAATAAATATTAGGACTCCTGGCTGCGAGTTATGACCAGAACATATGACAACAATTATTCGCATACAATTCGCATGATAGGATGCGAATTATGACCAGAACATATATCAGGACTCATGGCTGCTTGTGTAAAGAGATATGATGCGAATGGAGAACAACTAGAAGTCCTGATATTTGTTCACATGCTAAGCTGCGAAGTGTTCTTTAATAAAAATACCAGGATAATCAGTGGGTTGCAAATCACATGTTAGGCTGCGAATTGTATGAAATTCAGTAATGTTGGAAACAAGTAATATATCAAGTTAACATGCGAAACATTTGCAAATTGTAATTGGATGCGAATCGTTTATATGATTGTCAGTTTGTAAACAAATTGGATTACAAAAAAGAGGATTACAATATTTCATGCACTAACAAATGTTTACACAGATCACTACAAGCTACTGCTGTTAGTTAGTTGCATTCCAAAAAATCAAAAAACAAAAGCCAACTCTATCCATCATCAGTAGAGGATTCTTCACCATATTTTTCCTCTTTCTCCTCTGTGTGCTGATCATCAGCCTTTTGCTTTTCCACTTCCTCTTCATCTTTATTATCTACGTCCATCATGCATAAATTTTTTGTCCTTGATGGACCAGCTTCGTCTTCCCTCTTCCTTTTGTTCTTTGGAACCTCTTCCGTCTGAGGTTGCACCTCTTCTGGCTGAGGTGCAACAGCAAGCATTGGAACCTCTTCTGGCTGAGGTTCAGCAGCAACCAGTTGAACAACTTCCACTGGTTGAGAGTGAGCAGAGTAATAGTCATCATACATGTCTAAATCAAAGATAGATACTGGGCTGTTTGGTGGTACTGCTGGCATGATCAACTAATCGCTCCAGTTAACGGTTAAGGATGTCCATGAGTCACCCAGAGAACCAAGTAAACCAGAGTCTGAGTATGAGGTGGTGGTTGTGGTGGTGGAAAAAGACATGACTGTTTGAATTCAAAGAGAACAAGAGGTGTTTTTTTTAAAATATAGATTTGTTGTAAAATTAGCCTAATGGGTTATGTACGTGATTAGATTGTTTTTTGTGTGCTAAATGGAGAAAACGTTTACCAAGGCATAAGCCATAAGCCATAGCCTGTTCATATTCTTGAACTTTATATTTTGAATTTTTTATTCTGCACCAGGCTGCGAACTGTGTTTAATGTGGTATACCAGGGTTTGCTGCGGACTGTTTGTTAGTGTTAAGTAAGCATCTATCAGGTTAGGTTGCGAACTGTTTGATGAGTATCCTGTTTTAAGACATACCGGGGATTTGCTGCGAATTGTTAGGTTGGAATTATTCGAATATTAACCAACCCTTATATATCAAGTTATGATGCAAACTATTTGGTAAGGAATATGCACATTTCTGAAAATGTAATTTGTTAATGTATGCACAACAAACTAAAAATTACAATCGATGTATTTACAAGAAAAAACATAGTGTTTTAAATCGAATCAGCCATATGTAACGCGGTATTTGTCATTTCAAAAGTAATCAAACATTTCTGATCTGAAGGCAGTGACCATATCTTCATCGTATTCTGTCTGCACAAATCCATGTTGGATAATATCTCTGGCGTATTTGCAGACAAAAATACCACAGTCCAGGGTGCCTGGTTTTTGTTGTGGGATTTTTCTTTCAGCTTTCACCTTCCACCCTGTCTTTGATTTAGGTAGGAATCCTCTCTCCAACAAATATTTGATCTGTTTATAAAAATTAGTGTTAGGAACCAACATGGGCATGTCCAACGTCCAGTGGTTTATCTGGTCCTTTGTCTCGGTGCATACTGGAATCATGATGATGTTGGGGTCTTTGGTCGCCTTGCTAAAAGCTGCGTCCACCAAATTTGCTACTTGCCAGCCTAATTTCAATTGATGTTGCATCCAAGCAAGAGTACATTACAATGAGAACGTTTTCTGAAACTTTCAAATTTACCTAAGCTAAACTTACCGTAGTCATGCCCGAAATCAGTACGGTGTCATGATGCTCTCCTTCAGCTTTAGTGCATGGAACTTTGAAGTCTGCTTCTTCAAGCATCTTTCGAATCCAAGCGTCGATAACCTAAGAAAGGAGTTGTTTATTTATGTTACATATACAAGACATATTTGAAACATTAAAAATAGAATTGGTTGACAATTGGATACCTTTACGTCCAGCTCCAGTTCTAAAGGTAATGCCATCGCATCACTCGCTTGCACTCTGATTCCGTATGTAAATTTGGACTCTGGTAACTGCCATACCACTGGATCAGGGGTGTCGCTCTCGTAGGCTTTAACTAACTGTATTTTGTGGTATTCTGCGACAAAGATACGGTCAGTTACTTTTGTTTTCTTTGGTCAGTCGCTGTATTCGACTTTTGGCGGTTCTCGTTCTATTATAATGAACTCATCCTCTTCTCCTGCCACTATAGATTGTGTTGGTGTCAGTAGAGTAAAACTTGGCTCCTCTATCTCTTTACTGGGCTCGAGCTTAGTAAATAACAAAAATCAAAAGTAGAAGGGTGTCAGTCATTATAATTGCAACGACCCCAAACAGTTCGCATGCTAACATGCGAACTGTTTGGTTCCAGCTGAATAAATTTCATAGTATCTATCAGGTTAGCATGCGAACTGTTCGAGGTTCCACTGAACAGTTCGCATGCTACCCTAATATTCGTTTGTAATATTTAAATTAGATCCACACAATTCTCATGTTATGATGCGAAATCATTATAAGTAGCCCTTACCGCACGGTCAGCGACAACCAATGCCATTGACTTGTTCGGCATAGGATCTGGATCATGTCGGCAGAGATCTTTAAATTCATCCTCCGACATGTTCTCCAAAGACCGTTGTATTATAGAATCGTAATATACATTATCAATTTCATTTAAAAATATCTATGAAACTTGAGTGTAAATTCCATCAACAAAAGCATCGGGTAAACCTACTATGTTATCGTGGGACTCTGGAGCTTGCAGTTGATTTGTTACTGGTGCTACAGTTTCACGTTGGCTTAACAATTCTGACTTTGTTGATAGCACTGTTGGTCTTTGAGGTGCATCTGCACATGTGGTGTTGTCTTCTAAGGATGGTCCTTCCTGGCTAAGTAGTTCCGTCTTCTCACCGGGATGGACATGTTCTGACTCTTATGGTGCTATCTCTTGCGTTAGCCTTTCTCTCTTTGCCAAGGCTATCTGTTGCTGTTGTTGTTGTTCTTGTTGTCTTTGTTGTTCTTGTTGTTGTTGTTCGTGTTGAACTTGTGGCTGATGGTGTTGTTGTTGGTGTTGTTGTTGTTGTTGTTGGTGTTGTTGTTGTTGTTGCTGGTGTTGAACTTGTTCCTGCTGCTGTTGTTGCTGCTGTTGTTGTTGTTGTTTTTCGGCCTCCTGTTTCATACAAAATTCCAAAAAAAGGTGGAAGGGTTAAGCATACTATAATAATAGTCGCGAACATTCGCATGCTGTCCTGATATTTGTTTTGTCCAAAGATCAAATAAATCGCAGCTCAACATGCGAATTGTAAAATAACCCACCAACTAGTTGAATACACAATTCGCAATATAAGATGCGAATTGTTTGTACAGGACTACACAAGAGTCCTGATATGTGTTTGATATCATCATATCATGTGATGGCATTGTTTGGAATGTGTATTCAACTGGGAAACCCCGCTGGCTGTTTTAAATAGATACACTGAGTTTGTTTGAATATTTATACAACAGGAAATAATATTATGGAAACAATTTCATCACAACAAATAAATAAAATATTTGAATCTTAGTGAACTTTTCATCCACTTACATCTTCTAGGCTGCCTGGTTTTGCCACATCTTTCGCACGATCTTCTATCTCCTTTGGGTCATTCGGAGGAGACTCGTGTCTTTCTTTCTCTGTCTGTGTCTCCGTGGTGTCCATATCTGTAGACACCGACAACTGTTCGTTCATCCTTGCAGATTGTACCGGTATAGGTGAATGGTTGGCATCATCGTCCCTCTCTTCTGGCAATACTCCATCAGCATGGTGCTGATCAGCATTAGACACAGATGCTTGCAATACAGTGGTTGCTGCTCTGTCTGGAAATGCTGGTACCTGCTCAGCTATTGGGCTTCCAATATGGCAAATTGGCTGAGAGATAGCTTTGTGGAGTTATTGTGCTTCAAGTTCCGCTATCTTCCGTTTCAATTCTTCCAGTTGAAAAAATGATATCAGACGTTTTATAAACATATTAAGTGCTGATTATAGCGATTATTTAAGGCTCAAGTCATACTTACTTCTCTGGTCTGTTTTTCTATCTTTCTCTCGTACTTGTTCTTGTCGGCATATGTCTTCAAACGCTTTGATTCAGCAACAATTGCAGAAATCTCGGGATTAGGACCTCTGCGTTGGAGTATATAATCACCGATTGTTTCACTCATACTGGTTGTGTCATTGTGGTCGGGCTCCTACCTGGATTTGCCTTTCGGTGGTGGTGGAATCGTTTGCTTGGGGAGTGTTGGTGGTGGAATCCTTGGCTCGGGTGGTGTTGGTTGTTCGGGTCTGAAAGACATCACCTTATTCGTTTCTTTTTGTGATGCTCGTCTCATTTGTCTTGGTTTTGATGTTGAGTTTTTCTTCCTCTTCCTTGGCCTTTCTTCCGGTGAAATAGATTCTGCATATGTATCTGCACTATCTTCTCGTTCTCTGAAAGCTTCACTTCCAGCCTCGGTAAGACGTAATGGACCTTCGAAAACCTACCAACTGAGGCACATGTAAGTAAATATATGCAAGCGGGTTGTTTTGAAAGTATGAGGGTGTAGACAAACAAATTGTTTTTTACAAACGGTTCACATTATATGGGGTAAAAAACACCAGTCATCCTCCACGTTTGCAGCTTGTAACAAGTTAGTCCTTATCCTTTGAGGCCGTAATAAAGTGGTCCTTATCGTTTTATTGGGTAGAATAAAACCATCCTTTTCGAGTGCAGCCCAACATTTGTCCCCATAATACCCTTTGACCAGCCACATCAGCGATCCACGTAGGACGCTGATGTGGCAACCCTAAAACTTAAACCCGACCCAACAACCAATCCTAACCCAATAACCCAGCCCAACCCTAACTAATAACCCGAATGGATTAACAAACAGATTGGTGCAATATTTCTCTTTGGCATTTTAACAAACGCCTTACATGTAATCTACAACCAAATGGATCCATCTCTTATGTTCTTTCAAAAAATTGTATCAATCTGCCATTAAAACTGTACCAAACTACTGCAATTAAGCCACACAACAATCAAGAACACGAGACATGAAAATGATAATAAATTAACCTTTCCTTTATTATTCAAGCAATTGTGATCTTAGCAAGACAAAATGCATTTGAGTGAAAATGAAGGTGTAGAGAGGAAGACCTTCATGGTCACAGGTGGTTTAGGCTTCGTCGGCTCCGCCTTGTGCTTCGATCTTCTCCGCCGCGGTGCTCGTTGTGTCCGAGCTTTTGACCTCCGCGGAACCCCCCCTTGGTCCGACGATATCAACGACCGAGGCGTCGACTGTATTCAAGGTAATCACGGCTCCGCTTAATTTACTCATTTGCTTTTGCTAATTTCCTAATTTAGTTTCTAGTGTCAGTATCAGTAGACTGGATCCATGAGTTGACTCATTGTGTGAGGGTATTAGGGTTTAGATCTGGTACTTATCCTTATATCTTCATCAATCCATGAACAGTTTGAAATGATTTGATTTTAATAGTAGAAATAGATCAAACTCGAACTCAACTGTGGTTAGAATTTCTATCTTCGATTTTACTCTCTGCATTATGTATCGTGTTTCATATTCTACATATATAAATTTCTGTTGCTGTTTCTAAATATAGGAAGGAATAAACTTTAAATTGTATCTTCCTTCGAATTTACTCGAAACGATCTCGGTGTTTATTACAGGGGATGTAACTCGGAAAGATGATGTTGAAAAAGCTCTTCGAGGTGCAGAATGTGTGTTTCATCTTGCTTCGTATGGCATGTCAGGGAAAGAATTGCTTCAGTTTGGACGCGTTGATGATGTTAATATTAACGGAAGAAATTAGGGATTTGGAGTAAAACGAGGGTTTCAATTTGATTTCGGGTTATTAGTTAGGGTTGGGCTGGGTTATTGGGTCAGGTTGGTTCTTGGGTTAGAAACTGGGCTGGGTTATTGGGTTAGGATTGGTTGTTGGGCCGGGTTTAAGTTTTAGGGTTGCCACATCAGCGTCCTACGTGGATCGCTGATGTGGTTGGTCAAAGGGTATTATGGGGACAAATGTTGGGCTGGACTCGAAAAAGATGGTTTTATTCTACCCAATAAAACGATAAGAACCCCTTTATTACGGCCTCAAAGGACAAGGACTAACTTGTTACAAGCTGCAAACGTGGAGGATGACTGGTGTTTTTTACCCCATTATATGATGCGAATTGTGTGAATTCTATCCATGTTAGAGTTGCAAACAACTCGCATGCTGAGCTGCGAATTGTGTGTAAGCCATATGCTGCGAACTATGTGTAAACCATATGCTACGAACTAAGTATTTATGTCAGGATGCGAAATGATTGATGCATTGTTCTATTATAACACTAATTAAAATGCATGCTGAGCTGCGAAATGTGTGTAAACAATATGCTGCGAACTGTGTGGGAACAGGAAGCTGCGAACTAATATTCATATCAGGCTGCGAAATGATTGATGCATTTTTCTAATATAACACTAATCAAAACTCATGATATGCTGCGAACTGTTTCCACCCTCAATTCAATACCTATATAAAGCTTATACATGGTCATCATCCAGCAAGGGTATTCTAAGAAGCAGCGCAACGGTTGTTGCTTGGCACTCTAATCCCAACAATTTGAAAAACCTTGGTATCAAGGTTGGCTTCGCTACCTCGAGACCGATTGTTGTGTGCTCCATGAAGAAGGGCTGCATGGGGAAAAGTTTTATCATCAAGATGCTCTGTACATAACTAATTTTTATACTGAATAGATCAATCTTACAATTAGAAGGGCGACGCAGCCGACGACTCTATCGGGTTTTTCGATTGCTAAGCAACTCCTGATAGACTGTCGAAGCTTGTACAGTATTGATCCGGACCAGTCGTAACTGTTTATTTTGCTGAGGTCTTCAACATAATAAACCGTGCTCCAACCCAGGATATCTCTAGATACAGAGTAGAATAGGGTGGAGCACAAAAGAAGTATCAGCAGCCTCGCAACGTCTTCCAACTCATGCTCCTCTCCTTCGCTTATGGCCTTCTTTATACCTGCCTGTAAAACCAACGACAGCATGCTATGTTAGAAAAGTACAAAATCTTGCTTTATAAAGATGAAGTTGATTTTACACGTACCTTTATAATGGGATTTGTTATTGTTTTAGTATTACTAGCTGCTACTTTCCTGGCAGTTTTACCCATGAAGTATTTCTTCATCATCCTCGATTCGTTCTCCTAGCCGGGTGCGTATTTGTTGTGAAATGCTCCGGTTTTCGTTAACCGCATTTTCTTCGTGTCATGCCTCAACCCAAATATGACCTTCACATCGTCTTCGGTTATTTTTACAAACTTGTTGCCAATCTTAAAGGCGTCTCTATCAACAGAGAATTGCTCGACGAGATACCGAATGATTGAGTATAATTTTTTTTGGCAGCTCTGCCTCATTACGGATTTCGAAAGCCATTTTTAAAAGCGTGTAGAAGGGTGTGTTTCTTGCAGCTTCAATGTGGGCCCTAGTAATACACATCTCTTTAAGTAGCTTCAGAAGGCTCACCAACCCTGATCTGTAATAGCTAGGTTTTGTTGTCTTACTTCCTACACAAACACAAATCAGTTGGAGTGTCACAAACTTCGCATCACAAGCTGCGAATTTCATGTATTATCAGTTAAAATGTCACAAAGAATTCGCATGAAAAGCTGCGAATTTCATGTATTATCAGTTAAAATGTCACACAAAATTCGCAGGACAAGCTGCGAATTGCCTATATATGAATAGTGTTTTTACAGACAATTCGCAACCTAGGCTGCGAATTGTTTGTAAATAAACGACATAAAAATTGAATCGAGCTGCGAATTGCTTGCATAATGGGTGATCAAGATGCGAACTGTTCTACTTTTTACATGCATGTTGCAGGGATCTGGGAAATATTGAAACAACACCAAAATGAACAATCAACTACTTAATGCACATCTAACATACATAATAGTTCTCAGGAAAGTATTAGCATTACATGCAACTAAACTTCTACCCTGCGTTCGATGATAAACCCAGAAACTGAGCAATTATCGTCATTAGATACTTCATTCCAGTATAAAAAGCAACGCCTACCGTGAAATAACAGAAAATTATGGTTCGAATTCATAAAAAACGCAAAAAAAGTACACTTTCCATGATAATGCATACCTGTTTACTTCTAAATGCTGTCCTATTCACCATTCAGAGAAGACTTGACGGCAAATTCCTCGAACATAAGGTGTGGAGTTGGACTAAGTAAAAGACGGTGACCGGTGCGAACAGCGACTGATTTCGAACGGTAAGAAGCTGTAGGGGTTTTGGGTTTGAGAAAGAGAGAGTATCACGAAGTCGAACGGTTTCTGGTTTTGGGTTTGTTTAGGGTGATGGGAAGGTGGAAAAAGTGGGTTTGAACTGAAAAATGGGTATATATAGTCGAGGGGTATTTTTGTCCAATTTTTTAGTCGAGCTATTAAGTAACACTATCCAAAATTTGGGTACTACCGGGTAATAAGATAGTTGAGTGGGTATTCTCCTATACTTTTCTCTTTAATAAAATCATTACTAAAAGATTATCTCTTTATAATTTGAATAAAAAAAATATTGACTAAACTATAATAGTTTACTTAATATTTAATTATCTTAATTATATTTTATCAAAATGAATAAAATAATATAAAATAAATAAATACAGGTTTACTATCTAATTTATCCACTTACCTTTTTTTTCTATTTAGTGAAATTGGCTTTTTTTTAAATCTAAAAAAGACAGATTATAAAGCATTAAAATCCAAATCTTGAAAAAGAAAAAAAGATTAGAAGACATAATCTATATCTACCAAATCTGCAATAAACAATGAACAATTAATTATTGCACATTCTTAAATCAGTTTTTGAAAATCATAACAAAAAATACATTTTAAAACAATATACTTTGAAGTTAAAATGACGACAAAAAATAAAAACCTGGCAAATTTCGAACACAAAACCAGGATGTAGAAAGAGGAGGTCGAAAGGAGATGAAAATGAAAAAAATAATGAATATGAATTGGGTTTGGGTTTTTTTTTGGTAGAAAAAGCTATAAATTTTATATATAACTGAAAAAAGTACAAGAGATTCAAGAGGCTGATGGACCTGTTATAATTGAAAATTTGATTCCGAGAAGGTAGCTATAAAGGAGTTACATTTAAAAGGAAAGATGAACTACAAATGGATGGTTATCTTCGTTCTGTGGAAGCGGGAACGAAGATCCCATAGAAGATGATGGGCTACAGATGAGTTTGGAGTTGAGGTGTTGTTGAAAATGCGTGAGTTTCTTTCACTCCAGATGTGATAAATGGTTGAGTAGAATGTGGTTTGCCAGAGGGAGGTTGCACCGTTGGGATGATGTGACTAAGAGCTAGCGGTATCCAACCAGGTATCCCATGATAAGGGGCATGATGGGATGAGATGCTTGCGGTATATGTTTTCCTAGATGGAAGAGGTGTAAGGGAATTTAATAAGAAGGTGTTCCAAGAATTCAGGATAGGTTGAGCAGATGACATAGTTGGGGTCTGTGGCAAGACCCCAACAGGTAAGTTTGTCGCGAGTGGATAATTTTCCTTGGATGGCTATCCATAAAATAAAGGACTATCTTGGGATGGAGTATATGTTCCAGATGAGAGAGCCCCATTGGAATCTTGTTCTGGAGGGTCGAATAGCGGCATATGTTCTACAAATGGTGAACTGTGGTTCAGAGTCCAAGGTAGAGAGGAGGTTGGTGAGAGCAGCTTGGATTTTGGTCAGGTTGGATTGCATATGTCTGTTCTGAGCTTTAGCCTGGGAGGGCCAACACTAAAAACCGTTATCTTTGAGGTCGGAAACACGGTTGATATTACGCAAACGAGCCAAATTGACAATGCTGGGGCCGTAGCAATTGATGGGGGAGCAAGGGAAGAGCCAATGGTCGTTCCAAATGGAGGTGTTGAAGCCATTACCTACGATTACCTTGTAGAGGTGTGAGGCTTGGCGTCTGAGATTTGGGATCTGTCGCCAGACCCAACTAGAGTTGATAGGGAGGGGGAGAGGAGAGTCGAGAAGTTTTTTTATTTCATTTTTTCCGCAATGATCCATTGAGACCAAATGGAGTTTTCATTTTTGGTGATAATGGACCATAATATCATTTAGTCAACCGCCTGATTCCAAACTTTTAGGTTTAGGATCCCAAGGCCGCCCTCATCCGTGAGCAATGTCAATTTTTCTCAGGCCACCTTAGCCCCAGAGATCTTCATTTATGAGCCGGACCATAGAAATCGTCTCAGAAGTTGCGAGAGCTCTTTAAGGACTCTGGCCAGAAGAATGAAGATGGAGGACCAGTAAGCCTAGCTAGCGAAGAGGACAAATTTAATGAGATGCTGAACACCACCTGCGTACGAGAGATGCTTCGTAGTCCAGGAGTTTATCCGGGAAGTTATGGTCGTGAAAAAGGGATGAAAATCGTTTTAGGATAGTCGAGAGGTGATAAGAGGAACTCCTAGATAGCGCATAGGGAGGGAGCATTCTTGAAAGTCGAGGAGATGAAAGATTTTAGACTTGGTCGCAATGGAGGTGCCAGAGAAGAAAACATAGCTCTTGGCAGGGTTCAAACGGAGGCCCGAGAGGCTAGCAAATTCGTCAAGACCCTCACGGATGAGGTTGACCGATTAGGGGTTGGATCTGCAGAATATCATTAGGTCGTCGGAAAAACATAGGTTGATGATCTTGACGGAGTGAAATTTCCAATGAAACCCGAACGCGAGGGCTTGGCTTTTTTCCTAGAAGATACTAGATAAAACCTGCATGACAATCACAAAAATGTATGGGGATAAGGGGTCTCCTTGGTGGAGGCCCTTTTTCCTTTGGAAGTAGGTTGCGGGATTGCCATTTATACATACGGCAAAGGAGGGGGTGGTGATAGAATGGATTATCCAACCTATCATTTCAATTAGAAAATACATTGCACAAAGGGCATCGAGGATGATTTCCCAACGGATATTGTCGAATGCTTTCATAAGGTCAATCTTAAGAGCACATCTGGGTCCCTTACCGTTATTCTGATAACCATGCATCAGGTCGTGGAAGAGGAGGATGTTGTCAGTGATGGAGCGGTCGGGGATAAAAGCAGATTGAAATGAGTCAATGAGATGATTGAGTGATGGTTTTATCTTGTTGGCGAGGATTAGAGATATAATCTTATAGATTACATTACAGGAGGAGATGCGTTTGAAGTCCGAGAGGGAGGAAGGGGAAGCAGTTTTAGGGATGAGGGAAATAAACGTTTTATTCCAATCAGGGTTCATTTTCCCATGATGGAAGAAATGGTTGACCCCGCGCAGGTGTCAAGGCCAACAATATGCCAACAAGATTTGAAGAAGCCAACGCTAAACCCGTCTGGTCCAGAGGCTTTGCCATTATTAATCTCGAAAAGGGCTGATTTGATTTCACCATCAAGGATGGGTTTAAACATGTTGGCTTTATCCGAGGGGGAGACAAAAGTTTTAAGCAGGAATCGACGTCCGTTCAGGACGGCATAAACCTCATGACTAGGGGTGCCACGCAGGTTGCGGAAGTGGGAGAGAAAGGTGGATAACCTTTGGGTTATTGCTAGCTCGGCCATCTTGAGTGGTGATGGACAGGATTTTGTTTCGAGCTCTATGGACTTTGATATAAATGTGATATACGCTACATGTCTCAAAACCGAAACAAATTAAATGTGATATACGCCACATGTCAACAAGAAAATTTAAGGCAATGATTCACTTTGAATGTGAATTCTAATAATTGTTTAGCTAAAAAAATTATATCAAATGTGTCAAATGAACTTCTTAATTATCCGTTTCAATAGCTATATACAATCATTTCCATTTCTGTTTAAAAAATTTGGATTCCAAACTTAATATTATGGACAAAGTTATTAAGCGCTTATTCACAGTGAATCCGTCATCCACTTTAGATTAGATTATAGTATCATATAATAATGCATAGAAAATATATATAAAAGAAAATTATAATTTGATCCAATTATTAATGTATGATACTATGATATTTATAATAGTTATAAAATAAAATTGGTGAAAATCTCATAATCACAACATTAATTATATATATATATATATATATTGAAAATATTATATTTTATACGTAATAATGTTAGCTAGTTTTATTAATTTTAATAATAAATTGATTATTAACTAATTCAGTTTAATAATATTTTGCTAAGACCATTTGATAATTGATTACATCAATTAAAATTTATGGTTAAATACTTAAACACTTCTAATTGTTTACGTCTAAATATATAAGGTAGTCTACCCTGTATTTTGGAAATTATAATTTTATGTATTCTAATATTAGAAAGAAATGTTCTAATATCGAATGGGTCATAAATTTGAAAGAAAAATAAGTCGATTAAAATTTTAAATTATGTCAAAATTTGAATAATCAGTTTTTATTCATATAATCAATAGTTATGACACTAATATATTTGTTATTTTCATACTTTCTAATTTAATAAAATTTTCACTAAAACACTTTCTTTTTATAGTTTTAATAAAAAATAGTATTGACTAAATTATAATGTTTTGATGAATTTTGGTTATCTTATTTTTTTAGAAGTTTATAAAAATAAAAAAATATAAAATATCAGTACAAATTTATTATCAAAATTTCTAATAACCCTTATATAATCAATAATTAACCTAACACTAATATAATTATTATTTGATACTCTCTATCTAATATACTTAGTATTATCTACTTTATAAATTTCATAAAAATTTTACTAAAAGGTTATCTTTTTATAATTTAATAAAAAAATATTTACTAAACTATAATGGTTTAGTTAATATCTAATTATTTTAATTATGTCTTATAAAAGTGAATAAAATAAAATAAATAAATACAGTTTTAATATATAATTTATCCACTTACTTTTTTTCATTTTTAATGAAATTCTCCATTTTGTTTTGTAAAAATCTGAAATACAAAACATAAATTACAAAGTATTAAATCCAAATCTAGAAGGAGAAATAAATATAAGAAGACAAAATATATAGCTACATTCTTACATTAAATTCTTAAAATTGTAACAAAAAATGTCTATTGAATCCAAATTCTTACTACGAAGTACGACAGTTATCCTCTCATTCCTCGACATAATGTAAAATTTTTAAATCTACCATTGAACTTATTCAAGCATTTTAAGTGTCCTATTAAGCTTATTACAAGATTTTTTCGAGACATTTTTATCAATTTCAAACATCTGTTGAATTTGAATAAAAAGCTCTACACCATAAAAACGATAATTTAAAAATAATTAACATTCATATAGGCTTTTAATAATTTCTTGAACAATACATAAATAAGTCCATATCAATGTCCATTCTATCATATCAAATCAAAATTAATCAAACTAAATAAACATAAGCTAAATCTAATAAAATAATATAAAACTTAATATAATATTTTTATAACGTTGAAAGAAGTATCATAGTGTAACTCCAGAAAAAAAATACGACCAGAGAAACAAAACCTGCAAACTCTATCATAACATTATAAACCGTATTTGAATGATGATGAAACAAAAACCGGATGTAGAAAAGAAGAAGATAAATTTAGATTTTATATAAGATATAAAACGCTAACAAATTGACACATAAACCACGCTAATTCAACATGTCTTAAAATAAAACAAGTTAAACATAACATATGCCACATATTTCAAAACTGAAGCAAATTAAACATATTATACGCTGTACAAATTAGAGAAAAAGCTGGAACCAAGAACAGAGCTTCGCCGGATTGCTGTAGCCTTCTGGTCTGACTCCTCCTCTCCAGACATGGAGATTCATAACAACTCTCTATTCGAAGATGACGATTTCCCCAATCTTTCTTCCTCTATCAACAAACAGAAAAATAAAAAATCTTATGCAGAGATTCTTTCCAACAAAACCTCTGTTAAAATGGATATAACTCGAGAAAGTATCAGAGTAAAGGAGGATCACGTTTCCTTCCAATATTCGTAAGAAATCAAAGAAAATCTAGAAGAAAACTATACGATAACGTTTGTCGGAAAGTTAAAAAAATGGCATACCTAAGAGGTCCTCTATTTTGAGTTTCATGAAAACCTTCAAATTCAAGGGACAAACTAACATGGAAATCTACGACTCTAGATATATTTTCCTAGAGTTTAGACTTAAAGAAGAAGTTTGTCTGCTATGGTCCAAGAGCATATAGAACTTCGATTGGAATGAAATGCAGTTGTTAAGGTGGACACTTGACTTTAGCATAAAAAAGAAAGCCCTCTTTCATTGGTTTGGGTTAGATTCGAAGGGTTACCAGAATTTCTGTTTAACAGCAAGATTGTCTCTGATATGGCATTATCTTTAGGAACTCCTTATAAGATCGTTGTCCCTGATATTAACAGAGCTTACAAGAATGGATGCCTTGCTCTTGTCGAAATTGATATAAATAAAAAAATTCATAACAAGTTATGGATGGGTTTTGGTGATAACATGAGAGCTTGGGTTTCTGTTCTATACAAAAACATTCCATTTTACTATAATATTTGCAATCACAAAGGCCATAAAGAATCTGATTGTAAGAAAAAAAGTTTGTTATTCATACTGAAGTTAATGAAAAAACTGAGCATAATCAAAACAGTCTGCAAGTCTATATTCCTAAGGTAAAATCTATAGTTTTACAAAATGTTAAAAAGGAAAATGAAAATTTTGCTAAAGACAATCAGGTGTCTTTAAAGAGGTAATTGGAGCTTTAAAGACTCTTGAACATGGCTACTCTTGTGAAGCTTCGCCTGAATTTGAGAATCCAAATGATGAGAGAACGCCTCCAATCAGCTCTAAATGCAGAACACCTGGTCTTTAACCTATTAAATCCCTAGACTTTAAAGTGATCCAGGCTAAAAAAAACTGAAAACTATTAGAAAGATCAAGAAACTAAGCAACAAAATCATTAAGTCTTTGAGCTATTCGGGGACGAAATAAAAGCAAAAACCATTCTCTCATAATGATAAATCTGATTTAGAATCTGAGAGGTATTAACAATAATCCTACTATTCAAAGGTTAAAGGACATTTCAATGAAGAACAAGATTCAGGTCCATGCAATTCAGGAGCCCATGGTTGATTGTGGGAAGATTAAGGAGATTGCTGCTAAAATTGGTTTTAACAACTATGTTTACAATATTTCCAACAAGATTTGGTGGTTTTGGAAAGATAATATAGGGATTGATTTACTTATCAATCATGATCAGTGTTTACATCTCCATGTTCAGAACTTAGATAGTGAGATTAACTTCAATCTCTCTATAATTTATGCTAAATGCAACATATATAAGAGGAAAGATCTTTGGGAAGTTTTAAATTCTATGGATGATAATGAGATTGCATGAATGACCATTGGGGACTATAATGTAATCACCAGCAATGATGATCAAGTGGGGTGCTCTTCCATTTGTTAGAATAGTATAGACGGCATTAATGACTGTATCAGAGAATGTAGGTTGTTGGATGCTGGTTATGGGGGTTCAAAATTCACTTGGAATCAAGGCTTAAGGTGGAAGAGATTGGATCGTGCTTTAATTAACAATTGCTCGTTATCCTACTTCAAGAGTACCCAAGTTTTTCACATGGTTAGAACATGTTCTGACCATGCTCCCTTACTTATTAAGGCTAATACTTCTATGAATCAGTATAATAATAACAACAAAAATTTTAAATTGATGAATATGTGGCTAAATGATGAATCTTTTATGGGTATTCTTGAGAATAATTGGAATTTGAGTATTGCAGTTCAAGCTAACAAGGTCTTCTAGTTTAAACTTAAAAGGCTTAAGTCTTGTTTGAAAGGGTGGAACAGGAATAGCTTTGCAAACATTTTCAATAAGCTAAAGGAAGTAGAAGAGGAGGTTAGAAAAATGGAGATGAATCATTCTATTCAACATGATTCTAATTCTAATGCTAACTTAGAGAAAGCCAATATTCTTCTTATCAAAGTTACGAGAATAGAAGACGAGTTTTGGAAGCAGAAGTGCTACAATAACTGGCTCAAGAACGGTGAGCGTAACACTAAGTTGTACCACTCCTATGTTAACAAGTAAACAAGAAAAACAAGAATTACTAGCATCAAAGAGGGAGATACCTGGATTATAGACGAAGATTCCATTGGAAAGTCAGCTGAATCCTTCTTCAACAATGTTCTTACCATTGATCCTTATAGCAACAGATATGAGGAGCTTAATTTGATCAACAATGACATCTTTGGTTCTATTCCTAGTCTAGTAACAACTGAGGAAAATGCTTCCTTAATGAAATTTACAACTAAAAAAGAGATTTTGGAAACTATTTCAAAAATGAATAAAGATAGGACAACAGGAATTGATGGCTTTAACCTTCAATTCTACATTTCCTGCTGGGATATCATAAAATCTGACTTATGTAACTTCATCAACTCTATTATTGAGGGTCATGACATTCCAAATGGTATTTTTTCCACTGGTTTGTGCTTAATCCCTAAGACAAACAATCGTACTTCGTGGAATGAATATAGACCAATTGGTCTTTGTATCATGATTAATAGAATTTTGTCCAAATTGATCAATTCTAGGTTGTCTGTCATTCTCCCTAACATTATCTCTCAGCATTAGGGAGCTTTTGTTGAGGGTAGATCCATTCAGGTTCATATCTTAATGACTAAGGAGCTTCTGTTTGATCTTAAGAAAAAACCTAACATTGGAAATATTATTATACAGTTAGATATGGCTTAGGCATTTGATTGAATGTCTTTTCCTTTTCTTAACATTGTTTTCACCAATTTTGGTTTTAATATTGGTTTTGTTAAGCTTGTTAACAGGATGATTAAGGACACAAATATTTCTATGTTGATCAATGGTGGCACCTATGGGTATTTCAATACCTTAAGAGGCTTGAGACAAGGTGATCCCCTATCTCCAAGTCTCTTTATTATTGGAGAAAAGGTTCTCCTTCGTGGGATTCAAAATCTTTACTTGAACAACAATAAAATGCATTATAATTCTAGAACTCACCTGTAAATTCCCTGTCTAGCTTTTGTAGACGACATCTTAATCTTTGCTAATAGCATGCAGGACTTTATCTCAAAGTTGTGTTACTTCTTTGACTCATATAAGAAGGCTTCTGGTCAAGCAATCAACAAAAATAAAACTAAGATTATTTCTTTCCTTTCTCATAATCAGAATAACATCAATCATGTGGAGCTTAAAACATTATTCAGGTTTGAGTATCTCCCTACTAACTACTTAGGGATTACCTAAAGTACCAGGAATAGCATCACTAACTACAATAAAATCATTGATAAGATTAATGAGAAAATTGGTGATTGGGACTCTAAACACCTATCCTTTGGAGGGAGGTTGGTCCTTATTTCTAGTGTGCTCATGTCAATTCCTTGATACCGGCTGCAAAATTTTACTTTACCTAGCAGTATTATTAAAACAATCGAGAAAATTCTGAACAAATTTATGTGGAATTTCAACTCTAAAGAGAAATCTATTCACTGGTCTGATTAGAAATCCATTTGCAAGCCCTTTAGTGAGGGTGGACTGGGTATCAGGAGTCTTACGGATATTCAAAATGTCTACTCTCATAAGCTATGGTTTAAGTTTAGACTTAATAAATCCTTTTGGGCCCAGATGATGCATATCATATACTCTTATAACTGTCATCTCTATAAACTAACTATAACAGACTGGGTTCTCTCATTTGGAAAAGAACTTCAAGTATCAGAACAGAGGCAGAACACAATATCAAATGGCTTGTTGGAAAGGGGGAAATTTACTTTTGGAGAGACTCCTGGTTAAACAGCCAGCCTATTGCTAATGATCACTCTAACTTGATTCAGGCTAAGGTTAATTCTTTCTGGATAAATAATAAATGGGACACAAAATCCCTGTATTCATTTATTTTTCCAGAAAATATGAACCTTATTCAAGCTATTACTATTGACAGAAGCAAATAAAATACTATGATTTGGAATTGTTCTAATAGTGTTACCTTCACCTCGAAGAAAACTTGGGAAAAGATTGGATTGAAAGCTCCTTATTTTATCATGCTAAAAAACTATGGAATTGTTTTATTCCTAGGAAATTTTCCTTCTTGCTTTTCATAATTGTTAGGAATTTCATTCTGGTTGATTCCATTATGCAGAAGAGATACCTACAAATGGCATCCAAATTCCAATTCTATCAGAATTCAGAAGACATAAATCACATTTTTGTTAATTGTAACCATGCTTGGAAAATTTGGTCTTATTTCTGCAGTATTTTCAATATTCACATCGATAATTATATGGTGATCAACCACGTTATTAAAATATGGAAAAGTTTCTGTTGTGAATGAGTCGAATAGTGCCTTGACAGTGTACTGTGTCCGACAATACAGTTTTGTGTCTGTGATAGTGATATTGTGCAATATGTTCGGTTGTGACTCGAGTTAGTCTTGTGGTATGAGCCCATTAGGCATATTGTCTAATAAGTCTATTAATTCCCTATAAATAGATTACTAGGGCGACACAAAATACAATCTGAAATCTGTAACCTTTTCTATCATAGTGAAACTCTTTTCTCTGGCGGCGCCCGTTGACGTAGACAATTGTCAAACCACGTTAAATCCTGTGTTTCATTTTAATATTTCCTTCGTATATGTTCTGTGCTTGAGCCAGTTTGATGATTGCATAGTAATTTAATAACAACATTGGTATCAGAGCCACGTGGTGAAATTAAGTCTTTTGCAATTAGGGTTTTTCACAATGGCGTATACAACAACAAAATACATGATTGAAAAATTTGATGGGGGAGCCAACTTTGCATTGTGGAATATTAAACTGAAATCTTCATTGGTACTGCAAGGGCTGTGGAAGGCTGTGGACAATAAGTTATCAGAAGAGATGAAAGAAGAGGAGGACCAAGATCTTCAAGAATGGGCTTTGTGCTGGATTTTAATGAGTGTGAAAAACAATATGCTTCGCGAGATTAGTGGTGAGAAGATTGCTGCCTGCGCATGGAAAAATCTAGGAGATCTTTACTCAGAAAAATCAGTAGTAAATCGATTATACTTGAAGAAGTGTTTGTATGATTTCAGATTGAAAGAAGGTATGTCCATAACATAGCACTTAGATAATTTCAAATCAATTATAATGGACTTGGAGAACATAGATATCAATATTGAGGATGAAGATCAAGCTTTGTTTGTATTGAGGTCGTTACATGCTCCCTATGAAAACTTCGTAGATACCATTATGTATGGTAAGGATAAGTTATCGCTAGCAGATGTCAAAGGGGCACTGAAATCAAAGGAGATGAGACAGTTGCAGCGAGACAATCAAGTTGAAGGGGAAGGTCTTATGACTAGGGGAAGATTTAGAAGCAAAGCGAGTTCTTGAAGAAGGAAGAACTAGAGGTCCAAGTCAAGGGTGAAGCACTCAAACTTTTATGAATGCAGTAAGCAGGGTCGTTATAGGAGAGATTGTCCGAAACTGAATGGTAAGAAGGGAAATCAAAAGGAAAATGCAGCAAACATTGTTGAAGGTGTGAACGATTCCGACGATAGTGATAACAGTGGTAAAAGAGATGTATTGTCCGTGAGTTCAGACTTTGGGAAAAACTCTTGGGTACTCGATACTGGCGCTACATATCACATGTGTTGGTTCAATTAGTGGTTTGATACGTACAAGCCAATGCAGGGAACTGTCTATTTAGAGAACAATCATTCGTTGACTGTTGGTGGTATTGGTAATCTTAACGTGCTGGCATGTTCCTAGGTTAAAAAGAAACTTGATTTCTCTTGGGACTCTAGACTCTAGGGGTTACAAGTACCGTGCATAAAATGGTGTAATCAAAGTGACAAAAGGCTCAATGGTATGCATGAAAGGCAGTTTGCAAAAGGGTCTTTACATTCTCCAGGGGAGTGTTGTTATGGGCGATGCTGCAGTAGCATCATCGGGGAGTAATAGCGAAAATAGGCAGGATCAAAATAAATTGTGGCATTGGCGTCTTGGTTACATGAGTGACAGAGGATTAGCTGTTTTGGGAAAGAGAGATTTGTTGAAAGGGTATAAAGCAGAATCATTGGGATTTTGTGAGCACTATGTGTTTGGTAAACAAACTAGAGTAAAATTCAGCAAATCTGCTGTAAGAAAGACTAAAGGGAAAATGGACTACATTCACTCAGATCTTTGGGGTCCAAACAGAATTCCATCCAAGAGCGGAGCCAGATATGTGAATGTGAATGTTGGCTTAACTTTTAACAAGACCGATATTGGTGAATCGCTGAATGATGTTGCGGGATCATTGTTGGTTTAGTTGATTCTGATTTTGCAGGTGATATGGATAAAAGAAGATCTCTGACAGGATATGTATTTACTCTAGCTGGGAGTGCGATCAGTTGGAAAGCACAGTTGCAAGCTACTACAACTTTGTCTATAACAGAGGCAGAGTACATAGCAGTAACAGAAGCAGTTAAAGAGGCAATATGGTTGTAAGGTTTGGTGGTAGATTTGGGCTTGGATAGGACTACTACAAAAGTGTTTTATGACAGTCAAAGCGCCATACACCTTACAGGGAACCAGATGTATCATGAGAGTACAAAGCACATAGATGTCAGGTATCATTTTATTCGTGATATAATATCAAAGGGAATTGTTGATGTGAAGAAAGTGTCTACACACAATAATCCAGCAGATATAATGACCAAGGTAGTATGAGTTCGAAAGTTTAGGGAGTACCTAAATTGGATCTATGTTCGCAATATAGAGTGAATGCCTTAAAGGCATTTGGTGAGTTAGAAGAAGAGAAGGTTCTTTGTTGATAGTGAAGAAAGGATATTTGCCTCAAGGGGAAGATTTGTTGTGAATGAGTCGAATAGTGCCTTGACAGTGTACTGTGTCCGGCAGTACAGTTTTGTGTCTGTGATAGTGATATTGTGCAATCTGTTCGGTTGTGACTTGAGTTAGTCTTGTGGTATGAGCCCATTAGGCCCATTTTCTAGTAAGTCTATTAATTCCCTATAAATAGATTACTAGGGCGACACAAAACACAATCTGAAATCTGTAACCTTTTCTATCATAGTAAAACTCTTTTCTTTGGCGGCGCCCATGGACGTAGACAATTGTCAAACCACGTTAAATCATGTGTTTCATTTAAATCTTTCCTTCGTATATGTTTTGTGCTTGAGCCATTTTGATAATTGCATAGTAATTTAATAACAGTTTCACTATAAGTAAGTGTCACATAACTCACTTAATGCATGCTTTGATTTGCTGGACCATTAGGAGCAATAGAAACAAGTCGATATTCTCTGGTATTTCCATAAATTTATCTGATTCTATTAACTATATCAAAAGGGTGATCTTTTTTTTATGTTTCAAATGTTTTGAAAAGTAAACACTGGCACAAAACTAAAAATGTGAGTATTACCTGAGGTTGTTTTAACTGTAAGTTCAAGCCTTGCTACACTGCCTGGAAAGCTCATGTTAATGGAAGGATAAAACTCAACGTTGATACCTCTGTCCTTGGCAATTCTGAGTCAAGTGGGAGTTGTATCTTCAGAAACTCTCAGGGCCAGATGATTAAGTGTTATGCTAACACTTATGGGAAGCTCTCTCCCCTTCTCGCCGAGGCTCACGCTCTGATGGATGGGCTTCTCATTTGTAAGCATAACCAGTGAAAGGAGGTTGATATCAAGTCTGATTGCCAGACTCTGATCAATCATCTGGCTTTCGGTGGTGAGCCCTGGTTCTTAGAGCATGTTCTGAATATTTGCAGGAAAGCTTTATCAGCTGTGATGTATTTCAATTACATCTCACGAGTCCAAAATCAAGCAGCGGATTGGCTTGCAAAATGGACTCTAAGATGTAAAACTAAACCTGACTTTGCCAATTTTAAAATCCCGATCGGTCTCCAATCTATTATTTTCTTGGAAAGTTTGGGATTGGGATACATTTCTTTGACTGAATGTTAAAAAAACAGAAAATGCTGCTCTCTATCTTAATGTTAAAAAAAACAGAAAATGCTGCTCTCTATCTTTTGTTGCAGGTATGGTGGAGAAAAGAATAGGATTGGACTAAGGAAACAGAAGTGAAGAAGGAAGTTTTCAGAGTAGTCAATGAGGCTTTTTGAGAAGAAGATGAATAGTTGTGTATAGATCTGAGTGATTGTTATCAATCTAGGAATCTGTCCTTAAAACGATTGTGGTTTTTGTTTCTTTTGATTAAGGTTGTTCCTCTTTATTATTCAATAAAATAAGAAATTTTGCTATTAAAAAAAACATACTTATACTCTGAGAAACAAACTGAAATAATTAATAAATTTATATATATACTAATTAAAAAGTAATAACTCGTTAAGCTTAAGCTGAGAAACAAATTGAAATAATTAATAAATTTATATATATACTAATTAAAAAGTAATAACTCGTTAAGCTTAAGCTGAAAAATTTGAAGGAGTGATTCATTTTGAACGTGGATTCTTATAAATATTTAGCTCAAATAATAAATCAGATCAAATGTATCAAATGAGTTTCTTAATTCTGGTCCCTATACAATAATTTTTATTTTTGTCCAAAAACTTTTTCTTTCCAAATTTAATGTTAAGGATAAAATTGTAAAATATTATTCATTTTCCCTCATAAGATTTATTATTTACTCCATTTTAATTTTAAAAAATATACTAAACACTTGTTTTTATTTTTTTGTCCTTAATTTACCTTCTAATTTATATTTTGATGCCACTATGCACTAGGGTTCGAACAAACACATCATTAAATCAAATTACATCCAACCTATATCATTTGACTTTTAAAATTAAACCCTAATAAACAAAAAAATCAAATTTCTTAAAAATTAATCATAGAAAAGTAATAAAGGAAGACACTCAAACCAAAGATTCAACACTTCAACAAGATAACTTAATCTTGTAAAATGGAAACAAACAAAAATAAGAAAGTTAGAATAAAAAAAAGTTAAAGTTGTTTAAAAAAACAAATCAAAAACAGATGTCCAAAATTTATAAAATTAATTCGATACTAAAAAACTCAGAAATCTTTTCCTGGAATTCAATATACATGAAATGTTTTTTTTTTAAATCTACAGCAAGAGAGTTCCGTGAATTAAAAATTCGTGCCTGACTTCCTGGAACTCTTTCCAACCGATAGATTAAAACAAAGATTTAAGAAATATTTTTACCTTTGATAGATTGCTTCAATCGAAAGCGGTGGCTATGTCTTTTTCTCGGTTTAAAAAACTAATAGTTGTGTATTTATATTGATAGGATTAGAGTTTATGGGTAGAAGTAAATATGGTGGGTAAAAGGTTGCTGGAGACGAATTAAGGTAGATATGGTGTTTTGGTGATTGTTTGAAAATAAGATAAATATGAATTTTTGGAATAAAATTTTTAAAAAAAGATAAATTAATAATTTTTTTATAGATGAAATAACAAAGTGGAATCTTTTCTCAAATATAAAAAAATAAAAAAATTTAGGTAGGAAATAGCTTCACCCCACAATTCACCCCACAATATGCTTAATTTAGATTATATATAATTTTGTTTCCTAAATTTAATATTAGGAAAGCCATTGAATTCGTTTTTTACTGTTGATTTGGTCCAAATTTTATATTAGGAACAAATTCGCTGGTTTTCTGTTCATAAACACATTGAATCGGTAATTTATTTTCGATTATATATAATTTTAAACCCAAAATTTATATATATATATATATATATATATATATATATATATATATATATATATATATATATATATATTTTAGCGTGTAGTTTTGCTTTTAAATTTAAATGTGAATTTAAATATATTTATAATATATATATATGGTGTGAATTAAAGTTGTCACGAGTGAATTCAGAACAGAGAGTTTACAGTGGAAAATTCAAGTAGTGAAAAGTACCTCTGAATATTTCATAAGTCAAAATAACTCTTTCAGCCTCTTTAAATAGGCCAGGTGAGTTAGTTAGAGAAAACGGTTACATATTGTTAAATTTACAACTTAACCCCTAGGTTCTTTCTAAAGTCTAATTTAATCCTATAATTACAGCATTTATCACTTTAGTCCCTAAAGAATACTTTTCCTTATCAGTAGCCCCCCTAGTTCTTATATATCTATGTATAAGAACTATTAGCTCTTCGAACTCTTCTTCGGATCAGCATTATTTTATATCTTTATTATGATTAAATTCAATAAACCAGGAGTCTCTTCGAACTGGCGAGTAAGTGCAAACGAGTCTCTCAACTGCCTCGAATTCAACTCCTCATCGAATTTAACTTCTTGTGGTACTGCGTTGCCTTTGATTTTTACACCTGATTACTTCACACATAGTTTAACAACACTTCGAAATTTCTAAACTCTACTCGATGAACTGATTAGACTGCTAGTAGTAGACCTGTGACATCATTAGTTTCCTTTTCGTTTCATATTCCAGCGAATGAGAAGAGATTACTTGTTCCTTGCTTTCACATTCTCGATGTTACTCTTTACTCTATAAATACTCAGCTATTCATTCAGTAAGAGCTTTTTAGAGAATCCACCTTTGAAACATCTCCAGATTGTTCTTCATCTTCAACCTACTCATCTTCAACCTGTTCATCTTCTCTTGTTCATCTTCTCTTGTCTTACCAAGCAACCTTTCATACCAAAAACCATTGTATGAGAAGATACCCTAGATACAATAGATTCAAACCCAGAAGACCAGTAAGATCAAAGAAAAATCTTTTTCCTGGTTCCAGTAACCAAGTATTTGGGGCCTACGATTATCTTTGTATTTCTCGAAGAGCCAAAGAATACAAAGCTGCTGGGTTGATCTATAACGGTCCTCACTCTTCCTGCACCACTTTTAAATATGGCAACTTTAATCCAAACCTTGCTACTTCGTCTTCGCCTCTAACTTCTAACCCAGAAAGTAGCTCAACGACCTCTTCTCTCCAAAATCCAACCAAACTTTCACTACTAAGACCTCATCGGAAACCTAAAGTAGTTACTTTAGACAAACCACCCACTTATAACAGATCACCACTTAAATCACATGTCCTTCAATTCGAAGAGACAAAAAACCCTCAAACCAAAACACTTCCTCCTCAATTCGAGGCTATTAGAGCTAAACGTTCCAAAAAATCATCTTTCTTAGTAATGGGTGAAGAAACAAAAACCTCTTCCACTCCTCAACACTCTCCTCCTCCCCCACAAGAAATGGATGATACTACACCAGAGTGTAGTCAGCCAATTCCTGTGACTCAACAAGAAACACAAACTCGAAGTCACTCCGAGGAAGGTCATAAAAAGGATGATTCAGAAGCTACTGAATCTGATGTCGAGGAGGAATCCGAGGCTGAAGGCGTAGCTCCTCCAAAGAAACCTCGAGGGAAAAAAGCTCTTATTACTCTTCCTGATAATGTTGCTTCCTTAGTTCAAGAAAATCTCAAGCCTCTTTCTGCCTGGTACATTCTTGCTTTGAAGAATGTATCTTACAGTTACTACCTCGAATCAGAGAAGGAGCAACTCAGAAAACTATGGGGGTTAACTGACAACATGATTCTTCGATTACCAGTTGAAGGAGAAACACCCTTAAACTGTCAAAAAGATGAGCTAGTAGTGTACCCTGAGCTCTTCAACTGGGGACTTCGGTTTCCCCTTGATCCGATGATAGTAAAGTTCTTCGAAATCCATCAACTGTGCCCAACACAGGTCACTCCGAACTTACTCTTCACCTTATTTTCAGCAATAATGGTATCAAGGCTTGGTGGAATTCCCCTCGAAATCGAGGACTTCATCTCAGTAACCAAAGTCTCAAACGGCCCAGTTTTGCCTTTTTATTACTTAACCCTTGAAGATGACTTAAAAATTATCGACGACCTCCTCGAAGCCGATAAGTTCTGGAAACAAAGGTTTGTCTTTCTGTCAGGTGCCTGGGAAAATGGCAAAGAGATTTCCGATGCCAATCCTTCCAAACTCACCCTTACCTGGAGAGACAGTAGTAAGTGATACCTTCCCTTGTTTATTTAGTTGTTTTTGATTCAAACTACTTAGCTAACTATTTTTCTCTTTTTAGAAATTCCGAGGCGGTTTAAAAGTCGTCGAAAAGAAGCCAAACTTATCTTCCAAAAGATGGCTGAATGGGCTGAAAAATCTTGGGGCAATGGTTTTCATTCAGCATTCGAGCCCATTAACTTCGTTAACAGCCATCTCTGGCGCATATCCTTAGGGGCAGACTTCCCTCAGGATCCGATGACGCCACCAGATCCCCTTCTAGCAGTTGAGAGGATTCTTGCACCAGATGGGAAATGCTATCTTCCTCTTCGGAACCGGAGTGACAGCCATCTTCCTTTGAAAAAGAAAGGAAAGAAGAAACCCACCACCAGCAAAACTAAACCTCCCACTACTTCGAAGAGTGTAAGGAAGAGAAAAACGTCTGCACCTTCGCTTCCCACCATATCCGAGGAAGACCAGCCCATCCTGAAAAAGACAAAGAAAAAACAAACTTCTCCAAAAAAGAAAGATAGTAAGCCAAACAAGCCCAATGAGAAGAATGAGGCTGATATCTTAGAGGCTGTGCTAGCTTCCGAGGCACGAGGTAAAACTTTTGTCGAGGTGAATCCTGAAGGAGGTATAAACCTTGGAGATAAACAAATTGATGACTATCTAAACTTCGAGGACTTCAACTCAAGTGGAGATTTTGTATTTCCTGGTTCTCAACCTGCCAACGTTGCTCCTCCAAATTCTACTGAGGCTGCTACAGCTTCAACATCTAACCCTTTTGCTCCTGTTCACCAACCATTGGTCTTTCCTCATTCAGAAAAATCCGATGAGGTAATTTCAATTCTTCAACCCTTCCCCAATCTAATTTCTGCAGTCACCAAATTATACGAAGAGGTGAGCAAATCCCAAACCCAACTGGAGCGTCTTGCCCAAGAGCTAGCTAGGAGTAGAAAAGAAACAGAGTCTGAAAAGACTTCGAAAAATGAAGCACTCCAAAAATTCGAAGCTGAGAAAGAAGAGCTTCTTAAAAAACACAAGGAGGAAATCGAAGCTCTTAAAACTACTCATCTGGGAGCTCTTGAAAGTCTGAAAGCTGAACATTCTACTGCCATCTCCGCTGCTACTGCACTTGTTAAGGAAACAAAAGATAAACTGGAAAAAAGCCAAAATGAGATTACTACACTTCGAACAGGATTCGAAGAAGAAAAGAAGGCTGCAGTCAAACAGGCTGAAACTAAGGTTAGTTCTGTGATGCTCGAAGGCATGAAGAAAACTCAAATTGATACATCTATTCAGATCCTTCGAGAAGTTCATGCTGCTTGTCCAAGGTTGGACTTATCAAACCTTTGGAGACGAGTTCCAGAAGAGCAACGCCCAAAGGAAGCTTTCGAAGCGCCACCAAGCTCTTCCTCAGAAGATGGAAATAACTCCGAAGAGGCATCATCAGAAGATGAAGAAGAGAATGATGCTTAATAGACCAAACAGTTCGCTTTTGTTTTTTGTGTATGTGATTAAATTCTGTCCTCCTTTTTTGTAAACTTCGTATTTTATTCCACGATGAAATCACTTGTCCCTCTTTTTTTTTTCTTGAATTTCTGACATACTTGTTTAAATTGGTTATTCTTAAACATAAACACTTAAGTTATTACACCTCGTAAAATAGATGCACTCATAAGACGTGGCACCTCGAAAAATAGATGCACTCATAAGACGTGGCACCTCGAAAAATAGATGCACTCATAAGACGTGGCACCTCGAAAAATAGATGCACTCATAAGACGTGGCACCTCGAAAAGTTTGGTTGTTTCTTCAAAGCTATCGCTTCGGAAAATTATTCTTGGTCAATTTCCAAAGATGATCAATCTTTGCCAAATTACCAAAATAATAAATCACACATCATTAACAAACAACCAATGGCCAAAAGAAATTTTATTAAAAAATTCAATATCAATCAGACACCTCGTTAAAACCTTTCTGGGCCAACAGATAAGGAAAGAGTATGTCTGTTTTACAAAAATTCGAAGTTCAATTTTACTCACAGTACAATTTCAAGTGCTCTATGTTCCAAGGGTGCTTGAGCATCCTCCCTTCTCGATCTGATAACCTGTAAGAACCTGGTTTGACCCTCATTGTAACTTCGTAAGGACCTTCCCAATTCGGGGCCAATTTTCCGAGGTGTTTATCCTTGGTGTGTAGAAACACTTTTCGCAACACTAGATCGCCAATTTTGAATTCTCTTCTCTTAACTTTAGCATCGTACCTGCTTCTCATTAATGTTTGATAATGGATGACATTCAAATGTGCCTTGATCCTTTTTTCTTCCAACAAATCCAGCTCCACCCTTCTAGCCTCGTCGTTATCCGCCTCGGAATATTGTAGTAGTCTATAAGAGGGCAATGTAGATTCAGCAGGGCACACAGCGTCCATCCCATATACTAAAGAAAAAGGGGTCTCTTTTGTAGCCTCTCTAGGAGTTGTTCTATATGCCCATAATACTTCTTGAAGATAATTTGGCCATTTCCCTGCTGCTCCTGCCAAATTTTTCTTCAAGCCATCCAAAATAGATCTATTCGTAACTTCTACCTGTCCATTTGCCTGAGGATGAAAAGGAGTGGAAAAGCACTGCTGTATCCCTTTCGAAGAGCAAAATGAGTCCATTTCCTTGTTATTAAATTGAGGACCATTATCAGTTGTTATTTTCCGAGGTACTCCAAAACGGTAGCAAATGTTGCTTTGAATAAACTTGATTACATCCTTAGCTTTTGTCCCAGCTAAGGGTTCTGCTTCTGCCCACTTCGAAAAATAATCAACCGCAACAATAATCATTTGTCTTCCTCCAGAAGCCATAGGTAATGGTCCCACCAAATCAATTCCCCACCTATCAAAAGGAATCGCCTCTGAAATTGTCATTAGGGGTACTGCTGGTTTGTGTATTAAATTTGCATACCTTTGGCAAGTGTCACAACTTCGAACTAATGACTTGGCATCTTGCAAAATGGTAGGCCAATAATATCCTGCCAACAATACTCTACGCGTTAAAGCTCTAAACCCACAATGAGCTGACCCATCTCCATCATGCAGTTCGGACAAAACATTCTGAGACTCATCCTTGCCTAAACATCGTAGTAAAGGTTTCGAAGCAGACCTTTTGTACAGCACCCCATCCAGTACCACATAGCCAAGGGATTTGTACTTTATTTTCTTGAGCAAGTGTTTATCCATAGGTAATATTCCATTTAAAATAAAGTTTAACAAGTCAAACCTCCAATCTCCTCGAGTGCACGTCGGATTATTTACCACCTCATCAACAACTTCACATTGCTCAGAATTCGATCGGATCGAAGGCGATGGTTGAATTACAATCCATGGATATTCTTCTGAATAGGCCATCGTTGCTAAAGAATCAGCCATAGTATTGTTTCCTCTTCGAATATGCTCCACTTCGACATTTTCAAACTGCGCCATCATCCCCCGAAGCTCTTGTAGGTACAAAACCAAACGCTCCTTTTTAGCTTCTGATACCCCTTTAACATGGTTAACTACCAACTGTGAATCTGTTTCCAAGCGCACAAACATTGCTCCACAAATCTTCGCTAACCGCAACCCTGCTAGCACAGCCTCATATTCAGCTTCGTTATTTGAAGCATGAAAGCCAAATTTTATAGCTTGAAACATAAATTCCCCTGTTGGTGCCACCAATTCCACTCCTGCACTTGACCCTTTACTACTGGATCCCCCATCAGTTCGAATTGTCCACGTCGGATTCTCATTCACCTTTTCTGCATCTTTCTCTTCGGATCTGCTCGAATGAAACTCCACCAAAAAATCTGCTAAAGCTTGAGCTTTAATAGCTGTCCGAGGAGAAAATAGCACATCGAAATCCCCCAGTTCCACAGACCACTTTGTCATCCTTCCTGAAATGTCTGGTTTTTGTAAAACATTCTTTAATGGATATGAAGTTCGAACTACAATCGTATGTGCCTGAAAGTAAGGGCGCATCTTTCTTGCTGCCACTACTATACACAGTGCCAATTTTTCGAGCTTCAAATAACGTTTCTCGGCATCAACTAAACTTTTGCTGACATAGTAAACAGGCTTCGAAATTTTTGTGTCTTCACTGATCAAAACTGCGCTCACTGCATAATCTGACACTGCTATATATAAAAATAATTGCTCACCTTTCCGAGGCTTTGATAATATTTCAGGTGAGGACAAAAGATTTTTTATCTTCAAAAAGGCTTCTTCACAATCCGAAGTCCACTCGAAATTATTGGGTTTACGCAACACCTGGAAAAAAGGCAAGCACTTATCTGAAAAACGAGAAATGAATCTGTTCAGAGCTGCCAACCTGCCTGTTAACATTTGTACTTCTTTGATATTCCGAGGTGACGACATCGATATCAGGGCCTTCAACTGTTCTGGATCCACCTCGATTCCTCTCTCACTAATCATATACCCCAAAAACTTGCCAGATCGGACTCCAAATGTGCATTTTTCTGGATTCAACTTCAATTGAATGGCTCTAAGATTCAAAAACGTTTCTTCTAAATCATCAATATGTTCATCATCACCTTTGCTTTTAACAAGCATGTCATCGATGTACACCTCAATATTTCTCCCAATCTGCGAAGCAAACGCCTTATTCATCAGCCTCTGATACGTTGATCCAGCATTCTTCAATCCAAATGGCATTACTTTATAGCAATGCAAACCTCTATCAGTAATAAAAGTTGTGCTTTCTTCATCATCCGGATTCATTCGAATTTGATTATACCCCGAAAACGCATCCATGAAAGTCAAAATTTTATTTCCCGAAGTGGAATCCACTAACTGATCTATTCGAGGCACTGGAAAAGGATCTTTTGGACAGGCTCTATTCAAATCTGTGAAGTCCACACACATTCGCCATTTTCCATTTTTCTTTTTTACTACCACCGGATTAGCCGTCCACCTCGGATAATTGGCCTCCCTAATATGCCCCATCTTGTATAACCGATCCACTTCGGCAACTATGGCCTCAGATTTCTCCAATGAAAAAGCCCTTCTTTTTTGGATAATTGGTTTGACCTTCGGATCAACCGCTAGGCTATGACATATGATATTGCTTGGGACCCCTACTACATCTTCAGATCTCCAGGCAAACACATCCAAATTTTCAGACAAAAAATTCAACAACTTTTCCCGCATCGACAAAGATAACAGAGTGCCGATTCGAAGTACCCTGCCATTATTAAAAGTAAATTCCTCTATTTCTTCATTGACCACTACAGAACTCGGGGTTGACCTCGGATCATCAATTCCCTCGTCCGTTTCACTACAAGACAACCCCCCAAACTGCTAACTCTCCATGAGATCATCAGAACTTTTACCACGTAACCTAAATGCAGCAGCATAACATTCTCTTGCCACCTTTTGGTCACTTCGGACTACGCCAACTCTGTCCTCGACCACATACTTCAGACACTGATGAACTGTAGAAACTACAGCGTACATTTTGGCCAACCATGACCTCCCAAGAATAACGTTGTAACTTGATGGACAATCCACCACCACAAAAAGTACCTGTACTTTCTTCTTGAAAGGCCCTTTTCCCAAGGAAATTTCACCTTCGAATTCACCTATTACAATTGCTGATGCGCCGGTAAACCCAATGATAGTCCTCTCTGATTTTTCTATTCGAGGTGGTGCAGTCAACCTATCATACGTTGACTTAAAAAGCACATTAGCAGAACTTCCTGTGTCGATCAGCACGCGTCGAATCTCCACCCCACATACTTCTGCTCCAATGACCACCGCATCCTCATGTGGCCCAGTAATGCCCCTCAAATCATCTCCATCGAATATTATAAAGGGCACATCCTTTCTGCTGCCTAGATGTGCCGATGCACCTCCCTCAATTTGTCGTGTTAAATTTACTATATGCCTCTTCCTCGAATTATTGGTGTTGTTGGTCATCGAATCCCCTCCAAATATGGTTAATGATTCAAAAAAGGCACACAGATCTCGAACACGTCCCTGACGCATCGGCTCATCTATCGACATTAACAAAAGTCGGCTGGGGTCTGGTTCGACATATTCCGAGGCTACATCGAAACCATCTGCCTCACCTGCAACATCTAAAATCATTAACGCAGTTTCCTGCTTGGAATTGGGATTACCTCCTTTAGGAGCTGCTGTTTTGGCATTCTTCCTGACATACTCTAGCAGCTTTCCATTTTCGATCAGAACTTGCATCTCCTTCTTCAGAGCAATGCAATCATTTGTATCATGGCCGACGTCCTCATGATACCTACAAAATTTATTATTACGCTCTTCCCTTGGCTTGTTGATAGCTGGTGGCTTTCTAAAATTGACTGTTCCTCTTGTTTTTTCATATATTGAAGCCACACTCTCAGTTAAATCTGCATAGTAATCCGGCCTCACCCACACATTCGACCTGGATCTATACTGCTGCTGGTTGTTAGAATTATGTTGATTATATCCCCCTTGATACGAGTTCGAGGCTCCTTGGTTAGAAACATTTTGATTGTTCTTCGGACGCGAGGTATTGTTGTTTGAGACGTTAGATTGTCCACTCCCTTTTTGAACAGTACTAGCACCTCCTCGAACCCTCATCGATTCTTCGACCTTAATCTGGTCCTCAACCTGAGCCATAAGAGCTCCAAAAGTTAGCGCCCTGCGCCTTGTTGTCTCATCGGCTAAATCCCCAGGCAACAGCCCCTGCCTGAACGCTGCCATAGCCACACTTTCCTCACAGTCATCTAGCTCAGCCTTTGTTGACACAAACCTCTTGGTATAATCCTTCAACTTCTCTCCCACAGCCTGCTTGCACTGTATTATCGTGTCCCCATTGGCTCTCATCTCCTTGCTTCCCACAAATTGTCTGCGAAAAGCAGTGTAGAAACTTCTAAAATTTGCAATTGATTCCTTAGGAATCTTATTAAACCATTTTAGCGCAGTTCCCTTAAACGTTTGAGAAAAAGCTCTACACACCAATCTATCATCATCTTCAAAATTAGTCATGTAGTTTTTAAATTGTTCTATGTGATCATCGGGATCTTGAGTCCCATCGAACTTTTCAACTTTGGAAATATCAAACCGCCTCGGTAGCGGTACAGATCTGATCTCCCTGATCAGTGGTGAGTCCCTCCAATCAACCCCCTGGACGTACTGGTCCTCATTTCTCATCCCCACAGTTGCATACAAGCTGGACTCACCTTCATATTTCCGAGGCGAACACCTCCGAGGCGAGTATTTCCGAGGTGAGTATACTCGCCTCTCTTTCTTCTTCCTTCCATCCTTAAACGACTTAGCTGGCCGGAACTCACGCTCTGTTCCTCTTGAACGGCCTCGAGAACGTTCGTACCTTGGCGTCTCATCAGATTCAGAATCTTCAAATTCCTCCTCATCACTAGAATTTTCATACAGTCGCCTTTGTAACTTTTCCTTCCTCTTCTTTATCCCGCTATACTCTTTTTTTTGCTCAGTCCGTGTCCTACGCAGCTCGTAGTGATCATCACCTTCATCCATCGACTGATCAGACTGATCATCATGATCACCTCCTGCTATCTTAGACCTAAGCCTAGCACCATTATTATCTCCTTTCTTTTTTACCAATTCGTCAAGCTCAGCCACCTTCCTAATCATTTCATTCATTTTTCCTTCAAAGTCAAATTGAACTGATTGAATTGGAACAGATTTACCTGCCTCTTGCAAATCGGATTTCAGCGTCTCTATCACCTTGCGAACAGATGGATTGTCACCTTCCTCCGGATTCATCTTCAAATAGCGAAAAATCAAACGAAATATGAAAATTCGAACGAAAAACCTTTAAAAACGAGAACTCGAACGTCGATTTTTGATCTGTTGATCAAGGTATCCTCGCCCCCTCTTTCTAGCGCCAATTTGGTGTGAATTAAAGTTGTCACGAGTGAATTCAGAACAGAGAGTTTACAGTGGAAAATTCAAGTAGTGAAAAGTACCTCTGAATATTTCATAAGTCAAAATAACTCTTTCAGCCTCTTTAAATAGGCCAGGTGAGTTAGTTAGAGAAAACGGTTACATATTGTTAAATTTACAACTTAACCCCTAGGTTCTTTCTAAAGTCTAATTTAATCCTATAATTACAGCATTTATCACTTTAGTCCCTAAAGAATACTTTTCCTTATCAATATATATATTCGTTGTTGTTTTTTTTAAATTTAAGTACGAGTTTAATATACTTTTAAATGTTATATATATATATATATATATTTATTTTTAAATACATTTAAAATAAATATATAATTTTTTCCATTCAAATTCTAAATAATAATGTTGTATTTCATATTAAAATTACAATCACCACTATAATCGGGCCCAAAGAAATAGATAGCCCCAAAATTTTGACCAATTTTATAGCTTATCAGAAGCTTTTTTTTATTCCGTCGGTTGAGACCTTCTCAACCGTAGAAGGATTTCCTCGCCGGGTTAATATAGGTAGCCTGGCGGGTGAGAAAGTCTCAACCGGTGGGAAACTCAACCGCCTATTGAGAATGTCTCAACTGGCGGGTGAACAAACGGTCCAAAAGACAAAATATGAAAAGTTCAAAAACACTCTAATTTTGGGAATGGTTAACATTTTTTAGCCCTAATTTAACAAAAGCCATTGTGAAATTGATTATAATGTTATTTAAGAGATAGTAATTGTATATTGTATTAACAAAATTAAATTTACTATACTTGATAAATCGACTAAAGATTTATTTTAAAGTTTTATTGTACTAAAAATTCATTGGAAACAAAAATAAGGAACCAGAATCAATCTATCATGCGGTTAATACATTAGTCTACCACGTTGTTAAAATTATATAAGGATATATGCAAATCAAAAGTTTTTCTATGAAGAAACCGCATGATGTGTTCCGTGATCGAGACTGTTTAAGGGTCCACATATTTGAAATCAGGTCAATGCAGTTGACCTACCAAAATATTCGAACTAATGTTAATTTCAATGAAAAACTGGGTTAGGATTAGTAAAATCTTTGGGTATATCCATGATAGAGTTGTTTGATAAGCACTAGTTAATATATGCCGTGATTTGAAATTGTGATAACGTGATCGGTCCGTCAAATTTTTTGAATATGTTTTTCAAACCAGTAAATACGAATTTAATAGCATATGTAGTTAATTATATGTTTTGTGTAAAAAGTTGTGATTTTAATGAAATAAATTAATATATATATATATATATATATATATAAATTATTTTAAACAATGTTATTATACGTAATATTTGTTAAGAAGTGAGAATACGTTAAATACGTGTCACAAAATATCTTGGATTACATTTTGAAGTTATATAGAAATAAACTTAATATGTTGTATAAAAAATAAAAATAAAAATTATCAATTTTTTTTATAAAACCATAATCCAAATGAATATGTATGACAGATGTCACAAGTTTGGTAGCATAAACTACACTAGGTTAAGGTATACAAATATAAATTATATCATTTCATATCTTTCAAATTTAAAAAAACACAATTATATACACATATATAGAAGATATAGATAGATAAATAAGAATAATATTATGTGTAATTAGTAAAGATTATTGATAAAGAAGGAAAACAACACTTCTCAAGCGATCGTCTCGTCTGAAGGTTAGTGATAAATTGAAAACTTGATCTAAATCACTGGATATTGGAAATGATTACATGTTTGACTTAACTTGTTTCAAAAGGAAAATATGTTCGATGCATAAAAAAAAGTTAGTTAAAGACTTGAGAAATGCTAGGGTAACAAATTTCAAAAAATACAAAACATATATGCCACAAATTATAAGTTAACAAGAAAATTTATGACACGTGGACAAAAAAATGTAGACACATATGTGATGAGGACACCTCTATCAACTATTAGATCAAGTAAAGTCTCAGCAGGTGGAAGTCATGTAAAGACGCGAATAAAATCAAACTCGGGTTTTCTTTATGCGACCAAGATGACCTTTGCAATAATATAACACTTGATATCAAGTGGCTGAGGTCAAACTGAGAGGTATCAATGTCCTAACAAGGTAACTGGCAGCCCATTGGGAAATATCAGCGCTAACAACCATGCCGAGGTACAATCAATGAGCATCGACGTCGTCTTGTGAAGAAAAACCGAGCAGATGCCTCACCGAGAAAAGGTCACGCATGAACGAACAATTAGCACAACAAGGCCTATCAAGAAACAACCCATAATTACCAATGTAAGGCCTTTCTCACCGTTTATTGCAATTAATGAAGAAGTCATAAAAGAGGTCAACTTCATTTAAATAGTTGCTGAATGGAAACGGATTAACGGATCATGACCATAGTAATGACCTAAATTATAGGTCCATTACCATAAATTCTAGTCCCCGAAAGAGATTAAGAAAACTATGTAATTAGTGGGAAAATAAAAGTGCCATGTAAACATTATAAATAGGTTGACGATTATTTAAAAAAATCATATTTTCTTATAGATTAATAAAATTACTACTTGGTAGAACATTTGTTATATTTCCTTTAACAAATTTGGTGCCGTCTGTGGGAACTTCTAACAAAAATACACAATAGTGAGATTCTTTAACCATGATAGTAACACAATCAGGATTCGAAAGAGAAGTTCTGGAGCGGAGCGAGGCGACGGATCACTAGAGAATTACAAAGGATCAAGTGGATAGGCACATTTAGTTACCTTCTGTCACTATCACCAATCCAAAGACTGTGGAGGCAACCCACGCTGAAGTAGGACCCCAAAATGGTCATCCACTAGTTACCATTAAGCGGGAGATTGCACTACCCGCACCGGTAAACGTTATGTGCCCCACTTTGCAAAAAGCAGCCGCTGGTAAGCCATTAATCATGCCGACAGTCCAGCAGCTGGAGCAGCAACTTCACCATCTTCAGTGGGAACAACATAGGGTAGCATACGACCGAGACGGCATGGGACAGGCCATGAAAGCGACCATAGCTGAACTAAATGACACCATGCACGCATTAACAACCAAGATGCAAGGCTCTAGCCGTATGGGGCATCGTTCTGGGGTTCATGTTAGCCGTGCTAACCGAGGATAGAGGAGAAGGAGAAGGAAAAAGCAGTGGCAAAAGATGACAGGAACCGCGGTAAGATGTGCAACTAGATGCTCTAAATATGGCTCGGGAGAATGCGGATGTGCAGTAATATGAAGTCTGCCCAAGAACATTCATATTTATCGTTAAGGATTCTTCGTTCGTGTAGAAGATCCCCAAAGCCCAGCTCTCCATAAAATTTGACCCATTCGGAATGGAAGCGTATGATGATACATGGGATCCTGAGAGGCACTTAGAACAGTTTCGCAACATGATGATGACATTTAACCCAAACGATGCCATGCTCTGCCGAGCCTCATCCATGACTCTTAAAGGTAATTCTATGGACGAGTTTAGCAGTCTGCCTAAGGGATCTATTCATGAATTTGCACGTTTATGAAAAGCCTTTCGAGAAAGATTCATGAGGAATAAAGAGGTCTGATACGAAAAAAACTATGTTAAGCATTTTGTTCATGATATGAATGTCTTGCTAGATTTGGAAGAGAATATGGTAGTCTCCTCTCTCAAGAGAGGACTCGATCGATGTGGGGAGTTGTATATGGATCTAGTCAAATTTATGGTGGAGAAGATGTGAGATTTATTGGCTTAAACAGATCAGTTTATCTGAGTAGATGATGCTAAACAATGAGATTCGTCATAAAGACATACCTCATACTTCAAAAGAGGATCGTACGACAACAACTCAAAGTCTAACAAAAGAGCAAGAACCAACCATGAAGTATAGACACTCAAAGCTTCATCTTACCAAAATTACCGAGAACCGATCGCTGATCTTACCTTTCACGATGATGGATATACGCGGAGTCACCACTCCACACGAGGATGCATTAATGGTAAATATGGACAGCGGAGAAGTGATGGTTACTAAGGTATTAGTGGATGAAGGTAGTTCGACTAATATCATTTTTAAAGCTAGTTATAATCGCAGGCAAGAGGTTCCACCCTATAAAACCACCCGACATACTCTTGTAGGATGTGAAGGGAAGTCGTCTCAATGCATAGAGGAGGTCGAGCTTATGGTCAAAGTAGGATATGAGGCTACTAAGAAAGAACTTAAGATGTTATTCATGATCTCTAAT
Source organism: Limnanthes douglasii subsp. nivea (assembly GCA_036936605.1). Taxonomy (NCBI): domain Eukaryota; kingdom Viridiplantae; phylum Streptophyta; class Magnoliopsida; order Brassicales; family Limnanthaceae; genus Limnanthes; species Limnanthes douglasii. Next base: position 303,220,876 of record JAUPFV010000002.1, on the reverse strand, counting down.
GCCCCTAGCTCTTACCATGCTATCATCAGACAATCGTGGTTTCCTCGGATGGAGGCCACTTCATGCAATTTCAGACAATATATCAAGTACACAGTTGGGAACGCGGTCAGAATCATAAAGGGGAGCCAACGAACTACTATAATGTGTTATGCAGTTACAATTGATCCAACCAAGCCTCTACGATAAAAATTAACTGGCGAAAGGGTGTGAGGAGAAAAAAGTATGAAACTCCCCTCACCTGATCCTATAAATGACCCAAGAGAAGCTCAGCAGCTCAACGCAACTCCTATAGATTGAGTTAAAAAACTAGTGGCTGAGGGCCGCACTTTGGGACTAGGTAAAAACGAAGGGGGGACAATGACGCATGTGCGTCGACTTCACAAATTTGAATCAGGCATTCCCAAAGATGTTTTCTCTCTGTCTCGTATCGAACAATTGGTATATTCAATATCAGGGTGTGAGTTCTTTTCATTTAAGGACGCATACTTAGCCTACATTTAGATTCCCCTAAACCTATCTGATGAAGGAGGCCTTTATTGCTACACTATGATGCCACTAAAACCTCAGTTGATGCAGATACTCGTTATCTTAATCTGGAAAAGTTAGCAATGGGTCTGATAATCACCACACCAAAAAAGTGACCTTACTTCTAAAGACACACAATCACTGTCTGTACATCATTTCCACTTAAGACTCCATTACAGAAACCCGATGCTTCTGGCCGACTGACAAAGTGGAGCATCGAATTATGGGAGTGCGACATTAAGTTTGAACCATACATCGCGATCTAGAGAAGTAACAGATGATATTGATAGTTCAAACTGATGGGGTATCGAGTACTTCAGGAGGATGTGATGATGTCATCTTAAAGTTACCAAGATGAGAGGAAGTTCCCCAAGCCATCCGATTTAATTTCCAAGTAACCAATAATGTGGCGGAGTATGAAGTAGTGATTGGTGGCATGACTGCTAGCATTGATATATGGGGCTCAAATTCTTCGACTCATTCTGATTCCAGCTGGTTATCAATCAGGGTAACGACACCTATGATGCCAGGAAAGAAGGGATCCACGGATATCTGACAGTACTAAAGGAATATGAGTCCAATTTTGCAAAAGTTGTCTATGATCATGTGCCCCTCCTTGATAACTCTATAAACAATATGTTATGAAGTTACCAAAAATAGAAACCTCAAGCCACCACTTGATGCACTTTCAAACAATATGTTATGAAGTTAGAGTTGATCCAAACAAGAATCTTTGATAGAAATTAAGTGGCGAAGGGGCGCGACGAGAAGAAAGTATGACACTCCTCACCCGATCCTATACATGACCCAAGAGAAACTGAGCAACCCGACGCAACTCGTACAGATTCAGTTGAGGAACTGGTGGTCGAGGGCCGCATTTTGCTACTAGGTAATAATTTGAATACTGACTTGAAACATTTTTTAATCGATATGTTAGGAAGAAACTTGGATATTTTTTCTTGGAATGCTAGTGATGCTCAGGGGTAGACCCATCTATAATTTTCTTCGAACTAGTGATTGATACAAATGCCACGTCTGTACGACAAAAGTAATGTTCATTTTCTGTTGAGATAAAAGAGGCCATAAGTGATGATGTAGACATGCTATCTCGGATCGGGCATACCCTGTCTCGGTTGCAAACCCAATTTCAGTAAAAAAGAAGGCGACACAATGGCGTATGTGCGTCGACTTCACAGATTTGAATCAGACATTCCCTTAAGACGCTTTCCGTCTCTCTTGTATCAATAAGTTGGTAGATTCAGCATAAGGGTGCAAGTTCTTTTCATTTATGGAACGTACTTAGGCTACAATTAGATTCTCCTAAACCCATCTGACGATGGAGGCCTTTACTACTACACTGTGATGCCGTTTGGTTTAAAGAACACAAGATCCACGTACCAACATCTTGTCATTAATATTTTCAAAACCACGTAGGAGACCACATGTAGGCGTATATTGATTATATAATCATCAAAACACACACGCCGGATAAATAGATCGAGGTCCTCCAAACTGTGTTCAACCTCTTACGATAATTCAATTTAAACCTCAAGCCTGTCAAATGATCTTTTGGCGTCCGCAGTGGTAAATTTCTAAGATACATATTGAGTACGAAGAGAATCGAAGTTGAGTCTACCCAACTGCAAGTAGTCATCCATATGGCACCAACAAAGAATATCGAAGATGCCTAGTGCCTACAGATGGCCTAGCAGCATTGTCTTGTTTCATATCAAGGGTCACGAACAAAAGGCACCCCTTTTTCGCAGTCCACCGAGGTGCTAAATAATTTGTATGGACCAATGAGTGCCTTACGACTTTTAAGGAAATTAAGAACTATCTCACGTCTCCGGAAATACTATCTACCTCTATGGTAGGTGAGCCTTTGTTCTGTTTCACCTTTCTTAGTTAGTGTGGTATTGAGTGTATCCAACAAACTACATGAGTAAAACCTTAGTCGATGTGGTGACTCGTTATCTTAACCTGGAAAAGCTAGCAATGGGTCTGATAATCGCCGCATGGAAAATGCGCCCTTACTTTCAAGGACACAATCACCGTACGCACGTCATTTCCCCTTAAAACCATGTTACAGAAACCCGATGCCTCAGACCGACTAACAAAGTAGAGCATCGAATTATGGGAGTACGACTTCAAGTTTGAACCACACATCAGGATCAAGAGGCAAGTTGTTGCCGATTTCATTACATAATTCTCCTCGCCTCGTGATGAATCTTCTCAAGTCAAACCATCACCCGGGGATGAGAAGATTAAATGAATAGTTCAAATTTATTGGGTGTCAAGTACTTCAGGATGAGGTGCTGGTATCATCTTAAGGTTAATAATAGGAGAGGAAGTTCCCCAAGCCATCCGATTTAATTTCCCAGCAACCAATAACGTGGTGAAGTATGAGGCAGTGATTGGTGGCATGACGCTAGCATTGATATGTGGTTATCAATCAGGATAACGACACCTATAATGCCTAGAAAGAGAGGATCCGCGGATATCTGATAATTCTTAAGGAATATGAGTCAAAGTTTGCAAAAGTTGTCTATGATCAGGTGACACGCCTTGATAACTCCCCAATCGATGCATTGACAAAAATAGAAACCTCAGGAGAACATCCGCTTATCAATATAAAACAATTTCCAACCACTGAAACTCTTAGCCAACACGAAACCATCTGCACTATCAAAGAGACCAACGATTGGAGACAACTTAATTTAACAAACCCCTGATCAAGCACCCTTCCAACTGACAAGGCTGCCTCTTGGGCACTCCAACTACGGGTAACCATGTACTGCATCTTAGATGACATCCTTTATCGGAAAAGTGCAACATGATCGCTGCCCCGTTAGCTCGGTCAAACAGAAGCTACCTCAGTTCTACACGATCTATATACTGGAGATGTCTGGGTATATTATGGATATCGCAGCCTTATTCGCTATTTTCTTTTAGGAGAATATTACTAACCAAAATTAACAAATTATGTCGAACGACTTGTTTAGCAGTGCCATCCATGCCAGCGGTTCACCAACACTAGTGGTCTACCAAGTGAGCCGATGAATGCCGTCATAATTCTTTGCCATTTGGATAAATAGGGCATTGATCTAGTTGGTCCACTCCCTTGGGAAGCATTAGTTTCTAATTTTGTCATGACTAGGCTTGAACTTGTAATGATCTCGTATAGCATGACAGAATTCACAAACACATGTATCGCCATTAAAGTAAATCTCCAATATCTTTCCATACATCGTATTTTAAAAACAACTGAGGATAAATTAGTAGAACGAGAAACAAACTAGCATGCATCATTGTTTTCATGCACACCACACCTCTAGAGGTTAGCTATAAAAGGTGTTTAAGTATTTAACACATATAAAGAACAACATTAAACATTAGGAATAATATGCATGGTCTTGTTTCCCACCGCTCTAACACCAATTGATGGGTTATCCACCACCCTGCTCTGAGTGGTTGCACTCCCCACTTATAGTCTATTTTCAACAAAAACAAAGTTTTAAGGATCTCAACTTCGTGCTCGGGTTAAGTTTCAATAGCTCAGTCAGTGTCTCATGTTGATTATTTTCCATCATCCCAATGGCTACCTGCATTACTTTCCTCGCACACTCCTCTAAATCCACCTCTGCCTCCTTTAGAAATTCCTTATGTTAATGTTTTATCTTCATCTTCGGATCACTAATAGTGGCTGTTAACTTTCCATTATCCACTGTCAACCCTAAAATGGCTTGGCTTGCTCTTCCATCCTCTGAGCTTGAGTTATATTCTGCGCAAGCAGACCAACGCTTTTTGACATCAGATCGTTATTCCTCTTGATAAACCTATTATTTCGCGCTATCAACGTGGTATTACCAGTGGTAAGTTCTTTGCATTTTTCTTCGTATGAATCCCGAGAACCCTTGACATGGGTTAAGTCACGACAAAATCCATCGTGACTTAACACTGGTAATACCTTTTCATTTGGAACATTGGCTGATTCATACACATTATTGAGCCAACAAAACTCAGTGGTTAAGCCATTTACCAATCCAAGAAAACATGGCGTCGGTTTTCCACTTTTTTATAATCTGGTAGTTAGCGCTTGACATGCGTCCTGCATTCATAAAATGGTTAGAGCCCTATTTTTGTTCCAATATTTCAGTAATTGATGAGTTTATATACAAGTTAGTATCATTTACCTCGATAGATGATCCAAGTGCCTCTGTAATATTTTTATCATTGGCATATTGTCGTAAATCGAAAACTCTGTGCAACATTTGAGCTGCTCGAAAATAAGCATAAATGAGCGGGACATCACAATATTCGAAGGAGGCAGCTCCTTAGTTATTTTGCTACCCTGGGCCTCATCGGGTAGTTTATTCTTTGAGAAAGCAAGGTCCGGACTCACTATGTTTACAAATGAGGACCCCATGCCTACTCCCTGCACACAATTAAAATGTCCTTCTTCTGCTATGGTATCTTTCTACTTTCACTATTACGATTAGACTAACCCTCCCATGGGTCTGGCCCAACACTATCACCTCAGGCGTCTTCCCTTTTTTAAGCTCTACATCAGGTACCGACGCCTCTAATTTTTTGTTTTCTAGAACTTGGCCTTCATTCTTCTCATCCTCGTCCACCAAACTCAATTTCTGTTGCGACAAAGGAATAACATTGACAATAACGAAAAAGGAACAACATTGACAATAACACGGTTCCTTTTCCTAGTTGGGCACTATTCCTCATATGTTTTTTCATCTTCTTCTCACTTTATCCCCTGGTTGGGCAGCGATATCTTCCTCTTACCTCTTGTCACCAACATCCTGAATAGTTAACATCTCTTCCTCCTTGTCATTCTGCCATCGAAGGGGCAAGGAATCTTCCACATCCCTAGATTTTCGACTTTGGGCACTACTAACCATACCCCCTCGTTGTTACGATCATGGTATCTTTGCTCAATTAATTCCCGCAGTTGTTCTGTTTTAGCCACTTTTCTGATACTGATCAATCTCACATTCCCGTCCTTTGCAATGTTTAATTCAGGAACACGCGAAAACCCATCTTTTAAGTAATTTATTTACGTCAATAAGGACCCCACGTCGTATTGGCCAATGCTGATAACCTGATCAAGGGATTCACAGTCTCTTCCGACACCCCTTCTTTGCACCACTCCTGATGCTTCCGTTCACCTGCACAAACAACCACATTTAATCAACATCCATACTGGATCACCTAGGCTAGTACTGTATAATATTTCCTCCTTACACTTGTCTTTCCACCATTTTTCTAGCTGGAGATTCATCATGACAGTTTCATGCTCCCAATTAACTGATACAAATACTACTTCTACTTTTTATCTAACGTCGACAACTCAACTATTATCCTTACTCAGTTCAGTTAAGTATATAAAAACAAGGACTTCGCTAATTTGGATACATCTACCACGAAAAGTAAGTCTGCCATGCATACATAAATACCTAATAAATGAGAGCTCCAAATGACACTAAGTAGTACCCTATATAAATTTGCAACCAATTGTATAGGGCATGTGCCTATGAAGCTAAAAATATCCCAGATCAAAGAGGGAAACGACAACCGTAAACCATAGTCAAACATGGTGGTGTACAAACAGATATCGTTTTCTTTTTCTTGATAAATTTGATCGTCGGGTACCGACACTCTCACTATCACATCGTTGATATCCCATCCATAACCTTAAATTCCAAGATTTCCTCTTGAAGATACCCATATTTTGGGGTTAATCGAGAGACATACTCCTCTAAGACCGAGTGACACTCATATTCTGATTATGTTCTATCACCGACGAAAACACTTAACTTATCTTTTTTTACCATATTTTTCGGTGCCAGTACGATCACTAGAACGACTGTAATTAGCCAATATGAGTTATAAGTGAAAGCAAATTACGGGGATAACTCACGCCGAGTAGGTCTACCAATAAATGGGTTTTCCCACCACGCAAGTGAATTAGGGCTAACGTATCTACACCAAGCTAGGGTGGCCTTGATACGATGCTATTAGTGGAAATCATAAAATATTAATATAAAGTTATTATAAAACATATCTTTTTTACCAGCGACTACGAAACGTTTGAAATGGCTAAGAGCTTTGGCTTTTGAGAGTAGTTTATTTTCTCTTACAAATGAAAAGTGACTTCCCAATACACGGGTAATAAGACAACGTTTTTCATCCACTCGTCGATGCAGAGATTAATGCTTTGGAAAGCTTAATGTTCTCCAGTCGTGCATAGAAATATTTTCGTAAGCAGATATCGCACGTGACCTGGTTTAGGCTAGGTGATTGTAATTTCAATTTTTTTGCACAACAGTAAAAAACTTCGCATCATCCGTAGTAAAATCATTTCCATTAATGATTATCTTGAGAATCAGCGCACTATCTCTGAAGAGGTCGCCAACATATTGTCTCTAAAACATACACCCATATCTCCCATCTATAATTTTAGACATAAAAATTATTGTGATGTCTACTACACAATATTCTAATAGATCGTGGAAAATAGGATAAATGTCTCTCCCTCTCTCTCACTTACTCTTGAAGTTTTAGTTTAATCCCGGCTAAAGATTTCTGACAAAATTCTTTTGTCAGAAAAAACTTCTTTGTGGCTACAATAATCATAGGAAAAGCTTATAACGACTCTTATAATTGATATTATGAAAGCTTTTGATAACTTCTAGTGGCACCTCCTGTTTGATGTGCTTGTTGTTGGGGTTTTACCTCATAAATAATACCAAAGCAGTAACATAGTCGATTTTGAAAGAAAAGTGATAATTGTTTATTCAGAATTTAGATTTCCTTTTACATTATTTCTTATTTCCCATTTATACAAAAGGACTTCACTATGGAATCCATTACTTTCTTACATACTTTTATTTTAATCATGACTTAGTAGTAATTAATATAATGAGTGTAACTATTGTGATTGACGTCCACGTTCATTGGTTACACCTTTTATTGGATTATTGGCAATACTCGTTCCTATCTTTGGTGCCTAGTCTCAGGATGCCCTTGTATTTTCTATCTTGTATTGCCATCATATAGTATCGTTGATACCTACGGCCGGGAAGTTGTTTTCCATGACCCTTTCGGTTTAAGCTGTCAGTGATCAGGAAGTTTACGATATCCATGATACTCTCAGGTTTAAGTTATCATTCACCGATAAGTCTTTTTTACCTAATACCCTTTCAGTTTTTAACTGTGCTTACCAAGAGGGGTCCCTCATGTTTTATATCACGTCGTTCAGGCATCATTTTACATGTGGGGTATTACTGAAGTCGTACGGTAATAATACGTTTCTTTACCAATTTTTAAGGTGCTGACCTACCTAAGCGATACCACTGTATCAGGTCTCCCCTTAGTCTATTTAATAATTCTAACCATAGAGAAGGGTTATTTAAGGAAATATGACGTTGGGGAGAAATATGAGTCACGTGATACACGTGGTTGTTGTTGGGGCTTAGAAAATCATACTTTTATTTATCCCAAACGGTGCGAGATGGGACATACGATGTGTCTTTTTTGGGACTTACGATGTGTTTTTTAGGAACCATTTGTAATATCTAAAATAGAATCCCCATAAAACATAGTTAGAGACTCCAAAAATTTACAAAGTTCACTAATAATTCCTCTAGATTTAAGTTCTTATACCATCAAAACCAATATTCAGTCAGGTTTATGATTGGAATACTCTGAAGACACGTTGAATGAATCAACATGCTCCAAAATCATCAAAGTATTTTTTTGCTTTGGAACCACTACTACCTCCATTTCCATTACACTTTGATCATCGTTATTCTTAACAAACATCGTTATCTTCACATTCTTAATCATCACTTGGATTTATTTTTTCAAGGCTATACAAGCTTTTATCTCGTGCCAGACGTCATCATGATACCCGCAGTACCGATTTCTTATACCTTCCATCTGGGATTAAATTGGAAAAGGCTTTTGGAATTTTATATTTTTAACTATTTTTCTAAAAATTTGTAGCCATGAATTTAGTTAATTCAGAAAAATGGATGGGTTCAGACCCACGTATTTGGCATCGGTCTCTCTACCTTTTGGGCATCTGCACCCTATTGAATTGTTCTTGGCCTTGACTGTACTTAATATTAAATTCTTGGTTGGACTGTGGTCCGAGAAAGGAAAGTTTAGATCGGTTGTGACTCTGCAAGTAGGGCAGAAAACTGTTGATAGATCACCATCAATGATTGCGAGCTTTGCTCCTACTTCGATATAGAATCAAAATTTGATGCTTGGGTTTCTTTCTCGAGTATTTTTTTTCTACCTGCACGAGCGAATCACCAAATGTCATAGCTTACTTCTTAGCAGCATTATCCCTTAAAATTTCGGAAAGGAGTCATATTCTGCATGTTGCATAATAAACCAACTCCCCACAACCTTCTAGATGATTTTTTGTTTGAATAAAGCGCCTAATATACTCTCTGAAGCTCTCACCAACTTTATGTCGACCAGAATGATCGTATCCTCGTTTTTTGGAATTTTTTACTAACTATGAAATGTTATTTAAATAATATCCAAGACATGTCAAAGCTGTTGATCCACCCCTGCAAAAGCCAGTTATTCCACTTCGAAATTCCACCTTTGAAGGCTTGGGAGAATGCCCAACACAATAACTTGTCATCATCATCAAATTTTATCATGAAATTCTTAAACTGTTCAATGTGGTTATCTGGATACTGAGTTTCATCGAGTGTTTCCAACGTGGAGATATCAAAATGCTTTAGTGTGCATCCTGCAAAATTTTGGCAGATAATTGGGATGATCTCTAGTTATGACCTTGTTTATATAAACTTCTCCTATGACCTCCGTTGGCCACCATTTACAGACCTCCCTCGAAAGGGTTCACAAACTAGTTACTCACTCTATAACTGAATTTCTGACTACCCGAACGGAACTGAACATGAATTATCGATTGTTGATTATCCTTGGCCACATCTATCGGTGTCAGCTTTTCCATATTATCATTTATCTTCCTCAAATTCATACCTTGATGAGATGTCTGATGATAATTTTAGAGTTTTCTTGAGTTTATTTTCCAAAACTCCTTTTATTATGATGATGACTTCTATCTTGGAAGAATTTTTATCTGAGTCGTACACAGAATAGTCATTGGACTCTGAAGAATCAAACGAAGGTTTTTTTTTCTCTTTTTTAGAAATATAACAACGTTGGTGCCTTTCCTCATAGCTCTTATCATTCGACTGCCGAGCTCTTTCTTCGAACCTCAGTTCAAACATTCTTAGCAACCATCGATGCATCCTTCTCCCTATTCATCCCCGTAATATCTTTCAACAGTTCATTTCGCTGTGCCACAGGAACAAATTTCGCGAGTTACTCTTCAGCAAATTTATTGTTATAGTGTTGTTCTTCGAATTATTCTTATTCGAAAAGTTACTTTTTACATACGAATTCGGTCATCAAACTTTCCACTATGGTCGAAGGCTTCTCCTGTATATCAGTCTTCATCTCTCTTGAAATATTCTTTCAACGTACTAAAGTTTTTCTACTTGGTTCTCGAAATCGAATCCAAATACCATATGGGCTCCCACTATGGTCGCCAATGATAATTACAAAGATATCTGGGGTGGTAATGAGTTAAATATATTTTTAGGAGCATAATTCTAGAGAGAGAAACATGGGATTATTCGAGAAAAACTAACCAAAAGTGGAAATATAGTAATAATTATTTATTATTTTCCAAAAAATGAATATTCCTTTATATAATCATGGTTATGGGCCTAAAGATCACATGGTTGGTCCCTTTATGACCATTTCATCTTATTTTACTAATCTTAACCACATTTATTATTTATTAGATGACATAACCTTAATTTTACATACTTACTTGTGCTATTTTAAAAAATTTATATAAACCCAAATTAGCCAATATTCTAACTGATCCGACCTATAGTTTGGATAAACCATACCCTTATCATTCTCAATAAAACATTTTGGTATTATAGTCCATTCAAGTAACAAACGTTTAATGAGTTGGTTTCCAAAATAAGATAAATGATCCTTGAGTAGGATATCAAGCTTCTATCCTTTGGTGGTAGGCTTACACTAATACAAATAGTTTTATCAATTATACCAACATATCATATACAAAGTTGTATTTTCCTAGAAGTTGTTATCGAGAGAAATGAAAGAATGTGTAACATATTTCTATTGGGATCAACAAAAACTAAACTAGAAAGTAGGTGGTCAAAATGGTTTCAGTTACGTAAAATCCATGAAGATGGTGGCTTAAACATAAAAATATTAAAGGATCTTCAAACCTATTACTCATGTAAGTTGTGGTTCAAATTCATAGAACAAAAGACTTTATGGTCTAAATATATGATATTAGTATATTATCCTAACCTCCATCATATTCTTGTTCAAACAACAAATAAAGGCTCTAAAAAGTGGAAAATGCTTATGAATATTAGAGATATAGTTGAAGGTTTTATCTACTAGAATGTTGGAAAATATAACATTGACTTATGGATTGAGAACTGGTGTGACCCTCAACCATTTATTCAATTCTCCAGTGAAAATAATAAATATGGTACCTTGAAGACAACATAAAAAAATTATTGGATTGATAGTGATTGGAACTTGGAGTAATTAAATTGTAGTGTCTTTATTACTGATATTTAAAAAATAAGGAAAATTATTATATGTTGGGTCATTTGGCATTCTTTGGAACAAAATCAAACATCAAGAAAAAAACATCAATAAAAACTTGATATATCAAGTACATACTCACAAATTTGGACTATGCTAAACTACTAAAAATATCGCATTTGAGTCAGGACACAAATACTGATATTGAACTTGGTTGCTTTCAACACCTAAATAAATCAAAATTGAGTTTTTCTGTCAAATGAAAACATCATTTAACAAGCATATACAAACTTAAAATATATGGATCTTGTAGCCTATCAGGGGAAGCTAGTGGTAGTGGCTTGATTAAAGACAACATATTTGATATATTACCTACCTATGGAAGAATCTATGGAAAACAAACGTCTATTATTGCTGAATGCATGGCCTTGCTAAATGGTCTCCTATTATGTAAAGAAAATGAAATAAGTTTCTTAGACATTGAGATTAACTCGATGATACTAACTAAAATGTTATTGAAAGGAATCTCCTTTGGTATTTGGCTCCCCTCATTAATTGTTGCAGAAAGATTATCACTTCTAATATGAAAATAAATCACATCTATCGCAAGCAAAACATTGCAGCAAACTGGATTGCAAAATGGACCCTCAAATCTAAAAAAAAATTATATTACAATCAAAACCAATCTCCTACTCCATTAAGAGCTATTATTCTTCTTGAAAGCCTATAAGTAGGTTATCTAATAATAGAAGATGATAAGTAGTAGCTGGAATCTAGATATCTCTATATCAAGGATTACAATAAACATACACTCAAGATTACATTTTATTTTTGTCCCTCAAGCTACTATGGTACTACAACTGTTACAAAATCCTCATTCATACTCATCTAGTTCTTTTTATTCTTGTTCATCCTTCGTATAAAAATCAAAGATGTTATATGTCTCATCTCTTATTATAAATTATATATTATTCAGAAATTAAAACTAACAACACACAAACATGTTATATACCTAACTTTCTCTTGTTTGTAGAACTCTGTCAATATAATCTTATTGAAGGAAGAAACTAAAGAAAGCTTAAAATAAATAATTATCAATGTTCATCACGAGAGTAAAAAAATATTAATAATGAAGGAAAGTTATGGAATTAATCGAATCCCTACGAAAAAACCATAATAATATTTTAAATATTTTAAAAATTTATTTCAAAATATAATCCGGCGATAAAATTTATTATGCTTTTAATTAATAGAAGCTAATAGATACTTCAAATAAATCTTTTGCCATTAAAAATTGATGTCATCTAACACAAAAGAACATTGACTTCACTATTAGAGAAAAAAAAACAATTAATTGAAATTTTGTGAAATTCGAAAATCAATTAATGGAAAAGCTAAAAACTACTATATCTAGAATCAAGTCAAGTAAAACTATTGGTTGCTGTTTGATCTCGAATTCTAATTTCTAAATAAAATAGGTTATCCAACTTGTATTTGTACTTACTAAACATGATAACTTTCATTATTAATATAAGCTCTCTTTTATTTAAATAAAAATGGTATTCAATATTGGAGCCATAAATTATATTAAAAACTTGGGATCAATTGGACTAGTATCGTTTTTATTCAAAACCTATTTCTCGATAATAAATAGTTAATAAATCCTATAGTTATGTGCGTACACAAGCTGTAATAAATTAAGAAGTAAAATCAATCTACACATCAAATATATTGGTCGTACAAAAAGACAGGCATGTAGAAATACAAACGAACATAGTCTAGAAAATAAGAATTGATAGGAGGGACAAGAGCAAAATAAGTCATGTGTCACGAGGCTGTAGCTTCTGTTTATAACCAGACATGCAATGTCAAGTTGATAATTAAAAAAATAGTGAATTAGTTGAAATAGAAAGTCATGCCATTTTAAGTTCTTTGCATGTATACACAATATATCATTTAGCAGAATACTTTGGACAAAGAATATTACTCAATGATACAAAATGAGTTTGTTTTCTATTGAGACACTACGTGTATATAAATCACATCAAATATAGTTGATATCTCATTTTAATTAATAAAAACATAGCTGACAAATAAATCCCATCAAATATCACTTATATTGTAATTTTATTCATTTTATATAGTAACTAATAATTATATTTACAAAATAACTAAAAAATATATATTTTATGCTTAATATGCCATATAAGTGAATTAAAATTTTTTGATAGGATTTATCTTTTAATAATATTAAAACTAAAATAACCTTTTGATTAAAAAGGATATCGTAGCAGCTCTAAAAAAAATCAGCTAAATTATAAAAGTAATTTATGAAAATTTTGAAAATTTTACATTGTTGTTGAGAAATTGGAATTTTAATTGTAAAACCGTCCATGAGTTAAAAGTTTTCATTTATGATTTATATTCTTAGTCTGTTTGTTTTTGAAATATTTCATATTTTCAACTAACTAATCAAAATTTTAATGAATTTATATATAATTATCAACTATTAACTAAATACTAATATTTAATAAGTGCGTTCGCAACTAATTATTTTAAATTATTGATAGAAAAATACATGATGAATAATTTGGAAGACTTACATGATGAATTTATATATACCCCAACAGATCTATTTTACAAATAGATCCAACCTATTTAAGAAAACAATAGATTATCTTTAAAAAAACAAAACAATTACAGTCCCAATTCAAAATATTAAACCTCAATTTCAAAATCAATTCTTTCTCCTCAAACTTTCTTTGTCATATTATCAGATTTACTAAGGGTAATATTGTATTTAAAATTTAAATTTGGACTAATAGGTAAATAAAATCATATTTTGATAGATATTGGTAAAATCTATTTGAGGCCGGTTTTATTAGTAAATTGTATACATTTTGTATCCAATTGGTATAAACCTCTAAACTTTTTTTTTATATATATTGTTTATAAATTCGACGGGGTTTTTAAGTCTAATCTTGTTTCCTTTTTAATTAAATTCCAAGTTCATCTTATAAATTTTGAATTTCGAAATTTGTACTTATTAGTTGATTTTATAAAGTTTGAATAAAGCAATGATAAAAATTATAATTAATTTTACTTTTACGCGAATATATGGAAAATTTATTTTGAAAAAACTCTTTGCTTAACATTTTTTTAAACGATAAACCTATAATCCATATCTGATTTATTCCCGTATGGATCCAAATTCATGACATAAAGAAATATAAAGAGAATACTACTATTGAGTTTCTACATCCAAATCTAGTATTTTTATAGAATTAGTTGAGCTGGATTCACTAATGAAACTCCCCACTATTTAAATATGCGCATGCATGCTGCGTCATCTTTCCACATTATCCGATCTGGCCTATGATTATTGGCTAATAAAGTATAGTCCAGTAAACTTAATACATGCAGCGTAGTATTGAAAATTAAACAAATAGGGATTTCATTCACGCCCCTTTAAGTTCCATGAATGTGTACATGATCTCAATATACAAGGCCACTTGAAAAAGTATATTAATTAGTTTCAACTATATATAGGATTATTGAAAGAAGTCCCACGTTTAATTTTATAGGAACACTTGTTTTATTTTATTCTGTTTTTATACCAAAAGTCCAACATTTTATTTTGTAGATATACTGAGTTTTAGTTTATTCCTTACATAGGAAGGTTGTACGTATAGATTAATAAAAGCAACTATATGAACGAACAAAATAATATAATATATAGATAAATATATTAGTATTACCTATACATAGGATTATAGAAATAAGTCCAACGTTTAATTTTGTAGAAACACTTGTTTTATTTTATTTCGTTTGTTCTCATATCAAAAGTCCAACATTTCATTTTGAAGACACACTTGTTTTATTTTATTGTTTACCTTGTAAAGGGTGTATATAGTTTAATAAAATGCAACTATATAAACTAATGGAGTTTAGATCCTTTTCGTACAACTTTGTTTTATAAAGTGACTGGTTTTTTTTATAAACAATATATGTTTGAAATAAGATAAATTGATATTAAAGTTTTTAATATGGAAAACCATTTTTAATTTAAAAATTCCATTTATTGAAAGTAATCGTGGCAAAAAAATTCCGAGTCTCACTTATTTGTTTGTCTTTTTATCGGTATATAATATATTAAACAAAATACTGTCACAAATTATATTATGATTCTTCTTTATTAAGGTTTAATGGTGATTTATTATTATTTATCAAAATTGGAAGAGTTACGAGTTAAGGATGGAATAAAATTTAAGGTTTGAGTTTGAATTGTGAATAATTGGCACCATGGTTCATAGTCAGATTTAAAATAGTTGTATTAATTTATGAAAATTATGTTAAGAGAAGATATATACTAAGAGACGGTAAAGTAAAAAAAAGTTTAATGTATAGCAGCTAAAAATATTTTGTTTTTAAAAAGAATAACTAAATTTGAATATTATTTTCACTGTTTATTAATAAAAGAGGAAAGTATCCCTAAATACCTTCTCAAGTATCAAATACCAAGATGGTACCCGTTTTTGGACTAGTTTCATAAACTACCTAAAGCCACATTTTGGACAATTATACCCTCTAGGGTATAAAAGGGGTTGTTTTTGGTGAAACCCCTTTTTCACCTTCTAATCAGACTTTTGGGTTCCAATTCCCCCCACTTTCTCATTTCTAATTTTGAGGAGAGAGAAACGAAAAGAACGATACAAAACCCTAAACGTCGAACCTTCAGAACTCCAGCGACACCGTGTGTCATTAGTACTCCGGCCACCGAAACAAACGACGATAGCCAGAATTCCGGCGACCGTACCATTGTCCGCCTCCGTCACCGTCGGAAAGGTACGCTTTTGGTCTTCTTCTTCAGACTGTGTTTTTCAGCGTAACTAACCAGTAACGGTTAGGGTAGATTTCGTAGACGTTGCCGGAGTTGTGAACATCGATAGAGTTAGGTTTTGAAGAGTTGTCCTCACTGCAGCGAGATTTTATCGTCTCTTTTAACGTAATGATTTAGGGTTAATGATTTGTGTTGAAATGTAGTTGTAGGACGTGGCTGTCGACCTTCGGTAGAACTTGTTTAGTGTGGAACTGTTATGAACTTATTTTGTGTAGAACTAGTGAAACCTGTACGTATCTATCTCCTCGAACTGTATAGTTTGCCTTATCTATCATAGTCGTTGCTGTCGACCTTCAATAGATGTTGTTTTGTGTGGTAGTGGTTTATCGTGGCCTTATCTATCATTATGAACTGTATATGTTGCCTTATCTATCGTAGTCGTAGCTGTCGACCTTTAGTAGAGGTTGTTTTGTGTGCAACTGTTATGAAGTGTACGTATCTATCATTATGAACTGTATATGTTGCCTTATCTATCATAGTGGTGGGTGTCGACCTTGAGTAGAGGTTGTTTTGTGTGGAACTGTTATGAACTGTACGTATCTATAAGTCGTGTCTATCAATTTCTGCTATCTATCATACTTGTGATTGTGATTGTGGTTTAAAAAAGTTAAAAAATTGTGATATGTTGTTGAAATAGGAGTACAGGAGAGAAATATGTGACTTTTAAGGTGTTGTATTGTGGGATTTGTCATTCTGATCTTCACCAACTCAAGAACGAATGGGGCATGACCAAATATCCTATAGTACCAGGGTATGCTACTTTCAGATTATACCATTTGCTGATTTGCTCATTTGCTATGTCATATATAATGTTGAATTTTGTTTCAACAACAAAGAATATTTATCATTATATAATTGATAGATCCAGATAAGCAAATGATATAAAAAGTAATATAATGTTTAAGGTTGAAATACAATATGATATCACTTGGCCCACCAAACATATCTTGTTCCTATGATGTTTGTCTTAATTTGGTTTCCTGATTGTTCAAGTTTTGTCCTTTAGGAATTGAGTTTTAGTGTCCATAGTGTAAGCCTTTTTGCTCTTATGGTTCTGTTAGAACAAATTTTTGGGACCATTTCAGTCACTACTAGTAAATTTTAGAACCAATCACAAATAAAATAGCTTTGTTTCTCTAATCTTTTTTGTTTCACAAAAGTATTAAGTGAATGGAAGAAAATAATTCGAGTGGAAAGCCATTGTAAAGTTTCTCGACTTTTTAGTTTATAGTTTCTCTTAAGTAAAATCGATTATTTAACTAGTGATTTGAAATCGACAAATATTGCAGGCATGAAATAGCAGGTGAAGTAACAGAAGTTGGAAGCAAAGTGACAAAGTTCAAAGTCAGTGACAAAGTTGGGGTTGGGGGCATGGTTGGATCATGCCGTTCGTGTGAAAGCTGCTCCAACGACCTCGAAAATTATTGTCCTAAATGGATCGGTACCTATGACACTGACGGTACCTGTTGAGCAGTCAACA
This sequence comes from Limnanthes douglasii subsp. nivea, assembly GCA_036936605.1. Classification (NCBI taxonomy): domain Eukaryota; kingdom Viridiplantae; phylum Streptophyta; class Magnoliopsida; order Brassicales; family Limnanthaceae; genus Limnanthes; species Limnanthes douglasii. Next base: position 303,203,306 of record JAUPFV010000002.1, on the reverse strand, counting down.
AGCCACTTGACTGCAGTAATGAGGCTATATAGAGGGGTGTATTCAGTGTCATGTATTTTGGCGATTTCTTCGATGGGGTTTTGCCACTGCCTAGTGGTAGCAGGGTTTGAGATATGTTTGATAGTAGAAATCCTCTCCTTCGGTGCCAAACAAACGCCCTCTAACTTCAATGTGTTTTTAATCTTGTTTGTTTGATCTTTGAAACTAAAAGTGTGATTTTAGTATAGGTGAGTTGTTGTAGCATAGGCAAAATCCCTCTGTAATTTGTCTCCTTACAGGTTGACCGTACATATTTCTGTATTGGTTCTCGAATATATTTTTTCTAGATATCATGTGTTGGTGGTTTTGGCTCCAACAAGGATATGTATAAGATTAATGGGACTGCAAACATGAATGCAATTAGAGCTGCTTCAGAAAAAGGTAACACATTTACATATCTAGATTGTAAAGCTTTTTTCTATAATGTGTATCTTAAGTCGGCTTCTTGCTGGTATTACCAGGTACTTAAGCTGTGCAGAATCGTTTAACTGCTCTATAATTTTTGAACCAAAAAAATATGTTAGCAAGTAAGATAGTGTCTAGCAATGTTTCATGCTGTATCTAGCAGTGTATACAAGGCATAAATCACAACTGACAAATAATATAGTGTCTAGAAATCAGATATGCACTAAAATCGCAATGTAGGTTCACTAAAATCGCAATGTAGGTTCACTAAAATCGCAAGGTATGCATTGTGAGACTGTAATTTGTCTGGGTTGTTTGTAGATCATATCCAGCAGGGTGTTCCTTCTTGTCTAGCAATGTGTGCCTTCATATCTAGCAAGGTGTTCCTTCGTATCTAGCAAGGTGTTCCTTCGTATCTAGCAAGATGTTCCTTCATATCTATCATTTCCATCGTGAGAGAACAAGAGCTATAAAAGTCGGTCTTATCTGCGGCGGTCCTTCTGCTGAGCTCCAGTTTTGATTATTACAAGCGGCTTGTTGTTTTTTTAAACATTAGATTAGTGTTGCTTATTCCTAGTTACCGAGTATTGTAATTGAAAGATTTGGTTCAGCGGGAAATGAACGCTTTACTGAATTTAACGTCAGTCTGTCGAATATTTTGATGTAGTAACAAACGATGCATCGACTAAAATATGATTATAATGTGTATGCGTATCAGTTCTTAAGTGTGATCTGCATCTTATTTTCATTATACTCAAATAATCCTACAGATTTTGATTTTAAACGGATTACAATGTTCTTGTCAGAGATTTAAAAAGCTTGTTATGAGTTTTGATACTTTTGGGTTTTTTTGCAGTTTTCAGCAGTTCTTTGTGTTTTAAAACACAATAGTCTGATGGAAAATGCGTTTTCATCAGGGTGTTCCTTCTTGTCTAGCAATGTGTTCCTTCTTGTCTAGCAATGTGTTCCTTCTTGTCTAGCAATGTGTTCCTTCTTATCTAGCAAGGTGTTCCTTCTTATCTAGCAACGTGTTCTTCATGAAAGCGTTTAGTTTATAGTACAAACATGAGAACCATTAGCTACATGGAGTATATGCACCAAATGCATTGTCTACAGCCCCTGCCCAGATACCTTAAGATTTCTAAAAACTGTAAACTTTTTGTATATGGGGCATGTTTGTTTTCTTAATCTCTGTAGGAGTCTGATTCTGTTCAATTCTTTTGGATCTCCTCACACTCACTCATAAAAACTTAGAAGAAGATATCAAATCCAAACAAAGGTAGAAATAGAAAACAAAACACTAGATGAATGAAACACAAGATGAATTGTCTATTACAACTTCTTCAAACACACAACGGGACTGGCTATGACATAATCAAAATGTTGAATTGAATCACAACAGCTTAATTGGATTGAAACAGTGAGTCAGTTTATATATACAATGCAATAACTTAAAGAAGGTACATGAACTATGGTAACGAAAGGAATGAAAACGACACTTCTTCAGTTACTCCCTTTTCCATCTCCATTTTGCACCTCCCATTTTGCAGTACCCAACACAGCTTGAAGCTCCCTCGAAAGAAACTACCCATTAATCGCAATGTCTCATGCTGTATCTAGCAATGTCTCATGCTGTATCTAGCAATGTCTCATGCTGTATCTAGCACTGTATACAAGGCATAAATCGCAAATGATAAATAATATAGGGTCTAGCAATCAGATATGCACTAAAATCGCAATGTATAAAACAGAGCTGGAAAACTGCAATTTCTTACCGGAATGTAATCAGAGCCGGTATCGATGCTTTGATTCGACCAGAAACAGAAACTAAGCAGCCAACAGCATTCGAGCGGAATGTATCCCTTCATTATAAGGAACATCCTACATTGGCACACTAAGCAGCCAACAACAGTTGGCACTTTTCATGTTAATGTAAAATAAGGAAATAAAGGAGTCTTTAGAGCTTTGTGTATATCTAGACAAATATAATAAGAGAGAAAGAAGAAAATCTTGTATTACACAGAAACTGCTAGGCTGACAAGTAAAGCAGGAAGAGATCACATGCATCCGAATCCAACCAACTAAAAATAGGATTTCTTATATGTTTTCCTTACTTTACTTTCTACCCAATGAATGCCTAAATGTTTTACTTCAATTTTTCAAAATTCGAAAGTTCTTACTTGCTCTAAGTTTCTGATGATTTCATTAGGTCTGAGAGAGAATTTTTCTTTGGAACACTCCTAGAAATCTAGAATAATTTTCCTCTTAAGATTTTGTTAAGATATAAAGCAGAGCTAAAATTACTAACAGTGGCCGTTAAAATCGAATGAAATTTACAGTGATTAGCTTGTAGAGCTGGTGTCATTGTAAGTACCTGGACGGAGCCATTAGAGGAGAGAGGTGGATCGAAAAGATCAGGAGATAAAAGAGCTTCACGATCGTTTTCTGCTTTTAGGTTGTGCAGTGCTTGTCCATGCCTTATCTGTTTATATAAACATAAACGTTATTTGTTAATCCAAACCTTACTTTACAAACGAACAATAAATAATAATAATAAGAGAAGAAGAGGAACCAACAAAGTGCAGTATTTTACAATTCTCCAGTGGGTACACCAAGCTTGAGTCCATCTCTACAAATTTTAGTAAATGAAAGTCATCACATAATCTCTTAGTTTTATAAACTTACCATTTTCTCACACGCTTTCTTTCTTCAACCGCAATAAAGTTAAGGTTCGTCATGTTCGATCGGACTGGAAATGTCACCGGCGATATTCGACAGTTCGTCAAAAAAACAGCTCGCCGGTGAGAGGAACGCAGGACCTTGGTGTTTGTATGGTTCACCGGTGATTAAGACTAGTTCGACGGTGGTTGTATGGTTCGCCGGTGGAGAGAGAGAAGAAGAGGAGAAAGAGAGAAGAAGAGGAGAGAGAGAAGAAGAGTAAGAGTGGAGGCTGTTTTGAATTTCAAAATTCAAAAATAGAATGGGGGCTGTACCAAAAAACCCTAATTTTTCACAAATCAACCTTATATACTAGGTTGAGGGTAATCTTGGTATTAAAAAAAGAAAAGGTATTAGAAGTGGATATGTTTAATGAGATGGGTATTAAGTGAGCATTAACCCATTTTTGGGTACTAGGTTGTAATAGGTTTGGTTAAAAGGTACTTAGTATGTCATTTCCCTTAATAAAAATAGTTTTTTTTATCTAATTTATGACGAAATTAAATAAAATTTTCTAAATTTTTAACCAACATTTGCTTTCTTTTTTTCCATAACCGTGTTTCTTCTATTGATTCTTCTATAAATAACTATAACTACATCTTGGTTCAAAACTATTTTTATTTTATTTTATCAAATATCTATAAATAAAAGTGGACGATGGTAGTTCAAAACTATTTTTATTTTATTTTATCAAATATTTATAAATAAGTGGAGGATAGTCGAATCATAACGTAGGCATTAATATAATCATATAACATAATAAGTTTATAAATGCATGTATATAAATTGAATTTGTTATATAAATAAATAGATTTCCAACTCTTAATTTTTATTTTTATATTTATGTTTTGAATTTTTATTTCACGTATAATTATTATTTTACTTAAAATTTTAAATAAGTATGAGGATTTGTTTAATCTCAATTTGTCACAAAGAATTACTCAAGTAAAAAGTAGATTTATAAAAAAGAAATTAAAATTTAATAAGTGCACGTGTTTACCAACACAACTTTATATCGAAGGTGGTGGTGTTGGTTTGTTCATGTACATTTGAAGCTCGCGCAAAATCAGTAAGTAAGATCAATTACATACGTTGCAAAAATATTTTGAGAAATATTTTGAGTAAATGAGACATTAAAATATAGTGGAAGTAACCGGCCTTTAGAGAAGAGTAAATAAGCTTGAATGGTAGCTATTATTACTTCCCACGTATATGTAGAAATCCATAGTAGGGTGGGTTGTGCTTGAAAGGAAAGTTTTTTGTCTCATAAAGGCAATGATCCCTTAGTTTTTTAATCCATGCCTCACAATAGCACAACATTGTTCGCTTATATGGGCTATTATGCCTCGTGGTCGCACTGCCCTCTTGATGTTCTGAATCCTACACCAGGGTAAAGAAACGGTGATACCACCAAATTAGATCTTTGGTCATAATCTAATTACATTCTAAAATTAATAGATGCAGCATGGATCATCATTCAGAGGCACATCGAGCCTAACAACATCGAGGGGCCTATTCCCCCATAACACATGTGGTCATCACTAATTGGACCAGACAAGAACCTAGATACCATCAATTGCTCAGAGTGTTGTCACGGGTGAAGCGCCCGACAGACAAGTTGTATAGACAGTCGACACAACTTATTTGACTGATATATAGAAATATCCTTAGAATACGACCCAAACGAAGGATAGTGCGACTATAAATCCTCTAATAACGAATCATTTTATATGGATGCAACATAACAATAATATAGGGGGTGATCATTTTCAACATCCGTTTGCACTAGTCTCGATGTGGTCTATACTATTGTATAAATCATTAGGCAACCTCTTTTAGTCTAGAAATTATTACCAATATATTCTTCTATATTTAAGAAATCATTACCCAATTTCTCCATCTCAACTGAATAATCATTACTTGACCGTTCCCCTTTAGCTATAAAATCATTACCAAAATCATTACCAAATCGCTCTCATTTAGTTGGGTAACCATTACAAAATTATTATTCTTAGCCAAGAAACCAATACCAAACCACTCCACCTCATGGGATTCCTTACTAACCATGATCATAATTCTCCAATCTATGTTACATTACCAACCAAGGGTAGATTTTAATATGTTGTCACGGGACAAACTGATAGCCTAGAATGGTCAATTCAAATTTACTACTAGCACATGGGATTCTTTATTATGCACTTCTCTTAGAATTTAATCCATCTAAAATGGAAAAGTATGATGACTAAAGAGGCTTGAATAATCATATTTATCAGTTCAAAAATAATATGTTATTATATTATAAGGACAAGTTTACTTTATCCCGCTTTACGATGACTCTAAAAGTAAATATTTTAAATCAAATAAACTAATTGTTGTCGGAGTGTATTGACACGTTGATAAGTTATGCTAACGTTGCAGATATTAATGTATCGGTAGTATGGTAATTAAACTAACATAGATTACGTAATGCACTATTAACAAGAACAATGAGAGATCATCCGTGACTATGTGCATTATTTTGTAGACAAACAAATGCTTTACAGGGCTGCAACAGGGTCGTAGGATTGGCAGCATTCAGATAAGGATTGCTACCATGTCCTCTTTCCAAAACGTTAATAAAAAAGAAAATACTAATTTTTATAAACTTTTATTGTGGATTGAATCTAAGATCAAGATACAGACCTAATCAAGCACTGAACACCAGTTATAATAACATGAATTATACTAAATTTACTCATAATATGGAGGTAGTCGATGATGTAGCTAAAGAGTTCGTTCAGTTCCATTAAACATTTCATATAGTTAAGGAAATAAGATACCACCAAAATTCCAATCTTTACTACAAGTATTATAATAAATATGGTTCATTTCATTAGGGAATGTTAGGCTCTCAACTAAAAGGTTCAGTCTTTGATTGATAAATAGTAATTAATAGAGTTTGTATGCAACCATGCAAACCCAATGAGAAATTTCTTGATAACATGGTATAGCATTAGACTGATCGTTGTACGAAATCTAACTAGTTAGATCGTGGTGTCTACCGTACCACCATGTACAACCGTGCCACCTGTTTGGCCATGATTTATGAAGTGTCTTCCATCATCCATAAATGTGTATGATGTTATGTGACGAGAAGGATTGGTACGGTAAGCAGTAGCTAGAGGAACGTACGAGAATACTAAATAGTATTTATTTTTAAGTAAGCATAAGAATTAACTGTGGTATCTACTGATGGGTTAGGAAAGATCAGTATTCAAGAGGCCACTGATACCGTTCAAAAAATGGTCATAAGGGAAATATGGTGTCTAGATGGTAACAACATATAGGAGGTACACGAGTTACTACAATTAACCAAACTAGTTTAAGTATTTGAGAAAATAAAGATAACACAAACAAAACTTAAGGATTGGAGTTGGTTTGTCAATTATTCTACATTAAGCTGTGATATAATTTCTAACTGAAAACCATGATATTTTTTCTTATAAAATGTAAAATATAATAGGAGTACTATAGAGCATTATCTGTAATCGCTTGAATATCGACCCAAGATTCCATAACAAGCAAAAGAGATATCCATTTTATCTCAAACAAACTACGACTATTGTATAGGAACTAAATAACTTGAGCGAGGTTCGACATATTCGTGAGGCACTTTATCCCATATACGCCTCAAATTTGATTATTGTAGGTAAAAATTAAGACCAATGGTCCATGTGCATGGATTCCACCTCGAGAAGCCGCATCCTGCCATTTATGGATTCTTACTCGGGTTACAACCAAATTAAGGTTAATTTTACAACCAAGAATGAACGACCTTCATGATCGAGTGCGATTTAAAATCAAATATTATGATGTTATCCATGCGCAATAATGTCATGATAGTAGACGCATGGAAAATGTGTTCATGTTTCAATGACCATATAAAAAAATGTGTTTTACGAAAGTCATATATATTTTTTGTTGGTTACCAAGATGGTTGGTTGATTTAGATGATCTTGATATTGTTTTGGAGCTTGTGCATCCATAATAGTGAAAGCTCTCGTGGATTTCAAAATGAAATTATATGAAACATGGCTTCATTTTTCCCTGGACTCACCCAAAAAAACGAATTATACCGACAAGTGGAATGTTTGAGAATAAAAGAAGTCTTGATGGGGTATAATTAGTATCTTCGTCGAATGAACAGTTAAAACAAACTATAAAGTTTGGGTGCATGGTCACCAATAATGAATATGAGTAAAAGGTACTATTATGGGTCTTCATCTTTCCAAGGTATATTGTACGTGATTTGTTTGCTTTTTAAACAAGTTTCAACTAGTAATAAACCGTGCATTAGGGTATGTTGAGATGAGGAAATATAGTTTATATAAGAATGTCATGGTCCTCTAGCACCACATCTGCCAGTTTTTCAATATCCAATTTTAAGATAATTCATAAGACTAAAAACTATTGTGGAATTCCAAGCAACACTTGGGTGCATATAGCAAACACCGTGGGTTGTGCAATGGTAGCACATTTTCAATTAGTTATCCCTAGAAGAAAATAAAAAAACTCATGTTGTTAGAGGTAAACAATTGGCGCACACCAATATTAAAGTATTTGACAAAAGAAACTTTACGATAGGCTAAAAGTACTTCCAGAATCTCAAACTTTAGTTGATCTGGTTTATCATATTACTAAACATCATTTACAGGGAAATATATACTTGACCTCTATTATGTTTTCTATGGCTATATGAATAGCATTTCATATTGGAGGATCTATACGAATGAAGTTGATCTTCACATTATAGATATGAGTTTTTGCAATGATACGACAGGTTATTATTGGCTGACTCTCGCAACCGACTCAAATAACTTTGTGCTTATATGCAAAAACTATCAATGATTCGTGAACGTGATACAAAAGCCATCAGTCCTCCGAGAAATTTTTTTTAAAGTAGTACCGTTTAACATATAGGGGCTTGGTTTGGTAGGCCCACTCGGAAAGATCTCTACAGGATAACAATACCTACTAGTAGGAGTAGATTATTTTTCCAAGTTGTTTAAAGCAAAACCTTTGGTGGATATACGTGCTAGGAAATTATATATATTATTAAAATAAATAGTTATTATAAATATGTATAACCTTATGAGATAAAGACGGGTTGGCAATTCTAAAACGGTATCATTTTACCAGATATATGGCATACGAGAACACATATGCGAACCTTACCACCTACAAGAAAACATGCATGTTGAGGTGACAAACCGAACAATAATAGATGGGCTAAAGATCACATTGGAATAGGTAGTCTGAAAGCTTGCGAACTTTTTACACGAAGTGTTGTGGGCCTACCGAACAAATCATGGAGCAGGCATAGAAGATTCGTCATTTGTATAAGTATGCCACATGGATGTTGTGGTACCAACTTAGATGCTAATACCATCGTACAAGATAAATCCCTATTCCAAACTAGCCAATAATAGACAAAGAATAGTGGATATAACATTACCGCACACATATATGCAACCCCTACAACTCTCAGGTTCAGAATAAGAGGTTTCAAGTTGGACACCAAGTTTTGATACGTATATTTTTATATACAAAATATCTAAAATTGTAAAAATTTAAACACCAAGTCGGAATGGCTATTTTTACATTATCAATGATAAAGCAAGACACTTATCAGCTGACAGACGTAGAAGCCAAGAAGTTAACACATGTATGGAACTTGGATCACATCAAGTTATAAATATGCTAACATATTATTTGTAATTTTATTTGTAATTTTTAGTATCCTCTACTTTGTTTTCATTTATTTGTATTGAATTATTTCATTGTTTGGATAGTGCACTTTTTCCTACCCGATGGTGTGACAATGTTTTAATAAAACATAATTATCTACCTTATTAATATAAAAGATTATTATATTGTTTTTCTTTCACCTACAGTACAACGTTCGACAACTATATATAGAAAAAAGTAACAATCGGCCCAACTTCATCCCCAAACAATATGGTTTCAACCACAAGCAAAGTTAGCCTTACAAATCCATACACTAGTAGACCTAGACAATTTAAACACAATATAAAAAAACTAAAACAAGGCCAGATTAACCAATTTATTTGAAGTATACCTTAATATGATGCATAATAAATTAATAAATAAAATACATGTGGACAGACTCATCCATACAATGGTAGATCCGAATAGCTACGTATAAAACATTGATAAAGAAACTCTTGTAAGATGTGTTTCCCGATACGGGTTAGATTTGTACTATAATACATATATAATATGCATAAAGAAACTCTTGTAAGATGCGTTTTTTATATATAAGTTAGATTTATACTATCCTCGATCTCGATTATTTGTGCATCAATGAAAGGGCTACTGAATATCGTGCAGCAAGAGTAATAGATAACTCTCCAAATTTTTATACTCAAACCACAGTACAAGGTAACTTCATCCATGACCAGAATCGTTATGGGTTTCAAAATCCATCCAACCCAATTCTTGACAACTGCTCACCAAAATCTCCTCAACAATCACCCTTCAAAAAAATTCACCAACACTCTCTGGTAACGTATCAACTCTTTCTCAAATAAATTGTAAAGAGACGCAAAATTAATCTTCTCACATAGCATCAAAAACATCTCCAATAGTGAACACTAAACCTTTTTTATTTTTTTTGTAAGGAAACACCTTGAACTCAATCAAATATTCACTCTTATTATAATCAACCTCTCAAATAATCAACTTCTAAGATATCAATACTTCACAGAATCCTACACCTTCTCATCTCCTGAATGATATAGTTATGACTAGCAAATAATCACAATAATATCCTTCGAAAAACCGTCAATAAAACATAAGGGTAGCCTCTAATCTAAAAGATACTACTAGTGACAAAGCTCCACCTCAATTGTGAGATGAAGCATCTGACGAAGAAGCTGAATCATAATCGAGGACAGTATCGGATTCTAATATTGAAATTATAGAAAGTTCCATATGAATATTACAGCCAAGCCAATGCAGAGCGGTTAAAAAGACAATGGGGTCTGCCAGACAATATCGTACTTTACTTACCACAAGTAGGAGAGACTTCGCTCTTTTGTGGAGTAAATGAACTTGTGGTCTACCCTGATATCATCAACGACGGACTTCAATTCCCATTAGACCCAATGATAGTAGAGTACTTCGAACTTCTTAATCTATGCCTAACACAAGCAAGCCCAAATTTATGGTTCACCATCTCATCTATCATTCTAGCTTCCAGACTCGGCAAAATTACTTTTTTTATTAAAGACTTCATTGATTTAACTAGCCTTTCAAAAAGTACAGTGCTACCAAAGTACCAGTAGTTCATCAATCTCTTTTACTTTTCATATCTTATATTTCAACTCGTTTTTTTATGTATTTTTATTTCATGTATAAATTTTGAGGTGGAATAAATCTAATAAGAAGACTGCAAAATAAGTCTTTATCAAACTGTCTATCTAGGCGGAAAATGCATGGGGTAATTAGTTTCATAGTTCCTTCTTACCCATAAATTTCATCAATAACAATTTATGGAGGATTTCCTCAGATGTTACCGTTCCAGATGATGATTTAATGGAGCCCCCAAACCTAGAAGACGTTGTAAAAAGACAATTGGAACTTGACGCAAAATTCATATTTCCGGTCTGAAATAGGTTACAAAGTCACTTACCCCCAAAGAAAAAGGGAAAAAAGAAAAAAAAAGCAGATGCCAATTGTTCGACAAATCAAAAGCCACTGAAAAGAAAGAGAAAAATCAAGATGAAAGAAAGTGAAACTAATCTTTCAACCATTGATGCAGGAATCGAGGTTGAACATTCTCAGAAAAAAAATACTACCGCTTCAAAAAAAATGGAATTAAACTCTTCTTATTAATGTGAGCTGGATGAACTCAAAACAAAGCATGAAAGAGAAATGGGCGAAGAATAAAAGAAGTACTCCTCTTTGCAAGAGTCACTTAACAAAAGTGAAAAGGATAGAACAAGATAGCTAAAAAATTGACATCACTCAAGACGACATTCAAGAAAGAAAAACGCCTTGTTGTAAAAGCTGCCACCCAAATTAGGCTAGAAATCCTTTCTCTTATAAAAAACGTCAAGGAGCAAAAAACAATCACTTTGCTCTGCGAATTCCATGCAGCATTTCCAGAGGAAAATTTGTAAGGCTTTTGAAATTAATTCACATAGAAAATCATCCAAGTAAAGCATTCGAACGTATACCCAGTGATTCATCTACATAAATGGAGTCTAAGGAAGATAAAGACGCCCCTGATCAGGAAAAGAACTCCTCGGAAGGAAGCTCAGACCACTCTCCCAATAAAGATCAAAAGGATTAAAAATATGGATTTTTTTATATGTTGTTAAATCATTAGTTATTGTTGGTCTTCTATCTTTTGTAAGTGTTTAACCACTTGTCACTTGAACTTATATTTTTTTAAGGATAAAAAATATGTTTTAATTTGTTCGAGCAATAATTCTTTCTTTTATCTTTCAAATACTTGCAACCTTTATATTTCATATTGAATAATTTTATATTCTATGAACAAGGCGTTAATAGTTCGAATATTATTATTACTTTAAACAGTGCGTTTAAAGAACATTAACACCTATTATTATCTATTTAAATTAGTGCTCTAACTGAAGTTACAATACTTCAAATAAATCATTTCTTTAAATGAACGTGTAGGACTTCAAATCTAAACATCACTTCAAACAGTGCTTTATATAAACGTATAGCACCTCAAATAAAACAGTGCATTTAAAGAACATTATCACCTCGAATATGACTATCTCTTCGAATAATATTTTAAATGAACGTATAACACTTCGAATAAAACAGTGCATTTAAAGAATAATAGCACCTTGAATATAATTATATCTTCGAACAATGCTCTAAATGAACGTGTAGCACTTCGGATAAAATAGTGTGTTTAAAGAACATTAGCACCTTGAATATAATTATCTCTTTGAGCAATGCTCTAAATGAACGTAGAGCACTTTGAATAAAATAGCTACTTAAATTATCTTTTGTTAACTATTCAAAAGATATTTGTTCTATGTATAGCCTCCAAAATAACTTCATCAACAACAATTATGGAGGATGTCCTCAGATGTTGTCGTTCCAGAGGATGATTTAATGGAGCCCCCTAACCCCAAACGACGTTGTAAAACGACTATTGGAAGTTGACGCAAAATTTATATTTCTGGTTTGAAATAGGTCACAAAGTCACTTACCCCTAAATAAAGTGGGAAAAAAGAAAAAGGTAGATGCCAACTCTTCGACAAATCAAAAGCCACAGAAAAGACAGATAAAATCAAGAGGTAAGAAAGTGAAACTAATCTTCCAACCATTGATGAATGAATCAAAGTTGAAGCTTCTCAGAAGAAAAAAAAAGACTACCGCTTCAAAAAAAAGAAAGGTGCATAAAAAATCCTCCAGCAAAAATGGAATGAAACTTTTCTTATTAAAAGATATTTATTCTTTGTATAGCTTCCAAAATGACTTAAGTATTATTGTCTAAAATAATTGTTGTCCAAAAAAAGAATTTTATTAATATCTGCAAATGTAAATGTGGCACCTCATTAAAACCTTAATGCGCCAACATGATAGGAAAGAGTATGCCACTTATACAAACAAACAATAAAATCATATAAAACATTTGACAAGAGAAAAAATTACTCCCACTATAGCTTCAAGTGTTTTATATTCCAGGGATGTTGTAGAAGTCAGCCATGTTCATCGTGGAGACAGTATGTACCCAGCCAGTGGCGGAGCTAGGTGGGTGACCGTGGGGCCCAAGAACCTACCAAATTCCTTAACTAATGGTATCCCCAACACATATGCTAATCGACAGTTTAAAGTAAATTTAACTATTATATTTTATTTTTCTATTTCCAATAGATACGATAAAAGACTATCTATATTTATTAGTTTAAATTATGCTAGGTATATTTGTAGTAGCAGTTACACAATAGGTAAAGTTTATTTGTTAATCCCCTTATTTTTCTCCCATTATTTTAGGGATTGGCAACTAACTTATGTATACACTATCTGTTGGAAAAAAACGTAATATTTAAATTCACATTACCCAAATGCAATCTATATTTACCTAAAAAATAGAGTATTTGTTGGGGATGCTCTAACATATTTAATACATAGCTAATATAACAAATATGTTAGTCCTGTTGGAAAACTACAGGGCCTGGAATCCACACTCTTTGGGTTCGAGATTTCGCAACCTGTATTTATCAATAAAGTTTTGTCATTACGTACATTTGAACAAATTTTCTGATATCCTAAGTAAAAGATGGAGTCTTTTACAACAATTCTTCTTTTACTATTAAAAAACTCTAACTACAACCTGCAAATTGTTACTGTTTTCTTTAGATTTTCAGCTTCAAATACTTAGGTATTTACTATGTTTTTATGTTTATTAATTCTCAAAATTAAATCTTTACTACATGTCATATGTTATTGCCCAGTAGTTACAAAGATTAACATTGATTGATCTTTATTTTTGTTAAGATAGAAAGTTGTAGAGTTTAATTTAAGAACAGGTAGACCTGCATAAATTATAATTTTTTGTTTTACTTTGCTAAGTTTAAATTTTTTTTTAATTGATTTTTTTATGTTTGTCATTGTAGGATGCATAGATATTTTAAAACAACTTCCAAATATAAAAGAGCAAATATAAATGTCTCTAATTTAATTACGGAAGTTAATTGATGAGAAACACAATATGAAGTTGTTATTCCAGAAGCACATGTTAAGATAGAGAATTGTAGAGTTCAATTTAAAAGAAAATAGACTTGCATAATCATAAAAAAAATTACTTTTCTAACTTTAAGTTTTATTGTTGATTGAGTTTTTTTTTATGTTTGTCATTATATGATGCATACATATTTTAATAACACTTCTAAATATGAAGGAGCAAATACAAATGTCTCTAATTTAATTACGAAAGTTAATCGATGAGGAACACAAGATGAAGTTGTTATTCCATAAGCACATGTTCTGGTGGTCAATAATCCACAACCTCAAGTTGAATATCAATCTTCAAATTGTGAACATTTGAAGGCTAATCCAGGGAAAAGAGACCCAATCTCTAGCTTTTATCCAGATCTTCAAGACTCGGTAAGAAGAGAAGAGCTTACCTTTTAAGGGTCCAACTTAACCCCGTAAGGAGAAATATGCTCCCATATATTTTAATGGAAAACCACGTGCATTTGTTCAATCTTGGTTTGATTTATATCCAATTTGGTTAGAACATAGTGAACACAATAACTCTATTCATTGTATTCATTGTTATTTTATTCAAGAATGACTGTTGCACTAGTAGTCAAGACAGTTTTGCTCGAAAGAAAGGCTTTCAAAGTTGAAATAAGAAAAATAAACTAAAAATCCATATTGGTAGTCATCATAACTTTGGAGTGACAAAATGTGAATCTCTTATAATATGTAAGAAAAGATTGAAACTTCTTTAAAGAAGCAAAGTAGCAAAAAGAAAGATGATTATCTTGTGAGATTCTATGACTCACTTATAACTGTTAAGAATCTTTTATGTTGATATATATATATATATATATATATATATATATTTATGTGATAATGATCAGAAGGTTCGGGATACCATAATGTTTTGATCATGGCTACGCCACTGTACGCGGCTTGACTAGCTCTACTACCACATAGGGACCATCCCAATTCGAGGCCATCTTTCCAAGTCGTTTATCCTTTCTATGGAGAAATAACTTCTTCAAAACTTTATCAGCCACCTTAAAATCCCTCTATTTTACCTTTGAATTATATTGGCTCCTTATCAAAGTTTGAAAATGATTCGAATTCAAATGTGCATTAACTCTCTTCTCTTCGATTTAGTCAAGGTTTGTCCTTCTTGCCTATTCATTTGACTCCTTGGAATAATTGAGTATTCTATAAGAAGTTAAGTAGATTATGCAATACTTACAACATCCATACCATATACCAAAGTAAGAGGAGTTTCTTACGTAGATTCTCTATGAATAGTTTTATAAGCCCATAATACATCCTACACATAATTAGGCGATTTCCTCATAACACCTATCAAATATTTGTTTAAGCCTTCCAAAATGGACCTATTAGCTACTTCCACGTCACCGTTTCTTTCAGGATGAAAAGGTGTTGCAAAACATTGTGTAATACCCCTCTAAATGCAAAAAGAAACTATTTCTCTATTGTTAAATTATGGGTTGTTATATGTAATAATTTTTCAAGGAACTCCAAAGTGACAACAAATATTATTTACAAGAAACTTGACAACATCCTTTGCTCTTGTACTGGTTAATGGTTCATCTTCAGCCCATTTCGAAAAATAATCTACCACCACAATAATCATTTGACGCCCTCTAGAAGCCATAAGTAATGGCCCTACTAAATCTATTCTTCATCTATCGAAATGAATAACTTTGGATATATAAGTAAGTCGTACTTTGGGTTTGTGAATGGAATTGGCAAAACGTTGATAAGTATCACAGGCTCGTACTAACATTTTAGTATCATTCATAATCGAAGGCGAATAATAACATGCCAACAAAACCCTACATGTCAAAGACTTAAACCCACAGTGAGCTGAACATTGATCATCATATAACTCAAATAAAAAAATCTCTAGATATTCCTATTTATCCAAATAGCATAATAATGGTCTACCTAAAAACTTCATGTACAACACTTCATCTAACATTGCATTACCACGAGCCTTGTATCTTAACCACCAAGCAAATTTTACATCTTGAGGTAGCGTACCTCTAAGTAAACAATAGAGTATATCATATCGCCAGTTGCCTGGAATTGTTTCTAGAGTAAAAACCACCTCCTCAACATATTTACATTGTTCTGATCGTATCAAATCCGAAGGGCTTTCCTGTAATAATATCCATGGATATTCCTCTATGTAACCAATGGTTTCTAAATAATTAGTAATTGTGTTTTCTCCTAGATTGATATGCTCAACAAAATAGTTAAGCCTTGAAGATCACGAAGATACAAAACTAATCGTACTGTCTTAGCATCGGATATCCCTGCCATATGATTTGCCACTAGTTGTGGATCTTTCTTCTTAAACGAACTATTTTTTCCCCACAAATACTTGCAAGATTTAAACCAACCAATGCAGCCTCGTATTCAGCCTTGTTATTTGATAAATGAAACCCAAATCGAATAGCCTGGTACATATCTTCTCCAGAGGGAGCAATCAATTAAACCCCCGTAATCGATCTCAATATGCTAGAACCACCATTAGATCGAACTACCCATGTTGAAACTTCTCGCAGTAATTCTTTAACTGTCCCCTTATCTGATCGACTTGAATGAGACTCGACCGAAAATATACTAAAGCTTGAGCCTTAATCATTGTTCGAGGAGAAAAATTTATATCAAAGTCTCCCGACTCAACTGAACACTTGGTTATTCTACCAGAAATATCTAGTCGTTGTGACACATTCTTTAGTGGAAAAGAAGTTCAAACAAAAATCATGTGAGCTTGATAATAATGGTGCATTTTCCTAGCAGAAACCACTAAATCCATGACCAATTTTTCAAGCCTCATAATCTTTTCTATGATGTCAACAAACTCTTGTTAACATAATTAAGTGGCTTAGAAGCTCCAATTTCTTCTCGTATCAAAACAACGCTAACAACAAAATTCAATAATACTATATAAAAAAATAGTTATTCTCCAGTTCGAGGTTTGGGAAAAATTTTAGGCGACAACAAAAGTTCTTTAATCTTCCAAAAAAATCATTTCACACTCTGGTGTCCACATAAAATATTTTGGCCTTTGTAAAATTTGGAAACAATGAGCATATTCGTTAGAAAATTTAGAAATAAATCAATTAAGGGCAGCTAACCTTCCTGTCAAAATTTGCATCTCATTTATTGTTCGAGGTGATGTCATTTATACCCAAGCCTTTTATTGTCTAAGATCATTTTCTATTCCTTTTTCACAAATAATATACCCTATAAAATTTCCTGATCCTACACCGAAAGTACATTTTTATGGATTTAACTTCAATCAAATAGCTCTAAAGTTAAAAAAGTCTCTTTTAAATCTTTTAAGTGTTCACCATATGTTGGAATTTTAAAAATCATATTATCAATGTAAACTTCCATGTTTCTCCCAATCTGAGAAGCAAAAGCCTTACTCACTAGTCTTTGGTTTCTCGCCCCTGTATATTCTTTAGATAAAATGATATAACTTCATACCAATGCAATTCTTGATTAGTTATAAATGTGGTACGCCACTGATCCTTTGGATTCATATAAATCTAGTTATACCCTGCAAATACATCCATAAAAGAAAGAATCTTATTTCTTGAAGTGGAATCAATAAACTGATCTGTTCGAGGAAATGGAAATGGATATTTGGTACATGCACGTATCAAATCTGTAAAGTTAATACAAATTCGCCATGTCCTATTCTTCTTCTTAACTAATATCGGGGTAGCAGTCCAAAGTGGGTATTTCTCCCCTCGAATATGTCCAACTTTAGATAACTGATCCACTTCTGCCATAATAGCCTCTGATTTTTCAACAAAAAAAGCTTGACTCTTCTAAACAATAGGCATGACCTTCGAGTTTAAAACTAAACTATGGTATATTACCTATGGTGGAAACCCTACTACGTCCTTTGTTTTCCAAGCGAAAACATCCAAATAATCAAAAAAACTGAACAACTTATAAAACAAAGTGGGTGATAGTAACGTCTTTATTCGTAGAGTTTTCTCATTTGTAAATGTATACTCCTCGATATTCTCGCTTATTGCTAAAGGATCTGGGGTTATCTCACATCATCCACGCCGTCTTTATCCGAAGTGAACCCCCTGATTGTAATTCAACCATCTGATCATTGGAATAAGATCTTCGAGAATGAGATGTTGCATAACACTACCTGGCTACCTGTTGATCACTTCGAACTATCCCAAAACGATCTCTAATGACATATTTCAAACACTGATGAAAAGTGAAGACTACAACATACATTCTCGATAGTCAAGATCTCCCAAAGATAGAATTATAGCTAGTTGGACATTCGACCACCATAAACAAGACTTGGACCCTCTTCTTAAAAGAGATTTTCCCAAACATACTTCCCCTTCGAATTCTCCAATCACTTGAGTTCTCACACCTGTAAAACCAATTATGGTACAATCAGATCAAAGCATCTTAGGAGGATTATGCATTTCATCATACATAGACTTAAACAATACATTTTCAAAACTGCATGCCTGGATCAAAATACACCAAATTTTAACCTTAGTAATATATGCCCCTATAACCACTCCATCTTTGTGAGGTCCTTCTATTTCCCAAAGATCGTCATCGTCGAACAAGATAAAAAGTGTATAGATATTTCCATATAAATGAGTGGATATTTTACCTTCTATTTGGGTAGCCAAAATCACTACATGTCATTTTCCAAGAGTTATTAGTATTACGAGTCATGGTTTGTCCCTTGAAAATTGCTAGAGACCCAAAACATTTGCAAAAACTTCGAACATGTCCTTAAATCAGTTGCTCATCCACAACTAATAAAATTAACAGGTCTAGGTCCACATCTAAATACTTTATTTCCACATCAAACTTATCATATTGAGAATCCAAAATCATTAATGGACTTTCTTGCTTCGAATTTGCATTAACAATCTGTTGTGTTGTGGTCCTCTGATTTTTTGACCCAATGCTTTGTCATTTAACAAAACCCGTTAACTTCCCACTCTCTATCAATATATATATATATATATATATATATATATATATATATATATATATATATATATATATATATATATATATATATTTCTTTAACTCTATACAATCTGTGGTATCATGCCCAATGTCATTGTGATACTTGCAAAACCTATTATTACGTCCTTCCCTTGGTTTATTTGTCGGAGCTAGCTTTCTAAAGTTCACCTGACCTTTAGATTTCTTAAATATTGCAGCTACATTTTTTCACTTAGCTCCGCAAACTTTGCTGGTCTTATCCACTGATTTAATCTTGGTCAGTGAGGTTGATCGTTATACCCATGAGTTGGATCCCCTCATACTCGAGGAGGAAAATTAGTATTAGTCCTCCGACGATGTGGTGTTTGGAATTTAAAGTGTGTACTTGACTCCCTTGACAAGTAACTACATGTCTTGAAGTTCTTTGAGTATAACTTGAACTACCACGAACCCTAATGGACTCTTCAACTTTTATTTTCTCTTCAACTTGAGCCATGAAAGCTTCAAATGTCAAAGATCTTCTTCTAGTAGACTTATTTTCCAGATCCTCTGGAATTTAACCCTTGTCTAAAATCTACCATATCAACAAGTTATTCATAATTCTCCAACTCTGTTTTCGTTAATACAACCCGTCTAGTATAATCTTTTAATTTCTAGCCAACAGGTTGTTTGCATTGTATAATTGTGTCACCATTGGCTCGCATTTCCTTACTTCCTATAAATTCGATGAGCTGTGTAAGACTCACCAGATTGGTTTCCCAACTCATATTTTTCCACGACTGGATAAACTTTGGATTTTAATCTACTAGATTGAATCTGTTGTTCTTTCCATGTATATTCATCATTTAAAACAGTTATTTTTTCTAATAGTTTATTCATTCGATTTTCAATGTCAGCTTGACTACATTCCTCAAGAACCCGACTATTACCTCGATTTTCTTCTCTTGCACTTCTCTTCCTGTGTAAATCTGACTTAATTGCTTCAATTTCTTCACGAACCGCTGGATCAAATCTTGTATAATATGGTTCCATTATAAGCAATATGATTAACTATGAATTTTATCTCTTCTGGTTTTAGATGTGTTATCTAGTTACCTTACTTTATCTCCCACTATGGTCGTCAATGTTAAGTTATAGAGAGAGAAACAACAAAGCATAATTTATTTCAAGAAGTAAAAGTCAAACCCTTTAGTTGTTGTCTATTGTCCTATTTAAAGGTACACAAGAAGACTTTAACTGAATGAGTTATATAAAAAGATAAATTGCATAGTGGTCTTTTATATTGACAAATAATATCAATCTCATCTCTTAACTTTAAAATTTACTTAAAACAAACTTAATGTTATTTGTTTAAGTCCCTAATAATTTGTGTCCTTATCAGCCTCAATTGTTAAACTATCAGTATGGGCTTTCTCCTCTTCGGAGGCCTTATTATGGCATTAGCATTCCTCTTTAAGTGAAGTGATGGTTTCTTTCTTTGCTTTAACTTTCCTTTCTAACTCACCTATGGGCTTTACAAAGCCCAACATTGTATACGCCAGCGTATCGTGGTCTTTTATTAGTTGAAAGAATACGTCTTCGAAGGGTCCAGTTGCCTCAGTAAATTATTTAGCCTCAAATTCTACCCCATAAATAGGTCCCATTGATTATCTTGGTTATACACTTGTTCATATGTCGCTTATTCCTTTGTTGTTGGAACTAAGGGAGAAGTTGGGCCGGGTACTGGAGGAAGAGTGGGTTGGACTGAGACAGATATAATTTATGAACATGTACTTGTTATCTTCTTTTTCCTTTCCTTTTTCTCGCTGTTGTGTTAGCTTCTCTTGTGTGTATATTTATTCTTTAAGACATGATAATATACGGTTGTGTCATCACTTTCAATGTTAGCATCAACAATCGTTAGTAAATACTCATTTGGTTGTTGCACCACTTCAGTACTAACATTTGTTTACTTCGAACCTTGCTCGCCCTTTTTTACCTGATAACTAGGGGCTCTAGTCCTTGTTGGAAGAAACACATTGCCATCTACGGCTTCAATCTTGTTAAGGATAGCCGCTAGACAATAAGGACTAGTAAATTATTCCCAAGAAATATTTCATTCGGAATTATTCTTCCAAAGATGACTCCAAACTAGGTTATTGGGAGTGAAATATTTGTGAAATGTGTTGGACCAATTCTCCTCAACTCATTTATGCAATTTCTAAGACGTGATCTTAGCAACTTCCAAGTTATGTAGGTGAGACTTTAGTATTGTTGCAAAAGAAAACTTATGAGCGAGTTACAAATATAAAAAATAACAAACAAAGAAACAATAAGTTAAAATTCAAATAATTAACTATGTTATTCCAAAATATAGTGATCCGACTTGCGTTATCCTTCGAAGTAATCTTCTTTCCATTCTCCCAACAACAACTGACGAACACAAACCGCATTTTTCTACAGTTTTTCAGCTTCTAACGAGCCATTACGACCTTGTACTCATCACCCACGTTAAAGAAGTAAAAAAGAAATTTAGGATTTTCTTGATAATCCAGCTATAGTAGTAAATTATTTTATCGACATTCAACTTTTGATAACCTAGTTGTTATGGTACAAGACATCAGGGTAAACAAGCATTCAAACTAGCATGGCTTGGGTATAATCCCACCAAATCAAAATAATTGACAATTTCTAGGTCCAAGAGAAACCAAAGACCTCAGTTTAGTACATCAGGATAAACAACTAATTTTGTTGCCCCACAAATTCATAGGTGTCTTGCTTTGTTTGGGAAGCTAGATCTTTACCTCCTTCATAAATCCTCACTTCTCGCATAATGAATTTCATTCATTGTCCTGGAGGTAATTGTAGGGGATTTTATCATGAGCCAAAAGATCTTTTTGACTTACCTCTATAAATTTGGGCCCAACATGTCAAATCATCGACAGTGGAAGCTTTTGTTCCTTCACTTTGGTAGCTCTAACCATTCCGCCTTTGTTTGTTTTAGTCCTCAGATTTTTCATTCTCACTTATTTTAAAGTCTTAACATTCTCTTTGGATTGACCAGGTGTCTGCAAATGAGATTTCTCACCCTAATTTTCCTCTTCGTTAACAAGCACCCTCGGGTTTGATCCGGAAGTCTTTGTTTGATGAGATGAGAAGCATCCTTCCTTGGCTATTTTGACTGAGTATCAAGGGAAGATTGAGACTGGTGGGTAATTTCTTTGTTTTTCGAAGGCTCGATTGTGGTAACTTTGGCAAGTCCATTGGGGTTTGTAGGAGATTTTTCTTCACTATCAGAACCCATAGCTTTGAATATGGATGGGTGTCTAAGACTAATTTCTCTTTGAGATTGTGTTGGTCTTGAGGAACAAATTCTTGAAATGAATGAATGAAGGGTGGAAGAAGGCCTCGTTGCAATATCGTGCCTATTGTATGGATAAAAAACCTCGTAGTCAATTGTTTGACAAATAGAAATGTTGCCTTCAAATTTAGGTAATCCTGCAGCTAACCTTACTTTCTTTTTCTCCACTTTAATATCTAATAAACATGACTAGTCAGTTAAGGCTGTTTCAGGCAAGGAACATGCAAACTGAAGGAAAATATCATCAAATAATAAATTTGTGGTGGTGATTATGGTGGACAATGAATAAAATATTACTGGCGGGTAGATTTGCGGTGGTAAGAAAGTTCAGCTTCTCACATTAACAATTAACTTTTCTATGTCTAAAACTTGTTATAGTAGGAAAATAAGGGGAAAATTTTTATATTCTAGCAGCCCACCAAGGTTTTGTGAGTATGTTGCCACGTGACAGCTTGACATTAATTAGCAGGTACATGGGACTAACTTAAATCCAAACTCAATAATCAAGCGACTATCACTGTACTTTTAAAAACCCAAAGATTATTTATCACTAAAATCGATAGTCCATCAACGAGTTACTCATAAAAGCTCTTAATAATTTAATTAATATCAATTATAAAATTATTTAAATTAAATAAATAGTTTGCAATAGTATATCATAAATACACATATTGATGAGGTCGCCTTTGCTACGTGATAGATCAACCAAATCCCGAGCATATGGAAATAATATAAAAGCATAACCATGACTAAACCGACAGGTTTTGTATGCAAGACCAAGGTGTCCTATAAACGATACACTTACATAACACTTAATAGCAAAGGACCTAAGCCAAACCGAGGGGTATCGACTTCATAATAAGACAGCTTGCAAACCATCAGGCAAGAGCATCACTAAAAACCGTGTCGAGGTCTAACCGAGGGACATCAATACCCTCTCACAAAAATCAAACGAGCAAAAGTCATACAAAAATATAAACAAAGTTTAATCGAGGTTAGCCTAACCAATAAAGAAATCAATAGAGGCATCCTCGAGCAGAGGCATCCCCGAGCAGAGGCCACGTCAAGGAACAACGTGCATTAACCGACGCTTGAAAAGCTGAGTCATCGGTAACGAGTATTAACGATATCGTAAAAGAAGTCAACACTTATTAAAATAATTGTTGACTAGATAACCCATATAACATACCATGACTAGAGTAATGATTATGATTATAGGTCTACCATCATAAACACTAGTCCACCAAAGAGATTAATGGAATTATGTAATTAGTGAGAAAGTGAAATCCGTTTCTAAACAATATAAATAAGCTTGTGATTATGTAAAATTGGATCTTCTCTTCTCCTATTAACAAAATTACTACTTGACAGATTATTTGTTATATTTTCTCTTAACAAATTTAGTGTCGTCCCCGGGAACTCTGAAAAAACACAATAGTATAATTGTTTGAGCCATGGTAGTAACACGACTTGGGATTGAAAGGGAAGTTCTGGAGTGAAGCGAGTTGACGGACAATGGGAGGAGTATGGTGGATAAGGTGGATGAGCAGAAGTCCTTATCCTAATTCATTGGGTTACTAATCATACTAAAGCCACTAACGACACTGACCGAACCATTAACTTGGACCTTATATAGGAGCGTCGCGACTAAGTACGTGTGAAAATGGAGCATTATCAAAGTTTAATGAGGGGGTGTTGTAATTCCTGCCTTAAACCCCGAGTTCTACAAGTAGGTTACTTTGTTATGAAGAAATGTTTTCAAGGACCAATAGATAAGGCTGTTGGAAAGTTAGGCCCTAATTGGGACGGTCTTTACACCATCATTTCTAAGGGACACCATTGAGCTTATCACATTGCCAATGCATAAGGCCGTACCCTCAAACACCCTTGGATTATAAGTTATTTAAACTTATATAACCACATTATGTAATTTGTAGATGTGCTCTTTTTCCCTCCTGTTGGTGCGCGATGGTTTTTTAACGAGGCGTCATACTTCATCTTTACTTTGCTTTCACCAAATCATGTGTTTGTCTACTATTTATCTTCATCCTTACAATTGCAAACGGGTCAATGACCACGCACACGGGCTACACAATAGGCCATATTGAGCCCGAACCATTAGAGACAATTAATACAAACATGTTGATTGGTCATGCCTACAGGATACGTAAGGGTCATACTAAGCTCAATACCTTGTACTGGTATTAATAAGCGAACTGATTAAATATCAAGCCCTTTTAGGGCCATGCAATTGATCGAAATAGTCGCTCACGTGAACTAGCTTATGGGTATGTCTCACTCAAGCTACGCAACGAGTCATGCTGAGCTCGATCTTGTAAGGATCCATTACGTCTCGATATAATCACAAACACATGTATCTTCATGCAGTTTATCTATAATTTATTAACACATATCAACTTCAAAAGCACCATCGAATTGAAAGCTATTGTTTTCAAAAGATTACATAATAAAATACATCAACCATTGTTATCACAAAATAAAAATATATCATTCACACCACATTTCCAGTGGTTAACTACATAAGTTCAAAATATACAGTGCATAAAATTAAGCATTATGTAAAACATGAAAGGCATCCGTCTCCATTATTCGTTTACCACCAGCAGGGACATTGGTCAATTCTGCTTTAGAGCCTCCAAGGACTACACCAATAGACCCTTCAACTTGTTCTTTTGTATGAGACTCTAACACAAATAGGGCAGTACCCTCGACGAATACTGGTTTTCCACAAGTACTAGTTTTTTCAAAGACCCTAACTTCATGTTTGGGTTCAATTTTAGCAGTTTTACAAGTGTAACATTTTGACTTATTTCGATTATCCCCATGACTACTTCCATAACTTGTCTTCCACACTTCTCAAAATTAGCCTCTACTTTTTAAAGCAGCTCCCTTCTTCGACTCTTAATCTCAGCCTTTAGCTCACCTATAGTTAGTTTTTTAACCTGCTATTATCCACTGTTAACCCCGCAATATGCTCAGACTGGTCCTCAACCCTCTGAGCCTGGGCTATATTCTATGGAAACAGACTCACACTATGCGATATCATCTCGTTATTCCTTTTGATAAGACCATTGTTCAACGATATCAAGATAGCACCGTTCGTGGTTAGTTCTTTACATTTTTTCCCACATGCGTCCCGAGTACTTGTGATTAAGGTTAGTTCACGTCGAAGCCCATCATTTTCATGAGACATTTTTTCATGCTGCGCCTTGGTTGACCCATAAGGATTAACCGAGCAGGCTCGGTGGTCAAACCTTTCACAAACCCAAAAAAACATAGCATCGCGATTTTACTTCTTCATCACCTGGTAGTCAACGCTTTGCATGTGTCTGTATGACAACAAAACCAAATTATGATGCATCTTCATACATATCAAGGTCATAAATTTTATCTTCAATTCACGGTATTCAACATTTTCAATTTTTAACCACATGCAAGGATATTTTACCTCAATGGCGAGCTCCAATAGTCGTTATAAAATCTCTCTCATAGGCATGTTATCGTAACACGATAACTCTGTGTAACGTTTAAGCTGCTCTAGTATGAGCATCGACGAACGTGACATCACAATGTTCACATGAGGAATATCCTAAACCACTCGAGAACCTCGGGTAGTCCCAAACACATGATCTTTTTTTGGTGCGGGGTTTGGCCTCACGATATTCACAAATGAAGACCCCATCCCAATCCTATAAACAAAGTTAATTTAAGAAGACCTCATACATGCGCCCTTTACAAAATTATTCATTTGGCGCGCTATTTCTTCTGATATTTCTTTTTTCTTCTCTGGTTCACCACTACTCTAACCGGCCTGTTGCGGCCGAACTTCCACCATTTCCTCATCTAACTCTACTACCTTATGCGTCTTTCTTTTTTCCTGTTCCGCATTAGGGACCGACGCCTCAACACCCTGGTTCTTTGGCACATTGCCTTCAATTTCTTCATCCTAATCTACCAAACTTAGTTTTCGTTGCGATAACGGAACTGCATTCACAACAAAGTGATTCCTTTTCAAATGAGAATATTCTTCCTCCTCATTTTCTTCGTCATCTTCACGATAGCGGCGGTCGTGCTCTTTCACTACTTTTTCGCCGGATTGCGCAACACTATCTCCTTGTTGATCGCATCAAGTAACAGCGCGCATTAACGGACGCGTGAAAAGTTGAGTTATCCGCAACGACTATTAAAAATATCGTAAAATAATTCCACTTATTAAAGGAATTGTTGACTGGATAATCCACGTAACGTACCACCACTAGAATAATGATTATTATTATTATATGCCCATCCTCGTAAATACTGATTCATATCGAAATTGCTAAAATTATGTAATTAGTGAGAAAATAAAACCGTCATATAAACGGTATAAATAAATTTACGATTATATATCCACTTGTCCGATAATAAAATTACCACTTAACAAATTATTTGTTATATTGAATTTAAGATATAATTAAAACTTAAAAAAAAAATTCCTACTTAAACTTTCCATGGCAATCGGACCTCACAATATGTGAAAAATTATATATGTTCTTTTCTTTTACCACCACTCTCTCCAGTTAAATGGACAACTATATATTGTTTTCTTTTAACTTCTTTCAAATAGAAAGATCAATAGTCACCCGTGCATTATTTGGATCACAATATTCGTATCAAAAAGCCACATACCACAAAATCCCAATATTAGGAGTTAATATCAGACTAATTCATATGTGTGTTTTAATTTTTAATACTATTAATACATAATTTTTGTTTTGCTAACTTATTTAAATGAAAAATAAGTTAATGGAGGATGTCCATTTTACTTACGCACAAATAGTCAAACTATTTTACTTTCAAATTTAAGCCCTTATGTAAATTAGAAACTAACCTATCTTTAAAAAAAAATTACAGTATCATCAGATAATCTATACTTACTATCCCGTAATCAATTAATGATGATGGTCTATACGTCTTATTCAACATACTAGAATATGTCTAAACGAATAAATGAAGATTTTACCATCAAAAGAATTGTAAAATAAGATATCGGAAAAATGCCCAAATTCCATATACGGTATATACCAACAAATTTTATTTGTCCATAGCGTTTCGAGACAAAATAGCAGGGTCCAATGCGTCTATAAAGAGAGAGAGATAGACACAGCATGTTGAGTGGTTTTCAATGTTGGTGACATTATAATTAAACGAGGGTTGGGTTGTTACTTAAATTGGGAGCCATGTCAATGTACATGTATTGTGTTCTAAAGCATGGCTTTAAATCTGAACAATTTTCAATTATTTCCATTTATAGCTAAATCAATGAAAGTCCTTCTAGGGTTACATTTGGACGACCGGAAGTCAATACTAACATAGTTCAAGATAAAGTATTATATAAATATGAAAATCGTTTTATAAATATATCAAGCATATTTATACAAATAAGTAATTGAATCTGAAATTAGATAAAAATATAAAATACAAATATTTGAAAACAAGTCAAATATTAGAATAAAGAATTTGAAGTATTTTTTATTATAGGAAACTCCTCATCATGTAATCGTGGTAGATTTAAATATGTTAAGCATTTATTTTATATAATAAATAAAATAAAATAAAAATATGTTTAGCAGTTTACCACGGTCTCAAATATTTAAAAGGATTTGCACATAATAAAATTAGAAATCAAGTAAAAATTATACTTGTGAGTTAATTTTGATATAAAATAATTTGAAGCGAATGTGAAAAACATTGTTGAAAAAAGTAGACAATTTTATAAAAAGGCAGATGAAAAAACAAAATAATATTAAAATAGTAAACATGTAAATTGATAACGAAATTTAGCCAATTATGCTTTGTCTTCTGATCTGCAGTAAGTTTGATTAAAAAAAATCCATAACTTTCTAATATTATAGGTTCCGTTAAAGAAAAAGAGCTGAAAATTTTATATCCTATGTTTATAAGAGGTACTAATTCTTGATTTAAGATCCGCTATTACAAAATCATTCATTAACACACTACTAACTAGTTTTTCAAAATTATAAAACATCTTCAAAACCTTCGTACGAGGACATTCGTCTTCAGATCCTGGTCTAAATACCCTGTCGTATCGGAAATCCTCATCATCGGTTCATGAACCCTCGATTATTGTTAAGACTAAAGCTATGGTTTCTCCTAGGGCTGTCACCGGCGACGATGATGACAAACGGCGAAAGGAAGAAGAACAGGTGAAGGAGAAGAGGCTGGTCTAGGGTTTTGGTCTGAGATCAGAGTCTCTCTTCTCTCTGGAGAAACGACTGTCTCAAGAGTCGTTTCTCACACTTATATGTCTTGGGCCTGGATCGAAGTAGCCCAACCAACCAGACCGATTCAAGTCCATCAACCAGCCTATAACACATGAATAAGTTGTGTGACCAAATGGTACTAATCAGGCCTCACACAAATGTTTGTCACATGTTTAAATCAATAAATTGTAACTACATGTAGTGCCTTATCCACAATTGTGTTGTAACAGAAAAGATTCCCCACTACTGGACTAACTGTGTATAAATAGCAACAGTGGGAATCACAAATGTTTAAAGAAAAGAAATAGAACAAAATCTAAATACATATCTTTTTCCTTCTCACATTTCTTCAAATCTTGACTATTATCAATAAATCTCATTTAACAACGAGCAAATCCTCGGCTAACAATTATACAGTGCTGACAATTTCAAAAAAATTACCGACTAACCAATTTTCAAGGTTTAAATTAGATAACACGGCATTTATACATCTCCACAATTACAATAATCTCTATTTTCTAACTCTTGTCTTAAAATTTTTAATATAAAACGTTTCCAAGTTTTAAGCTCTATTTAAATAATAGGATGCTACTAGAACATCTCTAAAAGCAAAATATGTTCATCAAGATATGTCACGGTAATAAAACAAAACAAGTGTAGAAAAAAGTTGATGTTAATTTGACAGCATTATTTGGAAGGTTGTTACATTAAAAAAGAAGAAGACATTATTGACAGAAACAGATGTGGTTTTCTGGAGCAAGTTGTGCACAAGTGTGAGACATGGCATGATGTGTAAGATAGAGTTGAGAAAACAGCTCTTGGAATGGAACTGTATTGAATTCCAGTAACAACTAGCTACCGTAAATGTCAGGATTAGATTCGCTTTAGACTTGCCGTAGTTAACTTCAACTGTCTCAGCTTTTGAGACACAACCTAAACATTCTACTATTATGGTTTTCTAATATAGTGAGGCACCCAATTCTCTGTACAAATTACGGCATTGAAATATATCTATTGCTGTTTTCTTTAATATGTATTTGATGAAAAATATCGGATAATTTATTTTATTTTATTTGTATTTTTTAATTCCTAATTATTTATAAACACATAATTATTAATTCCTAAGATTGGGATTGTAGAAACCCTAATGACTCCTACTTTATATGGTGTCATGTCACAGCAATCACGTATAATGTATGTTTATATCTTAAGATATAAGACAAATCAAGTCGCCTCAAAATGTCTAATACTCTTATAATATGCCTGGTTAAGTTTCGCTTTTTAACCTTTGAAATTTTTGTTATCTCCCCATTTTTCCGTTTCCAATTAATTTGTTTAATAAAATTCTAATAATCCTCCACTAATCTTTTTTGTTGCGACTAAAATACATTTTTTGTTGTAACTAAAATACATGTACAAATAAAATATATTTTGATTTAAATTTTATTTTTGTTAGATATTTCACAAATTGATGTAATATTGTTCGTTTTGAGCCTACAAAACCTACAGCGAGTTTATTCTATCGCTCTCCTTTATATTTGATCATTCGATATCGCAAATTAGTGGGTATAAAAACAAGAGTTTCATAGATTTTAGGTTGGCTACTTTTATCGAGCCCTTTAAGACTTTGTTGGAACCATTGTTGCATCAGCTAGAGCTTGAATCTTTTATCGCCATCTGTTTTGTTATTTAGTGATGAGCTTGACGGTCCGTTCTAACAAAAGTGGCTTGACGTATGCTCTGTAGCCCTAAGATTTTGCTCTTATTGGTAGCTCTTTTACTTGTTTTTTCTAAATAAATTTGATCTAGGTGAACCTAATTCCAACCCAAAAAACCTAGCTCTTTAAACCTTTAATGCATAATAAATGCTTATATGTTGGATAATTACATAAATATCTCTATCGATTTAACACCAACCGAGTATTATATCTTCTACAGGTCTCTCCATAGACCTTGAGTTAGAGTATAACACAATTAAAGGACTAATCAATAGTCGAATATAATCTCTGGATAATATAATCTTAAAGTCCTTTCTTCTTCATTCCTTAGAATTCAAGTCATTTCTTATTCATGCCTTAGAATTCAAGTCCTTTATTTGTGTTTTAGATTCGTACTTGAATTGAGTAGTCTTCGATTTTCTTATATGGATGATAAATTCCCAAATATGTTGATATGACCTAAATACTCATCAAATTTCTCGGATTTTATCGATATGTTGATTTCGATTTGAGTACATTCGCTAATTTGAATACCTTCCAAGTTAGTGAATTGAATATATTCTAAATCAGTAAGTGGAAAGTATTTCAGATCGTCAAATAGATGTGTTTCAGGTCGACATGCTTCAAGTTGTCATACTTTAAGTCGTCACACTTTAGGTCATCATGCTCTAGGTCGTCATGCTACAGGTCGTCATACTTCAAGTTGTCATTCTTTAAGTCGTCATAATTCAGGTCATCATGCTTTAGGTTGTCAAACTTCAAATTATCAGACTTCATTTTGTCAAACTTCAAGTCGTCATGCTAAATTGAATATCTATCAAGTCTTTTTCAATCAATGCATCTCCTTCTTCTCGTATTTATTGGTCAAGTTGAGGAAGTTGTTACTAAAGGAAATTTTGTATCTGAACAAATTGTTTCTTTATAGCTTTCTTTATATCTTAACAACATAATTATTTTGGCAATATACCTATAGTTATTTGGCAATATATTTATACTTTCTTTCTCATCATGGGGTAGGTAAATCTGTTTTACTAGTACGCCATGACTCATTATGGCCACTTGCCTAACCTTATGGGTTTTCAGTCTCATGTTTAGTTTATTAACCATGATCGATAAATTTACTAGTATGTCACAGTTCAATATGGCCACTTTCATAACCTTATGATTTTTAAAATTTGGGCTTGGTTTATTAAACGTGATCTCTAATTAGTATGTCATGGCTGAGTATGACTACTTGCTTAACCTTATGTTTTTTCAACCTCGGGTTTGGTTTGGTAACCATGATCGCTAATTTGACTAGTACTCCGGGGCTCACTATGGTCACTTGCATAACTTTATGGTTTTTCAACTTTAGGCTTGTTTTATTAACCATGCTCACTAACCTATTATTATATACGACCCTCAGTTATATAACTTTTTATCACTTGGATTATTACATTTCTATCATGTATATCACGTGCCTTATAGTTTTTCTATCATATAGATTTATTGTCTTATAGCATATATGTCATGGAGATCATTTGGCTTATAAACTTTCTATCATAGAGATCATTTAGCTTATAGTTTTTTTAATCATGAAGATCACTTGGCTTATAACCTTTCTATTATTTCTAACCATTATCTAACTATGTGTTTTCTGTCTAACTATTACTTTTTAATCATTCATTTTTTCAACTCTAAGGTAACTCCAAGCTTTATCAAGCTCGTCAATAATAACTAAAATTTCCAGTGTTGAGAAGGTTTCCACCTTTGAAAAATATTTTCTCTTTATCGAATAATTTACGAACTCATTTGAACCCATGACTTAAAGAAAATAAGTCATTAATTTCTTCAAGAGATGAATAGGATGTAACTAACAAACAACTAATAAACTCGATTCTTCTTGATTAATTATTTTTTCAAGTTGATGAAATATAATATTCTCTTTAATAGAGGAAAAAATGATGAACACACTTGAATTTGACGAGATTTTAATTTAACGAATTTACTTACAACATAGGAATAATTGATGAATAAATTCCAATTTGACGAGCCTTTAACTTAAGAAGTTTCTCTTCAGTAAAAGAATAACAAATGAATACACTTGAACTTGTTGAGCTTTTAATTTGACGAGTTGCTTCAATTAAGGTGGGTTATTTTAATTCTACCCCGTGTAGCACTGATGCATTCTACCCCATATTTTTCTGTCTATTTGAAGATCAATTTTAAGATTTACAAATAACTGACGAGTGTCACTCTCTGAAAGCCAGTTTAAAGAAACCTTTTTCAATTGATAAATAATTGACGAACCCATATCGACAAACTTGACTGCTCTTTCCTATATTAATTTTCATATTGTAGATGAAATGTCTTTTTAGCATTAGTATCGTGAGTTTTTTATTTTTCATAAAATATGTTATGTTTTCTTTCTTAAGGGAGTTTGTTTGATCATTTTTTCTTGTGTTCTTTAATTTTCCTTGTATGCCCTGAACGGAAATCTGAATCAAATATATATATTCATCATGCATCTTTATTCTAGATTCAGATAACTTATATGTTTGATAATCTCTTATATTTGTAGTAGTGAAATTCCTACCAACTCTTTCGTGATGTACATAATCTAATATTCTTTCCCAACCAAAATCTGCAATCTACTTGTCTTATTTGCTAATGGACAATTCAATATCACTAACATTAATCATGTACCTTGTACTATGGTATGTGATGTACAAGAAGGCAACATTATAAATTTACAATTTTATTTGCACACACTTATATTACTTGTTTATCATGGGACTCTTTTAGTGTTTCGTACAGTTAAACTTCACAATGTATTATCTAACACGACTGACAACATACAAAAACAAGATACAAACATGATCACTATAATGTATTATCTAATACATTCATTATCATGATATCATAACAATTCAGCGATATTATATGTGTAATGTGTGTGCTTACTACATCACGACACTACAAATTACATGCTACTCTACACCCACAATATAGAACTTTTTCTCGAATATCTTAATTAATTAAGAAGTCATAATAATTAGATCTAATTTCCTTTTTTACAATAAAAATTAATCAATCTTATGAACTAGTTCCACCTTATTCTTGAACTTGATGGAAACCTTAAGTAATTTTTCTTGAACTTGATGGAAACCTTAAGTAATTTTTCTTGAACTTGATGGAAACCTTAAGTAATTAAAGAAATGAATCAAAACATTGATTTAAGAATATAATTAAGAAAAAAAACAAAAACTTTAAGAATTCTGCTAAGTGTAACGTATCCAACCATACAAAACTTTGAACGAATGTTCAACATGTTTCATAACCTAAACACAAAATATAATTTAAGAAATGGTAATTGAACGAAGATATATACACCATATCCAAAATGACCTACCTCACTTCTGAGTTACTATGATTGATCACAATTGTCCTCTCCTCATATACGGTATTGACGCGTTCAAATCTTAAGGTTTATGGTAGGAAGAGGCTCCTTTCTTAGAGTCTTCGACTCTGACAAATTGATCCGACCATGAAAAAATATCTCTAAAATTTTCAACATGACCTACCATTCATCTTGCGACCAAATTGTTGATTATAGCTTTTTAATTTTTTTTATTTATTTGATATATATTTATAACGGAGTCGTTCTTCTTGTTACAAGCTTTGTTACAACAAATTGATTCTCGAAAGCCATCTAAAGGCTTTCAAAATCTCAAAACATTTATTTTCGCAAGCTATTAAACAAGTCGAGTGAGCTTCCTTTAAACATTATGGAAAAAGCTCTACATAGTAAAAAAAGTTGTCTAGAAGGAATGCCATTATCATATTATTGAACTATTCCAGATGTAGGTATCCATTCGTTAGGCTTCATTTTTTGTAGAAATTTTCCCCTCAAGAATTTTCCTATCAAATGAAGATTATTGGAGTATGTAAGTTGTCATTCTTTGTTTTTTCATGTTATACTCCACCTCGTTCTTGTCCCGACTCATCTTTAAAACGATATTGTTTAACTGGTTCTCGTACTCGACACTCTTTAGCTTTCTTCTTTTTTACTTTTTGCCACTACTCTCACAATTTTCTGTCTTTTCTATTGTTTTTCATGCGGTTTGCCTTGTTGTTGTCTTTATTTAATCCATGATTTCCTTTGTTTTCTGACATGACATATTTGTCAAAAACTACAGTCTTAACTTCTCCATTCTTACTTTGGCTTCGTGGTCTCTTTCAAATTATAACTGATTTGCTTTAAATTGTTATTGTTTTAGCTCTTTAATCTGCATTTCTAAAAGATGCATGTCAGACCGAGTAGCTAATATAACTTGTTTGAAAGGATTTTCTCCCTGAATTGGCATATTATTAGCATGGAAACCGGGTGACGCGTCAACCTAACCACCTTAGATTTTATTAACCCCATACTACATATCAAACGTTTCTTTGACTGGTTGACGACTAACTATCATCGTGACTATTTCGTTTTTTTTTTCTTGACCAATTACAGTGCGCATGAGAGCCGACTCACCCAAAATATTATCTAGTCTTGAGTTGCTTCGCTAGCTGGTAAGTTCGTTATGATTCCTCGAATATACATTAAATTACCTCAAATATGACACCTCCATAGCTTTTCCCTTTCGATCCCTGATATTGTCATCACTGTTGGTATGCTAAGGGTTGAAATTTTGAAAATAAAAAGAGTTCACGTAGAGGGTTCCAAATTTTGTGAGGGATTTCTTTTCCAAATATAGACCTAAGATAATGAAGGACAATCGAAAAAGAATTTAATAATTAGTACAATCATTTTTTACTTTATCAAATTGTGATTCGTCTTTTCATCAAGAGTTTTACCCTTATCTATATACTTTACAATACACTATCTAATTGTTACATATTTTAAAGTATTATCGTGTCATAAATACTAGTCACATTTTCTAATATATTCTTAAACTTATTTTTTAGTAACTTATAATATAGTGACACGTGGTATTCCATCATAATCGTTCAAATGTTCTCTTCATACAATTTTCTTGTATCTTATGTATACCTATTGTCTTGTATTTCCTCAGGATCCTCGCTTGGTGGCTTCCTTATGACTTTCGGTTGACACCTTCTTTACTGACCATCGTCTTAGGCTTCTTCATTACCCTCGTCTGGTAGTTTCTTTATGATCCTCGATTAACGCATTGTTTAATGACCACCATTATGTGTCTAATTTAAGATATTTGTCTTATTCCATTTTATAACCCTCGTCTTAATCCATGCAATCTGCATAACCCTATTCTATATACAACCATTCTCTTGTACCTCTTCGCATGACCTTCGTCTTGTTCCACTTTGTAACCCTCGTTCTAATTAATACAATATCCATGAGCATGTTTATTACCAGAAACTTAGTCTTTTGTTAGCCTTACTTACCTCGTCATTATAAGGAATATAAGTAATTACACATGTTAAAGTCTAATATGCTCTTATCAATGGGTATATTAGCCTCTAATACATAATAATTCCCTCTATATTATATAATTAAAAAAATGTCCATATCATTTATATCGTTATTCAAAAATATTATATCCTCATCAATTGTCCATGAAAAAACTACTTACATTGATTTATAACCAAATCCAATATGAAAATATTTGTTTATAGTTTTTTGTATTTGTTTCATATTAAAATTAATAATATATTTATAAAAACGATAAAGATTTATAAGAATGTGATTATATTTTGCATCGGGTTTGTTTTATTGAACATACAAAAATATCATATTTTCTAATTTGAAATATCAACAATATTTTGTAAAGATATCATGAATTGGAATTTCTCGTCTATGTATATTTAGCATATCTGAGTTTATTGGGAAAAATCTACTTTTTTGTGGGAAAAGTGAGGGACGATTGTTAATTCTTTCGAGTGGACTTCTAATATTGTTCGTGATTAACAAAAAAAACATGAAATAATACAAAGCATAAAAAAAAGTTAACGTTAGTGAAAATAATCCTGCATCTACGGGAAATAGACACATTTTATTAAACAAGTAGGTTACATAAAGACTCTCAAATGAAAAATGTTCAATCACTTTGTGTTACAAAAAATGATGTGATTCATAATACTCTCGATTCGGCATATTCTCTCAACTCACTTATCTCTCAAATATCATAAAGTTATTTCTTTCACTTTATAAAATATATTGCTCATAAATTATCTTGTCACACTCTTACATATCAAATTGTATTCTATTTATAGGTGTAGATAAAGCCCTATATATTCAACAAACGCTCCAAATTAGAGCTCATTAATCAACGACTAAAATATTAGTAGATTCTCTCAAATATGAAACTATATAAATTAAAAATCTAAATTAATGAAACCTAATTAATATAGAAGATCAAATTAATAAGCAATTAAATTAATATGAGAAAATCAAAATAGGACACTTGATTAAATAGAAACCTATCAAGTAGAAAAATCTATTTTGGTCCAGCTTTCATGTTTTAGACTAGCTCGCCTTCTACAAGATTGCTTCAGACCAACTCGATTCGGATCAGCTTGCTTTATCGAAGGCAAAGACCAAGGTAAAATTATATATTATTTACTATCTTGGATATCAGAAACAAATAAAAGAAAGTGTAAATTAAAACCAAGCATACAAGATAGATTTAACCTGGTTTGGATAGTAGAAATAAGTCTACATCTACATGAAACATACACTCTTTTATTAAGCAAGTAGATTATAGAAAGGCTCTCAAATACAAAATGTTCAATCACAATTTATTCTAAAGATGACTTGATTCACATAAATCTATATTTAGTGTTTATCTCTCACCTTGCTTATCTTTCAAAATACCAAGAGCTATTTTTCTCACTTAGAAAATATGATGTTTACGAAATTGTCTCACCAAAGCCTTACATAGAAAATATTCTTATATTTATAGGTACATGAAACGTAGTAAATAAAAAATTCAAATTAATCAAAAATCAGATTAATATAAAAGATTAAATTAATCTGAAACCAACTAATATAAGAAGACCAAAATATGATACCTAATTAAATAGAAAACCTAGCAAGTAGAAGACTCTGCTTTGGTCCAGCTCGCTTCAGATCAAACTACATTACACCAACTCACATTGGATCAACCTATTTCAGACCAATCTATTTTGGATGAGCTTATAACTCATTTGACTCAATAGTCACCGGTATTATTAGCTTGTCTAAGCCCTTAGGTTCCAACAGAAGTATTTGCATCTAAGTCACAATCCAAACTTCACCCAGAGAATTTCAATATTTTTTTCTATAAATATCACCGCACATCCAATTATGCACATGTAATCCTTTGATGGTACCTCTGTTGACCACTTACTTCTAGCCTATACCTAATAAAGTTATTATAAAATACGGTCCAACTATTAAAATATAATTATTAATAAATAATTAAAAACTGGAACTATTTATAATAATATAGTAATATCATGGATTATATTATGTATATATTAGTTGAGTTAATATGCACTTGAGTGAGAGTTATATTACCCAGTAATTAAGATATTAAGCTTTTTGATCCTCAAAATGGTTATGGTTCTTGTGGAATGATGTTATTAAGTGAAACGAATTTGAGAGGTGAATTTATAAGCTATATATAGTATTTAATCATAAACCATGATACCTTGAGGTTTTTATAAATGGTTGTCATTAGAGATATAATATATATATATATCATTATTGTTTCATTCGTTTAGGATTTTAGCTTCAATAAAATAAATTAGATTGATAGCTTCATGCTTTCAAATGTTCAGAATTTTCTAATTCCTTAAAATAGAATTTGTAGAAATGCAAGCTCGTGCACCTATAAAAGATCTATAATCTTCGTGACAAGAATCTTAACACAACAATCAAAATAAAAATCTTCAATTGTTTAAAAATACTACTTTATATCATAACCATATCTGTACCTTGAAGAAAGTTGATACAGTTATCCCATATATTATTATATTTAAAAAATAGATGATTTATAAATTTATAAACTCAAAAGTCAGAATTATTTAAATAAAAAAAATTTGTGAATATTGATGATGGATGATGAAAAATTTGTATATGACTTTTTATGGTTGAACAAATCATAAAAAGATAAAATTGAATGATTTAGGAATTTGAAAACTCAAAACATGGACTTAATTAAATCAATGTATTTTTTTTATATATATTAATGATGTATGACCATAATTTTCTGATATGAATTTCTATATTTGAAAAGGATCCTAATACATGATTGAAAGAGATATGCTTTTTATTCTGAAAGATTTTGGGTCGTCGGGGCAGCTGGTTTATTGTCACACTAATTTTTGGATTACGACATTGCAACAAGTATACTACCGCAACACTACTACTATCAAAACATAAAGTTTATTCATCACAGCAATCACGTACCTAGTTACAGAAATAGTTATTTCCCAAAATAGTGAACCCAGTTACTCGTTGCAGCACCACATATAAGCCTTCAGTTTTTTTTTTGTATGCATATGACCTACAACCATTAAATACTTGGATATTATGATGTATGGGTTACCAAACCTATAAAATAAATGTCTTTCATGATCAAAGACATTTATTTTATAGGTTTGGTATTTTAATGACATTTATCTCCCTACATATATCTATGCATTCTAATAGATATTTCACAATCTGACCTTCGCGACAAATTCTAATGTTGTAATGTAATATTGAACGTGAATTGCTTTTTGTATATAAGTATATTTTTCAGCATGATTCACACATGAATACTTCATATGATCATTCCCTAAAACTATGTTTTGACTCGTATATATGGCCAAAATAATCATTACTGACAAGTCACACAAATAATGAGTTTGGATGTTCGTGCAAAATATCTAGTTGTGTGCATATGTTCACTTAATTGAATATTATGTTAATCTGATTTTCAACATCAATTACATTAAATAAAACGAGGGTTGGATTGTAACTAAAAATGTGAGCCATGTGAATATGCACCAGAAAATTTTTCATTTTGACATCATGTTTTGTATTAAATTTTATTATGTATATAATGCATTGCTTTAAATTTAAATAATTTTCATCATCCCGATTTTTAGCTAAATCAACTTCTAATTTCCATCAAACCTTGTAAAAAAAATTCTTTTATTTAGGCTACAAATAAAATAATTCAACTTCTAATTACCAACAAAAAAAACTTAACTTTCTCAACCTTTTTATCGACCAATACTTCTTGCTCGCACACATAAATTTTTGTTTGCCTTTTATTTTTTAATTTTGACTTTATTTTATAACTAACATTTGATAATATGATAGTTACAGTGATAATTCATCAATGCTACTGTGATAATTGAACCATTCGACAGTCTATTATACGAGATAATGCGATTCTATATACCGTGAAATGTGGAATAGATTTAGTTGTGGTTTTGTTTTTAATTTTATTTGTAAATGATTTTGTTAATAATCTTTGAAGAAGATTCTCCTATGAGGTTTAAGGTTACTATTTCTTTTTTTCTTCTCTTTTTTCAATTTATTTTTCAGGCTATATAATTATAATTTATTTTATGCTAGGATGCTTAAATACCTAATAATAACCTAATAACCATAGAGTCAACCCATCAATAATCTAATTTTGTGTACAATGGTTATATATATTGATATATGAAGAAATTTTAACTAGGAATGTTCAAGTCCTACTAGTCAATGATGCTAGAATTTGAGATGAAAAATTTAGAAGAACTTCATCACTTTCTTGACATTGAAATTCATCACTATGAGGAATGAATTTTTTTATTTCACAAGAGAGTTACACAAAAGAAGGTTTTAAAAATTCAAGATGGAAGCTTCTAATCAAGTCACTACTCTATGCATCATATGTCTGGTTGAAAATCTGATGTATTTGACTTCGACAAGGCTTGACATTGTGTATGTTGCTAGTTTGATATATAAATTCATAAAGAAACCTTATTCTAATCATTGGGTGGCTGCTAAAAGAATATTGTGATATGTGAAGAGAACCATTGAATACATAATTTTTTATGAAGCTAATACTAAAGTTAATCTCATTGGTTATACATACAGTAACTTAGCAAGAAACATTGATGATAAAAAAAGAACTTTTGGGTATGTACTCCATCTTGGTAGCGGTGTAGTTTCATGGAGTTCAAAGAAACAGTCAGTTGTGGCTCTTTCAATTACGGAAGCATAATATATTGTTGCATCTTATGCATGATGTCAATTGGTTTAGTTGTGCGGAATTTTGGAGAGTCCAAAAATAAAGTAGGTCAAGTCAACCATTTTATTTTGTGACAATAATTCTACTACTTCAGTCACAAAGGATCCAGTTCTTCATGAGAGAACAAAACACATCACATTCGATATCATT
Organism: Limnanthes douglasii subsp. nivea; assembly: GCA_036936605.1. Taxonomy (NCBI): domain Eukaryota; kingdom Viridiplantae; phylum Streptophyta; class Magnoliopsida; order Brassicales; family Limnanthaceae; genus Limnanthes; species Limnanthes douglasii. The sequence goes on along the minus strand of JAUPFV010000002.1, from coordinate 303,162,637 downwards.
TTTTGGGGGAGCTCGTAAATAATAGTGATGTTCAAGTTGAGTATTGTAAGATGGAAGATCACATGGCTTATATCTACACGAAGACAAAAAGTGCACAAGTATTCAAAATGAATGTTGAAAGTTTGGCAGTTATGAGCAAGCTTAATTTAAGGGAAGGATTGTTAAGAAAAAATTAATTAAGCATGAATTATTGATTGAGAATATATTTAAATTAAGAAAAATATTATTCTATTTGTAATTGAAACGGGATAATATACTAGTATATATATAGGTGATGTATGAAGGAAACAAATCAAGAAGAAAAATAAAAAGTGTCTCTTTTGTTCTCTCTAAATTCTCCAAATTAATTAGCCACCATGCGCTGCTATGATCAAAAGAATAATGGTAGATCGTTGAAATAAAGTAAAATAAAGTAAAATATGTTGGCGAATAAAAATTAACACCAACACAAAAGGAGGAGCTAAGAAAATCAAGAAAGAAAAACCAGGAAACCGTGTTTTGGATATATCAAGGAGTCCAATCGTATTAAGTAGCTTGAGGAAAAATGGTTTGTGCCACTTCAGTGAATCAAGCATAGAAAGTTTGGAGAAATCATTCAAAATAGATGAAAAGGTAAACAGAATTCGATTACAAACTCTTAGTGGGGAATTTGAAAGTTTACAAAAAATAGAGTCTGAATTCGTTTCTAATTATTGTTCATGGGTCTTTTGTATTGTCAACCAATTAAAAATAAATTAGGAAACTGTGGATGATATTCATGTAATTGAGAAAATTATTCGCTATTTGGATTCAAGATTTGACTATATTATCATTGTTATTAAATAATCTAAAGATTTAAGCATCATAACCATTAATGAATTAACGGACTCATTGAGAGCTCATAAAGAAATATTATAGAAAAAGAATAAAGAAATATCGTTAGATCAGGCACTACGATCAAACTTGTCTCTAAGTAAAAAGAAATAAAAAATAAAATGGAAAAATATTATGGTCATTCTACAAGAGAATGGAACAGAGCAAACAAAAATCAGAATTTTAAAGGTTTACAAAGAGGACGTGGATGTGGAAATCAAAGAGGAAGAGGCTCCAATAATTATAGAATAGGTCATTATAAAATCAATAAACTATTACTTGTGAATATGAAAAATCAAGAAAATAGGACGTGGATTGTTGGTACAAGGAATATGAAAAAGACGAATATGGTGAAAAATAATCAGGAGACTTTATTACTTGTGACTCATAACAGAGAGATTTATGATTTCTGGTACATAGAAAGTGGTGCTATCAAACACATGACGTGTAACACAAAAAACTATTTTCACAATTATGTGATGCTATAGAGAAGTAAAAGTAGGAAATGAAAAATCTTACTAAATTAATGGTGTTGGTGAATTAGAATTCAAATAAAAGTAAACTAATATTAAGAAAATATCTTATGTTTATTTTGCTCTCGTCGTTATATAATAATTTGCTTAGTGTTGGGCATGGAAGGGGTATGATATTAATTTTTATGATATGAAATTAACTTTTCATTGAATAATTATGTTGTTACTAAATTTGTAGTAGCACAAAATAATATTTTCTCCCTCACTCTTCAAAATCAGAATATGTTTTGCTTGATTAGTTCTCATGAAACAGTTGCAAAGTTATGGCATGATTAGTAGGAACGTTTGAATTATAAAAATTTAAGATGCTTTCAAGAAAGATGATGGTTAGGGGTTACCAAATATGGTTGAGGAATAAGCTTTAATATAATGAATAAAATGTTTAAATTGATGTGACTAAATGTCAAGGACTAAACTAAAGCAAACATAAGAGTTGTGGGGGTCATATGTAATACCTAGTAAACTTGTTTATAAATAGTAAAGAAGTGAGGTGAGAAGATCCACTTATGAGAGGGTAAATATGTAAATTTGAAACCTACCTCATGTACTATATAAAGGACATTCCCTTTTGGAGAATGGGTCCCATGATTAGTCAATGATTCCTACATTTATTCTTTTGGTCTCTTTCTCTCTCTACTCCTTTAGTTTCTCTCTTTATAAATATCCACGTACGAACATATCTGTGACAGATACTCTCATGCGAAGATAGTTTTAACATGACTAATAACTATAAAATATTTGAATTCATTAGTCTCAATGATGTGTGTGAAATTTGTTAGTTTAGAAAGCAACATAAGATTTCATTTCCATCTCAATCATCATAGAAAGCAAAAAGACCACTGCAACTTATGCATTTGTATCTTTGTGGTCCAATTACAGTTCCATTTTTTGGAGGTAATCGTTATTTTATATCTTTGATTGATGATTACTCATGAAAAATTTAGGTGTATGGTCAAAAGAAAAATCAGAGGCCTTTCAAAAATTCGAAGATTTTAAAGCAGATGTGGAGAACTTTACTGGACTACAAATCAACTCCTTACGGGAGTATCGTGAAGGTGAACAATTTTCAAAAGAATTTGACAAATATTCCAAAGACAGTGGCATTCGACATGAGATGACAGTCTATCATACGTCTCAACAAAATGGTGTAACTGAAAAAAAGAACAGAACATTAATGGAGATGGCCATATGTCTTTTTAAGAAGAAGTGGTTATCAAGAGGCTTTTGGGCTGAAGCTTTTTTCGGTGCAGTTTATCTTATTAATAGATGACCAATAAAAGTCTTGGAGAATTTCACGCCACATGAGATGTTGTATGGTACAAAACCTCATGTTCATCATCTAAGACTATTTGAGAGTGTCGCCTACTCTCATATTCTGGATGCAATGAGAAGCAAGTTCGATGACAAGTCAGAAAAATGCATCTTCATCGGTTATAGTGAAAGAAGTAAGTCATACAAGCTATATAATCTGGTAACAAAAAAGATTGTGATAAGTCGAGATGTACAGTTTGATGAAAATTCATTTTTCAAGAGATGACAATTGATGAAGAAACTTTGCTAATTTTTCCATTATAACTTGAAGGAAAATAAAATGCAGACTTTGAAAATGCTAATAATAATACTCCAGTAAGAATCCCTTCTAATTCCCCATATTTTTCTTCAAAATTATATGATGTAAGTGATAATATTGTACAACACAATGCTGTATTTTTTGCTTTTTGTAGGAGAATATTCAATTTCGTTTGATCATGCATATCGAGAAATAGTATGGAGGAAAACCATGAACGAAGAGATTTGTTCAATTGAAAATAATGTTACATGAGAGCTAACGGATTTACCATTACACAAGAGTTCTATTGGAGTCAAATGGGTGTCAAATGATAAAATTTTACAATCGTATTTGCTATCATTTCTAGATGTTTCATATATCTCTTGCTGCTTAAAATAATTGGAAGATGTTCCAAATGGATGTAAATTTTGCATTCTTGAATGGTGTTCTCAAAGAAAAAGAATGTGTTGATCAACCACCTCGGTTTATTAAGAAAGGAGAAGAAAAAAAATTACAAGTTAAAAAGAACATTGTATGGGTTGACGCAATAACCCCGAGCCTGGTACAGCCGCACCAATACTTATTATAAAAAATATGGATTCCAAAAATATCCATATGAACATACTCTCTACATCAAATGTTATTCTGAAGAAAGATTTATGGTGGTTCGTCTCTATGTAATTGATCTTGTTTTTACATGAAACCATGAGAGAATGTTGGAAGAATTCAAAAAGTCAATTATGGCCGAATTTGAGATGACAGATTTAAGAGAACTTCACTTTCTTAGCATTGAAATTCATCAATCTAAAATATGAATTTTTATTTCACAAGAGAGTTACGCAAAAGAAGTTTTTCAAAATTCAAGATGGAAGTTGCTAGTCCAGTCATTACTTCATGCATCAGAGGTCTGCAGTTATCTAAACAACACGAAGGCAAACTTGTTAGTTCAACCACGTTTTGTTCTATTTATATGCTACTCTTTTTATGCTATTTTTTTTCGTTGTTTTCTTTTGTCATATTTTTACCTGACGATATGTTCGTGGAACATGTATGCTTTTAATTATGTATGTTTTTTAATGTCTATTTATAAACCAAAGAATGGTCCGATGTGTTATGTAAACAATTTTTTTTTATTTTAATTTAGTGATTTTAAAAGATTAAAACTAAAAAAAAAAATATTTAAAAACATAATTCAGATCATGAGTATTTTTTGGATCTTGTCGTCGTATTCTAAGATACGTTTCCAATATTTAAGCTTTATTTAAATAATAAAATACTACTAAAAGTCTAGAACATCCCAAAACAAATCGTCAACATATGTTATAGTAATAAAACAAAACAACTGCAGGAAAAGAAAAAAGCTGATGTTAATTTGACAGCAAGATTTGGAAGGTTGCTGCATTAAAAAAGAAGAAGACATTATTGACAGAAACAGATGTGGTTTTCTGGAGCAAGTTGTGCACAAGTGTGAGACATGGCATGATGTGTAAGATAGAGTTGAGAAAACAGCTCTTGAAATGGAACTGTATGAATTCCAGAAACAACTAGCTACCGTGAATGTCAGGATTAGATTCCGTAGTTAACCTCAACTGTGTCTGAGCTTTTGAGACACAACCTAAACATTCTATTCATGGTTGCCAATTTTCTGTACAAGTTACGGCATTAAAATGAATGTATTGATGTTTTTTTACTGTAAACTTTTATTTTTTAATTAGTAATTATCAACACAATTGTTAAAAAAAGATATGATCAGTATTTCAATTATCAAAGGACATATTTTTCGATTCTCATAATATCATTTTATATGATAACTTAAATTGTTAAATTATTTTTATACTTAGAATTTTAAGGATAAATTTAGACTTTATGATGTTTAGATTAGAGATTAGTTTTAGGATTTGAATTTTAAGATTTAGATTTATAATTTAGTACTAAGATTTAGCACTTCAAATGGAAAGTAAAGCGTTTTTTTATTTTCAAACCATATAAAAATATTTATAAATTTAATTTTTCATTTAGTTACTACGTGTATATCGTCTCAAGTAGGATAACTTTGTTTAGATGCTAAAGTGGTGGTTGGCAAGAAACATTTCGGGTAAAAAACACCAGTCATCCTCTACGTTTGCCGATTGTAACAAGTTAGTCTCTGTCCTTTGAGGCCGTAATAAAGGGGTCCTTGTCGTTGTATTGGGTAGAACAAAACCATCCTTTTCGAGTCCAGCCCAACATTTCTCTCCATTATACCCTTTGACCAGCCACATCAGCTATCCACGTAGGACGCTGATGTGGCAACAGTAAAAAAAGTAAAAGCAGTTTTTACTTTAACCCAACCCTTTAACCCTACTTCCAACCCTAAAACCCGACCCGTTAGCCATAAACCCATCTAAAACCCAGCCCAACCCATCTAAATCATCATCATTTACTACTTTTCTTTTTAATTCGTCTTCCTCCTCTTTCCTCGTTGCTTCCTCTCTCTCTCTCATCTTTTCTCCATATATTATTTCTTTCAAGCCTCTGTAAATGAATTACCCAGTAGCTAAAAAGCGCGTAAATTCGATAGCGAACACAGGCCTAGAAAAATGGCCAAGCTCATAATCCTCTATCTATTCGCTTACAATTCCCTTCAGGCCGCTTCCTGGTATATCTTTCTCCATCTCCCTCTCGCCTTTCTCTCCATTAATTTTCAAATTCATATGACTCTCTTCTATCTCCAATTTTCCATTACAGGACAATCCCTCTTATCAAAATCTTAAGCAGTGTATTTTAAACCAGCTCCACTGATGGAGCTTATGCCACTTCTGGAGACCTAATTGGTTTGTCATCCTCTGTTTAGTTTGGTGCCATTTTTTTTCTTTCTATTTTTGCAATAGTTTATAGTCCATTTTGTGTTGTGTTTTGTGAAGCTTTGCTACAAGTCACTAGCTTCGTTGAAGTTTTGCATGAAGCTTTAGGTAAAATTAATTTCGATGGAGAGTTAACTATATTTAGTAATGGCTATTTTCTTTAGATGGTAAAGGTTTAATGTTGAATGGCACATTTGATCTCTTGGGTTTTAAGGAATCGTTTGTAGTGGAGTGGTGTCTCCTTTGATGCAATGGTGCGGAAGAACCCATTTCTTGCTCGCAGTGGTTTGTCAAATCCTTGAGGTCTGATTTATCCAAGGGAGAAACTGAAAGAAATAATATATGGAGACAAGATGAGAGAGAGGAAGCAACGAGGAAAGAGGAGGAAGACGAATTAAAAAGAAAAGTAGTAAATGATCATGATTTAGATGGGTTGGGCTGGGTTTTAGATGGGTTTAGGGCTAACGAGTCGGGTTTTAGGGTTGGAAGTAGGGTCAAAGGGTTGGGTTAAAGTAAAAACTGCTTTTACTTTTTTTACTGTTGCCATATCAGCGTCCTACGTGGATAGCTGATGTGGCTGGTCAAAGGGTATAATGGGGAGAAATGTTGGGCTGGACTCGAAAAGGATGGTTTTGTTCTACCCAATACAACGACAAGGACCCTTTTATTACGGCCTCAAAGGACAGGGACTAACTTGTTACAATCGGCAAACGTGGAGGATGACTGGTGTTTTTTACCCAAACATTTCTCTTAAACCCTAACCATTCTAGGGCGGTTTCACGTTTTTTAAAATCAAATTTATGTTATCTTTTAATAAAAAGCAAATATATTAGCAATAAAAATTGGGTTATAATAATTTTGTGATATTTTTCGATGAAATAGTACTACATTCCCATAAAAAGTCAAAGTTTCCGAACAATAAAATAATTAAGCTTCAAAAATATTGACGAGAGTTAATCTCATACAATCAGTAAAGACAAAGTTGCAAAATAAATAAATAATCTGATATGTCCAAATTTTTCATGGCTTTCGAAAGAAATAGCACGACACCTAAAATAAAACAAGAAAACATGTCTAAGTTAGAACGTGTACTTTTCAAGACCAATGGATCTTCGTGATTTGAAACCTATAGCGAAGGTCGGAGAGGATTATTTGACTGATGACAGACTCAAGCGATGCCGAGTATGAGAAGATTCTCGCGTTCCTATACTGCCACAAGTGGTAGACCACCGTACATAAAACAGCACGACAGAGACGCCGAAAGCTCATATTGTTGGGATTCATGTGATGGATGTTTGCAACCTATTGTTTCAATCATTGAATGATTGTGAAAATATGAGTTTTTTTGTGCCACCCTCCCAGATGATTTGGGCAAAATGGCACATCACTAGTAACTAATTAGTGGATTACAGGGATAGGTTACAGGGGACACCGTGTGGAATTGTTTTGTAACCCCGGGAAATGAGTTTATGACGCGTGGAAAGCGAGGTAATGAAAGCATTTCTGGAAATGTTGTACTTTTTCCAAACTAGATTGGTCTAAAATACTTTAGATCATGAGGGCCTAATATAGTGGTATGTATTGAGTTTTGGTTTCGATTTGGTATCCGTAATTTGATGTTTGCGCTTCCTAAAGGTAGCGGTATGAGATTCATAGATTTAACCGATTTTGAGCAAGTGTGCCTGATGTGATCTTCTTCCTGAACGGATTTGTTTAGGCTAGTTCCAAACTGTAGCGGTCCACGAGTGAGTTGGAGCCTACCGGTGTAAAATAGGTGTTTGTCGGTGATTTTGTTGAAGAGGGGATGTAATCCCTATAACTGAGGGGGTGCAGTGATATTTTACGGGAGATATCTTCTTCACAACCAAATAAGGAGGTGATAGAGTGGCGTATGAGGTGAGAAACACCATAAAGAAAGACTTAACTTTTGTTGGGGTTAAGTTGGAGGTCATAGAAGTTTCAAATTTTTCAAGACCCTCTTTGATGAGGTAAATATAGTCGATGTTGGTTCACAGAAGATCATGAGATTATCCTCAAAGCAAATATTAATTATTTTTAGCTTTTGACATTCTAGTTGAAGTCAAATGTGGGTTGGATTCGTTTAAATTTGAGGATGCTAATTCTAACTTGCATGATAAGAATGAAGAGGAATGGAGAGGGAGGTTCCCCTTAACGCAGACTCCTCTTAAAGAGCCAAAGAAGTTTCCATTAATTTTGATGGAGTAAAAAATAGTGCAAAGGCGTTGAATGATACAATTGACCATTGTGGTAGAGAAGTTCATAACGTAGAGTACGTCAAGAAGAAGTCGCCAACGAATGTTATCAAAGGCTTTCAAGAGATTATTTTAGGGGTTACTCGTTGTCCTTCATGTTGATGTGGTAACCATGGAAAAGCTCCTGAGAGAGGAGAATGTTATATGGAATACTTGTGTCTGGAACGAAGGCATACTACGTATGGTCAATGAGGAAGGATATAGAGTCATCGATCATATTAGTACTGATTTTGGAGACGATCTTATAGATGATGTTACAGCAGGCGATGGGCTAGAAATTGAAAGGGAATGAAGGGTTATATAACTTTGGGATTATGATGATAAATATCTTTTTCCAATCAGGATGTATACTGGTGTAAGTAAGGGGTTTTTTTACACCGAGTAGATCGGTGAAGTTGCCAACAAAAATATCGGCTATAACTTTCAGGGTATTGACACTATTGTCTTTAAGATGAGTGATGGATATGATCTTATTTCTAGAAATGCAGTTCCTTATAATATTGTGGAAAAACATTATCTGCAGGGCTGAAGAAAATTTAATTATTTGAAGTGTTGATTTCAGCTTCGATAAGAGTGAGGTAAATAGGGTTATGGACAGTGGCATCTTGAGTCATGCAAAGAGAATAATGGGTGTTTTCAACCCTTTCACTTATGTTACTAAATTCTTTCTTATTTAGGTTTGAAAGAAAGGTTTAAATAGAGAGGTGTATAGAAAATATAATGTACATGAGAAACCATATAATGAGAGTTTCTAGTTATCGTTGATGATATTGTCATAGTTCGGGTGAGATTACCACAATGTAAAGTAGTGGAAGGGTTTTTTTTAGTAATGCTGATGGGTGTTAAGAAAAATGGTGATCTGATGTGGTTAGAAGTGCACGGGTAATTTTAGTAAGCAAAAAAGCTAAGAAAACGATCATCCAGTGGGTATTAACAAGGGCTCTATCAATCTTTCAGGAGATAGGATTGGTTGTTTGCTTATTTGACAAAGAAAATTTGAAGCTCGTTACACAAAGATCCGTGAGCTCGCTTTTGTAACAATATCGGTTGAAATCATTGATAAATGAGCCAAGGATACTCAACCCATTCCTCGTTCAAAACTCGTATGAAAATCCATAAAACGTGACCTAAAGCAGAATGGATTTTAGAGTGTCTTTGCTAGTTGAAGCCAAATCTAGTACCAAAGTACCATTTTCAGTGGTTGAGAAGTAGAAGTAGAATTGGCCCAACGAGGTGATCTTATATTTATTGAGTCCATGCATACCCTGCATTCTTACTACAATAGCATGAGCGTGATTTAGTGGCTTCTTACTAAGGATATAGGTCGATAATCACTTAGTTCACTCTGATTTGTCGCCTATGATGGCTTCATGCGGGAAGATAAAGACCCCGTTTATAATACATAGGTTTGTGAACACTTTTACGGTCATAAACGCCAGTTATCTTGAGAAACTATTGTGAACCTCGTAGTGGTATGGAAGTAGGGATACCCAGGATAAAATTATTGTTGAGCATGGAGTTGGCAGATGTCATAGAGGTAGTGAGAACTGGATAGTTACTGTGGAGCATGGTATGGGGTTAACAGAATGCACTTGGATTTTCGCTAATGGACGCGAGGATAAAAAGGAGATAGAGCTTTGTTATTGTATATTGGAGGAATGATAGAGAACGTTTGGGTACTAGAGTACCCATGTTGCCATGAGATCGATTGAGGATATGACTTCTACTGTTTCTTTCAGAGAAATAACCCAAAAAAAGAAGGCACAGAGTTACCCAAATAGAGCATTGGTTCAATGTTTATGGTTTTGGCGGCCGCACGAGTATGAGGGATAGTGAAAAGTAGAAGAAGGTTCACATTATGGTAAGTATAATGAGGTATAATATTGTGGTTAGAAAAGCTAGGTCGAGAACTTGGGATGGGTATGGCAGATTTGGGTATTGGCCGAAGCAACGTGGACTGATTAAAAAATCGGTTGAAAGTCATCTCACTATGAGGATCTATTAGAATTGGTATTTCATAGCTCACATGTTTAGCTGTGAGACCCAAAATAGAAGTAGAGAAACATGTTGCGGGGGTATTCATTGTTGTATGCTGACGAGGATATATGGCAGCAAATAATATAGATAGATTGTGTTGAGAAGAAACTAAAAGGTAGTTGAGACATATATGGTACTTGAGGTAACATGAAATAGTTCAATAGGTTGGACACAGATGGTGAAGATAGAGCCTGTTGTGTCTAGTGAAGGCATGTAAATACCTAGGATTTTATTCTATTTTTTGAAAAACCTTACTATTAATAGAAGTTGTGTGTTTATTTATTTATTTATTAAAAAAAATCTTCCTCTCTTTTGAAGCTTCTGTAAAATGGTATGAATGACACCGTCCATTATTTTTCTCTTCAAAACTCTTCCAAAATCTTGATCTATTTTTTTTCAGTCGTTCATCTTGTATTGATAAATTTTTTTCTCTTTTAGGTCGTTGTAGATTTTGTTGTTTAAACTTAGAATTAGAAGTTTTAAGAATATGAGATAGTATTAAAATATAGTGCATTATATTGATTTCTTTGTAGCTACTTTTGATTTCATCATTCGGCATGTTTTGCAACTTACTCTAGTTTTTAGAACTATGTAGGTTTATTGGGTGAAGTTAGACTTCATGACATGAATTGAAAAAAAATAGATGCTTACTGGGTTTTCTTAGAGTTGTTTTTATTCGGTTATGTCAGCCACCTTGGAGACCGATGTTTATTTTTCAATGTCATTTTTCTTCCTTGAAGACTTCTTCTTTAAATATTAGGAAATTAAATTACTAGTATACTATATGTTAAGGTTTTATGTATTTTTTTATTCATACATTTAGAATCAAACTATTATATGTTTTATCACTAGAATCTCTTTTCCGTTTGTTGTAGTTTCAAAATTATGTCTTAAACTATAAAATCAAGCCTTTCTGACAAAATTATGGTTGAATGATGATCTCTCCAAAAATTGGGTACAAGTTGACTAAGAAAAATCCTAATCACTTAATAAAATCTTAATAGGCCTAGACTAACTCGTGTAAAATAAATAAATGAAGACAATGATCTTCATTAGCGTGAAATGAAATATGTTCAATAGTAGGAAACTAAACAATTACATTTTCGAAAACAGTCTAATCTTTAAAAAAAATCACATATTGAATCTTAGGCATATAGAGACGTTTATAGTATTTACAACTCCTTATCTTGACCTCATTTTAAAGAAGTCTTTGAAAATGTTGTCTTGCTTTTATAATTAAAAAAATCTTAGTTTTTTCTACCACTCATTGAGGAAAGATTCATCTCATCAAGTGAAGAAAGAGTAAAAGTGACAAGTAGTATGGGGGATAACAACGTTAAGATTTTTATCCCTTTTCATGGTAACTTTATTGCTTTGGAAACTCGGTCGAGTCTGGAGATTTGAGCGAGTAGTACGAGAAGCTTCTTTTGCAGAATGACAAGAATATAGAGTGCCAAACGAAGTGTTGCTACTTTTGTTTTGGCTATCTGAGAAATCTCTCTTGAATCTTTTTACCCATTTATATAGAATAAAAAACATGATAAAAAAATCTAGAAAAAAATTAAGAATAGAAAGAAAGTTGCAAGAGCATATATTAGAAAAGTTGTTTTAAAAAACCTCAATGAATGATGAAAATAATAAGATAATAAGGAAGAGTATTTATACCTGGAGGTAAAAGTATCTTGGCCTTCAATTTATTAAACATTATGTGGCTTATATCTGTTTATAGTACGAATGATTGAGATTCAAATAGCATGGAAGACCAAGATGAAGTAAAATGAATAGGGTGCACACACAAATTTTAAAGAAGAAACATTAAACCACATATCATTATTTTCAGTTTCTCACGCATGTGCTAACTTACGCTCTCCAACTTTAATAATTATTCAAGAAAATAACTCAATCAAAGACAATCTTCTCTAAATAAAAGCATGTGTTCTTTCTTTAGGTTGCACCTAAAGAATCAAATCATGCCAAAACAAACAAACAAAAAACGATCAAGTAATAAATATAATGGATCAAACTCTACCAGTCTACTAACTTTTAGTTGTAGTTTTTTCCCTTCGACAACATATAACTTCTTTTCCTCAATGAATTTTTTAGCTGGAGCATGGTTTTTAATGAGATATGAACATATTAGGTATGAACCAAATCTAAGATGTCTCTGAAAACAGTTCGGCTAGAGTAAATTAAAATCTAAATAAAAAATCATTAATACTCTTAAGAGTCTAGCCGAAGATGGGTAGTGTAATTATTATGGTAAGAAAATGATACAAACTTTGGTGGCGACACAAACAACAAAATCAAAGCTTTGAGATCAACAAATATAAAAATACAAGCTTCGACAAAATAAACTAATGCTTTAGACAGTCAAAAGGCTAATCAAATATATTAAAATCTGAGATACGAGTGTAAATATGCAATCCATAAATCTATGATTCATTAATCATATAAAAATATTATAGGATAAGTAAAAAATATCAAAATCTAAAATATCTAATAAAATAAAATTTGTTGGTCGAACATAATATCAAGTGAAAATATTTTCCTAATATGGAAATATATATATATATATATATATATCAAACAATCATAAATTTTAACATTCATTATTATTATTATTGATATTTTACTCTTCATAATCACCCTAAACTTTAGTTTAATCCACTAAGCTAGATTTTGCAACATCAATATTTATACTATACAAGACTTAGCCTAGCACCGAAAGGGGTAGCCGAGTTGATGGAGTAGATGAGCTCGTGACTAAAAAGTCATGCATTCGACCTCTTTACAAACAGTTTCTAGGTTTGAGCTTGTCACCTTGTGTGGTTTACTATCTGACATTGGTTTCCAGGCTATTGCGTGAGACTGATAGTTTACCATGTTCGCACTCATTGAGTAGTGGTTACGGGTTCCCTCCGAAAAATGGATTCTTTAGTCTAGCAACATCAAATATATATACACATACTATACAAGAGTTGTTTAGGTGATCGTAGAATGATCCATTTGTCAATTATCCAACATACTCTCCCAACTATCCAACATAATTCACCAATGTAAAACAATAATAACAATAGAGTATATCATTACCAAAAAATTTAAACGTATTCATCCAGTTTTATTTACATTATAAATACCTGTATGATGCTATATATTCAAACAAATGGTTCTAGTTAAAATTGAGTAAGTCTTAAATAAGCTTCAACTTTATTTGGTAACAATTTTATAATATAATTTTTATAATTATTAGATTTAAAATTATGTAAGTCATAAATAAGCATCGTACAAATATGATGATGCCAACATCGGAGGGTCCATGAGGAGGAGGAAGATAATGATGCCATGAGCTCCATCTTAAGGAAGATCCATCAGTTCAAGACCAACAAGTGTAAAATCCCCTCCTCAGTGGCTGAGTTAAACACAACAATGATAAATCACGATGATGATCCTCCGACCAAAGTGGAAAGGTCACCGCAAGAAGAGGAGCAAGTGAAGGAAAAAAACCCCATATTTCCAAAACTGATGGTGAAGGAAGAGAGAAGCATATCCGAGAACAACAGCCTTCTATATATGGGCTTGGTGAAAGGTATGTCATAGCACCTCCAAAAATTCAGTTTCAACCGAATGATTAACACCACCCAAACTTTGACATAATCTCCAACAGCATTCCATCAATATCTTATATCACTTCAACCAAATGTATAGCAAGATCATGTGGTGTTTCAACCAAATCTGTTACATCATAACCGTTCTAGTCGACTAGCTAATAGGTTCCCTCATTCCCTAGAGTATAGTTGAACATCCACCCATTCTTCATTTGGCTTTAGCGGAGCTATCAACAATGAATCAAATATTCTTGATTACAGCCAAACCCTTAGCAATCTTTATCAACTATCCACCTAGATATGAGCATACTTCAACATCACCACTAGAAGTACAACATACTTAGTATCATACTACTTTATCCATATATGAGCCTCGTCATAAATATACATTAGTCTACCTGAATATGAATCAATAATACACACAAGACTCAATCTTCATAGAGGGGATCCAACAAAAAATATCATTCTAAGCTTACAGGGGCTCAGTAGAATCCCCCATGAGGCAACCACGTAGGTCAGCTAAACCCATACTATCGGGAGTGTTGTCATGGTTATCACGCATAGAAGCGGTGCAACACCTTCAGCCAAGAAATCGAATTACCAAGGAAGTTTTATCTTTTTTTTACAAATAAACAAAATTCATTCTGATTTTATCCTAGAAGATGATGAGGACTTGTAGGATGAGGAATCTCATTTAGCTCCACACATTTTCTACAAACATCTGCCACCAAAATTCGTCCAGTACAAGATGAATGAATAAAGTAGCAAAGGAGATCTAGACTATCATATCGAGCTGTTAAAAGAAAAATCACATGGTATAAGGTAGACTACAAAATGAAATGCAAGACCTTTTCAATAAATTTTTGCGGTAACGCCTTGTTGTGGTTTAATATAATTATCATTTTTGAATTAAAAACATTAAGATGTTGATAACGACCTTTAGAAACCATTTCATTGATTCTAAGATGATCAAGAGAGACGAAAATTACATCACCCACTACAATCAGCGGTCGAAATAAAGCATACAATAATATACCAAAAGGTTCATGGACACACAAAGTAATCGTCAAAGAATACTTCCCATACCTATATCAAATGGTATCCTGAAAAAAAATCACTCAATCTCAAATATATGCTCAAGAAGGTGGAGCATCACATCAACATCGAAAAGATATTCATGGCCCAAACCGATGGAAACACGAAAGCTTCAACTACATACCCCTCCTACCATTCTCCAACACAAACTAATGATCAACTCATGGTTGCTCTAATGAATTCCAAACCATGTTCAAAGGCCTCTATAAATAATATGGATCGTTTAGTGAAAACAAGGAATAATCAGAGAGGAAGATGGAGGTCTAGGAACATATACAATAATAAAAATAACAACTCAAGACAAGAAGTTATGGCCAGATGAACATTCACCAAGATCAGACCTTATCTATGAACATACTAAATATTTACTCGCATATGAAAGGCTAAATAAGTTCTAAGCTCATAAGGAGCACATGGACAAACACCAATTATGTAAGTTCCATATGGGTCAATATGCCAGAAATCACTGGGTGGTACATGATCATATCCAAAACATGATTGATGAAGGAAAGATCTCAAACTTCTTGGGAAAATTAACTGACGTGAATCAATACATACATTGGTTGAACGAGACCTTCTGCTAATGCATAAAAGTCAACCTCTAGCAGCACTAGACAAACCGAGAGAGTTTGACAACAATGCAATCTTCAAACTAGAAGAAGGGCAGTATCTCAACCTAGATCATAATAGTCAAATTGTTGAAGTCATATCCTAAGTTTATTCCATCTTTGGAATTACTAAAAATTCAAGGAAGTCACATGTATATGATCTATAATTCTAGTAACAAGAGCATAACTCCTTGTATCTTTACCACAATCGTTACCTAGTAACAAGGTTCACTGATGATGATTTACATTAAGTAGCTATACTTTAATATATAAATGTTATAATCATAATATAATTAACAGAAATAGGGCTCGGACGAGTCATGGTGAACATTAGAGCTTCACCAACATCCTTTATAAAAGTAGATATAATAAAGTGAGGGGTGCTCGAGTCTTAATCTTATCCCAACGAGTCTTGACTCGTTTCACTAGTGTTAATGCCAATATATTTGGAGATCTTGTTTTAGATGTCGCCCTTGGAAAGACAGAATTCTGAAAGGTGCTTCGATGTTTATTCATTATAGTTAAATCTCTCTCATTATAATAAAATATGGAATTCATTTTTGAATATGTGGAAAAACTAATTTTCATAAGACACACTTAGGACTCCAATTAGAAGTTTAGACAGTCAGTCTTTTATTGGTCAAAAAGAAGAACGACAAATAAAATTATATGTTAACTTCATACATTTCAACAAATCTTTTCTGAAGAATACTTTTTCTATCAACAATAGAGCAACTCAGATGCAACTTCTGGGAACTTGATGTTTTCGTTCATGGATGAATATTTTAGATATAATTGGATACGTATGAATGAGGATGATCAAGAGTACACAACCTTTATCATATAATTAAGATTTCATTAGAGGGTGATGCCATTTACGGGAAAAAAAATCGGATCCATGTATTAACCTAGTTTGGCTAGAATTTGTAAGCATACATTGAGATATACTCATTATTAACGTTAAAGAAGATAATCATATAAGCGACTTAGTAGAACATTTTGCAACCTCACGCGAGTCAAGTTAAATTCAGTCCATAAAACTTCATTTTTATGTTCGCTCAGGAAACTTCCTTGAGTTTATGATCAAGGAGAAGATCATTGAACTTGATTTTAACCAACTTTCCAACCTAGCTTCCCGAGACCCCCCACGTAATACACAAAATTAAAAATATTTGTAGGACAATTAGTAGCATTTAACATATTTATTTCAAGATATTTAAAGAAATATCAACCCGTTTTGCAAGTCCTGCAAGGAGTGGAAAAACTCTATTGGACTACGGCTTGCAAATAGGTGTTTCTAAACATCAAGAAGTTTGTCACCTCACCAAAAGTGCTTACGAAGCCGAATTTGTGAAATTCATTATATATGTACTTGGCGGTCTCATGATATGTTACAAGAGTCATATTGATCCGATCATAAGGAATGAATTCCAAAGTGATCTACCTGTAAGTAATATTTACTTTATGCAAAAACTGATACTTGTAGTTAGAGAAGTTAACCTTGTTTTCTCAGATCGAAAGATGAGCTCGTACTTCCAAGCTCATACTATAATTATTTAAACATCATTTCGTTTGAGGAGCATATTATAAAATTAGGACGTGTCTGATAGGTTAAGGAGGTGGTTTCTGGAGCTTGAAGACTATGATATTCAATTTGAAATACAACCAATGATAAAACCGCAAGTATTTATGTACTTGTTATTGGAGTTCCAACGTATACCGATCAAGAAGCAAGATGAATTAACCTGGAAGTTCCGAAGGATGGTGGAAGTAATAAACAAGGTTCGGGGACAGGAACCAATCTTACATCCCTCGTAGGATATATCCCGACACAATACATTAAGTGTAGCTTCCCAATTTTTAACAACAAAGCATAATACAAGGTTGCGATTAGACTTTTTTAGTTGACAAAAATATTTGGAGCATGATATTTAAGACTCTTTACAAACTCTTAGTTGAGGATTCATCAAACCTTTGGCCAAGTCAAATTTTAAAAATATTCAACTATTCAGTACTTGAAAGAACTTTTTCGGACGGTTATATTCATGACCATGAACCTTTTTACATTAAATTTGGGGTATAACGTCTGAGATATGATGATGTTTGTCATCAATATCCTCCAAGAATTCGGCACGAGCTGGATGAGACGGATTTAAGTATCCTTAAATAACTTCATAAAATCTTGGCTCACAAAAAATTGAATCCTACATCTTTAGTGTATACGTGAAGAATAAGAATTCATCCTCATAAACATTTAAAAGAGTATCACCTTCGACTATGAACCAAACCTCTATATTCTCTAGAATTTCCCGCTCCTCCAGTATTTTCCTTGATCAACCTCATCAATGTACTTATACCTTGCATATATTTCTCTGTAAGATTCTGAACGACTAATAGAATTTGGCATACAGCTCAAATTGGTTGGTCGATTTGTTTGAATTCGAGTTATAGTGGAAGGAGATCTAATCAGCATATTCAAATTAATAGGAAGGGCTCTCTCCTAATCTGTGGCGTGGATAACCATACGGTACAACACCCTCTAGTGGTACTATATTGTATAAAGTACTAGGATTTTTTCTCCTTCTTTGCAGCCCTAAATTGACTTTTTATCTTATGGTCGATTGGGTGACGGTGTCCCAAACAGCGGACTAGTATTGGGGTTCTAACATTCACAAGGGATATCATTTACGGTGAAATTCGACCTTCAAAATAATATTTATAACCATTTTCTCACAAATCACTCACTTCCAACAGAGGAGGAAAATAATCGGGCAACGATTGACTAATGAAGGAAATTTTTTAGCTTTATAAAAATTGATAGTGAGAAAAATAAATTTATAAACTTAAACGGTGAAGCTGGAGAACAATAAAGAAAACAAAATATGCGGCTTATTTTTATACTTTCCGGTGATAAAATCATGACTTTTGTTTTAAACTCAGAAGCAAAGATCTAATTTTAAGAAAAAGAAATTGATTTTACCACATGTACAAGCCCCATGGTTAGGAAATGAACAGGTTGTGTAGTTGTTATAACAAACCTAGAAGCACGCTATCTGTTAGTTGTACTTTTTAATCTTTGGCAATATAGAGTTTTTTCCTCGATGGAGGTTTTGGCTGGCGAAGAGTTTTTACTATTACATCATGTGAAACCATGACTAAATGAAGTAAAAGATGCGAGACCAGACAACGTCGTGCGAGACTAAGGTTACTGGGTCTAGGCAAAAAAAATCATCAATAGATCTAGTTTGTTTGTCTTAAAAAACCAAAGTTGATGATATTTTCTGATTTTTTTCCACAACTCTAGTTTAAAAGATACAAACGTTTTTAAAAAATAAAAAAAATAAAAAAGATAATGTTTCGTTCATTGAATGAGAAAAAGGCTAGTGGCTGGCGATGAAGCACATATACTTTAGGTATTATGGAAGTGGATGAGTATTAATATGAGCATTAAGTATACTATTTTGGTACCATGTGCTTAATAGTGATATATAGGGTATTATATGGCAATAAATGTTATTATTAGGTACATTTACTTACATTTCTCTTTAAAAAAATTATAATTATTTTAAAAAAGAAATTTATTTAAATAAATATTAAAATTTTAAATAAATATTAATTTAAATAATAAATATACTTATACATTTTGTACAAAAGTTTTGGATTGGTTACCAAATTTACGAATTTATATCGCTATATTATTATTATTATTGGTTTTTCTAATTTTATATTGGATAATTAATTACGAAAAAACTATTTTATAGATAAATAAATAATCAATGGGTACCCACGGGTGGGCACCTAAACCCGATGGGTTTGAATATGAGAAAAATAATTTTTTATTCGAATAGGTATCAGAACCCGACGGATTTAGAAAAATAAAGAAAGAACAAATTATAGATTTAACAATACACACACTCATCCCGATCCATTACCATCCCTAGTGAAGAAGCATTTGAATACATCAAGAAGTTCCTCGCATCGCCCGAAATACCAACCAAGCATTCCACAACATCAAGAAGTTCCTCTCATCACCTGAAATACTAATTAACCCATATTCGGGTAATTATATGGATATCATAGACACTCTAAAAGTAATTCTTTACCAAGTCATTAGTCCATTATCTCAGCCCCTATGAAGCAACATTTATGGTGGAAGAGCTCCTTGATGGAGAAATAAGTTCCCATTATAGGTATAGCGTGCTTCATAAAAAGGTCTTGCAACATGGTTACTATTAGCCTACTATGATTAAGGACGCAAACAATAAAGTTAAACATGGTGATACTTGTTAGTGCTTCTCCAACTCAATCCCAGTCCCAATCATACTACTTGAAAAAATATTTGAAGTTGTTCTTTTTTATTGTTGGGCCTTAGACATCATATGACCTTTCTCAAATACTACACAAGGGCGTAAATTCTTACTTGTAGCAATTGAAATTTTTAATAAATGGGTAGACGCATAACTGTTAGTCAACATTACGCCAAAGAGGTTTTAAACTCCGTACGCTCTAACATCTGCTGCACATACGACATACCATACATCATAAAGACAAACTATAGAACTCATTTTTAGAACGCTGAACTCGCATGGTTCTGTGTCACAAGAGGTATTTAAAACATTTCCTCCTGTCATTTCCATTCTCAAGTGAATAGTTCGATTGAGGTGACCAACGGAACCATATTTAATGACATAAAAAGAAATTGAAAGATGCTCTAGGTAATTGCCACAATTGTTGTTGAATTTTTTTGGTTGCATAGAGCTACACCACGTTCGACCATGAAAGAAACACCAATTTTTTTGTGTGTATGGTATGGAAATAGTGGTTCCCACTAAAACTACCATGCCTTCCTACCAAATCTCAACATACGAGGAGAGCATAAATTCTATAAAAAAAAGTGTCGAGCTTGACGTAATTGAAGAAAACAAAGGTTATAACCCACATTATGCCAGAAAATAACAATACTCTTATGAGAAACATATATAAATGCAAAGTTTATGTCAAATGCTTTAACGTGGGTAACAAGTTCCGTAGAGGGGTCTTTCTTTATACCATGAAGAAAATACTCGACCAGTTGGCCAATTTGGGAAGGCCCATACATAATTGAGGTTAAATTAAATTCGGGCACGTGAAAATTGTTAGATGAAGAAGACAATCATATTTGGCATCTTTGGAATACCGATGATTTATACCTCTACCACCTTCCATGAGGTTTGGTTATTTGTAATTTTAGAACATGTGTAAATGTTTTATCCTACATTAGGTGTAATATTTCCTACTTTGGTGGCGCAATAAGGTTTTTAAGAGGAATTTATCTTTAATTTAATGTTTATTCTTACCTTTACTGGTTCTTTTTTTGCATTACTATTGCTTATTTTTCAAGGCAACAAGCCACACTAACTAATATAGAATAATTTTGGATGCCTAAGGGTACTTTACTTTACCTAAGGGAGCTTCATCTTGTCTTCAACAACATAAAATAAATAAGTCTGAACAAAAAATTCATCCCCTGGAAGCGTTTCGGCCTTCATTACAAACAAGATCAAATTTGACTAAGGATATCCCTCAGATAAATTCTCTGCCCCTTGAAGATCTTCGCCATTCACACATGACAAAATATGAAATAAATGGTCTAAGTTTAAACATAGTATTCAAAACCTCCAAAGAGCCTTAGCCTTCACCTACAATATACAAAATACAAAAGGATACGACTTAGCTAATCCTCAACCCCCAATGGGATCTTTGACCCTCATACAAACAAATAAATATACAAAAAACAAACAAAAGAAGTCATTCAAAGAGTCGATGCAGTTGTAACTCAATCATATGCAATATGATATTATGCTCGAGGGAGTCATGCACCTCAACATACATATACAAATAATTTTTTGTTATTTCTAGATAGAAACCAAACAAGGATCTCACGTGGTCCTTACTCATATTTCATCTTTTTGGAATGGATCATTCCAACAAATAAGTGGGACACAAAGATATTTTTTTACATAATACAATAAAAAAACACAATCGTTAATCAATTTTAAGTGTAAATTTCACTATGCTATTAAACAATATCCCGACTATCGAAACTTGGTTCATAAAATTTCCTCGGATACGAAGAATAAAGTCATAAAAAGTTAATCTAAAAGGCTATAATAACACATATTACAACCAAAGTATACATACAAGATCTTATGAGAATTCAACCCAAACTGATCGCCCAAACCATATTTTTTGGTTGTGCATGTACTAGTTTCAACCTTAAAAATGGCATCTACATGTCCATTGGAGGAGGGAAGCAAGATAACTTAACTAGAAAACACAAATGTTGGCTCAATAATAACATCATTAACTTTTATCTCCCAGCCTCCATGATCTACTTATACATTTAATAACCATCATTTTTGGCAGATAGTAAAGGCTCAAAATAAGTAGTCTAGTCACACGTCCCGGATCTCACTACCTTAGCCGCATAGTTCCACATGGTATTTAGCTTGATATCACGATACTTTGCATGAAACTACATCACAAGTCTCTTTTTTGCTTTGTGCATTGCATCTTTGCCGCTTCCATCATTTCCTTCTCAATGACATCAAATTCTTTGGCCCAACCAGCATGTTTGACCTGTAAGGTATTTTCAGTATTCTTCTTCTAGGAAAAAATATCTTCAACATGTGATCTCTACTTCTTCATCTCTAATTGGGCTATGACATGTTCGATTTCTCGCACCTCATATGGTTGGACTAGCTCATCATGACTCAACTTCTTATTCCTTAGGAGATGGCTTCGGCTTGAACCATAGTCATTTTATGCAAAGTAAACCAAGATTGGATATATATTACCTAGTGATAGCCTTAAATACACCATGAAGCATCAAAATCATCCACGCTTTAGAAGAAAATTTATCTTGAAGCTGAATCACAACCTCGGACTTTGCTTCAACCTTATTTTTCAATACTAATTTGGCCATCAATTTGTGCTCAAGTCTTGTTTTCATATTTTTATTGAAATCTCACTCCATCCAAAGAGCCTCATTTGGCTTTGATTTATCCCCAAATCTCTCACCATTAGCCTCTAACAATGGCCAAAGATTAACACTAAGATTGTATAGAGTATGCACAATGCAGGATAGTCAACGCATTCAATAGTGTTTTCATAATAAAGACATACATATCAGGTTATCCACACAAACAACAGTAAAACAATTGAACTATAAACATACCTCGACGCCAAGGTTCAGTTTTCTTTTTAACAAATCTACAAATGACAAATAGTTTGGTATATTTCTCCCGTTGGTTGAAGAAAAAAAGTATTTTACAACCTCAGAAATTTGTTCTAAGCCAAGTACATGTGATCTGAGTAGGCCAGTAATATATGTCTCAATAGTTGGTCATTTAGAATATCAAACATTCATTCAACATCAACACACTCTACAATCACTTGCAATGTGAAAAGACTTATAACATGATCTTTATTTCATTCGAACTTCAAGGTAAAACATCAACCAATATCTCATGATAACCTAGGTTTGTAAGGATTTCAGGTCCATAATTCTCAATCTCAACAACTAGGTGATCAGCTGGAATAAACTCTACAACTACATCAACAACACACACTTATGCATTGGGCTCTTCAGTCATTATTATAGTGTCATAACTCTCATTCAGCTTCTATAAAATATTTACAATCTTCAGCCTTACCGAATGGACAATTATAGTCTTCTTCCCAACTTCTTGGTTGGCCTTTGTCATACGATTTTCATCGGTTTTGGAATTTGTAATATTCGAATACTCTTCACCAGCAACCTACTACGTTTTGTACCGATCAATTTCCCAAACATATATATGCAGCTTAAGTCTCAGTCTCATAGGTTCTCTTTTTCCTCATGGCTTTAAATTCCATATTTGGACTCACCTCTTATAGTGGGGATTTATCTTTCCTTTTGCACAAAGGAACTACTCGCTGGGTTGGATACAACCTTCAACAATAACGACCATTTTTCTGAGGATAATCTGGACTTTATTAATCACGGCCAGCTCTGTCTCTATGAATACCATCGTCTCTCTAATGGTAGCGAACCTGACGCCACCAAATTGTTTGGTATGGCTAACTTACAAAAAAAATGATTATCAGCAGCACCAACAGAACTTTCAACCATATTCACCTCATGATGAACGATGATTGATATACTATGTGCGAAAATAATAATGGTCATCATCAATATTCTCCAAGTGTGCAACACAAGTTGGCAAAAGAATATTTTAGTATCCTTGAAGAACCTCGACAATTCTTGGCTTAAGGGAATTAAAATACCTATCTGCATGATATATATGAAGAACACTACTCCACTTTCATATGCATGCAAATGGCTCTCACCCTTTATGGAATTCACACTTTCACGTTTTTTGAAATGATCCATTGTCTTAAACTTTTCCTTTGATCACCCGTATCAACTTACGCATAACTTGTACGCCTAGTACTTTCAGATTGTACGTAACTTACCAAGTTGTTAACATAAATTGGCCTAGCCGGTCGGTTGGTTTCTATTAGCATCATGGCAGTTGGATTTAAAGGCAACGCCGCCACCATAAGAAGAGAATTATCATGATCTTTGGAATGAATAACAACAAAAGAAAGGACACATTCCTGTATTATACCCTTCTCTAACCCTCCATTTTCTTGTATTTTTTTCTGCAACGCCTACGTCAACTTTTTTTTTCTCTGATCAACTAGGTGGCAGCTATCCAATCGACGTACTTGTATCGGGTTTCCAATTGTTAGAGTCCTCTCCTTTATTGTGGTATTCCACTTCCAGACTAATTTTCTTGGGCATCTTATCTTTATTTTAAAATTACTTCAAACATATATGGTTAAAAATCGAGAACTAATCTTCTTAGTGAGTAAATTTTTAAAGCTCTATGCAAGTAAATGTGAGTAAAAAAGCTCACAAACATCAGAGCGACAATGAGGAAAATGGGAAAAATGGAAATTGAAGCATGCAACCAATATTTATATTTGCAGGTGATAAAATCATAACTTCACATTTTTTTAATTCAGTTGCCAATATCTACTTGTAAGGAAAAACTTTAGATTTTCCACACATGGATCATCCCGAACTTATGAGGTGAACAACCCGCACACGTGAAGCTTCAACTAACAGCTTGTGTCTTTTTTATGTGTCATTACACAAAGTTCTCTCTAACGATACTCTCCTATTAAATGTAGTCAACCTTTCAATTAAAAAATAAGTTAATTCTAGAAAAGTATAGTTTTCAAATACAATTCAGCTTCGGCTAGTCATTTCTTATGCATGTGCCTACATTGCCAAAAAATCATTCAGGTGGTCTGAACGTGCTGTAACTAACATTAAGGAGAGTCGAATCTCCATCTAACACCATTCGTCTATATACTACTTCAACCATAAGAGTTACTCCTTTATTCATCCTTCATAAAAGACTATGGGACTACTCTCCTATATATATAGGTGTGATCCGAAACAGATTTAAGAATACATAAGATTAATATCTGGATTTTAATACCTAATCTCATAACCACATTTTTTGGATTTTTTGGAGACCAAAAGCGAGACGAAAATATTAATATCTGGGCTGGCATACAATACTAACGCATGTGAAAAACTAATAATACAAATTTCTAAAATATAAAAAAATTAATAGATAGTAAAAGTGAAGATAAAAATCTAATTTAATAAAAAATAAAAGCATAAAACATAAGAGTAATATAGTTTAATAGTAATGTTCTTCTCAATCACACATCGTTGTAAATAATTGTACATTGTTTGTTTGTTTTTTTACCGAATGAAAGGACCTTCTTTACTATGACATGAATTTATGATGTGTACTCTATAGAAAATCTAAATTCAAGCTTTTCTCCAATTGGGGTCCAAGATAGGCACTACATATAGTATTAAATAGGCAGCGGCAGAAATAACCAAAACATTTGTTATTACGGTATATTCATCATACCCCCACCCAACCCACCCCACCACTACCACTCTATACTACGAAAGGAACAAAACTAGGAGCTGCCATTTTCTTTCTATTACCATTCTAATGTCGACACACATTTCCTTAATATTTTTACTCTAAATTTATTCACCTAGTAATTGCAATAAATGGACTATTAATTTCAGAAAAATTATGTCTAATATAAATGAAAAAATAATGTACATATAAGACAAAGAAACGTCATAATAAAACTAATGAAACAAAATTCCTCATTTTTTCCTTATTTTTTGAAGTTTTAACACAACAAAAAATAAAAAATACTAATATTTCATAATGTAATTTTATTCAGAAGACACGGTGACAGAAATCAAGGGCTCTGCTTCCTTGATATTATTATCATCGCTTGCATCGCCGGCAGTAATAGCACCACCAGCTCCACCACCGCAACTCGGAGTTGTTACTTCATTATCTACGTTTTCAGCAGCGCACGTTAGCATCTGAGCCCTCTTGGATTCGAAATTCCAATCAGTGGACCCCACAACATACAGCATTAAACCAGCACAGCAAACCTGGGCCGATAACAAACCCAACCAAAGCCCACAAAACCCGTACCCGACCCAGAAAGCCGATCCGAGCGCCACCGGCATACCCACCAGATAAAACGCACCCAGATTCACGTTCGCAGCCGTCGACGGCCGTGCGCTTCCTCTCACAACCCCACACGCCACCGTCTGCGGGCAGTTTCCAATCTCGCAAAGACCCAGAATCGGCAACGCGGCTGCAGTCAACCGGAGAATCTCGCTGTCACCGGTGAACATCATTCCCCACCGGTCCTTCATCGCTGACGCAAACGTCGAAGCGGTAACACCGATCACCGCTGCTGCCACAACCGCCAGCGTGGCAGAAAGTTTTGCTCTCCTGGGCCTGTTCGCGCCGAGTTCATTCCCGACCCGAGTCGACACAGCGAAACTTAACGACGACGGGAAAACGTAAATCAACGACGTCGTTTGGATCAATATACCCATTGAAGCAACGGTAGCTTTCGGGTTCACTAAAAGACCACACAACACGATCATGATCTCGTACCACCACCATTCTAAACAAACCGAAACGCAGCTCGGCACGGCTAACTTCACCAACGGCTTCCAGTCGGTAAAGCACTCTCGGCTCGGCTTCGTCCACGTCGGTTTGTGTATCCCCCTAATCCAAACATAACAGACCAGAGACACAACCGCGAAAAAATTCGAAACCGCTGCTCCAACGGCGACGCCGGCTAAACCGAGATTAAGGTGAGAGACGAGATATAAGTTAACCGGAAGATGTAAAGCGGTACCGGCAAGAGATGCTAGAGTTAACGGGTAGGTTATACCTTGAGCCCGAAGGTAAATGCGGATCGGGTGAAGAACAGAGTTTGTTAAAAGTTCAGGGAGAGAACAAAAAAGATAGATTTGTGCTAATCGGGTTATACTCGGGTCCTGACCGAGACACAGAAGAATTTTAGACATGTTAACCCATAAAATCGAAATGGGTAATGAACAAAACAACAGAAAAATAACTGTCCGATGAAGGGTTAGAGAAAGAAGTTTCGGCTTTTTAGCTCCAAAAGCTTGAGAACAGAGTGGTTCCATACCCAAAGCTAAACCAGACAAAACAGAGTATCCGGTTATATTAGCAAAAGCAATGGCGAGTGAACCAGCTGCTAATTCTAAGTCGCCAAGCCGGCCAAGGAAGAGCATAGAGATAATAGAACGCGCGTAGAAGATAAGAGCCGTAATGGCTATAGGGAAAGCGAGACTGAACAAGGATTTTGATTCTCTAATGATATCTGGTACAGAAGTGTATCTTTCTTCCTCTTTTTGAATATGAGATTGGTTTTTCGGATTTAAATGCGTTTTTATTGAATTGGGTAGCGATAAGATATCGACGTAGAGGTGGGTTTGGTTCGATGGCTGTGTTTTCTCTGTAACGAGTAAGGTTAAGTGATTTGTTTTGGTGTTTTGGCTATCCATGATGATTGATGAATGAATGATGCTCTGTTTTTTTATTCAGTTGAGAGATACTCTCATGAAGAGCACTCTGTTTTTCTTTGTTTTTTTTGAAAAAACTTCTCTTTCTCGCTATCTATGATGTTAAGTTGTTAACGATAGAGAAATGAAACGCATATTAATAGCAGAAAAAGAATCGAAGGGCTTCTATTTTTTTTGAATTTTTTATTTTACTAGTTGCTATTTTAATTTATTTTTTTAATGTATAGTATTATTATTATTATTATTATTGCTTTATGTGGTTAAAATTTAAAGACGTCAGGTTGCCAGCATAAAGGTTCAATTTCCAACAAAGAAAATTTTCTCATTATCATCATCTTCTTCGTTGGTAAATTCTGGGTCTCTCTCTGTTTCTGCCATTCGAATCTTATGGTACCGAGTTGGAAATATTGAAAGGTGTTTAATTTTTTTAAAAGAAACAATAACAGAGCATTTAGTAGCTGGATGGGTTTAAGATTTAGAATAACAATGGTCAATAATGATGGAGTTGATTAGTACTGTTTTATAGCATGTCTAAGGGATTGTTGACAAAAATGTTTCTTGGAACCATACCAATAACTATTCTTGAAGCTTTGTTCCGAGAATTGCAAGGTGTTTTGAAAACGACTCCTTTATATTTGATTCACACAAAACACTAGTGTTTTATCTGAAAATTATTATTACTTCAGGTTTTGTTACTTTCTACTGAGTATTATGTGTAAGATTGTCAAGACTCGAGAGTTTTATGAGATTGTCTTACTTTTTCTACTATTACGTGCGATGTGTCAAGAGTTTTATGAGATTGGTTTACGTTTTTAGCATCATGGCGAGGCCAAGAGAATGATGGCGATAGTTTTATGATAACTTGGGGAATTATGATTTGGGTTTTAGATAAATACATATAATAATAACAAATGTTAGATAGTTAGAAGAAAAATAATAGGTTTAAAACTAATATGATTGTTATATACTAATGAGCATGGAATATAAATGTATTTAGAGTTTATCGAATTGTTAAATCATGGTATGTCTTCAAAAGTTGTATTCACTAAAAATATATACAAACTATAATAGTAGGATCAAAATTCAAACAAAAGTTCAAACTTTCAATAAATCTTACCCTCCCCTAAATTAATAACACGTTTTTATAGAACCTATTGAATTTTTTAATAATTCTATAATGTACATAAAATAAAATTAATTAATTTACGTGAGTTTTGGTTTTACTACGAAGAAAATGGAATCCATGTTTATTTTAACAATGAATAAATTTAATTGGTTAATTAAAAATTTGGACGTTCTACCTCTGTAATCTATTTTGATTTAGTATTTATTAGAGTAGAACGTTGGACTTTAAAATAAAATAAAAAATTGTAAAAAAATATGATAGGAATTTTAGGTTTTGAATTTGTAAATTTTCTAATTACAAAAACGGTAAATAATATCTAAGAATGATGAAAGAATTTATGACATGGGCTTTTTATTTATAGACAATGCAAGTAAGTTTAAGTTCAACACAACAGCATCAGACCCCTTTCTAATTAGGAACCACAACCCGCTATATTGGTTTCTATTAATTTAGTTAACCCTTGAATCTCAAAGGTTGATATTTGGATCCAATCTTTCACATGACTAAAATTTAACCCAGTTTCTACACTTATACTTCTATAATGGGTTTTTACATATAGATCCAATTCTTATATAATTACATATTAATATAATTAAGTTGACTACATATTAATCTGACGACATATGACAATTACCAAATATATGATTAGCATGCCGATCCATAATTGTTTCAACATCAAGTGCATATATTGTGCTCTTAAAATACTTGGGCACGGTAGCCTTAGTAAAAAGAATATGTGATTATTGATTATACGTCCATGTGTTACATTAGTATTTGACCATTCCATACTATTTCCTTGATCGTTACAACCTATTATCTTTGTTTTTAAAGTTATTTGAGGTATATTGCTAGTATTAGAGAACATAACCGCCACAACAATTATCATAGTATAAAATAAAGAGACATTTAAGTATTTTCAGTAAACTCAATCATATGACAAAACTGAGTTTAAGGCCTCTCGTTGAAAACCTCAAAATAGACAACTTATTTAATTTTTATAGTTCAAACTTTAATAATATTATTTACATTAATCTTCTATAAAACCACACATCATTCTAAAATATAAATGTTATATATGTTGATCGGTGACTATCCACACAACTAACAAAATCTAAATCGAAATAGTTTATGATATCTAAGATATCAGAGTTTCTAAACATTAACATGTGATGTTTTTTTTGCAAATATTCTAGGATCTTTTTATTATTATTTAGTGTTCATGCAAGATTAACTCGTGTACTTACCTACACCACCATAAAGAAGGCTTATATAACTTTTATAAACTTGAACATACATGATATTTCCAACTGCAAAAACATATGAAATAATATGTATCTTTTAAATTTTCAAATCTATTTTGGGATCCTAATAAAAAATAATTTATCTTTTTTAACCATATAAGTATTCATATGTTTGATATTTTTTCCATTGTATCACTACATAATACTTTTGATGTATGGTTTTTTACAAAACTAGTATACACCAAGAATGATATCATTTAATAAAGATTCCTAATACATAATGTGTCTCACCTAGATTTATCATATCAAACTTTTTAGGAAAAAAATTCCGAAGACATACTAAACGTATTAATCCTTAATAATAATGATTATGTCGACAACATATAGTACTAAAATATTCATTTACTCCCATTTAAGTTATGGTACACATATTTCTTTATCGTATTCATCTCAAACCCGAATGAGATGATAATATGTAAAAACATTAGGGCATCATCGACGAGGTCCTTGCTTGAGCCTGTAAGTAGAGTTTTTTAAGTTTATAGGTCACATATTATCACAATAAATAAAATTATAAGTTATTTTCCTAATATCACCGTTGAAAACTATTGTCTTAACATTCGTCTAATGAAGTTCAAAATTAAAATATACAACCATAACCATAATTTTCTAAAGCATTCCTTCAAATAAACCGGAAAGATTTATTTTTATAACCAATCTTCTCATGTTGAGTAAATTTTGTTGTAAAAAGTATTTTATATTTTTTTCACATTACTTTTTGAGTCGCGCTTCTATATAGATATTCGTTTACAGCAAACTATTATTTTTTTCATGTACTATAACAAATCTCGAACTAATTTTTAAGCATCGGTTTGTACTTAACGTTTATCATATATATTTAAAATTAAGTGTATATTTCTTATGACATCCTAAAAAGTGGGTTGATCATCTTGTGTTATGTCATAAAAAAGTATGTCCATGCATACTTACTATATAATCTAAAAGTATTTATTTCTACTTTCTCCATGAATAATGTAGGTTGTTGAAGTTGAAGAATGTTTAAAAAAGGTTAAGTTTATGTTAAACAACATTAACAATTTATTATTAAGTGCAATATTAGACTATAATTTTATAAGGATTTGAATACTAACCATAAGAAGTCGATAACAAAACAAGTGCATCGTTATTTAAGACTAAACAAACAGTTTCCAATTCTTTCTCAAAACCAAATTTCTTCTCTATGTTTTTCTCTCCAAACTCAATTTTTTCTCTAAACAATTTGTTTCTAATATATAAAACAATATTTTCTCGTGATGTAGTATAATGCGTAACTCATTTAATGGCATAAATACATAATAAAACAATATCTTATTCTTTCTGATCATAGCTTATGTATTTTAGTAGACCAGTAAGGCTTTTCTTTTCCACATCTTACGCAATGCTATAAAAATTATTTTACTGTTAATAAAATAAAAAGGTATATTATAGACTCAATAAAGTTTCCCCATGGTGAATATGGTAGGGATTTATGTCGGATCATTTATGGTTTTACTTATCATATATGACATGTATATAGGGTGAACTTGTTGTTTTATGCATATGGACTATACTGCACTCATCTGATGATGATCATTTTAACCATTATATTTTCTATAACATTCACAATATCGGTCAATTTTATGCATTTATGTAACTTAATTTCATCCTTACAAGACTTAAACTCGTCCATGACTATTGATTTCTTTTGATATATATATATATATATGGATATATGTAACATGAAAAGTCATTTATAAACAAGATAGAATATATTTAGTCATTCTAATAAGATAACGGAAACAATATGCATATCTTCGCAAGTATCATTTTTAAGATATTAATCTTTTTATGGTATCAAACTGTTTATGTTTTGTTTATTTCATATTGATATTGGTAGCGACGTATAACTAATCATACTTTGTATTATTTTTTATAATATACGATTTTATTTTTCAGATATGATATTCATAGTAAATAAAGGTGACAATATAAATTAAAAGACTATATCAACTTGTCAAAAGATAAAAAAAAATACATTCTTAATATATATATATATATATACCAAATTGTAACTTAATCTTAATCTAAAAAGATCCAAACAAGTCAATCAATTCTGATTTTCTATAAATATATATCCATATTTAAAAACACATTATATATACATAAATTAATATATATATATATATATATAATCCCTTCTTGCAGTCCCCCCCCCCCCCCTCATAAAAAGAAATTGATTGAAAAGAGATGAATCCCCTAACTAGCAAGAGCAGGAGCAAGGTAGTGCTAACTCAGTATCAATTCAGCGCATTTGAGAGCAGATCTGGGTCCTCTCGATTAAATGATTGCCTTTTTCTTTTGATCTCATTGCGTCGATTCAATGGGGAAATAAATAGTCATTGGCCTTACTTTAGAATGAGAATGCAGCAGAGCTTACCTTCATAGATAGCAGATGTGATGTGCCATTGATAATGATGTATATAAGGGAAGTTTTTTTTTCGATATATATATGTTGCTATTTTTCGGTATATATATATATCATGGAACCGATCTTAATGAACGATAAAAAAATTCTTAACTTATATTTATTTTATTTTAATTATCTATGTTTGGACTTCACAATATAAAATGAAATTTTAACAAAAATACTTTAGTCATGCAGCAACATTCAAGGAATAAGCTTCGACTACATTATATTTGGAAGATGAAACATCTCGGTCTTGTACCATTGTAAGAGAACAATATATTTATATATCTCTTATCTATGTAGGTACCTACATTCTTCCATGGAACATTAGCCAAGATTATACCTTCGACTATGATAATTTTGAAGGAACCAACATATTAGCCAACCAAACCTTCATCATCTCCCTAATTATTTATTAGTTGATTCAGCTATGATGGCTAATTATTGATTTGTCATTAAAAAAGACTATGAGGGAAACCCTTATATATTTAGAAGCTAATTGAGGCATTCTGAAACACATATAAAGTCTTGGATATTCGAAAAATTATGTGATAGACTCTAGTATCCTGCTACATGTTAGTTGAACTCATTTTACCTTCGTCAAAATAGATTTTATTTCTTCAAGGAAGATTTTAGTCGATGAAGGGTTTTTAACAATGAAGGAACATGTTCAACACAAACCAACCACAAACATCTCTGAGGTTTGATCGACTAAAGTAAGTTGAGCCCGTCAAGTGTAACACCAATGTATCTCAAGACTCTTGGGAGTTTCTCTAAAAATAGGTTATGGTACGATTTGGCATCCAGCCAAGAATTAGGGACATTCAACTTCGGAAAACATGTAATTGATCTAGATTGAACAGTCTTGGCAAATCAAAGAAGGCAAACATCTTATATATTATATAAATTTTAATCCTTCATCGATCCTCTCATAGGGACTATGGGGCTATTGATAAGAAATAAATTTATCCATGCTAATTACTCGGTCTGATGGAGTTTAAGGCCCATTGGATGAGTGACTTTGGTGAGAAAATTTGAATAGAAAGATATTGAACTATGTAATCATGCGCTAGATCACACTTCTAAATCGTGTAGGAGATTTAGTGTTAGTATTAAGTACATATATTGATATTTATTATTAATGCCAAGAGATAATTCATGACTATAAATATGAGATTTACTTCGTTAATAAAAGATCTAATCCACGAGCTTCTCTCTTGAATAATAAATACTATTTTATATTATCTTAATTTTCTCTTTCATATTTATTCATGCTTTGGATCTACCAAACTTGATTTCACCACTTCAGATCTATTTGCAACTAAATGAACAAAAAAACTTCCACGCATATTAATTTTTCTACTTCATTAATCCAAAATAATAATTCAATACTAAAATCTCAGTTTATGATGAACATGTATATTAATATCACAATGATAACATTTATGTTGACTTATTACATATAAAAATATAATTTTTTTGTACTTATGCTCACAACTCATCACAAGATAAATGTCTAAAATCATTCGATAAAGTAACCGACCAATATATATCATTGAGGTAATATAATCAATTTGTTAATATATTAAAAATTAAACATCTAAAGGTGTTTACCTTTAAATCTGATATATACAAACATAGTTTTATTTTTAAGATTGATGGGTGTTTGTAACTGACCGCATAAAATATCTAATAAGTAATACTCCATTACAAATCAATTTAACAATGTGTTGGAATTGTTACATCATATTTGTGTATGCATATCCAAAGAGATATTAGATCATAAAAAACTCATTATAAGAATATATACTCTTTGAACATGACACATTTAAATATGCATATTTAAGACCTGCGTCCATTCATGTCGATGATGTACAAATACAAAAAGTAAACATACAATGCATTCTACTCGTTTTACGCATGTGTATGTTATGATGGTTGAAAAGAGAATAACACGGTAATGGGTGTGAAATGCATTAAGCTACACTTGTGTTATTTGTATGTTGTGATGACATGTTTGATTAGTGTGGCTCTAACATCCTGGAATATATATTGTTAACCTAAAATTTTGTATTTAAAAAAAATCATACTCCTAAAAACCCGTATTTAAAACAATCGTATGATAAAAATATTGTTTAGTTGTAGAAATACATGTAAATTTGTTACGGAAATAAGAAAAAATAGTTATAAAAATAGGATTTGGGTTGCAAAGTAAATCTGATTGTGTGAAAGAAGATAAAAACTTGTTTTGTGAAAAAAATAAATGTTGGTTGGGTGTGAAACAATTTTTTTAGTTTACGACAATATGTGCAATTTTTGTAGTTACAAACTTTTCTTAAAAACATGGAGTTCCAGAATTACGTGTAATTATGTTGCGAAAATAAGAAGAAAATATTGCAAAAATTAGACTTTGGTTGCCAAATAAGTTTGATTGTGTGAAAAAATAATTTTTTTTTGAAGAAGTATTGATTGAGTGTGAAACAACTAACTTTTTTTTTATAATTGCGAATATATATATATATATATATATATATATATATATATATACACACATAATTTTGATGGTGAATTGTTTTTCTAAATAGAGTCATAGAATTACGTGTAATTGAGTTTCAAAATTAGTTTGGAAAAAAACAATTATGGTTGAGTTACAAAATTATGTGTAATTTGGTTGTAAAAAAGCAAATGTTTTTAGTTGCGGATTTGGGAACAAATTTATTACGAATTTTCCTTTGAAAATTAATTCTCCAAATATGTCACTCGTGGAATTCATTTTGTTCGTCTTTAAAAAATAAAATTATATGTGTTTTTGGAAAAACAATTAAGTTAGGGTTTGAGATTAAAATTAATATATGAAGTTGTCATGTTATAACTTCATGAAACCTTTCATCCCTTTTAAAATGCGCAAACCGATGAAATTTGTTTGCAGCCACAATGACTGGTTCAATACCTTGAAGCACGCAAAAAAATTGATTTCCGTAATAGACAATGTAATAAGGGTTAAATTTAGATTTTCCACGATATTACACCTCCAGATAATAAGAATATGTAGTCTGCAGTATTTTTTACCGTGTCCATGCATCCACCAAAATCTGAGTCATAATACCCAAGGATATCCAACCTTTCCAATTTCCTATATGTCAGTGTATGCTCTTTTGTTCCTTGCAAATATATAAGTACTCATGGATCTGCAGTTTGCCAATCCATAACGTTGTAACACACTTTCTATATATTCCTTTTGTGATAATCCAAGAATACAACATGATCGATCCTGATGTATTTGGACTCATAACACAAAAGCTACATCACCAAGATATTTTATATAAAATATTTCTAATAAAAAATTCTTTGTAGTGTATGACAATTCCTAGTTTTTAAAGGCAAACAGTATTTCATCTACATATAATACCAAAAATATGAAATTACTCCTACTGGACTTATGATACACGCATTCCTCAACTGAGTTGACCTCAAATCCAAAAGAGATTATTACCTCAAGAAATTTAAGGTACCACTAACAGGAAGCCTCTTTAAGACTTCTTAAGCCTTCATACCATATTTTTGGAGTTACATATTTCACAGTGTTCCGATTGCACCATATAGATCATTCCCTCAATATCACCATTGAGAAATAAAATCTTTATGTCCATTTGATAAATCTCAAGACCAAAGTGTGCAACTAATGTCATGATTTTTCTAAAGGAATCCTTCACCGATACCAAAGAGAAGGTTTCTTGAAAATCAATTCTTTCACGTTGGGTATAAACTTTCACTACTAGAAATGCTTTATACCTTTCCACATTTCTCATGGAATTGAGGCTGTTTTTGTAAACCCATTTACAACCAATTTCATTTTTTCTTTCGGGTAATAGGACAAGTTCTCATACTACATTATCTTACATCGCTTTATACTTTTCCTTCATAGAATCAAGGCTTATTTGTAGGATTCTATCTAACCGAGTTGAATCTGGTTATGCTGCAGTTACAACTTCTATCACTCTATTTATTCATTTATTGCAACGTAGATTTTAGACAAACCATTATACCAAATGAATCGTTTACACCTTCAAGTAGAGATCGAAGATCAGATATGATGATGACCAAAAAATTTCCAACTCGATACAAAATTGTCAGCGTATTCAATATTATCTACAACTATTGATTAACAATGATAACGTTAACCTAAAATCATGACCGATAAAGACAAACCAAACTTGACCTGAATTTATCTTAATGCCCAATTTTAGTTATCTTCTTTCTCAATTTATGGGTGTCAATTATACAATAAGATCCTTCATACTAGATGTAATGACATACCGACTAACAAACTTCATAATATTCTATAGGGAAGATATGAAAGCGTCAACTGCCTCAATTAAAGTAGCAATATCCATACCACATCTCGGTTGGTTTGTCGCATGTTTAATAGCAATTAAAGTCTCATGTACAACCAAAATAAGATATTATGTCAAGGTAAAACGTCTTCGTACTCATACAAAAATCCATACGTGAACTTGTCATTCATAAGTGATAATCTAAGGGGAGTAGCTTCCCCATCCCTCTCACAATGATGCAGTATTGATCATAGTAGGATTGGTCGACATGTAAAACAAAAGAGTGATGATTAACACATACAGTTCGACGAATATCC
Organism: Limnanthes douglasii subsp. nivea; assembly: GCA_036936605.1. Classification (NCBI taxonomy): domain Eukaryota; kingdom Viridiplantae; phylum Streptophyta; class Magnoliopsida; order Brassicales; family Limnanthaceae; genus Limnanthes; species Limnanthes douglasii. The sequence goes on along the minus strand of JAUPFV010000002.1, from coordinate 303,125,729 downwards.
TATAGTGGGGAATATATAAAAGAACGAGGGAAACATCAGTGTTGATCCAGAGTTAAAGATTATTGACATGGTTCACAGGTATAATTGCATAAGTCATAGGAGAATTAACTTTGGATATAGCACTGGAAAAACAATTATTTTGTAAAAAGGTAACATGTTTTTTGTGGTACGAAATACATAATCTCTATATAACATAGTCGTGGCCCGATCATAGCTAGAACAAATGCATGAGGTAGTATCCACAATACACCAATATATAAGATATCTATAAACGGTAAAGACACCATAATAAGAGGAAACCAAAAAGCAATAAAGAAATGTTACATAATATCCATGTCTCTCAAACCATAGCAAAAATGACCAAATGTGTTGTCTTGAAAGATTAGATGAACCTAGAGAAGGTCATTGGTTATCTCAACCAATGGAAGAAAGAGAGGAAGTTATCATAGATCAAATAAAAACCCTAAAGATCGGCACAAACATACCAACTAATCTCAGGTACTAAATTCTGATTATTTAAAAAATAACCTACACATGTTTTCCTGGAGTATAAAATATGTATCATGAGTCCTACCTGCGGTCATATTTCATAAGTTAAACATTAACCAATAGTTTCAAGAAATAATACAAAAATAAAAGTCTTATTCTCAACAAAAAAACTGAGGCGATTATCGTTGAGATAGACAAACTAATGTCCTTAGGACATATAAAAGAGTCTAATTATCCAACATAGATATTAAATCATGTCTCGGTCAAAAATAAAAATAAAAACTGAAGATTGTGCTTGGATTTTACGAACTTAAATAAAGCACACTTGAATGAACCATTTCTCTTACCAAGAATTGACCAGCTTATAGATGTGACATCATGCAACAAAATTTTATCTTTTATAGATGTTGTCACATGATATAATCAAATCTAAATGAAAAAAATCAATAAAATATGACATTCATCACCGAAAGGGGGCTACATCTTATAAATTAATTATATTCAGATTAAAAAGTACCAGAGTAACCTATCAAAGGTAGGTCAATAAAATATTTAAGACTCAGTATAATGGCCTATATTGATGTCATGTTGGTAACAATCCTACACGAGGAATTGTATATGACAGACCTTTTCGAAATATTCGACAACCATAGACGTGTCAATCTTAAACTAAATCTTGATAAATACACCTTCGATGTTTGGTCAGGGAATTTTCTAGGATACATAGTAAGAAATAGAGAAATAAAATTATATTTGAACCAACTCGCTAAACTGGCATTAATGGATACACCTATATATGTAAAAACAATCTAAATCTTATCGGGAATATTAGTCATAGTAAAAAAGGTTTCTACGGTAATCCTCAAACAAATGATTACCTTTTTTCCAAGTATTGAGCGGATGATGAAATTTTTTAGTAGAATCAGTGGACTACATTTCCAGCACATGACCCTTCATATTCCTTAAGATACATTATATAATCAGCATGTATAACATTCTTCTTTTCTATCATGGATCTTTTTAAGGATATCATTACTTCTTCTTGCACTTCTTAAGAAGGTAGAGTTTGATTTTTATGAATAATTTCATTTTGATCCTCTTTGGGAATATTATCTTGAGTGTCCTCCTGTTCTAATCGGACCATATCAGTGGCCTGATTAAAACGCCCAAGTGGAATTTCAATGTTATTATGATTATAACCTTGTTAAACATGGCCGAAATAATTAACATTAAAGTCCAAAATTTGTTGTTCATGTCTTAAAATTACTACTAGTGTGAGGGTCATAAAACTAAAATCTTGTTGAATATTTGGAATAACCAATGAAGAAAGAACTAACCATTTTTTGGCCCAGTTTATTCTCCTGAGGTTGCATGTCATTGACTCAATTAGACACCTACAAACATAAACATACTTTAAATTGGTCATCCGTCCATTCCAGAGCTCATATGGGATTTTAACAGTTACCTTAGTGAAAACTCTATTGAGTATGTATATGAAAAAATTGATGGCTTCCATAGACATATAATGGTAGAGTTGAGTTACTTCTCATACTTCTAACCATAAAAAATGTAATGTATGGTTTCGTCTCTCTTATACACCATTCATGCGGGGTGAACCCAATATTCTTTACTGATAGACTATACCACACTTCTCCAGATTTTTTGCAAATGGAATTTGAGGTTGTTCAACCGATCTGTCAAATCTACCATATTATTTACCACCACGATTAGATCTAAAGCTCTTAATATTTTTACCTAGTTGTTGTTTAACTTTGGGCCTAAATTTTTTGAACTTTTCCAAGGCCTCTCTTTATTATAAAAGAGCTTGAGGTACCCAACACGATAGATATCATCTATAAAATATATGAAGTATCATTGCCTATTTCATGATTTCTTTGGAAATGGTCTACATATATCGGTATAAATCAATTTCAAGACTTCGATCGCTCCATTTGCTCCTAAACTTTTAGTTTTGGTCTTCTTCCCCTTGATACATTTGATACACATCTAAATTATAGTGATAAAATGGACCCAATAAACCATCAAGTACAAGCTTATCCATCCTTACTTTGGATATGTGACATAACCGATTGTGTCACAATTTAGAGAAGTTTTCGATTTTATTAATCTTATTCACTGCTAGTTGGGCATTTATGAAAATATTGTGATTATCAATAGTATCTTAAAAATACAAATTATATTTCATTATCAAGTTATCATAACCAAAAATCATATTATTATAAGAGGGAGTCAAACCATTATTTCCCAAAAGACAAGAAAAACCATACATGCCCAACTAGAAAAGAAATCAAGTATCTTCGAAATTTACAAATATACATAACATTCTCCAATAATAAAATATATCATGTGCTAAGCTATAAATTTAAATCACAAATGGCCAACGCTTTGCACGAATCCTAACAGTTTTGGAGATGGGCCTTCCATCCTTAATTAGCCTCTGACTTCTTAGTTTACCCTACAAAGAAATAAAAACATGATTTATTATAGTAGAATCAACCCACCATGTATTATTTTCCAAAAATATAAGATTAAATGTTGAAATAACTAAAGATATAAGATTACGTTTACTTAGCAAGTAAACCCAACATTTCTGACAATCCTTTTTGAGGTGTCCTGTTTATTTGCAGAATAAACATCAACCTACCATCAGTTCATGAGGCTTATTTATCTTATTCAACCCATAACCAGTAATTTTTCATCACCCTTTCACTTTTTTCCCATCCTATTCTAGGAAACTACCATGTTCACTTCAGACTGCTCTATTTTAAGTGTTTCCTCCTCTTGTGCAATGTGTGTAATCAATTCATTAATTGTACACTTTTTCCACGCGTAGTTGTAAGTGGATTGAAAATGCTTAAATTTTCTTATAAGATAATGAAAAATGAACCTTATTATACATTATTTAGTTAATTCTACCTTGATTTCCTTAACTTGGTTGCAATCATAGACTTCCCCAAGATATGCTTTCATAAAGCACATTTTCCATTGTACTTTCGGGTAAAGATCTCATGCATGATACGTTACATTTTTACCTTATCTTATTTTGCAAATTATTTATCAAATTACGTGAGAAACTTTGAGGTATTGATAGTTTCCTTTGGGAAAACCCCATGAAGTGCAGCTGGTATCCCTTAGAGCATGAAGGCCAAACACAATCCATTATACCGTTCCCAATTTCCATACTATTTTGTTTCCTCAAGTGAATTTTCTAAAGTAAAATCATATGGTTTAGGTTTCATTAGTTTGAGGTCATAATCACAACACTTCAAGAATAACTCAAATGTCTTCTTTTCAGTGATTAAAATTTGAGCCATCTAACATTGAGGGTTTGATCCTCATCAAACTATAGCCTATAAAAATTAACTTGAACATATATATAGAATACAACACATACGTAAATTTGACATATAACAACTTAACATACTTGAACATGACGTATACATATAAAACATAACATACCATGATAATATGATATGTCTAGGGGGAAATCATGTTAACACATATCTATGAGTTTTAGAAAATTACAATTAATCATTATTTTAACTATCCTTAGTACTAGTGGAACCCTATAGAAGACTGATTTCACCTACTTAATAACATAAATTTTTCTTAAATACTCGTGAAACCCTATAGAGAGTTGATTTTACATAATTGAATTAAAAAAAATCTAAACGATTATTTTTTAGTAAAGTAACTTCAATTCACGATTAACTTAAATCCAACTATTAACCTTTTAGAGGGGCCATAATATTTGAATTAAATTATCCTTGAACTTTTTTCAGATCTTAGGATCCTCATGAGATCAATTAACCTTCCGGAGAACTGATGAAAGGAATCTATTGTTCACCTACCGAAATCTGAAACCTTAGTCATGCATATCTATATAATCATTAAAGCATATAAAACACTAATTCAACAAATACATACAAAATATAGCATATCTAAACACTTATCATGTGTTATAAATCGTAAAATTATTATTTAAAAAATTAAAAAAATTACGATTTTCATCTCGTTGTGGTTGTGGTTGTGGTTGGGCAAGCCGCCCAGCTATCAACCGTCTGCTGATATCGTCACAGAAGCAGACAATTGTTTTTCTTCGCAAGCTGTAGTTCATCTGCAATGGTAACAACTAGTTCGCCACGGTTCACGTTAGATAGTATTCGACAAGTAATAACATCTGGAGTTACGCGTCGATGAGTCGTTGTCCATGTAGGTCCAATGTGTTCTTTTAAATAATAGTTTGGTTGATTATAAATTCAAAATAGAATTTCTAGCAACCAAATAAACATTATTTAATGAGAAAATCCAAATCCTATTAAATCTATATAATCATGATTTTTTTACATAAATCCTATATCCATATCCGGCAAAGTCAACCGAACAAATAATATCAATGGCATGAATTTCGTATATAAAAACATATATTTGATTCAATAAAATATACAGATGTTGTTTATCATATGAACCACACGAGAGTTTTTGGTTATGATACTAATTGATACAACTAATATTGAATCGTCTGATATAATTTATCATACACGAAATAATAAACTCTCGGATCTTGTGATTAAATAATAGAGATATGATATAGCACTTACGGGTTTGCATGAATCCATTATTAATGATTAATTGTTCATTTAAGCTCTTTTAAATACAACAAAGCAGGGACTAACCTAACATATTTAAATTAAACAAATATCTTAACGTTAGTCTCTTTTATATAGGAAATACAGTTAGCAATCTAATTATATTAAAATTATTACTTTAGCTGTTTTATGGATCGGGGACCACAACAACTAAATTGATTAATCAATTTAGTCAATGAATCATTAGTTCAGGCTTAAGTTTTGAGATTCAGACTCAATCCTTTATAGTGCCAAAATTCAATTCGGTTACCATACTTATACTTTCATAACACATTTACACATATATACTCAATTTCTATTTAATTATATATAATATAATTAATTTGATTACTTATTAATTGGACTATTTTATGACAATGATCAAATATATATTTAGCATACTCGATCCATAATTATTTGAACATTTTAAACTACATAATACCACCACTATTTTAAACTATAAATTCACATCGAAAACATTCTTTTAAATATTCATTCAATAAAAATTATATAAAACTATAATACTACCAAATAGTATTGATTTTAAATAATAAATTATACACGTTCTAAATTATTGATCACTTCTATAGATGTTAGATATCACAAGTTATACACGTTTGAAACTACCGAACACCTAAAAACTAATTACTTACATGAATAAAAATACATAAAAAATATTGGTATTTATTATATTGTATTTATGTATTATACATTTTAAACGAGAGGTTGGACACCATAGACAGACTCTCCTACAATATAAATCTTCCACATAATTTTTTTTGGATCAATAACAAACAAATAATCATAAACAACAGAACTCTTATACTATTTAAAAAAAATATAAGATAAATAAAATATTGTTAATTTTTTATATGCTACAAATTAAGAGTATTCAACTTTTTCGATAATATTATTATATATATTATCTGTAAATCTAATTTTATAAATACGAATTATTTTATTTAATTAAATTTATAACCATTCTACTTATTTGTGGAAAAAAATATATTAGTTATATGTTTTTTATAAATATGATTACTAATATAGCTTGAGAGTTATTGTGGATTAAACTAATCTACCTATTAATCGTTATTCTTTACCATTTCCGCCGATTTGTTTTTTTGGTACATAAAAGTATTAAATATTATGAAAATAATTTTTACCAATATATGGACACAACATTTTCGCCGACTTGTTTACTATGTTCCTATTTATATTTTCCCACCACATGAGAAACAGTACAAATAAAAAATGAAAGCTAGTAGTATTAGTATAGTCACACCACACGTACTAACGAATATAAGTGCCACTCAGAGAGTGACACGTCCTTTATATAATTGATAGTAGCCCTCTGGGATGGGATTAATATAAGTAGTGGTTAAAACGTTGTAAATGTTACTCGTATTTACCAATTTTATTAGTAGTATATTTGTTTTGTCAGAAAACGTTGTATCGGAAAAGACATGAGGTGTTTTATTGACATGAGGTGTTTTATTGGGCTACTTGTTGCTTTTTCCCGACGCAATTGAATGTGGCGACAAGTTAATTATGGAGAAAGATTCAATATTCTGTGTATTTAAAATGGCCAAACAACACCCTCACGGTCACGGTTTGGGTAGAGATAGATGTCTATCCAATTGCAAGTACATGCCTGCCTCTAACTCTAAACTTTAACAATGCGTATTTCTTTCTACTTTGAATGTATTAGTAGATGGAGTCCATTTTTGACCCGCACACCTATATTTCCAACTTATATAATATTATTTTGAATAAGCATCAACTTAAAAAAAATGGATTGGTTTTCTAAATGGTTTGTTTGATTATATGATTGATATTTATTGATGAGTTTAATATGTTCACTAAGTATTAATCTTTAATATATATATATATAAAAAGTTTATGCTTATGAAATGTATTTTTAATGCGAAGTAAAATTAAAAGTATAATTTGTGTTAGTGTTTAATGTTTTTTTTAAACTAGTTTTGATGGTAACTTATGTTTGATTGAGAATATCTCGTTATATGTTTTTATATTTTGTTTTTTTTATATAAGTATAAATAATGTAATTTTGTATAATTACATGTTGGAATATATTTATTTAATATATTTATAGACTAATAATAATTTGGACCGATATGCTAAATAAACATATTCGGTTATTGTCTTAAGGAAGTCCAAATTAAAAGTAGTCGAGTTAATTATTTAATTAACTAAATTGGATCTATGGGTAAAAAGGCGTTATGGGCTCAAGTGTGGTAACCGGGTTGAATTTGGGCACTGTGATGAAGAGGGCCCAAATCTCAACACTTAAGCCTGAATTAATAAATCAGGGATATAAATTGAATTATCAATTTATTGGGTTATGGTCCCGGACACAAGGAAGTAACAAAGGATGGGCTTTACAATGTTGGGCTTCACATTGTAAAATCTATAAATAAGGGGCTAGGTTTAGGTATTTCATCACTCTAAACCCTAATCAGAAATACGGCCGCTTCCTTAGTGTCTGGAAACTTTTTCCTCTTATCTAATCTGATTCTGCAGGTTTCTTAGTTTCATAAACGGAATCGCCGGAGAACGTGGAATCGCTAAAGAACGCAAAAAATAACTGTAGAGAATACTAAATGGATAGCAGCAGGCAAACCCGTAAGTATTCTTGTTTTTTTTGTTTCTTCTATAGATGAATCTAGAAAAAGGGTTTTATTATTTTTTTCCGCGATTTGTTATATATTATTTGATGCGATTTCGGATAATATATAACAATTGGTATCAGAGCCAGGTTAAACCCTTTTTGGATTCAGTAGAATAATCAAATTGAGTATTGATAGATAAAAAACGCATGTTTTTCTTCATTGTAAAGAATCCATGTCATTGGGATTATGTGTTAATTGAATTGGTATGGCATGGATTTAGGGATTGTATGAAAAGCATGTTATGTGATTTATTGTATTGAAACACATGTTTTATTATCAGGAAATTGCAATTTTTATAGTTTGGGGATTTTTTTTTTATTTGGGGTAAAATTAGGGTTTATTGATGTCTGGAATTTTTATCCCAAAATTAGCATCAAATCAACCCTAAATAACGAATAAAATCAAAATTATTGGGACAGTGGCTCATCGACAGCTTAACCCCTGATGTTAACGCTGACCGAAGGCTGTCCGGCGATAAACACAGTAGCCCCAAAAGAATAGGGACAAAAAAAAAATACCCAAACGATAATAACAGCATATAAATACAGGCTGGACCCACCCAAAACAATTGGTGGGCCCGTTTAGGACCTGCAGCCTACTGCAAATTGCAGCAGGCAGGTAAGCTGCTGCAATTTGCAGCAGCGGTAGACTGCTGCGCCTGCTGCAAATTGCAGCAGGGCTTAATATTTGCAGCAGCCTGCTGCACGTGCAGGCTGCTGCAAATATTAAGTTAAATAATAATAAAAAAAGTTATTAATTTGAAAATATTTGAACAATATATTTCACAAAAATAATACTTTGATATTTTTTTTGTATGTGTATTTGTGAATTAAATTGTATGTGTGTGAATGATTAAATGACGATGCATGACTAAGGTTTCGTAGCCGGTAGGTGAAATTAAGAAATTAATTTAATCGGCCCTCCGGAAGGTTAAAATTAATTTTCTTAAGGATCCTAGGCTTCGAAATGTTCGGGGATTAATTTAAATTCAAATATTATCGGCCCTCCGGAAGGTTCATGTTTGGGTTTAAATTAATCATGAACGGGAGAAAATAAAAGAAAATAGTTGTTGTGATGATTTTAATTTTAAAGTAAATGACATCGGCCCTCCGGAAGGTCTCATTGGTACTTAGAAAATTAAAATAATAATCATGCTATTTTTTTTTCTCAAACTCATAAAATTGCATGTTAGTATGATTTGCCCTCCGGTATCTATTATCAATGAATTTTATGTTTTACATGTATTTGTCATATTCATGCATATGTTTTCAGAAATATGTCAATATGCTAAATGTGTTTTGTGTTGATTGTTCTTATTATAGTATCCATGGGTTACAATTTTTTGGGGAATCGTCCACCGACGTTGGATTGTTCGGACTTCCAATTGTGGAAGGAAGAAATGTTGCTGTTTTTATCTGTACATGATTACGACTATGCACTGATAACTCCCAAACCATCTCCCCTTAGTCCGGAAAGTACACCGGATGAAACTAAGGCTGATGAAAAGTGGGAAAGGTCAAATAAGTTATGCATGGCGCTCATGTTACAGGGTATACCAGTAGCATTGCGTGGGGCTGTCCCTAAAGGTGTTAACACTGCCTCGGTCTTTCTCACGGAGATTGAGAAAGCCTTTGCCAAAAATGAAAAGCTAGAGATGCAGCGTTTGCTCATCGAGCTAGCTACCAAAAAGTATAATGGCAAAGGTAAAATCCGGGAGCACATTCTGGGAATATCGATGATTGGCCAAAAGTTAAAGGCAATCGGTTTAGACTTACCTGAGGAATGCATAGTGGGATTCACATTTCATTCGCTGCCAGACCGGTTTAAGTATTTCCAGTCCACCTATAACTGCATGCGAGAAAAGTGGAATATCAATGAGTTGATTTCCCACGCTGCACAGGAGGAGGAAAGACTTAAAGGCACAGCGCCTGAGGCTAATGTGATTACATCACCTAATAAGGCAGGACCTAAGCGGAAAGCAGATGGCAAAGGACCAGGTCAAGGTCCGGTAAAGAAGAAAAATCCTGAGGAATCGACTGTAGGTCGATGCTTTTTCTGCAAAGAGAAAGGACATCTGAAGAAGGATTGTGAGAAACGCCGGGCTTACATGATAAGCAAAGGTACTCCCACATCTTTGGTTGTTTCAGAAAGTAATATAGTTTCTGTTAAAAGGAATACTTGGTGGGTTGATTCGGCTGCAACAACTCATGTTTGTGTTTCTTTGCAGGGTACGTCAAAGAGCAGGATGCTAAGTGATGATGAAAGATCCATTTTCACAGCAAACGGGAGCTCATGTGATGTTTTAGCTATTTGTGATTTTTCTTTAAAACTTTCCACTGGACATGTATTATTTTTAGAGGATGTAATGTATGTTCCCACTTTTCGAAGGAACTTAATTTCTTTTCCAGTTTTAGACTTGCAAGGTTACTCTTGTCTGATGGGAAACAATTGTTTTACACTCTCTCTAAATAATATGATTGTTGGAAATGGAAATTTGATTAAAGAGGATAATTTGTATTTGTTGAATACTATTAATAATCACAATATTTCTATGAATACACAACGTACACCGAACAACATTACTAAATCTGAAAGATCTTCTAAACTGTGGCACAAGCGGTTAGGTCATATATCCAACGTTAGGATGGACAAGCTTGTTGCTGAAGGTTTATTAGGACCCCTTGATTACTCTGACTTCGGTATATGCGTCGAGTGTATCAAAGGGAAACAAACCAAAGATAAAAGGATATGAGCATATAGAGCGAAAGAAGTCTTAGAGTTGATACATACCGACATTTGTGGACCGTTTCCACAGGAATCGTGGAACGGGCAGCGGTACTTTATATCATTCATCGACGACTACTCTCGTTTTGGTTACCTGTATCTTCTTCATGAAAAGTCTGAGGCCTTGGACAAGTTCATAACTTTTAAGACCGAGGTTGAGAAACAACTTGGTAAAAGCATTAAGACCGTTAGATCTGACCGTGGTGGTGAATACTATGGTAGATATGACGGATCGGGTGAACAACGTCCAGGACCCTTTGCACAGTACCTAGAGAAGTATGGAATAGTCCCTCAATACACTATGCCCGGTTCACCTCGCATGAACGGTGTATCTGAGAGACGGAACCGAACACTAAAAGATATGGTTAGAAGCATGATAAGTCACTCATCTCTACCATTATCTCTCTGGGGGGGAAGCCATCAAATGTGCCGCTTATATACTCAATCGAGTACCCACAAAGGCTACTGTTAGGACTCCATATGAGCTTTGGAATGGGCGTAAACCTAATTTAAAGCATCTGCATGTGTGGGGTTGTCCAGCTGAGGCGAGGCCTTACAAACCTCAAGAAAAGAAACTGGACCCAAAAACAGTTAGTTGTTTCTTCATAGGTTATTCCGAACATTCTAGAGGGTTTAAGTTTTATGATTCTCTCACTGGTACAATATTTGAGACAGGAACGGCCAAGTTTCTAGAGGATGTTGAGTTTGGGGGGAAGAATAAGGGAACATATATTGATTTTGAGGAAGAATCCATAAAGATTCATGAAGGTTTTAATAGGGATACTGAGATATCTGAAGATTGGGCGGTAATGCCAATCATTTCGATCCCATTAGAACAAGGTAATCCTCAGATTAACAATGATGCTCCACTTGAGGGTTCTAACCAGGATACAGAGATTCAGGTAGAACAAGAGGAACCTCAAGATAATCTTCCACAAGGGAATCAAAATGACATCGTTCATAATGATCAAACTCTACCTCCTCAAGAAGTGCAACAGGAGGAAATAGTGCCATTAAGAAGGTCCACTAGAGAAAGGAAGAGTACTATAGGTCCAGAATTTATAGTATATCTTCAGGAGCATGATGAGTTATGTGCTGGAACTGTAGATGATCCCTCATCCTACAAACAGGCCATGGCAAGCTCTGAATCTCAAAAGTGGATTGACGCTATGAAAGAAGAGTATAAATCAATGCAGGATAATGCGGTATGGGATCTTGTCCCATTACCTGAAGGGAAAAAGGCAATTGGTTGTAAATGGGTTTACAAAACCAAACACGATTCCCTGGGTAATGTGGAAAGACATAAAGCACGTCTTGTAGCGAAAGGTTATACTCAGCGTGAAGGGATTGATTTTAAAGAAACTTTCGCTCCAGTATCGACGAAGGATTCCTTTAGAACAATCATGGCATTAGTTGCACATTTTGACCTTGAGCTTCATCAGATGGATGTTAAGACCGCTTTTCTCAATGGTAATATTGAGGAAACGATCTACATGCTGCAACCAGAACACTTTGTAGAAAGTAACTCAAAAGATCTGGTTTGCAGACTTAAGAAATCCATTTATGGGCTTAAACAAGCTTCTCGTCAATGGTATCACAAATTCCTTGAGGTGATAGTCGGTTATGACTTTGAGATCAACTCGGTTGAGGATTGTGTTTATCACAAGTTCAGTGGGAGTAATTTCATATTTCTTATATTATATGTGGATGACATATTGCTTGCCTCGAACAATAAGGAATTGTTACACACTACAAAAAGATTTCTATCAGACAAGTTTGATATGAAGGATCTTGGTGATGCCAGTTTTGTGTTAGGAATCCAGATACATCGAGATCGTTCTCGTGGTATTCTTGGATTATCACAAAAATCATACATTAAAAGTGTGTTACAACGTTACGGATTGGCAGATTGCAAACCCCTAAGTACCCCTATAGCAAAGGGTGACAGACTTAGTCTGAGTCAATGTCCTAAGACAAAACTTGAGATTGAGGAAATGAAAACGATCCCTTATGCTTCTGCAGTTGGGAGTTTAATGTATGCTCAAGTTTGTACTAGGCCGGACATTTCCTTTGCTGTAAACATGTTGGGGAGATATGTTAGTAACCCAGGAATGGATCACTGGAAAGCAGTTAAAAGAGTACTCCGATATCTGCAAGGAACAAAGGGGCACATGTTGACATATAGGAAGTCAGATAAACTGGAGATCATCGGGTATTCCGACTCGGATTTTGGTGGATGCGCAGACACATTAAAAAGCACGTCAGGCAACATATTCTTATTGGCTGGAGGTGCAATATCCTGGAAAAGTGTAAAGCAAACACTTATTGCATCGTCCACCATGGCAGCAGAATTTGTTGCATGCTTTGAGGCATCAAACCAGGCACTATGGCTGCGGAATTTTGTTACTGGATTACGCATTGTACAAGGGATAGAAGGCCCTATGAGGTTATATTGCGATAACAATTCCGCAGTGCAGTACTCTAACAGTAACAGGAGCGCGTCTAAATCCAAACACATAGACATAAAGTTTCTGTCTGTTAAAGAAAGAGTACAAATGGGTCAGATAAGTATAGAGCACATTGGAACAAACTCCATGATAGCAGATCCCCTAACAAAGGCGGTTTTGCCTAAGGTTTTCCAGGGACACACCATCAGTATGGGTGTAGTTGATTTAGAGGATTGTTAGTTTCAGTGGGAGAGTTTATAATAGGATCTGATGTTATATTTTGCAGTATTGTGCACATTAAAGTTTATTGCAATATATATATGCTTGGAAATATTTATTGATATTTGTACTGTATTGGATCTCCAAAAGTAGGAACCATTTAAGAATAGATATGTACGATTACAAGCCATATTACTCTTAGACCACCCTCCATAATTGGCCCAAGTAATTGATTGATTATGGTAATGTGATTACTGTTGCATCCTATTGTTCACATTACGAGAAATAGGTCTTTAGTCCTTTATTATTATCAATCATGTACGGGGTTGTACCGTTTGCCCATTGACAATGAATATAGGGATCCCATTAAAGTTGAATATGTATTCTTGAGTAGCATATGACGGTCCAAGTGGGAGATTGTTGGAATATATTTATTTAATATATTTATAGACTAATAATAATTTGGACCGATATGCTAAATAAACATATTCGGTTATTGTCTTAAGGAAGTCCAAATTAAAAGTAGTCGAGTTAATTATTTAATTAACTAAATTGGATCTATGGGTAAAAAGGCGTTATGGGCTCAAGTGTGGTAACCGGGTTGAATTTGGGCACTGTGATGAAGAGGGCCCAAATCTCAACACTTAAGCCTGAATTAATAAATCAGGGATATAAATTGAATTATCAATTTATTGGGTTATGGTCCCGGACACAAGGAAGTAACAAAGGATGGGCTTTACAATGTTGGGCTTCACATTGTAAAATCTATAAATAAGGGGCTAGGTTTAGGTATTTCATCACTCTAAACCCTAATCAGAAATACGGCCGCTTCCTTAGTGTCTGGAAACTTTTTCCTCTTATCTAATCTGATTCTGCAGGTTTCTTAGTTTCATAAACGGAATCGCCGGAGAACGTGGAATCGCTAAAGAACGCAAAAAATAACTGTAGAGAATACTAAATGGATAGCAGCAGGCAAACCCGTAAGTATTCTTGTTTTTTTTGTTTCTTCTATAGATGAATCTAGAAAAAGGGTTTTATTATTTTTTTCCGCGATTTGTTATATATTATTTGATGCGATTTCGGATAATATATAACATTACAATATTGTGCGTTTTTAGTTTGAATGATCGTACTGTTTTATTTTTAGTTCACAAAAAAATTAAATATTAGTTGATATATGTTTTTATTTATATATTATCGTTCTCAACTCTAACCGATGTAGGATTTTGGTCGTGACAAATCATCATTTCGAATAAAGTACAACTTTAATCTCTTCTTAATTGACTTTTATTCATCCACTCTGATCAGATTGTGGACCACCCGGGCTATGAATGCATTATAGATTTATGTGTTCACTCTAATAATACCACATTGTTTGAGTCATAGATGTCTACAACAGATCTTTCAACTTGAACCTAGTTGGTCGATCATGTTGATTTACCCACATAACATTATGTTCGGGTCTTGACTCCTGATATTATTTGTTGGAAATATGAGTAGAACATATTCTACTTCCGTCTATCAGTATGAACAAACCGATCTCCACACTAGTATGATATTTTGGATTTGGGTAAGAGAGATTGTACGACTTTGCTTTTGGTCCACTTCTAAAAAACCTTAGACTAGTTGAGATATATTCTCACTTATATATCATTGATCATTCACATGTTTAACCGATGTGAGCCTTTCGTGGCACCTAACAATTATTAAATCTCATAAAAATATATAAATGTATATACTCGTTGGGCTAATGTGTATTTTAAGGGAGGAACCTTAATCCAAAATTTTAGTATTGGGCTCTAATAACCCAATAATGTTATGGTCCATTGCAACGACTAGAACATCAGAGTATAGTTGATAGTAAAACTTAGAGGCTAAATAAGTGAATATAATAGATATTTGGATAAATTAGACAATGAAAGGTTAGTTAATGGACCTAAAGATAATTACTGAATTATATTAACCAACTATATATAGCTATAAATAAACAATAATTCAGACTACCACATATTTACAATCTAATGTCGTATTTAGTTTTATTTTTCCTAACTTTTTTCTTTTATGCAGGTTTTCTTCAAAGAATCCATCAAGTCCTATACTAGGTTATGATATTGGGATGACCAAGGGTTTTAAACCCTTATAATTTGTGTTTTGGATATGTTAAACTTTGATTAAATCTCCTAATAATATGATGTACAATTGATTCAGTTTGGGAGAAAAACTCTATTTTTTTAGATTTTTAATACCTAAACCATGTCTAGGTGATAGAGAACATAAAATCACATGCTACGATTAGATGGTATGGTTAAGGGTACATAATTAGACATACGTGTTGTGTATTTTAAATGCATATTTGATTTCAAAACATTAATGACAAAATCTTAATTCTAATAAATTTGAGGATTTTGTCAATTTTTTAGAATCGTTAGGGTTTACTGGAATCTGGGGTAAAATCATCACAAAACACCTTTAGTAAGGGGCTCGCCTTGGCGAACTTCAGGCTTTGCTGCTGTGTACCTGTTAGTAGAATTTTTTTTTGTGGATGTGGTTGACTGCATTGGACCTCATTCAATATAGTAGCAACCAAATAAAACTTTGAGCACCATTGATATTATATGTGTGTTTAGGTGCAACATGACCAAAATAAGTATATTTGACATTTCATTACGCTTATATATTAAATTATAACATGTTTATATCAAATACGTTTAGGGTGACTGTTTCAATTCCTATGACATGTTTGTGTGATGTGCTATATGTTTAATGGTTTAGAGTTATATAAACTCATTATGTGCTTATTGAGAAACATCTATTGTTCATGAATGTATGACATTAAATAAATTTTAACAGAACGTGTCAAGACACCAATTAACTTAGATAGATATGTGTATAGGAAGCCTAATAATTTTATACGTCTTTCTGTGTTTCATAAAGATTTGTAATAATCTTAGTTTCGTAATATTCATATTCTTAGTATGAACCTATATTAGAGTATACAAATTTAATTTTAATAATTCCTTTAATTTTTAATACATCTTGTATGCATAAATATATTATGCCATGTTAAGTAATCATCATGCGAACACAAGTAAATAAAATTAATTTTTTGTTCATATCAACTTTAGAAGTACATATTTTTCCCTTTATGGTACATGTGTATCATTTTCCAACCAACATATTTATTTCCAGACATAACGAGTTTGTTAGATTCATACACAAAAAATATTAAAGTCTTAACCAAAATATCATCAAACACTAAAGTTTTTTTAATCTCTGAAATATATTGAAAATTTGTGAAAATTATTGGTTTTCCACTTGGAAACACTAATTCGACGTTTACATATTTCTCCATTTTTATTTTTTTAGTGTTACCATTCTTATATAAAGTGTATTGCTACTTTATTTAAAAAATTTACAAACATTTTCTCATGGAAACCATATACTAATGAAATTTATCATACCACTAACTAGAGAATTATTCGGTGGCGACCAAAATCTCACATCGGCTAGACATATGAATGGTCAATGGTATACAAGTAAGAATATATCTATACTTGTATGAATTATTTTAAAAGGGGTCCAAAAGAAAAGTTGTGCGATCTTTCGATCCCAAAGCATAAAATATCATAATAGTGCAAAAATCAGGTTGCTCATACTTTATACATAAGCATAATATATGCCCAACAATATTTCTAAAATTGTTGAGAGTTCCAAGCACAGAAATAGTATCATGTGGGTAAGATTCTTAGGTATCAAACAAGATAGACCAACCATGCTTAAGGTGAAAGATCTATTGTAAAAATTTATAATTAATACAATGTGATATGATTAAAGTGAGCATATAAAACCTGTTGTAAAACTCCACGACTCAGGTATTGAAACCATAACACAACCCGATTAGAGTGAGTAGATTAAATTCAACTGAGATGAGGTTATTCATGCTCAAGATAAAATATATGTTGTAAAGCTATATGACTCAAACAATATAGTCTTATTAGAGTGAGCAGATGGATCCGTTGTAAAGCTCTGCGACTCATGTGCTGAACCCTAGAACAACCTAATTAGAGTGATCGCACACTGGTTACACGTGAGAATGATTAATGATATATAAGTAATAATATATCTCAACTAGTATAAGACTTTTTGGAAGTGAACAAAAAGAAAAGTCATGCGTGCATGCGGGCCCAAAATGGATAATATAATACCAGTACGGAGATCAAATTGTTCATACTAATTTACTAGTACATGCCCAACTATATTAAGTCATCATCATACGAGTAAAGAGTAAATAATGTTTTTTTCTTGTTCATATAAACTTTAGAAATCACATAATTTTTCATTTCTTTGCATGGGTATGCTTTTCCAACCAAGATATTCATTTTCGTCATAACAAAATTACTAGATTCCTATACCAAAACAATTACTGCCTTAACCAAAAGACCACTATACACTAAAGATTTTTTTTTTATCTTGGAAACACATAAAACATTTGTGATAATTATTGTTTTCCATTTTGAAAATTTGGTGTTGCTCATTCGCACATCGCGTTCATCGCTATTTATTCAATTGAACTACATTATTATTCTCTATATTGTTTATCCTCTCATTTTTTCCAAATATTGCAATATTTTATAAAATGGTACGGTCGACCACATACATAACGACTACTTCTATTCTTAATGGAACTTGTTTTGTTTTGTGAGAATCTTCTATTTGGCTAAACCTCGCTAATACGATTGAATTTTCCCTCCATTTTAGCTTTAAAATACGATTCATCATTTATCTTTAAGTTTTTATGAATTTGCTCCATACCATTATTATATCATTCATTAAACAATTGTAATTTTTTAAAATTGAAGCAATTTTGTTATAATTACTCAAACTTGCAATAGGAAATGTCGCTTTTATGGACAAGAACTTTTAAACTACTAATTGAAATTTATGAATCCGAAAGAGAATTTTTTTTCATCTTAAATTCATAATTGACAAACGAAATACAAATTTTTAGTACTTACAATTTCTCTTTAAACATGATATACATTTGGATGTCGGAAGCAAAAACTTTAATTTATCTTGTCACTTTGTCAAATTTGTTATATTAAACCAATCTAACCAAACCTCATTAAGATTCACATTGATAATAGTCATTGCAGTTAGATACAGTGATATCAATTTTTTTTAAATATTAGAAAATAGATACAATACAAACAATTTACGAAAGTTAGGTTACCCGAATTCAACTAAAGATGTAACTTTTTTTTTCTATCGTAAAATAAACTCAAAACTTTTTAGATACACTTATACTATGAATAAAAAAATTTCATACTATTTCTTAAGCTTTTCAATAAAAAAAGTAAAAAAACGATTGTTAGTGGTGTTTTCGTTTCCAGCATTTAAACTATTTACAAAATTTGGGTAAAAAACCATACACTGTACAATTGTTTAAATTATGTTTAAATTTGAAAATAAAAAAATAATAATAAGTTAATCGTGTTTGTGGTGACCGAAACAGTTAATGATGTTTTCGAATTATTTTGAGTGAACAATTTATTTCTTATACATGTTTTGTATCTACGGTGAGAATCCAAAATTACATATTTTAGCATATAAATTTTTTAGTATTCTAAATTGCAATTTTGTTATTTTTAATCCGACTTTTCAAAGTCTAAAATATTTTCTCTATTTGAACCGGTTGCAGATTTTTTAGAACAATTTCTAAATTTATAATTCTAGTATTTATGAGCCTCAATATTTCACATTTAGATTCGATTAGTTTATAAAATCATCTTAAAATAGGATAAGATTGGATTTGTATTTTTCTGTTAGACAAACAATTATAAACCGGGTTTTACACCATTTGTTAAAAATTAAATATCTTAAATCGAAGTTTTATCTAATTTGTTTTCGAAACGTTTATTTGCAGTTCTATTAATTTACTGTTCTGTCCTGGCTGGTTAGGGGTAAAAAGGACACGTGATAGAGCACACGTGCATTCTAAAGGCTAGATTTGGTATTCACCACCTTTGAATTAAGTGGTGAAGGGCAGGGCCACCATAGCCGTGGACCTGGTTGGCGTTGGCATTTTCGTATTGGGTTACTACAGTCGATAGACCCACCGTCCTTACACGTCAGCAATAACGAGTAGACTTTAAATATCATTGAATGTATCAGTTCGCTTTTGCCCTCCACTCTTTATTCCACGTCATTTATAGTCAGCCCTTTATTTAATTTAACATCCAAAACTTTTTATAAGCAACCTTTTTGTTTAAACTTCTTTTAAAATTATTTTTATATGTGCAAAAGAACTAAACATCATCAGTATAGAGATACACACTAGTTGGCAGTCGAATCTTATAGACAACGTTGAAGGATTTCACAACTCATAAGTGTTTATGGAAATTAGTTAAAAATCATTTTATTATTCGAATAGATTATTTTGTAAAATTGTGAAGTCATTTCTTTTATACAAATATTGTTAAAAATAGAAGTTGGAAATAAAAATGTATAACACCCGCTAAAAAGAAGTTTTTTCTAAAAAACACATGAATTGATTGAGATTTTTTTCTCCATCAGTATTATTTTATTTATAAAAATTTGAAGATGCGAGTTTAGGACAGCAGTTAACAATGCCAGAAAAAAAAACCAATGAGCTTTTCCTTTGAGAATTTTTTTTGCAAGGATAAAAGAATCTGTTTCGATGTCTAAATTGGTAATTCTTTAATAGCAAAGAGCTAAACCATCTAACATTGCTCTACATTCAATTACGATAGGAATCCATTTACCATACAAACGACCATAACCGAAAACCACCTTACCCTGACTGTCTTTTACAACCCCTCCTCCACTGGATTCGCCTGAACTATTACAAGTACTGTCAATGTTCAATTTGAATCTCCCAAGCTTAGGATCTTCCATTTAAGCGAGACCGGAATCACTGATTTGTTTAACTGGTTTAAAAAACCAATTGTAACCCCAATTCTAGCATCCTTACCCCTGAATTTTCTTTCGAGTAGGTTAACTCTGTCCATCCCTGTCACAATGTAGATAACGTAATTGATCATATCCATCGAGCTGAGCTCTTTATCTTCATATTTTTTCTTGTTCCTTGCATACCAGATGACCCATATGATAATAGAAGGTAAAATAGGCTGAATGTGTACCTCAGTTATAACAGACCAATAGCAATACCTTATAATATGAGTTAAAGTCATGGTTCCAAAGATGTGAATGTTAAAGATAGCAGCAAAGTAATTCCAAGTGTCCCAGGCTTTTTGGCAACTAACAAATACATGTTTTATGTTTTCACAGCTATCACAATGCTGGCATCGACAGACTAATTGAATTTCTTTTTTTGCATCACAGAATCCACACGTAGCAAGTTCAGAAGAACCCTCCACAAGAGAAATGAGTATTTTTGAGGAGTTACGTTATTCCATGTCTTCTTATAGAGGTTAGAGCTATTACCTTTTTTCCTGATTGTATTCCAAGTTGAATAGTGTGGTCCCACTCTGCTATCTTTTTTCTGACCTTCATAATCAACTCTCCAAAGGATAGAAAAAATTGTTGTTCATTGTTGATCCCAGATATTTGAATGGAATAGAAGAGTTCTTGAAGCCCAAAATGTTCTCCAAATCACAAATCCTCTGAGGTAAAAGTTTATTTGACGTAATAAACTTTGATTTACTCTTATTCACAAACTGGCCAGATATGTCTTCATAGTGATGCAGGAGATTATAGATTTTTAAGACTGAATTAGAGGATCCATTGCAGAAAAGGAGAATTCTGCAAATCCCAAGCATGGTATGTTCATTGAACCTCTGCATTTATATCTTGTATTAGGATGACCATTGGAGAGTATCTTCAGACCCCTTATGAGATACTCTTCAGCCAGAATAAACACGTTGGGTGACAGTGGGTTCACCCTGCCTTAAACCTTTATTGAACATAAAAAATCTCTTGACTTCACCATTTACCAAGACAGAAAAATAGCAATTATCCACATATTTCTCAATTAGCCTTAGAAACCCATTGCTGAACCCAAATGCTGCCAACACACTCAGAAGAAAGGTATGGTCTAGTCTATCAAAGGCTTTGTCCATATCCACTTTAATAAGGATATTTCCTCCCCTGATTTTGATGTTTATATCATGTAATAGTTCACTAGTTATCATTATATTTTCATGTATAGACCTCCCAGCCACAAAAGCTCATTGCTATTCTGAGATTAGATTAAGAAGTAGCATAAAGAGTCTTTTATTGATAACTTTAAATACTATTCTGTTAAAGAAAATAGTTATATTGATAGGCCTGAATTCCTTCCCGAATGTAGGAGATGGATTCTTAGGTATAAGGCATAACACAATAGCAAACACTCCTTTAGGAATATAATTCTCTTTAAATATCTCAGCAATAACCTCACATAGATCTCTTTTAATAATAGGCCAACAATCTCTATAGAATTACTCATTATAGCTAGCAGGATCAGCTGCTGAGTTATGACTCAGATTCTTTATAATTTTATAGATTTCAGCCTTAGAAGGAATAGACATTAGCTTATTGTTATCTTCCCCACTAACTAGCTTAGGAATGAAGTCCAACAGTGTGTTAGAGTTCAATGGATTAAACTGATCAGAGATAAGGTCTTTGAAAAATTCAACTATAGAATCACTAATAGCATTAGGATCCTCAAGCTATTTAGATCCATCCCAAATTCTGAGAATTCTATTTTTTTTATCATTTTCTTTACAAAACTGTGAAAAAAGGCCGTATTCCTTTCTCCATCTCTAACCCAAGTAGAATTAGTATTTTGAGCCCAATATTCTTCTTCATTTTCCAACAAACTAAGATGAGTTTCCATGACAGGTTCAAGAAGAATTCTATCCTCAGTAGATTTAGTATTTTGATAGTTAGTTTATTTGTAGTTTATTTCCTCTTCCATCTTTTTGATGGAATCAAGCACATTTCTAAACACAGTTTTATTCCACACCTTCAACTCATCCTTAAACCTTCTCAGTTTAAAGCAGATGCTTTGAATAGGAGTTCCTTGACCCTCAACAGCCCAATTAGATTCTACCAGCTTGTAGAAACCACTATGTAGAACCCACATATTTAGAAATTTAAAGGAATATTTGATATTTGAAGATCTAGTAGTAATAAAGACCACAATAAGAGAATGGTTTGAATAAGTTTTAGATAGGTGAGTCACACTTGTAGCCTCAAAATAGTTCAACCATTTATCATTGTACAAAACCCTGTCTAAACGCCTTCACTGTCTCTTATTAGTCAAAGTGTATTTATTACTTGAAAAACCTGCATAAATCAAATTACAGTCTAAAATAAAGTTATTGAATTCATTCATGCTGGATGCACAGTTAGAAATGCAATGGATCTGCTCATCAAGGTTAACTATTGTGTTGAAATCCCCTAATACAATCCATTCCATATAACCATCCTCCATAGCTCTCAGCTTCTCCCAAAGGATAATTCTTACACTTTTAGTACACTTAGATAGATCACAGAAACCCTCAACCTCTTAGTCAGATCTTTATGCTTCATGTTGAGATGAATAAACTGGTCATCATCAAAGATAATATCCACTTTATAATCATCCTTCCACATAACCCAAACCTTATTGCTGATGTTGTGAGTGTAACCATGAAATCTCAGCTTCCTTGAAATAGATTCAAGCTTAGAATTAGTGATCATAGGCTCCTGAAGAGCCAAAAATATGGTTTTACAGATCTTTTTAAAGATTTAATCCTTGATAATGTTTCTTTATTCCCCAAACCACGAACATTCCAATCTAGTATTGAAATGGTCATTTGGATGATTTTGGATGTTTAGCAACACTTTTGCGTTGCATTAGTTTAGGATTGATCTGACTCATTGAGTTTGTAACTTTCAGTTTCTTCCATTTCTATGGTCTTTTTTCTTAACATCTTTACTACTTTTACCAAGACAAGGAGGTAGACTGCGAGTTGTTTCTATTGTAGGGGATGAGACTTCATTAACTGTATCCCGAAGACCAGCATTGGTGTGATTCAGACCCAGATCAATCATATGCAAAGCTTCAATAATTTCAGAGCTATCTACACCCAAAGGTAATTGGTGACCAGTTGTAGAGAGCTTTAAAGTTTTAACATTCTCCAGATGTTTTCCATTGCAGTCTGTAGATTCACCCCCAGTAATCATTTTCCTTTTGCTTGTCAATATCAACATTAACAACAATTGACTTGTTTTTTTGTGCAAGAGAGATCAGATGGGTTGTGTTATCAACTTCCTCAGTATTCTTGGGTTCATTCACCACCATAGGACCATCAAGAGGGATGAGTTTGTAGACTTTCTTGAAAGCATTTTCAGAGGGCCCAAGATGATAGCACTTCTTACAATAATTTGGGTAATTTCTATACTCTAATCTCTGCCAAAAACCTTCTTGGCCAAATGTTATCCATATTTTCTTTGAGATCGGCATAAAAACATCAACTTCCACCCATGTTCTGTAAAATTTAAACTTAGCTCGATTCTTCATAGGAACCCATATATTTAGAGAAGTACCCAAACTCGTAGCAACCTCCAGAACTGTTTCTTCTTTGAACATAAATTCTGGGAGGTTGGGAAGATTGATATACACCGTAGTGACTGGATTCTCATATTTGGGGTTGAAATAAGGTCCCCACTTAAAGATACACATAGTTGTATTCCCAATGATCCATACATTCTTGCGCCATAGTTTCTTTAGGTCTTCCAACATATTGAATTCAATGAATATGTGCATGTAATCGTACTTGCTGATATTGTAATCTCCTATGAACCTGAATTCATCAAAGAATTCCTTAATTAAGTTGTTATTTGGTCTGCCTGTAGCAAACTTGCCAACAATGTGTGTGTTTTGAGTTAGATTTTAATCTCTCTCTATCTACAGCTTGAAAAGACAATACATGGAAATCTTTATCGAAATTTCTTTTAATATTCTCATGTCATATCTTATGAAGCGTGGGTTTGAACAAATCAACATAGTTCTTTATAACTAATTCTGAATTCTTGCTTGTAACAGGATCATATACTGGATTGTTTCTGATCTTAGGAAGATGAGTATGAGTTTTCTACAATGGTGGAAAGTTAATGTTGAGATCGGTAGATCTACAAGCTGGAGAGGAGGACTCTTCTTCTTCTATGATCAAACGAGAATCAGAGTAGAAAGCTGAAGAAGTATAAAATTAGGGTTGATAAGATTCTTAATATTTAGCTCCATTTCTTGGAGCTTTTGTAACTGCCCATTAAAATATCCATTCTCATATTATACTTCTTCAAATTGATTGAGAAATTTATGACAACGTTAAAGTTATAACTCTTAAAAAAATTATTCATATCATTTATTGTTTAACTTTTTTTAAAAAACTACAATAAATTTTAAAAACTTAAATACAAATAATAAAAAATTTAGATTCAGATTTGACAAAAAAATAATCTTACATGAAATTGAAATTTTTATATATAAAAAACTCGAAAAGTTGTGACCAATCATAAAATTTTTAGGTGGTGTCATACTTTAAAAAAAATATTTTCTGAAAACCTTTTTCTTTTCCAAAAAACAAAATATTTTAAACTCACTTTTGATCACAAAAATGTTATTAACGGTTATAATTTGAGTTTTAATAGTTATAATTCGAATTTTAACCGGTAGTACGCTCGAATCATTTAAATTTATACGGATCACAACCACGATCAACATGTGAATGACGGTGGTGACATACATGTGTTAGATGCGATCAAAGTTTCACGTCGATTAGACATGAAAATGACCGACTCTATATAAGTAAGAATATATCTCCACTAGGAAAAAGTTTTTTGGAAATGGATAAAAACAAAGCTATACAGATCTTCACATCCAATACGACAAAATCATACCAACGCGGAAATGATACGACTAATTGAAATGTATCAAAATAATGTGAATTTATTGATATGACATTGTCTAAAATAACCAAAAGTGTAATCCCTGAAAGTGAAAAGATAAAATCATTGTATAGTTTATTGGATATCAAATTAATTTTTAAAAGATTTTTTTAAATATATAATATTAACATATATTTAGAAAATATTTATTTTCAATAGAAAATTACCAAAAAAAAATAGATGATGAAATATACAACTAAATTTTAAATAAAACTGTTACCAATATTTGTGGTAAATATTTTAATAAAATTACTAAATATTTGTGGCTGGTATATTTTATATTTATTTATTAAAATATTTATATAATAAATATAATTTTTTTTTACGTTTAACAAAAATGACAAATAAATTTGATTTTACTAGGTATGTTGTAGAATGATAATGATTTTAGTATATATACATAACACCTAAAACATGTTTATCTTTAAAAATTGTGATTGACAACCTCCAAATATGTTATAAAAATCAAATTAATTTGATATTCGCTTTTAACATAATTATTATCATATTTTTTTCCAAAAATAAAAGAAAAAGGCAAGTGGAAAAGAGAAGATAGGTAATGAAGGGAGGAGAAAGATGCATGCACCAATTGGAAGAGAACTGGTGTTTCTTAGTTGAGCAACAGATGGTAGAGTGGAGACATGATCCACTCTTCTTTTCCCTCTCTGCAGTAGTAGTTGCTTCACACTATTAACTACTGTATGTCATCTTTCTCTTTATTATCTACTATATTTGTGTGTTGTGTATAAAGACCCACGCATACATTTAAGTTTTACCCTAAGAATCTGACAGTGATTCATCAACACACACTCACGATCACACAGTATCAACTATTTGTGTGTTTCTTTAACGGAAGCGGCCCTGTCTTCGTAGGGTCAACTACTGTAGTTTCCTTATCATCAATTCAATAAAATCCAACACTTTCCCTTTTCCTATTTATATCTATCCTCAAAGATATCCTTATTATCTTCATTTTATTTATTTTTCTTTTATTATTAAATCATCACTGCAATATAAATTACTTTTAAAAGTTGAGATTTAATTTTCTAAATGACATGAAAGTGAAAAGTATAACTTTTTTTCTTTTTATTATAGATTTTTCATCCCAATGAATTTTTTGATTTTTCATTTGTGTTTTCTAAAAATGCTTTGAAGGTAAAATTCTGAAAAAAAAACAAGCAAACTACAATTTATATTTCTAATTTTTTAGTAAATAAAAATTGTTAGATCACTTAGAAATTCGATTCATTTCGTTTGAATTTCTTCTTTCAATGTCTTAATTTCTTTTTGAATATTAGGTACGAGGGTATACTAATTATTTTTCTAAAGTTTCATCTGATAAAATATTTTTGCTATTAAAAGAATTCATGGATAATATATATATATAGAATTAATTTCTTTTGTTATTGAATCTAGTTAAAATGTGAATATAATGAGAACGAGTTTTCAAGATTCATTTTGTTGATTTTTTTATGAATATGATTCATTATAGCAAAACAAAATATATATTTAAATTTACAAATGAATAAAACATATTATAATTAACGTCACAATACTATCCTACACAAAACATTGTAAAACTATATTTTTAAAACTACAATAATTTTTTCGGTAAACATCAAAACATTGTAGAACTATATTTTTAAAACAATAATTTTCTCGGTAAACATATCAATTTATACTTGTATTTGATAATACTTGTATGAGTTTTTAATAAAATGTTGGTTGATAAACAAATTTATTAAAAAAAATTTGGATTAATTTTCTTAATTTATAAATAATAGTCTTGAGTTCATGATTAACCCGTCTAAATATAACCGTCTAAATATAATGTTTTATTTTTACCGAATGACCTAATATTATAAACACAATTTTTATTAATTTTGAAACAAAATCTTTCATTAACCTAGATTATTTCAATTATATATTTAAATCTTATACTAGTATATCTATAATTAAATATAATTAATAATTACTGTATTTATGATCAAACTATATATTTAATTTTATAAATTAGATTTAAATGAAAGTTCAACCGGTACCAATCAAAATAATGTTTATGTGTCACAATGACTTCCAACTTGTATAAGTTTGAACGAATCCAATATCGGTTTATAATAATTTTAAGTTATTTTTCTTAGATGGATTGTTTTTATAATAATAAAAACAAATTTACATACAACACATATCCATACACAATTAAGTTATTTGGATATTTTAACACTTTCTTTTTGAAAAAAATATCCAAACATGGATATACTAGCATTCAACAAATTTTGAAACTTTTTACAACGATGTTTATGAGTTTCATGTTCTTCGTGAAAACCTGTAAGTTTTATGATGCCAAGAGGCTTTCATTTTTTTGCTACTACCGACACTGCGGTGATAATTACAAAAGAAAGAATAAGTTTTTTTTTTTAATTTTTAGAAAACTCGATTTTTATATTTTCATGTTGGATTTGTTTCTTCAAAAACTTAAATTTTTATACTTTTGAACATATAAATAAAAAAATTTGTTTGCTTGACAATTTACACACTTTCTCTTGTTAAATTATTCTAATTTTAATATGTCTAAAACAAGGCTATGATAACAATTTCAAATATGATATCTTAAAATTTAGATATCATGAAATTATATAAATTCATGAATACAAAAATTAAATTCAAATATAGTTCGTGAGTAATTTTTTTTAATGATTCTCCAATTTTTTTGTTTGAATATTTGAATGTTTCAAATGTATGTGGTGTATATCTTAATGACAATTTATGGTGAAATTAGACTCATCGTGTCTTTACACTTTCATTAATCATAATATTTTTTTGTCATTTGTAAATGTTTAGATCACGAAATTCAAAGTTTATCATAAAAAAAAATTGTATTCTTTCTCACCTCATTATTTTTGTTTCACTACAAATCTTCTTTTGTTAGGCCACAACATCCAAAAATTGTGATACGACTTTCTTTTTTTAGAGAAAAGACTTTATAACTTTAATTATGTTGAAAATGTGTATATATATTTTTAATTCTTTATAAAATAAAAACTATATCGAGCATTTGTACAACATCTGTAAAAATATTTAGTAGTTCGTAGTTGGTGTGAAAAAATATGATTTAACTTTGAATCCTAAATTTTACTAAAAATATGAATAAATGATATATTAATAATAATAAATTATTATTTAGAAGATTAGGTGATAAACGAGGAGGGACAATATACATACTAAAGTTTATATTAAATCTTCTCTTATGATCTAAACGATTTGTTACATGATTCATTATTTATTCGATTTCAACATTTGTCTTTAAGTAGCCTAATCAGTTTTATGTTCAAGCGGACTATGTAATTCTATGTAGAAGATTTCAACCTTATTAGTAATTCATCTAGTCATTGCGAGATCATCGATTAAAAACAAGATTTGTGTAATATTTTGGACGCTTGCTATCTTTGTCATGCAAATGTTGTGTGCAACCGATCAGTCCTATTTGGTGGCCACCAAATCGTACCATAACATACTTTTGACTAGAATCTAAATATTCTTTATATATGCTCGTGTTATTCTTGACAAGATCAATTTTCTCTATCCAAACAAACCTCGGAGGTGTCCCCGAATTAGTTCGTGCTGATCATGTTATTGTCTCGTTAAAAAATCCTTCATCGACTAAAACTTCCATGGAGGAAAAAAAAATTTTAAGTTAAAAAAGTACAACTAACATGTATCGGATTGCTAGACTCGTTGCAACATCTTGCCGAATCGTAAAAAGTTTAAATTTATTTCGAACTATTTCAGATTGCTTCTAGGTATAGAAGGATATGCATATAATCCTTTCAAATGATGGATACATGAATAAACATATGTCATATTCAGTAGAAAAGTAACAAATATGCTCTAAACTAATTTCATATCCAAACTCATTTAATACAAACCAATACAAGATTTATGCATTACATTGACTTCTCAATTGTATAAGTTTGAGTGAATTAAATATTAGTTCATAGTAATTTTAAGTTAATTTTATAGTCTATTTTTTTACGATGCTAAATAACCAATTCGCAAGTTAACACACCTATTTATACAAAATCATAAATACTTTTTAACTAATTGATGCATAAATATTTTTTATAAACTAGTCGAAGATATAAAATTCATCAATTAACGAAATTCAAACTATTTAAGATGAAATCTAATATATAAATATTAGATTAATCAATCCTCTAAGCATATTTAAAGTTGGAAAGTGAAGTTTGATATGAATTTGGATAAAATAAACATAAAAATACATAGTAGAGTTTATGCAGTCAACTCATGTCACTACTTGTTTTTGGGATTTCGAACACTTTTTTTTCCGACGAAATACCCAAACATGGATGTATTAGCACTCAGCGTACATGGATGTATTAACACTCAATGGGTCATTACAATTTTCTACAATGATATTTATGAGATTTCTGTTTCTTCTAGAGACATGTAAGTTTTATCATGACAAAATACATGTATTTTTTACTATTATTTTGAAAATTAATATTGTTGTATTTTAAGAGATACTAAAATGATAGTTACAAAATAAAAAATAAAATATTTTTTTAGTATCAAATTTGATTTTTATATTTTTTGCTGGAACGTTTTTCCTAAACAATTCAATTTTTTATACTTCTAAACATGTAAACAAATAAATATGTTTCTTTGATGATTTTCACAACTAGTTTTTTTTTAAATTTTAATATGCCTAATATAAGACTATGAAGGTTGGACATAAAATTCAAATATGATCTCTTAAAATTTAGTTGTCATGAGATTATATATGAATTCATGAATACAAAAAATGAATTGAAATATAATTCGTGTTTCATTTTGATTAATGGTTCTCCAATTATTTTTGTACCATTTTTTAATATATTTTTAAATCTATTTAATTTCCCGCTAATAATGTTTTAATGGTAAAACTAGACTCTTCGTGTCTTTATATTTTTATTGATCATAATTTTCCTTGTCACTTGTATTCGTCTAGAACGCTTAATCTTGAAATTCAATGTTTGAGAGATAAAATAACATCATATATATTTTTCATTTCATTATTGTTATTTAACTACTAATCTTCTTTTTTAGGTCACATAATCCTTGGATTGTGACATGACTTTATTATGTTTTTTGAAAACACGTTTATAACTTATATTACATTGAAAGT
This sequence comes from Limnanthes douglasii subsp. nivea, assembly GCA_036936605.1. Taxonomy (NCBI): domain Eukaryota; kingdom Viridiplantae; phylum Streptophyta; class Magnoliopsida; order Brassicales; family Limnanthaceae; genus Limnanthes; species Limnanthes douglasii. The sequence goes on along the minus strand of JAUPFV010000002.1, from coordinate 303,095,311 downwards.
GTATATTTTTTTAATTATTTTATAAAATAAGAAGTACACCAAATATTTATGCAACCATATCCACGAGAATAGTAGTTGTTCGTAATTGGCATGAAAAATCATGATTAAGTAAATCTGAATCCTAAATTGCACTAACATGATGCAAAAATGATATATTAATAATAATAACTTTATTATTGAGAACATCTATTATACATAGAAGTGATCTCTATTTATAAGAACACAATCTATAAGGTAATAAACGAATAGACCCAATATACATATTAAAGTTTATATTAATTATTATCTCATGATGTAAATGGATTACAACATAATTCATTATCAATCCAATTTAAACATTGGTCTCGAATTCACAATCTAATGATATTTATCTTATAGAGGGCCATATAGTTTTATGCAAAGGATTTCTACCTTATGAGTAATCCATTGAGTCATTATGAGAACGTTGATAAAATATTGTTTTAGCCTTAGTTTTTTATGCTTTATTCTTTTAAAAAACTCAACTCCGATCATTTTGTGTTTATTTATGTGTGAACAATAAACGGTAAGAAAGAGAAATGTTAAAATCTTGATTCGCTATAAAGGTGATGATTTTAAGATTGAAATCTCACCACGAGCACCATTTTAAGACTCCATCACCCAACCTAAGCCAAGGCGACCAATCCTCATTTAAGAGAATGATTGGATAAGTCTCAAGTGTTGAAGCTCTTAGAAATAACCCCGTGGGTCCAGATTTTCAAATCAAGAGTAAAAATGGTGGATCCGAATTTACTGCAGTAGAAGAAGAGATTATTTACACAGATGATGAGCTAGTTCTTATAAATGACGTGCCTCATGCTCTTATAAAAGAAGTTGTGATTACTCAAGGGGGTATTCCTTTGATGAATCAATTTTTAGTATGTGAAGGAAAAATAAAAGTTCCTATGTATGAGGTGATGCCGAAAATCAACCTCAATGTTTTAAAGTAAAAAAGCACATGCTCAAGCTGATGCTAAAAATGCTCGTTTATTAGATTAGATTGTTAGCATAGAATGGATAAAGGATCATCTAGTACTAAAAATTCAAGACTGATGATTAAAAAAAATAAAAATATTGTGGCAGTTGTGTTCTCTGTGAAGCCGAAGGATGCAGGTGTTGCTGAAAAGCTGGAGACTAAGATACCCAATGCCTGAGTCTGAGGCCTTAAAATATATGATTGTGGCAGCTAAAGAGCTGGAGCGCGTCGATGGCGTGATTATTTTTGTTGATAACCTGAGTCTGAAGATGTATCAAGCCTGATTGTTTTAAGGTTATTGATTGATGCTGCATATTTGACAATCGAATATTTTGAGAAGTCGAAGCTGAGTTCTTATTCCCTTAAAATTATTGTTATATGTTTTCAAGTTTATGAGAAATATTGAGTTACTGAATCACAAAACTCTTATCAGGATTTCCCCCAAAACTCGTATTTTCAATATTTTGATTGCTATAATCTAACTGTCACGGTGAATCATCAGACTGTTGATATGACTGGGACGACCGAGCCCCTCATCCTTATATTGGAGCAGATATTTAAAGTTGTGAGTCAATTTTCTGATGTGGTCAATATGATAAAATTACCAACCTACCTTTCACTTGTGGATTTAGCAAAAAAAGAACTTGAACTTGAGGGTGAAGGTAAACATCACTTATCTTCATTTTTCAAATTTCTATAGTGTTCTAAAAATTTATTGAGAATAACATTGAATGTTTATTGATTTTTTTTAATTCCTTGACTATGCTGCATCAAACATGTAAAAATTATGCACTATCAATGCATGATCTTTGACCAATTTTAGAGGCTGCAAGTTAGCCATTTGAATAAAATATAATGTTGAAAGCGTTATTTTAATCAAAGATCACTACCAAAGAAAAACTGAAGGTTGAGTTTTAAAATAAGGGGTGACCAAAAGTGTATTGATATATGAATTTCTAGCTAATGTTGAGGCTATGACTCGTCCTGAAGAGGAAACGTCATAGAAGGCCTCTTTAATTTAAAAATTCTATAATGTATTTAAGGTATCATCCAACAATACTTGTTGTATGTTAGTTCGGAAGATTTTTTTCACAAGTTGAACTTTTCCAGGTTGAAGCCATGTCCTCTTGACATAATAAGTTAAATATTGTCAATATAGAATAGGCCGAGGTGAAAAAATCTCGAGAAGCCAAATAAAGTGTCGTTCAGTTTGAGGAGAAAAAGTTGCTAGTAAAACTGAAGGAAACCTTATAAAAAAAATAAGCTCAAAGAAACATTGGCGGTTAAACGTGCTGAATGAGATGAATTTGAGGCTATATTTAAGAAAGAATTGATTGAATGAGCTAAATATGTTCTTAAAAAAATGAAAAAAAATCGTGCATCTTTTCCATACAGAGTATACAGAGATCAACTTAGACTATTTATAGAACTATGTTTCTAAAGAAGAAAGTCCAAATACACACGGGTGATCCGGATTTCCCAAACACGAACCTCTTATAACTACAACAAAATGAAATTATAGGGTTTATGAGCAGCTTATGGAATCCAAAAAGCAAGAGTTGACACAAATTACTGAAGAAGATGATAATCATAATAATGTTGTTGATCCACTGATTGTACCTCATGGAAAAGGTATTTTTCTCCCACCATCTAGCCGGGAAGAATATGGGACTACAAAGCTATTGCACATCCTGCCAAAGGTGGAGCTTCGGCCATGCTGGCTAGAGTGAATCCCTCAATATGAAATATGCTACCTATTATGAGTATGGTTTTTTGTAAGCTTGAAGGTAATTATTTGACTAAAGTCCTCACTTTTGGGGAAATTTTGTTAATAAATTATCCATGATTGAGGTAGTTTTGACTAGTTTATAGATGAAATGAAGCTTATCACTTGTAATTTCTTACGACATATACTTTACTTTTATTTTTCTATCTTTATCATCAAAAGAACTTCACAGTCTAACACTATATTATTCCACTAACAATGATCATTTCTAAAGGGAAAAACCTTAATATGGACCACATGTGATCCTTATTTGGATTATGTCAAAAAATAACCAGACTTAATTTGTTTTGTTTGTATATGAAGGGTGCATGAATCCCTATATAACTTCTTTCAAGAATCATCATATCAAGTTTTGTTTAATTTAGGGGTATATCGACTCTCTAAAGTGTTGATGATTACTCTTTGGAATTATCTTATAATAAGCTTATTATTTTTCTTCATGTTTGGACAAGGGCTAAAGCACCATAGGTGCATAAGAATATGTTCAAAATTATCCCTTGTTGTTTCTTGTTTCTTGGATGAAGGCCAAAGCACTTATATGGGCCAACGACTATGTTTAGATGTAACCTTTGTTTTTTTATTGTTGTTTAAAAGAAGTCTGAAAATATCTTAGGTGTTGAAGACTACATTTAGTTACATCTCAGTCTTATCCTGCTTATTTTAAGAGATTACATAGAGTCCCCGAGATTATTCCATAATCATCATCTATATAGGTTGTTGTTTCTTTCTTGTATAATGTATTATATTGTCTTGATGTAAAATAAATTGAGACTTATGTATTGATAAAAATAAACTTTTTGATAAATGCCTCCCTAAAACCACATCACACAACCAACATAGAAAATAGTACATCGCAAGTGCAATAAATTATTTACATAAAATAAATAAATAAATAGCCAAAAATTTAAGAGAATGATATAGCTTTAGATGCTCTATGTTCCAAGGGCGCCAAATCCTAATGGTTATAGAAGCTACGTAGTTTTTCATGGAAGTTTTTTTTATTCCCCCTGATCATTTCTACCTTAGCATTGCTTGTTATTACTAATGGACTGTAGATTATATATCATGCATTTGATCTAGTAATATCCTCTTAAAATTATATTGTAAAATGATGAAGCTTTGACTATTATGAATAAATATCAGACCTTCTTTCTGAACTCTGTACTCCGAAGATGTCATATAAAGTAAGTTCTCCTAGTATGTTGGTGTCCACACAAGTAAATCTAGTCAAGATCATTTAAGACGAAATACAAACTCGAGCACTGCTCATTTTATCGTATATAATCATGTAAAGAATCTTTGTTGAGCTTTCTGTATCTATCACAACTATTTTGATTTTGACCCCTTAGAGCTGTACTGTAATCAATATTGCATCATTGTGGGATACCACTACTCGTCACATATCATGATCAGTGAACCCTAACACTGGGTATATATTGCGGTTAAGGTGATGTGATATGTGCCCTTGGTGTGGGACTTCCAGATCATCCACATGTCGTATTCTTGAGTTTCTAGGGATTTCAGAGAATGGATCACCTCTAGAAATAACTTCAATTATTTTTCTATTACGAGATAGTTCATAATACTTCTCCTATTCTAAAGAGTGCATTGGTGTTCAAGGCTATCGACTCATCGGGTGTTGCTAGAGCTTGCATCTCATGCTTTAGCGGAGGGTCTTGAACAACAGATACATATATTGGTCATTTATGTTCTTTTTATTAACAAACTTTCAGAGTTTCCTTTATCAATTAAATTATGAAAATGATTTTGCAGAGCCCAACGATTCCTAGTATAATGTTCAATGTCACTGTGGAACTTTCATAACTTGTTATTATCTCTATGTTATTTGGGGATTTGTAACTTCTTTGACCTTTAATAATTTATTATATATTTGGTTCGTTCGTAGATAACTCCCAAATTTTAAGTCAACTTGGTGAATGGTCCCCTAGCAGGGTATTTTTATTTTCAGTTGTTGTTATTATTTTTGTAGTTATTTTTTTGTAATCTATCAACGATATTGATTGTAATGTTTTGTTCATGCAGAATATATAGTATTGCATATGGAGTCCCCTTAATGTGCTTTAGATTCACGTTGCCAATGTCAGTTGTTCATTTCTTTGCACTAGAGGATGGTAATAGGGGTATGTAGTTAAAGTTATTATTTCTCCATCGATTCGTGCTCTAGGAAATATCATTTACCTTGATATGATGTTCCACCTACTTAAGCAAGTCTATGATATTGAGTCTTTTTTTGTATTATGGAATCTGATAGAGGTTCTGACCATATTCCTTGTTTGCGTACTGCAACTGCCACCAAAGCCTAACAATTTTATAATTTAGCATTGTGTCTACAAACCTCAGAGTATATATTTTAAGGTATTCTTCGCCCACTACTTGCAGTAGTTGATATACTTACAATAAATCTCTATTTGAAGATTTTTCTTAATATCTTAAAACTTTTGACTCACCTTGATGAGAGGCTACTGAACCATGTTAAGACGTTGTCTCGGAAGGTCATTAAGAAAAAGCCACGATCTTCCTCTTCTCTTCTACCCCATACTGTATCATCTGATTTTTAAATTATTCATTATGGTTTAGGGTCTCCCTTTCCATTATATTTGTCCATCTTGTGGTTGTTAATGTTTAATGTTAAATATCCATAGAAGATGTTTGGAGGAGACTCATCTTTCTTAAAATTATCATCATCGTCAAGGATAACACTTTTCATATTCTTCTTTATTTTTATTTTTCCGGTGAACGAGTATGTTTGCTTATGACTTGAACCTTGCCACTTCTTGATCAATACATTCCACTATTCTTGTTCTAAAATTTGGGCTGATACCTTTTGGAGTATTGGGCGTAGAAATGGTTTAGCTGAGATGAATAATGGCTCATTGAGAGGTTTCTGTGAGCCTTTTATGTTTGGACTGGAAGATTATCATGACTTTCCTCTATTACGATAAATCCTTGAATGTATTCTTAGTTCACATTAAGATATATTGGTGCATAGTTGTGTTGAGGTTGATTCAGTGCTCGAGGTTTATGATAACGATTCGGTTGGACCTCCGACTGCGGTGTAAGGGTATACTAATATCAAGGTAGGGCCCTGGTGATGCCATATAAATTTGTTAAGGGTTTACCTTAAAAATTAGAGAATATTCTTGATGGTTCGATTGTACTTCCAAATATGAAGGACATGTTGCTGGCCGGCTAGAATCCTATAGAAGCATGATATGGGTTTTGCTACACCTCATAATATAGAAGGCCCTAATGATGATTCGGTTCGAACATTGAATGAGATTTCTCGTAATTTGGTTGGAATCTTCGTCATTTTGGTGGAAAATGATGCCCATTCGACTAGAGCAGAGAACTAAGTGGTAGTCTGACATGCCTTTCCTCAAGCCCATGACTAGAGGGATCTTACTCTCGAAATTGATCTTATTTGCCTTCACTAACATGTTTTGATATAGGGGTTCGCTCATTCTCTCCTTCTTATGTTTACTCATTCCACTATGACCGGAAGATCCTAAACATGAATCGTCTTTGTTGTTATCGGCTATAGCCCATGAGAAGGGATCTTGTACATTTTGGAGCTGGTTTTATGGCCTTTTTTCATCTTGAAGCTTATCGTGTCATCGTCTTCCTCATCTTTATTCCGTCCGGATGTTGGATCGCCTATATTACTCATCAATTTGGAGTGGTCATCATAGCTTGCAAAATTTTATAATCATTAGTTTTCTCCACAATCAGGTCCCATGTTAGCTGTTGGGAATTCGTGACTAGAGTTGTGAGAACTGGTAGGCGAACGCCTGTGATTTCTATTTTTATATCTTTATCAAGATGGATCATGATCTATGTTTGAATTCACCATCAGTTGTTTTTAGCTCCTCTCGTTTTTTGATTTTTTGGAAGAAAATCTTCATGGTAGCAATTACTTCTCACAGACCCTATCAATTTGGTTGGCAATTATTAATAATAAATTGTTACACGAAAGTGATTTTTATTTATAAGAACATAATCTATGAGGTGATAAACGAAACGACATAACATATGTATTAAAGTTTTATATTGTCTCTTCTCACGATGTAAATATGTTACAACACGATTCATTATATAGTTCAATTTCTATATTGGTCTCCAAATCAAAGCCCAATAAGCTTTATCCTCTAACAAACGTGATAATAGTTATAAAATTAAATAATAATTGTTATTTCTCAATCTAGACTATTCTAATAATTATTATATATAACCAAACAATATTTTTAAGGTAGTTTAAACCATTAAATAAATAGATAATGATGCTTTTACAAGATTATGGAGAATTATTCAGAGGCTACAATTCAAAAACAAAAATACAGTAAACATGAACATAAACAATACAACAAAATAGTCTGGAAGTTGTGTTCAAAGAAAATAGAGAAATTTAAAGAAACAGATTCAACTAGAATCTCACAAAATACAGTACTAACCAAATAAAATTAGAGTACCATAATTAGTCCCAATTGGCGGTACCAACCACACCCATCCAAAGAGAGAACGACAAACGAGGAGAAAAAAATGAGCTAAACTAATCATAACAAAATAATAACCATGCCGCTTCAAACAAGCCATAAGCTCTGCGCGACAAAGGACCACCATACGAGAGATAAGATTGATAGGACATCTACGTAATAAATAACGGAACTAAACCAGTGACTGTTACAATCGAATTACAACGATAATAACCACAATGATAAACAAAAACAAGAATCAAAACAAATGCGGACATAATTGTCATTTTATACAGACAAACCCTTACTATAAACTTACTACTCTAAGTCTATTATAGAGAAACTCTAGATCTAGATCTAAAACTCCCAACAAAAAACTTCAAATAACTTTAAGATACAATAAGACATCACCACCAAAATCTAACTCTCTCCCACACTTTCACAACTCAAACAGAAAAGAAGAACACGTATAAACAAATAAAAACATATAAAGACAAACAACAACTCCGACATAAATGAATATTAAAAAGCGTAAAACTACCATAAACCCTTTTTAGGGTGATCCATTTGAAGAGATAAAATATCGCCGTAAAAACCGGATATGAGATGAAATTAGCTTAAATCCTTTCTATTTCTATCGTGGCCTATTTGAAGAGACAAAATATCTGTAAAAACTGGATATGAAATGAAATTTACTGCGGAAGAAATATTGAAGAAAAAAGAAAGTTGAAACGGAAAAAAATAACAAAAACGTTAATGAAAAATGAAAATTTTAAAAATGATTAGATAATTTTTTAATTTTTTCTCAAAAAAGTCTAAAGAGTATACGGACCAAACAATATTATTTATCGCTTTTAAAACATATGAACCGTATATTTTGTTTTCAATGTCTAAACAATCTCCTAATAATTATAATTTCAAACGCCATAATCCTACGCACAGCCGCCACCTACAAATAATGTTCCGATATCTATATCGACCACCGGGTTTGGCCACAAATGAATTGTTTACGTCATCAAATTTGAACCCGAAACTTCGCAATGCACAGATTTGTAATCGTTTTATGAGATTCCATGAACCATCAAATCGACCAACTCATAATTTAAAAATGTTGTACCTCTAAATAACAGAGCCAATCTCTAACAACACGTGTAAGAATCCTACATTTGTATGTCGACCTTTTTATAAAAGCAATTCTTAATCTTAACCTACATTAGTATTTTCTTCTATTTTTAAGGTTATCAAAAGCTCTCCTCAAAAGTACCCAAAGTCGCAACGAATATAGAAAAGGAAACCATATACAAATGCATGAACCCTAGTTTCAATGTTAATCACCTGAAAAGTACAGTTCTTGAATTTTTTTTAGTTTAGGATCGCACAAACTTTTAAAGCTAATAAGAACAAACTATATTATAAATTTATGATTGGAACCTTATGAGCCAACATATATGATTTTTAAAAAAACGAAAAGAAATTGGAGTGCCCCTTAGAATTTGAATCGGTGACCCTTGGATTCACGATAAGGGTTTTTGGCCCCATGTCTATCATATTCCGACTTCATCATAATATTTTTGATATTAATAGTACACAAATTAGACGAAAAAGTAAATGGGATATAGAGAAATAATATTCAAGTAGCTAGCTATTTAAATAAGTAAGAGCAAATGCGGAATTAGCATGTAATTAGCTGTTTAATCCAGTATCGCTTTCTGAAAAATATTTTTTCTAGTGCCTTATACCAAACTGGTTCCCTTTTTCTATTTCTTGGTTTCTTTCTCTTTCTGCTAGGATCTCCATTGTTTTAAACTATTTTAAACCGGAGCTTTCGTTTTTTTTTGTTAGGTTTTCTTAATGAGTGTCTCACAAATTCTGACCTATGTATAGATATTCAACTTTTTCGGAATTGACCAATGTCCAATCCTTTTAAATGTGTAGTTTAAATCAACTAGATTTTTGTTTTAGTTAATTTATTTTATTAATTAGATTTTTTTATATTAATTCGACAATTTATAATAATTAGATTTATATTGATATGATTTTTTATTTTAATTAGATTTGTTATTAATTTAATATTATATATTTATTTATTTTTAACTACTGATTTATGAGTTAGCACAATCGTTCTATAAATTGAAGAAGATATTGCTACGCAAATGGTGATGAAATTCATGAGTATTATACTTTCGGAAAGAGATAAATATCTCTAGTTTTTGTGAGATAAATGAGGTGACAGATAAACACTAAAAAGAGAGTTTTGTAAATCAGGTCATCTTTTCTTACGAATAGTGATTAGTCCTTTATGTTTGAGAGTATTTTTGTAATCTACTTATTAATAAAAAGAATGTCTATTTCCCACGAATGTATGATTATTTTCACCATCCCAACCATGTTAAATATATCTTTTGTGCTTGATATTATTTATTTTTTCTTTTATTTGTTAATCGTCTTGAACAAGGTTAATTGTTTTCTCCGAATGATCGTTAATCCATACATCGGTTCTTGCCTAGATCAAATGATGGTTTTACCCCAACAAGTGGTGTGGTGGGCGTGGAACAAAAATATAAGAATTAGATCGATCACATATATGAAGGTTAAAGAATTAGAATTCTCATAGAAATAAAAAATCTACGGAAGATGAGTTTCATGAAGCTTAGCCTAGAAAAATTCGACGAGTTTAATGATTTCAACCTCTAAAAAATTAAGGTTAAGGCTTACCTAGTGCATAAGGGATTGGCTGTTGCTATCTGATGATGAATCTACACAACTTGATGTTGTGGTATTGTCTAAAGCTTATAGTATCATCATATTAAGCTTGGGAGATGAAGTGCTACGGGTGGTATCTGAAGAGCCTACAACGTTGGGGGATATGAAATCGACTGAAGATAATTTACATGAAGAAGTCATTGACGAATAAATTATATCTGACGAAACAATTTCATATGTTGTCTATATATAATAGAATAGAAATATGAATGCACCTAGATGATTACAACAAATTATACTCGACTTGAACGTAGTGGGTTTGAAGATGGAAATAAATCATCCTTTTAAATTCTCTTATGAATGAATATGAACACTTCGTAGACACCATCCACTATGGGAAAAAATATTTTATAATGGACAAAGTCAATAGTGAGTTGAGCACCAAAGATCTTCAAAAAGAGAATGTTTTGAACAGTGACTCCGGAGGACATATACTGAATGTGATGGGTCGATAAGGGAAGAAATATTCAAGTGAGACAAAAATATTGATCAAAGTCAAAAAGGGTTGGTACGGGTTCAAAAGTAATCTCTTGGACGTGCAAGAAGAAAAGACACGTCAGTCAGAATTGCCCACAGAAGAGAAAAAACAACAACTATTAGAAGATCAAAGTCAGAGATGCTGCAATGGTGTCTGATGATTATGAGTACAGTGAAGGTTTAGTGAATTCTTATTCTTATAAGTATAACGATAAATGGGTACTGAATTTGGGTGCGTAGTTTCACATTAATTCCAATAAACATTGGTTTTTAGACTGACAAATTCTTAATGAAGGAAGGATCATCTTCGGGAATAATGAATCGTGCATTGTCAAAGGGATTAAAAAGGTTTGGATCAAGCTGTATAGAAGACTTGAGAGTGTAGTTAACAACGTAAGGTTTGTACCTAAAGTTAAACATAACCTTCTTTATATTAGGATTTTACATGAGAAAGAGTTTGCGTATAAGGGTAAAAATGGTAGAATTTGGATCTTACAAGGCTATCTTGTTGTTATGAAAGATAATATAGCTAGTGGTATATTTATTTTCAAGGGCTCTGTAGTAGTACAGGGTGTGTCTAGTATGGTGAATGATTCTACCAGGCTGTAACATCATCGACTGAGGCATTCAAGTGAGACATGACTTTGTGAACTAAGTAAACACAAGTTTGTCGATGGTACAACAGTTCAGAAATTGAGGTTTTGTGAAAACTGAGTATTGGGTAAGAGCAAGAGGGTGATTTTTTTCCCCATCAACTAGACATCTAATGAATTATTTGATTATGTTCATTCAGAATTTTAGGGTCCAACAAAGGAACCTATCCCATGTGGTGTAATGTACTTTATATTTTTTATTTATGAATATCGTAACAATATGGGTTCTACTTTTGAAGACCATGATAAAATGTTTGCTATCTTTATGAATTGGAAGATTTTGATAGACAATAAAACCAGAAAATTGCTAAAGAAGCTTTGAACTGATAATGGCTTGGATTATGTGAACAAGAAGAAGTTTACTGGATATTGTGCAAATCATGGAATTTTTAGACACCAGACTGTAAGTGGGACTCTCAAACAGAACAGGCTTGTTGAGAAAATGAATTGATCCTACCGAAACAGGTAAGATATATTGATGCAGACATTTTAGCGCTGAAATTTATGAAGACTGGTGATCACCCGAAGAATGCGGTGAATTGACAGTTTGGAGTTCTGGTGTCCGATTTTGACCCACATTACCTTGTTTCGAAGGAAACGGCGCCACGAATTCAAGTCACGAGATTCACTCGTGACATATGGGTTTTTTTGGGCATTTGAGCTCATCTATCAGCTTATTTCGAGTTTTAAAAATTTAGGATACTTTAGAAATTTTCTTATTTTAGTTTTAGGGTTTCAGTTGAAATCTTATATACACATATCTTCTTTACATTGTTTGGGGAGACTTTTTTGATTAAATAAAATTAGGGTTTATCCCTCTATCTAGCTTCTTTTGCGTTCTACTCTGAATCAGATTGGTATCAGACACAAGCAGTCCTGCGAGATGGTGCGAGGAAGAGAGGTCACGGTGGCGCTGCGGTGGCTAGAGATGCAGGTGATTTCGGAGATCCCGAAGATGCTGACTTGCACCGTCAGGTGGCTGATCTTACCCATCAGATGGCTGATCTTAACGCCAAGCAACAAGGTATGGAGGTTGAAAGTATCGATAACCCTTTTGGGGAGGGGTTAGAACAGAATACTTAGCACGACCACCGCTGAGAGCTTGGATTTAAGGTAGACATTACTAACTTTGATGGTAGCCTTAAGGCAGAGGCGTTTGTTGATTGGTTATCCCAGGTTGAGGAAGTGCTGGACTTCAAGGACGTTCCTGAGGAGAGAAGGGTCGCTTTGGTCACAATCCACCTGCGCGGCAGGGCACAGGCCTGGTGGCAGCAAGTGAAGAAGACCCGTGAGCGTGAAGGCAAGGAGAAAGTCCGCAGTTGGGAGAAATTCAGAAAAAAAATTCGCAAGGCTTTCCTACCTTACAACTTCGAGCGAGAACTATTCTAGCGATTTCAGAATCTTCGTCAAGGACCACGATCTGTGGACGAGTATACAGAAGTATTCTATCAGCTGCTAGCTTGTACGGATGTGACCGAGTCGCCGCATCAGCGGGTATCCCGCTATATTGGTGGGTTGTGCCTTCAGCTTCAAGATGTGTTGAACATGTTCAACCCGTTGTCTGTCTCCGAAGCCCATCGGCTTGCCCTCCAGGCAGAAAAACAGTTGGCTCGTCGGACCCAGATTGGCGTACGGACTGGTGCTCCTCCAGGGACTTCGGCGCCCAAACCAGTTCCCCGTCCAACCCCTGATCAGGTCCCTCCTGGGCGCGGTGGGACCAGCCGCTCTTCAGGTAATTTACGTTGCTTTGGCTGTGGTGAGTTAGGGCATCGTCAGATAGAGTGTCCGAATGCTGCGGGTGCGAGGGGTCTCTTCTCTCACGAGGCATTTGAACCGAACCCCATTGTTCTTGATGGTCCTCAGAAATTTGATTCATATGATGATGATATGCCTGAGGTTGCGGAGGAAGTTGTGACTGGTGATGTTGGTGCAGTTTTGATGCTACGTCTCACTTTTCTGTCTCCTCGCGTTCCTGATCAGAGTGACTGGTTGCGGAATAATGTGTTTCAGTCGACTTGTACGATTGGCGGTAAGGTGTGAACCTTCATTATTGATGCTGGTAGCTGCGAGAATGTCATCTCCGAGACAGTGGTTTCGAAGCTCGGGCTGAAATCAGAATCACACCCTAAGCCATACAAGCTCGCCTGGCTGAGTAAAGGTAATGGTATAACTGTGTCTAAACATGTGCTTGTATCTTTTTCTGTGGGGCAGACATACCAGGATGAGGTGTTTTGTGATATCGTCAATATGGACACTTGTCACCTGTTGCTTGGCCGTCATTGGCAGTATGATTTGTCTGTTGTGCATGATGGTCGTACAAATACTTATTCATTCCTCTTTCGAGGTAAAAATATTGTTCTCGTGCCGGCAAAGCCTCGGCCCCTAAGCATTGGCTCTGGTCCTTCCACAACGACGTTGCTGTCCCGTGCTCCTTTTCAAGCAGCCATGGAAGAGGCTGGTGTGGTTTTCTTATTGTTTTGTGATCCTGTTGTGACTGATTCTCATGCGGACCCTAGCCTTGTAGTTCAGTCTCTTTTGCAGGAGTTTGCAGATGTGTCTCCTGAGAATTTTCCCCCTGAGTTACCTCCTCTGAGGGATATTCAACATCAAATCGACCTGGTTCATGGTGTTGTTCTCCCAAATCGGCCCCACTATCGAATGTGCCCAAAGGAGCATGAAGAATTATGACGTCAGGTGGAGGATTTGTTGGATAAGGGGAATGTTCGAGAAAGTCTCAGTCCATGTGCAGTGCCGGCGTTACTGACACCGAAGAAAGATGGTTCCTGGCGTATGTGTGTGGACAGCCGAGCTATCAACAAGATCATTGTTTGCTACAGGTTTCCTATACCTCGTCTGGATGATCTGTTAGACCAATTGGATGGTGCTTCTGTGTTCAGCAAGCTTGATTTGAAGAGTGGATACCATCAGATTTGGATTCGTCCCGGTGATGAGTAGAAGACGACGTTTAAGACGCGTGAAGGATTGTTCGAGTGGCTGGTGATGCCGTTTGGTCTGTCCAACGCGCGGAGCACTTTCATGCGTATCATGAATCAGGCATTAAGGCCTTTCATCGGTAAATTTGTTGTTGTTTACTTCGATGATATTCTGATCTATAGTGCTAACCATTCTGTGCATTTATCCCATTTATGTGAGGTGTTATTGGTGTTGCGTCGGGACAAGTTTTATGCTGCTACTGCCAAATGCTCGTTTATGTCCCCAACTGTCCAATTTTGGGGGTATATTGTCTCTGTCGAAGGGTTACGAGCTGATCCGAGAAAAGTCGCTGCTGTGGACCAGTGACCTCGACCTACTTCCATCACCGAGGTTTGCAGTTTTCATGGTTTAGCTTCGTTTTATCGGCGTTTCATTCCCCATTTCAGCAGTGTTATGACCCCGATTACGGATTGCATGAAGGGCATGAAATTTAGTTGGTCCGAAGATGCTGATGCGGCATTTGCAGAAGTTAAACGACGTCTCACCACTGCGCCTATTCTGGTGCTGCCCGACTTTTCCCAGCCATTTGAGCTTTATTGTGACGTGTCTAAATTTGGTATTGGGGCAGTTCTTTCCCAGTCAGGGCATCATGTGGCTTTCTTCAGTGAGAAATTGGCGAGTGCTAAGCTGCGATTTAGTACATATGATATTGAATTTTATGCGGTGGTTCAGGCTATCAAGCATTGGCTTCATTATTTGTTTTAGCGTGAATTTATGTTATATACTGATCATGATTCTTTGAAGTATCTTGGCAGTCAGGACAAGGTATCTCATAGACATGCTTCTTGGATAGCTTACTTGCAGCAGTTCACTTTTGTCATCAAGCACAAGGCCAGTATTACGAATCGGGTTGCTGATGCTCTAAGCAGTCGTCACAATCTGCTGACTGAAATAAGAGTTCAGGTTCCTGGCTTTGATTCTTTTGTTGAACTTTATGTTACTGACTCGTTCTTCTCTCGGGTTATTGAACTGATTTAGCAGGGAGTACAATCTGATTTTTTAATGGAGGATGGATTTCTCTTTCGTGGGGTACAATTGTGTATCCCTGACTGTAGCTTGCGTCTTCAGTTCATCAAGGAGCTGCATAATGAGGGTCATGTAGGCCGTGATCGAACATACCATTTGCTGTCCTCATCCTATTTTTGGCCTTCGATGCGGAAGGAAGTTGGTCGTTTTGTCTCCCGTTGTCGAGTTTGTTAGTTAGCCAAGGGAACATCAACAAATGCAAGTCTTTATTTGCCATTGCCGATTCCTGCTCAGCCCTGTACCGACATCAGTATGGATTTTGTTCTTAGTTTACCCCGGACTCAGCGTGGATTCGACTCTATTTTTGTGGTGGTTGATCGTTTTTATAAGATGGTACACTTCATCCCATGTAGAAAAACATCTGATGCAGTGTGTGTCGCACAACTTTTCTTTCGAGAGATTTACCGCATTCATGGCCTTCCCAGTACCATTGTTTCTGACCGTGACACCAGGTTTGTTAGTCATTTTTGGCGTAGCTTATGGCGTATGGTGAATGCACAGCTCAACTTCAGTAGTGCTCACCAACCCCATACTGATGGTCAGACGGAGGTGGTTAACCGGTCCCTCGGTAACTTGTTGCGCAGACTGGTGGGAGATCAGCCAAAGGCATGGGATCAGCGCCTACCGCAAGCAGAGTTCGCCCACAACCATGCCCTTAACCGGTCAACGGGTTTTTGTCCTTTCCAGGTGATGTATGGTATTGTGCCTCGAGGTCTTGTGGACTTGCTAGCACTGCCTAGCAAAATTCGCCTTAACACAACTGCTGAGGAGCTTGTATCACAGATTCGCCAAACCAACCAGACGACTTACGATCAGCTTGTCTTGAGCACCGCCAAGTATAAGTCTCAGGCGGATTCTCATCGTCATCTTGTTCAGTTCAAAGTTGGTGACTATGTGTGGGTAGTTTTAACCCAAAATTGGTACCCTGCTAGTGAGTATAACAAACTGGCCGCCCGGAAGATTGGCCCGGTGGAGATTGTGGAGCGGATCAATCCGAATGCTTATCGACTGCGTTTGCGTAGCCATGTCCGTACGTCTGATGTCGTTAATGTTAAGCATCTGATTCCTTATGCAGGTGACTCTTCTGACGAGGAGACTGGTTCTGATTCGAGGGCGAATCTTCTCTACCCCGACGGGAATGATGCAAACAGTTTAGCACTGAAATTTATGAAGACTGACGATCACCCGAAGAATGCGGTGAATTGACAGTTTGGAGCTCCGGTGTCCGATTTTGACCCACAACACCTTGTTTCAAAGGAAACGACGCCAGAATGCAAGTCACCAGATTTGCTTGTGATATATGGGCTTTTTTGGGCATTTGGGCTCATCTGACAGCTTATTTCGAGTTTTTAATAATTTAGGATACTTTAGTAATTTTCTTATTTTAGTTGTAGGGTTTCAGTTGAAACCTTATATAAACATATCTTCTTTACATTGTTTGGGGAGAATTTTTTGATTAAATAAAATTAGGGTTTATCCCTCTATCTAGCTTCTTTTGCGTTCTACTCTGAATCATATATGCTTTATACAACTCGCATGGGTCGAAGATTATGGGGAGAATCCATGACAATGAATACACATATCATCAACAAGAGTCCATCTAGGGTTCTTAAGTTTGTTTATCCTCAACATGTCTGCACGAGAAATAAACCTAAGTTGGAACTTGAGAATTTTTGGATGTGCTGCATACAAAAATATGAAGCATCATAAGTGTGGGCCAAGAGTACAGAGATGTTTGTTCACCAGGTATCCAGAAGGAATAAAGTGGTATATGGAGCACTGGAATGTTTGAGAAGTAAGGGCGTGATATTCAATAAAGATGACATATCATTGAGTAAGGTGGTGGAGACTCAACCTAGTTATGTCGAGAAGAGATGTGAATTTAATGATGGATATGATCTACACATTAAAGATGGAGACACCTCTGCCAGAAAGAAGTTTTGGCTTGGTTCCGCTTCAGGTTGTACAAAAGAAGTTTGACCACTGCATGAGTACAAGGTTAGTCGAGGGTCTGATGTTTCAAGGCTTTCCGACGATCAAGTGGAAGTGAAATACGATCTTGAAAATTATCAATTGGTGAGGGATAAAGCACGAAGACCAAGCAAAAAACCACACATTTATGGTTTTACCAATATAATTGGTTATGTTTTATATATTAATTGGCTTACGACCATGAAAGAAGAAATGAGATCTCTCAAGAAGATGAACACCTAGATTCTTGTGAAGCATCAGAAGGACTAGAGTTGGTTGAGAGTAAATGGATATTCAAGAGGAAGTCATATA
Source organism: Limnanthes douglasii subsp. nivea (assembly GCA_036936605.1). Classification (NCBI taxonomy): domain Eukaryota; kingdom Viridiplantae; phylum Streptophyta; class Magnoliopsida; order Brassicales; family Limnanthaceae; genus Limnanthes; species Limnanthes douglasii. The sequence continues at coordinate 303,077,845 of JAUPFV010000002.1, read as the reverse complement.
TTCCTCGTGTTGAGTTATCCATATACAAGGCTAAACTCAAGATTAAAGGATTTAAGCAAAATGAGAGTGTCGATTTTAATGAGATATTTTTTCCGATTGTGAAATAAACCTTCATTAGGGTTCTGTTGTCAATCATTTCTATATTTAATCTTGAGCTAGATCAAATGAATGTTACTACTTCATTCTTGAATGATTAATTAGAAGAGATAGTTTAAATGTGTCAACCGAAAGAATTTAAGAAAAGGAAATGTGATTATGTGTGTTTATTGAAGATACACCTCTATGGGCTGAAACAATCACCGAAGCAGTGAAATAATTTTTTTTATGAGATCTGTTAAATAGACTAGTAGCTACTATGTCAACTATCTATTGGATGGGGAGACACACGTGGAGAGACAAATCTTATTGATACTGTATGTTGATGACACACTAAAATCTTGAAAACATAGGAGGAAGATTGAAGCGGTAAAGATTTAACTTGAAGAAGATTTTGAGAGAAAAGATATGAGAGAGAATAATAAGATACTTGGTATTGAGATCAAATGGGACAAACTGAAGAGGTATTTATTCTTACCTCAACAAGAATATATACAAAATTTCATAAGGAAGTTCCTGTTTTATGAAACATCATATAAGAAGTATATGTTGGGGATACTTTATGCCAATGCTATTGGTAGCATTATGTATGTTATGATTTGCACGACACTTGTTCTTACCTACGCTATAAGTTGTTAAGCAGATTCATGTCAAATCCAGGGAAGACACATTGAAATGCACTCAAGTGTCTCATGAGCTACTTGAAGGGTTTGGCTACTGTAAGATTGTGTTACAATAAGAAGGATACATGTGATATATTTTTGAAAGGGTATGTGAACTGCGATTATGCATGCTGTCTCGACACAAGGAAGTGTACTTCAGGTTATCTGTTTACAGTGTTTGGAGGAGTGGTTAGTTAGAAGTATTGTATATAGAAGGTCGCTGTGATGTCGTATCTGGAAGCCGAGTATATGGCTGTTACAAAATCCATGAAGGAAGCTATTTAACTGAAAATATTATTGAGTGAAGTCACTCGTGTGGAGCAATATATTGTTCTGCTGTATGGAAATATTAGCCTTTCATTTGATAAAACACCCAAATTTCTATAAGCGAACTGAACATGTAGACATTAAGGTGCACTTCATACGAGACGTGGTGGAGAAAGAGCAAATGAAGGTGGATAATATTGCTAGTGAAGAAAATTATCCTGATGCTCTGACCAAGTTATTGCCAATTTCAAAGCTCACAAACTGCATGAGAGTGGTACAAGTCTGAGATATAGGTGAGCTGGTCTCTAAAAAGTAGAATAGTGGGTGCAACAGATACTGGAGTTACTATATAGTACTAGGTGAAGAATTGTTAAGTGTCGGCTAGAAATATTTTGAGGCATAATATTCTATTTAAATAGGTCTATTAAAATACATCTTTTATATTAACTGGATTTCTATATTAATTAAATATTATGTATTAATTAAATTTCATATTGATTTGGTCTTCCATATTAATTAGATTTTCTATATCACTTAGGTCTTTCATTGATTTGGTCTACAACGTATCCGTCGTGTTATTTACAATATTATATACATTACCTACAACGTATCGTATGTACATTATTAAGGTGACCATCGTTTTATGAAAATTATTGTTTTAGAATTATAACTATAAATATGTTTGAAAATAAAATGGATGGTCATTTTATTAGAGCAAGTAAGCTACAAACTTGGACAAAAATTAACACGTATACAACACTATCAAGGCATCGTTCGGCCGAGATATTAGATGAGTTTGCCATTTGCAAGCTACTTATAGCAATCATTTTTAAATGTATATTTTACTGTCTTGTACAAAAAGGTGTACTATATATTTATCTATCAAAGGGTTACCCCTATGATCATAGAACCAAAAGAGACCAAACTTGTTTTTGTGAATAATGATTGATGTGGTTGTACATGCCCACGACTATATGGTCCATTTGGACAAACCAAAACGGGTCTTATCAGATTTAGGCATTGCGACTACTCAAATCGAGCGCGTCGAGAAGCCCAAATTTTCATTATTTAGGGCTTCTTGTATCTATTTTCGTGTTTTTTCAACATTTTTCTTTTTTTTTGCTAGATTTGTTTAAAATACTTAGACATCTCCAATCACTTTGAAATTGGGCTGAACATTATTTTTATTATGCGGAGAATATTCTGTAATGTTTGTGTTAGCTTTTGAACACTTCTATAAAAAGGCTCTCAAATCCTACTTTTAGAGAGACTTGAATTACATTATAATTTTTAGATTATTTCTTCTGGGTTTCTTTTTCTCTCTGACCTAGGGGTTAGAGTTTCACATACCCTTATTTTTTTCTTTTAAGTTCTTGCAGCCGTAAGTTCCTTCCCTATTTTCTCGCCTCTATCAATGATAATTATATTACCCTTAAATTTAATTCCTTAAAATTGTTCTAATTAATAAATTTAGATTTATTACCGATAAATATAAAATGATCCACAATATGAACCACGTAGATCTTGTGTTGATTGTTTCTTTGATTTTTTTAATCCCTTTATATTTTCAGAGCGTGATGATCTAACAGTTATAAGCTGATGATGGAATGAGTAATGATGCCTAAAAGACCCAAACAAATATATGGCTTACTAACATTATAGATTATTAAAATTCATTAAAATATTCTCAAGTCTGATATGATGGTATGAAGCTCAATGATAAACATAATTCACAAAAGGCCATGAAGGAATACATAAATTATTGAAAGAAGAATGAACTTGTATTTTTGTGAAACATCCAAATAATAAGAAAATTGTTGGATGTAAATGAGTACTCAAAATGAAACAAGGTAATTCTAAAGTTGAACTACCTTAGTACAAAGATATTTTTGGGGCTAAATAATTTAAGAAAAAGTAAAATATTGACTTATATAAGATGTTCTCACTGGTTGTAAAATATACCTCTAGAAGAGATATCGTATCAATTTTTACAAGATTTAATCCTGAGTTAGATCACATGGATTTTACTACTATCTTTTTTACATGGAGAACTAAAGGATGCCGTGTATATGAGGTAACCTTACATGTTTGAAGAATATAATGAGACTTTTGCGTGTTTGTTGAAGAGACTTCTATATGAACTGAAAAATTATTTAAGATGACAAGAATTTGTTTATAGACTAACTCCCCTGCTAACCACTCTACCAATCGCTGTAAACAGATAACCTCCAATTGACTTTTGTGTATCAAGGTAGCTTGCATAATCAGGGTCCACATACCCTCCCAACACTTCATCATCTATATGTTTATGATTAAAACACACTTCAATATCTTATGCAACCCTCTATTATCTCATGAGCCATTCAAGGGCCTGTTAGTGAGGTTTTCTTGGATCTTCCATAAATCCGCTCAAAATGCTAATTGAGTATGGAAGATCAAATCCACTGCATATCATAACATACATGATACTTTTTGTTACATTTGCATAAGGTGTTTTTTTGTATAAAATTACTACATTTTACATATAATGGTGCTTTAGTGATACTGAGTTTGAATTGAGCATCGATAGAAGTCTTATCAGATATGAATTCAGACATTTTGAACTTCTTGAGCACTTTTTGTATGAATTCTATTTTAGATAATAATATACAACCTTTCTATTTGTTACTCTTAATGTAGATTCAAAGAACCTTCTTAGCTTCTCTCATACCCTTCACTTAAATCACTTATGTAAATTGAGTCTTCATATTTTGAGTCATCATTCTATTTTTTTTCTAATTATAAGTATGTCAATCAACATACAATAGCAACATAATCTGATTTAAATGTGTTTTTAATTACAATAGTAAGAGTTGTCCAACACCTTCTCTCATAATTGATTGACTTCTTGAAGTAGCAAAGAAGCTTATTACATTGTCTGGGTGACTGTTTTAGTCCATATAGAGACCTCTTCAACAAAATTCCATCAGCTTCCTGACCTTTTTAAAAATATATTAGTAAAATTTGTGTGATCTAACTCAAGCTAATATCTTACCAAAAATTGACATAATAACCTTTTATAAAGGTTTGCTTCACAATCAATAAGAAATGTTTATTTAAATTAAGATCGTCCTTTTACATAAAGTCTTTAACCATCAGCATATATTAGTACGTAGATACTTTAACTAAAGGAATAAATTTACTTATCTCGAATATCCATTTACATCGAAGAGACTTCCAAATCTTTGGTTGACTCACAAAATCAAAGTATCATTCCTTTTTAAAGAATTCAGTTTTTTCTTTAGGACTTTCTGCCATTTCAGTTTATCAATGCTCTTCATAATATTATAATAACTATAGGGCTTCAAGAAAATATTTTTGTATTTTAAAAAATAAAGCATAAGCTATAATGTGAGCATAATCATACCTATATGTAAGCCTGCTAGTTCTTCGAGCCATATTATTCACCAACTGATAACTGTCAGAATCTTATTTTGTTGTCTCCCCAAACCTAGGATGTGGATGAACTTCTTCTGCAAGGGTCAAACTAATACAAAGTCTCAAGCTAGGTTGATAGATGCTTTCTATATTTAATCTTTCTGTGCAAATTCCACCTCAATTTCAACTCCACTTTTGATAGTAGTAAAAGTGATCTTTACCTTCTTGACCAATGTAAATTCATATTCATTGAGTACCATATCCATAAAATTAAATAATTAAAATTACTAAATTCTAATTATTACATCTGACACCCTTTACCTCATTCCGAAAAAAATAAGAAACAGACACTCTAGTGCACTCGACCGAAGCTTATCTCTCTTTGCATGTGCATAAGTAACACATATGAACACTCTCAAGTGGCTAAGACTAGTTACTTCTCTTGAGTACATTTTAATTCTAGTGCCGATGAGGGGATCCTGTTGATGATGTATACAATTGTCTTAATAGCTTCTCTTCAAAACTTATGATTCATTTAAGTTGTCAGATGTATACACCTCACTCTCTCAAGAATGGTTTTGTTTATCCTCTTAACAAGACCTGTTTGTTCAAGATTTATATTCATGATTTCATGCCTAACAATGCCAAGTTTAGAATGTTAACTAGTTAAAGATTCATTCAAAAATTCTTAACCATTTTCTCGGTATGATTCTCCACCATTTTCTTCCAATATTTAAGGGCATTGAATTCTTCATCTTTGAACTTCAAAGGTATAATCGATAATTTTCTTGAATAATCACAAATTTTGGATATAAATTACCTAGCCTCTCATTGTAAAATTCTTTGAAGGTCCCCAAATGTTCGGATAAACATATTCAAGTACATCTTGACTTGTATGGTTGCTGTTCATAAACTTAATATTTTGGATTTTAAGAGCACACAATTCTCAATGAATATTAGTGGATAAACCTTATCAAAATCCAACAACTTTTGTTTGCTAAGTACATGTATGATTTTTTTTACTTAAGTATCATAATCTCAGATGTCACAACTTGGTGGAATCATTCTCAACACTATACACACTTTTGACCACTACATATAGTTCAAGAACTAATAAACCATTAGCTTTATTAGCTTTCCTAACAACCAATGAGCCTTGTATGACCCTAAGTCTTCCATCTTCTCCGTTGTAGTTATTCCCTTCATCATCTAACATTATAATAAATACAAGGTTTCATTTCATATCAGAGACGCACCTCGTATTTGTTATGACTATATCAAGTCCTGTAGATGGCTGGAGTCGTAAGCTTCTCATTACTTTTACATCATAGGGCTCATCATTCTCCAATATGATATTGCCACCATGAAGATCCTACAAGTTTTTAGATAACATTTGTTGGAATTTATATGGAATTATAATCTTAAGTCTATAACCCACTTATTGTTATACCTACAAGTAGAATCCATTAGTACATAAATATAGTCGTAATCATCTAAAACCCTTGATGCATCTCCATGTTGAAATTTCTGATGGTTATTTTTATTCTTCCTCGAGGGAAAGCTCTTCATGGTATGACATTCTTTATTATAGAACAAACACTTCACTTTAAAATCAGTAGATGATCCTCAAGATCTTGATCTTGAGTATTTTTTTTGTTTGAATTTCTGTTTCCAGACCTTCATCTCACACCAAGCCATCTCCAGTAGCGTCACTATATACATTTAACACTCATTTGAAGTTCCTTTCAATTCAAAGAAGTCTTCTATTTAAACATGGTATTAGAATGGTTTTCATAGAGTATAGTGTCAACAAAGTGCTCATACACCTTCGATAAATTGCTCAAAAATAATAATTGATCGTCATCTTCAACCTTGTCCTATTGTATTAAAATAAATAATGATCATGTTGAAATTATCAAAGTGTTTATTGATCTTTCTATATCATTGATAGCGACAATCTACAATCGATTCATTTTAAATGATTTATGTTCCAAAGATTTATTTAAGTGCATAACTTGAAGATTTTTCCAAATCCCTATGGTAGTAGACTTTTTAGACGTCTCCGTGAGTGCATAGCTTCAAGAATTTTCCAACTCCAATTTGCGTTTAAGAATTTCAGTGATAGGCATGCTGTCATGGAATGATAATTCCGGGAAATTCTTCAATTGGTCCATCATCAGCTGAGAATGGCGAGACATGACAACTTTCATGCGAGGTGTCTCCTCTGACACTTTTGTACCTCGAGAAGATTCACTACTTTGACTCTTTGTTGGAATCCGATATGGCCTCACAATATTCATAAATATTGACCCCAATCTTGCATCATTTACAAAATCCTGCATTGCTGCACCAATCCCTCAGGAAATACCTTCTTCTTCCTAGCAACATCGTCGATCATATCCAATTTTTTCAGCTCTGCATCATCGTTAGATTCTCCAATCACAATAACCTTGGGCGCCTCTTCCACATTCTTCCCCAATAAAACTCAATCTACTTTAGACTCTTCATCTACAAGTTTTAGTTTGCGTTGAGATAGGGGTTTCACATTAAAAAAAACATGATTCATTTTTAAAAGAGGAAATTCCTCCTCAATATCATCATCTTCATCACGGGGGTGCTAACACCCTCCCCCTCCCTCTTTCACACTCTTTTTTGAAACCTCATCTTTACGATGCCCATGATTATCATCTTGTTGACTACTATCACCACCAGCGTGAATATCCAACGTTACCTCTTCATTTCCACCTTCTTCATGGGAAGGTGAGTATTCATTTACCTTATTTACCTGACGACTTTGAAATCCAACACCTGTATTATTTTGCTCCCGATACCTTTTCTCCATTAGAGACCACAACCTATCCATCATTGCAATCTCCCTGCTACTAGTTATCTTCACTTGACCATCTTCTGAGATATCCAACTCTGGCACATGCCACAACCCGGACTTTAGATAATTCACGTGCGTAAACACGCAATAAGCCTGCAACCCCCATGCTGCATTCGCAACCGCGGATAAGTCGAGCAGAGGGGTCACTGCCCTTTATGGTAACCCTTCTCCACACCACTCCTGATATTTTCCTTCACTTGTTTGTAAGAATATATATTTCGTCACGTATCATTAGGGAAGTTTATTTTTACTACCTACGCAATATTTAACCCTTACACTTAGATCACCATCGTGTCTCTAGTTGTAGATTCATAACATCACTTTCGTGCTCCCAATTTCCTAATACATACACAAAGGTATGTTTCTAATTTTTTATCAGAGGTAGGGAAGTAAACTAGTGTTCTCACTCCAAACAATGGGAGATAGAAGAAGAAGGATCAAGCTAACTTGGATGCATTGACTACTTCCAGGAAATCCGTAAGATAAACATGGATGTTCAGCACCTTTGAGCTTAGTACTACACTTAATAAGACTCTCCATCTGTTAACTGTTAACTACATAGGACATATATTTATGAAGCTGAAAAAATCACGAATAAAATAAAGGAGGGGTAGGCGAAGACCCTATGAAGGTTTCATTCTTCAAGGTTTGTAAGGTTGATCCCCGAAAGAGGGTACTTCACTGTAAAGTCTTCGGGAATACCATACCTAATCCTAAAATCACGAAACCCATCATTTTTTAAGTACCCGTGCTTGGGTGTCACCTTAGTAAAGTACTCCTCTAGAAACGAAGTACTTTTGAATTCAGATTATGTACCCTCACCACCAACATTATTAGATTTCTTTTTCTTTTTCACAATTCTTTTTGGCACCGTTAACTAAGTGATTCTTCCTCAATCCTCTATTTTATTTTGGATATGTTCTAAACTATAATTTTTGGAATTTTCATATATGATCTTCTAACTATTCTTACAACACAAAGGAATTTTTTTTTATGATTCCTACTACTTGGAAAATTTTGAAAGTACTATTTCACGAACTTGATCTTATTAACTATGAATTGAAATTTATGTAGTTGAAGAGAAATGGTTTACCACCAATAAATTTATAATTAAATTTATAAGATATTAAATTGTTACTATTTTTTTATGTTTTGTACTTCTCTACAAAAGTTTTATATCTTTGCCGATGAATTTTTGCTGGTGTATATATCAAACAGTCAGTCCGAAAAAGTGTTTAAGATATATTCTTCCCGCTTGCATATTTTTTTCTTGATCTCTTCGATATCATTTGGGGCTCGACACTTCTTCAAGTTGCGATCAAAGATGTAGTGAACTTTCAGTATAATGAATAAAAATGTCAACTTGTATTGCCAATGAGTGAAAAATGTTCTCAAAACGATCCAAACGAACTAGGTCTTGATCCATGACCCTGATAGTACTCATCATTGTTTTTACTTTAATAAATGTTATTATTTTTAAAAAATATCCCGAGAATAAAGATTATAAAATACATTACAAAATTCTCGTCGGGAAAAAAGTTTTAATATTTTTTTTGGAAAATAAAAAAAACTTGAAACACATATGAATACATTTTTCTATTTTTTTTTAATTTTCATCTCTATTAGGTTGATCTATTTGTAATATTTCTTTCAGGATATAATAAACTTTGTGAATTTTATTACAAAAAATTAGAAATCGAAAAATGAATTTTGTAGATAAAGCATATATTTACATTTGAATATTTATGGAGAATTATAACTTGTTTGTTTCCACCTCTTACCCCTGTAAATTTATTTTATTGGATTCATTAAAACCATATAAAAAATATGTTCAATTGGAAAATATATTTTAGAAAAATAGCAATAAAATATGCATTTTTTGACTACTATCGCGTCAATAAATGCAGGTCTTCGTGCAAACCATCAATTGTTAATCGTTGTTCAACCATTGCTATTTTTACATTGAAAGATTTATATTACATGAGAAGATTTATGTTGCCACGAAAATTTTAACAACGTTGTCAAGAACGAAAATTTTAATTAATTATAGTAGATATGATAATACATTTTAATTTACCTAATAAGAAAAAACATAATCGTGAAGAGATGGCCTATAAAAAATGAAAATCCTCTCACACGAAAACCTTTCTTGATCTCCAAGAAAGTGTTTAATTCCTTCTTGTTTATATCTCAATTGTTATAGTCTTATCACATTCTCTTAATATTCACTTCTCTTACTAATTATACTAATCAATTTATTGTTATCTTCTCTGTATTTTCTTGTTTTAATCATATTTTTCGAGGTTCACTCTACTATATAAAACAGTCATTATTCTAATCAAAGATTAGCAATCCACTATTGCACTACAATAGAAAATCAACAGTATAAAGTTAAATCCGAATTTCCAGAACTACATCAACACGCAACAAAGAACCAGATCTTAAATGAATCAACAAGAAACAAGCCTTCAAAATCTTTTGTAGTTATGTTCAAACCACCAATGGAAGCCAAAGATTATACTCCTGTATCTATTCAATACAAAACTGATCACGTATCAATTCAATTTACTAAAGAAGACAAATATCTTCTAATATCTAAGTTGAAATATACATTATAGGAAAAAACTCAATTGAAATTCCAAAAAAACACAATTCCTTACAAAATTCCTTCATGATCCCAGATTCTCTGGTCATTTCAATGTTTCAAACTGGGACATGGATCATTTTCTTATAGAATTCTCTCTGCAAGAATACATATGTAAAATCTCTAGTAGAAGTGTGTGGATAATATGACAATTTGTCATAAGAATCCTAAAATGGACTCCAACCTTCAACCCACAATTGAAAGTCCCATCACCCCTGTTTGAATCAAGATTGCCAAAGGGCCATAATTCTTATTCAAGGAATGGATGATACAATACATTGTTTCTTCTATTGGGCAACCAATTAAGACACGGGTTCCCGAGAAAAAAACAGATCCCTTTACAACACTTGCTTTGTTTTAATAGGACTCGATCTTACAAGAAAAATCAGGAATTATATATGGGATGACTTTGAGCAAAACAAAGGTTGCTGGTTAGAGATCAGTTATAAGTGATATAGAAATAGAACTTTGAGGATTAAATTGTAAATAATGTAAATTTAAGGATTTAATTATGAGTAATGTAAGTTTTGTCCTTAAATTGTAATTGATGTAAGTTTTAAAGAGTATTTGTAACTATGAATAATTGTTGATGAGTAAATAGAAATTAGTCCTATTTTGTAACAGAATTCTATTTTAGACTAAGTCTTGGCTTCTCTATATAAAGGGCACGGCTACTCTAATAAAGGGGTTGAACATTTTTTATTTGGAACTCATTTGTACGTTAACTTTATCTCTCTAAAAGCTCTCAAGCTCTTTCTGGGAACAGAATAAGAAAAATCAGTGGCTTATTCTGTTCGAAATTTATACAATCTAGTTGTATTTTTTGTTCAAAATTAATATGATGAATCCGGATAACAACCCTACGTTTTGGTCAGCAATAGAAACTTTGAAAGATGATTTACAAAGGGATGAAAATAAAACTGATGGATCATCTCTAATCCAGGATTAATCTAATATTAAGGTTCAAATGAACCAAATTTTGGATAAGATTAATGCTTTAAATGAGAAGTATGAACGAAGGGAACAAGAGATACACTCGGCAAAGCTTAGATTCGAGGTTAGACTAGAAATAGAAAAGACTGAGACGGAAGGTCAGTCAGATTGTTCTTTTGGTGAGGGACGAGCTAAATCTGAGCACAAAAAAGCACGTTTTGTGTCTCCAAAAGAACGATATTCGTCTCGTAAGGAGAAAAAAGATAAACATAAATATGTGACTTCTAGTGACGAGGAGGTGGAAAGTTCAGCTTCGAGATTTAAGAGATACAGAGGTTCTTCGAAAGGAGAATCAGACAGAGATCAGTCAAGGAAGTACAAAAAAGAGAGTAAATCTAAAAGGGATAATCTTTCTCATTCTACATGGTTTGAAGGCAACACTTCGAATCAATATGCTGAAACTGATCGACATTTATATGTGACAATGGGAACGGATGATCAGGTCGTTCAAAGCGTCGACTGGAGAACTTCTTCGATGACAAGTGAAATTTGTTCTATGACGCTTCCGAAGCGTTTTGACATTTCGAAGGTGGAGAAGTTCGATGGGATGCAGGATCCCGATGATCACATCGAACAATTCAAAAATTATATGATGAACTTGAAAGATGATGACCGGCTGGTGTGTCGTGCATTTTCACAAACGTTTAAGAGAACAACTCTTAAGTGGTACAATTGGATTCCGAGAGGACCCATTTCAAATCTAAGAGATTTTTATACTGCATTCCGAAGGCAGTTTGTGGGAAGCAAATAGATGAGAGCAAATAGTGATACCATTACTCAGTGTAAGCAGGCATTTGGGAAAAGTTGAAGGATTATACAGAAAGATTTGTTTTGACCAAGGCTTGTTTGGACAACTGTGAGGAAAATGTGGCGATGGCAACTTTTCGCCAAGGTTTATTGCCAAGAGATCTGGCTAATGAGACGAAAAAGAGTATGGCCTTAACTTTTGGAGTTTTGATAGCTCAATTTGAAGATCAGATTAAAGTGGACGAGTCGACTAGAGTCCGAGACGGACCAGTCAGCACTCCGAAGAATTCGAGACAGGCAGCCAATAATCAGGGGCATCCTTTAAATGGTAATGATAATGGGAATGGTAATCAGTAGTCGAGGCAAGAGAACAAAAATTTTCCTCATCGAAGTGGTGGTTACTCAAATCACACTCTATCTAGCAGTTACAACAAGCCTAGACCAAATACGTGGGTCAAACCAGAATACTATACTGATCTGACATAGAATGTTTATGTGATCTGGGATAAGACCAAGAGCTTCGTAAATTTCAGGAAGTCAGCCCCAATTAGCAGGCCAAGAGAGGAAAATAATAACAAGTTTTGCAGATATCATGAGGATATTGGACATGATACAAATGACTGCATTGCTTTGAAGAAATATATTCAATTTTTGATTAAAAATGTGAAGCTCTTGACTTATGTGAAGTCGCAAGGGAGAGCATCAAAAAACAATGGTGCATCAACTTCGAAGGATGCACCGCCAGCTGAGAATTTGATGATTTTGGATTCACAGGCCGAGCCTTTTGATGCTTCTTCAGAGTATGTTGAAAAAGATCCGAACATATTCCTTCTGATGACAATTAAGGAGTCCATATAAAAGAGACGTGTGCGGGAGCTGTGCAAGTTTTTTGAATCGTAGTCTAGTTTTAGACGCGGTTTGATGACTGCTAGTTCATATAGTTCAAGTAAGAGGCATGTTGTCAATTTGACAACTCAAATTGAAAGGAGGATGTCCACACACTTGTATGGAAAGAAAGATATACCCTTTATTTTGTTTGATGAGGACGATCTGCGAGGTACTGCAGGACCACATACAGATGTTGTGGTGATTGGAGCTGAGGTGGCTGGCGTCGAAATTTGACGTGTGCTGATTGGCACTAGTAGTTCTGCTAATATCCTTTTTAAATCCACCTATGATAGAATGACAAATCCACCTCAGATTTCTCAATCGGATCGAATGATTATTGGATTCACAGTTGTAACAGCTCGTGTTGTTGGAGAATTCGAGGGTGAGGTGAGTTTAGGAAAATGACCATTTAAGAAAAAGGTCCAAGTACTCTTTATGGTGGTGGATTGTCCCACAAGCTATAATGCTATTTTTGGAAGATCATAGCTTTCAAGAATGTATGGGGTCGTGTCTACAGTTCATCAGTGTTTTGAATATGTGGTTGGAGATAAAATTGGGGTCGTTCGAGGCGACCAGAAGGTTGCGAGAGAATGCTATGCCACTGCGCTTCGGATCCGAGGGTCCAGTAGTGGAGATTTAATGCGTGAATAGCAGTTAGAAGGGGTACTGTCGGATTTGGAAAAAATGGTTGACAATCCGAGGGAAACCCCAAGGTCTTTAATGGTGAGCGAAGAAATAGAGGAGTTTACCTTTTCGGAAGGAGAGGTACTTCGAATTGGAATTTTATTGACCCATTTTCTACGTCAACGATTGCTTGATTTTTTCCCCAAAATTTGGATGTCTTCGCTTTGAAAACAGAAGATGTAACATGAATACCCATTGAGATAATTCATCATAGCTTGGCTATTGATCCGAAGTTTAAGCCGGTTATTCAGAAAAGAAGAGTGTTTTCCTCAGAAAAATCAGAAGCAATTACTGCTGAAGTGGATCGATTATCTAAGGTCAGACATATAAGGGAGTCATAGTATCCTTTGTGGGCGGCAAATCCGGTGGTAGTTAAAAAGAAGAATGGGAAGTGGGGAATGTGTGTGGATTTTACAGATCTGAATAGAGCTTGTCCGAAAGATCAATTTCCTCTTCCTCGAATAGATCAGTTGATTGATTCTATTCAGGCATCAAAATTTTAACTTTTATGGAAGCTTTTGCAGGATATAACCAAATCCAAATGGATCCAAAAGATCAAGAAATGCACAACTTTTATAACTCATAGGGGCTTGCAATGTTATAGGGTAATGCCCTTTGGATTGAAAAATGCTGAAGCCACTTATTAGAGATTGATGAACAAAGCTTTTGCTACTCAGACGTAAGAAATATGAAGGTATATATAAACGACATGGTAGTAAAAAGCTCGAAGGTTGAAGTGCATCTTGATGATTTAGAGGAAGCTTTTTTGAATTTAAGGGCAATCAGGTTGAAATTAAATCTTGAGAAGTGCACCTTCAGAGTTCGATCGGGGAAGTTTTTGGGTTTTGTCATCAGTGAAAAAGGAATAAAAGCTGACCCAGAACAATTGAAAGCTTTGATAACAATGAATTCTCGTCGGTCTATAAAAGAAGTGAAAATTCTAACAAGAAGGTTAGCAGCACTCAATCGATTTATTTAAAGATTTTCTGAAAAATTCTTTCCTTTCTTTCAAGTGCTACGAGGACCCAATAGGTTTGAGTGGACATCAGAATTTGAAGCAGCTTTCATAAATATTAAAATTTTGTTGTCATCACCAGAGATTTTGTTGAAGCCTCAGAATGGGGAGAAACTATTTTTATACATCGCAGTATTGGATTTTGCACTGGGCGCTGTGTTAATTAGTGAGGATTCAGGAATTTCGAAGCCGATGTATTACATTAGTGAAAGTTCGGTGGTAGCATAAAAGAGATATATAAAATTAGAAAAATTGGCATTAGCATTGGTGATTGCTGCTAGGAAAACGCGTCTATATTTTCAAGCTCATACTATTGAAGTCCGGACTTCATTCCCTTTGCAAACTGTTTTATAAGGACCTGATAATTTGGGAAGAATGACCAAATGGTAAGTGGAGTTGGGAGACTTTGATATTTTGCTTACACCTCGAACAACAATAAAGGCGCAGGCATTGGTAGATTTTTTTGTTGATATCCATTCAAGCCGATCAGATGCGGAAGAAGATAAAGAAGTTATTCCAACTGATTCGAGGTGGGTTGTCCGAACAGATAGAGGATCTAGTGTTTCAGGGTGCAGTGCTGAAGTTCAATTAATAGCTCCAACGAGAGAAACAATGATTCAATCTATTAAATTTTGTTTTCATGCTTTGAACAATGAAGCTGAATACGAAGCTGCTTTGAAAACATTTGTGGGGAAACTTCGGTACGCTTGGAAATGGATTCTCAATTATTGGCAAATCAGGTATCTGGATTTTCTGAAGCAAGAAAGGATCGTTTGATTTTTTTTATCTTTGGGAAATTTGGAATTTAATGCTTCTGTTTGACAACGTTATTATAGAATATATTGGGAGAGAGAGTAACACGGTGGCTGATTCTTTAGTAAACATTTTTTACAAAGAAGAATATCCTTGGATTTTGTTGCAAGAAAATCCTTTGATTGTTACTCAGTATAGCCTGTGTGAATGTATAGAGGTATAACTAATGAAATCCAACGCGATTGGCGATTAGATATTCTGAGCTTTTTTACTCAAGGAATACTACTAGATGATTCGCGATTGGCCAAAAAGTTGAAAAGTAAATCCTTCGGATATATAGTACTGGATGGAATATTATATAAAAAGGCATTGAGCAGGCCATTGTTACGATGTTTAAGCAAACAAGAATCACAGGAAGTAATATCAGATTTGCATGATGGTGAAGGGTCAGCTCATTGCGGGTTCAAAGCTCTCTCACGAAGAGTTTTACTTGAAGGGTTCTATTGGCCTACAATCATGAACGATGCTAAGAATTTAGATTGAAGTTGTGATACTTGTCAAAGATTTTCCAATGTTATTCATAGACTAGCAATGCCACTGATGTCCATATCTGAGGCAATACCATTTGATAGATGAGGAATTGATTTGGTGAGACCTTTGCAGATGGATTCTGGAAGTAGACAGATGATAATTGTAGCGGTTGATTATTTTACAAAGTGGGCAGAGGCGGGACCACTATCAGGGATAAAAGCAAAAAATGTGACGAAATTTATTGTGAACAACATCTGTTATCGTTTTGGAGTGCCTCAAAGGATTACAACACATAATGGACCTCAGTTTAATAACAAGAAGATGGATTCATTTTTTACTTTTAAAGGAATTCAGCAATATTTTTCGACGCCATCTCATCCTCACGCCAATGGGCAAGTGAAAGTGACAAACAAAAAAATTGAGATGGCTTGAAGAAGAATTTGATGGAGGCAGCATGAAAATGGCCAAACTATTTGCAAGAGGTGCGTTGGGCTTATCGAACAACTCCTAGAGAGGCTACAAAGAAGACTCCTTTTGCTTTGGTATATGGAATGGACGCAATTAGCCCCGTAGAATCTACGATGTCATCTTTTAGAATCGCTCAATATTCTGAAAGGTCTAATGATGAAGTTTGAAGGGCGAATTTGGATCTGATTGAGGAAAAAAATAGTTCGAGCTCATCTGAATGTAATTCATTATCAAACTCTAATGAGAAATAGATATGATTCGAAGGTGAAGATGAGAGAATTTAAAGAAGGAGATAAGGTGTTGAGAAACGTTTTCCTACACACAAAGGAAAAGAACCTTAGAAAAATGGCGCCGAACTAGGAAGGGCCTTATATGATTGTTCAAAGGATAAAGCCACGGTCCTATCGTCTTTGTAATTTTGTGGGGAGGATGCTTCAACATCCATGGAATATTCAACACTGAAGCTTTACTCGGAGTAGATGTATTTTTTATATTTTGGAATTTTTTGCTTTTTAATGGCGCACTATTTCCTATCCTGTTGGCCTAGGAAGGTTTTGACGAGCCGTCGTGTACATATTCAATATTATCAATAAAGTTCGTTTTTGGCCAATGGTTGTTTACATATTTTTTAATACTATCTTAACAAATTATCATAGACTGATCATCTTTAATATTGGTTAAGAGTAGAATGTTCTGAAGTGTTTATGACACTTTTCGAAGAAACAACCATATTTAATAATCACATTACATTTTTATTTCGAAGTGAACGCTTAACATCACATTGAGAATTTTTCGAAGAGCTACCAAAGCTTAACAACTCATTGAGAATTTTCCGAAGAGCTACCGTATTCAGCAATTTCGTTAAGGTATATAAGATGGTAAGTTTACATTTTGTAATTATTTTGTTTTTAAAATTTACCATCTAATAATATTCAAAGAGAATGATAATATACAGAAACCGTTTGTCATTTAGATTAATTTGTTGAGGTACAAAAATAAATTTCTTAATCTGACAAACACAAAAAGTGATAAAGTTAATTAAATGACTCTTCCTCCTCGGACGATTCATCTTTTGAGGATGATGAACCATGAATAGGGTCGAAAGCTTCACTTGGCCATTTATCTTCAGGAATGTCATTCCAAAAACTTGTAAAGTCGATTTTTAGGTAAGTAGCGTGAAGCTCTCGAAGAAGGAAAATGGTTGCATCTTCTATTTCGACGGTAATAGCAGTCTGCATGTCTTTTGAAAGATCACCCTCGACAACAGTAAGTTTTTCCACTTTGAAATCCTTCTTCAGTTTAAATATCTCATCGATTAACTCTTTATTTTTTGTCTCACAAAGAGTAAGAGAATTTCGAAGCTCAGTGGAGTTGGATTTTTCAGTGGCCAGTTGAGTAGCATGATCAATTTTGAGTTTATTCATTTCTGTCTCATGAGAGTTCGTCAGCAATTCTATATCAACTATGTATGTGATTCACAGATTATTCTTCATGCAAAGAGCACCTTTTATGAGTTCCAATCTTTCTACTTCGTACGTATGAAATTGATCAACTACCTTGCCGTGCAAATCTTTTCTAATTTTTTTCTCAGCCTCGTAAGCTTGTTTGTAATAAAACATATCTTTGGCCAATTGCTTTAGATGGTTTTGAGGAGCTTCGACTTGGGAAGCAAGTGTCGTTCCTGCAGTGTCAAGATCAGTAAATGGTTGAAGTGTGACAGTAAGTGTTTCAGTATTCTCAAAATTAATAAACATATCAGGATAGAAGTTTGCAGTAGCTTGATTTTCGTTTAAAGTACTGTCTTCAATGATAATCACAGGGTTGTCTTTGGTTGGATGTTCTTCAATCGAAGGGTTTTATGGGTTTTGTTGGTTTCCAACATCAGTTTTTTCATTTCGTCAACCAATGTATACGAAGTGATTCTCTTTTGTTTCTTTTTCTTTCCATGCGAATTGGAAGAAGCCTTATTTTTCTTTGAGGACGAGTCTAGATTTTTACCCTCTTCGATGGGTGAGAGAGTTTGTTCTTTTTCGAGGCTTTGGCTTCGATGGTGTTGAAGGGCTAGCACCAGATGTGCTAGCTGCTTTTTTATCTTTATTTTCTTTAATGGCTTTTTCTTTTTTCTTCTTTGGCAAATGACTCTCTGAGCTATTGCGGATGGGAAAGAAGACTTTTCAATCGGGTTGAACTATTCGTTTGCAGACTATCTTCGAATCCGGCTCTAGCATCAAGTCTTGAGGTGGTAGGCCACCTTCGGAGATTGGAAACATATGACAGGTAAGGAAATTGATGGGCTCATAGGCAGTGTGAAATGCGTTGTTCCACTCCTTCTCAGCCCAAGCGGCAAGTTTTTAGAAAATCACTTTAGCAGTTGGTCGAACGTGATGAGTAATGTCTCGAAATTTCTGAAAGAATTAGACTAGCACAAAATTAAGAAAAGAGAAATGCAAAACATTTTTTTTTTCAGAATGTAAAAATTTTGAACTGTTTACAATTGCTTCTCCAAACGAGATTTAACTTAGAAGGATTGGCATCGGAAATTTCTTTGCCATTTTCCCACGCTCCTGATATAAAGATGAATTTCTGATTTCAGAAGTTGTCAGCCTCTAAGAGGTCGTCGATGATCTTGAGATCATCCATTAGGGTGATGTAGTAAAAGGGAAGCTTCAGACCTTTTGATAATTAAGTCAAGGACATGAAGTCTTTAATGATGATTGGAATTTTAGACAGTCGAGATGCCATAATTACTGACATTAGGGTGAACCATTGATTCGGTGTCACCTGAGTAGGACATAAGCTGAGCAGTTCGAAGTATTCCACGATCATAGGATCCAGTGGAAACCGAAGACCCGAGTTGATTATTTTGGGGTAGACTATTAGCTCATCATCTTTGCAGTCCATGGGAGTTTCTCCTTATTTAGGTAGACGAAGCATTATGTTATCTCCCATTCCCCATTGTTTTTTAGAGCTGAAACTTGGCTCTCTTTGTAATATATATATATATATATATATATATATATATATATATATATATATATATATATCGAACCTTTTTCAATGCAACGATGTATTTACCTTTAAGATTCCTCAACTTTCTTCCAATCGTAGCTCTTTCATCTTCGGAAACAAAGAAAGTGTTTGCCTCTTGCGGAGGTTTATGGGTAGTTGCAGAATTCCCATCATCATATTCATCCTCGAGATTGGTTTTAGTAGCCTCAGGATTAGCTTCGCTGGCTTTCGATGTTTCTTCTCGAGGTTGTTGAGGTGTTGGATTAACAGAAGCTGGTAAAGGGTTGCTTGTTCGAGGAGTTTCCTCAGCTACTTCTCTTTGAGGAGGATTTTCAGTATCTGGATTCAAAGGGGAAAGAGTTGGGATAATTTCTGACTTGTCTCCCATGACAATAAAAGTTCTTCTTTTTCTGGTAATTGAAGGGTGATTCGAAGAGGAATTTTTTGAATTTTATTTCAAAGTAAATTCTTCACTAATCAAAGGAGAAATCTTAGTGGAGAAGATCGAGGTGTTTTAGGGCCTTAGATTTTGGACGAGGGGCGTTCTTCGGTTACAAGAGAAAGAATACGTTTAGGAACTTTCTTTGGATCAAAATTATCGTAATAAATTTTTGAAGTGGTTGTTCCAACTGGAAGGCTATTGATTAATCTAGTAGCTCTATATGCTTCAGCCCTTTGAGTAATGCAGAAGTAGTCGTATGTTTCGAAGATTAAGTTGCTAATAGATTCAAGGGATTCTGGTGTTTTGGGTATGATGGCCTTGGATTTTTTGGTTTTTGGTTTCTTTCTCATAAACCAGATGAAGGTTGATCTGAGAAGATGAAGATTGATAAAAAGGTGAGTTTTTTCTGAGGAGAACGCTAAGAACACGATGAAGGTAGCCAAAAGCTGTGACTTTTCTCTAAAATAATTTGTGTGATGAGAATGAAAAAGTGAGAAGGCTGGTTGAATTTATACAAAGAAATAAAGACATGTGAAGTTAGAAAAACTTTGATTGTAATAGGTTGGAATACAAAGCGGTAAGATGATAAGATGTTTGACATCTGTCAAGCTAGATATCTAGCTATGGATCTAAAAACTATAGGGCTATGATGGGATGAACGATTATATGAAATGGTTGCTTTTATATCCTGTGTGGGTAAAAATCAAGGAGTACTTTTGACAACACTTTCAAAAAAAATCCGAGGATACTTTATTTATATAGTGTTTGGAAGAGATTTTTTCTTCGAAAAATTGTCAGTTTTAGCACCATTGGTAATTGGTATATGTTTTTATGACGCTTCGAATGTTTGCTTATAGTTGTCACTTTGAAATATTACTCTTAATTGACACTTCAGATGATTGTCTTTTATGTACGCTTCGAATGGTTGTTTTACAGGGTTGCTTCGACTGATTGTTTTGAGTTTATATTATAACAGGTGACATAACATATGGAATAATTCAATGATATTTGGATTCGAAGATATTTTAGTTCTCATTCATTTACTGACATGAGGACTAGGGGGGCTTCTGATATGGAAATAGGATTTTGATGATTAAATTGTAAATAATTTAAATTTAAGGATTTAATTATGAGTAATGTAAGTTTTGTCTTTAAATTGTAATTGATGTAAGTTTTAGAGAGTATTTGTAATTACGAATAATTGTTAAGGACTAAATAGCAATTAGTCCTGTTTTGTAATAAAATTCTGTTTGAGATTAAGTCTTGGATCCTCTATATAAAGGGCAAGGCTACTCTAATAAAAGGGTTGAACAATTTTTCTTTAGAACTCTCTAGCTCTTTCTCCCTCTAGATATCTCTCTTAACAATTTACTAAGGTGGAAAATTAACTCATCAATAAGAATCTTCCCTTTTACTGTCACAATTGCAAACACAACATGTTATTGAACATTGTTAGAACGTTCCATCAAATAAACCTACACCAAATGAATATTTAATCATGGTAAACACCAAAAACAAAGATCATGAATCTACAACAAAAGAGTTTCCAAAGCCGAAATCTATAGCAGTGAAGCCTCCAGTCAACACTAATTATTAAAATCAGAAAATCTCTATGTTTTCCACTGAAGACAAACAAGGAAAAAAGAAAAGTGAGGAAAATATTATCACAACAGAAAAGAAAGGCACTGATAATACTAAAGAAGAAGATATTGGGGTTATAAAGTCCCTAGATTAAGACTACTATCTTTCCCCAATCATGGAAGCATATATTCCTCTTAAAAATGTAACACCAAACCAGAATAACATTGGCAACATGCCCGAGACTCCTATCTACAAAAGAAACGACACTAATACTAACTTTCATACAATTCTCAACAGAAATCTTAAAGATGCTCGATCTAACAAGAAAAAGGAATTCTCTTGTCATCAATCTCCATAATTTACAGAGACAAAAAGAGCCACACTCACCAATCCTCCATGATAAAGGTCCTCAAATGAAACATCCAAGGCCTCACCAATACAACTACCATTAGAAGGTTTAAATCCACTGCCAACAAAGAAAATATCAAACTGCTAATCATTCAGGAGCCTCTGATTGGTATTGATCATCAAGAGATTATTGCTTCCAAACTTAAATTTAAGCATTCCACTGCTAACATAAACAATAAAATTTGGTTATTCTGAGATGAATATATATTGATTAATGTTATATTTAACCATATTCAATGCATTCATTTTGAGATTAAACATACATTTTTTAATCATATCTTTTTCAGTAACTACTGTTTATGCAAAATGCTGAGAACCCATAGAATTTATATATGGAACATTCTTAGGCTTCTATTTAAAAATATCAATGTTTGGTTAGTTGTGGGAGAATTTAAATCAATGTGTTTTCCATCTGAACAACTCGGTTTCTCCTCTTTTTGTAATCAAAGCACTGATGATTTTAATAATATGATCTGTAATTGGCTTCTAGAAGATTCAGGTTACGCAGGTGAAGAGTTATTTGGACTACTAAGACCAAATGGAAGAGTCTCGATAGAGATTTGATCAATCACGGTTGGTATGATTACTTCAATGCCATTAAGGTTATTCATATGTCCCGCACGTGCTCTAATCCTACCCCCTTATGCATCAACACTGCTAAAGACAAAGTTAAACACCACAACAGCTTAAAGGTTTTTAATATGTGGACCATAAACAAAGATTTGATGGACATGGCGGATGGTAACTGGAATAATCCTATGGATGGTCATCCTATGTTTAAGTATTGGAATAAAACTAAAAGACTCAAGTAGGCCCTCAAAGATTGGAACAAGAATAAGTTTGGTAACATATTCGAAAAAGTCTCTCAAACTAAACTAATTGTCAAAGATTGTGAAAACAACCTGCTGATTTCTAATACCAATGAGAATAAAAAAGCTCTCAAAAGCTATTGTTTATCACTTATGGCCCTTACCAAGGAGGAAGATTATGGGTTCCAAAAATGCTATTCTAGCTGGATCAAATACGAAGATCGCAACACTAAAGTTTATCATAAATGTGCCAAGAAAAACAGGATGAAAAGAAGAATAAAGAATGACAAGGGAAGAATAAATCAACTAGAAGACCTTAGAAAGATAAGGGTGTAATTTGACATAAAGAAAGTCTTTTAGGAGTAATTGATAATTATGTAATGTAAAATAACCAATTTGTAACAAACAATAAACTTGAAGACGGGACCATAATTAATGACTTGATAGATATATGAGACCCAATAAATGTACTAAAAAATCACCACACCTTTTTTGGGAAATGGTGATTGATTAATGATTACACAATTATTTCATATTACTTTCTCTCTCTAATATATTCACTATGTAGTTTGTGTCACGAATATAGTCCTCTAAACAATATTTTACTCTAACATATCCTCATAATATTTTTGGAACTATCATTGGCGCTGTCTGTGGGAAATGGTTTGGAACCCGGAATCGTCTTCCAAAACCTAGTTAAAATTTCAAAAGAAAAGTGATGGAAATTCGAGGAGAATTAGACATGAATAATGATTTGATGATGGAAAAATAATTCAAAGATAACCCCGTTGGAAATAACATGAAGATCAATTAACAGCATGATGATCAACATGCTGGTGAGATACTCGAAGAGTCCATCTTGGTTGCTCGAAGAAACTAACTGTGGGAAGAAATTAAAAAAGCTAAACTCTGAAAGCAATGTTGCAATGGCCTTTTAAGTAAATTCATTCTGAAGTTCGAAGGGAAAATGAAATTGAGAAAGATGAACTGGGTAGCCACCATCCTATCAGGAATAAGAAGGACAAGCACTGGAGGCATCATCGCTATTCTCCGACGAAAAAATTAAAGTCTTGGTACAAGTATGAGTTATATGAGTCAAATGATTACTCACTTTATGATTCAAGTGAATCTTCTCCGGAAATGGGTTATCATAGGAAGAATGATATCATAAGGAAATATGCGACGAAACATAGACAAGAACATCGAGCGAGTCATTAGATTAAAGACTTGAAAGGAAAAAAGAGGGGCTCTAAGGATCATGCTAAGAAAGATAACGTTGTGTACATTCAAAACCCGTCAGGGAGTCAAAATTTTGAATATCGAGTAAGTAATCAGTACATAGCTCCTTCCAAGGAGGGTATCTATGTGATGGCTCATAAGGGTCCAATAACCAATTTTTATAGAGCATGCCATAATTGGAGGTCCGTTCCTTTGTCCGCGGAAATACTTTTTGGAAACCTTCAAAAGAATTTTGAAATTTCTAATTTAGAAACGTTCGATAGAACACAAGATCGTGATAGCCATATTGAACAGTTCAAAACATTAATGATTAATTTCGATGATGAGGACAAGTTGCTATGTAGGGATTTCGCCCAAACATTTAAAGGTGTTGCTTCCAAATGATATAACCGACTTCCGAAGAGTTATATAAAAGACTTTGACATGTTTTGGACTGTTTTTTTCTGACAGTATTTCGTGAGAAGTAAGAAGTTTCAAGCTAACGATGACACTATAATATATTGTAGGAAAAAGGTTGGAGAAATTTTAAAAACTTATACCAACCGTTTTGCCAAAGCAAAAACCGATATGGAATATTGTAAATATTTCGTCGCTTTAACAACATATCGAATAGGACTTCTCCGAGAAATATTGAAGGATAATATGATGAAAATCAAGCAATGACGTTTAGGGCTCTACTTAATCAAGTTGAAAAACGAATACTGGTGGAAGAAACGCAGGCTTCAGATTTAGGTTCTAATGATCAATTGGAGCAGAACGAGTTCCAAAGATCTCTTATTACTACTCAACCTCCTCGGAAAAACGTGCAACCTAAAGTATCAAACCAGTATCCTCGGAGGCCTAGAATAAATCAACAAGCATACAACACTAAGCCGGTAACTAGGCCAATGACCAACAAATGGATTCATCCATAATATTTCGCAGATCTGATTGAGTGTGTGGCCACTATATTTGACAAAACTCGAGGTCAAGTACAATTTCGCAAGCCTTTACCTATTCAAACTCTGAGGCAGAATGGAAGCATCAGATATTGCAAGTATCATGAAAACGATGGGCAGGACATAAAATAATTCCTTGCATTGAAAAAAGAAATACAAGCGTTAATTGAAAATGAGAAATTGATAAACTTTGTAAAGAAAACTCTCAGAAAAATCTGGCAGCCAAAAAAGCCTAAAAAGAAGAAACTCCATTGGTTATCTCTCCAGAGATTGATTCTTTTGATATTGCAGCAGAATACTTGGATAAAAAAAAGGAATGAACGATATTAGCATTGTGGAATAAATTATCCTGAGGAAAAGGTTAGTGATTTATGTGCGCTTTTTGAATCTTTAGCAACTTTTGAACGTGATATTGTTGCAGGAAATTCGAATAGATTCCGGAAAAGACACATAGTCAGCATGACTACTCAGCTTGAAGTGGGTGCCTCAACACATCTGCATCGAAGTCCTTCCTCAATAATTTTCTTTCGAAGATGATGATATGAGAAATGTGGCAGGCCACATGAAGATGCAGTGGTAATTGCAGCAGGAATAAACGGCGATCAAGTGCAAAGAGTTTTAATTGACACAGGTAGCTCCGGCAACATCTTATTCATGAGCACTTATAAGAAAAAATGGTTGACCCTCTTGTAATCCAAAGGTCAGGCCGAACTATTATAGGATTCACAGGGGTGACAAATGAAGTGGTTGGGGAGTTTGAAAGTGTGGTTGAACTGGGTTGAGGGCCATTTAGAAAATAAGTTGATTTTTTTATTGTATTAGATGCACCAACATCGTATAATGCTATCTTTGGAAGGTATTGGTTATCAAAGATACATGTTGTTATCTCTATAGGTCATCAATGTTTTAATTTTGTTGTGGGAAATAATGTTGGAACAATTATAAGCAGTTAGAAAATGACTAAAGAATGTTACCGAATTCCTTTATTTTCCAAGAAAGTTAGAAGTAATGAATCAAAAAAAGCATAACAACTAGCGGGGACTTCCTCGGAGCCAACCCCTTTTGATGACCCGAGGGAGTCCCCCGGTTTTTTGGTTCCGTATGAAAGTTATCAAGATCATGTATATCCAAATGGTGAAGTTTTGAAAACTAGAACAAAGTTATCTCCAAATTTAAGGATAGATTAAGTTAATTTTTATCCACAAAGTTAGATATGTTCCCCTAGTGTTTCGTGGACATTATTGGGGTTCCCCAAGAAACCATTTTCCATAAGCTATCGATCAAGAATAATGTAAGGCCAATAATATAGAATATGAGGCCTCTTTCTCAAGAATAATCCAAAGCGATAGTGACAGAGGTAGAACGTTTATCCAGAGTATGACATACTCGAGAATCATAATATATCCTTTGTGGGTTGCAAATCTATTATTGGTTAAAACGAAAAATGCCAAGTGGCGAATGCGCATGGATGCCACAGGCCTAAATAGGGCTTGTCTAAAAGAATCTTTCCATGTCCCATAGATAGATCAATTGGTAGATTTCACATCAATATATGAGTTACTTTGTTTTATGGATGCTTGTGCATGGTATAACTAGATCAAAATGTATATGAGGGATGAAAAGAACATTTCGTTTATCATTAGAAGGGGTTTACACTGTTATAGAGTAATTCCGTTTAGGTTAAAAAATGCACGGGCAACTTACAAACGTTTGGTGAACAAAACTTCTGAGGCATAAATTGGGCGAAAATCGAAGTATATATTGATGATATGTTGGTGAAAATTCTCAAGGATGAGGATCATTTTGATAGTTTAGCAGAAACTTTTAGCAACTTAAAATGGGTTAACTTGAAATTAAATCTAGAAAAATATACATTTGGGGTTCGATCATTAAATTTCCAAGGATACATAGCAAGTGAGAAAGGAATTGAAGTCAACCCAACGCAGTTAAAGACTTTAACATTCATGACTCCCCCTCAAAACATAAAAGAGGTCCAAATATAAACATGTGGTTTGGCATTGCTGAATAGATTTATATCTCGTTCTTCGGATAAGTGCACTCATTTCTTCCATGTCTTAATGCATGCAAATTGTTTCAACAAGATAAAAGAGTGTTTAGAGGCTTTCCATCGGATTAAAGAATACCTTTCTTCACCAGAAATTTTCACAAATTCCATCAGAGGGGAATGCTTATTGGTATATGTGGCAGTCTCAGACTTTGCTGTAAGTGATGTGTTAGTCCAATAGGAAGATAATGTTCCAAATAAACATTAGTAAAAGCTTATTGGATGCAGAGAAATGATATTTGGAGTTAGAAAAATTGTCTCTTGCGTTACTAATTGCTGCTCGAAAAATGAGACCACATTTTCAAGCTCATTCTATCGTGGTAAGAACGTCTTTTCTGTATGCTTCAAAGACCAGATATTTTGGGGAGAATGATCAAGTCATCAGTTGAAGAGGGGATTTTGATATTGAGTTTAAAATTATGAATGTGATCAAAGCACAAGCCTTAGTATATTTCTTAGTAGATTTTCATTTTGAGCAGTCAGATGTGGACATTGATGAAGACAGTTGCAAAGTAGAATGGGTAATCCGAAGAGATGGAGGCTCAAACATATCAGGAAAGGAGCTCGGGTACAATTGGTTTCTCCAGAAGAAATATCAATGTATCAGGCCATCCGTTTTGGGGTTAGAGCAACAAATAATTAAGCGGAATACGAGGCACCTTTAGCAACTTTAAATCTTGCACAAATCTGTGGGGCTAAGCTAGTTAGCGATTCACAACTCCTCGTTAGTCATGCATCTAGACAATCTGAAGCTCGAAATGATCATCTAGTAAAATATCTGAAAGTGCTAAAAG
Source organism: Limnanthes douglasii subsp. nivea (assembly GCA_036936605.1). Taxonomy (NCBI): domain Eukaryota; kingdom Viridiplantae; phylum Streptophyta; class Magnoliopsida; order Brassicales; family Limnanthaceae; genus Limnanthes; species Limnanthes douglasii. The sequence continues at coordinate 303,050,508 of JAUPFV010000002.1, read as the reverse complement.
ATTTATCTTTAGTCTTCAAAAACTTAGTTATGACCATGTCCGAAGAGAAGAAAAATCTGTGGCAGACTCCTTAGCAACTACTTCATATTCATAGGCGTATCAATGGATTATTACATAGGAAATCCCGTCGATCATTGAAAATTTGGAGGAAGTAATTGGGATTATAGATGAAGACCCTCGAATATCTATTTTTGAAAAGAAGGATTGGAGACTAGACATCATCAAGGTTTTGGAAAATGATTAATTACCTTTTAATAAATCATTGTCTAAAAAAGTACATTTCAAATCTCATGGGTATATGATCATGGGAGGCATCTTGTACAAAACCTCGTACAGTAGAACTTTGCTCTGATGCTTAAGGAAAAACGAATCGTAGATGATATTATCAAAATTGCATGATGAACAAGGGTCTGTGCATTATGGGTACAAGGCTCTAATAAGAGTATTTTTAGAAGGATACTATTGTCCTACTATTTCTTTCGATACGAAAGAGTTAGTTAAAAGATGTGATACTTGTCAATGTTTTGTTAATATAATTTATAAGCCATGAATGCCCCTCGAAATTATATCAAACGCACTGCCGTTTGACCGTTGGGGCATTGATCTTGTTGGACATTTACTGATGGCTTCTGGGGGACGACAAACTATAATTGTGGCAGTAGATTACTTTTCAAAATGGGTTGAGGGAGAGCCATTAGGACGAACAAAAGCAAAAAATGTAATCAGATTTATCACTTCGAATATTTGTTGCCGTTTTGGGGTTCCAATGAAAATGACTACAGATAATGGGCCTCAATTAGATAATAAAGATTAGAATAATTTGTCTAAATCTGGAGGGATACAATAGTGTTTTTCAGCTCATTTTCACCCACAAGCAAATGGGGAAGTAGAATTCACCAACCGGACAATTCTTGATGGGCTAAAGAAAAACTTGGAAGAGAAGGCAGGAAAGTGTCTTGATTATCTGCAAGAAGTTCTTTGGGTATACCGAACAACTCCTCAAATAACGACATGAGAGTCTCCATTCGCATTAGTATATGGGATGGATGTAGTTGTACCATCCGAGACAGGTTTTCCGTCGTATCGTGTTATGACATATTCCGAAGAGCATAATGATGAAAATAGTATAGTGTAGCTAGACTTAATTGAAGAAAAAAGAAGGCGAGCACAAATAAAGTCGCTACATTATCAAACACTGATGAGAAGTAGATATGCTTCCAAGGTTAAGGGAATAGAATTTAAAGTGGGCGATCAATTGTTAGGAAAGGTTTTTCTTCATACCAAAGACAAGCACGTCAGAAAGTTAGGTCATAATTGGGAAGGCCATATGAGATAACAGAGAGAGTGAAGCCTGGAATGCATTGAATTAAGAATAAAGAAGGAAGAAGTCTCAATCACCCATGGAATATAAAGCATCTTAAATTGTACTTATAATGAATGTAAAAAGTATATGTGTTTTTGTGTAAAGTATCTGTAGCACACTCTCTCCTACCCTGATGGCACAATAAGGTTTTAACGAGGTGTCTTATTAGCTGCTTTATATATATATGCCATAAAACTCTTCTTACAATTTTGGACCTAAAAGGTTTTCTAACAAGAGTTGGTCTCAAACTATTAAACTTTGGACCTAAAAGGTCTTCCAACGAAAGTTGGTCTCAAACTATTAAACTTTGGATCTAAAAGACCTTCCAGTGAAAGTTGGTCGCAAACCATTTAAGTATGTTTTCCAACGAAAGTTGGTCTGAATTATTCGAAGCATTGTAAAAATGTAATTAGAAATCCAATGTAATTCATAAATCATTAAGGTTGTTACAAACATGCCTTGAAGATTTTGAGGACTTCTACAAAAATACCTCAAAGATTTTGAGGACTTTTACAAAAAATGCCTCAAAGATTATGACGAATTTTACAAAAATGCCTCAAAGATTATGAGGAGTTTAACAATTTTCCTATCCTGAAGACTCATAAGAGTCACCTTCATAAGACTCTGTATCTTCACTATCACTCAAAGATATCCCACGTTGATAAAATTCGATCGAGATATGTTCCTAGAAGCTACCCAAGTTTAAATCAGGGTAACGCTCATGAATTTCCATGCCAACCCATACCTAACACTTGTGTCCCTCACATTTAGTTTGTCTACGTATTTAGCAGCATAAGCTTCAATAACATCCTCCTTAACCTTTTAGCCTGAGCTAAGATAAATTGTTTCTCTTTTACGACCCTCTCAAAATCCTTAAATTACTTATTGAAGTTGTTTGTGGCCCTATCATTTCCCTCTTTGTAAGCCGCAATAAGGATATCCTTGGTGGAATTTTGCTTTGCGTAAAGCTCCCTCTATTCTTGACAATACTTTTCAATAAGCATGACATAGTTCTAAGTTGCGATCAGTTTTTCAAGAATCACATCGGCTTGTTTCTCAAGACTCGAATGTTGTTGTTTGCGCTCTTTGACTTGTAATTTGGCTGATGAAGCTTTGAATTTGTAATAAATTTTCCGATCCTTCAAATGCTGCATATTGTTTCTAATAGTAACAAAGGTATGAAGGAGCTTGTGAAGGCGAAGAGAAAACTCGTCTTCTCAAGGAATATCAAACGAATTATCCAAAGAGCCAGCCTCAAAGGGAACCAAAGTGGAGGAATCAGCCTTTTGAATATCATCTTGAGGTTATTGAACGATCACATCATTTGGTGGAAGTTGGGAGGAGTCAGATTCAATGACTATCTGTTCCGGTGAGGTTTTGGTGTGCTCGGCTACTTTATTTTTCAAGAAAGCAATAACCCCAGCAACTTTTGTGATGTCTTCTAAAATGCCCTTCAATTTTCATTGGCACTTCTTTTTTGGAGGAGCCTCACTGAGAAATTTTTTTTGTGCTTGGGCATAAAGCTTTTTAGACCCTTCGAGTTTCATAGCCTTTGAATGTTAGCATCTTCATAATCCCCGTGTTTTCAGTGCTAAAATCCTGTTCTTCATCCTCGTCATCATTTAAATGATTTTTGGCTTTACTTTCGTTGAAAGAAAAACCACAACATATTTTCCTTCAACCAATCTAAGATATCTTGTGAGAAGGAGGAACCATTAGCTCTTTCAAGGATAATCGATCTGATAGATTCGACCTCCACAAGCGACTCTTGGCAAGGTTGGTAGGAGTAAAACAGAGTCGAAACCTGTTAGACCAGGCAGTCTTGGCCCATATATATAGTTTGGTGAAGATATTTTTTACTTTAGGAACGAAATCGGCACAGGGATTGGATATGCCAGTCATTGCTATTTGTAATTAAAAAGGAAAGTGTATAAGAATTTATATACGAAACATTCAAAGGAAAATAAAGAGGAAGCATACCTCTATTCGTCCAAACAAGTGATAGTTTGTGAGGATTGTCAGTAGTGGCCTCAGATAATGTCTTCCAAAGCTTTGAGATAAAAAGGAAACGTTGCTTCCATTTTTTGTCCCCTCGAGTATGTGTTTAATAACCTTCTGATCCCGGCCAAAGGTCAAACATTAAAAAGGGAAGTATTTTCAACCCCTAATTCATCAGCTCAATGTACACAATCAGTTCATTATCTCTCATTGATAGCAGGGTCTCCTCGACAGTTGGGAAGCAGATGGAAATTTTAGAAGGAATTACCCACCAAACTCTTAGCTTAGCCTCTTCAAATGTGTTTTAGTATTTATATTGCACTTTGTGCAAGGCCAGTAAATATTTGTTTTCAACTGTTTTAAGGTCGTTTCCAACTATATCGTTTATTTCCGGGGTAAATTTAATGTCTTCTTTTGACTTGGATTTTTCCCTTTAGAGGATAATTCATTTCCTCAAGTTGAAGAGAAAAAACATCGGTCTTTTTCTCAGGCAGTTCAGTAGTAGTATTTTTATCCTCAACAACTTGAGAAGTGGTGAAAGTCGTTAATTGGCATTAACTCTTCATCGGGAGTTAAGATTAGAGCTTCCCTAGCTTATTTGTTGTCCGATTGACAACAAGAGAATGAGTTGGAGTGATATTTGATTCAGTATCTGGAATTGATTGAAGGTTTTTCTTAGTCATCTGAGCAACGTCACCTCTGGTTAACTTCCGGGATTGAATTTTTGGTGTTTGACGATGAGTCCCATATGGATTAGAAGGATTGGTAGGATTGGTAGGAATGTTTTTTTGGTCTACTCTCTTTATGGTGCATTTTTTTATCTTCAAAAAGGCTATTTTTGAGTGTTTATCCTTTCGCATGTTTGAGTCTCTCTTGTTTATTGATGGACAAGTGTGACTTGGGGGTTGAGAATAATTGTTCGAGGGGATGATCACAGTTGAAGTATCCAAACAAGGCAAGACACTGTAGTATGTAATCACAGGTGGTTGGGGCTCTGTTTCAATGTACACACTTAGAGCTTTCCTCTATTCGGTTTTTTTTACTGATGGTTAACCACTCTAAAATGCAAAAATTCTTTAGCATAAACCGCTTCTCTCCCTCGAATAGTTTTTCAGAGCTTTATGTCTCTAAAATGGTTTTGATATGAGACTTGTAAGGCACTACGGGTTTATAGGAGAGGAACGAGCATCCCAATCTACACCTGATAGGGGAAAGCGTTCTCATTAGTGGTGTCAGAAAACGTTATGACGTCACAAATAAGGAAAAGTTTGGAAAAACATTTGGTATGGACGCTAAAAGAATAGTTAAAGTCTAAGGGAGTCTTCGGAAAATAAGCAAATCAAAACCCAATCAAAAGTTTGAGGGAAAGCTTTTGGGGTAACAGTTCGAGGAAACATTTTTGGGACAAAATTTTGAGAAACATTTTTTTGTTCAGCTATTCGAGGAGAGTCTATTTGTTAAGAAATTTGAGGAAACGATTGACAAAATTCGACGAGGAACGACAGGTCAAATTCGAAGAGATATATTATGGAAGGGTTTTTTACTTGAAAAAAATTAACAGTTAAAGTGTCAAGTAATTCGATCAAGACAAGATTGGTCATTGAAAAATCCTTGTTCAAACATTTTCACAAGGACTAAGGGGCTACTGATGAGGGAAGAATAAATCAACTAGATGACCTTAGAAAGTTAAGGGTGTAATTAGACATAAAGAAACTTTTAAGAGTTAATGCAAAAGAACCAATTTGTAACAAACAACACACTTGAGAAGGGGACCACAATTAGTGACTTGTTAGACATGTGAGACCCAATAATGTACTATAAAAGCACCACACCCCTCTTGGAAAATGGTGATTGATTAATGGTTACACATTTATTGCATATCACTTTCTCTGTGTAAAATGTGGAGCTTCTCTCTCTAAAATATTCAGTAAGTAGCTTGTATCACAAATTTAGTCATCTAAACATTGTTTTACTCTTACATCTCTTCCAAATATTTCTAGAAATATCAAACAACATGAAATATAATGATCATTGGATCACTGATGATAACCTCTTTAATAGTTCTACTGAATTTTACTTCAACAATACCTTATCTTCTCCAACTTATCATGATCTAGATGTTAATATTACTTATCACATTTTAACATTATTCCTAAGTTGATCAATGATGCAGACAATGACTATATTTTAAAAGATCCAACAGAAGAAAAAGTGTTCAAAATTATTCAGAATCTTAAATCAACAAGTGTTGTAGGTCAAGATGGTTATAACAGAAGTTTCTTCATTACCTGTTGGAGAATTATCAAAACAGATTTTTTTAAAGCCATGTCTTCCTTCATTCTTGGCCAAAAAATCCCAAACGGAGTGATGGCCACAGGGATATGTCTCATCCCCAAATAAAGTAATCCTACACAATGGACATATTTTAATCTAATTAGTTTATGCACTACGATGAACATAATTATGCCTAATATATTGAATAACAGACTTTCTAACCTCCTTTATAAGCTTATTTTTCAAGTGCAGAGAGGTTTCATTAAAGAAATACTAATTCATCACAATATCTTACTTGCAAATGAGCTTATCCATGACTTGGAAAGGAAAACTAAGGTTGTGGAATTAGTTATTAAAGTAGACATGTCTAAGGCATTCGACAATTTATCTCATAACTTTATAATCAAGGTTTCACAATGCCATGGTTTCTCTGAAAGATTTACTAATCTCATAAACAGCCTTATTAAATCTGTTTATGTATCTACTATTATAAATGGTAGTTCTAATGGCTTTTTCAACACTAAAGGGGGTTTAAGACAAGGAGATCCTTTGTCCACAAGGCTTTTCATCCTGGCTGAAGAAATTTTAATAAAAGGTCTTAACATTCTATATTACACCAACAAATCTCTTAAATATAATAGCAAAACCCGTATAAATATATTAAGTCTTGCTTTTGCTAATGATATATTGATATTCTCTAATGGCAAGGCTTATTCGATGAACATTATAGGTAATTTTTTACATTCTTACCAAGATACCTCTGGATAAACTATCAACAAGGAGAAAAAAATATAATCACAACATCTAACCTAGCTCAAGATAAAATAAATGATATGGCCATTTAAACAAGTTTCAGCACAAGTTTTTTTCCCACTACATACCTTGGAATCACTCTGAATTCAAACAACAAAACCAGTAACTATGCTTCTCTTTTTGACCAAATCAAAAGCAAAATCATGGAGTGGGAAGGCAAAAAACTTTTGTATGGTGGTAGATTAACTCTTATTAACTCCGTTTTGCTTTCTATAACTATTTATTGGACTCAAAGTTGATGAAGTCCTAAAACTATTATAAACAAGATTGATAAAATGTTAAATAAATTCCTTTGGGGAACTACTCTAGACTCTAACAACATCAATTGGTCAAATTGGTCTACTAATTGTAAAACCTATAGTGAAGGAGGCTTAAACGTTAGAAATCTAAATGGTATTAAAATTAGTTTTTCTTGTAAGCATGTAGAGGTTCATGGAAAAAAATGTCTATGGGCTAAAATTTACACAAAATCTACATAAAGACAATCATCCTCTTCAAATAAACTACAACAAGCCAGGATCTCAAACATCTAATAGACTATCTAACAGGAAAGAAATGGCTGAAAACTTCATCAACTGGAAATTAAGAAATCATTCTCTAGACTTCTGGTTCCAATATTAACTCTTTCTCCAAGCTCTTAATTAATGAACAAGTTGATGATTTAATTCAATAGAATGTCTCAAAGGATGGTTTTTTAATGCTAAAGACATCTATCAGACCATAAGAACTAAGTATATCAAATATTCCTTGTTTAATAAAGTATAGAACCAGATTACTCCTAGAAAGTTCTCCTTTCTGCTATGGAGATTAATAACTAACAAACTATTTGTTGATTCCACTTTACAATCTATGAATATTGTTTATGTTTCTAAATGTCAATTCTTATGAGTCCGGATTTTATTGCCACTCTTTATGAGAACCTGACAGGGGCAATTCAGACAACATCCACTCACTGAACCATCCGAACCAAGATAATGTACTAAAAACTTAATCACTTCATGACTAAGCTAATTACCTACCTGTTTAAAACTAATGGGTCTTTGAACTCGACCCGAATCCATAAACACGACCCGAAAGCCCATGTGGCCCAAGGTTAAGGGCATAAATACCCAACCACTTTCATTTAATGAGGGAGATGAAAAACAAATACAACCAGGCAGCTCAACTCTCTCACTACAATCTACTAAACATTAAATACCCTTGAAATACCACAAAACTTCAGATAAAATTACCCTCAATCAAAATTAATCCACACCAAATTGGCGACCATAGTGGGAGCAGAAGGTGCCCGAATCTAGCATTCAAAACACTCAGGAAAAACCAGTTCGGATGAATCTGAATGTGCAAGAAGTACCACAAGCTTTGGCCAAAGTGGTGGGTGAGAATGATGAATATACTATTGAGGAGCGAGATAGGTTAAAAGTTGAAATAGAAGCTTTGAGGGCTGCCAAGAGGGAAGAGATGGGCACAAAAGAGAAGTCTAAGGCGTCAGTAGGTCATCATACTGATAATCCTAGAGAGCATGAGCCATTAAAAACCCATGTGAGTACAAAAAAGACTCATGCTAGCTCAAAAACGTCTCACCGGTCTAAACCGATGGAGAGCTCTGATTCAGATTGAGAGTCTTCCAGTAGCTCCTCAAATGAAGATGGAGTCGAAGAATTCTTGTTATCCAGCAGTGATGAAGGCCTTTCTAAAAAGAAATAAAAGTTGGTGAAAAAGTACTCAAGAAAAAGTGATAGACATGGAAGGTTGAAGAGGCATCTGGGCAAGGGATCGTCTCATAGTTATGGCCGAAGACATGTAGATCGATTTTTAAGGGATCCTTTTGCCTTCCATGATGAACCAAGTATCTTTGAAACTCCAAACAAAGATACAGTTTTCAGTCGTGGCCGAAATTGGAGACAATCTCCATTGTCCTCCAAAATACTATCCGGGAACTTTCCAAAGAGGTTTGACAGTATGAAAATGGAAAAATATGATGGTAGTAAAGACCCGGATAACCACTTGGAACAATTCAAAAATTTCATGATGAATTTTGATGATGAAGACAAGTTACTTTGTAGGGAATTCTCCCAATCTTTTACGAGTGCTTTGAAGTGGTACAATAGTTTGCCACAGCGTTGCATCAGAAATTTCGACACTTTTTTGGTGGCCTTTCGGAGGCAGTTTCTTGGAAGTAAGGAAGTAAAGGGAAATTGAGACACAATTATCCATTGTGCCCAAGAACCAAACGAATCTTTAATAGAGTACATAAGTCGTTTTGTGAATACCAAAAATGGATTGGCTGATTGCTTTGAACAAGTACCAATGAATTCTCTAAGGCAGGGCTTAAACCTTGGAAACTTGGCTAATTCAGTAACCAGAAAAAAGCCATGACATGGGGAGGTTTGCTGAATCAGGTCGGAAAGTAGATTAATGTAGATGAAACAAAGAAAACCAGGGTGCACAGGCAGGTGAGGTCTGCTCCGGCTGCACCAAATCCAAACCAAAACCAGTTTGGGAACAAGGCTAGGGAAGCCGGGCAGGGTCATAATAGAGCCAAAGCTCAGTCTCAGCCATCTATACCAGCCCAGAGTCAACAATCTAGAAATAAACGAGGGTCGTGGGTTCAACCAGAGTGGTTTGCTGAATTGAAAGAAAATGTAGCCACCATTTATGATGAAACAAAAGACGAAGTACACTACAGAAGGCCGGTTGCATTACAGTCTCCTAGGGAGAGCCGTAATAATTGTTTTTCACAGTATCACCATGATACTGGTCATATCACTGAAGATTGTATTGTGTTGAAACAAGAAGTGCATAATTTGATTGAAAGAGGAAAGTTGGGGGCGTATGTTAAAAGAAAAGGTGGAAATAGGCCTGATAGTGCTCATCGGGCTGGTCCAAACAATGCAGGCACATCAGCTCCAGATGGGGCTATGGTGATAATCGAGAGGTTCGATGTAGAGTCAGAATACTTGGACCCTGATCCAACCCAGAATAAAGTGGGTGTTATCATGGAGCATTGCAAGACGGTGTCCGGGCTTATTAACTTTTTTGAGTCACTTACAATATTTGGAGGGGACACCATGATTGCACCAACTGCTTCTTCAAGAAAGAGGCACGTTCATACTTTAGCTACCCAGCTTTAAGGAGGAATGACTTCATATCAATCGCAAATTCCTTTTCCTTTTATTGTTTTTGACGAGGATGATTTGAGGGATATTGCTGGTCCACATGAAGATGCTGTTGTCATAGGAGCATCCATTGAAGGCAATGATATAAGACGATTTTTGGTGGATACCGGAAGTTCATCCAATATTCTCTTTTTAACTTCCTACAAAAAAATAAAGAATCCAGCAGTAATTCAGCGTTCGAACAGATCAATTGTGGGTTTTACAGGAAGCTCAGCAGATGTGATCAGGGAGTTCGAGGTGGAGGTTTTGTTGGGTAAAGGCCCTTTTAAAAAAATGGTTAGAATACTTTTTATTGTGGTGGATTGTCCCACTTGTTATAATGCTATTCTGGGAAGATCTTGTCTTTCCAGGATGCATGCTGTGGCTTCAACAATCCACCAGTGTTTGAAGTATGCTGTGCAGGGACAAGTGGGAGTTGTTCGAAGCAGCCAAAAGATAGCAAGGGAGTGTTATGCAATAACACTGGCCCCTCTAACATTGGGGGTAGTCCGGATTAATGAGGTATAACAGTTTGAGGGGCCCTCTGGGGGAGAGGGTGAAATTGATGACCCCAGAGAGACCCCTGGTGTTTTAATACCGGTCGAAGAAGTTGAAACTCACTCTCTGGCTGAAGGAAAAAATGTCAAGATAAGATCCAAGATGACTTTGGAATTAAAGGGTGAAATGTTAGATTTCTTGAAAGACCATCAACATGTCTTTGCTTGGTGCAATGCTGATGTTACCGGAGTACCAGCAGATATTATATCACACCAAGTGTCCATCCGAAGGACATAGCACCTGTTGTACAAAAGAGGAGAAGGAAAAGGCTGATGTCATAGTTCAAGAGGTTGACCGGCTTACTAAAATGGGGCACATAAGGGAATCTCAATACCCTTTATGGACATCTAACCTGGGATTGGTAAAAAAATCGCAAGTGGCGTATGTGCATCGATTTCACAGATCTCAACAGGGCTTGCCCAAAAGATTTGTATCCGGTCCCCCGAATTGATCAGTTGGTGGACTCCACTTCTGGAAACAAGCTGTTGTCCTTTATGGACGCTTTCTCCGGGTATAATCAGATTCAAGTGAATCCGAAAGATCAAGAACATACTACATTTGTTACTGATAGGGGCCTCCATTGTTACAAGGTGATGCCATTTGGGTTAAAAAATGTTGGGGCTACTTATCAGAGGTTGGTGAACAAGGCTTTCGCTAATCAAATTGGAAGAAACATGGAAGTTTACATCGATGACATGATGGTGAAAAGTGTGGACGAAGAGCTACACTTGGTAGATCTCCAAGAAACTTTTGCCAACTTAGTGAAAGTAAATTTAAAGTTAAATCCAGAAAAGTGCGTTTTTGAAGTGCAGTCCGGGAAATTTTTGGGGTATGTGATAAATGAGAAAGGGATACAACCTGATCCAGACCAGCTTAATGCTTTACTACAAATGGAGCCTCCTCAAAATATTAAAGAAGTAACGATTGACTGGGAGGCTGGCTGCACTAAACCGTTTCATTTCAAGGTCTTCAGACAGGTGTGCCCCGTTTTTTCAAACTTTGAAAGATGAAAAGGACTTTAACTGGTCCCCACAGTGTGATGAGGCCTTCAATGAAATTAAAAAGCATTTGTCTTCCCCCAAGACTTTGTTTAAACCTGTTAATGGAGAAACCCTTTTCGTGTATTTGGCAGTTTCTGATTGTGCAATAAGTGCAGTATTGGTAAGAGAGGTGGACAATTATCCCCGTCTGGTGTACTACATCAGGAAAAGCTTGATAGATGCTGAAAAACGATATTTGAAGCTTGAAAAATTGGCATTGGCGCTAGTAATTGCATCAAGGAAAATGAGGCCCTATTTTCAGGCTCATTCTATCATCGTTCAGACTTCTTTTCCTTTGAAAAATGTTCTCCAAAAAGCTGACATCTCAACTAGAATGACCAAGTGGTCAGTAGAGCTGGGAGACTATGATATTGATTTTGTTCCTCGAACCGCAGTTAAAGCCCAAGTTGTGGCCGATTTCTTAGTTGAATTCCATTCGGATAGGGATGCTGAGCAAGCAACCAATGTAAAAGATAAAAAAGTCTGGGTCGTCCGGACTAATGGTGGATCAAGTACCATGGGATGTGGTGCTGGGATATGTTTAACCTCTCCGTACGGTGACAGAATGTACCAAGCTACATGTTTTGCCTTCAGGGCTTCCAATAATGAGTGTGAATATGAAGCTGCTATAGCTGGTTTAAAATTAGCTCTCATCTGTGGAGCTAGGAGGGTGAGGTTGATGAGTGATTCTCAACTTCTTATCCATCATGCACAAGGTCAATCCAGAGCCAAGAAAGAGAAATTGGTTAAATACTTGTTCATCCTTAAAGAAGTGGTACTCAACTTCAAAAGCATCACATATGAGCACATACCCCGAACGGAAAATACGCTAGCAGATTCTTTGGAAATCGTAGCCTACTCTGATTCCTACCCTTGGATACATGTGCAAGAGTTCCCATCTATTCAAATCAATCCGGACAAGGAAGAAGAAAGTTTGAATATACAAGTCAAAAAACCCCAAGATTGGAGATTTCCAATTCTTCAATATATCTCGGATGACATCTTGCCTCCGGAGAAAGAAGTGGCAAGAAAAATAAAATACAAGGCCCGTGGTTTTGTCATCCTAAGGGGTGTTATTTATAAAAAATCCTATAGTAAACCCCTCCTACGATGTCTGGGGGTTGAAATCTGTCCGGACATAGTTATGAGCACAATCAGACTATTTTTTAGGTCTTGCCAAAGGCCTTCGAACACAACCTAAAAAAGGGGCTACTGATGAGTCTGGATTTTATTGCCACTCTTTATGAGAACCGGACAGGGGCAATTCGGACAACATCCACTCACTGAACCATCCGAACTGAACTAATGTACTAAAAACTTAATCACTTCATGACTAAGCTAATTACCTACCTGCTTAAAACTAATGGGTATTTGAACTCGAACCGAATCCATAAACACGACCCGAAAGCCCATGTGGCCCAAGGTTAAGGGTATAAATACCCAACTACTTTCATTTAATGAGGGAGATGAAAAAAAATACAACCAGGCAGCTCAACTCTCTCACTATAATCTACTAAACAATAAATACCCTTGAAATACCACAAAACTTCAGATAAAATTACCCTCAATCAAAATTAATCCACACCAAATTCTGTCAAAATTTAGAAACTCCTAACCACCTTTCGTGTCTTGTAATTTTTTGTGTCTTGTAATTTTGTGAAAACTTTTTGGAAGAACAATAATTGGAATAAAAACAAGATAAGTTCTTCTTTTTTTGCTTCCAATCTTAACTCTTTCTCGAAGTTGTCAATTAATTAATAGGTTGATGATTTAATTCAATGTAATGTCTCAAAGGATGCGTTGTTTAATACTAAAGACACCTATCAGACCATAAGAACTAAGTATACCAAATATTCATTGTTTGATAAATTCAGGAACCAGATTACTCCTAGAAAGTTCTCCTTCCTACTATGGAGATTACTAACTAACAAACTATCTATTAATTTCACTTTACAATCTAGGCATGTTGTTCTTGTTTCTAAATGTCAATTATGTCAAAATTTAGAAACTCCTAACCACCTTTTCGTGTCTTGTAATTTTGCTTGAAAAAATTGGAGTTATTTTGCAGATTTACTCAGGATAAAGATTAGCAACTACATAACTACAACTCACATGATTACGACTTGGTTTTAGAACTCTCCGAACAAGGTTCATATCATCAAAATTCTCCGTGCTATAATTACTTGGGTAATCTGGCAGATCGTGAACAAAATCAAGCACAAAGGAAGTAAGTTCTCTCACTATTCTGTTATAAACTATATTAAACATATAATGTCTAGTTTAGATATTGATAACCTGTTCAATCACAAGCAGTGGAAATATATTGAATTTGCCGCGTTTGATTTGAATTGATAGAATCATCTTGCAATGGCTAGAAAAGCATCTCATCTATCATGGACTCCTCCTCAGCCTGGTCGCTACAAACTTAAAACTGATGTCTGCAACCTAACCTCTGGTGAATCAAGCGGATGTATAATCATTCGAGTTATGTATGGTTTCATCGTCCATGGTTATGGAAACATCTACAGAAAGCTACCTCCAATTAAAGCAGATACCAGAGCTCTTCACGACGGTCTTCCGCTCTACAAAATCAAAGGAATCACTAACCTTGAACTATCCAACATATCCTAATCATATCCTTTCTAGTATTAGAGCTCTAATCACTCCATCAATGGTTATAAATCATATTTAGAGAGAGCAAAACTAGCAACCGATTGGTTTGCTAGGTGGACATTAAGATGCAAAATGAAGATCGATTATAATAATTTTCAAACTCCTAATGAATTAAAAGCTATTACTCTCTTAGAAAGATCTCGCATTAGATACCTTAAAACTAAATAATTTCATACATATTGCTTTTACTTATCTTTGATTTTTAATTTTAATCAATCTTACCAGGCTCCTATTGAAGTCTAATATCTCCAACTCAAATTCTCCTCCTGTTTTTCTCCACCTGAAAGCATCTTCGTTGCGCCTGTTGTCTTGTCCTCTTGCTGATTTTTTATGCTCTTCTTCTTCCGGCTAAAAATTGATCAGTGTTGTTGATCTTTAATCATCACAACCGCTTATCTGATTCGCTCATGAATTTGAAAAGTCCAAACTTTTGCTCTTGTTATTCTGATTTTTCCATTTTTCCTCTAGCGTGAATCCAATTTTTGACGCCTCCTCAAGTTAATTTGTTTTGATACGAATACATCTTTGTTGTTACCCAAATATATTTTTAGAGCAATCTTTTTTAATTGTGTTGTTATCCTATAACTATATTGGACCTTTTTTTATTGTACAATTCATTATTATCAATAAATTTACCTTTTAGTTACGATAGATATCGTACCCAATTTTTATTACGGTAAAAATCTAAAATGTCAAATTGCTGCATCAAAAACGATAATCTCATATTTTGAGTCCTTTTGTCCAAATTACGGCTCCGAATCAAACTGTTTATCGCAATTATCCATATTTTCTTCAACCATTTTATCTGGAATACTTATTTTATATATTACAGTAATATTTTTAACTAAAATTTAGTTTGATTACCCTTTCAAAAAAAAAGGTATAATCGCAATCAGGTGTGTTGAGCAAACCCATTAACAGAAAAGAGTAAAAACGGTTCTTACTTCACTTCTGGGTATAAACAAAGATGACAAGAAACAACACAAAGACCCAAAACGTAAATAAGCCACATAAAAGTAGGTAGTCACGTGTAGTGATTGCCTCCAAATGGTTGTATACCCAACATAGCTCATGTTCACGTCTTAAGAATCCAACGCAGCAACGTAAAGCAAAACTCTGTACTTATCATCACAAACATACACCAATGTGAATATATATTTAAAATTGCTTATCGTACAATCTCGATCATACTACTATTATATTATAGTATAGTACACTATATACATTTGGTTGCTTTCCAACCATACTTTCTAGTTTCGCGACCCACTCATAATACATATTGACTTTTCTCTTCTTCATTTGGTATGGACCTTTTCCATTTCTGTTCCATTTTCCATTAATGGTATTGAACAGAGGAATAGACCAGAAAGAGACCCACACGTATGCCCATATCCCACGTGGTACGCATTTCTTCACATGCTTTTTTAGTTCATTTTTGTTTTGGTGTTTTGTAAGATATTATTGTCTAAATCTTACAGCATACAGTATGAGTTCTGTCACCTTTCTTTGTCGCGAGCTTTGCATTCTTTAAACTAGACCGTCCAATTACATCACAAGATGCTTGCTTAACCTACTTTTTATTACTTTTTTTTTCTTTGAAAAAAGTAGTAGTATTAACTTGAACTTTAAAGTGATACTAGTTACTTTAAGATTGCTTTGTTTTCTATTAGTGTTATCAAGTCGACCAACTTTAGGCTAATGAGTTCGTAGGTTTGGTAAGTATACATTCGTGTCTTCCAGTCGACCATTTTTAGGTGAATGATTTTGTGGGTAGGGTAAGTATTATATATATTTGAAATTCAAGAATCATATGAAATAAAAAAAGTAGTATTAACTTAAAGTTATGAGAAACATTAGTTACTTTAAGGATGCTTTTTTCTTTCTCTTACTGTTTCCAAGTCGACCAATTTTAGGTGAATGATTTCGTGGGTAAAGTAAGTTCTATAGATTCATATAATATTTAATATTCAAGAATAATATGAAGAAGAAAAATAATAGTAACCGAAAGTTATGGGAAACATTAGTTAATTTGGGAATGATTTTGTTTCTCTATTAGTGTTTTCTAGTCCACCATTGTTTTAGGTTAATGATTTTTAGGTTTGGTAAATACATACATATGTTTTTCCTATTCTATTATTTTAAACAGTCAGTGGTTATTTTGTGGGTCAGGTAAATAATATGGTATAAACATAGGAAAATAGCGTATTTATTAATTGTGACAATAATATATATATAATTAATGGAATTTATAAAAGTATAATTTAATTATTTTATACGTAACGAATAAAAAAATACATAATAAAACCAAACATCCTAGATCATATATTTAATATGATTTAGATTGCGACGAAATCATCTATTCACGAGCAATATATTATTTTATATATAAATATGTTATATAAAGACTCCATATACAGAGGATTCAATTATTTTTTATAACAAAAGATGATGTGAGTCACAAAACTCTATATTTAGTGTTTATCACTCACTTCACTTATCTCTAAAAAAACCTAGAGCTATTTCATTATCTTAAGAAATATAATACTCGCATCATTGCACCACCACAATAACGCCAATTTCACATCACACTTTGCAACTAAAGTATCTTCTTCTATTTATAAGGTTAAGAAAACCCAAATGCTTCATCAGGCGGTCCATATTAAAACTCGTGCTTCATCAGGCGGTCCATATTAAAACTCATGCATCAACGACTAAAATAACTCCTAATTAATATAAAAAGACCTAGCCAAGTGGTACCATGATCCAGCACGTTTCAATCATAGTGGTGCATCTGATCAACTCAATTCGGGTCAGTCTGCTTCAACTCAACATATATTTCATTCTACCCAATGGTCATCAGGGTTCTACAACTTGTCTCAACCCTTAGGATCAGTAGAAAACTGTGCAACTAAGTTACGGTTCAAGTATCAGAGAAATTCAAAAGTTCTTGCCTATACAAGTAGCAACATATCTAACACCCATGTAGTTTTATGATAATACATTTGTTGACGAGTTACTTCTAGCCTATAACTACTAGTTCTTCACATAGACTTATAGTAATTTCAGTATGCGGTGCATACAATGTTTCTACTCTTTAGAGACCAGATCACCTACATCCCAGACTTACACCAGTGTCATGCGGTTTGTGAGCTTTGAAATCGGTACCACATTGGTTAGAGCATCATACGGATTTTACTCGTAAACAATCTTAAACATCTTCACATGATTCTCCACCACGTCTAAGATGAAGTGCAACTTAATGTCTATATATTTAGTTTGCTCACTGAACTTTGTATTTCTCATGAAATGAATAACACTGTTGTTGTCACAGAATAGAACCACATCTTTTTTCACATCTATGAGTTCGCTTAATAATATTTTCAACAAAATAACTTCCTTCATGCCTTCCGTAGCAGCCATATACTCGACCACTGTAGAAGACAACGTAACGACCTTTTGTATACGAGACTTTGAGCTAACCATTCGTTCAAAACAAGTAAAGAGATAACCTGTAGTAGACTTCAAGGTAGCCTACATAATCAAAATCCACACACCCTTTCAACATTATATCACATCTATCCTTTTCATTGTTACATAACCTTACAACAGGCGAGCCCTTTAAGTATCTCATGAGCTAGTGGAATGCGCACAAATGTGGCTTTCCTGAATTCGACATGAATTTTGTGAAAACCTTTACGACGTAGGCAAGATCGTGCAAGTTATAACATGCACAATGCTAATAATAACATTGGCATAAGGTATCTCAGGCATATACTTCTTATCTGATAATTTAGCTGGTGCTTGAATGAATCTGAGTTTGAATTAGAAACCAATGGGAGTTCCAACCAATTTTGCTTCGGACATAGATAACTTCCTTAGGATTTTATGTAGATATTCTTGATGAAATAATTGGCATATTCTTTTTTATCTCAATACCAAGTATCATCTTAGCCTCTCTTATATCCTTGATCTCAATCTCTCATTTCAGTTGCATTTTTACCACTTCAATTTCCTCCTATCTTTTCCAACTATTAATATGTCATCCAAATACAACAACAAATACACACGATTGTCAAAGAAACTATGGATGTATTTAATGAATCTCATAAAAATAATTTAATATTTTATTCCAATGCATCGACGATTGCTTTAGCCCATAAAGAGGTATTTTTAATAAACATACATAACAGTTTCCCCTTTTTAATCCCCTTCGGTTGACACATATAAATTTTATCTCTAATTCTCCATAGATGAAGTTACTAATAATATCCATATGATCTAGATCAAGATCAAATCTTGCATTAATTGATAACAAAAGTGTGATGGAGGTTTATTTCACAACCGATGAGAATATTTCATTGAAATTGATACTCTTCTTTTGTGTAAAACTAGCATTGTATCTCGATAACACAATACTAGGTTTACCGAACGTCCTCTTGAATATTCATTTATTACCAAATAGCTTTTGAGCCTTCGGGTGCTTCATAAGAATCTAAGTGTTCATCTTATAAAGTGCTTCTAATTCTTATTTCATAGTCATTAGCACAATCATACCTTTGCGGCTATTTTGCTTGGTTTTTGTGCTTTATCCCTCTTGAGTCGATAATTATCACGCTCATGTTGCTCTCTTATATGGTCATCCAAAACACCTAGAATAACATGCCCTTAGTCTCTTTCAGACCTCTGCAGTGCTTGAACTACCTTTGTATAGCCCGAGACATAACTAAGCTCAAAATATTATTCAACGGAAGCATCACCTGCTTCCATTTGTACATAAAATCCATCATCAATATCATATTTCTTCCGGACAGTACTAGGTTGAATCTTCACCACCTGCTTCTATTTGTAGATAAAATCCATCAACAACATTATATTTCTTCCAAAAAGTATTAGGTTGAGTCTTCACCACCTTCTTCAATGGTATGTCCAGGTATCTACTTATCAAAGCCTTCTCACGTCCAGGTTCAAGGCACCACAACCTATACTCTTTTATTCCTTCCGAATAGGCGAGGAACAAACATTAAAGTATTATTTGGACTAATATTATACTGCTTCACTTGTGTGTAGGCAATATATGAAAATATTCTCAATTTTTTTAGCTTAGGTTTCTATCCAATATAGGATTATTTAGGATAAATAAACTTAAGCACCGCATATAAACTTATATTGATGATATATGGTCTTCAAAAGTAGAACACACAGTTTTCTGGAATAGTCATCATTCACCGATATAAATTACATTGCACCACATATGATAGGTTACCATGTTGGACCCCAAATGTCTGAATGAACATAATCAAGTACCCTATTGGATATCTGGTTGCTTGGCATAGAATTTACCCGCTTTCTCTTACCCAAAATGTAACTTTTATAAAATCTAATCTTATGAACTTCCATACCATCTAATAACCCTTGTTTACTTAGTTCTATGAGTCTATTTTCAGTTAAAGGCCTTAGCCGATGATGCCACAATCTGGTGGAATCTTTCAACATACTAGAAACACCCTATACTACTACAATACCCTCAAGAATTAACATATCGTTAGTCTTATAGGATTTTGTAACAACAAACGAGCCTTACAAAATCCTAAATATATCTTCTACATCCTTCTGGTAAAATTTTATATATCTAACATCCTAATAAAAAGAAGGTTACATTTAAAAATTTAAGCCATATCATTCCAATCCATTTGATATCATATGATGCATCATTCTCGATGATGATCATTGCACCATCAAATATTTGCAGGTGTTGAAACCAATGCTTATTAGAAGTCATTTGAAATGACACACTCGAATATATAACCCATTTATCGTTGTACTTACAAGAATAAGAAGTTATTAACCTATCAACATACTCACAATTATCAGACACCATTGCAGTATCCTCGACTTGGGCCTTCTGATAATTATTGCCTTTCTTTTCTCTCGGCAGTTCCGACTCATATGCCATTTCTTCATGCATATCTAGAATACAACCTTTGAATCCATACTAGTTTTTTTAGACTTTGACCTAGATTTTCATCTTTTCTTACTTGAATTTCTCTTTCATGAATGATCCCTCATTGTTAGTCTATGCTGTTTAGAGTAACCATTTAGAACACTTTTCTTTTGAAGACCTTTGGAGTTCAAGACACTCTTGACTTTAGCTATCGTTAGGGAGTCTTTCTCGTAGATCATAATTTATATTAGATGTTCATACTCTTTTGAAATAGAACTCAACAAGATGATTTCTTGATCATCTTTCTTCTCATTCCCACCAATTTTATTCAAGTTATATACGAATCGGTTGTAATCATCTAGATTCCTTTGAATATCCATGCTACTATCCATCGACAACATGTACAGTATTTCTTTAGATACGGTCTATTCACCAAGGATTTCTTTATGTAAATCGCTTCCAGCCGATTACACATCTCTAACATCGTAGGCTATTCAAATACCTCTCGTAGCACTTTATCTTCATTGTAAGTATGATGATACAATGAGTTTCAGAGAGTTCCCCAATATCAACTTGTATAAATTTATCATTGATAGTTCTCACTAATAATTTATGTACTAGGTAAACCTTAACCTTAATTCTTCAGAGATTAAAATCATTATATTTATCAATTTTTTCTATTTTAAGCTTCATAGAACTCATATTCGCGGCTTTACGGTTTTCCAGGCGAGATATACTTCTTAAACTGTTTCTCCATGCTCACCGCACCACTTGTTGGAGAAAGAACCGATATATGATCAATCGTAGCAAAAACCAGTATACGATTAAATAAACCTATAAAAGAATGATCTAAGTGCCATTTACAATATGAGAAACAAATAAGAGGAAATCTAATAAAAAAATCACACAAGATAGTATTTAATATGATTCAGATTATCAAGGAATCGTACATCCATGTGAAACAGACACTCTTTTATATATAAGTAGGTTACAAAAATACTCCCTAAACATAATAGACCAATCACTCTTTGTAAAAAAATATTGACGTGATCCACACACGCACACATACACACACACACATACACACACACATGTATATATTCAGTGTTTATCTCTCACCTCAATTATCTATCAAAAGACATAGAGATATTGCACACTCTCATGGAATATATTGTTTGTGTAATTGCACCACCACACTCACGCCACTATCACATCGCATTTTGTAACTATAATATCTTCTTTTATTTATAAGTTTTATGGAAACCTAATTTTCATCAACCCTCCAGATTAAAACTCATTAATCAACGGCCGAAATAACCCCTAAGTAATATATGAAATTTAGTAAATAAAATACTCGATTTTCCATGTGGTGGTATGATACAACTCCCTTTGAGCCATACTTCTTTGGGCATACCTGTTTTGGGTCACCTTACTTCTGCTTAACATATATTTATTTTCACCTAATGGTCACCAGTCTTCACAACTAGTTTAAACCCTAAAAATCAATAGACGTCTCTGCAACCTTTTTATTGTTCAAGTTTCATAGAGTTTCAATAATTATTTTCTATACATGTAACACCAGATCCAATAACCATGTAGATCAATGATAATACCAATGTTGATGAATCACATCTAACATACACCTAACAATGAGATTTGAATACTTCCACTGAAACTATCCAATCGAGATGATTAAATTTAATAAATTTTTGTCTAAAATATAAGCAAAAGAAAATAGCGGATAAAATATTATGTTGTAACATGTTTGGTAGCAGGGTTGAAGAATTAATGTATAAAATTTAATATGTATCGTACGCCTTTTCACTTATTATAAAATATATTTTGTTGCTATAAAATATTATCATACTTTAAATTATCTCAATCTTTACATAGAAAATTACTTTTTATATCTTTTTAAAACGGAATTAGACGTACTAAATTAGCTTTGTATGTAGAAAGTGATTGATACCCTCGAGATTTTCTCTCAAAAAAATAAAAATAAAAATATACTTCAAAGAAACCGTTGGAAAATTCAAACGTAGATATTGGTTGTTTTATCGATGTAGACTAACGATTCCAGGTGTTCAATTCCAAGTGTTTGGCAACTAGCTCTAATCAAGGATTTCGAGCTGCTAATACATGAAATATGCAAGGAGAGGACTAACAATTTGAAACTTTTTCAGCCAATATTGTCTATTCTATCCCCGCGAGTAAGATCGGTACCCAACATCCTGAATGAAATAAGGAGGAGGACGATAATGATACGATAAATCACAAAACATCCGTCAATTAGGATAACATTCTTTCTTCATGAGTTATAGCTGACAACAATAAGGACGAATCAGACCGAGGATCCTCCGACCGGAGTGGAAAATATGGGTGCAACAAGAAAATGAGTAGAAAAACCCAAATACTTTGTATCCAAACGTGCTAGTGGAAAAAACAAAGAGTAAGTCTGAAGTAGGTCATACTATCAACAAACATTCAACTACAGCCGCATGGGCATCATTTTTCACCAATACCCCTACGATTCCAACCAAATTACAAGCATACCCCTCTAATGTTCCGGTCGCATCTCTAGTAGGCTCCTCAAACTTTCTAGCTGAATGTCCAGTATGTTTCTCTGATGTTCCAACAAAATATCCAACATGGCTGAATTCGGTATTATAATTAAATCTCCAACAAACTTCGTCAAGGATGCATTCTAGCACACAATAGGTCAATCTATATTATGAGTAAAACTGAACCATTAGCAAGTTCCCGTACTACCACCAGAGATCTGGCCTCAATATAAAAAAAATAGCACAACACTTAGGAGTTCATAAACATCGTTACTAATAAATTTCACCTTAACATAATAATGAACTACTCTATCTCAATATGAACTAAGTATATACGCATGATGTTGTTAATGAAGATAAATAAATGGAACCTACCATCCAGACTTACATGCTTCAGCCAAACTCCATTGGGACCAACCGTCGGTTTAAGAATAACCCATATTATGCTCAATACACTCAGATATACTAGCCAAACTTTGAGAAAAAGAGTTGTGGATCATAATTGGATGAGACGTGACAAAGGCTAGGACACTAGCAGGTTAACCCAATCTTGGGAAACACAAACAACAACCAGGTGAGTGCATAATAATAGAAACTTGCAATCAAACTTCAACAACCAAGATACAGACAAATACAATGACAATAAAGATCATGAACACTATATCGATTAATCTAAAATTTTGATGATGCGGTACAAACGGATGACAAAATAAAGTATAATGCTTTCTCGATTAATTTTCGAGGCATCACCTTCACGTGTTTCAATATTATTCTCCCAAGATGCACAAAAATTTCAAGGTGTTGAGAATTTCCTTTAGAAACCATTTTATTAGTTGTAAGGTGATCGAAGTAGATGAAGACTACATCATCTACTACAGATAGTGACCGAAGGAAAATTTACGAGAATATACAAAGAGGTTCATGGATACAAAGAGTGAACCATGACTATTTTAATTTAACGGTAGTTTTAGCAGATTGACAATTAATATTTCCATAACCTATGTCATGTTGTTGACTCTATATTTGCATCCCCTTTTTCGAGGCGAGAGACGCAATCAACAATGTATTCCACAAGACATTCCCTTTTGCTAGCCTCAAAGTTTTTCTTCAATGAGTTATTCTGCAAGGAGAGCCTTTCAATCTCTTTCACAGCACCCTCAAAGTATTTTTGGGCCTATTAAAAGAATCAAAGAGACCATCGATGAGAGTGTTTCGTTTGATGTCCCTAGTGATGAATTGTTCCCTCTCATCATCGAATTTCTCTTTCTCTTCATAAAGTTTAGTTTCTAATTCAATAATTTTTTTCAAGTGCTCAATAGAGGTCTCATTCTCAATGGCGATTTGATCATCTAACTTCTTGACCTCAGTCTTCCTTTGGTCAGCAAATGTTTGCTTTTCATGGGAAAACTCTCCTTCAACCTTTTCACTTTGTCTCTTCTTTGGATGACTTTGTTTTTATAGCGATTTTTGCGTGTGGCTTTCCATTCGAGGAGAGCATCAGCGCGAAGCAACCTATTAACCTTATTTGCAACAAAGTCGTTCTCGTAAACGTCAAATAAGCTGAGGCAGAGGAGATTTTTTATCCTTTCGTTGGAATCTCTTCCTGGTTTCCTTGGTTAGTAGCTTGCCTTATTTGGGGAATAAGCTCCCCGACAGAATATGAGTCAACCATAACAACCTTTTTTATAGGAGGCAAACTTGGACCAGTAGTGTTATCATCCCCCTCGCTATCAATTAGATTCTTGTTCTTTTCGTGGGAAGAAAATCTCCTCACTAGTCCTATAACACCTTCCCTTCCAGCCGGTCTCACTTCGACCACTTCATCAGAGTTTACATCAATTTGTTGTTTATTTCAGACTTCAGTCTGATTTTTTTCTCGGACTTCAACATTTTGACATTCTTAAAATTCAGCCTCTGAATCAACGTCACCTTCAGTATCGTTCACCTCACCATCAGACTTTTCAGCATCTTGATGACTGGGTGACATTAAAGTTTTATTCAGAAAAATGATATCATGGGCTGAGAATTGTGTGTTGGTTATCATAATAGAGTTAAATGAGATCTGCAAAGAATTTATAAAAAGTATGAATATATTTATACGTATATGTATATTATAAAATTCTTACCTCTATAAGAATTTCCATTTGATCTTGGAGAAGTTTGATGTTAGTAAGAGATAATGAGTACAAACGATGACATTGGGCTAAAAAGTGTTGAGTAAACAATTTTGGTTCTAATATTGCTAAATCACCTACATAAACATTTGACGATGGATATGTTTTAGCGCTAGTGGTTGGAAATGAGATAGATTTCCTCGATTATATAAGATATACTTACAACATCCAACAAAATTAGAAGGGACGTCTTCTTCAACAGGGGTAAGGTTGATTTCGATATATAGTTTTTCTTCTTTTCAACATGCATTTTACTTTTATTGGGGCTATCAATAGTGGTAGCATGATGATTTTAAGATAATTTTTCTTTGGTCAGTTTGGATCATTTTTTTAGGAATGTTAAAATACAAACCCTATTCACGATCTCCTCCAAGATGACGTACCAAGGTATTGCCAATTTTCTCTCTCTTTGATATGTGAATTGGTGGTAGTATATATTACTTCATAGCTTTCATTGAGAAACTCCCCTTCTAACACCAAAATAAGGATTATATTATATTTCCTTTAGTGAAATGATTGGTTGAGAAGCTATGTAGGGTTGATTAATGCATTTGTGACGAAAACCTTTTTACTTCACCCCTTAGAATTATCTTAGCCTCTAAAAAGTTAAAATAGTTTATGATAAGAATATTATATGAAAATAAAATAATATTAAGTAATGCATATACATATATATATATATATATATATATATTATACATATTTATATCATCCAACATCTTTCAGCTTCACCAATTAGCATGATTGGTTTATATTCGTAGTTGTCATTGACTTGAAATTTGTTTTCCTTGCAATTATGGTCTCACAAAGGAAGTGTAACTACACCATGAAGTTTTGGAGCAACGAAGCAGTAGAAATGAAAACCATTAAATTTGGTAAATAAGCATTCATGTAAAACCCGAGAGGCTTCAAAAGGCATCTTCAACAAGACAAATGATATAACTACATTAGTTAATGACTGCAAGTTGTTCGACATAGTCTACACAACTGGAAAAATTCTAAGATTTTAGGGTTGAGGGAGAAGATAATACCCCACTTCATAGTCATATAAGAGAAGCATACCTCAGTATTGATAACATGATGAAGGTATTCTCATTATGATGGGATGCATATATTAACATTATCATAAATACCCAGTTTAATCGATTAATTCGTTAGTCCTCAATCTTATTTTCACTATAGATAAAAAAATTAAAGAAAAACATTGATAAAATAAATTAACTTCTTTTTTCTTGGGTTTGTTAGATAAGAAGGAAATCGTGGGATATTAGGTTTATTAATGAACTGACCATCATCATCCTCGTTAGAAACTAAAGGATTATGAGATTTTCAAGGAAGAATTATATTCATGAATTGGCCATAATCATCTTCGTTAAAACTGTAAGGTTATGGAGTATTTTCTAGAGGAATGTCTTCAATTTCCAACGACTTGGTATCATCTTCACAGTAGTTGATGAAGATGATGAAGAATTTTCAGAACCGTTGACATATGATGATCTAGCACCGTTTCAAATTGGCCACTTTGGTGATCTTTTAAGAATCTGATGGATTATTTTATAATTATATCATTTACCGTGGATATATTTTACTTGATGATAAAGAACAAAATTCTAATGTTAAATCATGGTTTGGGAAAGTATTATCTAAATATAATAATTTTTAATAATTTTACTCATCCAAATTAATTTATCTAGTTTAAAGTGAAGGAAGAAAACATTATACTTGCGTGTTGACTGATAAAAGTTGAGGAGTAGACGATGGAAGAAGCAAGTGTCATTTTTACGAATCGAATTTAGTAGAAGTTAGATAGAGAAGCCGAATGAAGTAAAAATGTAAAAAGTGATGGGAAACAATTACTCAATATATATTATATAGTTGAGTGAACAATGTTGGCTGATTAAAAAATAAACAGGTGGGTTAGATTAAATGTCAAGAAAGTGATATATAAAGCGTTTAAAAATGATTGGTGAAAAATAAAATTATGACTTAAATTATTTTCTTATTAAAAATTAATAAAATGCATATAGAATTTGACGTTACAAATTGATGATGAAAAATATTAAAAATGCAATAAATTTCACAGTTTTCGTGGCCTAGGATAGTCCTTATACATATAAATATATTTTAAGACTAATGGGTGCCCTGATAAGATTATACGTTAGTGGGATGTCGTTATCCTTATTGGATAAAGGTAAAGGTTCATAGCTTCAAGGTAAAGGCGTTGACTAAATATTTTCTAAATAATGATGGTTAAAGGAAGGTTCAGAGTAGTATATATAAAGTAAGGGTGAGCATGATAACTAAATAAAAACGACGGCTAAAAGGAAAGTATTTCACAGTCGACGGAAGTGAAGAAGCTTTGAGGATAAGGAGATGATGAAAAATACTTAGAATCAATACAGAGATTGGAGAGGGTGGTAAAAGTGTCGAGAAATAAATATGTATTCTTTCTAGCATGGTTTGATTTAATCTTTCCGCGAGCCCATTCGGTTGGGGAGTCCGACGTACGATTTGATGTCTACTAATGCTAAAATCTACACAGTAGCAGTGAACTTCATATTTAAATAATCCAAGCTATTATCAGTATGAAGCTTCTTCAGCATTTTCTCGATTTTGATTTTCAAACAAAGTCTTCTAGTTGACAAAGGTAGAAAATGCCTCATCTTTGGTATTTAAAAGTAAAACCATACTTTCATGGAATTGTCATAAATCAGCGACGTAATGTACCATGCACCTATTATGATAGGCTCTTGTGCTGGACCCAGATGTATGAATGAACATAATCACGTAATCCAAGGGATGTCTGGTTACTGGCTAGAAACCTCACCCTCTTGCTCTTACCCAAAACACAGCTTTCACAAAAGCTCAACTTCTGAACTATTGTACGTTTTAACAACCTATATTTTCTTATTTAACGAAGTTTCTTCTCACATAATTGTCCCAGTCGATGATGCCACACAACCTAGTATAATATTTTATTACATTAAAAACACCCCATACTATTATGGTACCCTGAAGAGCTAACACCCCATTAGTCTTATAGGCTTCCTTAACAACGAGGAAGCCTTGTAAAATCCTACATTTGTCGTCTCCACGCCTATAGATAAACCATTCCTTATCTAAAATCTTAATAGAAATAAGGTTACATTTTACCTTAGGTACATATCCTTACATTGTTAATTACTCTCTCAAGTTATTTAGACAACTTGAATTGTATCGTTCCAATCCTTTAAACATCGCAAGATTCGTTATTCTTAAGGATGAACTTTCTTCCAACACGCATTCGCGGGTCTTCAAACCAATTATTATTGCAAGTCATATGAGACACATCTAAAACCCACCATTTATTTATTTTTGTACTTGTAAAATAAGAAGTCATTAACCCATGATTGTACTCACGATCATCATAAACCATTGAAACATCTCCATTTTCAGTCTTCTGATAGTTGTTGCCCTTTCACTTATCCAGTCATTTCAGACTGAAATGTCATTTCTTCTTGCATATCTAACAAATTATATTTGCGTGTTCTAGCTCTTTTTTACTTCGATTATGATTTTCCTCTCCCCTTACTGGAATCTATGTTTCCAAAATGAACCCTCACACTCAGTTTGTGCCCCATAGAGTCACTCTTTTTAACACTATTCGTTTTAAGATTTTTTGAGTTGAATGAGCTTTTGACTTCGACCATCGTAAGTGAGTATTTCTTGTAGATTATGATGTCCATGAATTATTCATACTTATTTCCTAGAGAAATAAAGAGCATGATTGGTGGATCCTATTACTTCACTTTCGCACCCATCACATTCAAGTCGTGTATGATTTTTTTGTAATCATCTAGGTACCTTTGGATATCTATATGACTACAGTGTGCTCGCCAATGACTTCTTAATATAAATTACTTCTAGCCGATTTCATATCCCTAATAAAGTAGGCTCTTCGAATACCTCTTGTATCTCTTCATCTCTGAAGCTCAATATGAGGATATTATAAGCTTAGACGGTACCACGATATCAACATGTGTAGATTTATCTTCAATAGCAGCAACCAATCTTTTTTCGTACTAGCTAAGCCTTAATTTTGCTTATCCATAGATTGAAATCATTAGATTCGTCAAGTTGCTTAACGCTAAGCTTCATGGAACTTATCTTTCTTGGTTTTCAGTTTTCGAGGAAGATCTACTTCACCAACCTGCAGATCATGATCAATATATTCCTTTTATTATATATGTATTTTCCCAATACCACTTGTGGGTGGAATAAACCAGTACCTCAATCGATCGTGGCAAGAACCAATATACAAATGAAAAAACCTTCGAAAGAATGATCTAATTTCATATACAAGACGGGCAACAAATAAATAAATCATAATAAAATCAAGCACACATGACGATATTTAACGTGGTTCGGATTTTGGAGAAATCATACATCCACTGGAAACAAACCCTCTTTTATGTATAAATAGGTACAAAAAGACTTATGAAACACAAAAGACTCAATCACTCTTTCTAATAAAAAATAATGTGATTCACATGACCTTCTCTTCAGTGTTTATCTCTCACCTCACTTATCTCTCAAAATACTTAGAGCTATTTCACTCTCTCATAAAATATCTTCTCACTTAATTATCTCTCTATAATTACAGTCGCCTTGCATACCACTATCTTCTTCTATTTATACGTTTAGAAAAACCCTAATTCCTCATCAGGCATTCCAATTAAAGCCCATTAATCAACTTTTGAAATAACTCATACTCTATTAATATAAAAGTCCTAACTAATATATCAGACATAGTAAATAGAATACTTCACTTCAGTCGAGAGGTATCATGATCAAACGTGTTTTGGATCAAAATGGTTTTTATGATCACTTTATTTCGACCAGATAGCTTTGACAGACCTACTTTCATTAACCTACTTTGGCCAGCTTGCTTCACCTATCCTACTTTGACCAACTTGCTTTGACTACCTACTCTGACCCGCTTGCTTCGAACAATCTTGTTTCAAATCAATACATATTTACTTCGATCCAAATAGTCACAAATCTTCTACATCTTGTATCATTCCTTAGGATCAGTATACATCTCAACATTTATTAACTATATTTGTAACGGTAGATCCAACATCCATGCAGTCCTTTGACAATACCTCTGCTAACGATTTACTTTTAGCCTACATAAAATAAAGAAGAAACTGAATCAAATACTGATTGACCCCATTATCCACAAACCACTATCTGAAATTAAAAATGATATAAAAACACAAAACCAAAACAATTCCCTTGTTTTAACAAATCTTAAAACAACAATTCAATTATAAACAAAAAATTATTTGTAGTCCACATATATAAACCAAACACTAAATTCAAATCTCATAAATGCCTCATCCTTATTACTTTAATTGATAACTTAAGTACAAACCATCTATTTTCAATACTTATGAACAATAATTTTATATAATATTATTTCACAATTACTACATGAGTAACAACAAAAGTTTCTTCAAAATCAAGATGTTAATAAACAAAATTCAATTAGACTCAATCTAACACAAACAAACAAAGCGATATAATAGTTTTTCTTCTTTCAGATTGATATATTCTTACAAAAATCATATAAACATACCTATATAAGAGTTTTAATTATTTCTTATTCCTATTATTCTCACACAAAACCAAACAAACATCCATAAAAAAGTTTTTACATTAACCTTTTTTTTAAGTTGCTTCAATCCAAATTCTTCACACCCAATAATTATATAGAGATGATATGCATAGACATATATATTATCATGCAATAGTTATGTTGGTTCTCCATTTTTTATAAACCAATTGAATTTATTTATGAGTTAGTTATTCTATTTTTTCAACATCTATTATATTAACTTCTCATATTTTCCTTTTTGTTGTTTGTTTCCTTTTTAAATATCAAAATTTTGAATTTCTGATACTTGTTAATTTGTTGTTTGTTCTGTCTTTTTGTTTCTTTTTTAGTAGTTTCCAATTATTTGACTCCATTGATAATGATGGAGGCTTAAAATTGGAACAAGATAAACGATTGCAAGATCAAAAGTTTTATCCACAAATAGAAAATAATAAAGGATCATGTAGATACAATACTAAAAACATACCTACATCTTCAACAAATTGTTTATTATCCAGGTTTGATGTCTCTTCTATTTTTTCCTTCAATTTTCTTTTAGGTGACATGTTGGTTGTCTTCTTTTTTATTATCTTTGCCTTAATGAAAACTTCAGAAAAGTAGGTTTGCAATATATGAGACCATATTATATCTTGTGTAAGTTTGGTGATTTTTATGCCATTGAAAACTCGTTTTTTTCTCTAATGGTTGAGGTCTAATATTACTTTGGTGTCATGCCTTATAATTTTCATTAACTCCTCCTATACACTAGTAGAAAACAATATTTTATGTTTTCATATTTCTTATAATTTCTACAATAAGGTCTCGAGATGTTTTTATCTTAAATTAACAGTTTGTAAAAATGTGTAATTTTTGTTGCTTCTATTGTTTTTCTTATTTTTATAATACGTAACAATTTGAGAATTGGTTCTATATTAGAGCTAAACATAGACGACATGATGCATTTTTATTTTTTATAAGCTCTTGTATTTTTTTAAGAGCGCCTAATTTGATTATTGTCATCTTCGTCTTTGTTAATATAAAAGAAATGGAAATATGTTATCAGAAATTACATTATGAATAATAGTATCATATTAGGAATAATCCTAGTAACCTTGTTACTTCTGATATAAATAACACGATAAATTGGAAATAACATTATTACTCACCTAATGTACAAAAACACATTTATAAACAGCTATAGTAATGTTAGTCTCGACCATGATTATAAAAACTGATCAATAAAAGTGCACAAACACATTTAAAAATAATTTTATTAATATTATTATCGACCTTGATTTTAAAATAATAATAATTAAAGTACGAAAACATATTCGTAAAGAGGTTTAGTGATGTTATTCTTGACCCATATTTTTAAAAATAAATAAATTAGTTTATATATTTATAATCAATTTTGATATTGTTCCTCCCGAACCTAATTTTTAAAAACAGATTATTTAATGTACACAAATATATTTACAAATAATTTTAATAATTTCATCCTTAAGGCGAATTTAAAAAATATATCCATTAAAGTATAGAAACATATTAATAATTTTAATAATGTTATTCTCAATCCCGATTTTAAAAACATATCAATTAATGCAAAGAAACCCATGTAAAAACAAAATAAGTATTAGAAATATGACATTAAGAATATAAAACTATTAAACATGTAATAATAACAATTCAAGGAACGACGAACACCTAAATTCTAGAAAGTGAAATCCATTCAAGTTCACATAAACCCAAAAACTAAGTATTATAAACATGACATCCATAGTAAAAAATTATCTAACATACAATTAATAATACTCTAACGAACCACTAGCACCTAAATTATAGAAAGTGAAACCCATTAACGTTTTGATAAGCCCACAAACTCAATATTAGAAACACGACATCAAGAGTAGAAAACTATCAACCATATAATTAATAACACTCTAATGATTGACAAACACCAAAATTCCATAAAGTGAGATATAATCAAGTTCGCATAAACCAAAAACTCAGTCTTAGGATGATATTATATATTATTATAACGATAAACAACCAAAGACCAAAAAGTGATACATACCTAAGTTTAACGAAATTCACACAACTCAATATTAAAACATCACATTAATAGTAAAATAACAATTAAGCATACAATAAATATAAATCTAATGAATGAAAACCACCCGAATTCCTAGAAATGATACACATTTAATTCCAAATAAACCCACAAACTTATTACTATGAACATTATATCAAGAGTAAATCAGTAAGACTACAATAAACAATAAGCACCTAAATTCAAGAAAGTGAAATCCATTTTACTTCACATAAACTCACTAACGCATTATAATAAACAAAACATGAAGAGTAAAAAAAAACTATTATATGCATAACAAATAACTCTCCAATAAACAATAAACACATAAATTCTAGAGAGTGTTTCTTTAAGTTCACGTAAACCCACAAACTCAATAGAAGAAGTATTACATCAAGTCTAAACAAATATCACACATACAACTAATAACACTATAATGAATGACAAACACACAAACTCCAAAAAGTAAAACCCATTTTAGTTCACATAAACCCACAAACTCCGTATTGGAAACATGATATCAAGAGTAAAAATCTATTAAACATCAAATAAATAACATTTCAATGAACGACAAACACCCACATTCAAGAATATGGTATCCATTAAAGTTCACATGAACCTACAAACTTATTATTTGATACATTACATTAAAAAAAATTATTTAGTATACAATTAATAACACTACAATAAGTGACAATCACCCCAAATACTAGAAAGTGAAACTCATTCAAGTTCACATAAATCCACCAAATCGGTATTACAAACATTACATCGAGAGCAGAAAACTATCAAATATAAATTTAACAACACTATAATGAACGAAAAAATCTCTAAATTTCATAAAGTGATACCCATTCAAGTTCACATAAATCCATAAAATTAATATTAGAACATAATATCAAGAATATAAATTGTCAAGCTTAAATTTAACAACTCTTCAATGAACGAAACTAAATAAACTGTAAGAAGAAAAAAGTGTACATACAAACCTGAATTTGTGTGCAACCACCAGGAGCACACAAACGTTAAGTTTTAGAGGAAAAATGTTAATTATTTTCTTGCACAATCAATATACAATTATTGTTTAAAATATAAATTTTATTTATAAAATCTTGAGGATAAACAAAACCATATACTTTTAGAAAAAAAAATCTTACACTTTCGAAAATGGTAAAAAGACTTTGCGTAGCATAATTTAGAAAAAAATAAATTTTCTAATAGAAGATTCTTCATAGCTATGTTTAAAAAAAATGTAAAGAACATTTTAAAAATAAAAGGTTATGAAAAAATATGGAAAAGTACAAATTATTATAAGACAACGAATATGATTTTAAATTAAACCGTGAATTTCAAATAAAAAGTTATTTTATAATTATTATAATTATTATAATTTTATGTATTTTTATTTTTTTAAAATATTGTGTATATTATTAACTGTTTAAAAAAAGGTGGCACTTTATTAAAATTTTAAAAACCAAATTTAATAAAAAAAAATTATTTATAAAAAAATTGTAATAATTTAAACACCAATGTATTGATAAAATCTCAACCATGGCTTGTTTTATTAAAATTATTCAAAGGAACGAAACAGTCTCACCGTATACATTTTGGTGATTTATGACTATTTATATATTAACTCCGATATAGAATTCAACTTAACAGTAATTTTTGTTTTAAAACTACAGTTTACTTGCGAATAAAAGAAACTCACACTCCCATGCGGTGCTTTACCTCGAAGAAGTCCCCTCGAAGCAACCAATCCCTCTCCCTCTGACCTTGCTTCTTATTCCTTTTGCTGGCCTGCTTTTTCTCTTCTCCTGACCAATCAAGAGAACCAAGCATGCAAAGCTCCATTAAAGCCCCACCCCCTCTCTCCTATTCTCTCTCTTCATTAAAAACTTCTCAAACCGTGCAAGCAAAACCCTACTTCCCTCCGCCTGCCTCCTCAAACCTTTCGCCTACCGCCTACAAACCTCTCCTCCTTAAAACCACAACCCTCCCTCTCTCCCACTCACTTCACTGTCTACACCTCTCTGTAAAAAATAAACCTCCCACCGCCCAAAAAACCTCATGGCAGTTACATCGACAGCACTGCAAAACAAAAACCTTCCCTAACTACTTCCTCTCAACCCTTCTTCTCCTCACTACTGCTCCCTTCATCCCCATCTGCTCCCAAACAAACTACTTTTCTCAACCCCTCTGCCTCCCTTCTTGTTCATCTGAGTCATCAAAAATGGTGGAAACAAGAAGAAGCTCATCCTCCAGGCGTCCAAATCGTAAAATCACACCAAGATTTAACGAAAAAGCAGCCCCCCTTCCATCAGCCACGTCTCCGAGACCATCCAGCCCAAACACCTCCCTGTCCTTGGAGACCAGATCTTCGTCTCCCTCCTCTCCCTCTCCTCCGAAATCCTCAGGCATGCACGGACTGCCACTGTCTGTTCATGGATCTCCTCCTCCGATCTCCCCTAACCGTAAACCTCTAACCAAGCCGTCCAATGACTCCGAAATGCTTGATAGGGAAGCTTCCCCATTGTCGCTCTCCCCCCCGGGAACCAAGGTCATAGCCGTAGAAAGCTCCGATGAAGAAGACCCATCAGAAATCGGGCCTTCTCCGTCTCCGTCCAGAGACCAGCAGCTTCGTGCCATCTTCGAAAGTAACGAACGACTCCTCAAAGCCATCACTGCTCTAGAAGACACTCCTCGACCTTCCATTGTTTCACCTGAGTCCCACTCTAAACCCTGCCTCCACGGAAGTGAAACAGCCCCTATCCCAGGGCTGTTCTGGTCGTCCTCCTCTACACCCCTAAACCCACCCCCACCTCGCTTCAAATCTCTTAATCACCGATGCAACTCTCTCCCCACCCCAGTACCTCGGCTTCATCCGCGCTCTCCAACCCTTCCTCCCTTGCTTCATGCATGCATGCAACAAACCCCATGCATGCATGCCAAAACCCTAGCAGCATGCACGAGCCCTCCCTAGCAAACTTCCTAACCCTAGCCCCCCCTCCTTCGATAGTCGAGACCACGACAGTGACCAGCAAATATCTTTTTAACAACGCCCTCCCCATAACCCTCCACCCTTACACCACCCCTCCCCCTCAAACCAGCGTACTCTCCACCGCCGTCCTCACACTACAACAAGCCATCCAAGCCAGCAAAGCCTTAGCTTCTCTCCCCAGTAACCAAAATCAGCCTTTCACCATCATCCACACTACCGTCCCTCCACCAACCCAAACTCCTAAACTAAACCCAATCCCGACTCCATCATCATTTCTAGAATCCTACCATGGCCGCAACAACAAGGGTCATGCTTTCTCAAGACCCTCGAAAGCTCACCGACCCTCGGAATCCGTCCTGACCTCGCTGGACCTTGGAAGCAAAATAGTGCCTTCCGTCACTTTCGAGGAAACAACAGCACCATCACCCCTCACCTAGTCGCAGAATCAGCCTCGATGATCAACATTCACCACCCTGGAGCACCGACACGATCATTGTCCCACATAGTCGCTCAACCGGACCCCCGATCCCCTATGAAGATCCAAAAAACCGAAGATATCCACATAGACAACGGCACTTCAGTCTTC
The DNA here is from genome assembly GCA_036936605.1 of Limnanthes douglasii subsp. nivea. Classification (NCBI taxonomy): domain Eukaryota; kingdom Viridiplantae; phylum Streptophyta; class Magnoliopsida; order Brassicales; family Limnanthaceae; genus Limnanthes; species Limnanthes douglasii. Next base: position 303,014,641 of record JAUPFV010000002.1, on the reverse strand, counting down.
CCAGATAATGCGATAACAGGAGACAAAAAGGATTGGGAAAAATGCCTCTCCGGCTATTTCCTATCAAAGAAAAGAGCAGTATCCCATGTGCAAACCCTTGCTAACCAAGTATGGAGTAACTACGGTCTCCAAGAATGTAAACCGACTCCATCCGGCCACTATTACTTCAAATTTTCCACTCCTAACAACGCAACGGAAGTTCTGGAAAAATCCCCTTGGTTTTTCAGCAGCCACCTGGTTTTCTTAAAGCGGTGGGAGCCAATGGAAACTTTGACGAGAGAGGCCTTAAAAGCTATACCTCTCTGGGTCAAATTCCACGGAATGCCCTACGAGCTTTGGTCGGAAAAAGGGCTAGGCATTCTGGGGAGCTATCTGGGAACCCCCATTTACGTAGACAGCCAGACTGTGGATAGAACACGACTGAATTATGCCCGGATCTGTATCATAATGCAAGCTACCTCAAATTTTCCCTCTTCCATCACCATTCGCTGCCTCGGCGAAGACCATGTCATCCAAGTCGAATTTCAAGGCCTCCCTACAATCTGCAACCGATGCTTTTCCTTTGGACACGCTGCCGCAGCATGCCACCTAGCCGCGGACCCTCCACCCTCCTCAAGCCTCCTTGCTCACCGACCCGGAAAAGAACCTATGATCAACCCACCGCATATCACTCTCTCGGACTCAAGCAACAGCGAAACCCCCACCCCGGACACCCTAAGACAAATGACCATTCAGAATAGTTGGACTAAAATTTTCATCATCGCTAGCAACACCCCAGCAGCAGCCCAGATAGGACACGAAGAAGGCGACCCATCCTCAACTGAGATCACCTCTCCAAGACCAAAAGCAGCCGGTAACGCTGCTTTCTCAAGTATGTACGGGGAAAACCCCAAGATGTATTAGCTTTCCCTTATATTTTTTCGTTTACAATTAAATGAAAATTGCATGTTGGAATGTTAGAGGGTTAAACGACCCTGTGAGCCAAAAAGATGTACGTCATCTAGTTTTTTCAAATAGTATAAATATCATTTGCCTATTGGAGACCAAGGTTAAAGCCCCTAACACTGAGGCCATTATGCGAACCATGCTGCCTTTCTGGCACTATCGCACGAACCATGACTACCATCACTTAGGTAGAATATGGATTGCTTGGAACCCTAGTGTCTACAACTTATCCATTTTAGATAAAACGGCCCAGACCATCCACTGCTCTCTAGTTTGGACCGCCAGAAATACTCACTTCAATCTTACGGCAGTCTATGGCTTTAATGATCACCCGGACCGGCTCCCTCTTTGGAGCAAGCTTCGATCCATAGCTTCTAATATGGCCAGCTCCCCTTGGGTTGTTCTCGGGGATTTCAATGCCATTATAAATTCTTAGGAGAGAACTAGCCAAGACCCTCGCTGGAACAGTTCCATAGAAGCTTTCAATGACTGCTGTCGAGCCTGTAATCTCGGCGATCTCCGTTCCACAGGATTCCAGTTCTCTTGGTTCAACAGACAAGAGACTAACCCCATATCGTCTAGAATTGATCGTGCATTGATTAACGCCGATTGGGATGACTCTTTCCCGAATTCTTTTGCTCACTATGACATCCAGCTCACCTCTGACCACACCCCGATTATTATCCACCTTTCCACTCATTTCTTGACCTCCCCTAGCCCCTTCAAATATTTCAACATGTGGAAACTCCACCCGAGATTCCAGGACTTGGTCCTCAGCAATTAGAATATCCCTACTCATCAAAGCCCAATGGAAAATTTAGCCACCAAGCTCTCTAGGCTCGTCCCCTCACTAATTTCCCTAAAAAAAACGCCTTTAGTGATATTAGTGACCGTGTTGAGAAGGCAAGAGCCTCCCTAGCCCAAGCCCAAGAGAACCCCCTTAACTCCCCTTCGAACCGTACTTTCATCTCCCTCGAAAAATTGGCCTCCGATTCCTACATTTTCATTAGCCGTGCCGAGGAATCATTCCTTAAGCAAAAATCCAGAGAAACCTGGCTCAAGCTAGGGGACAAGAACTCTAAATTCTTCCATAACAGCATCCGAGCCCACAGAGCCAGGAATAAGATTCTCTCAATCCAGAAAGAGGACGTCACCTTATGCTCTAACCCTCGCACAATTTCCACCACCTTCAACAACTTCTTCCTTAATCAATTAGGTTCCCCTAGTTCGAAAGACTACCCTGGACCAGGCCGAATCCGAAACCTAATTAAATCCTCGGTCCCCCAGAACCTAATCTTGGACATGATTAAGCCCATCTCAAATGAAGAAATCAAACAAGCTCTCTTTGCGATTAACAGTGACAAGGCGCCAGGCCCTGATGGTTACAGCGCAGATTTTTTCAAGACCTGCTGCACAACAGTAGGCCCTGATGTCTGTGAAGGGGTTAAATCCTTCTTCACCAGAAGGAAAATGGACCCCAACTGGAACAAAACCCTAATAGCTCTCATCCCCAAAATAGATACCCCCTCCCATCCGTCAGACTTCAGACCCATAGCCTGCTGCAACGTAATTTACAAAACAAACTCTAAGATAATTGCAAACCGCATAAAGCCAGCCCTCCCATCCCTTATTGACCCCTCCCAATCCGCCTTCATCCCGGGGAGATCAATAGTGGACAATATTCTCCTCTCCCAAAACCTCCTGCATGGGTATCACTCTAATCGCAAAGGCCCCAGATGTGCCCTCAAAATAGACCTTGGAAAATCTTTTGATAATGTCATATGGGAACTTGTTCTTGACATCTTGCTTGCCATGAACTTCCCCATTGACATGATAATTTGGATCATCCAATGTATCACCACCCCCTCTTACGCCGTTAGCATAAATGGCAAGACTTTGAACTACTTCCCGGGTGCCAAAGGTCTCAGGCAAGGCGACCCTCTCTCCCCGTATATCTTTGTCATGGTAATGCAGGTACTCTCCAGCATCCTCCAGGAAAAAAGCAGGCATCCATCTTTCGGATTCCATTGGAAATGTCAAAAGCTCCGTATTATCAACTTGTGCTTTGCAGACGACCTCTTGATTCTTTGCAGAGCGAATACCCCCTCCATCAAACTCATCCTCGAAGGCCTTCAAGAATTTGCGACCCTATCTGGGCTTCATCTCAATCCCGCCAAAAGCCACATTTTCTTCTCTGGAACCTCCCCCGGCACCAAGCATGAAATCCTCTCCCTCCTCAACTTTATCGAAGGATCCCTCCCTGTCCGATACCTTGGAGTTCCCCTCATCACCTCTCGCCTAACCTACAATGACTACAAACCCCTCTTCCTCAAAATCACAAACCGAATCAACTCTTGGACCACAAAGCAGCTTTCATATGCTGGCCGCCTTCAACTTATCACCTCTGTCCTCTTCGCTAGCCAAGTCTATTGGTCCTCAATTTTCATCCTCCCAGTCAGAGTCCTCAAAGAGCTCTCCCAGCTCTTACGCAGATTCCTCTGGTCTGGCTCAGAAATGAAGATCACGGGATCAAAGATCGATTGGGAAAGGGTAGTCGTGTCCAAAGAAGAGGGTGGCCTTGGGATCCCAGACTTAAAAACCTAGAATCAGGCGGCCGCCCTAAAGCTCCTCTGGTCCATCCTCACAAAAAATGAGAATTCCCTTTGGACCCAATGGATACTGCTGGAAAAAATAAAAAGCAACTGCTTCTGGACCATTCCCATTCCTCCAAACGATAGTTGGAGCTGGAGGAAAATCCTCAACCTCCGTCAAGTAGCAGCAAATCTTTACAGAGTCATAATTAGCAACGGAGAGGACACATCCATCTGGCATGACCCCTGGCTCTTCTCCACCTCCCTGATCAACCGCTATGGACCTTCCATCCAAAACCTCTCCCGTCTGCGGAACTTAAAAATGGTGAAAGACCTCATTCAAAATGGCCGCTGGACGTGGCCCCCCCAAGCTAGAGCCCCCAACCGAAACCTCAACCCTTTCCTCACAGAAATAACATCTGCCATCCAAAACCTCCCCCGCCCACCCCATCAAAGGACTCTTTCATATGGCTACCCAACAAGCAGCATCATTCATTCTCCATCAGCAGCACCTACAAATCTCTTAAACCAACCAGAAGTAAGGTTGCCTGGTCTACGCTTGTCTGGCACAAATTCTCGATCCCCAGACACTCATTCATCACTTGGCTTGCAATCCATAACAAGCTCACTATCAGAGACAAGCTTATTTCGTGGGGTCTCGACTCCCCCACGACCTGTGTCTTATGTGAAACATCGTCCGAAAACATTGAACACCTCCTAACCCAGTGCCATTTCTCCACCGCAATATGGGAATCCCTTGCCCAAAAGCTTCTGTTTCCCTCCCCCCCTTCCTCTTGGCCTCAATGGTTAGAGCAAGTGAGCACATGGAATGCCTCGAAGGATAACCGAAGGACTCATTGGAAAACAGCCTTCTGTGCCACCATCTACTACATCTGGAGGGAAAGGAATGATAGAATCTACAACAACAAACAATCCCCCTTCACCAGCATAGCTCACCATGTGCTATCTGACCTCAGATATCGATTCAAAGGAACCAAAGCCAATTTCACTGGATAGCCAAGCTACCCATAATGTCTTTCTAACAAAGCAAGTGTAATTTAAAATTCTGTAACAATCTTCCCCAATCCAATTCGGATTTCTCCTTGTAACGAGGCACTTGCCTCCTGAACTCATGTACAATATTTTATTTATAAATTTAAGTGTTTTTTATACAAAAAAAGCAACAATTTGCCGTATATATTTGAAGACCACAGTTTTTTTAATTATCTTTTTGTTTTTGTAAGATAAAAAAAGATTAAGTTTTTTTACTTATTATATAATTAAGGGTTTACCTTGTACACACTTGTTGAGTAGCGGCTGTGGATTCCTTCTGAAAGAAATAATAATAACAAAAGGATTAAAACGCTCTTCTTTTTTTTTCTTTTTTTAGGAACCCAATGGTCTCGGGTTCGAACCTCAGGTGGTGCACTTAGCAAGTAAGTTTAACACTTAATATATATTTAACTTTTTGGTGGACGGTATGGGTTCGAACCCCATCATCTACGAACACTTCAATATTTTTATGTGCCTCTCTCACCCCATAAAATTCTAGCCCCCAAGGGGGTAGCCGAGTTGGTTGAGTATGACATTCTTATAACCAAAAGTTCATGAGTTCGAGTCCCTCTACATACGCTTTCTCAGCTGAGCCTGTCACCTTGTGTGGTTTACCTTCTGGCGTTGGTTTGCAGGCTATCGCGTCAGACTGAGGGTTTACCCTGTGCGCACTCATTGCACTCTGAGTTGCGGCTACGGGTTCCCTCCGGAAAAAAAGAGAGGATTAAAACGCTCTGTACTGGTATACAATGGTGTTTTATTCATTTAATAAAATTCTAAAAGTAGTTTAAATTCAATAAAATATTAAAAATACCCTAGCATTCGCTATTTGATCAATAATATCATTTATTGCCCATAAAATATATATTAGTAGTTATTTACATTATTATTATATTTGACCACAAACATTTTTTCATTCTAAATCATTACATATGTGTTTTCTCGTATAAACATAAGTTGAAAATTCATATTTTATAAAATGTAATTAAAACAAATTAAATGCCATTATTTTTGTTTTTTAAGACGAACAAAACTGGATTTTTGAATGGTATTTTTAGAATTTATTTTTGTAAATCCATTGAACATTAGTCTCGCATATAGATCTCACATTTAGCATCTAGGTCTCGTGTCTAACATTTTTATTTTATACTGATCTTGCACCTAACATCTAAAATATATCCTATAGGTTTCATATTTAGTATTTTTGTTTTACAGTGATCCCGCATCTATTATCTAACATTTAGATCTCGCACCTAGCATCTCCAATCTAGCCTTATATAGTCAGTAAATTTATTTGCGTTTAATTAAAATTTCTAATTTGATAAAAAAAAATTATATAGTTAGAAAGGGTATTACAAAACAAACCGGATCATAGGTAGTAAATATAAAAAATAGATACTTCTTTGGCGAGAATAAATGATAATTAGGGTAGTAAGTGGGACGATGTTTGTTTTTAGGTGGTTATCGGTACTTAACCCTAGTATAATATATAAAAAATATAGTTCAACCGAAATTTAAAACTCAAAGATTTGAAGATTTGAGTAAATAGAGGTTTAAGGATGATGGTTATTGCATATCTAAGTTGACAGGATGTTCAACCGAAAACTTAGGTATAAAAATAGCTAGCCGAAGAATTCATAATACTTCTTATATTTTTAAAAGAAACTGATTCACTAATATGTTAAAGAATCGAGAATCAACGAGTCTGTCTCAACCAACGATTAAGCTACAGTTAATTTGATCATGTTTGAAGAATGAACAGAATAATACCTAGTGTAATGTACAGTGTTCTAGCGCACTTTTCTTTTGGTTGTTCCAGAGAACAAGCCGTAAGCTGTTATTGTGAGCTTAAAAATTCAACTAACTAATCATTGGTTTAAAATATAATAAAAGAATGTATAAACTATGTATAGCGCGAACAAAAGCATATGCTAGAGAGAAAGTAAAAGCCAATCTTGTTTTTGGAAAAAAAAAATCAACACTCAAATTCGTTGTTATATAAATCAAATATTTTTTTTGTAGCATAAAACGATTCGTTGTGTGATTTGTTTTCTAAAGAGTTCCTAACAATTTTTTAATACTTATTTTTATTGTGTGTTTATATAAAAAAAATATTCACAATACAAACCACACATTGAATTTATTATTAATTTATAATTTTTATGAACTTTATATAATAAAATATACCGAACCAAAAACTTATTTCATTAATGTAACATTTAAACGAATTAATCAATATTTAAACCTACAAACCGATTCGTATGAATAAACTTATAATCACGATTACTATCGATTGACTCTTTACTATGTTTATCATTTAATTTAAATACGATACTTTTTCAATATAAAAAGGTTATAATAATGTTCAACAATAGCATTGCACTTTTAAGAAGATAATAAAATTAATAAAGTCTACAATATTAACTTGTGATTTAATCCGTCTGATCTTTAAAGTAGTATTATCGCTTAGACTTCACTACAATTCTTGATAATTTAAAAAAACGACCCAAAAGAGAAAAGACGTAAATCTGTCTGAGCATAAAACAAGAAGCAGACCAATCAGAAAACATGTTACTAATCTGTAGTGGAACGAAGTCTCTAGTTCAGCCATAAAGTTTGACTCATGATCGTTCGAATAAATTATTTTTAGACAAAATCGATTCTTAAACTTATCTTTGAGTTTAGATATATAAATATTATATATTGAAAGTGGGTTTCATGATTTGTTATTATTATAAAGTTAGTGATTAACAGGAGAAAAAAGTAACTAAATTAGGTTCGATGATTCTAAGTTAAATGTAAGAATATTTCTATATAAAGTTTCTTCTCGATGATTCTATTTTAAATGTAAGAGCAATAGAATCATGTTAACATTATATTGTATTCGTTTTGACTTATACTATAATATGGAATATGGACCGACCTTTTTATAAAGTCATTTGAAAAAGTGGGTTTGATGCCGGACTTGAAAAGAGAACATTTTAACTTTTAATTTACTACTACAGAGAGGTTGTGAAAAGGAGATTGACATACGAACGGTCGACATTATTTTATTACGTTTCTCTAACAATTTAGAGTTGTTCTTTTTCTGTTTAGGTAATATTTTGTATTTTCGGTAAGACTTGATCATGAAGTTCATGCTTGATGCTGAATCAGTAAAGAGTTTCAGTGTATTATTTTAAGATTTCTTTTAATAATATTCAATTGCACAATCAATTATATGGGTAGTGTATTTATATATAGTAATAGCTATATGGTAATTGCACAATCAAATACATCTCTTATTATTTTTGGAGTTTTTTTTCTTTTCCAAATGGATTATTGGTCCATCGGCTCGCATGCAATCTGATTCAATGCTGAATTTAATATCATTTGTTACAAAACATTTATTCAGATAATTATTTATGATTAGATAATTATCCAAAGTTCTTTTAGTATTCTTTTCCGATTTTTTATTCGTCAGTGGCTCTATTCACTTTTATCTAAACTGTACAAAAATAAACGGAAATCCAGTTTATTTTACAAAATTATACCGTAAATGAATGAAAGGTTTTGTGATACTGTCTGCGGTTTGTTCATGCGACGAGATATATATGATTTCAAACTTTCATGGTAGGATGTAATCTCGAATAAAATGAATATTGATTTCGATGTGTTTGGTACGGGCGTAAGAAATAAGGATGGAGCAAGTGAAGTAGTTTTTAATGACTCGTGGTAAAAAGATTTGTAGCTCACGAAACAAATCAATTGGAGGCAAAAATATTCAGCAGATAACTTAGCAATATCTCGATATTCTGACTATGTGTAAGACCGCGCAAGAACTTGTTGATACTTGGAGGACCATGAGATTAGCTAGTCTGCAATAAACGCGCAATATCCTCTAACCATTTTCTGGTAATCATGGGAAATTACCCAATCCACGTTTAAAAACCATGTGAGACACCACGTTAGAAAACCATGTGAGACACAACTGAGTAGATGGTTTAAGGTGAATCCTAGGATCACGCGTCCGAGATAAGTATCTTAACACCCGATTTACATACTTTAAATATTTATTTCTAGATGCTTTTCGAAACTGAGATAATTAATTTATTAGAAAGGAAATATCAGACCTTGTGTGTAGTAAATATTATAGAGATCCTAACAAACTTATGTATTGTGTGACTTCATGAAACAATGTGTCATCAAGAAGTTAATGTAGCTATCACATTGGCATTGGAATAAGGCAAAGCTTCGAGTTGCTAATTCCAGCAAAGGTAAGAAGATCCTCAACATATATAGTTTAAGTCATATATAGATCATTAAAATTTTATGACAATTTTCATATCCTAGAAATATATGGAGGTTGTCCACATTCCTTAATCAAACCACAACATGTAGTTTCCTAATAAACATTTATAGATACTAGGTCATGTTCTCAATGAAGATAATATCGTCTACATAGACTAAAAGTATCATGATGACTTGCGAACTATTATAAAAGAACAAATAACTATGAGACCTTGAATTCTGGAACCGCCAACCAATTTAATTTTTTCTCAACCTTCAGTACGAGGCTTTAAGAGCTTGCATATGATCTTAGATAGATTTTTTTTTTTAATTCGGAGACATATTGTGACCTCAGGGGAGCTACAAACACCTGAGACTGTGCCATGTAGACAATCTCATTTAGCAACTCACTAAAACAAAGCATTGTTGATGCCTCGATGATAAATGACCCAGCTCTTAAACACAACAATATTGAGTACAAACCTTATAATAAAGGGTTTGATAATTGGAATGAACATTTCATCAAAATCCACACTATAATACTGATGAGAGCACTTAAAAACCATGTGTGCGTTGCACTTCTATATAGACCCATCATCATCATATTTCAACACGTAAACCCACTTACATCCAAGCACATTCATGTTAGACATCCAAGGAATTAGATTTCATATGTTGTTTGATTGTAAGGCTTTGTATTCAATATGTATAGAACTCAATCAGTTAGGATAAAAAAATGCCTCCTTAAAACTAGTTAGTTTTTAGGTAAAATCATGGAAGTTGTGGCGATTCCAATATAGATAAGTTTAGGCCTATACATACCAATTTTTCCCTTAATATGTATATGATGTAGATTTGCGATAGGTAATGTATGGCTAGATGGGTCTAAAAGTGATGTACTTGAACTTAAAAGAGTCTTGGTTATGGTGTGACTAGGTAAGACATGGTCAATATGAAGTTTAAGAGATCTAAATATGGTATGTTCCTTAGGAAGGTTACTAACTTGTGTAGGAAATCAAGAATGTTACACTCTATTAAGGCTATATAAGGAATCTAAAATAAGCATAATGTAAGCTAGACTATTTTCTTGTGAGATAAGAATTCACATTGATCTTGTGTAACATTATTTGATCATTTTTGTGTAGAAAAAGGACTGGAATGGCCAAGATATCGTTGTTGGCTGGGAAATATGGTAGGACATAATCTGAATAAATACTTCATACCAATACTTTAAAGCCAAAGCCAAATATCCTCTCTTCGAATCACTCTTCAGTAACCAGAAAAAGAAAAAATTTCATTGCCATGGGAGATGAATCAGAAATTATCTAAAGTCCTTCCCCTCCAAATCCAAATGCCAAAAATCCTCCTCAAAGAGAAGTAATTGAGGAAACTCCTCGAACATGTAGCCCTTTACCAGAGGTTGTTAACCCAACATCTCAAAATCCTCGAGAAGAAACATCAAAAGCCAACGAAGTTGATTCAGAAGCTACAAAAACCGATCTCAAGGCTGAATCTGACGATGGGAACTCTGCCAATACCCAGAAACCTCAAGAAGAAACAAACGCTTGCTTCGTTTCTAAAGAAGAAAGAACGAAAATTGGAAGAAACCTAAGGAATCTTGAAGGCAAATACATCATCACACTGAAAAATCTATGCTACATATACTATAAAGATAGCCAAGCTTCGGCTCTGAAAAAACAATGCGGAATGGGAGATAACATAACACTTCGACTACCCAAAGAAGAAGAAACTTCTTTGGATTGCAAAGATGACGAGCTAATAGTCTACCCTGAGATTATTAATTGGGTTCTTCGGTTTCCACTGGATCCTATGATCGTGGAATATTTCGAACTTCTCAGCTTATGTCCTACTCAGGTGACACTGAACCAATGGTTCACCCTTATGTTAGTGATTATGACATCTGGGCTGTTTCAAATTCCCATCAGTATTAAAAACTTCATTTCCTTGACCCAATTGTCAAAAGGTCCGAAGCTTCCCTTTTACTACCTCACCCCTGATGGATGATCTCAAGATCATCGACGATCTCTTAGAGGTTGACAAATTCTGGAAGCAGAAATTCGTCTTTATATTAGGAGCGTGGGAAAAAGGAAAAACAATTTCTGAAGCTAATCTTTCAAAGCTAACTCTCGTCTAGAGAAGCAATCTTAAGCCTCTCGAAAGTTTTACATTCTGAAATAACATTTACATTTTTTTTAATTTTCTGTTTTTCTAATTACTTCAGAAATTTTGAAGCATTACTCATCACGTCGTCTAGCTGCCAACGTGATCTTCCAAAAGCTTTCCGCTTGGGCTGAGAAGGAATGGAACAACGCGTTTCATACTGCCTTTCAGCCCATCAATTTCCTCCACTGTCATATATTTCCAATCGCAGAAGGTGGCTTGCCTCCTCAAGATCTGATGTCAGTGCCGGATCCGAAGCTAGTCTGCCAACAAATATCTCAACCCGATTGCAAAGTCTTCCTTCCCATTCACAACGGATCGGAGAGCTATTTGCCAAAAAAGAAGAAAGAAAAAGTTGTCAAAGAAAAGAAAGGTAAAAAGGCAACTAGCACATCTGGTGCTAGCCCTTCAACTCCATCGAAGCCAAATCCTCGAAAAAGGAAAACTGCAGAACAAATTCTCTCACTTATCGAAAAGGGAAAATATATGTTAAGGAACTAACAAGTTCTACTACAGTAAGCCTTTAATATTTTTAGTCAAGAAAGAGATAAGCCAAAAAGATCACTTTATTCGTAGATAGGTCTTCCATATTTATAATACAAAAATTAATGGGTGATTACACTTGTTTACGCTTTTAGCGCCACTATCCAACTAATATCATTATCCCTATTATTGTGGAACAAATAACTAACACATTCATTATTCCTATAATTTTGGGTTAAATAACTAACACGGTTTGACTCATGGGTCAGAACGTGTGTTTACATGTCAAAGACAAAGACGCTGAGTCTAATCTGTACTTTAATCCGAGCTGAACTACTCCTTTAAACGAAATTGGTTTTGTTCTAGTTTGTAGAGCTCGAGCTCACTGACCACGTGCTCATCTTATCCTGTCTAGGTCTTTTCCTTTCATCATGTTCCTCATTGAGTCTATCAACTCTTTCCCCAATGTCTTCGAGCTCATCCTGATTTTGAGTTCAGCAACGCTGTATCTGTCCTTGAGCTCAGTCCATTGACGAGCTGTATATGTTCTTGAGCTCAGTCTACTGACGAGCTCGATACCATTTTGAGTTCCCCAACGGTGTATTTATCTTTGGTTTTGATCTGCTTTTGAGCTTGTTAACGCCGTAGAGCTCGTTCTTTTCTTCATTGCTTATCACAATCCACACTCATAGTGCTCTTTGTTCGTGCTCGCTTTTATATAATTAAATTCCTTACTTATCCGCGTAGTAATTTGAATCGCCTTATGTCTGCTATTTTCTGACACTTGTCGTCGATGCAAGTGACGATTTCTGACATCGCCGTTTCTTGGAAATACGTTTTGGCGATTCAGTTTTCTGGCACAGTTTTTCAAATAACTAGTGACATCACGATTCACACACGTATGTGAAAAATGCTTAATCTCTTGAACACTTACTGCATCATTTTTGCAAAACACACGAATTTATAAATCTTCTGCTTTATTGTTACTGGAAAATTCTCTTCAATCTTCAAGCAAGGCGCTTTCTATCATCTTCCTCGACATTACTCAGGGAACATACTTTCTATCAAATAACTAATTTATGTCGAATGCTGGAGAGAACCCTAGACTTAGGGTTTCGAACTTCTATCGGTAGGCGATTCCTAAAATCAAATCACTTTCCCTTACCATCATAATCATTCTTATTCATATCCTTACATAATTGCAGTTTGTAGAAAAACCATGGAACCAAAAAAGGCAGTGAAGAATAAAGCCGACAAAACTGTGGAGCCTTTATACGAAGACACCGACGATTTAGAAAACTATTTTTCTCACATAGCCCCTAAATATACTAACGTAGATGATGTTGGAATCACCATTCTTAGGGAGAGATGTAATATCCCCGAGAATGTAAGTATTAGGGCTCTCGGTCTAGGCGAACACTCCTATCATACATAAGAAATAGAGACCTGCCTTTTTACTACTTTATTTGAGTGGGGGCTTAGATTACCACTGCCTGAGCTCATTCGTGATTCTTCAGTGTGCTTGGCATCTGCCCTACCTAAATGTCTGCGAATGGGTGGAGGCTATTGCTTAGCATAGTCCTTAGCTCACGCGTGTTGAATACTGAAATATTCTTAGCAGACCTACTTTATGGTACTGATGTAACAAAACTGGTCAGAACCCCTTTCTTCTATACTTATTTTAAAAGGATTAAGAAGATTGTCAAACTACCTTCCTCTGAAAGGAATTGGAAAAACTCTTTCGTCTTCGTGTCAGGTAATTGGGAACATAGCACCCCTACCATAAACCTTCAACTAGAAAGAAAATGGAAGAAGAACTGTAAATACTAGTAACTTATAAGAGATACAAATTTGCACGAACGTTTTCATAAAGTTATATATGTTTTTCTTCAGGTGAACTTTCCAATCAGAGCTGGTGGAAAGAAGGGAGGCTACTGAACTACGTTAATCCTTTGATCAGAGTTAACAACATAGATTTTAAAGCCTGGCAACAAGATCCTAAGAGATTCTTTATACGATATAACTATTTGAAGTCAGGATTGTGGTCGATCCTCGAGCTCAGCATCACAAAAAAAGAGAAGTAAGAATGGTGAACGATACAGAAGCTACCATGGACTACCTCAGGTCACTGTTTAAAAAGAAACTTCGTGAGAAAAACATTCTTGGCGTTTGGCTAGCAGTGCCTCAGGTGAACCGCAAAGCTGGTGAAACTGGGGATTGTTCCTCTACTGCTGCTCTCTCAATTGAACAAGGAAGTGATGCTTTAAAAAGCAAAGGAAAATCTGTCGAGCAAAATGAAAAAGAAGCACCACAGGTGCCTGAAGCTGCCTAGCCCAACAAAGTCCGAGTATAAAGAGAGGATGAAGACAAGGAGACCATCTCTGGTGCTCTTGATACGAGGAGGAATAAAAAGAAAAATGTAATTGTAGATACTATTCCCCTAAGCACCAGGATATTACAACTAAGAGATGAAGAGGATGACAGTAGTGAAGCTACCTCCAACGAAGGAGCACATCCTCTTAATCCAACAACAATAGAAGTTGGTGAAGGACAAAATAGTCCTGCTGCTAAGGAGATAGTTGATCTAGTAGAGGCTGGAGAAGAGAATGACAATGGTGCTAAAAACAACCAGCAGCGCCCCGAACTCATACAGAGGAAGCTCAATAGCTAGTGCTGAGTTCTTTTGTGGATAATCGAGCACCATCAGTGGAGACCACTGAAAAGAACAATCCTGGCGAGAAAGCAACTGAGTTCAACCAGCAAAGGGTGTCTGCAGGGGAGCGCTCAAAAGTGCAAGTTCCGTGCTCTTCCTCTTATATGTTTGATCAGCTACGTATGATCGCCGATCTGTCGTACTATGACAAAATATCTAACGCAGAGATCTTGCAGAGGCAAACCGGGCTAACGATCGAGGTAAGAATCACTAATTATGCAGATGTTAAGTTGTAGATCTAAAAAATTTACATTTATCTTCCTTGTTTGTTTAAAGATTCACCATAACTCATTTATCCTGAGTTATCAAAACATGTCTCCTGCTGACATAACTGCTATGGAGAAATGGAATCTTGAAGCCATATTTTTTGGTTCAGCTAAGCACAATACTGCTGAGGTCATCCCCTTGAGGCATGCTTATGCTTCAGCCAAGGCTGTCAAGCATGAAGCCTTAAACGCAAAAGCACAGTTAGAGAAGGTAATTTCCTCCCTACAGGAGACTGTGAAATGCAGCTATTAGAGTCTAGCGACTGTAGCCGGAAGCCATAAACTAGTGTTGAGCCGGAACGATAACTTGTTGAAGAGGAATAACGACCTGCAAGCACAAAATGCAAATTTGCTGGATCGGGCCAACAATCAGGCGAATAGTGTAGAGGAACACGCAGATCGAATTGCAACTCCTACTGCTGAGGTGAGCAAGTTGAACAAGGAAGTGGAGAAGGAGTGTGCTCGGCTCGAATGAGAGGGACAACAATGGCAGGAAAAGATAGAAGCAGCTGCTGAAAAAAGGGCAGCGCAATTGTTTTCAGTTGCAACAGAAATGATCACCAAGGAGAACAATAACACTATTGCAGAACTAATAGCCTTGAATCCTGGACTGAACTTAGGATCCCTTACCCATCTTGTAGAGTCTGCAGCCGCGAGCTCGAACATTGCCCCACAGAAGAACACAGAAACTAACACTTCTGTGGATCCTTCCAAACAACTACCACCCACTAATTCTAAGTTATATATGATTGTTTTGTTGAACTAATTTCTTTGTTGTCACTGTTAAACTTGTCGTACTATTCGCAATACTTAGATTATTTATTTTAAAATATATTTAAATTGATGCATGATTTACCTTAGTTCTTGTTGTAAGTGTTTATTGTCAATTGTGGACTATGTGTGTGCTGAGCTTTCTGGAGATCCTTATAACCCCGAGCTCAGTAGGGCTCATTGCGTATCCTCGAAAACTTTTACCATGATAGCATTTTCGCGTCGACGTCTCATAGACCCTATTGCGTAGTCTTCTAAGACTTGGTCTTTGACCAGTTCGCTAATATACCCACTACAAAGTATAGGCACAATATGACCATTACGTAGCCCGTAGGCGTGGCCAATTAGCCCGTTCGTGTTTATAGACACTTAGTATGGACTCATTATGGTCCATTGCGTAACAAAAAATGGCGTGGTCATTGACCCATTCCCTGGTTATAAGGATAAAACTTGCACAAACACACATTGGCAAAAACATAACTTGTATTGAAAAATATCAAAGAATTATTCTTAGATGCCTCAGTAAAAAACCTCCCCGCGCCATCATAGAGGAAAAATAGCGCATCTTTACATCTTAAACATTTTGGCGATAGAAATTTAAGTGATTAACATTCCAAGGATGCTTGAGTGCTCGACCTTCTTGATCTGCTAATCTGTACGCGCCATGGTGCCCTGTTGAAATGACTCAATATGGACCTTCCTAGTTCGGCCCTAGCTTGCCACCTGTTTTGCTACCGGAGCCCTGAAAAAACTTCTTTCAAACTAAGTCCCCCACCTTGAATGAACGCATCTTCGAACGAGCATTAAAGTGTCCTCTCATAAGACTTTGATAGTGCTCTGCTCGGACTCTAGCCTCATCTTGTCTTTCATCTATCAGATCCAGGGATTTTGACCTAGCTATAAGATTTGCCTCCTCCTCGTAATGCTTAATCCTATGGCTCGGTATTATGAACTCTGCTGGAATAACAGCCTCCGCCCCGTATACCAAAGCAAATGGTGTGTCACCTATAAAGAAAATGGTGTATCACCTGTAAAGAAAATGGTGTATTACCTGTTGTGGAGCGAGGGGTTGTTCTGTACGCCCATAGGACGTCTGCTAACTTGTCCGACCATTTGCCCTTAGCTCCATCCAGCTTCTTCTTTAGCCCTTCTAATACTGTTCTGTTAGTCACCTCAACCTGTCAGTTTTCTTGAGGGTAATAAGTGGTGGAGAAATGCTGGAGAATCCCATAGCGTTTGCATAAGTTGGTAAGGATTAAATTTTCGAATCGAGGGTCGTTATGTGTCATTAGAATTCTATATCGGGTTAGAATTTGATTATATATAAAATCACATACCTCCTGAGCGCGTGTTCTGAACAAAGCTTTAGCCTCAGCCCATTTCGAAAAGTAATCCACTGCCACAATGAGGAACTGTCATTTGCCTGTGTCCATTGGCAAATGACCTACTAGATCTATTTCCCATTTATCGAACGGACATGGGACAGGAATGTTCTGCATGGGCTCGCTGGGTATGTGCTATGTGTTTGAATATTCGTTACATTTGTGACATTTTAATACTAGATTCGCAACATCGCTCGCCTGCTCTAGTCAATAGTACCCAGCGAGAAGAAAACGACGGATCAATGTTCGGTGTCCACAATGAGCCCATGCTTCACCTGAATGTAGATCATCCAACACAGAACTAGCTTCACCTCGGTCAAGGAAACGGAGTAGAGTTCTAGTTGAGCTTTTCCTATACAACATATTGTTAAGGACACAGTATTTGGTTGCTCTGATCTACAATGCGCGAGCCTAACTTTTATTTGTAGGCAATGTTCCTTGGTTGTTCCTCAAGTCTTTTTCAGTTCTAATCCACCATCTTTGAATTCCAACTCGCGGCGCTCAAGTGACCCCCCCTTCTTCTGGCGTCATCAACCCAAATAAAAGCATCTGCTCTTGCAAGTAGATCCCTCATGTTTTCAGTTGGGAAACTGATGAGATCTGCATATAGTTCCCATTTTCTGTCGAGCCCCCGTTTCAAAGAAGCGACTGTCATGTTTTCGGCTAAATCTGGAAAACCATTCATGGCTTGAACAAATATTCTAACATAACTTTTAAGAGACTCACCTCGGCGTTGGTAAATATCCATGATCGAATCCTGCTCGCGCTTAAGCTCTTTGTTACCAACGAACCTTTCCCTGAATGCTTTCCACAGTCAAATAAAATCACAGATGGATCCCTTTGGCAAACTGCTGAACCAGTCCATGGCATTACCTTTGAAGGTCATGGATAGTACTCGGCATAACATCGTATCATCAGGATTGAAAGTCATCATCATGTTTCTGAATTGTTCCAGATGCCTCTCTGGATCCCATGTTCGATCATAAGCTTCCATCCTGAATGGGTCGAACTTCCTTGGGAGTTGAGCTTCCAGAATCTTCTCAGAGAATGGCGATTCCTTCAATATGTTGGCCGACAACTTTGGGCAGATCTGATTGTAGCAAAGGTCCTCATCCTCCCGAGCTCGCTTGGTCGACGTCTGTTTCACCTCATTGCGTGGTTCTCTGTTACGATTCTTTCCCCCGCTCCCGTCTTCACCTTCTCGTTTGTCATCTCGTTTCAAAGAACGATCTGTCCTGTTGACTTTGCTTGGCTCTGGTCCTGATGGTTGGCGAGTCTTGCTTGTGCCCTTGATCCTAGCAGTCAGAGCATGAATAACACCATTAATACCTGCCATTGTAGCATGCATATCATGCTCTCTAGCGTCTCGCTCAAAGGCTATTTTCAGTTGTTCCTCTTGAAGGTTGTGGATTCTTTGTTCCAATTGGAGAACCATCGAGTCATTCGCAAGTATAGTTTCCACAGCTCTGCGAGCCCCTAATGCATTCTCTGGTTGATGGAGATGCACTTCTTCCCTAGAAACAACAGTTGGCTGAAATGGAGGTCCCTCTGTCACCACCGTTGCTTGGGGTATCAGAGGATTGACCACTTGAGGAACTGTGGGGTCGAGATGACTTACGGTTCTTCTCCGGTGTGTTGTTGTTTCACTAGTTTCTTGATTGTCTCTCTCGATTCCTGACCTAGTGACTACCATAGTGATTGGTTAAAGAGTTCCCACAGACGGCGCAATTTTTTTTAAGGAACTAACAACTTCTACTACAGCAAACCTTTAATATTTTTAGTCAAGAAAGAGATAAGCCAAAAAAGATCACCTTATTCGTAGATAGGTCTTTCCTATTTATAATACAAAAATTAGTGGGCGATTACACTTGTTTACGCTTTTAGCGCCACTATCCCACAAATATCATTATCCCTATTATTGTGGAACAAATAACTAACACATTAACTATTCCTATAATTGTGGGATAAATAACTAACACGGTTTGACTCATGGGTCAAAACGTGTGTTTACATGTCAAAGAAAAAGACGCTGAGTCTAATCTGTACTTTAATCCGAGTTGAACTACTCCTTTAAACGAAATCGGGTTTGTTCTGGTTTGCAGAGCTCGAGCTCACTGACCACGTGCTCAGCTTATCCATTTTAGGTCTGTTCCTTTCATCGTGTTCCTCATCCAGTCGATCAACTCGTTGCCCAATGTCTTCGACGAGCTCATCCTGATTTTGAGTTCAGCAACGCTGTATCCGTCCTTGAGCTTAGTCCACTGACGAGCGATATATGTTCTTGAGCTTAGTCTACTAATGAGCTCGATACCCTTTTGAGTTCATCAATGATGTATTTATATTTTGTTTTGATATGCTTTTGAGCTCGTTAACGTAGTATAGCTCGTTCTTTTTTTCATTGCTTATCATAATCCACACTCATAGTGCTCTTTGTTTGTGCTCACTTCTATTTGGGGGGAATCCCCCCTTATCAAGATCAAGAGCCGTCCTCAAAGGAAAAGAAAAATTCTTCTGGTTCCCATGGAAAGAAAAATAAGTGAATGAGAATAACTTCGTATGCATTGGTTGACGAAGACGAAAACACTACTGCTGAAAACCAGCAAAACCCACACAATCCTACGATCGAGAACAGCCGACAAAAATAACCTTGTGATTATAATCGAAGATAACACTTCCAACGAAAATCCGGCTACTGCAAACTTCGATCCTCATATGTTTATTAATTTTGAGAACATTGAAGCACTTACAGATGAAGAGGATCCTGTTCTTCAAGCCATCCAAAATCACATGCTTAACTTTGGGAGACCAACACCAGCCGAAGGTTCTCCAGAAGTTACCCGTTCTCATGATCCTATCACCCCTCTAGATATGATTCAAGGTCCTAGCACATCGGAACTTCGTCTTTCTCCTCCAAATCCTGCAATCGTTGTCCCACTTCAACCATTTACCGATCTTGACACTGCAGCAAAGACACTTGCTTCTCAAGTCGAAGCTTCTCACGACCATCTAAAGTAGTTAGCCAAATACATGGTTTATTACAAAGAAGCTTACGAGGCTGAGAAAAAATTCAGAGAAGATTTGCACGACAAGTTAGTTGATCAATTTCACATGTAAGAAATGGCGAGGTCCGAACTCATAAAAGGTGCTCTCTACATGCAGAAGCATCTGCGAATCACACATATTGTTGATACAGAATTGCTGACGAACTATCATGAGACAGAAATGACCAAACTCAAGACTGATCATGCTACTAAACTGGCCACTTAAAAATCTAACTCCACTGAGCTTCGAAATTCTCTCACTCTTTGTGAGACAAAAAATAAACAGCTAACCAATGAGATAGCTAAATTGAAGAAAGATTTTGAAGTGGAAAAAGTTGTTACTGTAGCTACTGTCGAGGTTGAGCTTTCAAAAGATATGAAAGCTGTTATTAACGTCGGAAACGAAGATGCAACCATTCTCCTTCTTTGAGAGCTTCACGCTGCTTATCCAAAAATTGACCTTACAAGTTTTAGGAATGACACTCCTATAGAGAAAAACCCAAGTGAAGCTTTCGACCCTGTTCCTGGTTTATCATCCTCAGAAGATGAATCGTCCGAAGAGGAAGATCCTCTTGTTAATTTTATCATTTTTTTGTCTTTGTCAGATTAAGAATTTCCTTTTTGTATCTCAACGAATTAATCTAAATGACAAACGGTTTCTGTATTTTATCATTCTCTTTGCATATTATTCGATGTTAAATTTTAAAAAACAAACAATTACAATATGTAAACTTACCACCTTAAATACCTTAAGAAAATGGTGAATACAGTAGCTCTTCGAAAATTTCACAATGAGTTGTTAAGCTTTGGTAGCTCTTCAAAAAATTCTTAGTGTGCTGTTAAGTGTTCACTTTGAAATACAAATGTAATGTGATTGTTAAACATGGTAGTTTCTTTGAAAAGTGTCATAAACACTACAGAACATTCTACTCTTAACTAATCTCAAAGATGATCAGTCTTTAATGATTTGTTAAGATAGTATTCAAACATATGTAAAAAACCATTTTCCAAAAAAAATATTATTGATAATATTGAATATGTGCACGACGCCTCGTTAAAACCTTCATGGGCCAACAAGATAGGAAAGAGTGCCCCATTCAAAACAAAAAATCCAAAGTACAAAAACATATCTACTCCCAATAAAGCTTCAACTGTTGGATATTCCACAAATGTTGAAGCATCGTCCCCTTGAAATCACTAAGACGATATGAACCCAGTTTAATTCTTTCATCAACTGTATAGGGCCCTTCCCAGTTCGGAGCCATTTTTCCGAGGCTCTTCTCCTTTGTGTGCAAGAAAACTTTTCGCAACACCTTATCACCTTCTTTAAATTCTCTTCTCTTCAGCTTCAAATCATATCTATTTCTCATAAGAGTTTGATAATGAATTACATTCAGATGAGCTCAAACTATTTTTTCCTCAATCAGATCCAAATTCTCCATCCGAACTTCATCATTAGACCTTTCATAATATTTGGCTATTCTAAAAGATGACATCGTAGATTCTATGGGGCTGACTGCATCCATTCCATATGCCAAAGCAAAATGAGTCTCCTTTGTAGCATCTCTAGGAGTTGTTCGATAAGCCCAAAGTACCTCTTGTATATAGTTTGGCCATTTTTCTGCCGCCCCCGTGAAATTCTTCTTCAAGCCATCTAAAATTGTTTTGTTTGTCACTTCCACTTGTCCATTGGCTTGAAGATCAAAATGGGTCGAAAAACATTGCTGAATTTCCTTAGAAGTAGAAAATGAAGCTATCTCCCTGTTATTAAACTGAGGGCCATTATCTGTTGTAATCCTCCGAGGAACTCCAAAACGACAACAGATATTGTTCACAATAAATTTGATGACATTCTTTGCCTTTGTTCCTGATAGCGGTTCTGCCTCTGCCCACTTTGTAAAATAATCAGCCACTACAATTATAATCTGTCTAACTCCAGAAGCCATCGGCAAAGGTCCCACTAGATCAACTCCCCATCTATCAAATGGTATTGCCTCGGATATAGACATAAGCGGTACTACTGGTGTGTGAATAAGATTGGAAAATCTCTGTCAAGTATCACAACCTCGAACTAAATTCTTAGCATCATTCATGATTGTAGGCCAATAGAACCCTCCAAGTAAAATTCGACGTGACAGAGCTTGGAACCCGCAATGAGCTGACCCTTCACCATCATGCAACTCTGAGAATACTTCTTGTGATTCCTGTTTGCTTAAGCATCGTAACAGTGGCCTGCTTAATGTCTTTTTATACAAAATTCCATCCAGTAATTTATATATGAAGGCTTTACTTCTCAACTTTTTGGCAAATTGCGAATCATCTAGTAATATTCCTTGAGTCAAAAAATTTAGTACATCTGATCCCTAGTCGCCTCGGATTTCACCAGTCGTAAAAAATTCATCTATACATTCATATTGGCTAGATTGAGTAACAATTGAAGGATTTTCTTGTAGCAAAATCCAAAGATATTCTTCCTTGTAAGCAACGTTTTCCAAAGAATCAGCCACCATGTTACTTCCTCACCCAATATATTCCACAACAACGTTGTCAAACAGAAGCATTAAATTCTGAAGTTCCCGAAGATATAAAATCAAACGATCCTTTCTTGCTTCAGAAAATCCAGATACCTGATTTGCTAACAACTGAGAATCTGTTTCCAAGCGTACTGAAGTTGCTCCACAAATTTTTGCCAATCTTAAACCTGCCAAAGTAGCTTCGTATTCAGCTTCATTTTTTGAAGCATGAAAACCAAATTTAATAGATTGAATCATCATTTCTCCAGTTGGAGCTATTAACTGAACCCCAGCACTGCACCCTGAAACACTAGAACCTCCATCTATTTGGACAACCCACCTCAAATCAATAGGTACGACTTTTTTATTTTTTTTCCTCCTCTGATCGACTTGAGTGGAATTCAACAACAAAAATCTGCTAATGCTTGTGCCTTTATTGCAGTTCGAGGTGTAAACAAAATATCATACTCCCCCAACTCGACTGGCAATTTGGTCATTCTCCCTACAATAGCAGGTCGTTGAAAAACGTTATTTTAAGGGGAATGAAGTTCGGACTTCAATAGTATAAGCTTGAAAATATGGACGCCTCTTCCTAGCAGCAATCACCAACGCTAATGCCAATTTTTCTAATTTCATATATATCTTTTTTGCTGTCACCAAACTTTTACTAATGTAATACACCGGCTTCAGAACTCCTGAAGCTTCACTGATTAACACTGCACTCAGTGCAAAATCCGGTACCGCGATGTACAAAAATAATTTCTCCCCATTTCAAGGCTTTGACAAAATCTCTAATGATGACAACAAATTTTTAATATTTGTGAAAGATGCTTCACATTCCGATGTCCATTCAAACTTGCTGGGTCCTCCTAACACTTGAAAGAAAGGAAAACGTTTGTCACAAAATTTAGAAATAAATCGATTAAGTGCTGCTAGCCTTCCTGTCAGAATTTGCACTTCTTTGATTGATCGAGGATAATTCATTGGTATCAAAACTTTCAACTGTTCTGGGTTAGCTTCTATTCCTTTTTCACTCATGATAAAACCCAAAAAATTCCCCGACCGAACTCGGAAGGTGCATTTCTCAAGATTTAATTTCAACTTGATTGCCCTTAAATTCAGAAAAGCTTCCTCTAAATTATCAAGATGCACTTCAACCTTTGAGCTTTTTACTACCATGTCATCTATATATACCTCCATATTTCTTCCGATCTGTGTAGCAAAAGCTTTATTCATCAATCTCTGATAAGTGGCTCCAGCATTTTTCAATCCAAAAGGCATCACCCTATAACAATGTAAGCCAATATCAGTTATAAACGTTGTGCATTCTTGATCTTTTGGATCTATTTGGATTTGATTATATCCTGCAAAAGCATCCATGTAGGTTAAAATTTTGTTGCCTAAAGTAGAGTCAATCAACTGATCTATTCGAGGAACAGTAAACGGATCTTTGGGACAAGCTCTATTCAAATCTGTAAAATCCACACACATTCTCCACTTCCCATTCTTCTTTTTTACTCCCACCGGATTCACCGTCCACAAAGGGTACTTGACTCCCTTATATGTCCGACGTTAGATAACCGATCCACTTCAGCAACAATCGCTTTTGCTTTTTCCGAGGAAAACGTTCTTCTTTTCTGAATAACCGGCTTGACCTTCGGATCGATAGCCAAACTTTGACGAATTACCTCAATGGGCACTTCCGTTACATCCTGTGTCCTCCAAGCGAAGACATCTAAATTTTGGGATAAAAAATCCAATAATTGTTGAAGTATAAAATGGGCCAATAATGTTCCGATTCGAAGTACCTTCCCTTCCGAAAAAGTAAACTCCTTTATCTCTTCGCTCACCATAAAAGACCTTAGGGTTTCCCTCGGATCGCCAACCCTTTCTTCAAAATCCGAGGGTGCCCCTTCTAATTGCTAGTCACGCATTAAATTTCCACTTTCGGACCCTCGAAATCTAGAGCGCAATGGCATAACATTTTGTGGCAACCTTCTAATCACCTCGAACAACCCCAACTCTATCTCCAACCATATATTTAAAGCACTGATGAACTGTAGATACCACCCCATAAATTTCCACTTCCGGACCCTTGAAATCCACGATCTTCCAAAAATTGCATTATACCTTGTGGGACAGTCCACCACCACAAAAAGTAACTGAACCATTTTCTTAAATGGTCCATTTCCCAAACTCACCTCACCCTTGAACTCTCCAACAACATAAGCTGTTACACCCGTGAATCCAATAATCGTTCGATCCGATTGAGAAATTTGAGGTGGATTTGTCATTCTGTCATAGGTGGATTTAAAAAGGACATTAGCAGAACTGCTAGTGTCAATCAGCACATGTCGAATTTCGATGCTAGCCACCTCAGCTCCAATCATCACAACATCCTCATGTGGTCCTACAGTACCTCTCAGATCGTCTTCATCAAACAAAATGAAGGGAATATATTTCTTCCCATAAAAGTGCGTAGACATATTACCTTCAATTTGAGTTGTCAAGTTGACAACATGCCTCTTCCTCGAACTATCCGAGTTTCCAGTCGTTGAATCACCTCCAAAAACAGAGAATGATTCAAAAAACTTGCATAGCTCCCGAACACGTCCCTTTTCCACATGCTCTTCGACTATCATCAGAAGCAACATGCTCGGATCTTTTTTAACATACTCAGAAGAAGCATCGAAAGGCTCAGTCTTTGAATCCAAAATCATCAAATTCTCAACTGGCGGTGCAGCCTTCGAAGTTGATGCGCTCCCATGTGACTTCACATAAGTCAGGAGCTTTCTATTTTCAATCAAATACTGGATCTCTTTCTTCAGATCAATGCAGTCATTTATATCATACCCAATACCATCATGATATCTGCAAAACTTGTTATTCCTCTCCTTCCTTTGCATACTGATTGGGGTTGGCTTCCTAAAATTTACGAAGCTCTTGGTCTTATCCCAAATTACAGAAACATTCTCTGTCAGATCAGCATAGTATTCCAGTTTGACATAAGTATTTGGTCTAGGCCTGTTGTAAGGGTTAGATGGAGCGTGATTTGAATAATCACCACTCCGAGGAGGCAAATTGTTATTCTTTTGTCTCAATGCTGATTGCCGTTTCCATTACCATTCAAAGACTGCCCCTAATTATTGGCTGCATGTCCTGAATTTTTTTGAGTGCTGAGTGGTCCGCCTCAGACTCTAGTCGACTCCTCCACTTTGATCTGATCCTCAACTTGAGCCATCAAAGCTCCAAAAGTCAAGGACCTTCTCTTCATCGTCTCATTAGCCAGATCTCCCGGTAATAATCCTTGGCAAAAAGCTGCCATCGCCACATTTTCCTCATAGTTGTCCAAACTAGCCTTGGTCAACACAAATCTCTTTGTATAGTCTTTCAACTTTTCTCCAGGTGCTTGCTTGCACTGAATAATGGTATCACCATTTTCTCTCATTTTTTTTACTTCCCACAAACTGCCTTCGGAATGATGTATAAAAATCTCTGAAATTTGAAATGGACCACCTCGGAATCCGATTATACCACTTAAGATTCGTTCCTTTGAAAGTCTGAGAAAATGCACGACACACTAGCTGATTTTCATCTTCGAAGTTCATCATATAATTCTTGAATTGTTCGATGTGATCATCAGGATCCTGTATCCCATCGAACTTCTCAACCTTCAAAATATCAAAACGCTTCGGAAGCGTCATAGAACAAATTTCATACGTCAATGGAGAATTTCTCCAGTCAACTCCTTGAACAAACTGGTCATCCATTCCCATCGTAATATACAAATTCCAATCAGTTTTAGCATACTGATTCGAGGGATTTCTTTCGTACCAGGTACAACTAGGGGCATTATCCTTTTTAGATTTACTCTCCTTTTGGTGTTTCCTCGACTGATCTCTGTCTGATTTCTCTTTCGAAGAACCTCTGGATCTCTTAAAGCCCGAAGCTAAACTTTATACCTCCTCGTCACTAGAGGGGCTAAGAACCTTGGTTAGTCACCGGACTTTGTCATGGGTATAAAAAATGCCACTGATATTTTTTTTGTATCAAAACAGTCATTTTTGTTGGTTTCATTTTGCATATGTGGTCACTTTTGTTTGTCTTGATTTGCATCCGTGGTCACCCGTGAGTGACCACGAATGTAACAAAAAGCCAACAAAAGTGCCCGCTTTGATACAAAAAAAAACATCAATGGCATATTTGATACACATGACAAAGTCCGGTGATTAACCAAGATTCTTAGCCTCACTAGAGGTCACATATTTCTATTTATCTTTTTTCTCCTTCCGAGATGAATATCGCTCCATCCGTTCATACTTTTTATTCAATGCATTAATCTTGTCCAAAAGTTGGTTCATTCGAACCTCAATATCAGATTGAGTTTCGATCAGAGATGATCCACCAGGTCTACCTCCATGTAAATCATCTTTAAGAGTCTTCATAACTTATCGAATAGTACGATTTTTCTCAGGATTCATTGTACTAATTTTGAACATAAAATACAATAAGATTGTAATTTTGAGCTGAATAGGTCACTGATTTCGATTGTTCAAGTCCCTAGTGGAGTCGCCAATTGGATGAGTTAGTTTTTCACCTTAGTAAATTGTTAAGATAGAAATCTAGAGAGAGAAATATCTAGAGAGTTTTGAGAGACAGAAAGTTCAAGTACAAATGAGTTCCAAAGAAAAAGTGTTGAACCCTTTTATTAGAGTAGCCTTGCCTTTTATATAGAGGAGCCAAGACTTAGTCTCAAACTGAAATCTGTTACAAAAGAGGACTAATTGTTGTTTAGTCCTTAACAATTATACATAGTTACAAAGACACTAAAAAACATACATCAGCTATAATTTAAGGAAAAAACTTACATTACTTATAATTAAATACGTAAATTTACATTATTTACAATTTAGTCCTCAAAATCTTATTTCCATATCAATATCGATATTTTTTTTATAAAAATTATGTTAAATCCATATTTATTGTTGACGACTATAGTCGTTATATTTGACATTATATGACCTTCAAATTATCGGCAGAAATCCATTGGCTCATTATCTAAAATTAGTTTAACTAATAAAAATAAAGCTTTACTTTTATGATCATCCAATTGAGTATTTATTGTTCTGTATCTTTATGTCTTAAAGGTTAATATTTTCATATAATTGGTCAAGGTAACATACATCAGCGAGGAGCATCACCTTTAGTATCATGGGTTTTAATGTCTCATAAGATTTATTTATGATGAAACCTTATAAAATTTCACACTGATACCATGTCCCGTAACTCATGCTAGTGATATTTAAATTTTTCGACAATTAAAAATTGATGGTTACATATGGCAATTTTCTATCGTTGGTTATTATTTTCACTCATTAGTAACATAACGTGTAAATTTTTACGCCTGCTTACCGTTTATACAAGATGCATATTATCTTCTTAAAAAAGAGTAAGAAACAAAATATATTTTGGGCAGAAGTAATCAATTATATATGAATTTTGTTAGATAAGGACCAAACAATAATATCTCCCATTAACCAAACATGGTGATTGACAAACCTTTTTATTACTATATCATCCATTTTTATGATTAATAAATGAGGAGTGAAGATGTATTAATTAGTACAATTGATTATAACATAGAAATATCATCATTATATTAAGTGAATCTTTATCTTCATTATTAATCAGCATAATTAATCATAGAAATATACGAGTATTATTATAATAATAGATAGACAAGCTTTTACTCCATATAATATTAGCATTAACATAGACTTTACCATTTTATCGTCCAACACGATGGTGGATAATATGACGACATAAGAATAGTTCTTTAATTTTTGCAATTACCACATCAGAGTAGTTAAGAAAATGTCTGGTTACTCCAAAACCATGTCTTTCTTTCAAAACTTAGGATAACTTCATAATCGTCTGACACTAATGTAAACACTTGGAAGCATTTTTCTAATTAAAGTAGCAAACAAATATATTATAATTGCCCGACGATAAAAATTTGATGACAACCTTTATAATACAACTTCATACAGAAAGCTTATGCTTTATTGTGTATGTGAGTAAGATATAATAGAAGAAAATATGATGACATTCTTAATAGTATGAGTAATATTTTAATATTTTGAAATGACATAGTAAAAAACGGTGAATACAATTAATATAGCGTTAAAAAAGTGTTATTGGTCACATACATCCTCATTATAACCAATTACATGGATTATAGTTCTCAACATAGTAGTAGCATATCTTCCAAATACAATTAATATAGCGTTATATAGATTTTTTTTTCAATATTTTTTAGTAGTTGGCATCATTAACTTGCCGACAATATGAATTTTTATATTTATAAAAGTATTTTTTTTGGAAGATTTATTTGTAATTTTTCTCATTTATAAGTTATAAATTTCTATTTATTAAAGAAAGAAAGGAGTTAAAAAGTACAAATTAAATTATTTTTAAGAGAATATAATAATTGTTTATAAGTTATAATTATACTTTTAATTCATCAAGTCATTTTGACAAAATGCATTATCAAAATTATTTTATTTTTAATAACAATATTTATAAAAATAACCTCATTTCAAAAATCAACAAAACAATTTGGACTTTGAAATCAATAAATCAATAAATAATAAAATTTAGAAAATAAAAATGAATAAAATTTATCAATAAATCAATAAATAATGACAATGATACAATGTTAAAATAAACAAAACACGACTAAAAAACATAGTCACTAGTGTTATTTTTTATCAAAATGGTCACTTTTGTTGTATTTGTTGTCACTTTCTTGTCAATTTGTTATCCTCAAAATTGGATACTAATCATCAATGAAATGAATCACAAAAAATAAAATAAGTAACAATAACTTCTTCATCAATATGATAACTATATTTTTTTCCTCTACAATATTAAAATTATAAAGTCTTTTATAATATTACCCATAATTTTTATTCTAAATTTAATTTTCAAATGGTATTTATGCTTTCATTATGATATTAATGCTTTATTAAATTCAACTTTTATATTCTTCATTAAAAAAATGAGATCCGGTAAAAAAATATTATAGCTTAATTATTATATATATATATATATCACAATCACAGATAATTATCATATTCTCAAATTATGTGTGAGATAAATTTACAGTAATAGTCAAAACATCATCAAAGAATCATCATAATTATTCAACATCATTTTAAAATCATATTTGATAATAAAAAATCATCAAAGAATCATCATAATTGTTTTTATCAGAACGTTGTTTAAATTTAGTAAATGATATAAGACTAAAATTCTTTTCACATTCTGCTTCTTTTTGGTTATGTAACACATTGGACTTATAGTGTTCCAAATGAAACTCATTCATCTCATATCTACTACATCTTTTTATTATGGAAACAGTATAGCCGACGGATTAACAATGACATTTAACGGAATTACCACCGTAATTATTTCAGGTAAAATAGTGAGACGCTCTTTGTTAAGTCTTGACCTAATCCTCGCAATTTGGTAAAATGGTTTATTTCTTTGGAGAAATGTTCTCACTTACGGATTCAAGATATGATAAGATAATGTTTTTCATTAAGTTATTTCTAAAAAGATAAGACTAATTAATTGTCAAGAGTAGAATAAAAGTAATTTTATTACCAAATAAATTAATCCTCTTTACAATGATTTGATATCCTACTTATATAAATTATATGAGATGGATTACATGTACATTATATGACACGTATCAGCCATCTATTATAAATAGTTACTATTTTATCCCTTAATTATCAAGAGTATTTTAGTAATACATTATATTTGTTTCAAATTTTAAATTATATATAAGTTCTTTCGATCTTCATTTAGACTTTACTTTTAGCATCACATGCCCTTCAACACATACTTTGCGGATTCTTCTATCTTATTCGCTAAACCATCATCATTTGTATTGAGACTAAGTGTTTTCCTTCATTTGTTACCCTGAACCTCCATCTAGCTGACACTTTAATGCCAGATTTGATGATGCATTTTACTTAGTTATTTTACGAACGCCTTTATTGACAATTCAATGAAATATTTGACAATGCTTTTTACTTAGTTATTTTGTCGATCCATTTATCTTAATGATATAAATCGTTTCATTTCCCATATAAAGGTAAAACATTCCTAGCGGAATATAATCTTATCAGTTACTTTTATTCAAGGTAACGTCCTTTTTATCTGCAAAAAGAAACTAATGACTTCTGAGTCTGAGCTGGTTTTTGTTAAGGATCTTTGGTCATATGTCGATAAAAATCTCATTGATATCAAGGCCGAAGCCGAGGTTGTAAAGTCAGAGTTGCATGAAAAATTGGATGCTTGGAAGTTGAAAAATATCTCATTTTTATAACTTTGTCTTGGTAAACGTCAGGCTGGGACCCAGGTGCTAGTGCTTATCAGTAATAAATTATTAAGTCTACTTGTGTGGATGTTATGGATGCTCGTTTCAGGCTAGTCATGGATTTCATGAGTAATACCTCAATGTTAATTTAGATTTCTTCTAGTATTATATCCCTGAAATTGAATTGCTGAAGGACTTATAGCGAATGGATAATTCTCCTAACTCTCGTCATTTTTTTGGTTTTAGTAAAGATGGTGCTTATATTTACAACCTCGACAAAGATATTTAAAACAAGAAAATGAACGATTAAGTAAATGATAAGTTTTGAGAACCTTATTAAAGAAGTGATGTTAAAGTATATATTGTTAGGACTAGTAATGTTCAAGCTGTTGGCACCAAAACTGATAATGTTGATGGTATTAGTGTACGAAAAACTTCTATTGAGATTGTCATTGTAAAAGCCGAATATGTACTTAATTTTGAACGTCATTCCTAGACTTGCGTTATTATTATTCTCTTCTTTTTCCTTATAATGTTGAAATCATTTTGTTGTATTTTTAGATGAAATTTTGTAATAAGACTCTTGTTTTGTTTTGGAGTACGCTTTTATTATTATTATATTTATAAGTCTTTATGTTTTGGTTAAACACTTTATTATTGGACACTTATGTTCTTTACTTGGTATTCTCCAGAATGTTTCATGTATATTTAGGATGCATGGCTCCGGTTAGTATTTTTACCTCTTGTTCTTTTGTTTTGAAGCAGTTGAAGCTTACTTTTCTATTTTATGATTAATTTTTAATTATCCGAGACTTGTTATTATGATTATAGGCTTTATTGACTTATTGGCCTTTTGTTATTAAAAGTATGTTTATATTTGAATATATTAAATAAATAGTTTTGGCACGAAAAACATATTATGAATGTCGAGACCTCCTTAGACTCTTCTCGTGCTACTGATGTAGGAAAAAGTATATTCTCATGGTTTAATAAAATTTTATGGTAGTAGTAAGTTACAGGATTATGGCTTAAGCATCGTGATAGACTTTCAAGTCCTCTATATTCTAATAATGTTGAACTTGATTTCCTTTTTCATCCATTAATTTGTAAGTTAATGTCTTTATTTTGGCTCATCCGTGAAGGGATCCTCGCATTTTAGAGCCAATATTAGATCTTTTATCTGCTGTGTAAAGGAAAACTTTTTGTAACATCTTGTGTCCTGGTTCAAAACACTTGAAACGCATTTTAGAATTGTATATATTCATCATTAATACATTGTAGTGTTTCGACCAAACATGTGATATCAATTTTCTTTATTTAATTATATTTAGCTCATAATTTTAGGCTTGTGTATTTTGCCTTATCATACGCTGCAATTGTATAAAATGTCATATATATATAATATATCAACCTTTATTCTATATACCATGACAGATGGCGTGTCTTTTGTTGCAGTTTTAGGCGTGGTTATGTATGACCATCAGTAGGAACTAATGTTTCCAGAAATATCAGACCGTAAGTCACTACTCATTTGGTTTATTTTGGGTTGGGGGCAGTTTGGTAAAGTGTTTTAGTAAGTTTGGAGTATTTTGTGTTTAGTGTGAGGAGTAGTGAGATAATTAAGAAGCATGCTAGTATTAAATGTTGATCATCCTCATTAATGAGAGTGGTTGGAGTATTTATACTCTTAATTAATGACCTATGGGCTTACCAGGTCAAGTTGTGAAACCGGGTCAAGTTTAAGGACCCATTAGTTTTTATGTAGATTAGAAAATAGCTTAGTTTAAAAAGGTGTTTTACATTCTTGTTCGATTTTTTCAGTAGAGTGATATGGTCCAAATTGCCCCTGTCCGGATTAACTGGTAGGCTGCGACTGAAGTATCTGAACCCATCAGTAGCCCTCTTTTTAGGCCTTGCAAAATATCTTTGGTAGGGCTAACAAATCTACCAAGCCAACATCACTTTCATCCAATCTGCTTACGTTGTCCGAACTAAGAAATCTACTCTCAACACCAACCCGGTTCGAATTTCGTCAAGACTGGTTTTTCTTCTCAGAATTTTAAGAGTTTCTTCTTGGATCGTGGGACACATGTCAGCATTTGGTTCGACCTATCAGCTGTTATTCTTCCTAGATCGGCGCACCTACTAGGTCTAGAAAGGTACCTTGGTTTCGATTTTTCACACGTTTGTGCAACCAGTAATCATTTCAAAAAACCCATTTCAACTTCTCCTTGGTAACTACTACTTTTTACTGTTATATATATACTCTTTTACTATTTTATTGTATTTCATACTCAAAGCTTTCCTAGAGAGAAATTCATCTTCACCTTCAAATTGTTCTTGAGAGATTACATGTTCACGGCCAGAAACGCTTTAGTCAAAGGTGGTTGGTTAAATTTTTCAGAGTTAGAAAGAGCAAGGAAGGTAGAGAGAGAGAATTGTATCGCCGCCGGCTTCCCCGTTTCTCCAGGCGAGAAAATTAGTCAGCAAACTCAGGACGCCAATCAAGGGCTCCTTCAAAAACCCTAGAATCAAACAGTTTTCATTCAAACCAAACCTTTCACCCCTCCATTCTGGATCTTCTGTACAAGAGTCTCAACACATTGTTTCTAAAGAGAAAGCCGTTTCAAGCACCAGAGAACCCTCGCCATTTATAGCTATGGGCTCTAACATAGAGAAGTCACCAGCGAAGACAACCCCTTGCCGGACAACTCGCCAAACAAAAACCTAGTTCACACCATCTCTGTCAAAACCCTCCGGATCAAAGGTAGCTAAAGCAGCCCCGCAGGCTAAGCCCTCCAGATCACAACCTCTACCAGATACCAGGCCTTCAGAGGCAACAACCGCTCAATTACCCGAACAACTTTCAATGCAAGTAACTGAACAACGTTCTTTAAAGGAAACTGACAAACGTTTCATAGTGATGGAAGAGATTATGGAAGACAACATCGAAGAGGCCCCCTCTGAGACCGAGGAATCAGGTCAAACAGGAGATGCTGCTTCTGATAAGAAAAGTAATAGTAAAATTAAAGTTGATATTACTCATCTGGACTCGCTTCCGGAGTGCTTAGAGGGTAAGGTAGGCCCTTGCTTCAAACATGTCAGTGTTAAATACTTGCTGGCTTTGCAAAACATCAACTACGTCTACTCCCATAGTGTTGAGTTGGGACGAATTCAAACCAAATGGGGAATTTCCGAGTCTGTAAAGCTAAGGGTACCAATTACTCCAGAGACCCCTATGGACCGCAAGCTGAATGATGTGGTAATATACACCGAAGTGCTAAATTGGGGACTCCGGTTCCCTCTAGACCTAGAATTTGTTAAGTACCTTCATTTAGTCAAACTCTGTCCTAGCCAGTTAAGCCCCAATGCCTGGTACACACTCCTTGCCATTATCATGGAATCCAGGTTGTCAAAGATCCCTCTTCTGATGGAGCAGTTTGCTACTGTAGCAAGCTTGTGCAAGAACCATCAGATTCCATTATACCAACATGGGGAATGCCTTTTTAGTGGTAGATGACCTGTTAGAGTCCGAAAAAACTTGGAGCACAGAATTCTTATTTGGAAGTACATCATGGGAAAATTGCAGGAAGATTAAAGCCAATACCAACCCCAGCTTGCTGACTAGTAGGTGGAAAAGCACTGGTAATTTCCTTTATTCTCCTTGTCCTACAAGTTTCTCTTCTTAAACTATAAGCTCTCTTATTCTAACTAGTTTGTTACTCCTCTTTAGTTCTGCCGAAGGAGTTCACCGGCCATTTGGATGAGGGGCAAACGACCTGTGCAAAGCTCAATGCATGGGATTCAAAACGCTGGGGGAATGCCTTCCACAATTGATTTACATCGGGAAATTTTCTGAGGTCTCCCCTGTGGAACACCACAGGTCGGAGAGACCTTTCATGGAAAGAGCTAACCACCCTTCTTCCTCCTGACGTGATTCTAAAAAAGATAGAAGCCAAAGATGCCAAGCTGTTCTTACCTTCCAGGGCTAAGGCTCCCACCAAAATGAAAAACAAACAGAGGAAGGCTACAACAGAGCTGGCTCAAACAGCTGCAGAAAGGACTAGTTTGGGGAACCAGGAGGGTATTGATGCAGCTCTGCTCAAAGCAGTAGGAGTTGAAACAGTGAGGAAATGTGAAGGGTCACAGAACCCACCAAAGCCTTCTAAAAAGGACAGGAAACGCAGGGCCAGCAGTGATTAAACCACCACCAGCCCCTGCTGAGAAGAAGAAGGTCACCTTGGGGGAAGAAATAATCCTTCGTCCTTCAGAAATTCAACCACCACCAGCCCCTGTCGACCCTACTTTGTAAGAGGAGATCCCAACAGACCTTCAGTACAAAGAGATTGGTGGTGGAGGGAATGATGAAGTGGACCTCAGTGCCCTTCATGATATTGGTTTGTACTTTAATGATTTTGAGAAGGATGATTTTGCAGGTCTTTATTGTCCCTCCAGTTCCTCCAACACGATGATCTATAATGGGAAATGATTCTCTTTATCCAGAGAACAAGATGTCTTCAGCCACTCCCTCCTCGGTTATATCCGGCCAGTACTTGATTTGGAGAGGCAGGTCAAAATTCAGACCAGCCTGATCAACTCTCTCACTTCTGATAAACAATCTATGTCAAGCAGGCTCCTAAGCGCTTAATAAAGTATAGAGGAACTAAAGAAGGCGAAGGAGGCACTGAAAAAGGAGAATGCGGATTTGGCAACTAAGCTAGCCATATCGGAAGCAACCAAACTGAGCTCCAAAATAAGTACTCTGACTTAGAAACTTCTTCCTCATAAAACCTCACAGTGTTGAAAGAGGAGTTTAAGACTAAGGATTGTGCCATTAAAAACCCTAACCAATGAGAAGACTAAGCTAGAGAGCACCGTTTCAGAGATGACATAGGAAAAGAAGGTCCTGAAGAGGCAGCAAAAGCAGGCTATTAAGGCAGGTATTAAGGAGTATGGTAATGGAGTAATAGACTCCTTAGAAAAAAGAGATAATGGGATCAAGTCTGACATGGTGTTGTTGTTCCATAAAACCTTCCCTAAGAGGACCCTTGGGACCTTATGAAAGTTTGTGGAGTATGAGGACATCCCATTTCATACTCTAACAGATGGTGACAAGTGGAACTACTCCACTGGAATAGATCCCACTACCGATGACGAAGAAGGAACACCTGAGAGTTCGAGTGCCGAACTCAAAACTCCTAAAAAAGGTGATGGTGGTGGTGAAAGAACGTCCGAAGGGAACAAGCCCTAATCTTTATCATATGTTATCTTTTTGTCTTTTTAGACAATCAAAGTCCTTGGATGGCCAAAGGCACATTTTTTACTATTATTCGGTTGAAGTACGAATAAGTCCTTTGAACACCTAAAGTCCTTGGATGGCCAAGGCATGTTTTGTATTTTGTTCGGTTCAAGTCCGAATAGGTTTAATTTATCAAAGTTTCTTTTTTTAAATATTTTTCCTTAATATTTCCATGGCTAATGTTTAAGTAGCCTATAGCATTTCATAAGTATTGAAGTGAGAGTGTTTAATATCTCCGATGACACATATTTAATAGTCATAACCAACCATCAAGTTTATCTGATCCACTAACGATCCAAGGTATTAAACAAGTGATTTATACTTGAATTGAATTGTAGAAAAATTACTCCAAATTCTTTAAGAAAACATTATATATTATTAAAACCGGACACCTCATTAAAACCTCCCCGCGCCACCATGATAGGAAAGAGTATGCCCCATAATATTTACATTGATATTTAACAAGTAAATATTTACACAAAAACTTTACTCGGGATATAACCTGAGATGTTCAATATTCCATGGGTGCTTCAAAACTCTCCCTTCTTTGTCTTGAAGTCTATATGTTTCAAGTTTGAGCTTTTCACAGTCCTCATAGGGACCTTCCCATTTCGGAGCCAATGTACTGAACTGCTTCTCCTTGGAGTCTAAGAAAACGTTTCTTAACACCTTATCTCCTAGTTGAAAATATCTTCTTTTGACCTTGGAAGTAAATCTGCTCCTCATCACACCTTTGTAGTGAGCTGTTCTTAAGTGTGCTTTAACCCTTATTTCTTCTATTAAGTCCAACTAATTCCTAGTTGCCATCTCATTAGCTTGTTCAGAATAGTTATGGACTCTGTAGGATTATAAGGTAGCTTCTATGGGGGTAATTGCATCCATCCCATACACCAAGGAAAAACGAGACTCTTGTGTAGCATCCCGAGGAGTAGTTCGGTAGGCCCACAACACTTTCTGTAAATAGCTTGGCCACTTCCACGCAACACCTTCTAAATTATTTTTAACCTTAACAAAATGGTCATGCTGAAAACTTCAACCTGTCCGTCTGCTTGTGGATGGAAAGGAGAAGAAAAACAATGTTGAATACCTCTAGAAGCACAAAAATTCTCTATATCTTTCTTCTAAAACTGTGGCCCATTGTCTGTAGTAATCTTTTGAGGGATCCCAAATTTGCAGTATATATTAGATAAGATAAATTTAATGACAGCCTTCAAAGTGGTCCCTACCAAGGGAGTTGTCTCTATCCATTTTGAGAAGTAATCAATAACAACTATAATAGTTCTGCACCCCCCGGATGCCATAGGTAGAGGTCCCACTAAGTCCATCCCCCATATGGAAAAAGGTATTGGCTTAAAAATAAGCTCCATAGGTACTGCTAGCACATAAATTTGTTTCCCATACCTTTGACATGGATCACATTTCTTCACCATTTCTTTCGCATCTGCCATTATGGATGGCCAATACTATCCAGCTAAAAGGACTCTCTGGGTTAGTGCCCTGTACCCACAAGGTGCTAAGCCCTCCCCATCGTGCAGTTCGGACAAAACAACTTGGGATTCTTCAAACCCCAAACAACGTAGAAGAGGTCTACTGAAATAGTTTTTTATATAGAACTCCCCTTATCATTAAAAAATCACATGCCTTGAATTTAACCTTTCTTGCCATAACTTTGTCCGAAGGCAAAGCCCTATCAGTAATATATTAAAGGAGGGTCTATCTCCAGTCTTTAGGTTGAATTACCTGTATGCTCATACTTTCCCCATCTTCTTTGTTTTGACTTGGCTTTATGGACATGAGTTCTTGTATGTGAAGCCAAGGGTAGGATTCAGAATATGTTATAGTTGCTAAAGAGTCTTCCAATGTATTTTCTGATATGAGAATATGCTCATAACAAACACTCTTGAAGTTTTCTGCCACTTCTTTCAAAACGATTAATTACTTGACCAGTTGTTCCTTCTTTGCTTCAGACTGACCTTGAGTGTGATGGATAAGCAGTTGAGAGTCACTCATCAATCGAACTCTGTTAGCCCCACACATGAGAGCCAATTTAAGACCAGCTATAGCTGCTTCATATTCAGACTTATTGTTAGAGGCCCTGAACTAAAAGCATATAGCTTGGTACATTTTATCACCATACAGAGAGGTTAGGAAACTTCCAGCTCCACAACCTATTGTACTTGATCCACCATCAGTTCAGACCACCCACTCTTCCTTGGTTTTATCTTCTGAATTTTGTTTGGAGTTCATGTCCGTATGGTATTCTACCAGGAAATCAACCATTGATTGAGCTTTGATAGCTGTTCGGGGGGAAAATCAATGTCGTAATCGCCCAATTCTACTGACCACTTGGTCATCCTGCTTCATATATCTGCCTTTTGAAGAACATTCTTTAGTGGGAAAGATGTCCGGACAATGATGGAATGAGATTGAAAATACGGCCTCATCTTTCTTGCTGCAATTACTAAAGCTAGTGCCATTTTTTCAAGCTTTAAATACCTCCTCTTAACACCTAATAAAATTTTACAGATATAGTATACCAGACGAGGATAATTGTCCACTTCTCTTACCAGAACTGAACTTATAGCACATTCTGATACAGCCAAGTATACATAAAGCGTTTCTCCTCAAACGAGTTTGAAAAGAGTCTTTGGTGAGGATAAGTGTTTTTTATCTCAACAAAAGCTTGGTTGCATTATGGAGACCAATTAAAATCTTTAGCATTCTTCAAGGTTTGGAAAAATAGAGCACATTTGTCCGAAGACCTTGAAATAAACCGATTTAACGCAGGCAAACTTCCGGTGAGCCTTTGGACTTCTTTAACATTCCGAGGAGGATCCATTTCCAAAAGGGCATTAAGCTGATCTGGATCCGGCTGTATACCTTTCTCACTTATAACATAACCCATAAACTTTCCAGATCAGACCCCAAACACACACTTTTATGGATTTAATTTCAAATTCACAACTGTTAAATTAGAAAATATTTCTTGAAGATCAATTATGTGCAAATCCTCCTCCAGGATTTTAATCATCATGTCATCTATGTATACCTCCATATTTCTGCCAATTTGATTAGCGAATATGTTTTTTACCAACGTCTCACAAGTAGCCCCATGAGTTCATTAACCCTAAGGGCATCACCTTGTGGCAATGAAGACCTCTGTCTGTTATAAAAGTAGTGTGATCTTGATCCTTCAGATCCACCTGTATCTGGTTGTACCCGGAGAAAGCCTCCATGAAGGACATCAACTTTTTTCCAGACGTAGAGTCTAGCAATTGATCAATCCGGGGGACAGGATAGAGATCTTTTGGGTAAGATCTATTAAGGTTAGTGAAATCAATGCACATACGCCATTTCGCGTTCTTGTTCTTGACTAACACCGGATTGGCAGTCCATAAAGGATATTGGAATTCCTTTATGTGTCCCATCTTGGTAAGCCGATCAACCTCTTGAACTATCATATATGCTTTTTCCTTAGAAAAAGCTCTTCTTTTCTGTACAACAGGTGCAACATCACTCTGGACGGACAACTTGTGTGAGATAACACTTGCAGGTACTCTGGTTACATCACTATTGCACCAAGCGAAGAATGCTGATTGTTTAGCAAAAAAGAAAACAATTTCTTTTTTAATTTTGGTGCCATCTTGGAACCAATCTTTATATTTTTACCCTCTGCAAGGGAGTGGGTTTCAATTTCTTCAACTAGTATTATAATACTATGAGGGTTATCAATCTCACTCTCTCCCTCAGAAGGCTTCAATAACTGCTAATCTTCATTAATCCAAATTTCCCCAAAAGTCTTAGGAGCAAGAACAGTTGCATAGCACTCCCTCGCTATCTTCTGACTATTTCGGACAACACCTACTTGCCCTTGAACTGGATACTTTAAACACTGATGGACTGTTGAGGCCACAACATGCATTCTGGAAAGCCAAGACCTCCCAAAAATTACATTGTTTGATGTGGGGCAGTCTACCACAACGAATAGTACCCTCACCATCTTTTTAAAAGGCCCTTTGCCCAACAACACTTCTTATTCAAATTCCCCAATTACATCCGCAGAGTTCTCTATTAAGCCCACAATAGTTCTGTTTGAGTGTTGAATAACAACCGAGTTCCTCATCTGTTTATAGGAGCTTAAAAAAAGGATGTTTGTCGAACTGCTTGTATCTATTAAAATCCGACGTATATCATTATCCCCAATAGATGCTCCTATAACCACCGCATCCTCATGAGGCCCAGCAAAATTCCTTAAATCATCCTCATAAAAGACTATGAATGGGAAAGGGGTTGGCACTGATGGGAAGACATTCCCCCTTCCAATTGAGTGGCCAAACTGTGCATAGGCCTCTTTCTTGGTGAATGGGTGGGTGTTGTCACAGTATCTCCTCCAAAGATGGTGAGTGACTCACAGAAAATGATCAGTCCGGACACCGTCCTGGTTTGTTCTGTATAACTCCCACCATATTCTGAGTTGGGTCAGGATCCAAGTACTCAGAATTAACATCGAATCTTTCAAGAATCACCATTGCCCGTTCTTGAGCAGATTTTCCAGGATTGTTTGTAGGGCCCGACCGATGAGCATTGTCAGGCCTGTTTCTACTTCTTCTTTTGATATAAGCTCCCATTTTGATTCTTTCAATCAGGTTCTACACTTCTTGTTTTAATGCTATGCAGTCTTGAGCGTTATGGCCTATATCCTTGTGATATTGGAAAAAACAAGTATTTTGGCTTTCTCAGGGAGACTGTAGTTCCCCCGGCTTTCAGAAATAGACCTCATCCTTAGTCTTATCATAAATTATGGCCAAATTTTCCCTTAACTCTGCAAACCACTTTGGTTGAACCCAAAGACCTCTTTTGCCTCTTGACTGCTGGCTTTGAGCCTAATTCTGGTTGGATTGAGTTTGTTTAGTCCGGTTGGGCCCTTGTCCGGTCTCCTTAGCCTTGTATCAGGACTGGTTAGCAGTTGGAGTAGCTGTTGTGGTGGACCTCACCTGACGGTGCACCCTATTTTTCTTGGTTTCTTCCACATTAATCTGTTTTCCCACTTGATTCAACAGGCCACCCCATGTCATAGCTTTCTTCCTGGTGAGAGACTCAGCTAGGTTCCCAGGATTCAACCCTGTCTCAGAGAAGCAATTGCCATATGTTCGAAGCAATCTAATAGTTTGTTCTTTGTATTTATAAATCGACTTATGTAGTACTTTAGAGACTCGTTTGGTTCTTGGTCACAATGAATAATGGTATCTTCATTGCCCTTTACTTCCAACAAATTGATTTCACAAGGCAACCCATAATGTATCAAAGTTTCTGATACACCCATCAGGTAAGCTATTATACCACTTTAGAGCACTCCCCGTGAAAGTTCGGGAGCCGCTCTGCATAAGAGTTTGTCATCATCATCAAAATTCATCATGAAGTTCTTGAATTTCTCCATATGGTTGTTCGGATCTCGACTTCCATCATACTTTTCCATTTTAGAGCTGTCAAATATTTTGGGTAGGTTTCCGGACAGTATTTTTACAAACAAAGGTGACTGCCTCCAGTTCTTATTACGACTAAAGACTGTATCTTTATTAGGTGTTACGAAAATACCTTGTTCGTTCTGAAAGGAAAAAGGATATGTCAGCAACTGATCAACATGCCTGTGGGATGACCCTCTGCCCAGATGTCTTTTAAGCCTACAATGCCTATCCCTCTTTCTTGAATAATTTTTTATTATCTTCATCTTGTTTCTAGATCTCCCCTCATCACTGCTTGATGACAAATATTCCTCAAGCTTAACCTCATCTGAAGAGCTACTGGAGGACTCAGACTCTGAACTTTCAACAGGGTTAGACCGATGTGTCTTCTAAGAGCTGAGATGAGTCTTTTTTGAACTAAGATGAGCCTTTATTGATGGATCATTCTCCCCATGATTTTCAGTATGATAAATAGCTGACGCCCCTGATTTCTCCCTGATACCCTTCTCTGCTTGTTTTATGGCCCTTAGTGCTTTTATCTCTGCTCTCAACTGATCTCGATCCTCAACGGTGTATTATTTGTTCTCCCTCACCGTTTCCACCACTAGGGGTGGAGTAACCTGCTCGTTCGGATCCATCTGAACTGCTTTTCTTATTGGTATTGAATGTAAAATTCAGGCACGTTCGTGCTCCCACTGTGGTTGCAAATTTGATTTGGTTTATTTTCAGCCGGGGGTAGTTTGGTAAAGTGTTTTAGTAAGTTTGGAGCATTTTTGTGTTTAGTGTGAGGAGTAGTGAGATAATTAAGCAGCCTGCTAATATTAAATGTTGATCATCGTCATTAATGAGAGTGGTAGGGGTATTTATACTAAATGACCCATGGGCTTACCCGGTCAAGTTGTGAAATCGAATCAAGTTTAATGACCCATTAGTTTTTAAGTATATTAGCAAATAACTTAGTCACAAGGTGTTCTACATTTGTCCTCTTCGGATTTTTCAGTGGAGTGATATGGTCCGAATTACCTCTGTCCGAATTAAGTGGTAGGCTGTGACTGAAGTATCTGAACTCATCAACTACCAGATAACATTGAGAGAAACACATGATGTAGAGAGAGAAAATGCCTAAAAGTAGGTATAGTTTTTTTTTAAAATTGTTCACCATTCGCATGCAGGGAATCTTACTTTTATAATAAATATAGTGGGCTCAAAACCCACATAGGTGACCCACTATGGTATATTCCGCCTTTTATTTACTCTAAATCTACTTATATATTTATTATCACAACATAAGTCCTTCTTATTTTCTACTTTATTTACAAACTATAAGTCTAATGTTAAGAGACTCTTGGACCCATTGACCCGCTTTAGCCCAAAGAATATACGCCCGTATAAGTATCTCCCATAGTCCTTGTAAAAAAGGTCGAGCAAGGACTATACTGTTCCACCTGGGGTTGGGCTATAATGACATTGATGATTATTTCTAGGGTCGGGCTTTTAACGCATAGAAAATTATATGAGGGGGTGAAGACAGTTTTTTGGGGCATGCAGTTATTGGGCATAATAACACTTTTTTTACTAAATCAATCCCACTAGCCCCATAGATTTAAATATCATATCGCAATAAAACACTTGTCCCTTGGCTATTTGGTGTATGTCTCTCATATACTCATAAAAAACTCTTGAACTTTCTGAGGCATGATCGATCTATTTTCTTTATAAATATAGTTGTTAAGGAGGTGGCTCAATTATAAATACTCCTCATTGTCTCATAAGTCATTTTCAGATAATTTGTAGAGTGAGAGAGGCTCAGTGCTTGGTTTTTCTAGAAAGATAATTAGTTTCATCGCGTTGGTTTATGAAACAACCAAACCTCAATAAATAAACCAATTTTTAGTATTTCTGAACTGGTTCAATATTTCTGATCGAGCTGGTGAATACCAAGCAACATGGGTAATTGATAATTTTTCGAGGCAGATCTCCCATACCATCTCATATGGGACCTTCAACCTTGATCGATCTCGTTCACTTGGAACCCATAGTCCTTCCTCGAAACCGTCTTTTGCTGTTTCTGCCCTAGCTC
The DNA here is from genome assembly GCA_036936605.1 of Limnanthes douglasii subsp. nivea. Classification (NCBI taxonomy): domain Eukaryota; kingdom Viridiplantae; phylum Streptophyta; class Magnoliopsida; order Brassicales; family Limnanthaceae; genus Limnanthes; species Limnanthes douglasii. The sequence continues at coordinate 302,971,203 of JAUPFV010000002.1, read as the reverse complement.
GACAGTCCGATCCAAATCTTAGAACTACTCAAAGTAGGCCCTCTGGTCTTTGCCAAACTATTAACTCAAAGAAAGGAAATTCTCTAAACAACCATCCCCATTCTTATTTTTTTCTATGTGAGACTCAAGCTCTAAATCTTCGCCGGACGCGATTGAATATGTCAATATACGGTCAAACATCATCGGTGTTCGAATTGGTCATAACATCGATGCCACTGCTAGCGGTGCAGTGCAACATGGGCCACTTCTGGACACAGAAAGGACTCACAAAGATTTCATTGTCGCTGCTACTTCCAATTCCACCAAACCCAAAGATGAACCAATTCATTTAGACAATCGATTCGAACTAGGCACCAGGCGTACTGCCCCTATCACTGCCCCAAAGGAATTGACCATCTCCAAATGCGACTTATATGCGAAAGCTAAACAAAATGTAGTGGTCGATGCTATCAAGATCCAAGATGCTAAAAAACCTGATGCTGCCCTAGTACGTGATGTTGCTAAGAGACCCGATGCTGACGCAGATGTCGTCGGTCATAGAGAGGGTAAAAAACCAGCTACAGAATATACTGACACCACTAAAAACGCGGAGGATGAGGAGCCCTTTCCTCTGGAAATAGTCAATGTACTTACTGATTATCTTAGTGGCTTGATAAGGTCGTACATAAACACACTTTACAGCCAGAAGTACCTTTATTATAGCCTTGGTGAAATGTGAAAGTTGAAGACTAGCTGGGGAATTTTAGAGTGCTTCAATATATATTTATTGATCCTAGGGGAAACATCATTATCAGCAGGGGAGATGGAACTAGTAGTATTCTACGATGTGCTGGGGGATCTAGTTTCCACTATACCCAGAAATAGTCTGGTATTTTGAGTTGGTCGAGATTTGTCCTACCTAAGCCAGCCCAAACGCCTTGTTCATGCTGATGTTATCTATAATGACATCACTCTTGTCCGGGATAAGGATTCCAATAGATGATTTTGTTGCAATTACTAACATATCAAAAGCACTAAAGCTGTCATTCTTCTCTATGTCTCTTGCCAATGACATAAAAATAGTGAATGATCTGTTTGAGACCGACATATCTTGGAAACACTATTTTGTATTTATTAGCAAGGTATGAAAGAATGGTCGACCTCACTTCATTAGTGTTTAGAGGCGTCTCACCTTTAGGTGGGTTCGCGATGATTTCTCCCTGTAGAAAATGCTTGGAGGATGACTTGACCCTGGATAAAAGGAGGATAACCGTTGATCCTACTAACTTAGACACAAGGTTGCAGGCCCCCGATGCTAAGGTCCTGATTTCCATATGCAAAAGGGCGCCCAGTCACCGATCCAACAAAGAAAACTCACCATACCTTGAGGTAACTCAGACGGATGTCAGGCCTAATAATCTAGAAACAACAGTTGTGGTTGTCAACACTACTGAGAATATGGGTGCCAAGGCAGGTGGAGGTGAAAAAAGGGTGAGCCTCGAAAAAGGAAAAGGAAAATGGTGGTGGTAGAAGAAGGTGGAGTAAAAAGGTCACGAGAGGCTAAGAAGAAAAAATAAAAAGTTGTGATTGTCCTTCCATCCGACCCCTGAGCAAGAGAACAAACCACAATTCCGATCTTTTTTTAGAAATATAATGGGTCGGATCCTCTGAGGACAAAAACATTATTTCCAGATGCGGGTTTTGTGAAAAAACAAAAAACAATTGTACAAAAGGGTAGCCCCGCTAGAAATGACTCTGAGGCCACACAACTTGAGGAGGATCTTGGTACAGAAGTCATAAAAACAAACCATCAATAATTCAGCTGTTGGAGATTCACAGCCCTCCAACCACTCAAGACTCCCTAGCAACCTATCGTCCCTTGAAATTAATTTTACACCCGCAGAAATCGATGTTACGCGCTCGGATGATGTTTTAGTGCTAAAAAAATCCATTTCCCATTCTTCACGTTCCCCAATATGAGGCGGTCATATACTTTTTACTTCTCTTTGTATCACATGCTGGCCCACTAGCTATAAAAGATAGGAATGCAAAGAAACTAGCAATGAAACTATCTGAGGCCCAGTGCCGAATATATGAGCTAGAGGGTCAACTCAAAGAACAAGATCTTTGTGCGAGAGAGAGGGACTAGATACCCGAGGACGGGTCGATCGTGCTACTGCATGGGCCAAATCGGTTGAGTACGGTTTTCAAGACAAGGAGTAGTTAGGTATGGCCATAGCACCTCCTTCAAATAATCTGGCCATTTCTCGGCCTTCCCTTCCAAATTCTTCTTGAAGACATCAACTATGACTTGACTGTTTGGTTGTGCGTGAAAAAGAGCTAAAAAACATTGATGGATTTCTCGGTAATAGCAAAAGGCTCTCATTTTTCTATTGTCGAACTGCCGACCATTATCCATAGTTAGCCTCCTCGGGATACCAAAACGAAAATAAATATTTGACCAAACTGAATTTATACATATTTTACCCTTGTCCCGAAGAGAGGCTCGGCTTTGATCCATTTAAAAATATAGTCCACTGCGACTACTATCATTTGTCCTTCGTCCGTAGCCATGGGAAATAACCCTACTTAATAAATCACCCAATGATCGAACGAAAGTTCTTCGGTAACAAACTCGAGCTGAGCGGCGGGCATATTAATCGAATTTACGAACCGCTGACACGTGTCACATCTCTTTACCAAGTTTCTAGCATGGACTACTATCGTGGGCTAATAGAATCCAGCCAACAAAACCGTTCTAATCAGAGCTTTAAACCCGCAATGAGGGAGTCACAACATCCTACCATACACCAACGCATAAGATGATTCTTGAGTCGCAGTACAAGGAGTAGTTAGGTATGACCATATCACCTTCTGCAAATAATCTGGCCATTTCTCGGCCTCCCATTCCAAATTTTTCTTGAGGACATCAACTATAATTCTATTAGTTATTTTGACTTTACCATTTTCTTGTGCGTGAAAATGAGCTGAAAAACATTGATGGATTTCTCAGCAATAGCAAAAGGCTCTTATTTTTCTATTGTCGAACTATGGGCTATTATCCATAGTTAGCCTCCTCATAATACCAAAACGACTACACATATTTGACCCAATAAACTTTATAAATATTTTACCCTTGTCCCGGAGAGAGGCTCGGCGTCGAACCATTTATAAAAATAGTCCACTCCGACTACTATCACTTGTCTTCCGCCCGTAGCCATGGGCAGTGGCCTTACTTAATCAATCCGCAAACGATCGAACGACAGCCCTTCGGTAAAAGACTAGAGTTGAGCGGCGGACATATGAATCAAATTTGCGAACCGCTAACACGTGTCACGCCATTTGATCAAGTTTCTAGCATCGGGTGCTATCGCGAGCCAATAGAATTCGGCCAACAAAACCCTTCTAATCAGAGCTTTAAAGCCGCAATGAGTCGATCATTCCCCATCATAGATTTCAGACAATCTATAGGTGATTTGTTGTTTACCGAGACATCGTAACAAAGGTTTTCTCAAGGATTTTTTGTAAAGTGTTCCACCAAGAACCGTAAATCCATGCACTTTGACCCGTAAATTTTTTGCCATCACCTTATCCACGGGAAAGTGTTATTAACCAAAAATTCTCTAATGACATAACATTGAAGGTGCATAACTATGGAGTCAATTTGAATTTGACTCTTCTAAGATTTAAAAATACCTCAATCAAATATGTTTGGTGGTCCTCTTCATGGAGGCTTGTTACTAACATGTCATCAATGTAGGTTTGTATGTTATGGACCAACTCAGTTATGAAAATGTTGTTCACTAGCCTTTGATAGGTTGCTCTTATATTCTTTAGTCTAAAGGAAATTAATTTATAGCAATGTAATCATCTTTTGGTGATGAAGCTTGTATGTTCAGAGTTCTTTTCACTCATTTATATTTGACTATATCCCATAAACTCATCCATAAAGGATATCATCTTGTTTCTCCATGTTGCATCTACATGTTTGTCAATCTTCGGTAGTGGAAATGAGTCATTTAAACATGCTTTGTTGAGGTTGGTGAAGTCCACATACATCCTCCATTCACCTTTATTTCTCTTGACCAACATTGGATTGACTGTCCATATTGGATAATTGGACTCTCGTATATGTCCTACAACAACCAATCTTTATACGTCTTCAACAATCGCAATTGTTTTTTATTGGGAGTAAGATCTCATTTTTTGTATGATAGGACAATTTTTTTTGTTAATACATAAGTGATGGTAAATGAATTATCATGGCACTTCATCTACCGCCATGAATATGAATTTCATTTTTTATATACTCTTGCTTGCCGAGAGTAACATCCATAAATAACTCCCCTAATAAATTTCATTTTCTCTAGTGAAACCAATAAGAATTCTTTAGGTTGGGGTCAGTAGTGATGCTCATCTATGTTCTCGTAACTACATTTGTAGAGGATAATTGTTGGACCGCCAGTGTCGATCATTGTCTAATTCATTTTTACTCTGGTCGGTTTCACCATTGTTAATATTACATCACTCCATGTGGACGTTATTCCCTTAAATTATCATTTATGAAAGATAGCATTAGATAAATCTAGTATATATTTGGAGACGTCTGTCCTTGACACAACACATATATTCTATCTGCATGTCGTTTTGTTGATTTTTCAAAACTACAGAAAATAAATCTTCCGTTTGTTTTTCGTTGGAACTTAAAACTTTTTTTTAATATTTAAGAAACCTTGTTTTATTTCGTTTTATTTCTTTAACAAATTCGTTAAATTCTTTTTATATATATTAAATTTTAGACCTCATCCAACAAAATCCAACCGTCTCTAATAAAATAACTAATACCATCATAAAACTTACATTGCTTATAACATTACGAACATAACACCTTGTCCGAAACTTCTTATTCTAGATAAGTTCTACCTCCGCATTCAGATATAATCAACCTAACCTTAATTTTATTAGTAAGGGTGTATGTAGTAAAATAAACGCAACCCAAGCAACCCAACACACTCATCCAAAAGTAGTACTAAAATACTTGATAAAAGTCTACTACCCAACATTGTCAAACATAAAGTAAAAAACTCGTCCACATTAATGGAGTTGACATTTTGGTGATAAAGGAACCCATGAAATAAATGTAACATAAATTCCACAAGAAAAGCAATGAGAATGATGAATGATAGATATGATAGGATTTCGAAAGAATATACATACACATTATTTACTATTTCATGACTTAAGTTGAGGCTACATATCACCCCACCACTAACATCGTCTGTTACTATCAAATAGCGACTTAATAAATATTTTCAAAGCTCTCATGGATATGTCTCTTGGTCTTTAATTATCATTCTTTTTCGAATTGTTTTTGTAAAATGTTAAACCAGCGGTTATAAATAATAAATTGCGTAAATAGCCATTGTATTTTTAGTTTGTAATTTAGTATATGTATGAAATATTGAAAACTAGAAAACATGAACAACAGTTTTGACATAAAAAGTAAAACACGATATCATTTTAACGGAATCTGTTCCACGATCTCGTTACCTAAAGGCCCATTAGATTTGGGCTTATAGGAGCTTCTGGGACCCAGGTTGTAAATGCCAAAGCTTCCTTGGACAGCCTTGCATATATATATATATACACGGTTTATCCTATAAGGTTTTTGGTAGATGTATCTAAATTGTTTTAGATTTCGACTATTTTTTAAAAAATTAAGTCTCAATTATTTTATGTTTTAAAAAATTATTTGTAGTTATTTATTCATTTATTTTAATAAGGATGAAATAGTAAGATGGATAATTTTTTTTATGTTTTAAAATTTGATTTATAATTTATTTATTTATATATTTTAATAAGGGTGAAATAATATGTTATAATTATCCATCTGTTGCAGGTTAAAACTTATTTGGTTGTCACCTAGCTGAATAGAAAATTAAAACAACAACGCATCTAGTAAAACGTTGAGATGATTTATTTTTTTGGAAAATATATTAAATAACTGAAATAATTTTTAGAGTTTTTAAGGTATATCTTAAAAAAAAGTATGAAAGTCTCAAATAGACAAACTACAATAGATAGGTGGTCCATAATTCAACATAAAAACCAAAATACAAAAATCTAAAAAAAATGGCAATGATCCAAATGTTTCAAGTAATGAATGCATTGTGTAAAATGTTATAATGCTAGAAAGACATAGTAGCCAACGAACATCTACAGCAAACACAACATGATGAGAGAGGTAGCTAAATATAATAAACCAACAAAAGCAAGTTATTCATCTAATAGAAACTCACAAGTCACACAATTTTGGTCCCACAAAAAGTTTAAGCGAATGTGAGACAACATACGATATTATACTGTATAGGCGGGGGCAGGAAGAGAACCACCTACGCAAGCCCCGTATGCAATAAAAGAAAGTCTGCAGAACTTACCAGCTCATGCCTACAAGGTTCAACTAAACCACCAAGGGAGCCACCCACCAGCTTAGTCGAACCCTTACTACGCCCAATACTCACATTGGTATAATACGACATTTCAAAACAAAAACAATATAAATCATTAGAGGTGAGAAGTAAAAAGTACCATGACATCAGAAAACTACCCATTCATCAAACTACCCATTCATCAAACAAACAAATAACAACATGGCAAGCATTTTCCTGGACAAATATGATGAATTGTTAGATGAAGAGTCTTCGTTAGCTAGAGAAATCGTGTATAGAAATTTGTCACCAACCTTCAAAACTTCAAGATGGATAAATACAGTGGGAAGAGAGACCCTGAAATCAAATAATTAAATTTAAAAAGGAAATGATATGGTACGGGGAAATGAGAAGATAAAAAGTGCATGGTTTTGTTTAATGACCATTAGAGGAATTGTCCTGAATTTTTGTGTTCAATCGAAAAAGATGCTCTGTCAAGAACTCCAAAAACAAAGCACCGTCTGAAGTATAATCTTCGTTAGATTGGCTTCTTGAGGATTTGATTTCTTCCTCCATGGAAGAAGGAGAGGTATGATCATCACCATATTTGCTTTCTCCAAGTTCTGTAAGATCCATGTCCAGCAATCATGCTTTTGAAAGTGAATTTCCCCTAATTTCGGGAAATCAAGAACATCACAACGGTTGATCATTCAAGATCAATACCAAAGGAAATCACAAGGATAATCGCCAACACTGCATACGAAAAATCAAGAAACATCAATGGTTATAGAAATAGAACAGATCATGATGTTTCAAAGTCTTTTGCTGATATTCTGAAACCAACAAAACAGGGTTTTGCTCATCAAAATGTATCTGTTAGTTAAGATCTGGATCAACTGGTTATTCACTTTGATAAAAGAAGATAGAAAAAAGCTTCAACAGATATCTAAGCATATTATCATAGGGAAATTTGCCTTTGACAAACCTAAGTATGATGTAATTAAAGAATTTTTTGTCAGGTTTATCTTATCAAGTCCTTTTAGTGTGTCTTAATGGGACTACAGACATTTGTTTATCGAATTCAAAAGTACAGAAGATTTGAAAAAGGTTAAGGTATAGGAACGTTTGGAAAGTGGGTGAAAAAACTATTTGAACCTGAAAAAGAGAGCCCCTTAACCCCTGTCTGGGTAACTGTTACCAATTTGCCATAGTTTATGTACAATAAAAGCACGATTCTTAAAATAGCAAAGTCTATAGGCACATCATTAAAAGTATGAATCCCCTCGATTAACAGAGCTAAGTATAATTATGTTAAATTCTAGGTGGAGCTTGACATATCAAAACCCATGATTAACAATATAGAGATCAAGTTTGGACCTAAGCAAGAGTTTGTTTTGAATGTTGTATATGGTTCCCATCCTAGTTACTCGTAACGCTTGCAAGCACATTGAACACAATGAAAGTGTATGCAAGATTTTTTTTAACTCAACAACATGAAAATCATGAGAGGATTGAATGTTATCAACAAATAATTGCTCTTACTACTAGGAAAGTGGGTACAACTCCTCAGCTAAAGACTATTATAATCTATAATAAAAATCCGTGGAAGTGATGGACCAGAATTATCAGCAAATCAATGATGAAATTCCTAAATTATTCACAAATGAAAGACAAAATGCCATTGCAAAAGATGTAGAATATACAAAAGACACAGCTTTTGTCACTAAAGATAAAAAGCAATTCAACAATTACCTTGAAATGATTGAGGCATTGCATACCTTAGAAAGAAAATCCTTGTTTGATGTTGATAAGATTGATTCTATCCATGAAACTACTTCTCCAACCAAAGATACCATGGGTATCCTTCCTTGTTCTCCTACACATGATCAGAGATAAAATGATTTTAAGAAAGTACAACAAAAGAAGATTAAGAAAATCAAGATTTGGAACAGTAAGGGGCCAACTTCAACAAAACTCTTAAAACTAAAGAAGGTTATCAAACCTTAATCAACCAAATGACCATAAAGTTATTAAACTTGAACGTAAGGGGTTGGGAAACAAGAAAATAATGAGGAGGTTAAAGTCTCTCAAGAGGTCAGAGAAGCCTGCTTTCATGACCATTCAAGATCCCATGATACATGAATCCAAGATGGCTGATGTGCTAAAAGGATTGGTTATAATCATTTCATCAACAATATTAACAAAACAGTTTGGTTGTTTTCGACTAATGGCTATAACACTGAAATTACTTGCAATGAAGAGCAGCTTATCACTGTCAGTGTAAGTTATCATTCCTTGAACAAGAAATTTAAACTAACTGTTGTTTATGCTAAGTGTAGCAGAACTCAGAGACTTGACCTTTGGGATTATTTAAGAAGATCGAATGATAAAGCTAGTGAATGGATTGTTGTTGGTGATTTTAACACCACTCTTAATACCGAAGAGCAACTATCTTACACCAGATTCTATTGGAAGAGTATGGATGACTTCAGCAATACAATTCTTGATTGCAACTTAATAGATGAGGGTTTTTCTGGATCTAAATTCACATGGACTAAAGGTAGGAAGTGGAAGAGGTTGGATAGGATACTCTATAACAACTCATGGATCAATTACTTTGGCAGCACTAAGGTGGTTCACTTGGCCAGGACATTGACTGCTCACTCTCCTATATGTGTCTCTATTTGTACCAATCTTGACACTTTCAAGCCCTTTTTCAAGTTTCTTAATATGTGGACTAGGCATCATAGGTTCTTAGAAACAGTTCAAAGGAGTTGGTATAAACCTATGTTGGAGAATCCTCTTCAAACGTTTTGGTGGAAGCATAAAATATTGAAAGAAGATTTGAAGCCCGGAATAAAAATGATTTTGGCAATGTATGATTCCATCAGACAAATATAGGAGGAGATTGCTTTCATAGAAGCTAAATATCATTCTACTATGGACATTACAAATAAAATATTTCTTGATAGGGCTAATGAAACTCACCTAGAGTTGCTTGCGAGGGATGAGAGCTTCTGAGAGCTTCGGGATGGTATTCAATGGTTGGAGGAGCAGGATTCAATCAGCAAAATTCCTACTGGGTACTTCCTTCTGTGATCTGTCTAATCCTGAAAGTTACGTCTCTTAAATAATGGAAATATTTTTATCTAATCAGTTTAACTACTCTCCTAAACAGAATCTACTCTAAAGTAATCAACAAAATATTGGCTACGATTCTCCCTAAGCTGATCTCAGAGGAGCAAGGAGATTTTATCACTAACAAAAATATTCACGAGAATATACTCATTACACAAGAATGATGCTACGATCTTAAACTAAAAACAAAAGAAAGCAACAACCTTATCATGAAGATTGACACAGAGAAGGCTTTTGAGAGGCTTTCTCACAGGTTTCTTCAATAAACTCTCAAATATTTTGGGTTTAGTTTTGGTTTTATTGATATTATAAACAAAAATATCATGAACAATCATTTCTCTCTTATTATTAATGGTGCAACAATGGTTTTCTTCAAGTCAAATCAGGGTCTGTGACAGGGGATCCCATGTCTCCTAGTTTGTTCATTCTTGCTGAGGAGTATCTGATTCGTGGGCTTAAGAAGATCAATAATGAACACAAGTCAGTACGTTACAAGGAAAGAAGGAATCAATTCATACCTTGCTTGGCTTTTGTTAACGACTTCACCATCTTCTGTAATAACTCAACCACTTAAGTGTCCAAAGTATCTCAGTTCCTGTGCCATTATAAAAAAATCTCTAATCAGAACATAAATAGAGGTAAGTCCAAGCTAATTGTTGCTTAAAATATGACATCTTAAAGTATAATTGCTTCTGAAAGGAGTCTGGGAATAAATCACAGTTTTATGCCTTTCAAATACTTGGCGGTGATAATTAGTAACAAGAGAAGAATAAGCCACTTTGACCACTTAGTTTCAAGGATCAGGGAGATAGTTATTGAGTGGGATAGTTGTACCTCTCTTTTGGTGGGAGGTTAATACTAAAACAATCTATTTTATCTGCTTTGCCTTTGCACAACATTCAGAACACAATTATCCCTATATCTGTAACAATAAGAATTGAAAACTTATACAATAAGTTTTTATGGGGTAACAAGACAGAAACTAAAACAATTAACTAGTCTAGTGAGACAAACTTTGTAAGCCTTACTCTGAAGGGGGAATCAATGTCAGAAATATTGAAACTTTAGAAGAGACGTACTCTTATAAGCTATGGATCAATTTCAGACCAAATAAAACTCTCTGGTCAAGACTAATGAGCTCTATCTATTGCAAAAATCATCATCCTATAGCTGCACATATACCAAGCAGAAGATCAAGAGTTTGGACAAGAATTACTAGGGTCAGGAATAAAGCAAATAAGATTATTTTTTGGATTCATGGGTGTGGAGAAATATATTTTTGGCTCGATAGATGGTGCACAGAAAGGGCTTTAATATACTTCAATGATGGTGATGACAGAGACTTCAATCTAAACATAAAAATCTGCAACTTCTAGGGTAATGGCATATGGGATATGAACAAACGTATTACTACTGTCCCTGATCCAGTGGTCTCTAATATCCTTAAGTTCAAACTTAACAAGAGTCCAAATAAAATCATGTGGGCATTAACTCATGATGGGAAATTTAATAAACAATAAAGACATGAAACACAATCAGAAAACAAGGAAATGAGTCTAACCTTTACAGGAAAACTTGAAACTCTGTAACACCCAAGAAGTGTTCTTTTTCCTAATGAAGAGCTTTGTTGAATTGGTTTCCATCAGATGTAAATTTACAGAGACGAAAAACTCTAGTTGGCTTCAAAATGCCAACTATGTGGCAATGAAGAGAGCTCAAATCACATCACGGTCCAATGCAAACAATCCTAGACTGTATGAAACCACTTCAATGCTATATTAGGAATAAAAATATCCAGAAATATGACGTTGGAGCATCTAATCTGTACCTGGTATTGGTATTCGACTAAATCTTGCAACATAATATCAATTATTCCTGCAATTATAGCTTAGGAAATTTAGAGAGCAAGGAATGGGAAGAAGCACCGTGAAATTCACACTACTCTAGTATCTTTCATTGATTATGTGACTCAAATTATAACTGGGCTAAACAACTCGAATCTTCTCAAGAAAAAACATTGGGGGAAGGATGTCAATGCAGCATACTCCTTGGGTTGTAATGTCGAGTATTTGAAGCAGATGGTATCTATTTCTCTCAAATGGTCTGCTCCTAAGCTCAATCGGTACAAACTGAACACTCGTGGAGCTTCACTGGCATCATGTGCGTCCAGTGGCAGAGGTGTGATAAGAAATTACGAGGGAACCATAATCGAAGGCTTCGAGAGAACTTATGGGAAGAACTCAACAATGGTAGCAGAAATCAGAGCACTTTTTGACAAGTTGCTCTTATGCAAAACTGTGAACATTACGAAGTTAGAAATTAAAGTGGATTCTAGCACACTGGTAGATCTGATTGGAAGTGAAAAATCAATCTAGTTATTGGATCCACTCTTAAGTTACTGTAGGAAAGTGATAAGCTCAGAAATGACAATCAAACACATATTCCGAGAGCAGAACAAGGCTGCAGATTGGGTGGCTAAGCATGCATTACAGGTAAAAAAAACTTAAGTTTCAACCACAATTCTGCTCATAATCATTTAAAAGCCATTGTCTTCCTGGAGATTATTGGATTAGGTTAAATCAGGTACTTTGAAGGAAATTGAGGGGTTTGATAAATTGGGGCTTTTAGCTATGGAGCTATGATGATGGAAATAGTTCAGGAATTTAGAGACTTGTAATTGATGCTGCGTTGATTTGGTTTATCAAGAATGATGTTCAGTTGAAGAAAATGACGGGTCTTTATTTCATTTCCGTTTTCTTGTGAGAACTTTTAAGCTTGTATGCAAACCCTTTAACTTTCAAGTTTTATTAATAAAGGTCAAATGGGTTTTGGGAAAAAAAATAGAGGCACTGTCCTGAAAAGGTTCAATAGCTTCCCACCAGGTCGTATCAAATTTTTTTAAATACTGAGAAAGACCTTCAAACAAATATTTCTTATAGCTAATTCTGTTATTTAAGGTTTTTGTTATGTGTACGTTAGAAATAACTCATTGAAATATGTATTGTCGAAGGACTAAAATGATAAAAGATGGATCGACTATAGATATGAACCGCTAGATTTTCTCAAAATAAATTTGTCGCCAAACCTTAGGTGCAAAGATGTTCATTGGAACCTAGCGAGTTTGGATAACCACATGCATGCTTTTTTCTACTATGTCGAAGACCTAGCCGATGGTGTATGGGCTGAGTTTATGCAAAATGTTGATGCGCATTGTATGGTGCCGATTTTTTATATCTGAAATGCCTAATACTTCATAGGTTGATGCTTCAAATGATGTTGAGCTTAAGTTCTTGATTGAACAATGATTCTTTTATTCTTGGATTTTTTATATTTAAAAATATTTTTTATATTAATTAGATTTCATATTTGGTGTGGATAATTTCAGTCTGAGGGTAATTTCGCTAGGAGTTTTGTAATGTTTCAAGGGTATTTAATGTTTAGGTTAGTTTGTAGTGAGAGATTTGAGGTGCCTGGTTGTATTAAATGTTCATTATCCTCATTAATGAAAGTGGTTGGGTATTTATACCCTTAATTATGGGCCTCATGGGTTTACGGGTTAAACTCATGAAACTGGGTCGAATTCAAAGGTCCATTAGTTTATTAAGTAGGTTGGTAATTAGCTTAGTCATAAAGTGATTAGTTTTTAATACTTTAGTCATGTTCGGATGGTTCAGTTGGTGGTTTTTTTCCGAAATTCCCCTCTCCGGTGTCTACAGTGAGTGGTGAAAAAATTTGGACTCATCAGTAGCCCCTTTTTTAGGTTATGTTCGAAGGCCTTTGGCAAGACCTAAAAAATCGCTTATGAGCATCTGAAACAATGTCCGGACAGATTTCGATTTGTATAACGGATTTATCCGGACTAGCAAATCTCTCAGAAGCTCAAAGGTTTTGTTCACAGATCGTGGGACACCTGTCCCTTCCTGATTTGCCGCACCAGTCGTTTTTCTTCTAGAATGGCGCTCCCACTAACTTCAAAAAGTAACCTCTTCAATTAATGTTGGTGATGTCAGCGCCGTCTTTAATCATTACTGTATCTTTTCGAATTCTCCTAGGTTCCAAGGTATCTTCTGTCTCGTTAGTATAGATTAAATCACTTTTCACTGTTTTACCATCTTCAACACTTTTTTACTTCTAATCTTCAGATCTTTTACCTTTTTCTCCAAAAACGCATTTTAGTGTAAGTTTATGTTTACAGCAAGAAACGCTTTAGTAAAAGGTGGGTGTCTTAATTTGTCAGAGTTGGAAAAAGCACAAAGGGTCGAACGAGAAAGGCACATTGCAGCAGGCATCCCAATCTCTCCTATTGACAAACATGAAACACCAACCTCAGAGCCTGATCGAGGTTTGTCTTCTTCCAGAAGCTCTAAACCCAGAAGGTTATTTCAACCTAGTCTTTCACTGATCATCTCAGGCTCATCGGTTCAGGAGTCAGAGCCTATTGTTGAACAAGAGCAAGCAGTTACAAGTACTAGGAGACCCTCTACATTTATAGCCATGAGATCGGATGCTGATCTGTCCCCAGAAAATCTGATAAATCGATGAAGAGGCCGCCTAGTAAAAGGTCAGGCTGTTCCACAGTCTAAATCTCCAAAGTCTGTGTCTTCTAAGTCTGGGGCCAAAGATAAATTCACAGGTTCAGAAGCGCCCATCAAGGTTCCTAAAAACAAAGTGTCTGGTCCGGAGGCCACTAGTTCAAGTCTCCGAAATGAACCCTCCGGATCTGAGCCCCAGCCGGACTCCATACCACAAGAAGAAAGCAATGCTCAGCCATCCGGACAGCTTACTGAGCCAACCATTAACACTTCCCTCCCAAAAACAGTTGATAACCCCTCCATAGTAATGGAAGATGTGATGGAGGACAGTGTTGAAGAAGCCCCTTTTGAGACCGATGTCTCCGGGCAGACAAGTGAGACTGCCATTCTCAAGAAAATCAAGGGCAAGGAAAAATTATGTTTAAAGCACCCGGACCTGCAGGAGTGCCTCGTATGAAAAGTGGGACCTTGTTTTCACAAAGTAAGTCTAAAGTACCTCCTAGCCATGCAGAAGATCAATTATTCCTTTATTCATACAGCTGAACTAGGCCGGATGCGGACGAAGTGAGGGATCCCAGAAAATGTTAAAGTGAGGATACCAGTTGATCCAGAGACACCAATGGATTCCAAACTCAGTGAGATAGTCTTATACACAAAGTTATTTAACTTGGGGCTTAGGTTTCCCTTAGACCCAGAGATTATCAGATATTTTCATCTAATAAAGCTCTGCCCAAGTCAAGTGAGCCCCAACGCCTGGTTCACCCTCATGTCCTGTATCATGGCCTCAAGGCTCTCCAGAATTCCTCTCCCGATGGAGCAATTTGATGTTGTTGCCAGCCTTTGCGGAAACCATGTCATCCCCTTCTACCATTACAATATGTGTGATAATTACAAAGTGGTGGATGACTTGCTTGAGTCGGGGAGGAACTGGAAGACTCAATTTTTGTTCATCAGTGGTGCCTGGGAGAACGGGAGGAAGATTAAAGCTGGTGATAATTCAAGCATGCTTACCAGCAGATGGAAGAGTACAGGTAAACATTTCATTACATCTTTTTTTTATAATAAGTTTGTTTGTTTAACTTCTCTTCTTTTACTTTTTGGTAGTGTTGCCGAAGGATTTCAATGACTATTTAGAGGAGGGGCAGACTACTTGTGCCAAGCTAAATGCTTGGGCTGCTGAGAAATGGGGAAGTCGCTTCCACAACTGTTTTGCCGGAGGCAACTTGGTAAGATCCCATCTCTGGAATACAACCGCCGGAGGGACTTGTCTTGGGAGGAATTAACTACTCCACCTCCTCCGGGGGTGTTTCTACAGAAGATAAATGGAAAGGATGGAAAGCTAGCCTTGCCGGGCAAAGCTAAAGCCCAAAGAAAAATGAAGGGCAAGAAAGGCAAGGGTAAGCAAGATATGGGAGGTCAACCCAGGAGATGTTGAGGAAACTGTCCCCGTAGATCCGGTGGGGCAGGAACAAGGAAGGATTTGTTAAACTATATGGGCTAATGGGCTTAGGTCTTATATCTCTAACAGGATTGATGCTGCTTTGCTACAAGTGGTAGAAAACGAGAGTACTAAAGAGGTGGTTGGATCTCCAAAGCCCCCAAAGGCTACCAAGAAAGACAGAAAACGCGGAGAAAAAGGTGGAGATATGGAGGCCAAGAAGAAGAAAACCTCCAAGGGAGATGAAGTTGCTCTCCAGGCTCCAGAGTCTTTTCCTCCGGTTGATCCAACAGACCCAACGCAGGCAGAGGAAATCTCAAAGGACTTTCACACCGGAGAGGGCACCGGAGGGGACATCAACATCGATGGAGTTGACATCAGTGGGCTTCAAGGGATTGGTCTTTACTTTAATGACCTTGAGAAGGATGATATCGCAGGCCCTTATCTTCCTCCAAGCTCCTCGAACATGGTCACCTTCAATGGTAACTCTTTTTCTGTTTCAGGGGAGAAGGACATAGTGACCCATTCCGTGTTGAGCAATATCCAACCGGTGCTCAACTTAGAGAAGCAGGTGCGAAATCAGTCAGCTATCATCAACACGCTCACTTCTGATAAAAAGAGTTTGTCTAACAACCTCCTTACTGCCAACCAAAGCATTGAGGCATTAAAGAGAGAAAATGAAGAGTTGAAGAGGGGGAAGAAAGATTTGGCCACCAAGCTGGCCACTTCGAAGAGGGTTGTCACAGAAATTCAATCCAAGTATTCTGACTTGGAGAAAAATCTTTCTACTTCGAAAGAGGAGGTGAAGGCCAAAAATAACATCATTCAGACCCTGACAAATGACAAAATATCGCTTGAAGATGCTGTGTCCCGGGCTAAGCAAGAGAAAGATAACTTGCTAAAGGAGCAAGAAAAGACAATCCAAGCTAGGAATTATTCATATACCAACGATGTGATAGACTATTAAGAACAAATATATGCTGAGGTCAAGTCAGACATGGTCCTACTCTTTCATCAAAAATTTCTGAGGAGGACACTCGGGGACTTATGGCGATTCGTTGAATACGAAGACCTTCCTCACCATACTATGGCTGATGGTGATAAGCGCGATTATTCCAGTGGTTGGGATGACACCACCGATGAAGATGAAAAGACCGGAGAGAGTCCAGATGAGGAACCCACCGATCCCAAGAAAAAACCAAGTGAGGCTGGGACATCTAAGAACTAAAGTCCTGAAAATGCCAACTATCTTTTAATTTTGTGTTTGAACTAAAGTCCTTGGATGGCCAAGGAATTTTTGTAATCGTGTCTGGCACTTTACCGGACAAAACTTCTTTTTTAAAAATTTCAAAGTCCTTGGATGGCCAAGGCATTTTATATATTTAATATCACTCCCCGGTATCTACCGGGCAATTTTATCTTACATAATTCTTACATCGTTCTGTAGTTATTTAATTTTGATGGCTTGTGTTCAAATGGCCTTTAGTTATTTCATAAGTGTTTTAAAGTGAGAGTGTTCAAATTCTCCGATGACACATGTTTAAATAGTCATCACCTCATCGAATTAAATCGCACCGCTAGTCAAACCACTTCGAATTTTTTAAGAAGGCATCGAATTTTATTTAAAAACCTGGACACCTCATTAAAACCTCTGCGTGCCACCAGGGTAGGAAAGACTATGCCCCCAAATATTTACATGGACTTTAAACAAGTAAATATTTACATAGTCTATTCTAAATACAACCGAAGGTGTTCGATTTTCCAAGGGTTATTCAAAAATCCTTCTATCTTTATCTTTGAGCCTCTACGTCCCAGGCTTAAGCTTTTCACTGACCACATAGGGTCCTTCCCATGTTGGAGCTAGTTTGCCGAACTGCTTCTCTTTATTATGCAGGAAGACTTTTCTTAGCACCTTATCACCTAGTTGAAAATACCTCCTTTTGATTTTAGAGGCAAAACTGCTTCTCATCAAACCCTGATAGTGTGTGGCTCTGAGGTGAGCCTTAACTCTTCTTTCCTCCATTAAATCAAGTTGGTTTCTTATCGCCACTTTGTTAGCTTGTTCGGAAACATTATGGACTCGAAATGAAGGGAGTGTGGCCTCTATGGGAGCTATAACATCCATCCCATAAACTAAATAAAAAGGAGACTCTTGTGTTGCAGCCCCAGGAGTGGTTCGGTAGGCCCATAATACTTCTTGTAGATAACTTGGCCATTTCCCAGCAGCTCCCTCTAGATTCTTTTTAAGACCGTACATAATAGTCCTGTTAGCCACTTCAACTTGACCATTTTCCTGTGGATGGAAAGGAAAGGAAAAACAAGGTTGAATGCCTCTAGTAGCACAGAAGTTCTCCATTTCCTTGTTATCGAATTGTCGTCCATTGTCGGTAGTTATCTTTTTTGGAACCCCAAATCTACAACAAATGTTAGACATGATGAATTTTATAACATCTTTCGAAGTAGTTCATGTCAATGGGGCTTCTTCGATCCACTTTGAGAAGTAATCAATAGCAACAATTACAGTTCTGCACCCTCCGGATGCCATGGGTAGAGGTCCCACTAAATCCAGCCCTCAACGAGCAAAAGGTATTGGCTCTGAAATTGACTCCAAAGGGACTGCTGGAACATGAATTTCATTCCTGTATCTTTGACAAAGATCACACTTCTTCACTAATTCCTTGGCATCTTGCATTATGGAGGGCCAGTAGTAACCAGCTAACAAAACTCTTCTAGTTAGAGCTCTGAATCCACAGTGTGCTGATCCTTCGCCATCGTGTAATTCAGAGAGCACTATTTAGGATTCTTCTATCCCCACACATCGTAAGAGAGGTTTACTGAAGGATTTTTTTTATAAAGAATGTCTCTTAAGATGACAAAACCACGAGCCTTGAATTTCACCTTCCTTGCTACTGCTTTTTCCGGAGGCAAGATGCCATCTGAGAGATATTGGAGAAAAAGAAAATCTCCAATCTTGGGGTTGTTTTACTTGTATATTCAAACTCTATTCTTCCTTATCCGGATTGATTTGAATGGATGGGCACTCTAGAACATGAATCCAAGGGTACGACTCAGTATAGGCTATGGTTGCCAAAGAGTATGCTAGCGTATTTTCTGTTCGGGGTATGTGCTCATAGGTGATGCTTTTGAAATTAAGTGACATTTCTTAGAGAACAAATAAGTATTTAACCAGTTGCTCCTTCTTGGCTTCGGATTGACCTTGTGCATTATGGATAAGAAGCTGAGAATCGCTCATTAACTTGACCCTTTTGGCTCCACAAATAAGAGCTCATTTCAAGCCAGCTATAGCAGCTTCATATTCGGACTCATTATTGGAAGCCCTGAAAGAAAAACATATAGCCTGGTACATCTTGTCGCCGTATGGAGAGGTTAAACATATCCCAACACCACAACCCATGGTACTTGATCCACCATCAGTATGGACAACCCATACTTTTTTATATATTATTCACCGGTTGCTTGCTTAGTACCTATGTCTGAATGGAATTCAACCAAGAAGTCAACCACAGTTTGAGCTTTGACTGTCGTTCGAGGGGCGTAGTCAATATCATAGTCTCCCAGCTCCACTGACCACTTGGTCATTCTACATGAAATGTTTGTTTTTTTAAGAACGTTTTTCAAGGGAAAAGACGTCTGGACGATGATCGAATGAGACTGAAAGTAGGGCCTCATTATCCTAGCAGCAATTACTAAGGCCAGTGCTAGTTTATCAAGTTTCAAGTATCTTTTTTCTGCATCAATCAAGCTCTTGCTGATATAGTATACTGGTCGAGGATACCTTTCCACCTCCCTTACTAGCACTGCACTCAAGGCACATTCAGAAACTGCCAGGTATATGTAAAGGGTCTCTCCATCAACAGGTTTAAAAAAAGTTTTAGGGGAGGATAAGTGCTTCTTAATTTCATAAAATTCCTGGTCACACTGGGGAGACCAATTAAACTCTTTCGTACCTTTCAAAGTTTGAAAAAACATGGCACACCTATCCGAAGACCTTGAGATAAAACGGTTTAGAGCAGCCAACCTCTCTGTCAATCTTTGTACTTCTTTAATATTCCGAGGAGGCTCCATTTGTAAAAAAGCATTAAGCTGGTCTAGATCAGGCTGTATCCCTTTCTCACTTATTACATACCCAAGAATTTCCCGGACTGTACTCCGAAAACACACTTCTCTGGGTTCAATTTTAAATTTACTTTCATTAAATTGGCAAAATTTCTTGGAGATCTGCCAAGTGTAGCTCTTCGTCCACACTCTTTACCATCATGTCGTCGATATATACTTCCATATTTCTTCCAATCTGATTAGCAAAAGCCTTGTTTACTAAAGTCTGATAAGTACACCCGAGCATTCTTTAATCCAAACGACATCACCTTGTAACAATGAAGGCCCCTATCAGTAACAAACATAGTATGTTCTTGATCCTTTGGATCTACTTGAATCTGATTGTACCCGGAGAAGGCATCCATAAAGGACAGTAACTTGTTCCCGGATATGGAGTCGACCAACTGATCAATTCAGAGAACTGGATATAGATCCTTCAGGCAGGCTTTATTGAGATCTGTAAAATCGATACACATACACCACTTTCCATTTTCTTTCTTTACCAACACAGGACTGGCTGTCCATAAAGGGTATTGAGATTCCTTTATGTGCCCCATTTTAGTAAGCCGGTCAACTTCTTGAACTATAACATCAGCTTTTTCTTTAGAAAAAGCTCTCCACTTTTGTACAACAAGTGTTATATCCCTCTGGACGGACAACTAATGTGATATAATCTCTGGTGGTACTCCGGTTACATCAGCATTGCACCAAGCGAAAACAAGCTGATGGTCTTTCAAAAAGGCTAACATTTTTCCCTTTAATTCTGATGTCATCTTGGACCCAATCTTGACATTTTTTCCTTCAACCAGAGAATGAGTTTTAACTTCTTCAATAGGTATTAAAACGCCAGGGGTCTCTCTGGGGTCATCAATTTCACCCTCACCCCCAGAGGGCCCCTCAAATTGCCAATTGCTCACTGATCCGAACAGCCCCCAAAGTTCGAGG
Organism: Limnanthes douglasii subsp. nivea; assembly: GCA_036936605.1. NCBI lineage: Eukaryota > Viridiplantae > Streptophyta > Magnoliopsida > Brassicales > Limnanthaceae > Limnanthes > Limnanthes douglasii. Next base: position 302,950,627 of record JAUPFV010000002.1, on the reverse strand, counting down.
GGCCAGTGCAGTTGCATAACACTCCCTTGCCACCTTCTGACTACTTCGGACAACTCCGACTTGTCCTTGTATATCATATTTCAAACATTGGTGGACTTTTGACGCCACAACATGCATCCTAGAGAGCCAAGATGTCCCTAAAATGGAATTGTAACAAGTGGGATAATCCACCACGATAAAAAGTATCCTGGCCATCTTCTTAAAAGGGCCTTTGCCTAACAAAACCTCCTCCTCAAACTCCCCGATCACATCTACTGAGCTTCCAGTAAAACCCACAATTGACATGTTCGAACGCTAAATTACTGTTGGGTTCTTTATTTGTTTGTAGTAAGTTCAAAAAGAGGATATTGGTTGAACTACCGGTGTCCACCAAAATTCGCCTTATGTCATTGCCACCAATGGATGCTCCTATTACGACAACATCTTCATGGGGACCAGCTATGTCCCTCAAGTCATCCTCATCAAAAACAATGAAGGGAAATAGGATTTGTGATTGATAGGAATTCATGCCGCCTTCAATTTGGGTAGCTAGAGTATGCACATGCCTCTTTCTCGAAGAAGCAGTTGGTGCAGTCATGGTGTCTCTCCCAAATATTGTAAGTGACCTAAAAAAAGCTGATGAGGCCAGACACCGTCTTGCAATGCTCTGTGATAACACCCACCTTGTTTCGAGTTGGATCAGGATCAAAATATTCAGATTCTACATCAAACCTTTCAGTTATCACCATAGCCCCATCCGGAGGCGATGTCCTTGCGTTATTCGGGCCAATCCGATGAGCATTATCAGCCTGTTTCCACTTCTTCTTTTAACATAATCCCCCCAAATTCCCTCTCTCAGTCAAATTCCACACTTTTTGTTTTAATGCAATACAATCTTCAGTGGTATGACCAGTATCATGGTGATACTGACAAAAACTATTATTTTGACTTTCCTTGGGAGATTGTAACGCAGCCGACTTTTTGAAATGGACTTCGTCTTTCGTTTTATCATAAATGGTGGCTACATTTTATTATAATTCAGCGAACCAATCCGGTTAAACCCAAGGTCATCGCTTATTTCTAGATTGCTGGCTTTGAGCTGGTGCAGCCAGGTCGGACTGAGCCTTGGCCCTATTTTGACCCTGTCTGGCTTCCTTGGCCTTATACCCGGACTGATTCTGATTTGGTGCAGCCGGGGAAGATCTCACTTGCCGGTGCACTCTGGTTTTCTTTGTTTCATCCATATTAATCTGTTTGCCGACCTGATTCAGTAAACCTCTCCATGTCATGGCCTTTTTCCTGGTTACTGAATCAGCCAAATTTCCAGGGTTCAAACCTTGCCTTAGAGAAGCTATTGCCACTTGTTCAAATCAATCAGCTAATTCATTTTTGGTGTTCACGAAGCGACTTATGTACTCCTTCAAAAATTCATTCAGTTCTTGGGCACAATGGATAATTGTGTCTCTATTTCCCTTCACTTCTTTACTTCCAACGAACTGTCTTCGGAAAGCCACCCAAAAGTGTCGAAATTCCTGATGCAGCCTTGTGGCAAACTATTGTACCACTTTTGAGCACTCCCCGTAAAAGACTGGGAGAATGCTCGACAGATTAGTTTATCATCATCATCAAAGTTCATCATAATTTTTTTGAATTGCTCCAGATGGTTATCTGGATATTTACTACCATCATATTTTTCCATCTTTGTGCTGTCAAACCTCTTAGGAAGGTTTTCAGACAATATCTTGGAGGACAATGGAGATTGTCTCCAATTGCGGCCACGACTGAATACGGTATCTTTGTTGGGAGTTGCAAAGATACCTGGCTCATCATTAAAGGCAAAATGATCGATTAGTAATCGGTCTACGTGCCTTTGGCCATGGTCATAACTATGAGATGCCCCTTTACCCAGATGCCTCTTCAACCTTCCATGCCTGTCCCTCTTTCTTGAATATTTTTTAACCAACTTTTGTTTCTTCTTAGAACAGCCTTCATCAGTGCTGGATGACAGGGATTCTTCGATTCCATCTTCATTTGAGGAGCTGCTGGAAGATACTGAGTCGGAATCCGAGCTCTCCACCGGTTTAGATCGGTAAGACTTGTATGAGCTAGCATGAGTATTTTTAGTGCTCACATGGGTTTTTCACGGCTCATGCTCTCTTGGATTGTCAGTATGGTGAACTGCTGACACTTTTGACTTTTCTTTCACACCCAATTCTTCCCTTTTTGCACCCCTCAAGGCTTCTATCTCAACTTTTAGTCTATCTCGCTCCTCGATAGTATATTCATCATTTTCTCCCACCACTTCTGCCAAAGCTGGTGGTATTTCTTGCTCGTCCGGATTCATCCGAACTGATCTTTCTTGATGGTTTTGAATGCTTGATTCAGGTACCTTCTCCTCCCACTGTGGTCGCCAATTTGGTGTGGATAATTTCAGTCTGAGGGTAATTTCCCTAGGAGTTTTGTAATGTTTCAAGGGTAGTTAATGTTTGGGTAGTTTGTAGTGAGAGATTTAAGCTTCCTGGTTGTATTAAATGTTCATTACCCTCATTAATGAAAGTGGTTGGGTATTTATACCCTTAATTATGGGCCTCATGGGTTTACGGGCTAAACTCATGAAACCGGTCGAATTCAAAGGCCCATTAGTTTATTAAGTAGGTTGGTAATTAGCTTAGTCATAAAGTGATTAGTTTTTAATACTTTAGTCCTGTTCGGATGGTTCAGTGGGGGGTTTTTGTCCGAAATGCCCTCTCCGGTTTCTACAGTGAGTGGTGAGAAAATCTAGACTCATTAGTATTAATTATATTTCATATTTTTTGGAACTTATAATTCATTTGGTTTCTAATTAATCCGAATTTTCTATTTATTAGATTTCATATTATGCTTAGGGATTTATTATAATCATTGATTAATGATTAATGGGATTTAATCAAGATTTTTTGTTGGAGAATTATAATTTTTTTAAAGTTTATAAATAGAATAAGAAACACAAAGGTAGGGTTTGTGATGTGACAGAAACGAAGAGTGACTCTTGATAAAAGATTGTATTCTTTCTAAGTGAGAAAAACTCTTGGTCTTTTAGAGAGAGAAATTGGGTGAAAGATAATACTAAATAGAGAGTTTTGTGAATTATGTCATCTTTGTAAACTGTGAGACTTGAGTAGCAAAGAGTGATTGAGACATTTTTGTTTGAAGAGTCTTTATGTAACATCCTTATTTAATAAAGTAGAATGTTCATTGCTCGTAGATGTATGATTATTTCTACAATCTGAACCACATTAAATATTTTCTTGTGTATTTTCTATTTCTTTTATACTTTCGTATATATTTTTGTTTCATTGAACATGAACTTATATGTCTTCATACCATCAGATTTCCCAACAAGTACAAAAAAATAACTATATATATCATTGACCTGAAGGATGTAAAATTAGATGTCACCTGGAAACCAAAAACCACAAAGATGATTTCTATATAGCTTAGTGTAGAAAAAAACAACGGATTGAAAGATTCCAACCTTTTAAAAATTAAATTTAAGGTTAACCTAGTACAAAAAGGATTGGTAAATGTTATAGACGAGAATCCACACAAGTTGATGTCTTGAAACTGTCTAAAGCTCATAACACCCTCATATTATACTTAAGGGATTAAACGTTGTGTTAGGTATCAGAAGAGCCTACGACGTCGAGGATATAGAATGGGCTGGAGGTGACTTACATGAAAAAATCCTTAGAAAAAATATTGTATCTCAAGAATCACATTTACACCATGTTTGTGGATAATGGCAATGAAATCTGAGGGCACCTAGATAATTACAACATAATCATACTCAACAAGATCAAATAATCATCCTCTTAAGATCTTTGCTCAAGGAGTAAGAATAATTTATGGACATCATGCTCTACAATAAATACTATTTTACGGAGGCCAAAGTGAAGAACACCTTAAACTATACAGATCTATAAAAAAACTATTATGAAGGGTGATTCTGAAAGGAATGGACTAAGTGTGAGGAGCAGAAAATAAAAGAAGGATTCAAGTATGAGGAGAAGAAAATCTTGGTCAATGTCCATAGGGTTTGGACTGGTGAAAAATTAATGTGTTGGGTATGCAAGAAAAAATACCATATCAGTAGGATCTGCCCAAAAAGGCAAATGGCAACATCTATTAAAATACTGAAGTCGGAGATGCTGCAATGGTGTCTAATGATTGTGAGTGCGTTGATGTATTAATGAATTCATATTATTACCGATAAAATGATAAATGGGTGCAATATTTATGTGTGTCATCCCATATTACCTCCAATAAGCATTATTTTGAAGAACTAAAAGTGCTTTATAAGTGTTATCAATGAAAAATCTTGTGATGCCAAAAGGATTAAAATTGTTTTCTTAGGTTACCTATCGGACTTCAGAGAATGATTGACAATCTAAGATATGTAATCAAAGTTAAACATAATTTTCTTTCTATTGCAATGTTAGATGAGGAATGTTTTACCTATAGAAGTGGAGATTATAGACTTATGGTCTTCCAAGGATCTGTTATTGTTATGAAATCCTATAGAATAAAATGTGTGTTAGATTTCGATGGCTTTATAGTAGTATGGGTGTGTCTAGTATGGTGAAGTATTCTACCAGGTTGTGGGATCATGGATTGGGGAATTTAAGTGATAATGGACTTGGTTAAATACGTAAACAAGTATTGTTACATGTTACCATAGTTTAGAACTTGAGCTTCTGTAAAAATTAAGTCTTGGGTAAGAGAAAGAGGGTGAAGTTTATGTCTAGCAATAAAATAACCAATGAAGTACTTGGTTATGTTCATTCGGATCTTTGGGGTCCGTCACGGGAACCTGCCATAAGTGGTGCGAGGCACTTTATGTCGAATATTTATGAATATCCCATAAACTTTGGGGTTATTCTTTTGAAGACCAATGATTAAGCTTTTTCATCCTTTGTGAACTTGAAGATATTGGTAGAGAATCAAACCAGGAAAGTGTTGAACACGCTTTGGACTGATAATGTCGTGGAATATGTGAACAAGAAATTAACTAGTTGTGGAAATCTAGGTATTACTAGAAACAGAATTGTAAGTGAGACTCGCCAACATAATAGGCTTCTGGATGAAGCAAAAACAGTTGGAATAAGTTAGGTATATGTTTCAAACAACTATAATTTACTGAAGGTTCTAGGGAGAAGTCGTGACAATGGTTGCATATATTATCAACAAGATCATATCTACGATAATTGATTTTTTTTTCCTTACTGGACTGGAGAGAACCCTAAAATTGAATATTTGAGAGTGTTCGGATATGCTACCTATTCACATGTGAAGCATAATCAGCTTCAGCCGATAGCACTGAAATGTTTGTTCATAGGCTATCCCGAAAGAGTAAAAAAGTATAAGTTGTGGTCCCCTAAACGTGGAAATCATAAGGATTTGATAACCATGTACGTGGTTTAAATGAGGAATATATTCTATTAAATAAGTCTATAGAGAATCAAAATAGTAAAGTAGAGAAGATATGTGAAGTTGATGATGGGTCTGATCTCAAAAGTGAAGCTTTTGATGCTTCTGCCAAAGATGATTAAGACATGGTTTAGCGTTGGATCGTATAAAATAAGTTCAACCATTGCATGAGTTCGAAGAAGGCTAGGGGTATGGCATTTCAGGTATTTTGGTTGATCAGACTAGAGAGAAACATGATCTTGATAGTTATCAATCAGGGAGGGATAGAGCATGAAGACCAAGCAAACAGCCTCAAATGTATGTTTTTGTCGAAGTAATTAATTATGCTTTATCTATTGAAATGAAACGATACGTTCATGAACCCAAAATCTATCGCGATATAAGAAATATTAAGGATAGAGAGAAATGGCTTCCCGTTATAAAATAAGAACTAAAGTATCTAAAAAAGATAATCACTTGGACTCTTGTGAAGCAGTCAAAGGGTCAGAATCTTATAGGGAGTAAATGGATATTCAGGAGGAAGTCAAATATTCCTTGGGCTACCTAGATACATGGGTAGACTTGTAATTGAGGTCATTACTTAGAATAAGGGATCTATTTCAATGAGATATTTCATCGATTGTGAAAAAACTTATATTAGAGTGTTGTTGTCAATTATTTCTAGATTTAATGTTGAGTTAGATCAAATGGATGTTACTACTATTTTTCGGCATGATGAATTAGAAAAGACATTTACATGTTACAATAAAAAGGTTTTAAGGAAGTGAAGGAACTTAATTTTTGCTTTTTGAAAATACCTATTTATGGGTTGAAAGAGTCACACAAGTAGTGGAATAGAATATTTGATTATTTTATGAGATCCATCAAATATGTATGTACCCGCTATTAAAATGTTATCTAATGGAATCGAAAACACATTTCGAGATAGAAATTATATTAAGATTATATGTGGATGACATACTTGATCACTCCGTGAATAATTGGAAGTAAAAAGATTATATTTGGTCTATAATAATTCTTAGGTTGATTGATTCAATAGTTAGAGAGAGAAATTAGCAAAAGATATCTAGAGAGAAAATGATAAGTCTCAAAGTCAAAGTCTATTATTCATCCATTTTTAAGATAAAGTACACATATTTATAGGAGTGTCAAGTAAGAGATACACACTCCATCTATATGACTTTTCACCCCATTACATTACTAAATAAAAACATATCTAATCATATATTACCCTTTTAGTCATTTAAGATTCTTCCTCATACAAAATCGCACTTATATATATTTCTAGATCTTTTAACCCTTCTAAATTAATGATTAAGGCTCGAATTATTTATATCCTTATCAGTAGCTCCATTAGTCTTTTCAAATAATTATGAGGGATATCTAAAATACATCTTCGAAGAGGACCTCCTCAAAATTTTATAGTTGAAAAAGCTAAACCCAAGATATTCCTTTAGCTAACCCTCAACGGATATTGTTTGAAGTGACTCCCTTAATCTTGTAAATTTTATAGCAAAAATTATTTTCCTCGATACATCTCTACACCTGTCGATACCACAATAGTCCCATCATGTAGTCGTTATCCCAAAATATCGACGTGTCCAAGTAAATAAGGAGATCTTTCAACTCCTCATCAAACAAGACCATACATCCTTTTACTCGCTTGCTATAAATTCAGCTCATTACCACATAAAATCTCACCTCACAATATCTAGAGATAGAAAGAGAAAGTTACTTCCTCCTCTTTCCTCGTTAAATTAATCTTTCCACATATTGATCATAAAAAAACACTGCAACAACTTCGCTTTCCCTTAGAAATTATCTGACTGCTTCTTAATTTATAGTAGTGATTCCCCTCGGCTTATGGTCGGGATAAAGAACACGTAGGAATGGCTTAACATTTCTCAAAGGACTGCTGAAAGAGGGGCCGCATGAATAGTTCCTAACACACCTCGACAAATTTATCAAACTTTCACCTACGATTCTTGCCCCCCATTGAAGAAACATTCCCAAACCATCATCCCCAATTATTCTTCCAATAACCATCCTTCTCTAAACCCTAAAGATTCTCTCAAAACCAAGTAAAGGTCTCAATTTTACGTTATGGGTGACTCCAAAGAACAACATATTTTAATATTCAATCCTTCGTCCTCAAACCCCAAGGAATCTAAGGAAGTCAAAACCAACAAAGTAAAGTCTAATCCTCAGTCGAAGGAAGAAACTGTGATGACCGAGGAATCACAGATGGTGCCTTCGAAGAAAACAAAGACAAATGCACCAAAGGCCCCTCTCCAATTTCAAAATGAATCTTCAGAAGAGGTGAATAGTCAAGAATTAGTAGCAGCCGATGATTCCAAAGTGCAGATCATTAAAGACACTCCTCCAATCAGCTCCCAATGTGAGGCTTCGATAATGAAAGCGAAGAAGAAGAACAATTTCCAAAGAATTTGTCATTCTTCCAACCAAACTGGTTGCGTATCTTAACGAGAATTTCAAAGATGTGCTCCCATAGTATATTATTTCTTTGAGCAAGATATAATATGAATATTTAGGATAATCTAATGTGCCCATATTTTAAAGACAATAGGGAATCCCTGGCTTCATCTCAATCTGTCTCCATGCGATCAGATAAACTCATCTATCATCCGGAGAAAATGAGCTGATTGTATACCTAGAGATTTTGAATTGGGGTCTTCGGTTCTCGTTGGACCCTATCATCGTTGACAACTTCGAAATGATCAACCTCTTTCCAAGCCAAGCCAGCCCCAACTTATGGTTCACACTATTGTCCTGCATCATAACCTCAAGGCTATCAAAAGTTAAACTTCCCATGGAACAGTTTGTAGCCAAGACATGTGTATCGAAAAACCCTTACCTAACTTTCTATCACATTATATTGGGGAACGCTTTGAAAATAATAGACGATCTCCTCAAAACTGACAAAACATGGGATCAAAACATTTTATTCATAAGGGGGTCCTAGGAAAATAGAAAGAAAATCTCTGTTGACAATCCTTGAAAGCTCTCCTTGAAGTGGATAGTACAAATAACTTTATTTCTTATCCAAATTATCTTGTTATTAACTTTTATTTAAGTATTTTTAGTTTATTTTTAGAAATACCAAATCGCTTCTTGGAATATTCTTACGCTCCTGAAAAAACTTTTTCAAAGCTTAGCGAGTGGGAAAAAAATGAATTGTCGACCGAATTTCATCAGTGCTTCGACCTCTTAAACCTTGTGTAAATCCACTTGTGAAGAATCTCCTTGGAAACATCCCTCACTCTTGAACAGATGATGACACCTCCTAACCCCTCTGATGTTGTGAAAAGATTGGCTGCTCCAGATACCAAAGTTTTACTTGTCGCTAGGAGCAGTGCTTCCAGTCACAAAGTAAAGAATAAGGCTCAGGGAGAACCTCCGAAGGGAAAAGAAAAGAAAACGAAGCACAACCAAAAGAAGATAAACAAGAGAAAAGCTGATAAAGTAACAAATCTTACTAAAACTGTTACTTTTGATACCAAAGCGACTAATTTTGATGCCAAAGTGACTATTTTTTATACCAAGGCAACTACTCTTGAGGCTTCAAAAATATAAAAATAATTGTTTCAAAGAAAATGAACATGAGTAATTCCAAGAACTGCAAAGAGGTTATTTCTAACAAAGTTGTGAATGTATCCTCCCCCTACTCTACACTAACATTAATTGAACAATGAGAAGAACCAAGACCCTCAATTGTTTTTATACTAAACCCCAGTAAGAAAATGGTACGGAATAGGCCAATAAATTAAAAAAAACATGTTCAAGAAAATCGCTCACAAGTCCATTATATGAACAATCCAGATTCTATTGACTCCAAAGAGTCAACCTTTTACTTCATTTGTTCGATGAGTTGGCACTTACCATTTAATATAGTTCGTCATATGGAAATCTAGAAACAGATGCCAAAAAAATGGCTAAGGAAGCCAAATATGTTCGCGAGCAATACAAAACTGTAGTTAAGAAAGTTATCCATCTCTGGAAAAAGGTCGCGCATAACAAATGATGGGCTGAAAGGGCTCAAAGAAATATTCTTAACCAGTTCCAAGCATTTAAAGAAGATGGAGATGAATTCCATATTTCCATAAAGCATCTAGAGCGTAAGTTTTCTGCAAAACACAAAGAAGAGTTACAAATTGAGCACTCGAATTACGAAGCACTCGACACCTTATATAAATAGGGTGAAGAAGAGAAAAATAGATTAAAGACTTGGATTAATTTAAAACCAAATATGAGAATGATAAAACCTATGATATTAATATCGTATTAAAATCTTATGCCAATGATTGTCTCAAAACTTTGAAAATTTGTCAAAAAGAAACAAATATATATATATATATATATATATAATCCCCGATATGCATAATAAGTTTCCAAAACTTATCTTAAAGGATTATTGGTATATGGTTCCTAAAAACTAACACCTTGGATAGTGGAACAACGCCATCCTAAGACTCTAAATAAAGAGATTCTGAAAACGACAGCTCAAAATCATCAAAAAAAACGAAGACTTAAAAAATGCAAATTCTTCAAATAACAACTCTACGAAAGATGACGAGAATTGAGAAGAAAATATTTGATTCACCTCATTGTATTGTGTACTATTTTAAGTCGTTTACTTTTTTACTTTCGGGTATTAGCTATCACGTGCCACATTTTGAATCAGACATTTAATCAGTGTGTTATTTTTCACTTATACCTTTTCATATCTTACATTATCACTTTGAAATTTATTACTTCAAAAAAAATCAAACTTTATGAAATTTATCTTCAAATACTGGCACTTTGAAAATAATCACATCACAAAATAGTCACTTTATAAAGTATATCTTCGAAAAATAGCTATCGTGGATAACAGTCACCTCATAAAATATATCTTCAAACAATAGTCACCCTGGGTGATAGTCACCTCGTAAAATATCACTTCCAAAAATATTCACCTTGAATTAATAGTCACGTTGTAAAATATCACTTCGCATAATAGTCACCTCGTCAAATATCACTTTGACTAATAGTCACCTTGGATTAATAGTCACCTTTTAAAATATCACTTCGAATAATAATCACTTCGAAATTAATAGACATTTCGAAAAACATCATAAAACATTAATTTTAACTTGAAATTTAAATTTTCCGCTTCGAATTTATCCTAATAAGGGAGATAAATCCTTACTTAATTTCTGAAATGTTTTATTAAAAAAAAATGCTAAGTATGAATTTTTTTTTCACCATTTGCACATAATTACCGAACTTACAACTTTCCACACAATTAATATATGATAAGAATTTTTTTGTTTAATGTCATCAAAGAGTATACCCCTATTTCATACGATTTGCAAAAAACATACTCACAACATTATTGGCAATGCAATGCAAATATTTTTATGTTTGATGGATGTTGTATTGGTCTTCTTTTACCATCTTGCAAGCGATATGTCCCATGCTTTATTTTCTCAGCAACCAAATATCGGCCTTCCCATTTGGATCCAATTTACCAACTTTCTTCACTTTTGTATGTAATAAACTTTTCATGAGGACTTTATCTCCTATTTTGAATTATCTCCGTAGAACTTTAGATGAATATCTGCTTTTCATCAATGTATGATAATATATTGAATTCAAAAGAGTTTTAGTTCGTTTTTCCTCAACCAAGTCAATCTCTGCCTTTATTCTTCCATCTTTACCTTCCTCAGAATAGTTCAATAACCTATATGATGGAAGAGTCGATTCTGCTGGACTAACTACATTCATCTCATACACTAAAACAAAAGGTGATTCATGAGTTGTTGATTCAGAGTGAAACGCAAGAGAAGCTAAAAGAGGGATAAAAACCCTAATTTTATTAATCAAAACAACTGCCTCACCAATGTATAGAAGATATGTTTATATAAGGGTTCAAGTGAAACCCTAAAACCAAAAATATGAAAATTACTAAAATAGCCTAAAGTATTAAAAACGCAAAATAAGATGATAGATGAGCCCAAATGCCCAAAAAGGCCCATAGCTCATAAGCAAAGCTGGTGACTTGCGTTCGTGACGTCGTTTCCTTCGAAACAAGGTGTTGTGGGTCAAAATCAGACACCGGAGCTCCAAACTGTCAATTCACCACATTCTTCGGGTGATCGCCAGTCTTCATAAATTCCAGCGCTAAATTGTCTGCATCAGTTGTTGTTCGAAGAGTTGTTCGATAAGCCCATAATATTTCTCGGAGATAAATAGGCCATTTTATATATTCTCCCTCTAAATTTTGCTTTAACCCATCCAATATATTTATATTAGTAAACTACACTTGACCATTTTCTTGAGGATGAAAGGGTATTGAGAAAAACGGCTTGATGTCTCTCAAAGAACAAAAAGACCTTAATATATTTGTTGTTAAATTGTCGTTCATTATCAGTAGTAATCATCTGAGGAACATCGATCCTACAAAAAATATAAAAAAAATGAACTGGATTACATCCTTCGCTCTTGTTCCACATATAGGCTCAACTTCTGTCCACTTTGAAAAATAATCAACAACTATAATGATTTTCTGGCGCTCCCGGTAGCCATTGGTAAGGGTCCTACCAAATCTATCCCCCAACTACCAAATTATAGGGCTTTAGAAATTCAATCCAAATGTACCACTGACATATGTATTGTGTTGGTAAATCTTTGACAAGTATCACAGTTGTGGACTGATTTATTGACATCTAACATTATTTTAGGTGACAAATATCCTGCCAATAATACTCTCATTGTCAATGTTTTATATCCACAATGATCACAACCTTTCCCCATCATGAAACTTAGACAAAATTATTTGGGATTCAATCGTTACGGAACATTGTAACAATGGTCGACTTACTGATTTTTTCTATAAAATGTCCAAAAGAAATGTATATTTGTGTGCCTTAAATCTTAATCTTTGAGCTATTCTTATCAACTGGTAGTGTTCCCTTAACAAAAAATTATTCTTCTACTTCAACCAAGAAAACCTCTTCAGAAAATTAAGATTGTTTGAATTTTGTCATAATTGATGGACTCTCTTGTGTCAAAATCCAGGGGTATTATTTGGAGTATTTAATTGTTTCTAAGGAATCAGCAATAGAATTCTGAACTCGGGGGATATGTTCGAATGTAACACTTTCAAACATCACAACCAAACCCTTTAATTCCATCAAATATTTTATAAGTTGGTCTTTCTTTGCTTTGGAAAATTGTGAGGCATGGTTCACCATTAAATACGAATCGCTTTCCAGATTAACTCTTTTATTTCCACGAACTCTTGCAAGTGTTAATCCAACAAGAGCTACTTTATATTCGGCTTCATTATTTAATCCATTAAACCCAAATCATATAGCTTGATACATAACTTCTCCCTATTGGAGCTACCAATTGAATTCATGCTCCTGATCCCAAAACACTTGATCCCCCATCAATTCAAACTAACCAGTTCTCCCCAAAATTATCTTTATTTGTGCTAACTTCCTCAGAACCTATGTCAAAGGATATATGTCAAAGCATGGGATTTAATTGTTGTTCTTGGTATAAAATCAATTTCATAGTCTCCCAACTCTACAAACCATTTCGCCATCCTTCTAGAAATATATGGCTTTTGCAACACATTGTTTAATATGAATGGAGTTATAACTACGATTGAATGAACTTGAAACTAATGACGAATTTGCCGAGCAGCTACAACCAAGTCCAAATCAAACTTTTCCAACTTCAAGTACCTTTTCTTTGAGTCCAACAAACTCTTACTCACATAGTATATGGAGCATGGATAACCATCCACTTCCCTTACCAAAACTTCACTAACTGCAAAATTTGAAACCACAATGTAAAGAAAAAATTGTTCACCTAAGATAGGCTTAGTCAAATTCTTCGGAGAGGATAAATTTTATTTGATTTTATAAAACGCCTCGTCACATTTTGGTGTCCAAGAAAACTATTTAGTTTTCCTTAAACCTTGGAATGCATTTATCAGAAGACCTAGAGATAACTCTATTTAAAGTTACCAATATTCAGCTTAAGATTTGAAATTTCTTAATTGTCTGAGGAGGTTCCACATATATTAAAGATTTTAATTTCGTTGGATCCTATGTGATCCATTTCTCATTGAATTTGTAACCCAAAATATTTGCCGCAGGGACTCTGAAAGTGCATTTCTCAGGATTCAATTTCAAACGAATGACCCTCAGATTAGAAAATATTTCTTTCAATTACAAAAATGATCATCATCGTTGACACTTTTAACCAACATATCATCTATCTATATGTTCATATTACGTACAATATGAGTAGAAAAATCTTGCACTGACCTTCAATAAGTAGGTCCTAGATTTCTAAGACCAAAAGGAATTACTCTATAGCAATGCAACTCCTTATTAATGATAAACGTAGTATTTTTCTCATCCTTCAGATTTATCTGGATCTGCTTATACGCAGCTAAAGCATCCATAAATGGAATGACTTTATTACCCGATCTTGAATCAATAAGCTGATCAATTGTTGGAACGCAAAACGGTTCATTCGGATAAGGTCTGTTTGAATCTATGAAGTCAACACACATCCTCCACTTACCATTTTCTTCTTTAAAAATATTAGATTTGTTGTCTACACTGGACATTGAGCTTCTCTTATATGGCCTACTTTTGAAAATCGGTCCACCTGTGATACAACTACCTCTGATTTTTCAAGAGAAAAAGCTCTTCGTTCCAAGATAGATCTTACATTTGGATTTACAGCTAGGCTATGATTAATTATGCTAGATAGAACTCCCACCATGTCCTCGGTACTCCAAGGAAAAACACTTAAATATTTTGACAAGTACTCTATTAAACCCTTCCTCATCTATGGTTGCAATAGATTTCATATCCTCAAACCTTTCCCCTCGGGGAACACATATAACTCTATCTTTTGATATGTTACTAATTATCAAGGGGCCTCCCTCTGATCATCCTCCTTGATGTTTGGCATAAATATCGCTATTAATGAGTATCCTTCGGATATCACTTTATGTTATCTCAGTTCCGACTATAATTACATCTTTACGGGGTCCAGCAACACCCCCCAAGTCATTATCATCGAAAACAATAAAAACATCAGATTCTTTCTATAAAGATGAGTCAAAATTCCACCAACCAGGTATGTGGTTAGACTCATGATATACCTATTTCGATAACTATTAGTATTTCAAACCATAATATAACCTCCAAAAATTTCCAAACACTTAAAATACTCACATAAATGTTGGAACCTACTACGAGGTTTTAGTTTATTTACCACTAACTCATCCCTTTGATCCTCCTCAGGATCAAGGTACCCAGTAGGTACATCGAATATATCCTCGGACCATATTATCACCATCATATTTTTTTGTTTAGATGGTGCCTTCCCAACTTGTCGTTCTTGGTTTTTATTTGGTCCTATCTATGACTCAACTTGCTTATTAACAAAAGTGGTTAACTTAACATTCTATATAAAGGTTTGGATTTGTTTACGTAGTGTTATACAATCCGTGGTGTTGTGTCCAATGTCATTGTGATACTTGCAAAATTTTGTATTCTTTTCTTCTCTCAGTTTTTTAAATGGTGGTGGTTTCCAGAATTGAACATGATTCATAGCCCTTCCGAAGATGGTCGCCACATTTTTAGTCAATTCAACATAATACTTGGATCAAACCCATTGATTTGACCTAGGCTTTTGCTGCTTATAAACCAAAGTCGATACTTGTGATGATCCTGACCTAGGGGAAAACTGTTCGGAGACTTGTGTCTAAAGATGCTTGTGACTGAGTCTCTTGAGTATTCAAAGCACTTCCCTGCTATAATTGATTTTAAGCTGACATTGGCCCAATCTGCATCCTTGTTGACTCATCGACCTAAATCTGCTCATTTACTTGAGCCATTAGAGCACTAAAAGCTAGTGGTATCCCCATTACCAAACATGTCCTTACTTCCCAAAAATTTCCTTCGAAAAGTTGTATATTATCCGAAAGTTAGTTAAAAACCACTTCAGAAGCCTGTTATACCACTTCAATGCAGTGCCTTTAAAAGTCTGGGAGAAAGAGCGGCCCAACAATTTGTCGTCATCATTAAAGTTTATGATATAGTTCTTGAAATATTGGATCTGATCATGAGGATCATGTGTCAGATCGAACCTTCCACCCTGGAAATATCAAAACGCTTCGTAAGCGCTATAGACCTGATTTCTACTGATAAAGAAGATGTCTTCCAATCTACTCCTTGTCTATATTAACCCATATACCATCATTTGTAATCACATAAATCCATTGATCATAAGGGTTTATGAACTTATTAGTTGCATCATACTCAAAAATTGGGTTTTCAAGTACAAGTTGGTACTCACTTTGTTTCTTATATTTTATTTCTCACTTTAGTATCCTTGATTCCGACCGACATACCTTTTTGAATAATGTTTATCACAAAAATATCTCATTTTTCGATTACCATTAAATCGGTTAGGCGTTTGGGATCAACCATCTGAATTTGAGACTGGGCACTCACTAGACTCCTAAGGAATATACATATGCTTATCGTTTCTTTCCTTTTTAGAAGAACGATAACTTTGATGCTTCAGAAACGAAACATCCCAACAAATACCTCTTCTCTAAGATCATATTCTCGAGTCTCATCGTAATAATTTATCGAATTTCTTCCTTTGTTAATCCGTTGAACTTCGGACCAAGCCCTTCCTAGTTTGGCCAACACAGATTGTTCCCTCTGAACTAGTTGGTTATATAGCTAATCTATTTGCTCTAACAGTTGATTCTTCTGATCTTCTAAAGCTAACTCGCTACGTTGATCTTCTAATTACTGATCAATTTGAAATTCTTTTTATCCCAGATCTGCCTCTACTATCTCTTCTTCTAGGATACTGTTGGTTCTACTAATGCGACTTCAACCAATCACAACGATTTAAATATAAATTTTTAACGGTTTCAAGTTTTAGATCTAAAATCCATGTAGCAAATCGTACCTTCCAATATGGTCGTCACAGATCAGTCAAGGAATAATTGGAAGTTGAAAAATTATATTTGGTCTAGAATAATTCTTAGGTTGATTAATTCAATAGCTAGAGAGAGAAAGTAGTAAAAGAATTCTAGAGGGAGAAAATGACAAGTATCAAAGTCAAAATCTATTATTCATCCCTTTTTAAAGATAACATACACCTATTTATAAGAGTATCAATTAACAAAAACATACTCAATCTATAGGACTTTTTACCACATTACATTACCAACAAAAAACATATATATATATATATATATATATATATATATATATATATATATATTACAATTATAGTCTTTTAAGTTGTTTCCTCATACAAAACCTTACTTATATATTTTTTATATATCTTTTGACCCTTCTAAACTAATTATTATGGCTCAAATTATATATATCCTTATCAATACTAATAGTTTGCAGATATACAAAACACATTAAAACGGTAACGACTTAACTGAAAGTAAAGTTTGAAATGAAGTATATGAGAGAGGTTATGAGGATACTTGGTGATTTTATCAAGAGAAACATATCGAATGCGTATTTATTATTACCTCAACAATAATATATGAAGAGGGTCCTAAAGAAGTTATTTATATTTTAATTCAAAGAGGTTTGAACTTTCATTTTATCCAATTCAAACTCTGTGTCACTCAAACATTAATCAGAGTTGCAAATAAAAAGTACATACCATAGATAATTTATATCAATTTCATTAGTAGCATTATGCATATTATGATTTATGAATGACCAGGTCTTGTATACGTTGTAAGTGTATAGAGAAGATTCATGTCAAATTCGGGGAAGCTGCATTGCCATGCACTCAAGTGGCTCATGTGATACTTGAACGGTTCAACTGTTATATGGTTTTATTATAATCACATGATACGAAGGGTATAGTAGGGCGAGTGTGCAAGTTTCCTTGACATAAGGAAATCAACTTTATGTTATCTTTTTACTATGCGTTGATTAGTGATTAACTGGAAGTCTTGTATACAAAAGGTCATTCTATTTTCATCTTGGGAATCCGAGTATATGGTTGTTATGTGATGAGTTAATATTTCGATTTAGTAAATTGTTAAGAAAGAAATCTAGACAGAGAAAGAGTTAGAGAGTTTTTAGAGAGAGAAAATTAAGTACAAATGAGTTTCAGAGAAAAAGTATTCAGACCCTTTATTAAAGTAGCCTTGCCCTTTATATAGAGGAGCCAAGACTTAGTCTCAAACTGAAATCTGTTACAAAATAGGACTAATTGTTGTTTAGTCCTTAACAATTATACATAGTTACAAATATTCTCTAAAACTTACACCAATTACAGTTTAAGGATAAAACTTACATTACATACAATTAAATCCTTAAATTTACATTATTTATAACTTATTCCTCAAAATCCTACTTCTATATCAGAAGCCCCCCTAGTTCTCAGGTTAGTAAATGAATGAGAACTAAAATATCTTTGAATTCTTCCATATGTCATGTAAGCTCCTATTAAATAAACTCAAAGCAATTATTCGAAGCGACCATTTGAAACAATCATTCAAAGCGCAAACGAGGAGTAATCATTCGAAGCGTCAACTAGGGACGATCATTTGAGGCGTGATAAAAATAAATACCATATCATTTCAGAGAGAAATCACAGGACTTTGCTACCTTCATCGTGTTCTTCCTTTCTCTCACTGTTTTCATCATAAAAAACCCAACTTCCCGATAAACCTTCATCTTCTCCGATCAACCTTCATTTGGTTTATGAAAAGAAACCAAGAACTAAAATATCTAAGGCTATGATACCCAAAAAACTGGAATCTCCAAAATCTGATAGCAACTTTGTCTTCGAATCGTACAATTACTTCTGCATTACTCAAAGGGCTAAAGAATATATAGTTGTATGATTAATCAATAGCCTTCTAGTTGGAACAACCACTACAACAATTTATTACGGTAATTTCGATCCAAACAAAGTTCCTACTCTTTCTCCTTCTCGTATAATCGAAGAACGTTCCTCATTCAAAATCCAAGGTCCTAAAACACCTCGAGCCTCTTCATCTCAAAGTAAGATTTCTCTTTTAATTAGTGAAGAATCTCCTTTAAAACAAAATTCAAAAAATCCCTCTTCTAATCATTCTTCAATAGCCAGAAAAAGAAGAACTTTTATTGCCACGGGAGACGAATCAGAAATTATCCCAACTCCTCCCCATTCGAACCCAAATATTGACAATCCTCCTCTGAGAGAAGTAATTGGGGAAACTCCTCGAACAAGCAAACCTTTACCAGAAGTTGTTAATCGAACACCTCAACAACCTCGAAGGCTAACAAAGCTGATTCTGAGGCTACTAGTACCGATCTTAAGGCTAGATCCGATGATGGGAACTCTGCAACTACTCATAAGCCTCAGGAAGAAGCAGACACTTGCTTTATTTCCGAAGAAGAAAGAGCTAAGATTGGGAGAAACTTGAGGAATCTCGAAGCTAAGTACATCATTTCTCTGAAAACATTTTGGTATATTTATTACAAGGATAGCCAAGCTTCGGCTCTAAAAAAGCAATGGGGAATGGGAGATAACTCTTCGACTACCTAAAGAAGGAGAAAATCCCTTGGGCTGCAAAGATGACGAGCTAATAGTCTACCCCGAAATCATCAATTGGGGTCTTCGGTTTCCACTGGATCCTATGATCATGGAATACTTCGAACTCCTCAGCTTATGTCCTACTCTAGTGACACTGAATCAATGGTTCACCCTTATGTCAGTGATTATGCCTTCTCGACTGTCTCATATTCCAATTAACATTAAAGACTTCATCTCGTTGACTCAATTGTCAAAAGCTCTGAAGCTTCCTTTTTACTACCTCACCCTGGTGGATGACCTCAAGATCATCGATGACCTCTTAGAAGCTGACAAATTTTGGAAGCAGAAATTCATCTTTATATCAGGAGCGTGGGAAAATGGCAAAGCAATTTCCGATGCTAATCCTTCAAAGTTAAATCTCGTCTGGAGATGCAATCGTAAGCACTTTGAAATTTTTACATTCTGAAATAAATTTTATGTTTTGCCTTTCCTTTCCTTAATAAATTTTCTTCTTGCATAATCATTTCAGGCATTTCGAGGCGTTACTCATCATGTCAACCAGCTGCTAAAGAGATTTTCCAAAAAAATTATGCTTGGACTGAGAATGATTGGAATTACGCCTTTCACACTGCCATTGAACCCATCAATTTCCTTAACTCCACATGTTTCCAATTTTCGAAGATGCTTTGCCACCTCAAAACCTGATGTCAGAGCCCGATCCAAAGATAGTCTGCAAATGAATAGTTCAACCCGATTGCAAAGTCTTCCTTCCCATTTGCAACAGATCAGAGATTCATTTGCAAAAGAAAAGAAAGAAAAAGCTATCAAAGAAAAGAAAGGTAAAAAGACAGCTAGGACATCTGGTGCTAGCCCTTCAACTCCATCGAAACTAAAGCCTCGAAAAAGAAAAACTGCTAAACAAACTCTCTCACCCATCGAAGAAGGAAAAGATCAAGAACCATTTTCAAAGAAAAAGAAAGCTTATTCTGGTTCCCATGGAAAGAAAAAGAAACAAACGAGAATAACTTCGTATACATTGGTTGACGAAGATGATAACACTGCTGCTAGAAACCTACAAAACCCTTTGGTCGAAGAACAGCCAACCAACGACAGCCCTGTGATTATCATCAAAGATAGTACTACCAACGAACATCAAACTACTGTAAACTTCGATCCTGATATGTTCATTAATTTTGAGAACACTGAAGCGCTTACTGGTGAAGAGGATCATGTTATTCAATTCATCCAAAATCACATGCTTAACCTTGGGAGACCAACACTAGCCGAGGCGTCTCCAGAAATTACCTGTCCTCATGCTCATATCACTTCTCTAGATATGATTCAATGTCCTAGCTCATCAGAAACAAAATTTCGTCTTCCTCCTCCAGATCCTACAATCGCTGTTGCACTTCAACCATTTACCGATCTTGATATTGCAGCAAAGGCACTTGCTTCCCAAGTCGAAGCTTCTCAAAACCATCTAAAGAAATTGGCTAAAGATATGATTTATTACAAATAAACTTACGAGCTTGAGAAAACATTTAGAGAAGACTTGCACGATAAAGTGGTTGATCAATTTCACATGTACGATGTAGCAAGGTCCGAACTCATAAAAGGTGCTCTCTGCATGAAGAATCATCTGCAAATCACACACATAGTTGAGACAAAATTGTTAACAAACTCTCATGACAAGGAAATGAATAAGGCCAACACTGATCATGCTATTGAACTGGCCACTGAAATATCCAACTCCAATGATCTACAAAATTCTCTTACTCTTTGTGAGACAAAAAATAAAGAATTGATCGATGAGATAACTAAACTGAAGAAAGATTTCAAAGCGGAAAAAACTGCTGTTGTAGCTGCTGCTGAGGCTGAACTTTCTAAAGTCATACTGACTGCTTTTAACATTGGAAAAGAAGATGCAACCATTCTCCTCCTTTTAGAACTTCACGCTACTTATTCAAAGATCAACCTCACAAGTTTTTGGAACGACATTCCTATGGAGAAACATCCAAGTGAAGCTTTTGATTCTATCCCCAATTCGTCATCCGAATAAGAAGATGAAGAATAATTGTCTGAGGAGTCATCTGATTAACTTTATCATATTTTTGTGTTTGTCGGGTTAAAAATTTCTTTTTGTAGCTCAACGACCTAATCTAATTGACAAACAATTTCCTTATCTTATTATTCTCTTCTCATATTATTCGATGCTAACTTTTAAAAACGAATATAATTATAAACTGTAAACTTACCACCTCAAATACCTTAACGAAATTAGTGAATATGGTAGCTCTTCGAAAAATTCTCAGTGTGTTATTAAGCTTCCACTTCGAAAAAATTGAAATGTGATTATTAAACATGGTTGTTCTTCGAAAAGTGTTATAAACACTTCGGAACATTCTACTCTTAACCAATCTCAAAGATGATCAGTCTCTGATGATTTGTTAAGATAGTATTAAAAAATGTGTAAACAACCATTGGCCAAAAACTAACTTTATTGATAATATTGAATAAGTACACAACGCCTCGTTAAAACCTTCTTGGGCCAACAAGATAGGAAAGAGTGCGCCATTCAAAAATAAAAATTCCAAAGTACAAAAACATATCTACTCTCAATAAATCTTCAACAGTTGGATATTCTATGGATGTTGAAGCATCCTCCCCTCAAAATCACAAAGACGATAGGACCCAGACTTTATCCTCTCAACAACCACATAAGGCCGTTTCCAGTTCGAAGCCATTTTTCCGAGGTTCTTCTCTTTTGTGTGCAAGAAAATGTTTCTCAACACCTTATCACCTTCTTTAAAATATTTTCTTTTCACCTTCGTATCATATCTATTTCTCATAAGATTTTGATAGTGAATTACATTCAAATGAGCTCGAACTCTTTTTTCCTCACTCAGATCCAAATTCTCCCTTCGAACTTCATCATTGGATCTTTAAGAATATTGAGCTATTCTAAAAGATGACATCGTAAATTCTACGGGGCTAACTGTATCCATTCCATATGCCAAATAGTTTGGCCATTTTCTTGTTGCCCCCTTCAAATTCTCCTTCAAGCCATCTAAAATTGTTCTGTTTGTCACTTCCACTTGGCCGTTAGCTTGAGGATGGAAAGACGTCGAAAAGAATTGTTGAATTCATTACAAGTGCAAAATAAAGCCATCTCCCTGTTATTGAACTGAGGGCCATTATCTGTTGTAATCCTCCGAGGAATTCCAAAACAAAAATAGATGTTGTTCACAATAAATTTGATCACGTCTTTTGCTTTTGTCCCTGATAACGGTTCTGCCTCTGCCCACTTTGTAAAATAATCCACCGCTACAATTATCATCTATCTTCCTCCAGATACCATCGACAAAGGTCCCACCAGATCAATCCCCCATCTATCAAATGGCACTGCTTCAGATATAGACATAAGCGGCACTGCTGGTCTGTGAATAGCATGGGCGAATCTCTGATAAGTATCACAACTTCGAACTAAATTCTTAGCATCATTCATGATTGTAGGCCAATAGAATCCTGCAAGTAAGACTCGACATGAGAGAGCTTTGAACCCGCAATGAGTTAACCCTTCACCATCATGCAACTCTGATCATACTTCTTGTGATTCTTGTTTGCTTAAACATCGTAACAATGGTCTGCTCAATGACTTTTTATACAATATTCCATCCAGTACTATATATCTGAAGGCTTTACTTCTCATTTTTTTGGCCAATTGTGAATCATCTGGTAGTATTCCTTGAGTCAAAAAGCTAAGAATATCTTATCGCCAATCACCTCGGATTGCACCAGTCGTAACAAAACATTCCTCTATAAATTCACATTGGCTAGATTCAGTAACAATTGAGGGATTTTATTGTAGCAAAATCCAAGGATATTCTTCCTTGTAAGCAATGTTTGCTAAAGAATCAGCCACCATGTTACTCCCTTACCCAATATATGCCACAACAACGTTGTCAAATAGAAGCATTAAATTCCGAAGTTCCCGAAGATATAAAATCAAACAATTTTTTCTTGCTTCGGAAAATCCAGATACCTGATTTGCTAACAATTGAGAATCTGTTTCCAAGCGCACTGAAGTTGCCCCACAATTTTTTCCCAATCTTAAACCTGCCAAAGCAGCTTCGTATTCAGCTTCATTATTCGAAGCATGAAAACCGAATTTAATAGATTCAATCATTGTCTCTCCCGTTTGAGTTATTAACTGAACCCCAGAACTGCACCCTGAAACACTAGACCCTCCATCTGTTCGGACAACCCACATCGAATCAATTGGTATGGCTTCTTTACTTTCTTCCTCATCTGATCGGCTTGAATGGAATTCAACAAAAAATCTGCCAATGCTTGCGCCTTTATTGATGTTCGAGGTGTAAAAAAAATATCATAGTCCCCCAACTCCACTGACCATTTGGTCATTCTCCCCGAAATATCAAGTCGTTGTAAAACATTTTTCAAAAGGAATGAAGTTCAGACTTCAATACTATGAGCTTGAAAATATAGACGCATCTTTCTAGCAGCAATCACCAGCGCTAATGCCATTTTTTCTAATTTCATATATCTCTTTTCTGCTACCACCAAACTTTTACAAATGTAATACACCGGCTTCAGAACTCCTGAATCTTCACTGATTAACACTGCACTCAGTACAAAATCTGATACCGCGATGTACAAAAATAACTTCTCCAAATTTCGAGGCTTTGACAAAATATCTGGTGATGACAACAAATTTTTGATATTTGTGAAAGCTGCTTCACATTCCGATGTCCATTCAAACCTGTTGGGTCCTCGTAAAACTTGAAAGAAAGGAAAGCATTTGTCCGAAAATCTTGAAATAAATCGATTAAGTGCTGCTAACCTTCCTGTCAGAATTTGCACGTCTTTGATAGACCGATGATAATTCATTGTTATCAAAGCTTTAAATTGTTCTGGGTCACCTTCTATTACTTTTTCACTGATGAAAAAACCCAAAACCTTCCCCGATCGAACTCCGAAGGTGCACTTCTCAGTATTTAATTTCAACCTAATTGCCCTTAAATTCAAAAAAGCTTCCTCTAAATCATCAAGATGCACTTCATCCTTTGAGTTTTTTACTACCATGTCATCTATATAAAACTCCATATTTCTTCCCATCTGAGTAGCAAAAGCTTTATCCATCAACCTCTGATAAGTGGCTCCAGCATTTTTCAATCTGAAGGGCATCACCCTATAACAATGCAAGCCCCTATCAGTTATAAAAGTTGTGCATTCTTGATCTTTTGGATCCATTTGGATTTGATTATATCCTGTAAATGCATCCATAAAAGTGAAAATTTTGTTGCCTAAGTAGAGTCAATCAACTGATCTATTCGAGGAACATGAAATGGATCTTTGGGACAAGCTTTATTCAAATCTGTAAAATCCACACACATTCTTCATTTCTCATTCTTCTTTTTTACCACCACCAAATTTGTCGTCTACAAAGGATACTGTGACTCCCTTATGTGTCCGACCTTAAATAATCGATCCACTTCAGCAACAATCGCTTCTGATTTTTCCGAGGAAAACGCTCTTCAATTCTGAATAACCGACTTAACCTTCGGATCTATAGCCAAGCTATGACGAATTATCTCAATTGGCACTCCTGTTACATCTTATGTCCTCCAAGCAAAGACATCCAAATTTTGAGGTAAAAAATCAAGCAGTTGTTGACGTAGATCGGGGTCAATAAAGTTCAAATTCAAAGTATATTGCCTTCCGAAAACGTAAACTCCTCTATCTCTTCGCTTTCCGTTAAAGACTCTGGGGTTTCCCTCGGATTGTCAACCCTTTCTTTCAAATCCGAGTGTACCCCTTCTAATTTCTATTCACGCATTAAATCTCCACTACTGGACCATCAGATCCGAAGTGCAGTGGCATAGCATTCCCTCGCAACCTTCTGATCGCCTCGAACGACCCCAACTCTATCTCCAACCACATATTTAAAACACTGATGAACTGTAGACACAACCTCATGCATTCTTGAAAGCCATTATCTTCCAAAAATAGCATTATAACTTGTAGAACAGTCCACCATCACAAAACGTACCTCGACCTTTTTCTTAAATGATCCTTTTCCCCAAAATCACTTCACCCTCAAATTCTCCAACAACACAAGCTGTTACACCCATGAATCCAATAATCGTTCAATCCGATTGAGAAATCCGAGGTGGATTTAACATTCTATCATAGGTGGATTTAAAAAGAACATTAGCAGAACTGCCAGTGTCAATCAACACACGTCGAATTTCGACGCCAGCCACCTCTGCTCCAATAACCACAACATCTTCATATGGTCCTGCAGTACCTCACAGATCATCTTCATCAAACAAAATGAAGGGAATATATTTCTTTTCATACAAGTGCGTAGACATTTTCCTTTCAATTTGAGTTGTCAAGTTGACAATGGTTTGGTTTATTTTGGGCTAGGGGTAAATTTGTAAAGTGTTTTGTAAAGTATTTTGAGTATTAAGTGTTTGGTATAAAGTAGTGAGAGATTTGAGCAGCCTGGTTGTATTAAATGTTCATTACCTTCATTAAAGAAACTGGTTGAGGTATTTATACCCTTAATTAAGAACCCATGGGCTTATGGGTCAAGTTATGAAACCAGGTCAAGTTCAAAGACCCATTAATCTTTTAAGCGGGTTAGCACATAGCTTAGTCAAAAGGTGTTTAGATGTTTTTACTTTTATATTGTCCAGATAGTTCAGTGGTATGTTTTTATCCGAATTTCCCTTGTCCGGATAGCATAGTGAGTTGTGACTGGATAATCCCAACTCATCAGACAACATGCCTCTTCCTCGAACTATCTGAATTACCATTCATCCAATCGCCTCCGAAAATAGCTAAAAATTCAAAAAACTTACAAAGCTCCCGCACACGTCCCTTTTCTATAGGCTCTTCGACCGACATCAGAAGCAATTTGTTCGGATATTTTTCCACATACTCAGAACAAGCATCAAAAGGCTCGGTCTTTGAATCCAAAATCATCAAATTCTCAGCTGGTGGTGCAGCCTTCAAAGTTGATGCACCATTGTTTTTCGATGCGCTCCCTTGCGACTTCACATAAGTCAGGAGCTTCCCATTTTCAATCAAAAATTGAATCTCTTTCTTCAAACCAATGCAATCATTTGTATCATGCCCAATATCCTCATGATATCTGCAAAACTTGTTATTTTCTTTCCTCCATTGGCCTACTAATTGAGGCTGGCTTCCTAAAATTTACGAAGCTCTTGGTCTTATTCCAGATTACAGAAAACTTTTCTGTCAGATCAGCATAGTATTCTAGTTTGACCCATGTGGTCTAGGTCTGTTGTAATTTTTAGATAGAGCTTGATGTGAATTAACACCAGTTTTAGGACGAAAATTGTTGTTCTTTTGTATCGACTGCTGATTACCATTTCCATTTCCATTCGAAGGCTTCCCTTGATTATTGGTTGCCTGTCTAGAATTCTTCGGAGTGCTAACTGGTCCACCTCGGCCTCTAGTCAACTCCTCCACTTTAATTTGATCCTCAACTTCAGCCATCAAAGCTCCAAAATTTAAGACTCTTCTCTTTGTCGTCTCATTAGCCAGATCCCCTGGCAATAACCCTTGGCGAAAAGCTGCCATCGCCACATTTTCCTCAAAGTTGTCCAAACTAGCTTTGGTCAAAACAAATCTCTTTGTATAATCCCTCAACTTTTCCCCAGGTGCCTGCTTGCACTAAATAATGATATCACCATTTGCTCTCATCTCTTTTCTTCCCACAAACTGCCTTCGAAATGCAGTATAAAAATATATAAAATTTGAAATGGACCCCCTCGGAATCCGATTGTACCACTTACGAGTTGTTCCCTTAAAAATATGTGAAAATGCACGACACACCAGCCGGTCGTCATCTTCGAAGTTCATCATATAGTTCTTGAATTTTTCCTTTGATCATCGGGATCCAGCATCCCATCAAACTTCTCGACCTTTGAAATGTTAAAACGCTTCGGAAGCGTCATGGAACGAATTTCACTTGTCAACGGATAATTTCTCCAATCGACATCTTGAACAAACTGATCGTATGTTCACATTGTAACATATAGATTTCAATCAGTTTCAGCATACTAATTCGAAGTATTTCCTTCGTACCATATAGAATGAGGAACATTATCCCTTTTAGATTTACTCTCCTTTTTATATTTCCTCGACTGATCTCTATCTGATTCCCCTTTCGAAGAACCTCTGTATCTCTTAGAACCCAAAGTCGAACTTTCGACCTTCTCGTCACTAGAGGTCAAATATTTCTCCTTATCTTTTTTCTCTTTACGAGACAAATATGGCTCTTTTGGAAACACACAATGTGTTTTTTTGTGCTCAGATTTAGCCCGTCGATCATCAAAAGATCGATCTGACTGACCTTCCATCTCAATCTTTTCCATTTCCTGTCTAACCTTGGATTTAAGAATTAATCTGGTCTAAGAGTTGGTTCATTTGTGCTTCAATATCAGATTAAGCTTGGATCGAAGATGATCCATCAGTTCTATTTTCATCCCTCTGTAAATCATCTTTCAAAGTTTCTATCGCTGACTGAAGCGTAGGATTATTCTCAAGATTCATCGTATTGATTTTGAACAGAAAATACAACAAGATTGTATCAATTTCAAACAGAATAAGCCACTGATGTTTCTTATTCAGTCCTCGGTGGAGTCACCAGTTTGATGAGTTAATATTTCGCTTTAGTAAATTGTTAAGAGAGAAATCTAGAGAGAGAAAGAGTTATAGAGTTTTTAGAGAGAGAAAGTTCAAGTACAAATGAGTTCCAGAGAAAAAGTGTTCAACCCTTTTATTGAATTAGCCTTGCCCTTTATATAGAGGATCCAAGACTTAGTCTCAAACTGAAATTTGTTACAAAATAGGACTAATTGTTGTTTAGTCCTTAACAATTATACATAGTTACAAATAATCTCTAAAAGTTACACCAATTACAATTGATGAGTCCGAATTCAGGATACTCCCCGGAAGGGTAGACCAATATAAATCTCTCCGGAAACCGGACAGACGCTGAAAACACAAATCGGACATGACTTTTGGACCGGACAGGTGACTTCGAACACTATAATCCTAAGGCTGTTCGAACTATGACTAAAGTACTAAAAAACCTAAACACTTCCTGACTAAGCTACCTGCCCTCTTGCTTAAAACTCATGGGTCTTTGAACATGACCCGGGTCCATTAAACATGACCCGAAAGCCCATAAGGGCCCAAATATCATACTATAAATACCCAACCACCAGCATTAACTATGGGTAACGAAAATTAACTGCTGCCAAGCTGCTTAATTATCTCTCCACCTTGAAACACCCATAGACCACCTTGAAACACCCATACACCACCTTGAAACACCCATACGTCACCGTGAAACTCCGCTTAAAATTACTAGCCTACCCCCAGGCTATTTTTATCCACACCAAATTGGCGACCACAGTGGGAGGAGAGAGGTGCCTGAATCAAGCATTCAAAACCTGCCAAGAATTTCTGTCCGAATGAATCCGGACAATCCAGAAGTACCACCAGTTCTGCTCGAAGTGGTGGGAGAGAATGATGAATACACTGTCGAAGAGCGTGACAGGTTGAGGGGTGAAATAGAAGCTCTGAGGGCTGAAAAGGCCAAGATGGGCATGAAAGAGAAATCCAAAGCGTCAGCTGCTCATCATACTGACAACCCCAAAGAGCCTGAGGCTTCAAAAACTCATGTGAGCACTAAAAAGACACATGCCAGTTCTAAAAAGTCTCACCGGTCCAAGCCTGTGGAGAGCTCTGACTCAAGCTCAGAATCTTCAAGTAGCTCTTCGGACAGTGAGGGAAATGAAAAGTCCTTGTCCTCCAGCAGTGATGAGGGTCGAACCAGGAAAAAGCAAAAGCAAGTTAAGAGATATTCGAGAAAAAGAGATCACCATGGAAGGATGAAAAGGCATATTGGAAAGGGGTCATCTCACCATCGGAGGTACACGGACAAGATGCTGATGGATCCCTTTGCTTTCCACGATGAGCCAGGTATCTTTGCAACTCCCAATGACGATACGATGTTCAGTCGTGGAAGGAATTGGAGGCAGTCTCCACTGTCTTCTAAAATCCTGTCCGGAAACTTCCCCAAGAGGTTTGACAGTACCAAGATGGAGAAGTACGATGGCAGTACTAATCCGGATAATCATCTGGAGAAATTCAAGAACTTCATGATGAACTTTGATGATGATGATAAACTACTGTGTAGGGCATTCTCCCAATCTTTTACGGGGAGTGCTCTGAAATGGTACAACAGCCTGCCTCAGGGTTGTATTAAAGACTTTGATACGTTTTGGGTGGCCTTTCGGAGGCAATTTGTGGGGAGTAAGGAGCTAAAGGGCAATGGAGACACAATAATCCATTGCGCCCAGGAGCCAAATGAGTCATTAAAGGAGTACATAAGTCGTTTTGTGAACACAAAAAATGGGTTGGCTGATTGCTTTGAACAGGTGGCAATAGCATCCCTAAGACAAGGCTTGAACCCAGGCAACCTGGCTGATTCGGTGACCAGAAAGAAGGCCATGAGCTGGGGAGGATTGCTAAATCAAGTTGGCAAGCAGATAAATGTTGATGAAACAAAAAAGACCAGGGTGCACAGACAGGTGAGATGCACCCCGGTAGCACCAACTCCAAATCAAAACCAGTCCGGGAATAAAGCCAGAGAAACCGGACAGGGGCATGGTAGGGCAAAAGCTCAGTCTCAACCAGCTGCTCCTGCTCAAAGTCAACAATCAAGAAACAAAAGAGGGCCATGGGTCCAACCGGAGTGGTTTGCAGAACTCAAAGAAAGTGTGGCTACCATTTTCGATAAAACAAAAGATGAAGTACACTACCGGAGACCAGCAACCTTGCAGTCTCCCAGAGAGCATCGAAACAATTCCTTTTGCCAATACCACAATGATATTGGCCATACCACTGATGATTGCATAGCATTGAAACAAGAGGTACAAAACTTGATTGAAAGGGGAAAGTTGGGTGCATACGTTAAAATAAGAGGAGGCAACAGGCCTGACAACGCTCACCGGGTTGGTCCGAGTAATGCTACCCCGGAGGGGGCTATGGTAATAGTTGAAAGGTTTGATGTGGAATCTGAATACTTGGATCCTGATCCAACACGAAATAAGGTGGGTGCCATAGAGGAGTATTCTAAGACGGTCTCCGGGCTCATTAAATTCTTCGAGTCACTAACAATTTTCGGAGGGGACACAATGACTGCTCCTACTGCTTCTTCAAGAAAGAGGCATGTTCATAATTTAGCCTCCCAGCTAGAAGGAGGCATGACATCCTATCAATCTCCAAACTCATTCCCATTCATAGTCTTCGATGAGGATGATTTGAGAGATATTGCTGGCCCTCGTGAGGATGCTGTTGTCATAGGAGCATCTATAGGGGGCAATGAGATAAGGCGAATTTTGGTGGATACTGGAAGCTCTGCCAATATCCTTTTTCTAGACACTTACAAGAAAATGAAAAATCCAGCTGTGATTCAAAAGTCGGACAGGTCAATCGTGGGCTTCACGGGCAGCTCAGCCGATGTGATCGGGGAGTTTGAAGAAGAAGTGTTGTTGGGCAGGGGCCCTTTCAAGAAAATGGTTAGAATACTCTTCATTGTGGTGGATTGTCCCACTTGCTACAATGCTATTCTAGGGAGATCTTGGCTCTCTAGGATGCATGCAGTGGCTTCGATAGTCCATCAGTGTTTAAAATATGTTGTTCAGGGACAGGTTGGGGTTGTCCGGAGCAGCCAAAAGGTTGCAAGAGAATGCTATGCCACTGCCTTGGCTCCACGAACACTGGGGGCAGTCCGTATAAGTGATCAATAGCAGTTTGAGGGCCTTTCTGGGGGTGAGGGTGAAATTGATGACCCCAGAGAGACCCCTGGAGTGTTGATTCCAATCGAAGAGGTTGAAACACACTACTTGGAAGAAGGAAAAAGTGTCAAGATAGGCTCCAAAATGCCACCGATCTTGAAAGAAGAGATGCTGAAATTCTTGAAAGACCATCAGCATGTTTTTGCTTGGTGCAACGCTGATGTTACTGGAGTTCCATCGGAGGTCATTTCCCATCACCTATCTGTCCGGAGAGATGTGGCACCAGTAGTACAAAAGAGGAGAGCTTTCTCGAAAGAAAAGGCTGATGTCATAGTACAAGAGGTTGACAGACTCACAAAGATGGGGCACATTAAAGAATCTCAATACCCTTTATGGACTGCCAATCCTGTCCTGGTGAGAAAGAAGAATGGCAAATGGCGTATGTGCATTGACTTCACAGACCTCAATAGAGCTTGCCCAAAAGACTTGTATCCGGTCCCCCGGATAGATCAGTTAGTAGACTCTACTTCTGGGAACAAGCTACTCTCCTTCATGGATGCCTTCTCCGGGTACAATCAGATCCAAGTAGATCCAACAGATCAAGAGCATACCACGTTTGTCACTGATAGGGGTCTCCATTGCTACAGGGTGATGCCCTTTGGCTTGAAAAATGCTGGGGCTACTTATCAAAGGTTAGTCAACAAGGCATTTGCTGATCAAATTGGAAGAAATATGGAGGTTTATATTGACGATATGATGGTGAAAAGCGTGGATGAGCAGTTGCACCTATCCGACCTCCAGGAAACTTTTTCCAACTTGGCCAAGGTAAATTTAAAACTAAACCCTGAAAAGTGTGTGTTCGGAGTGCAGTCCGGGAAGTTCTTAGGGTATATCATAAGTGAGCATGGAACACAGCCCGACCCGGACCAACTCAATGCCTTGTTCCAAATGGAGCCTCCTCGAAACATTAAAGAAGTACAGCGATTAACAGGGAGATTGGCTGCCTTGAACAGATTCATCTCCAGGTCTTCGGACAGGTGTGCTCCTTTCTTTCAAACTTTGAAGGGTGCAAAGGGGTTTTAATGGACACCACAGTGTGATGAAGCATTCAATGAAATCAAGAAACATCTTTCCTCTCCCAAAACTCTGTTCAAACCAGTTGATGGGGAGACTCTCTTTGTGTATTTGGCTGTTTCAAGTTGTGCCATCAGTGCAGTGCTAGTAAGAGAGGTCGATGGGCATCCTCACCCAGTGTATTACATCAGCAAAAGCTTGATTGATGCTGAGAGGCGTTACTTGAAACTCGAAAAACTGGCATTGGCTTTGGTAATAGCTGCAAGAAAAATGAGGCCCTATTTCCAGGCTCATCCTATTGTCGTCCGGACATCTTTCCCTTTAAAGAATGTCCTTCAAAAAGCAGACATTTCAAGCAGAATGACAAAGTGGTCAGTAGAGTTGGGGGACTTCGACATAGACTTTGCTCCCCGAACAGCAGTAAAAGCTCAAGCTGTGGCTGATTTCCTGGTTGAATTCCACTCTGATAGGGATTCAGAACAACCTACTGATTCAAAGGACAAGAAAGTGTGGATTGTCCGAACAGACGGAGGATCTAGTACCATGGGATCTGGAGCAGGAATATGTCTCACTTCCCCGTACAGGGACAACATGTACCAAGCTATTTGTTTTGCTTTCAGGGCATCTAATAATGAGTCCGAGTACGAAGCAGCTATAGCTGGGTTAAAATTGGCCTACATCTGTGGAGCTAAAAGGGTCAAGCTACTCAGCGACTCCCAGTTGCTTGTCCACCATGCCTTGGGCCTATCAGAGGCTAGAAAGGAGCAATTGGTCAAATATTTACTCCTCCTCAAGAATGAAGCATTAAAGTTTAAAACTGTTGTCTTTGAGCATATTCCCCGGGCAGAAAATGAGCTAGCAGACTCACTAGCAACGATAGCATATACGGAGTCCTACCCATGGATCCATGTGCTGGAAAGCCCTTCTATTCAACTCGATAAAGGTGAAAAAGAGGAAGTCTATGAAATACAAGTAAATCAGCCTCAAGACTGGAGGTCTCCTCTTATACAATATCTGTCCGATGGTATCGTGCCCTTGAATAAATCACAAGCCAGAACGTTGAAGCACAGGGCTCGTGGTTTCCTTATGTTAAGAGAAGTGTTGTACAAAAAATCCTATAGCAAACCTCTCCTACGTTGTTTAGGGGATCATGAGTCACAAATGGCTCTCTCTGAATTGCATGATGGTGAGGGATCAGCCCATTGTGGATTTAGAGCTTTAACAAGAAGAGTGCTACTCTCCGGATACTACTGGCCATCGATTATGAAAGATGCTAAGGAGCTGGTAAGAAGGTATGACCCATGCCAAAGGTACAGCAATGAAATTCATGTACCAGCCATTCCTTTGGAATCAATTTCTGAGCCCATCCCTTTTGCTCGATGGGGATTGGACTTAGTTGGGCCACTCCCTGTGGCGTCCGGAGGGCGTAAAACTATAATTGTAGCCATTGACTACTTCTCAAAGTGGATAGAAGCAGCTCCCTTGGCAGGGACAACCTCAAAAGCTGTCATAAAATTCATTCTGTCCAACATATGTTGCAGATTTGGTGTCCCCCAGAAAATAACGACAGACAATGGGCCACAGTTTGACAATAGAGAGATGGAAAGCTTTTGTGCCTCAAGAGGTATTCAGTACTGCTTTTCTTCACCTTTCCACCCACAAGCCAATGGGCAAGTTGAAGTGGCTAATAGAACAATACTGTCCGGTTTAAAGAAAAATTTGGAAGGGGCTGTTGGGAAGTGGCCTAGTTATCTACAAGAAGTCTTGTGGGCCTACCGGACAACACCTGGGGCTGCAACACAAGAATCCCCTTTTGCCTTGGTCTATGGAATGGATGCAGTAGCCCCCCATAGAGAAGACACTCCCCTCCTTTCGTGTTCATAACTTCTCCGGACAGGCTAATGAGATGGCAATTAGAAATCAGCTTGATTTGATCGAAGAAAGACGGGTTAAAGCTCATCTTAGAATGGCACACTATCAGGGCTTGATGAGAAGCAGGTTTGCTTCTAAAGTTAAAAGAATAGATTTTCAACCAGGAGATAAAGTATTAAGGAAAGTTTTCTTGCATACCAAGGAAAAGCTCTTCGGAAAACTGGCCCCAACTTGGGAGGGTCCGTATACTGTGGTTGAAAGAATCAAGCTTGGGACCTATTGGTTGGAAGACAAAGATGGCAGGTTTTTAACTCACCCTTGGAATATTGAACACCTTCGAATGTACTTGGAATAACACTTGTGTAAATATTTACTTGTTTAAACATCCATGTAAATATTTGGGGGCATACCTTCCCCTCTTCGGTGGCACGGAGAGCTTTCAATGAAATTTGATGCCTTCTTCAATAATTTTCTAAGTATTTTCAAAATTCTGTTTCTTGTCATAGTACCCAGACTGAAAGGTCTAAGGG
The DNA here is from genome assembly GCA_036936605.1 of Limnanthes douglasii subsp. nivea. Taxonomy (NCBI): domain Eukaryota; kingdom Viridiplantae; phylum Streptophyta; class Magnoliopsida; order Brassicales; family Limnanthaceae; genus Limnanthes; species Limnanthes douglasii. The sequence continues at coordinate 302,916,228 of JAUPFV010000002.1, read as the reverse complement.
CTATTTAAACTCTAGCCGGAGAATCTAAACACTCTCACAGTGCCATAATTCAAAGCTACTTAAATTCTAGCTATCTAAAGTAAAACAAATAATAAAAGAAGAAGATGGTTGAGCAAAATAAAACATTCATTCAATAACTTAAAACTGCCTTGGCCTTCCAAGGACTTTTTGAACAAGTTTGGACACAGTACAAAAAATCTGTCCGAATAATACGGACACCATCACAAAAAGAGTGCCTTGGCCTTCCAATGACTTTAGTTCGAATAAAAGATAAACAAAATAAATTATAAATTAAGGTTGAGCCTTTGAAGATGGCTCACCCTCGTTTGCTTTCTTGTCCTTGATGTCGCTCTTCTCTTCAACTATTTTCTTGCCTTTGGGATCAATTTCTTCTTCACCTGGGCTCTCTCCGGTTTCCTCTTCATTATCAGATGAGGAGTCACTGGAATATCCCTCATCAACCATAGTATGATATGGAAGGTCATCATCATCCACATAGCGCCATAATCCCCCTAGTCTCCTCTTCGGGAATTTCTCGTGAAACAGGAGAACCATATCAGACTTCACCCTTTGGATCATTAGCTCCTCGCTTTGGATCATCTCCCTGGCATAGGCGTTGATCTTGGCCTTGATTGTGGCCTCTTGATCCCTCACCAAAACAGCCTTCTCTTCAGCAGCCTGAGTCACTGCATTTTCCAAAGCGATCTTGTCAGTAGTCAGGTTGGTGATGAGCTTTTCCTTTTCAGTGACCTCTCCCCTCGAAGCGGTAAGATCTTTCTCCATACCGGACAGTTTAGCCTGGAGATCTCTTATGGTTTCTTCCAAAGAAGCAACTTTTGTGTTGTTTTCATTTTGATTCTTCTTTAGCTGTTCGTTTGCCTCCTTAAGAAAATCCACCTTAGTAGCAGCAGTCCAGAGGTCATCGGACAGCTTCTCCTTCTCAGACTTGAGGTCTTTGATGGTGTCTGCCTGACTTCGGACTTGCCTTTCCAAAGTAAGTACTGGCTGCACATTGCTAAGGAGAGAATGGGCTATAACATCCCTCTAACTGGAAACCATAAAAGTTTTACCGTTGAAATTAACTGTGTTGGAACTGCTCGGAGGGATGTAGGGCCCTGCAAACTTGTCCCTAGGCAGGCCAAGGAAGTATTCACCAAGACCACCCAGACCGGTGATGTCCACTTCATCCAAGTTAAGCTCTCCCCCCTCAACTTCATCTGTATGGAATTCCCTTGGAATCTCTTCTTGAAAGTCTCTTGGGATCTCTTCGGCCAATGTTGGGTCAGTAGGGAAAGAGGGCTCCGGGTCCTAGAGAGCAACCTCGTCCCCTTGGGAAGTCTTCTTCTTCTTGGCCTCCCTATCAACACCTTCACTTGTTTGCTTACGAGTCCTCTTGGAAGCCCTCAGAGGTTTTGGGAGGTTCACTTCCTGCTTCTCGCTCTCCTGCTCCACCACTTGTAAAAGGGATGCATCAATTTGAACCTGTGCTAATCCCTCAGTGTCTGTTGGGGCCTCCTTCTCATTGTCACCTGCTATCTTCCTGCCTTTCTTCTTCTTGCCCTTCATTTTGCTTGGGGCTTTGGCCCGGGAAGGCAGGAAGAGAGTCCCATCCAGTTCATGGGACCTTCTCAGCACGATGTCTTCATCAGGTTGGGTGGAGAACTCCTCCCAAGTTAGATCTCTTCGACCTGTGGTGTTCCACAGGTGAGACCTTGCTAGGTTCCCAGGAGTGAAGGCCTTATGGAACCGGTTCTCCCAGTTCTCAGCAGCCCATGCATTGATTTTGCCACAGGTAGTCTGTCCGGCCTTCAGGTAGTCCCCGAACTCCTTTGGCAGCTCTGTTAAAACAAAAGAAAAATTGGTTGGTGTAAACTTAACTTAAAAAAAAGATTCGAACAGAAACGGGAAACTTACGGTCACTCCTCCACCTGCCCCTGAGAAGGCTTGGATTCTCTCCGGCCTTGATTCTCTTGCCATTTTCCCATGAGCCACTGACAAACAAGAATTGGCTTCTCCATTTACTCTCCGATTCCAGGAGATCGTCAACAGCTTTAAGATCGTTCCCCATGTTGAAATGGTAGAAGGGGAACTGATGATGCTTGCACAAGTTAGTCACTACAGCGAACTCTTCCATAGGAAGAGGGATCCCTGATAACCTAGATGCCATAATACATAACATTAAGGTGAACCAACCATTGGGGCTTAGCTGTGATGGGCAGAGCTTGACCAAGTGAAAGTAGCGCACTATTTCCGGGTCCAGTGGGAACCTAAGTCCCCAGTTGAATAGCTCCGTAAAGAAGACTATTTCATTCCTTTTGCAGTCCATCGGGGTCTCCGGATCGATGGGAATCCTTATCTTTACGTTCTCCGGGATCCCCCACTTTGTGCGCATTCTACCCAGATCAGAGGTATGGATGAATGCATACTTGGTCTTCTGCAAGGCCAAGAGATACTTGAGCTCCACTTTATGAAAGCATGGCCCCACTTTCCCTTCAAGGCTCTCCAGCAGGTCCGGATGCCTCAGATATAAGTTCTCTTTGCCCTTCTTGGCAACAACAATAGCAGTATCAGCCTGTCCGGAGGACTCGGACTCAAATCTAACCTCCTCAGTGGAGTCCTCCAACCTCTCCTCCATAATTGTTGGGGGAACTTCTGTAGAAGTAGTCCGGGGAGGGTTAAAGCTTGGCATAGCTGACCCTCCGGACCATTGACTGTCCGTATTTATTCGACTTCTCACCTCAATTTGAGTTTCTGAAGCAGAAGATTCTTTGGGGGGTAGTGGCCTGCTGGCTTCCAGACCGGACGACCTCTCCCGGGGAGCTCTGATGGGTGCCCCAGACCCAGATTCACTATTTTTTGCCCCCGATTTCGAGGGAGTGTTTTTAGAGGTTAGCCCTTTGACTAACTGGCTTGGCCTTTTCATAACTAACTTGTCCGGGGAGTGGTCAGAGTCAGACCCCATGGCAATGAAAGAAGATTTTTTCCTAACACTCGTGGCAGTAACTCTCGGTTCAACAGCAGGGATCGACTCTTGAACTGAGGAGCCAGATACTATGGGAGAGAGAGTAGATTGAAAAAGCTTTTTAGGCTTGGTACCTTTGGAAGAAGATGAGCCTCTATCAGATTCTGCGATTGAAGAGGCTGGTTTCTCAACAGGCGACGATGGTAGCCCTGCTGCAAGTCGTTTTTCCTTCTCGACTCTTTGTGCTTTCTCCAACTCCGAGAGGTTAAGCCAGCCGCCTTTGATCAGTGCTGTTCTTGCTGTAAACATAAACAGCCAAGGAAATTTTTGAAGTTCTAGAGAGATAAAGCTCTGGGTAAAATTTCAGAGTGAAATTTGAAAGAGATAATGAGACAGTGAAAAGTGAATTAGAATTTATAGTAAATGTGAAAAAAGGAGTTGATTCCTAGGAGAATCCGAAAAGTTGGGCAATGATTAAAAGACGGCGCTGATGTCATTAATGGCATTTAAAAGGGGTAACTTGTTCGAGAAAGTGGTGCGAAGTTCAAGGTGAAAAAACGGCTGAAGTGACCAATCAGAGAGTGACACGTGTCCCATTAACTCTGGCAAGAACAGTTTGGAATTCGTAACGTTCGATCTGTTCGGGTTTATCCACAACTCTCTTCGAATTGAGAACCACTTCCTAAATCGGACTCTTTTTTCAGTTCTTTGATAAGGACACTTATTCAAACACCTAAAAAAGGGGCTCCTGATGAGTCCGAATTCAGGATACTCCCCGGAAGGGTAGACCAATATAAATCTCTTCGGAAACCGGACAGACGCTGAAAACACAAATCGGACATGACTTTTGGACCGGACAGGTGACTTCGAACACTATAATCCTAAGGCTGTTCGAACTATGACTAAAGTACTAAAAAACCTAAACACTTCCTGACTAAGCTACCTGCCCTCTTGCTTAAAACTCATGGGTCTTTGAACATGACCTGGGTCCATTAAACATGACCCGAAAGCCCATAAGGGCCCAAATATCATACTATAAATACCCAACCACCAGCATTAACTATGGGTAACAAAAATTAACTGCTGCCAAGCTGCTTAATTATCTCTCCACCTTGAAACGCCCATACACCACCTTGAAACACCCATACACCACCTTGAAACACCCATACGTCACCGTGAAACTCCGCTTAAAATTACTAGCCTACCCCCAGGCTATTTTTATCCACACCAACAATTTAAGGACAAAACTTACATTACTCATAATTAAATCCTTAAATTTACATTATTTAAACTTAACCCTCAAAATCATACTTCCATATCATTAAGGAAGTCATTAAATAAGTTATTTGGCTAGAGGGATTGTTGAGTGAACTCACTAGTGGGGGCAAGATGTGGTTATATTATGTGATAATACTAGTGCACTTTATTTATTGAACAATCTGAAGTTCTATGAGTGAACTAAACATGTAAATATCAAGTTGAAATTTATCCGAGACGTGGCTGAGTGAGAGAATTCGAAGGTGGCTAATATTTTTAGCAAAGAAAACCTTTCAGATGCTCTAACCAATGTATTGGAAATTTCAAAGTTTAGGAACTATATTAGAATTATTCAATTCTGTAATACATGTGAGCTAATCTTTAAAGAGTAGAGATTTGGGTACAATAGATGTTATAGTTACTATAAGCTTAGGTGGATAATTATTAGGCGAAGGTTAGAAGTAACTAGTGAACATATGTACTTTTAAATGAATAAATAGGGCAAAGATAAATCGGCCGATGACATGTATAGGTAGGAACAATTGGATTCTCTGAAGATAGATTTGTGGTCAAGACTTAGATGCAAATACATTTATTTAGACCTAAGGCAATTTTGGCAGACAACATACAATTTTTTTTCAATTGATTTGAAGACCTGGTCGATGATGTAGGGATTGAGCCAATACATTATGTTGATGTCATATCTAATATCATAGTGTTGATTCATTTGATTCAAATCTGCTAAGACTGTCAACTACTTCATGGAACGATGCTTCAAATGATGTTGGGCGTAAGTTCTTGATTAAAGCTTCTTTTATTGGTGGTGTTTTCGTATTTAATTGGGCCTCCTATCAAATTGTTCTTCTTATACTAATTAGACTTTCTATTAATTGAAATTTCTAATTAATTTGTTTTCTTATAATCTGGATTCCTTATTCATTAGGTTACATAATTTATGATTGGGTTTATTACAAACCATTGAATAATGAGATCTAACGTGGAGAATATTTTGGAGAATTAGGGTTTTCCCTAACTCTATAAATAGAAGAAGAAACAAAACTCTAGGGTTTGTGATATGACGGAAACAACAAGTGACTTTTGATAAGATTTCGTGTACGTTTTAAGTAATAAAAATATCTAGGTATTTTAGAGAGAGAATTGAGGTGAAAGACAAGCACATAATATAGATTTTTGTGAATTACGTCATTTTTGTGTCACCAGTAGTCCCTTGACTTTAGGTCAAACCCCAAACTTAGTTCGCGATATTAAATCACCCACCTACCCTTATAATTTCCAGCTTGACATTAAGAATTTTGTATGTTTATCCAGGTGGCATTATTTAGCCAACATGAAATATTTTTTCACCGTAGACCTTTATAACATTATCAATCGGCCGCGTTACATTATATCTTAATTAATTTAATTTATTTATTAAAATACATAAACAAAATCTAAACCCTATATATTTTTCTCCCTAAATAGACTAACTATACTCTTTTCGAATTCCAATCCCTAGATTTTCTCCTCTTCCCTCTCCCTTGTTCTAAATCAAATCCCAAAATTAAACCCTAATCTAAACCCTAATCTATACCCAAATCGAAACACAACCCTAAATCATCTTTTTTAATTACAGTCTGCACTCCCTGTTGCTAGCCCTAATTTGTGACAACAGTAAACGCGATTCAACAATGAAGAAGGGTTCGAGAAAGAAACAGAAGAAGGTCAAAATCAAATTGGATTTCTATAAAGAATATACAGGTATTTAATTTGTTTCCATATTTGTCTGATTGATGTATCGTTTTAGTTTTTAAAATAAGAATGCATCGAGTTTTATTACTTCATTGTGTTTCCATGATAAATGTATTATGTGTTACATTTTGATATAGTTGGAAGATTGATGGTTAAATGCATCGAGTTTTTTTGCTGTTTGCTTACTGTAATTAGGTTGCTTCTGGTTTTGCCTTTACTTCTGTGTTTCATTATTTGGTTTTTATTGTTTTACTCTGTTTTTTTTCCGCATTGGACTAGACAGATGGTTGCTGTTTGTTTTTGCTGCATTAGGGATGTTTGTTGCTGCATTAGATATGCAGTAGGGTATAGATTGAGTGTTGTTGTTGCAGTGATCTAGTTAATTGTTGCTGTTTGAGTGTTCTTATTTGAATGTTGTTGTTTGAGTGTTACTGTTGCAGTGGAAGTCATTTGTTATTGTTGAGTGATTGTTGCTAAAATAGGTTTTGTGATATTTGCAGGTATCAATCGTGAATTATTCACCATGGTAGTACGTCACGGTGGTAAATTTATATGAGGAAAACGACATCGTACCATATAGGGGTGGTAAGGAGACATTAGTCGATAATGTGAACCCCGACAAGATGTCACTAATCTATCTAAGCGAGCACATTTACATGACGTGCTCGCCTGAACAAAAGTTTAGTGTGTTGAATTTTGCGTACCAATTGTCGTCGCGCAATGATGATAAGGGTTTGGTTAATGTCTCTAGTGATGCAGATGCACTGGAGATGTGCAAGCTGGTAGACAAGCGCAGGTTGGCATTGCTGGTATCTGTTAGTCTAGTAGTTAACTAGTTATAATTAATAGAGTACTGTATGATTGCAAGAAACTACTGGAAACTGGGTGCCGACAAGGGAAATGCCTCAATTCAAAGAGGCTGCTAGAGTGGAAAATGAGAAATGGAATAGACCAAGACGAGTCCCGAATTCATCTGCTGGTGGGTGTTCATCTGCTGCACCAGATGATACTTCTAGGATTGTCTTGTGTATAGAATATTGAACACTAGAAATTAATTTTTTGGTTCTAGAGTAGACTATTTTTGGTCAGTTTTTGTTAACAATTATAAGTCTGAACTCTAATGGTGTTGTTGTTAATAGGTGTTTATAGCCTTGTCTAATTTTTTGTATTATCTATTGATAATGTATTCTATTGAAATATGATGTAAGCTTGACTAATTATGAATGAAATTTTAAGGTTTTTTTAATCAAAATTTAGCAGTGTTAGTACTACTCTAATTTGTAGATTTGCAAATAGTCCATTAATAAACTAGTTCACAAGCTAAAACAAATTCTAATTCCATCTCAACAATGTTGAGACAACAACAGTTCTAATACTAATAAAATGACTTCTCCAAACCAAAGAAAGAACACTACTGATAATATTACTTCTCCAAACCAGTTCTTACATTGCGTATCAAACCAAAAACTACATTGCTGTAAATTAGTTCTTCACAAGACTAATAAAAAAACAGACAAGAAATGCAGCAAAACAACATCAATAAATTAATTTGGTCTTCGGACTACCATTCTCAGCTTCAATCTTGAGTATCTTTTTCTTCAACGACATAATTAATTCTTTGGAATGATGAGGAACTCGTGAATCCACCCACTCAAAAACCCCACATTTTCCTTCAATACGCTGTAAAATTAAATCGATTTAGGGTTTTAAAAAACTAGGGTTCTAAACAAAGATTAGGGTTTTAGAAGATTTAGCTTAAATTAAACTTACGTGATAGTTTATGCATCCATAAAATCTCCACCCTGGTTAGATTCTGTCCACGAGGTACAAATTACCAAAGGTTTCCCACAAAAGCATCTCGATACCGAATCTCCATTTTTTTATAAGGGAAAGAGGTAGAGCTAGTAGACACTAATGGAGGATGTGGATGAATTATTTTTAATGGTTTTAGGAAACGAATTGAAGAGAAGGACAAAAGAACAAGAAGAAAGCAGAAAGAAGGAGAGAGGAGAAAACATTCGAGTTTGAGGAAGAAGAATTAAGCGTATGTCTATAAGGGCTTTGAATTATTTATTTAATTAAATTAAATGAAACAATGACACATAGGATGTAGTAACATGTGCCACGTATTTAAAATTTGCCATCTCACCAACAGCTATGCCTAAAGTCGTACCTAAAGTCAAGGGATTACTAGTAACACAAAAAACTCGGGAGTATGGTGACAGGTGCCAGCATCTGGTGGATCAGAGGATCCTCTGGACTAACCTTATCCAAACGCGATAGTCCAGAGACTGCCAATTTTAAATCCAAACTCGGGAGTATATAAATTTATTTTATTCTCCACCGTTATAGTGGTAGTTACAAATATTTGAACAAATAACAATTTTAAATCAATGTTATTATATAGAACACAACATTGATTAACTAATTTCAAAACTATTACTTTGTATCTATCAAAATTATTGCGCACCTCATTCCCAAACATCTAGGATCATTCATAATTATACTTAAATTTTTATAAATTTTTTGTGTAAATTCTATATACCAAACGCATCTAAATTTCCCAAAAACTAACCAACCAATGTCTCTCTCCACTAAGATTATCTAAAAACACTCTCATAACCAGAACATTGATAAGTTTGTCATATTTTACAAACATATTAGAGATCATTATTCTCTCAGCTACCACCATATTTTTTGAACGTGAACCTCGCTTACCCATCTTAAATACTCTTCAATAGTCATTTATGTTGCGATAAATCCCTCTCAGATCTTAATATTCTTCTACTTCATGATGAAGATGTTTCGTCGACATCGGTTTGGCTTTTTTAGACTTTTTGACTTTTGGAGCCATTAGACATTTAGATTGATAAAAGAATATTTGAACTGTAGAGATTTGTAAGAGGATTATGAAGATAGTTGTGAGAGTAATGAACAAAAACTAGGGTATATATATATTTACGGTTAAAAAACGGATATTTGATTGGCCAAATCGAATATCTGATTTGGCAATGGCTAGTTTGAAAATAAATGTGCAAATTCGATGTTTGATTTGATCATTTCAAAAACATCTTTGTAAATTGGATATCCAATTTGATCCGGAATTTTATTTATTTTATTTTATATGATTTGTTTCTCTATGAATACATGAGAAACTCATCAAATTCTTATTTACCTCTCAAATCATCTCTCAAACAATATTTTTTTTTCCAGAAATTCTCAAAACCAATTACTATTATAGTCTCTCAAACCACTCTTTAATTGTTTTTCTACAATATTTGATCAAATTTTGTAATCGGTCAACTAAATCAAGTTTTCTCGGTGAATGAGAATCATTGTTGATTTAAGTATTTGGTATACTCTTCCATTTTATTTATTTATGATATTGTTTGATATTTGTTTTAATTATTATATTTTTCATACTTTAAGAAAATACCCAATCATTTTACTAATTTTTCCATACTTAAAAAAAAACATATTTAAAATGACATCAAAATGAGGAAATGTCCCGATTAAGCGTGGTTGTGGTGCTGATATCCAACCACATCCTATGGTTAATCCTGACCTAATTGTTTCATGGCATGCATGATCTTGTGGATACTGGTATATAACCCTACACTTTGAAACACATTCTTCATGTGTTAACTTCGATATATCTGGTAATACAGTGGTATGAAGAGTTGGAAGCAAACATCTTAGGCATAAACATTTTACTGAAAATCTTACTGAAAATTCTGATAAGTGTAATCATTATGGAAAAACAAATTACAACATTGGGGTTATGTTAAAAGACTTAGCTACGCATAACTATTTTTATCCCTCTAAAATTTATGAAGAAGGGAATACATCCATAAATCCTCAAATAGGTAATTTGTTTAATCAAAATATATATAGGGAACAAACAATGATATGTTTTTGGTATTTCACAATCGTTCGGTTTTGGTAGAAATTTTAGATATATTTATTGGATGCGTAGTGGGGTAAACCTAAAAGTCACATGCATCCCACATACCTATCTATGAGATTATAAATTTTTAAATATTATACAAATAAAAAACTAATTATTTATGATATTATGTTAGCTTTTCCATAAAATATTTCCCTGACTAATGATTCAACGACATCCATTGAGTTTGATATGATGTATGTTACTTTACATTTGATAGATTCTGAATGGGTACTTTAAAGAATAATTATATGTTTTCAATCTATGGCAAGCACATCGTTGTTATATATATTTCTTTTGATAATACATTTGCAAACGGGAGGGCTATTGAGTATCCTAAAAATGATTGTAAACATGTATGTCCTAAAATATTTCTAACTATATGTTAAGTTATATACTTTAATTGATTACAAAAAATGGAATAAGTATAGTAAAGGAATATACCGATCCTATTAAACATGGGTACCTACTATGCTCCACTTCGGATCTTAAAAAAGAATTGGGACAAAATTACTCAGGTTACTAGAAAGATATACAAAAAATAGTTTTAGATATCGAAACTAGATAGAAGTCTACATATTATCTTCTTGCACTTGCTTATACATATAGAAATGAGCTTACAACGCTTTATAATAGACATAATTGTAATACAACTCTTGAGATAAAAAATATAATTTATTGTGTTTCATGTTAAGCTTTTTGAGGTTGTTTAATTATGAAACTAAAACGTTTTGCTACGCAATATTCCTAACATTCATTTGACCCTTCATGAAATTACTAATATTTACATACATATGAATAAATATATGGATAAGAGTGTCTGTCACGACATGGTGCCCGATATAGAAGCAAAATTTATTTAGTATTTTCATCACATCTCATACGCTTATATTATTGGGTGTATTTTTATTTTTTTTCGAAAGCGATCGAGTATTTCCTTTTCAGTTGCTTATTTATATAAAGACATACAACTTCTAGATGATACATATAACCATGAAGTATGTATTCGAGAAATTGACGCTGATCTTTATATCATGTATAATGAATATATTGACAAATACGAGAGAAATATAAATGTTAGATCCTCAAACGTAGTGGATAATAGTAATAGTAATATAAGGAGAGACAAAAGTCGTCCTAACTATGTGAAAATGACAATGCTAAATAATGGGCTGACAAGAGAAACTCTTTAAGCTGATAATGAAGTGGCCAGATATATAACAATCCATTTGAGTTACAACAGCTTGACAAAAACAACTCACTTAATATCTTAAGATGGTGGAATTCGAAAGAATACGAGTTTCTTATTCTTTGCAAGTTAGTCAGAGATAAATTTTCAATACATATGTCTATGGTGGCAAGTTAATGTGCGTTTAGTTAGGTGAGGCTAAAATACACGACTAAACCAACAAGATTGACAGACGGACACTTGGAGTGCTTGTTGCAATCAAAGAATAGATTGCGGCAGATCATAAGATGCAAGACATAAAGTATAAAATGACAGAGAATCCAAAGGACATCTTTGATGAATTTCCAGAAGATGTTGAAGAAGATCTTGTACAAGATCCTATGATTGGTGAGAAATTTGATGATGAAGATGTCGATGAAGATGACAAAACTTGGCTAGATGAATGACATTTATAATAGAGTTTGTAATAGATAATTTAATTTGAGAACATTTGTACAACTCTTGACGAACAAAAATATAAACTGTGAAATGCTTAAATCAATAAAATTTATTTTTTATCATTCAATCTCATAGAATAACAACTTATCATATTAACTTTACCATTTATAAAAAAACTATAACAAGTAATAGTATAATTAAATCATATGACAATTACTTTATCACTAACAAATAAAATGATCAAAATATAACCCCAACTTTATACTTTGGTAGTTATAATCGAGCAATAACAATAAAATTATAATAATTTTACATTAATTTTAAATTATATATATATATATATATATATATATATATTAAAAATAACAATTATATTATATGTTATAAAAGTGATAGTCGTGATGGTGATAATAGTTAGGCTTTGAACAGTACATGTCGCGTTTGGTGACAGATAGTCCATTGACAGTCGTTGTACTATCGCGTTTGGATAAAGTTAGTCCAGAAGATCCTCCGATCCATGAGAGGCTGCCACCTGTCACCATAGTCCCCAAATTTTGTATCACAACTAGTCCCTTGAGTTTATCTCTCCTACGTTTTGGGTTTGACCTAAACTGAAGGGACTAATGATGATACAAAAATCTTGAAACTATAGTGACAAGTGGCAGCCTCTCATAGATCCGAGGATCTTCTGGACTAACTTTATCCAAACGCGATAGTCCAGAAACCGTCAACGGACATTTGAAAATCAAAGGATTATCTGCCACCCAATGCAATAGTTGTATAGTTTAAAACCATAATAGTTACGATTAATTATGCCGTAAACGTGACGATTGCGATCATGTTTTACCGTGATCATGTTGTTGTTTTCTGCTGTGACCCTGACCCTTACAGTAATCTATTGTTAACTACCGTGTCATATTTTATTTATGTGTATATCATGACACCGACCTGGTACACCGTGAAGTCCCGTCCGACAAATCTAGCGTTGATTATGCTTTCAACTTTAAAGAACTTGGTCCATTAAGATACTTTCTTGGTTTGGAAATAGCACCATATTCTTTTGATATTCCTTTTACACTGGAGGGTATAATTTTCAGCCTCTTGGAAAAATTAAAAATCTTAACTTCCGAGTCATGTTTAAAATATAAAAAATATTGAGTTGTTACACTATGGACAGATAAAAAGAATGACTAATATAGAATTCAATTTACAGTAAAATTACACAATCATCCCCAATAGAAGAGGATGACACAAAAGATGATTAATATATTACAATAGATACTGGAATAATTACAAGTTGCTAATGGCTAGAATAAATCAAATGTAGTTTTGGGGATGATCGAATTGGATTCACCAATTAAGTTGGACGGTTTAAATCTAGTTATCAATTTTGTTTTGGATGATTTACTTTGGGTTGACGCCAGTGAACCAAATTCCGATGGAAAGAACCCAGGCTTTTGGTAAGAAGTCCTCTTTTGCGATATAAATATTTTCCTCCCAAATCTGTCACGCTTGGCCCCAGACCCTTCTTTCTGTCAATCTGAAAATAATTTAAATTCTTTTAAATATACAACTGTAAAACTGAACTCTATAAACTTCAAAAATCCAATAATTATGTACCTTGCTTATTTTTCCATTTTTCAAGTGGTATTGAATGCCCGACCAATTGATAGATTTAGAAAAATAGGACCGTATTGACGAGATAGGGTACAAGAAGTTATCCACCAGCATCGCGATGAATACCTGTTTAATCATAAATAGTTTCGATTCAAGAGTCCAGATTTTCGACATTTACATGTTTGTTGAATTGTTGATCACAATTTAGTTTCTTGACTAATAAGTTTGTTTGTAAATAATATGCAATACTTACCATGCCCCAGTTGTAAGAAGCGAGAGAGAGAAGTTTTGCCTCCGGCGACAACAAGTTGCACAGGTGAACTTCTACTCTCGTCAAGTTCCACATTGAAAGAAGTTCCACAAAAGTACAAGCCGCGAGCCATCTAACTAGTAACAAACCTGAACAGAAGACCGAGGTTTTTTTCCGTTTGAGCTAGCTACTCATAGTTTTATGCAATGTTGCTAAAGGTAAATAAAATTGTAATCAGTAGCACGTACTTTCATCTTAAGCAACCTTAAGTAGTGTGCTTACCATCAGATGCAAAAGCTGTTTTTTCATGTGGATAGCCTCTGATATAAATTCGTACAACGGCTGCAACATGAACCAGAGCCATGACATATGGTGCAATAAATCCCCATGAGAGATAGCAGTGGACTATAAAGAGTGCACGATTCATTAACCAATTAACCTTTGACGTGTACGATTCTAAGACAAATGTTTGCTTTCTTAGGTAGTTCCAGTACCTACATCAGCAGTAGAAACTTAGCAGCTAGAAGCTCAAAATATCGAGTAGCTCAACAAAGTATCACAAACCTTCCAAAATTAAGATCAGTCGCTAGAGGGTGGGGGAAGACAGCTACAGGAGGAGATGTAATGAGCTTCTTATGAGCCCCTACAAAAAATATAAGCAATAAATCTTGACTCAGTAAAGAAGTGAGAGATCAAAGGTACTTGAAAACTTGATTCTAAGTGTACAAGTAAATTACCAGCAATAGCTGCAAGAGTCATATCATCAGAGTATCCACCATCACGAAGTCCAGAAACCACACCACAGTTGTCAGATCTAAAGTCCTTAGCATGCATCTGAAATAATATTCTAGACCTCTCAAGATACTTTGTATACACAGACGGAAAATATTGATATAATAAAAGCAAATTACCATCATACACCCTCCCCACAAAAAGAATGTTGTACCACCAGTAGCAAAGCCCATTGAACAAGGCTGTAAAGACACACAAATATTAAAAATGTAGACGAGTAGATAAACATACTAATTGTGGGATGATCAAGCGAAATCAAAGACATACTAAGCTAGGTGCTACAATTTTTCTAACAATTTTAGAATAAGCACCACTTTCAAAAGTTAAATCTATCATCATATATGTGAATGACAAGCTTCATTCTTGACCTTACATAACAATCTGCTTCACAGCTCATACCAAATAGCTGGTATCAGTCATTAGCCATCATAATCTTAGTGGTAAACGATAACAAAGAAATTTAGACCTAAAACAAGAGATGCAGTTCGTTTTGCATCATGTTACTTCTTCATGTCTCATAGTCTTATGTGTACCATCACTTTCTGTTTACTAACAACTTTTGATACCTGATGATGCTTAGGGAGGAATTCATATCCTTGAAAGACAACCCATAACTGCTTTAGGACTCTCGCAGTAAAGACTGAATGAAACAGTGTCATAGTAAAAGAGTAAAATGGGACTTCTTGTACATGGTGCGATTGAAACATTTATTCTTGAATGAAGTTCTTATACACACACAAGTATATGCAGCAAGGGTTACAAGTAAATATAAAGGATCCATCTTTGCTAGCATACCATATGATACTCATAGATGCAGTAGCTCCCTAAACTTCCAGAAGGCAAGTCAAGAGGATACCCCGTTTGAATAAATATCTGCAGAACATCACTACTGAAATTAAGACCTTGTAAATTCTTAGATATTTAAAGCTTCATGCTAATAAAAGAAAGCACAGCAAGTGACCAAAAATATTATCTTCCAGAAATAATGTATATTTGACTCAGTACCTCTGGGTTTTTTTCCATTTCAGCAGTGAGAGCTCCAACTGTCCCAGGGTGGAGTCGGACATCGTCATCCAAAAACAGAACATACTTGCTGTCTTTATGAATTTTCTCCACTCCAACCTTCACAAAAACACCAAAAACTTATTAGACTTTACCGCCACCAAGAGCTTCCATTGAAAAATCCAGAAGAACATGCAATTTATTTAGGGATGGGATAATCTAAATTTTGAAGTATCTCCTAAAGGTTGGTCTTTTTTAACTGATTGTCATTATATGATATGAAGTAAAAGCCTAAAGCAGTGCAGAGACAGAAAGGGACACATCTTTCCCCAGCAGACAGGAGAAAAGCAATCTCATATTTACGATAAACGACTACAATGGAAAGTATGTTTTAGATTGACCAAGACTATACTTAAGCTGCAAATCTAGTACATACCAACTGGTTGTGAATTTTCTGACTGCAAGTTGTTGAAAAACCAGCTACAACAATCTGAGCATCGAGATCATCCTATCCATGTTAAAGGAAATGTACAGAAGTTAGAAAGTAACGCCATGCAAGAGTTCAAACAAATTAGGTAGCAACATAAGCAAGGATATAGATATTATCATTCTGTCTGACCAGTCAGATCAAATGACCTAAAGATAAGACAGTCTATGCTTGTCAGAAATAGACTTCATTACCCACACTTATTTCCAGCATGTGTTTACTTAAATTCCAATTTTCAGTTTTAAAACATTTGGAAACGTAATATCCTATGCAACATTTTATAAATTTCAAGGTTTCTCTGAAACTTTCTTTGAACATGTATATATGTTAAATTATTAGGTTCTTAAGTTTAAAATATTATAGGTTAGATCTATCTTATCAAGTGGCTTATTTTAGTATTGTAATACTAGTATGTCTTATGCTAGAGTTGGCCATGCTGTTTTCAATAACCATGAACTAGGCAAAAATTGTCATATACATGTTCGTCGAATCTGTCATGTTGATATCTATATCCCAGCCTCTTACCCGACATTATGACAGTACCCTGTGATGGATTTCTATGTCTATCTTTCATACTAGACGGAATTGGTCACATGTTATATGTATTCTTGATCACAATTTGTCGATATTGTAACACCGCAAAGAGTCTTCCATGGATTTTCTTTGCTTTTCTCAGAAAAAAAGAGCTAGATGAACTTGGGAAAGTCATACGTACCTGAAACTCTGATATTAACTGAGAAACAGCTTGATAGGCAGGATCTTCTGTACTTTCCACAACAAAGAAAAACTCCAAAGGACCGCCATAGAGAGAAGTGATCTGCATCAATTAAAGAGAAACAATTCTCAAGCTACTTATAAATATAATGACTAGAAAAAGTACATAAGTCTTAATTGTAAAACCAGAATCCACATAGAGTTTCAGCTACTCGGGAATTTGATAAAAGGAAAGTGGAAGTTGAAAAGACTTCCAAACTCCTAAATATGTTTTAGGTGCCTAAAATAGATAAAAACTAATCTAATCCGTCTAGTAATGTATATACGAAGTGAACTGTGCCTACCGAATAAAACTTTCAATATATTTAGTGTGGCGAGAGAGATGATTAAATGCTATATTTTGAAGCTCGACATGGGTAGCCAGCGAGTCTCTGAGCTTTACAAGGGAATGGGGATGATAAAGTGATATTGTTAGTAGAACCATGTTGGTATATATACACACAAATATCAGAGCCTCAACTAAGAACAGGAACAAGATTGATAGAATAATAAAAAAAACCAAGAAAGCAGGAGAAAAGCGTGAGGAATCAACATTGCTTAGATATCCTAGAGTCTGGGAAAGACTCATACAAAAAGAACACGGTGGAAAAGTGCCTTGCTAGACAAGGAACCGGGAACGAGTTACCTGACTTCTCCAATTGTGTAGATTGTGTTCTCCAAAACCCTTCAAAGGCATTATAACAGACACTCGTGGTAAATTGACCTGGTTGGAGTGCTCTAGCTTATTAATATCGTGAAAAAGAAATGCAAAGGTATTTCCAGCTTTTATCGCACACTTTATTCTCTTTACTTCTCTATTCCTGCAGAGGAAGGATAGAAATCGCCACAAGCTTTGGCGGATTAAACCGTCGTAGACCAAAGCTATAAACGTCAGTGTTTTGAATACTGTTTAATACCTGACATTAGCAGCAAGAGCCCACCCTAAAGCAAGAAGCAAGCAAATCGCATATCCCTAAAACACATTTAAAAAGTTGCGACTGTAAGTGGAACTACAAAAAACAAACAATACACCTCAAGCAGAACAAACATGTTTGCATTTGACATTTTTGACTTCTTAATAGACCCTAAATTAGTTCACGCTGATCTAACTCTTTATCAAAGGCAGATCGAAATCTTCTAAACACAACCTAAAATGCGCGGTCAGCTCCTCCTTTCACGGCAATCAATGATTAAAAAGTCAATACAAATCCATCAAACTTGAAGTTGAGCTAAAGAGGTACATTTTCCTAATAACACGACAGGAACGAATTCCACTCCAAACTTCAAGATAACATAAACACTGATTATCTATATAACATCCAAATTCATCATAAACAAAGCAAACTATATATACATATTGGTATATATGAATCGAATTCTGTTCAGCTAAAAATTAAAATATAATTTCCAAGAATTGCTACACAATATGATCAACGCCAAAAATACAATTAACAAACGAATCAGAAAGTCGATTATATTACAGTCCAACCAGGAATCAATCTAAAACCTCTTTTGATCAAAAGTAATCGAATGAGAAGAAGAGATTGTACCTGGACTTGAAGGAAAACACCAATAGGACTAACAAAGGAAGTACTAAGAGAGAAGAGAGCAGAATCGAAAGGAGTAAAGGTAGACATGATTTTGTTTCGATATCCTTTGATGCCCCTACATTCAGGTGCTTAAGATCGCCATGGACGAGGAGAGGAAGAAGAAGAAGATGAAATGTAGAGAGAGAAAACCATTGAAAGAAAATGGCGAAACGGGAAAGATCGCGCGTGATTATGTATTTTAAATGTAGTCCTCTCTTCTTGGATTTATTTTTTATTTTTTATTTATTTATTTATTGGGTGAGTGAGAGAGAGAAAAGGAGGAGACCGTTAGTTGTGGCAGTTATTTATAGGTAGAAGAGAGAGAAAGAAGGGAATTAGAGGTGTGTGAGTTACTTGATTGGGTGAAGGATTTCCATTACAGCTCGTTTGAGTGTATTATGCTACACAAAGATGCTCCACACTAATTCGAATCTATCTTATACTTCTTTATTTTATAATTTTTTAAATATTTGACCTTCAATAAAGGAGAGAGAGATTATCGATATTTTAGAGATTCTGACAGATAATTTTTAGTGAATGGTTTATCAGTGATTTATGCCAGTTATATATATATAGCTTAAGGTCACTTTTAAAAATCAACATAAAATTTAAGAGAATTTATCTTTTTAGAGGACGGTTTAAAAAAAATACTTGTATTATCAAGGATGCCTCGTATACAAATGTGTCCTGTTATAGTTTGGATAAGTATTGTATGTTGGTGTGATCCATTCAAATTATTATTGTTAAATGTAGAATCTAAAAAAGTTTTCAATATTAAAAGATTTGGTGAAATAATTTAGTAATATAGTAAATTATTAAGGGTTAATTCAACATAGTTAATTATTTTTGTAATAGTTATTTTAGGTGTTAAACCTTATATCAAATTAATATTTAGGTTTTTTAGTGTATCGAAAAGATAGAGTTGCAAAGTCTTTTATAATAAAATCGATTTGCAGCAAGTACGTAGATGTAAGCATAATTTGTTTGACTTCGTTAATAATTTGTATGTTTAATATTTTACCGTTGTTTCTGTGTTTTTTCTATTGATCTTATTACATAAATTGTGTATTTTATCAACAATTGGTATTAGAGCTCGAGAGTGGTAGCGATGCAAAAGGAGGTCAAAATTAAGTGGGAACAATGACTACACACGAAAGAAAGGTGAGACTCAAAAAGTTTGATGGTGTAGACTTTGGATTCTGGAAGATGCAGATTGAAGACTATTTATACCAAAAAAAAAAGCTTTAACAACCCTCTTATAAAAGATTTCAGAGAATATGGGAGATGAAGATGGACTCGTCTTTACAGACAAGCCCTTTGAGTCATGATTGACAATATCCCTCAATGTTGCTTTCAACATTTGTAAAGGAAACAACCACGACGGGTCTTATGAAGGCTCGCTCTAGTATGTATGAAAGCCATCGACATTTAACAAAGTTCACTTGATGAGGCTTTTATTCAATTTGCGAATGACGGAAGGCGCATCTGTAGGTCAAAACCTCAATGAACTTAATACAATCATGAACCATTTGAGTTCAGACAAAATTGATTTTGATGAAGAAATACGAGCATTGATACTCTTGTCTTCTCTACCAGAAAGTTGGAATGATATTGACACTACTGTGAGTAGCTCGTCAAGAAGCAATAGGTTAAAATCTAATGATGTTTGTGATCTGGTTCTGAGTGAAGATTCAAAGGAGAGAGTCTGGTGAATCCTCAACCTCTTCAGTTTTGCATATATAGTGAAGAGGAAGAAATTCAACCAGATGGAATGGATGTGGCAAAATATAACTACTGAGATATGGATGGGAGGTCCAAGTCTATGAATCCTAAAAATTCCCTAGGCTAGAAAAATATCGAGTGTTGGAATTAAGGATGGAAATTTGGGTGTTGTCCGGCCCGGCCAGGTTTTGTCTGGCCCGAACATAGAACGGGTCGGGTCCGGGTCAAGAAATTGTAACCCGTAACCGGGCCGGGCCGGGTTCGGGTTTCTAGTTTGTCAGATCCGTTCTGGCCCGAAAATTATAAAAATATATAAAAATAATTTTTTATATATAATAAAAATAATATATATAAAAGATAAATTAATATATTTAATATTAATTAAAAAAATATTAAAATTAATGTCTGCGGGTCGGCCCGGGTTGACCGACGGACATAAACGGACGGGCTCGGGTTTGAAAATATAAGTCCGGGAGCGGGTTGGGCCGTATTCGGGCTCAAGTGTCCAAAAAGGAAGCTCGGGCGGGCCGACCCAAACCCGGCCTGCTGACGACCCATTGCCATCCCTAGTTGGAACTAAGGAAAACCATGCACTTTAGAATTTAGTGCAAAAAAACACCTAAGGACTATGAGACGAAAACAGAGGCAAATGCCACTTCAGAAATCGATGATGCACTGATTTGCTCCTTGGAGAGCAAGGAAGAGTCTTGGGTGTTAGACTCTGGAGTATTGTTCCATGCTACTTCAAGAAAGAATTCTTTAAGAGGTATGTTCCCGCAAACCTTGGAAATGTATATCTTGGTGATTATCAACCCTACGATATTATTAGTAAATGGGTAGTGGAGACTAAGTTGTATAGGTCGATTTGTGAGCTAAAAGATGTCGGACATATCCACAACCTCAGAACAAACTTAATCTAAGTAGGACAGTTGGCTAGCGAAGGCTACACTACGATCTTCTATGGTGATAATTTCAAGATTTCAAAAGTTGCGATGACAGTTTATCGCAGAAGAAAGAGTAGTATATTTTACAATACAACAACGATACGTTGTTCGATTGCAATTGTAACGGGAAACGAAAATCGTAATATATGGCACCAGAGACTTGGCCATATAAGCAACAAAGGGATGAAAATTATGAGCTTAAAGATGAAACTTCAAGGTTTACATTCGATAAATATAGACATGTCCGAAGATTTCATACTTTGAAAACAAATAAGGGTCAGTTTTGAGACAAGTGGCAGAACCCTAAAGAAGAAAGGCTAGAGCTTGTTCATTCTGATACTTGGGGGCCAATAATTGTTTCATCTATAGGAGGAAAACACTATTTCGTGACGTTTATCGATGATCATTTCTGAAAGGTATGAGTTTATTTTCTAAAGCATTAATATGAAGTTTTTTATGTTTATAGAAATCTATGGTTGAAAATGAGACAAGTTTAAAGATTAAAAATCTGAGAACAGACAATGGCGGTGAATATGTGGACACTAAATTCAAAAAGTTGTGTAATGAGCTTGGGATCAGGATAGAGAGAAATGTTTCGGGTACGCATCAACACAACGGTATTTCTGAGTGTATGAACCGAACATTGACAGAAAATAACGAGAATTATTTGTATACAGGACAGGTTTACCAAAACGATTATAGGCAGAAGCAATCAAAGCATCGGCTTACTTGACTAACCGATGTTCATCGATTTTCTAAAAGAATAGAATAGCTGATGAGGTATGAAGTGGCAAAGAAATTACACTATCACATCTAAAAGATTTTTGGTTGTACGGTATACGTTCATATCACTTATCAAAGAAGGAACAAGCTTGATCCCAAATTAAAAAAATACACACTGATCGGCTATGTGAAAGACGAGTTCGGCTGCCGTATTTGGGATAAAAACAGGAAGGTAATCCAAAACAGAGATGTGATCTTCAACGAAACAGTGATGTATAAGGATATGCATAAAACTGACGCAGATGACTCCAGACCGAGTCAGTTAGTGTTTACAAATGCCGATAATATCCAAGAAACATAAATGATTGGATCAAGCCCTGAGTAAGAAAAGTTATATGGACAAAGCAATAGATAGTAGTCGGACGCATCGCAACCGATTGTAGCGGCTCATGTTTTGAGAAGATCTTCTCGACTTCATATGCGCAATAGGAGATAATTGAACTATATGTTGTTGACCAATGGAGGGGAGCCTAAATTCTATGATGAAGCTTGTCATACTAGTGATGCTACCAAGTGGGAGATTGACATGAAAAATAAAATAGAGTCTTTAATCTTACCTCAAGCATGAGAACTATCTGAGTTACCCATGGGTAAGAAGGTACTTTATAATAAATGGGTGTATCGGATGAAAGATGAGCATGATGGCTCTAAGATATACAAAGTCCAACTAGTTGTCAAAGGATTCCAACAAAAGTGAGGAATTGATTACAATGATATTTTTACTATAGTTGTGAAGCTCAATACTAATAGATTAGTGTTGAGTATTGTTTCTATTCAAGACCTTTATCTTTAATAATTAGACTTGAAGACAACATTTCTTCACGGTTACTTGGATGAGAAGATATACACGTATCAACTATAAGGTTTCTTAAAATAATGGAAAGAAAAGATGGTATCTAGGCTCAAGAAACGTTTTTATGGTCTAAAACAACCCCCTAGATAGTGGTACAAGAAATTTGATGGTTTTATGCACAGTGATAGTTTCGGAAGTGCAATGCTGACCCTTGTTGTTATTTCAAAACATGTAAGTCTAGTTATATAATTTTGCTACTCTATGTTAATGATATTTTAGTAGCAAGTTTAGATATAGATGATATTAGAAGTCTGAAGTAACAATCGTCAAAATAATGTGACATGAAGGACCTGGGTCAAGCGTGATAAGGGAGCAATTCGCCGATCTTAATAGAAAAGGACTCAATTATAAATCGAAGGAGATGAATATGCCTATTATTGTATTTATTATTTATTAGAAGGTAATTTGTAAACAAAGTATTTTATAAAGGACTAAAGGAGAAATAAAACAATACCACCAAGTACATAAATGGGTCCACCCTTCCCCACTATAAAAGAGAACTCATTATTCTTGGTAGGTGGGACAATTGAATATAATATTCTCTTTCTACTTTTTCTCTCTAGAATATTGAGCTTTAGTCACATCAGGTCCAAGATCCAACATTATTCTCTTTTGTCATTTATTCTCTCATCATTGGCGCCGGCTGTGGGAACACGTGATACCAAAAGGAATCTTTTTCTTTGAAAATCGCGATCTAATCTTAAAGAATGAATGACGAAGCAGTTGGAGAGAGGGTCAGGAGAGAAGTGATCCGAGCCGTTTCGCTGTCTGAAGGCGAGGAAGCTCCGGGCCGGGAATACTATGCGCAGGGACGGGACAAGTGGTCGACCCTTATCATGACCAGGAGAAAGCTGCTGGAAGACATCGTGTAGCTAAATGCTGAAAAGGAGCGGGCACTAGATGATAAAAGAGCGCAGGAAGGCAAAAGGAAAGAACCAGTTGTGGACAACCGCGGCAAAGGCTACCCGACTATTGACTCTCGTATCGATGCCCGACCTGTTAGACATTATCGGGAGTCTCATCCGGAGGACAGGCAGAATGGAAGAGCAAAGCAGTACCCAAAAGATAACCGGGGGATTTCTGCTGATTATACTTCGGATGATTCGTCGGGAAGAGAGTACCGGTGTAAGGAAAGGCTAAACAAGCGCGCGCAGAAAAGCAATTCCCGACGGAATAGGGCACCCCGTTATAACTCTCCTAAGTTCAAGAAGGGTAGCTCTGAGAAAAGGACGCCAGTGTCTTTCGAAAAAGAAGACATGCAAACAGGCAGCAGAGAGGAGCGAGTAGTTTTACCTCAGGCCTAGTGGCAACCATCGAATAGCCAGAACCAGGGGTACCGAGTCAGTAGCCAGTTCATCAACCCAGGAGATGAAGGTCTGTATGGGATTCAGACCGAGGGGCTCGGAGGTGGAGCGTTCAGATTCGGAATGAATTGGAGAGCTTCACCGTTGTGCGATGAAATATTATCAGGACATCTCCCGAAGAGGTTTGATATTTCCAAATTGGAGAAGTATGATGGTAAGAGGGACCCAAATAATCATTTGGAAGCTTTCAAAAAATTTCTGTTGAGTTTCGATAACGACGATAAGCTATTGTGTCGGGCGTTTTCGATGACCTTCAGAGACCGAGCATCAAAGTCGTACAACCGGCTACCACAAGGTAGTATTAAAAACTTCGGGATGTTCTGGATGATGTTCCGTCAGCACTTTGTCGGAAGCAAGAGCTTCCGAGCCAACAGAGATACGATCATGAACTGTAAGCAGAGACTAGGAGAGAGCCTCATGGATTACACCAGGCGTTTTATTGATGCTAAGAACGACCTGGATCATTGCGAAGAGAACGTGGCTCTAACAGCGTACCGCTTAGGGTTGCTTCCAGGACCTATGAAGCAAGCGATCACTAAAAAGCAAGCTTTTACTTTTTCCGCCCTTTTGGCTCAGGTGGAAAATCAGATACTGATAGAAGAAACCGAGGCGTCTGAATTGGCTGCACAAATTCAACAGAGCGCGGAAGCGTCGGTCGTTATAAAACACGGGGCTCAATCTAGCTATGCTCAGCAAGTCCAGCCAGTCAGCACAATACCGGCGACCCAGTCCTTACCAATCAAGCCTCTGGCTTCCCAGAGCCAAATAGCGAAACCGACGAACCAAGTGGTCTCGCGACCCATGTCTAATAAGTGGATCCGACCTGCTTACTTCGCTGACTTGACAAAAGGCTTGTCTTCGATCTATGAAAAAACTAAGAAAAACGGGATGTATCGGAGGCCTTTTCCCATACCGACGCCTCGGGAGCACATGAAGAACCGGTATTGTCGCTACCACGAAGACGTGGGACACGATACTAAGGATTGCATTGCCCTATAAAAGGAGATACAGATGCTGATAGAGCACGGAAACCTACTCGAGTACGTGAAAAAGAAAGCACAGCAGGGCATTACTTCGAAAGAAATTGTGACGATGCCGAAGTCCGAGACAACCATGACAATTTCTGAAGTGACCGACCCTTTCGATGTCTCCATCGAGTATCTCGATCCAGATGTAAATTGTAACCTCATCGAGGTCATCGAAGAGGAGCTGCGGAAAGTAACGGGAGCGTAAGAAACCTTTGTCAATTTTTCGAATCATTGACTATTTTTGGGGGTGATTCTATGGCAGAGATCACGCACTCCTCCAGAAAGTGATATATTGTGAACTTGGCTACTCAGTTGGAAGCTCGGCCCTATCTCCATTCGAAAGCCATCCCTTCACTGATCCTGTATTTTGACGACGACGACATGAGAGACATAGTCGCCCCCCATGAAGACGCCGTTGTTATTGGGGCGGCCATTGCGGGGGAAGAGGTCCGACACATCTTAGTAGACACCGGGAGCTCAGCCAACATAATTTTTGCATCAACTTTCGCCAAGTTTAGGGCGCCCCCGGTCATTACACGTTCGGATTGAACTATTGTAGGGTTTACAGGTTCAGCAGCAGACGTGGGTGGTGAGTTTGAAGACATTAATCAGCTGGGCCGCGGACCGTTTAAAAAGGAGGTCACTATTTTATTCGTCGTAGTAGACGCACCGGCTTCTCATAATGCGATCTTTGGCAGATCGTGGATGTCGCGAATGCATGTGGTATCCTCCAAGGTTCATCAATGTTTGAAGTACGTAGTCGGGAACAATGTGGGGGTAGTGCGGAGCAGCCAGAAAGCAGTAAGAGAATGTTACCGAGCGGGTTTGGCCCCAAAAAAGGATCAAGAGATGGAGCAAGCGTGGGACTAGCAATTAGTGGTACTTCCCTTGGGGTCACTACCCGTCGATGATCCTAGGGAAGCTCCCAGTTTTTAACCACCGACGAAGAGTGCGAAAAACACCAATTTACCGAAGAAAATTTTTACAGATCGAAGTCCAATTGTCATCGGTCTTTAAGAAACAATTGTTATTATTGCTACATGAGAATTTAGATTTATTTGCGTGGTGTTCGAAGGACGTGACCAGAGTCCCAGAGAACCACGTGATTCACAAGCTAACTATCAACAAGAATGTCAGACCCATTTCACAAAAGCGGCGGGCTTTTTCCCCAGAAAAGGCAGAAATCATTCTGAAAGAAGTCGAACAAATGCTCAGCATCGGGCACATCAAAGAATCAAGTTACCCACTCTAGACATCCAATCCTGTCTAGGTAAAAAAGAAGAACAGAAGTGGAGGATGTGTGTGGACTGCACCGCCCTTAATCGAGCAAGCCCGATGCATCCCTTCCCGATGCCAAGAATCGACCAGTTGGTGGATTCAACATCCGGCAACCGATTACTCTCTTTGATGGACGCGTATGCAGGCTACAACCAAATCAAATTGCACCCAATGGATCAGGAAAACACAACATTTATTACGGGCCGAGGCTTGTATTGCTATAAGGTTATGCCGTTCAGATTAAAAAACTCTGGAGCAACTTATCAAAGGTTGGTTAACAAGACTTTCGACTGCCAGATAGGGAGGAATATGGAAGTTTACATCGATGACATGTTAGTAAAGAGTGGCACAGACGAGGACCATCTCGCCGATTTGAGGGAAACGTTTGATAATCTAAGGGGAATAAATCTCAAGCTAAACCTGGAGAAATGCTCCTTTGGGGTAAGGTCGGGAAAGTTCTTGGCGTTTTTTGTCAGTGAAAAAGGAATCGAGGTAGATCTAACCCAATTACATGCTCTTACCGACATGAAACCGCCTAATAATATCAAGGAGGTCCAGATATTAACCGGACGCTCGCGGCCTTGAATCGATTTATCTCTCGTTCATCTGACAAGTGCACTCCATTTTTCAGGTTTTGAGAAACGCCAACAATTTTATTTGGACGCCGACGTGCAGCGCAACCTTTTTAAGGATCAAAACTTATTTATCATCCCCGAACCTCCTAACAAAGCCCCTGACAGGGGAGACTCTTTTTCTTTACATAGCGGTTTCGGATTTTGCAGTAACCGCGGCTCTGATCAGCAAATCGGGAATGGTCTCCAAAGAGGTATACTTTGTGAGCAAAAGCTTACTGGACGCGGAGACATAATATTTGAAGTTGGAGAAAATGGCCCTAGCTTTGGTGACCGCGGCGTGAAAAATGTGGTCGTATTTTCAGGCCCACCCTATTATCGTCCGAACCTCGTTTCCACTCAAGTACGTACTTCAGCTACCAGACATGTCAGGAAGAATGTCTAAATGGTCGGTCGAGTTAGGCAATTTCGATATCAATTTTGCGCCGCAGACAGCTATCAAAGGCCAAGCTCTGGCCGATTTTATAGTTGAATTCCATTCCGACTGCCCGGACCAAGACGCGTCGTATGAAGAGGACGAACCATATGAGTGGGTCATCCGAACCGATGGTGGGTCGAATGTCAATGAATACGTCACGGGCGTACAGATAGTCACTCCAACGGGCATATGCATCAGGCAATCCGATTTGGTTTTCCCACTTCTAACAACAAAACCAAATATGAAGCTGCCCTGGCCGGTTTGCGACTAGCACAAGTATGTGGAGCTACACATGTGCGTCTTGTTAGTGATTCTCAGCTTTTGATCAATCAAGCCTCGGGAGCATCGGAAGCTAGGAAAGAACATCTGGTTCAGTACTTAGCAGCATTACGAGTGTTAGCCGCGTCATTCGCCAAGGTAACATATGAGCATGTCCCAAGGACCGAAAATATGGTAGCCGACTCCCTAGCATCGGCTTTGTGTTCAAGCAGTTACCCCTGGGTAATCAAACAAGAAAAACCATCAATCATAAAGAGGAAAGAGCTGGATAATCGACCAGAAATGGTTTGTCAGGTGTCTTTGGTAACTATTTCAAATTGGCGAAAGGATATTATTGCTTTCCTGGCTTAAGGACTACTACCATATGATAGTATCTCGGCTCGAAAGATACGAAACAAATCCCGGGGCTACGTTTTAATGGGGGACGTACTATACAAAAAGTCATTTAAGAGGCCTTTACTACGATGTTTTGGGGTAAAAGAGTCACAGATAATTGTATCTGAGTTACACGACGGAAAGGGCGCAGCTCATTTTGGTTACAAAGCATTGATAAGAAGAATCTTTCTCGCTGGTTTCCATTGGCCAACGGTAACGACTGATACTCAGCAGATAGTGAAAACATACGACACTTGCCAAAGATTCGCGAACGCGATAAACATTCCCGCGACCCCTTTAGAATCCATATCTGAAGGCTTACCTTTTGACCGATGGGGAATCGATCTCGTAGGGCTCTTACCGATGACATCCGATGGAAGACAGACGATCGTGGTGGTTGTGGATTAATTTTACAAATTGGTGGAAGCCGAGCCATTATCGGCTACAAAGACTAAGGATTTCATCAGATTTATTTGGTCGAACATCTATTGTAGGTTCGGGGTACCTCAGAAGCTCACCATGGATAACGGACCCCAGTTCGATAGCCATGAGATAAAATCTTTTTGTACGACCCATAGGATTGGGCAATGCTTTTCCGCCCCCTTCCATGCCCAATCAAACGGGAAAGTCGAGGTTACGAACTGAACCATTTTGGCCGGGCTCAAAAATAATTTAGAAGGGAAAGCTGGCAAGTGGCCGGATTACTTACAAGAAGTGTTATGAGCTTACCGAACCACACCTCGAACGACGACCACAGAATCACCTTATGCCTTAGTTTATGGAATGGATGCCGTCACCCCAGCATAATCAATCTTTCTGTCTTTTAGGGTCGGTACTTACACGGAAAATGAAAACGGCGACGCTAGACGATTAGCTCTAGATCTGATAGAAGAAAAAAGGGGCCGAGCTCAACTAAATTCTTTACATTATCAGACCTTGATGAGGAGTCGGTATGCGTCCAAAGTACGTCGGCGAGAGTTCAAAGTCGGAGATAAGGTTTTAAGGAGAGTTTTCCTACATACCAAAGATAAGAGCCTCGACAAGCTCGCCCCGAACTGGAAAGGACCATTTACAATAGTTGGACGAATTAAGATGGAACATACCATTGCAGGACACGCGCGGGCGTTTGCTGAGACTCCCATGGAACATTGAACATTTGAAACTATATTTGGAGTAACTTTGTTGATTTTTGTAATTTTTTCGCAACCATCGTTTATGTAAGAACCTTTGGTCGGGGATGTACTCTTTCATAACTCGGTGGCGCGAGAAGGTTTTAATGAGGCATCCATGGCAACCGACCCTTTTTAATTCAAAATTTTGCCGTTATATCTCCGAAATATTAAAAATGAGTCCTCAAGCTGACGAGCTGACGGTCAACTTATGACGATCTCAATTGATCGACAGAACCTTAAATGGTTTTTCAGTGTTTAAACTGATCTACATCTTATATTCCCGACCCTATGAGGGATTTTTCAATTTAAATAGATCGATAGAACCTTAAATGGTTTTTCAGTGTTAAAAAATGATCTACATCTTATATTCTCGACCCTACGGGGGAATTTTCAATTTAAATTGATCGACAAAACCTTAAATGGTTTTTCAATGTTCAAAAGTGATCTACATCTTATATTCCTGACCCTATGGGTAAATTTTCAATTTAAATTGACAGAACCTTAAATGGTTTTTCAGTGTTTAACCTGATCTACATCTTATATTCCCGACAGTATGGGAGAATTTTCAATTTAAATTGATCGACAGAACCTTAAATGGTTTTTCAGTGTTTAAACTGATCTACATCATATATTCCAAACCCTATGGGAAATTTTCAATTGACATTGATCAACGGAACATTAAATGACTTTTCGGTATCCTACGAATCCACATCTTGTCCCCAACCAGCCAGGAATTTTTAACAGCCATGAGAAATATAACGTCATGATAGTGGATATTAATTTTCGAAAGCAACGGTTACAAAATACAGTTAAAAAAGGGTTCTACCAACCCAACAGTTACAAAATTTTTAAAAAAAACATAGGAGGTCAAGCATCCTCTTCCGCAGACTCGGTTGCGGTGTCGTCTGTCTCGTCATCCTCACAAACCACACCATCGGGGCGGTTGGCCTCAGGAACATCCAGCCACATTGACCCAGGAGGCAAGTCGGGGAAGCGATGATGAAAGGTCAGCACATAAGCAGCCTTGGCCTCGGTCGTTTCCTTTTCCATCCACTTCTGGCACTGGTCAGTAAAAAGGGCATTAGCAGCCTTCAGGTCGGAGATTTCCTGACCCAATTTTCCAGCGCTGTCATCCCGGTATTTTCTGATTCGCGTCAAGGTTTTTTTGGCCGTTTCCAGCTTCTCTTCTAACAGCCTCTGAGCCGTATTCCCTTTCTTCACTTTCTCTTCAAGTGCGGCAACCTTCCCCTCCGTGTCCTCTAGTTTATGGCTTAGCTCCGCTGCCCGCCGCTCCTTCATCGCCAAGGGCACGATCATATTGTACAGAGACAGGGACAACCCGTCTGTTATCCGCAAAGGGAAAGTGTACGGACTCCCCATCACGGACAGTACCGGCAACTTAGTACCACTCGATGACGCTACGGCATCTTTCGAGGCTTTTACGGGGCTCACATCATCGGGTAACACTGCTATAGGATCGGTCGTAGTCGCACCCTTAACCCCCCGAATTGCTCAAAAAGCTCTGGGACGGTTGCGTTATCAGCAGAAACAGATGCAGCCGCAGCTCGACCCTCCTTCTTCGCACGCTTCGACCTTTTGTTGTTAGCACCGCCTGCTTCCGTCTTTCCTTTCCGCTATATGGCCAGCTCCTCGGACCGATGGGTTTTCGCCATCCGCAGCGGCAGTTTCCTCTTGTTGTTTCTCAGAAGCGCCCCCTTCAGCCTCGGCATCGGCTTGCTCGGCCTCTTCATCCGACTTAGGGTGCTTGTTGGGAGCCTTGTTGTGCTTCAGAAGAAACAAGTGCGCGTTGGGCGCGTTCGTCTTCACAACCAAGTCCACCAAGCTTGGTGGTTGGCGCAGTTGCTCAATTGTAAGCGGCTCCGACGAGCAACGCTAGAGGTTGCTCATAATCAGGTTCGTATCCTTGAAGGCGCGATGGAACGCCCGACCCCAGTGCTTCCTGGCATAGTCCTTCAAAATTTAGAAGGTTACTTTGCCAGGTTTGAAGTGGTCTTTCTTCAGCCCCTGGATAAACTCCTTCGATACTGCACAAAGGATCGGTCCATTAGATACAAAAAAAAATATGATAATAATAATTAATAATGTACCATCAGAAACCCAAGTCTACAGCAATCGCCTCAGATTCTCCTCGCTATATGGGCGGCCATTTTCCCAGCAGCCACTGAGAAAGACGAATCGATGCTTCCAACCTTTATCGCCTTCGAGAAAGTCATTCACAATCTTCTAGGTATTGGCCAAGGAAGAATAGAAGAAGGGAGACTTGGAGGATTTTGAGAGCCCTTACATGGCTATGTACTCGGCCATTGGCATGACCCGACCCGATAATCGTGAAGCCATTATACACGACATCAGCGTATATCACGCTTTGGGCGTTAGCTGTGAGAGGCAGATGTTGAGGGTCTGGAAATATAGAGCAATCTCAGGGTCCAGAGGAAATCTGAGACCCCGGTTGAAGAGCTCGGTGAAGATTATGTTCTCCCGTGAACGAATAAGCATCGGCGTCTCCCCAGGAACGGGAAATCGAACGTTAATGCACTCCGGGATACCCCACCGGATCAGAAGTTCTTCCTGCTCTGCAGCAGAGAAATAAAGATACTTGCCCTCGAAAAGGGAAATGACATTATCCCGGGGCAACCAGCGATGGTAATTGGTGGTTATGACTGCCTCAATCTCTGCGGGAAGAGGCTCTTCGGGAGGAGCAGCATTGTTGCCAACAACGGCAATACCTACATCAGCAGCCAAAACATCAGCTTCTGGCTCTTCGGTATTTTCTACCGGGACTGCATCAGACCTAGGGGGGCTGGCCGCAGGAGGGTCGGACGGTTGAGCAGGAGGATTTGCAAAACCGGAACTACTTCCGGTTCGGGCGAGTTGCGACCCGGGTTCCTGACGGTTTTGATCTCGTTGGTTAAGGCCTAAATGAGTACGCGCGGTATTGATGCCGGTCCGTTACCCCTGAATGTCGGGAGTAAGCTCGATCATTTCAGGAGATTTTTCCCTCGCAGGCGAAGTTGAGGTTTGTGAGTCGCCCATGGAAAGGAATTTAGCTTTGCCTCGACGTCGGGGAGGAAAAAGGGTCGGAACGGTATAAGAATTCACCGACAAAGGCGTGGGACGGTTGAGTTGAGTAGCAGAGGAGCGTGGCGAACTACTGCTTGAAGGAATAACAATGGTGTCGGGGGTTCTTACGTTGGATGGGCCGGGTATAACTAAGGATTCGGCAGGGACTGGGTCGGGTAGTACGGGGTCATGAGGAAGCGCCACGAGTGTAAAAGGCTTTGAGTTAGAACTCCAAATCAGTCCCGCGGCTCGATACTCTTCAGCGCGGTCACCAATACTAGCCCAATCTTTAAATCCGAACACGGGCTTTTTCTTCTTGGTTTTTGGTTTTGGCTTCAGGTTCCTATTTCTCATAAAACGAGCTCTCTCTCTCTAGAATGGTCCGCACAACAATTTCTCTCTCTAGAACTCCTCTGAGAGTGACTTGTTTATGAGGTATTTATATACACCCCCACTTAACCGTTTCACGTACGGGGGAGTCCAAATGACGAAAAACAGCGGGAAGTCGAAAGGTCATCTTGGAAAACTGTGCAGACGAGCACGCTTCGAGTACTCGGATGACCGTGTAGCCTTTAGTCAGACTAGTACAGTAGGCATGTACCAGCTAGCTCATGGTGATGCGTTAGATGGGCCGTATATAACCGACTTATTTTTAAAAACCTGATTGCCGGTCTAGGCCCATGTAGAATCTGCCAAGAAAGGTCGGAAGCAGACCCAAAATGAGTTGTCGCAGCATCGGGACTATTCACGACCGTCCCAATAACAAAAAATATGGAGGGTCGATCATCATTTAAAAGAAAATGTTCGACCGAGGTAATCCGATCAATCGATACCAGGGTCTAAGGGACAGAGGCGTTCTGAGCTGATTCTTTTACATGTTTTCATTCCCGATGCTCTTGAAGATTGGGGGGTTACTGATAAGGGAGCAATTCGCGGATCTTAATAGACTAGGAGTCAATTGTAAATAGAAGGAGATGAATATGCCTATTATTGTATTTATTATTTATTAGAGGGTAATTTGTAAACAAAGTATTTTATAAAGGACTAAAGGATAAAAAAAATAATACCACCAAGGACATAAATGGGTCCACCCTTCCCCACTATAAATGGGAACCCATTATTCTTGGTAGGTGGGACAATTGAATATAATATTCTCTTTCTACTTTCTCTCTCTAAAATATTGAGCCTTAGTCACATCCGGTCCAAGATCCAACATTATTCTCTTTTGTCATTTATTCTCTCATCAAAGTGAAGAAGATCCTTGGAATGTAAAATACAAGAGATAAACATATAAGAGATTAGCAGTCTCAGTCAGAGTACATCAATCTTGTTTTTCAAAGATATAACATGGATGATGTGAAGCCTGTTAAAACACGTTTTGTAGGCCCCTTTCGTCTATTTAAAGATCAATCCCCTCAGTTAGAGGAAGAGAAATACTTCATGGCTAAGGTTCATTACACATCAAATATTGAGTGTGTGTTGTATTTAATAGTTTGTACAAGACTAGACATTAGTTAGGGAGTGGAAGTTATAAGCAGGTTTATGTCAAATCTATGGAAAATTTATTGGGAAGCTGTAAAATAGATTTTGAGGTACTTACTAGGCTGTACAAAAATTTGTTTGTACTTTGATAATGTTAAGTTAATGTTACAAGGCTACATGAATGCAGGCTTTGGAGGTAAAATCGATCACTCAAAAACACAATTGGTTATATATTCATTATTGGAACTATAGTTGTTAGTTGGATGTAAAAGTTACAGAAAATTATTACTCTATCCATTACAGAGGTTGAGTATGTATAGGTGATAGGAGCTAGTAAAAAGATGATATGGCTTCAAATTCTGTTAACCGAGTTGGGATTCAAACAAAAGAAGAACGTTTAACATACTGATAGTCAGAGTGCAATTCACTTGGCAAAAAATTCAAGATTTTTTTCAAGAACCAAGCATATCGGTCTTCGTTATCATTTCATCAGATTCTTATTTAAAGAAGAGGTGCTAATACTAGAAAATTTTCAAACAAGCAAGAATCCAACTGATCTATTGACAAAGACAGTAGCGATTAAAAACTGAAGATAGGTTCAACTTTAGTTAATCTAAAAGAGTAACAAGACAGTAAAGATTTGTTGCATAGATCAAAGTGTGAAGTGAAGACAGATTCAAACCAGTCTTCAAGTAGGAGATTGTTAGATCTGGGATTTTAAAAACAAATACTTATGTTGTGTTATAATTCAGATATTATCTACACTACATTGTACACCAATGTGTTGTGTTATAGTTTGGATAAGCATTATAAATGTATATGATACATTCAACACGATTATTGTTAGATGAGGGGTCTAAAGGAGTATTGAATTCTAAGAGACCAGTAAAATAATTTAGTGAGTCATTAATGGCTCATTAAGCATAACTAATTAATCTTGTAATCGTTTCTTATTTATTTGTCTTTTAAACTCTATATAAAATTAATAGATAGGTTTTGTGAGTGTATCAAAAAGACAGATTCACAGAGTCTTTTCTAATAAAATCATTTGCAGTAGGTCTGGAGACGTAGGCATAATTGGCTGAACTTCGTTAACAATTTGTGTGTTTTTTATTTTACTGTTGTTTTTGTATTTTTCTCATTGATCTGATTATAGAAAAATTATGTATTTTCTCAACAGTTTTCAAGTTGAAACATAAAAGAAAGGTGACACACATATGTTGTCGCTACAATAAAATATTTTTTTGTAATAGAAAATATAGCTTGTCGTTATGGTGAACATGTATCTATGTTGGTACTAGTACTTGTTGTGGTGAAAGAGCTATAATTTACATATATATTACCAACATGACAAGTTTAGTTTGTTTATGCAGCCTCGATTTGTAATTATGAGTTTTGGATTGGTGTTCATATATTTTTGACAAGTTGTGTTTAATTTCATAGTGACTAGACCAATTTAGAGATATTTGTTATGTTGTATACAATACCACAACGAGTTGCATACTACCGCATTAAAAAAATGTCAAGTTGTTATATGTCTTGCGAGATAAGATATGTTGTACGATCTCGTCTCAAAAAGTATACATTTTCTTTAATTATCTTTTGAAGATATCCATTATGAATATTGCTCTTCCATCCTTAGATTTTCAAATATTATATTATATTTCGATATGTTATTTTCTGATCATTTCATTTAATTGAAGTTTAAAAAATTCTTCATTTTAGATAAATTTTCTAGTATCCTTATTGAAATGATATTTATACATAAATTTAAATATATTCATTCTTTGACTTTAGCCTTGTATAAAGATAACAAAACTTGGTTACAAAATTGGTATTCGTAACTTTGTACTAATTGTTCCTTTGAACCAAACCAACGACCTCACATACATAAAAAAATCATTTATTTATTTATCCTTAATATTTCTTAGTACTATTATGATTGTGTGCTTCTGCTTATTCGTTCAATAATTATTTTGACATCAACAATATATTGAGAGGAACTCATTTTCTTAAAAGAAAATTTTATTAAGTGTTTTTTTCTGAAAACATATATCACACTCAGAGTGAATCATATTTATTCTTTAAATATATCCATACACTCAATATAGACCAATATATATATCATCTTAGATGGAACTTGGTTGTATATACTATTATATTTTACCTAATAACTCATTATTACCTACTATAAAATATGATGTCTATATGTTTACTATGATTAAATTGGACGTCTATGAAACCTCAAGAAACAGTCCAATCTATAAATTTAAACACTTGCGGTGTACTTGATTTTTTTTGTTATCTTAGTGATTAAACTTGCATATGTGTCATTCAAGTACTTCTAGAAAATTAGAATATTAAAAACACATATTATTTTCAAGTATTTAAGAAATCTCTTAATGTCATTTAAATTCTTTATCCTTAGTTGACAGTAAACTTACTCAATTTACCTAAATAAAATATTAGTCCCTCCGCAAATAGTTGCGTATAAATTATAGTACTATATATTCCAATTAAGCCATTATTCTTCCTTTATTATTTTTAAGATTTAAACTAGAATAAAAGTTTTGTATTTTATTCCTTAATTTTTATATAATCAAATGTACATGCCATATATGGATAGTTACAAAGATGGACCTCAATTACTAGGAAGAGGTTAAAAATCTATCGGATGAGACTCCATCCAAGCTTATCAGCACTTGAATATGTTATTTTTAAACTCACACTTGAATGCGGATTTTCTCAAACGCTGGCATCAAAAGACTAATATTTTCTAAGTCTTTTATGGCGAGATTACTACCACTCTAGATGACGTGTTTCTCAATACTGACCTTATGATGGTTGGGAGAATAATTGAATTTGAGGGGAGCTCTGCCTTTAATAATGTATATGCACATTATGCTCGATTGTTGGTGGTTACAGTGATCATGGTTCAGTTGGGTTTGGAGGCGTAGAAAGGACTCGGATTTGGTCTTAAATGGCTTACGAATACTTTTTCTTGTGATTCGTAGTTGGATGTAAATCAAAATTATACCCATGATATTGTCGTATAAGTTTCACGTGCATACCTGATGTATTTGCTTAGTTGCACCATTTACACTGATATTATTCAGAAGCCCTTAAACGAAAACGTTTTCGCTACTTTAGTGCACATGGATTGACTAGGTGATATAACCTGAAGAACATACTCGTTGGCATGATTATATAGAGGTACGGGATAGGTACGAATTTGTTTTATTTAGAATTTTCATTGTTTTATCATTTTCTTAGATTGTTGAATCTAATATCATTTCCTTTGTTTTAATCTTGAGGTGAACGACCGGTATATTTTATTCAATCTGAAGCCTGTTAGTTGGTTTCCGAAGATTCTTACAGGAACTAATGTTCGAACAAAGACCTATTACCGTGAAGTAATTGATGGTGTAAATGGTAATGGTTTAAGTACTCTATTATTTTACTTTTAGTTTTATCAAACACAAAACGTATGTTGGTATGTTATGCGTTTGTTTGCGGGTGATTTTCCAGTCTTATGTCGATAGAAGAGATAGGTTTCTGGTATAAAACATGAGGTTATATTGCAATATGATTCAATTTTTTTGAAGATTAAATTATATATATCGGATTGACTGATGCAACAGTTTGGTTGGATCGAAAAGAAGCTATTAAATCCTCAAGAACCTAGAGTCGTTATTAAGAAATAAGACCACAACTAATATCATATTCGCCACATAATTAGAGAAATTCATTGACCATTTACTTGATGTAGAACGTATGACACGCTTTATTTCTAGAAACCACAAAATAATGAAGTCTCAATATGATAAGTATGAGAAAAGGTATGAGTGGTACATCATTAATCCTAATGTTCTTGATGAGCGTCATGTTGTTGAGGAATTCATATTATTAACCATGTTTGTCCTTTTAACAACAATGAGTAAAATATAGGGAATTTTGCGAACCTTGTAATACAAATCACCGCTCATTTTTTCTCATTGTCATGTTAAGTATTTTGATATGTTGTATGTTTTTATAAGTAAGCCTACAAATGATTTTTTTCCTTCTAAGTAACGATACATATTATGTATTTTGTATAAGATGTTGTTGGTATTTTTCAAAATAGTCGGAATATATTATATACTTTGTATTGGATGATGATTTTATTTAGAATTAGTTGTTATTGTTTTTCTTTTGATGTTGTATTCGATTTTGTTTATTAGCCACAAAAGCGTGTGGTGGTACAGAAAAGGTTAGATGATTGTTTTTCAAAGTTGTAAGGATATAACATTGATTCGCAAAATATTGTATGTCGATTTTGTAGTAGTTTTTCACAGTGCTATACCAGCGATATAGAAGTGTTATGCCATTGGTATGGAAATTCCATACTAGGGGTGTAGTATTGTAACTATGGTATAACAATTTTATATCGCCTGATGAGTCCGGATTTGCTCACCACTACTCACTCAAAAAACTGGACATGGGTAATTTGAAAAATAAGTGCCCACTGAACTATCCGGACAGGACAAAAGTATTAAAACACTAAACACCTTTTGACTAAGCTAAGTGCTAATTAGCTTATTGAGTAAACGGGTCCTTAAACTTGAGTCGGTTTCATAACTTGACCTGAAAGCCCATGGGTCCACAATTAAGGGTATAAATACCCAACTACTTTCATTAATGAGCGTAATGAATATTTACTACAACTAGGAAACTTAAATCTCTCACTACAAAACACCCAAACATTTAATACCTGTAAAACTCTCTAAAACACTTGACAAAATTACCCTCAGTTTAAAATAAACCACGCCAAATTGGCTACCACAGTGGGAGGAGAAGCTGCCTGAATCTAGCATTCAAAACTAGCAAAAAAAAAAGTTTGGATGAATCCGGACGAGCAAGCCGTGCCACCACCTTTGATAGAGGTGGTGGGAGAGAACGATGAGTACACGATCGAAGAACAAGACAGGATGCAAACTGAAATAGAAGCTTTGAGGGCTGCTAAAAAGGCAGAGATGGGTTTAAAGAAAAAGTCGAAAGTGTCATCCATTCACCATACTGACAACCTAAGGGAGAATGACCCGTCAGGAAAGACTCACTTGAGTACAAAAAGACCCATGTCAGTTCCAAGAAATCTCACCGGTCCAAGCCGGTGGAGACCTCAGAATCTGAGTCCTCTAGTAGCTCATCGAATGAGGATGGGCTTGAGGAGTCCTTGTCATCCAGCAGTGATGGGAAGAAACAAAAGTTGGTTAAAAAATATTCAAGAAAGAGGGATAGGCATGGGAGATTAAAGAGGCATCTGGAAAATGGTCGTCTCACAGCCACAACCATAGTCACAGGCATGTGTATCAGCTGCTGATGGATCCCTTTGCTTTCCAAGATGATCCATGTATTTTTGCAACACCTAATGAAGACACAGTTTTCAATTGTGGCCGGAATTGGAGGCCATCCCCATTGACATCCAAGATACTGTATGGAAACCTTCTTAAGAGGTTTGAAAGTACTAAAATGGAGAAGTATAATGGGAGCAAAGATCCGGACAACCATCTAGAACAGTTTAAAAAATTTATGATGAACTTTGATGATGATGACAAACTCTTTTGTAGAGCCTTCTCTCAATCCTTTAAGGGAAGTGCTTTGAAATGGTACAACGGCTTACCACAGGATTGTATCAGAAACTTTGACACGTTTTGGGTGGCCTTCTGAAGGCAGTTTGTGGGGAGTAAGGAGGTGAAGGTAAATGGAGATACTATCATCCATTGTGCCCAAGAGCCAAACGAATCACTGAAAGACTATATAAGTCGGTTCCTAAACACAAATAATGGGTTAGCTGATTGCTTTGAGCAGTAGAAATAGCTTCTTTGAGACAAGGATTAAACCCTGGGAATCTGGCCGATTCAGTAACCAAGAAAAAGGCCAGTACTTGGGGAGGTTTTCTAAACCAGGTGGGAAAAAATCAATGTAGATGAAACAAAGAAGACTAGGGTACACAAGCAAGTGAGGTCTGCCCCAGCTGCACCAAACCAGAACCAGTCCGGATACAAGGCCAAAGAAGCCGGACAGGGGCCCAACAAGGCCAAATAAACTCAATCCCACCCAGCTCCAGCTCAGAGCTAGCAATTCAGAAATAAACGAGGACCTTGGGTCCAACCGGAGTGGTTTGCTGAGCTGAAAGAAAATATGGCAACTATCTATGACAAAGCAAAAGCCGAGGTACATTTCAAGAAGCCGACAACACTTCAATCTCGTAGGGAAAGTCATAATACTTGTTTTTGCCAATATCATCATGATATTGGCCATAACACCGAGGACTGCGTCGCTTTGAAACAAGAGGTGCAGAATTTGATTGAAAGGGGGAAGCTGGGAGCTTATGTCGAGAGGAGAAGTCGAAAAAGACGTGACAATACTCACCGGACTGGCCCAACGAACAATGTAGGGACATCTGCTCCGGATGGGGCCATGGTACATTGAAAGATTTGATTTCGAATGAGAGTATTTGGATCCTGATCCAACCTAAAATAAAGTGGGGGTTATAACAGAACATACCAAGACAGTTTCTGGACTCATAAGCTTATTTGAGTCACTTACTATATTCGGAGGAGACACTATGACAGCGCCAACGCCTTCTTCAAGAAAGAGACATGTTCACACTCTAGCTACTCACTTGGAGGGAGGCATGTCTTCCGATTAATCCCAAATCCCTTTTCCCTTCATTGTTTTTGATGAAGATGATCTAAGAGACATAGTTGGGCCTCATGAGAATGCTATGGTAATAGGAGCATCAATTGGGGGAAATGACATCAGGAAAATTTTGATTGGCACTGGCAGCTCAACCAATATTCTCTTTTTAGGTTCCTATAAGCAGATGAAGAATCCAACAGTGATTCAACGTTTTAACAGATCCATTGTGGGTTTCACTAGGAGTTACGTGGATGTGATTGGAGAATTTAAGGAGGAGGTATTGTTGGGAAAATGCCCTTTCAAGAAGATGGTCAGGGTACTTTTCGTTGTGGTAGATTTCCCCACATGTTACAATGCCATCTTTGGGAGATCCTAGCTCTCCAGGATGCATGTTGTGGCTTCAACAGTTCACCAATGTTTAAAGTATGCAGTTCAAGGACAAGTGGGAGTTGTCCGGAGTAACCAAAAAATAGCAAGAGAATGTTATGCAACTTCCATTGCCCATAAAACTCTGGGGCAGTCCGGGTTAATGAGGATTAGCAGTTGTTGGGGCCCTCTGAGGGTGAGGGTGAAATTGATGACCCCGGAGAGACCCTTGGTGTTTTGATACCAATTGAAGAAGTTGAAACCCACTGTCTGGCTGAAGGAAGGAGTGTTAAAGTTGGCTCCAAGATGGCACTAGAATTGAAGAAAAAATTGTTGTCCTTTTTGGCAGATCACCAACATGTTTTTGCTTGGTGCAACGCTGATGTGACCAGAGTACCTGGAAGTGTTATATCACACCAGTTGTCTATCCAAAGAGATGTTGCGCCTGTTGTGCAAAAGAGGAGAGTTTTTTTAAGTAGAAAGCTGATGTCATAATTCAAGAAGTTGACTAACTTAACAAGATGGGTCACATAAAGGAGTCTCAATGTCCTTTGTGGACAGCCAACCCACTGTTAGTAAAGAAAAAGAATGAGAAATGACGTATGTGTATCGAATTTACTGACCTCAACAGAGCTTTCCCAAAAGATCTCTATCCAGTCCCTCAGATAGATCAGTTGGTAGACTCCACATCTGGGAACAAGTTATTTTCCTTCATGGATGCCTTCTCCGGTTATGACCAGATGCAGGTGGATCTGAAGGACCAAGAACACACTACTTTTGTTACAGATAGGGGTCTCAATTGCTACAAGGTGATGCTTTTTGGGTTGAAAAATGCTAGGGCTACCTATCAGAGGTTGGTGAACAAAGCATTTACTGATCAGATTGGAAGAAATATGGAAGTATATATTGATGACATGATGGTAAAAAGCTTGGAAGAAGACTTGCACCTAGCTG
Source organism: Limnanthes douglasii subsp. nivea (assembly GCA_036936605.1). Taxonomy (NCBI): domain Eukaryota; kingdom Viridiplantae; phylum Streptophyta; class Magnoliopsida; order Brassicales; family Limnanthaceae; genus Limnanthes; species Limnanthes douglasii. The sequence continues at coordinate 302,874,785 of JAUPFV010000002.1, read as the reverse complement.
ATCTTCAAGAAACGTTTGCCAACCCGGCAAAGGCTAATTTAAAATTAAATCCAGACAAATGTGTGTTTGGGGTGCGATCCGGAAATTTTTTGGGGTATGTGATAAGTGAGAAAGGGATACAACCTGATCCGGACTAGCTTGATGCCTTGTTAAAAATGGATCCTCCTCGGAGTGTTAAAGAAGTACAAAGGTTGACAAGATGGTTTGCTGCATTATATATTTTTATTTCAAGGTCTTCGGACAGGTGTGCCCCGTTTTTTCAAAATTTGAAGGCTCCAAAAGACTTTAATTGGTCTCTACAGTGTGACTAGACGTTTAATGAAATAAAAAAATCATTTATCTTCCCCCAAAACCATTTTCAAACTTGTTGATGGAGAGACACTCTAAATATATTTAGTTGCGTCTGAATGTGCTATACGTGCAGTGCTGGTAAGAGAAGTGTACAATTATCCTCGTCCGGTGTACTACATCAGCAAGAGTCTGATGGATGCTGAAAAAGGTACATGAAGCTTGAAAAACTGGCACTAGCCTTGGTCATTGCTGCCAGAAAGATGAGGCCGTATTTTCAGTCTCATTCTATCATCGTCCGGACGACTTTTCCTTTAAAAAATGTTCTTCAGAAGGCAGACATATCAAGCAGGATGACAAAATGGTCAGTGGAATTGAGTGATTATGATATTGATTTCGCGCCATGAATTGCAATCAAAGCTCAATATGTTTCCGATTTCCTGGTAGAGTTCCATTTGGACAGAAGTACTAAGCAAGTTGTAGATGAGAAAACTAAGAAAGTGTGGGTTTTCCGGACACATGGTGGATCAACTACCATGGGTTTTGGTGTTGGGATATGTTTAACCTCTCTGTATGGCGATAAGCTATGCCAGGCTATATGTTTTGCTTTTAGGGCTTCTAACAATGAGTCTGAATATGAGGCTACTAAAAGCTAGCTTTTCTATGTGGGGCTAAAAGAGTCAGGTTGATGAGTGATTCTCAGCTTCTTATCCATCCGGCCCAAGGTCAATCTGTGGCAAAAAATGAGTAGTTGATCAAATACTTGTTTATCCTTAAAGAAGTGGCAGCTAACTTAAAAATATTGTTAGCTATGAGCATATACCTAGATCAGAGAACACACTAACAGACTCTTTCGCAACCATAGCATACTCGGAGTCCTACCCATGGATTAATGTGCAAGAATGTTCATGCATACAACCCAATCAGAGCAAGGAATATGAGGAAAGTTTAAGTATACAAGTGGTTCAACCCAAAGACTGGAGATATCCCCTTCTTCAATACATCTCTGATGGCATTTTTCCTCTGGAGAAAGCCGTGGCAAGGAAAATGCAGCATAAGGCTCGTGGTTTTTTAATCATAAGAGATGTCATTTACAAGAAGTCGTTTAGTAGACCTCTCCTGCGTTGTTTGAGGGTTGAAGAGTCCCAAATTGTGCTATCTGAACTAGATGATGGAGAAGGGTCAGTACATTGTGGCTATAGAACTTTAACCCGGAGGGTTTTGTTGGCCTGATACCACTGGCCATCCATAATAATAGATGCAAAGGAGTTGGTGAAAAAATGTGACACATGCTAAAGATATGGTAATGAAATTCATATCCAAGTTGTTCCTATGGATCTAGTTGGGCCTCTACCAATGGCATCCGGAGGGTGCAGGACTATTATTGTAGCCAATGATTATTTCTCAAAGTGGATAGAAGCGGCCCCACTGGCAGGAACTACTTCGAAAGCTGTTATAAAATTTATCTTATCTAACATTTATTGCAGATTTTGGGTTCCACAAAAGATAACCACAAATAATGGGCCACAATTCGATAACAAGGATATAGAGAATTTATGTGGCTCTCGAGGAATTCAGCATTATTTTTCTTCTCCTTTCCACCCACAAGAAAATAGTCAAGTTGAAATGGCAAACATGACCATCCTGTCCGGTTTAAAAATGAACTTAGAAGGGGTTGCTGGAAAGTGGCCAAGCTATTTGCAAGAAGTATTATGGGCATACCGGACTACTCCTGAAGATGCTACAAAAGAATCTCCTTTTGCCTTGGTATATGGGATGGATGCAATTGCTCTTATAGAGGCAACTCTTCCATCATACAGAGTCCACAATTATTCTGAACAGGCTAATAAAGTCGCAATCAGAACTCAGTTAGACTTGATAAAATAGAAAAGAGTTAAGGCTCATCTTAGAACCACCCATTTCCAAGGCTTGATGAGGAGCAGATTTGCTTCCAAGATCAAAAAAGGGATTTTCAGTTAGAGGATAAAGTATTGAGAAAGGTTTTCTTACATACTAAGGAAAAGCAGTTCGGCAAGCTAGCTTCAAACTGGGAAGAACCTTATGAGGTCTCCGAAATACTCAAGCCTGGGACATACAGGCTTCAAGACAAAGATGGAAGAATCTTAAAGCACCCTTGGAATATTGAACACCTCCGGTTATATCTAGAATGAAAGTTGCGTAAATATTTACTTGTTTAAAGTCCACGTAAATATTAGGGGGGTATACTCTTTACTACCCTAGGGGCGCGAGCAGGTTTTAATGAGGTGTCTGGTTTTTTAATAAAATTTGATGCCTATATTCGCAGTGGTTTGATTACAATTTCTTTAAAGTCTTCAAACTACTAAGGATCTTTGGCAGATCAGATTAATTTGGATGAATGATGACCATTAAACACATGTCATCGGAGATTTTAAACACTCTCATCTTAAATACTTGTAAAATAAATCATGGCTCTTTAAACATTAGCCATTAAATTTAACCAAGTATGAAACAAAGCAAAAAATTGAGCAAGGTAAGCCTGTCCGACTAAAAACCGGATGATGATATTAGGACATAAAATATGCCTTGGCCATCCAAGGACTTTAAGTTTGTAGAAAGGCTTAACTGGACTCAAACCGGACCCGATTACAAAAATTCTTTGGCCTTTCACGGAGTTTAACAATTCGCAGAATAAAGAAAACAAAAAACATAGTTAAAAACCTCAAGGCTTGTTCCCTTTGGATGTTCCTGCATCGTCTTTTTTCTTGGGGATTTTGAGCCCATCACTTGAACTCTCCTCGGTTCCTTCTTCTTCATCAGTAGTGTTATCAATCCCACTAGAGTAGTTATTTTTATCACCATCTACTATCGTATGGAATGGGATGTCTTCATACTCAACATATTGCCACAAGGTATCAAGTGTTCTCTTCGGAAACGTTTGGTGGAAGAGCAAAACCATGTCAGACTTAACTTCAGCATAGCTTTTTTCTAAGGAATCTATCACTTCGTTGGTGTATGCATCGACGCGGGCCTAACTTTTCTGATCCTGCTCTCTCACCAATTCTTCTTTCTCATTGGTTACCTTGGACACAGCCTCTTCAAGGGAAGTCTTGTCGCCGAACAAGGCCCGGATGGCTTCATCTTTAGTCTTCACATCTTCCTTCAAGGTGGAGAGATCTTTTTTTAAACCAGAGCACTTAGTTTGAAGCTCTGTGTTAGCATTCTACGAAGCGACTAGCTTGGTTGACAGATCTTCTTTGTCCTTCTTCAACTCTTCCAGTTCCTTCTTCAATGCCTCAATGCTCTTATTGGCGTTGAGAAGGTTAGTTGACAAGGTCTCCTTGTCGGTGTTGAGGGTATTGATGAGGGCAGACTCATTTTTTTACTTGCCTTTCCAAGTTGAGTACTAGTTGAATATGACCCAGAAGAGAATGGGCCACCACATCGTGCTTCCTAGAGACAGTAAAGGACTTGCCATTGTAAGTCACCATATTAGAAGAGCTTGGAGGAAGGTATGGGCCATGGAAGTCATATTTCTCAAACTCATTGAAATAAAGACCAATATTATGGAGGCCATTGATGTCTACTCCATCAATATCCCCTCCGGTACCTTCCCCGGATTGTAGATCGATGGGAAATCTGCTCTTCTAAGGTTGCGTCAGTTGGGTCTGCTGGAGGTAGAGGCTCCGAAGGGCAAAGGATTACTTCGTCCCCCAAGGTGACCTTTTTCTTCTTAAAAGTTCTCTCATCACTGCTTGCTCCTCTCTTTCGGTCCTTTTTATGAAGCCTTGGTAGATTTTATGATTCACCTACCTCCTTAACAGTTTCATCTTCAACTACCTTGAGTAAGGTAGCATCAATCCCTCCTTGGTTCTTCCGTCCTTGATTATCCGGACCAGTCTCTTCTGCAGCACCCCGAACTGCCTCTACTGCAGCTTTATTTTTTTTGCCCTTTCCTTTCATTTTGATAGGGGCTTTAGCGTTGGAGGGAAAGCCCAGTTTTCCATCCTTTTCCTCTGTTCGCTTCAGAATGACAGCTGGGGGAGGGGGAGTGGTCAATTCCTCCCAGGTAGGTCCCTCCGGCCCGTGTTATTCCATAAGTGAGATCTCACTAAGTTGTTAAAAGTGTAACAGTTGTGGAAAGCATTCCTCTAACATTCAGCAGCCCATGCATTCAGCTTCGCACATGTGGTCTGCCCCTCCACCATATAGCCGATGAACTGCTTCGGAAATACTGACAAGGGAACATGGGTGATTCAGGAGTGGAATGTTTATCAAAATAAGAAAGAGAAAATAAAAAACAAAACTGAATACTTACTTGTGCTCTTCCACCTGCTGGTGAGCATGCTAGGGTTAACATTTGCCTTGATCTTTCTCCCATTCTCCCATGTCCCACTAATGAATGGAAACTGAGTTTTCCAGTTCTTCTCTGATTCCAACAAGTCATCCACCACTTTGAAGTTGTCTCCCATGTTGTATTGGTAGAATGGGATGTGATGGTTCTTGCACAAGCTGGCCAAAACGGTGAATTGCTCCATGGGGAGAGGAATACCGGACAACCTCGATACCATTATACAGGCAAGAAGGGTATACCAAGCATTTGGACTTAGTTGGCTAGGACAAAGCTTGATCAGGTGAAAATACCTGACAATTTCCGGGTCTAAGGGGAATCTGAGCCCCCAGTTGAACAACTCCGTGTAAATGACAATCTCGTTGAGCAAGCGTTCCAAAGAAACTCCCTCAAAAACCCCAGATCCGAGTTTGACTTTAGTAGTTGACAATCCTACTCTGAAAATCGACACTTCTGGGTCAAGCCTTCTAGCCACCCCTTTGATAACGGGAAGCGAGAGCCCTCGATTCTCTCTCTCAAGAACTAATATTACTGAAGACGATCTTCAAGTAATGCAAAATAAATATGGGGCCAGTAAGGGGAAAACAATTGCCTCGGATAATCCTGAGCCAGAAACTCTACTAATTCCTATTGCAGAGCACAGCAAATCCAGTGGCCTTCACTTGGCCTATTCTAGTCAAATGCCCACCGTTCCCCTAACAATGTCCGAAGAACAGGCTTGTCGGATCGCCCCAAAATCTAAGGGTGAAATCACTCTTCCCTTGGAACTTGATGCCATTGCGGGCAACAACATTCGAGGAATCGAAAACAAGCATATGGTTGCACTTTACAATATTTCCTATAAATATTTTTCGCCTTCTGAAGAGACCATGCTGAGGACCCGATGGTCCATCCCCTCGTACATCAACATTATATTCCCCTCGGAAGGTGAGACTCCTTTATCAGTTAGGGATAATGAGTTAGTTGTTTATACGGAAAGCATGAACTGGGGGTTAAGGTATCCCTTAGATCCATTTTTTATTGAATACTTTTCCAAAATCGACATCTGCCCTTCACAAGCTGGTCCAAACATGTGGTTCACACTCATGGCACGTATCATGGCTTCAAGGATTTCGGGCAACGAATTTCCATTAAAAGAGCTCATCGGATTATCTGGCCTGACAAAGAATCCATTTTTTCTGGTTTACTCATTAACTTTTGGTCGAGGATAAAAAGTATTGAAAGACTTCCTAGAAGTTGATAAGAAATGGAGAAAGCAATTTATCTACTTCTTCTAGACATTGGGAAACAAGATATGAGTCAACCGCTTAGAATCCACACAAGCTATCTCTCTTGTGGACCAACAAATCTAAGTCTGTTAACTTCTTCTTTTATCCTTCCTCAGATAATGATTTACTAACCTAGCTCTTCGGAATCTACTTATCCTTCCTTTGTAGCTATGAGCGGAGCTCAAAACCATACACTGATTATGTAGAAAGTGCCACCACCGTCTTCACCAAACTCAGCGAGTGGGCCAAAGAAAATTGGGAAAAGAAATTCCATTTGTGTTTTATGAATAATAACCTGGCCAAAAGTCGAGTCTGGAGGCTGAACCCCCTTGACCGGCTGACATTGAAAGAGTTAATGAATCCTCCCTCTCAACAAGAAATCCTTGACCGAGTAGAAAATAAAGATATAGTCATTTATCTTCCGAAGAGCTCTCGTGCCAAAAGTTATCTGGATGATTCCGAAGAGGAAATGTCCACAAAATACCTTCAGCCCGACTCTGAAGGATTAGCTGCTAACTAGGAACCAACCGCGTCGGCAAAGACTGTAGCACCCATCACAATTTCCCCTCAAAAAAATCTTTCTGTCCCATCAAGAAAAATGATGCCAAGACAAAGGAAACCAAGAGGAAGGCTGTGTTGGAATTTATCCAAGAAATATCCGAGGACACCAAGGTTGAAGATGATGTTCAGGAAATATCCGAGGGTATTCGGACCCAAATTGTGACAACTGACCCTGAAAATGAGGTTAGGGAAAATTCAGGCCAAACACCTAATTCTCCTCTTACCCAAACTGCAAGTCCTTCTCCAACTGACAATTATCCCATACTAGCTCCACTTCCAATTCCCCGAAGCGACCCTCCTCAAAACGTTGATCCCATCTTTCTAACTGGTGATTCCTCGGATTTCGACCCCACAGCAATAGGCTCTCCTACCAGTTCCTTCGAAATTCCTCAAGGTGACGAGTTCTCCTTAAGTGGTCGCAACTTACTGCATGATTCTGTCAATATGGGAAGAAAAATGCAACATCTCGAAGATCAGAAAAACCATTATAAGTTCAAGGCTTTACTTGCTTCTGCATAATTTGAAGAGCTGAAAAAGAAACACTCCATTTTGGAGAGTCAGGCTGACGCCATTTTTGAGAGAATGAACGCCTCAGAGAACTACGTCCTTATGTTCGAAAGATGTTTCCAGGAGGAGAGAGACCTCTATCAAAAGAAGACAGGAGCTCAAGAGAAGCTCCTCACAGAACTCCAGAAAGCTCATCATCTTGCAACGAAGGGGTTTAAGGATTGTCTTGCTGATTACGAGGTTGTTATGGAGGAAAGGAAAAACTTACTGAACACAATTGCAGATTTTCCTAAACAAGTTGAAGCTGGAAAAAAAAACAGTGAATGCCTATGCGGCCAGATGTTTGGACAAACTCAACGCTCGAGATGCTACAACTTCTTCTTCTTAATTCCAGATACAATTTTAAATGTTCTATATTCCATGGATGCTTAAGATACCGCCCTTCCTTATCTTTTAATCTATAAGTTCCATGCTTTACGTTCTCCATTACTTTATAAGGGCCCTCCCAATTTGGCCGCAACTTTCCAAGACTTTTCTCATTGGTGTGCAGAAAAACTTTGCGTAACACTTTGTCCCCCACCTTATAATCTCTTTGCTTTACTCTCGAAGCATACCTAATTCTCATCAGTGTTTGATAATGCAAGGATTTCAACTGCGCTCTTTGTCTTTTTTCTTCGACCAAGTCTAATATTAAGGCTCTACTTTGATCGATCAAATCTTCTGTATAAGCTGACACACGGTATGATGGGAAAAATACTTCCGAGGGGACAACCGCATCCATACCGTATACTAAGGCAAATGGAGATGTAGCAGCGGAAGTTTGAGGCATCGTTCTATAAGCCCACAATAATTCTTGTAAATAATCGGGCCATTTCCCAACATTACCTTCCAAATTCTTTTTCAATCCATCCAAAATCATTCGATTGGTCACTTCCACCTGACCACTATCCTGTGGATGGAATGGAGCAGAAAAACATTGTTGTATGCCCCTGGAAAGACAAAAGCTCTTAAACTCCTTGTTATCGAATTGAGGCCCATTATCCGTTGTGATCTTTATCGGCACCCCAAAACAACAGCAAATATTCGAGACAATGAACTTGATAACATCTTTTGCTTTTGTTCATGTTAAAGGTTCTACTTCCACCCACTTGGAAAAATAATCAACTGCTACTATTATCGTTTTCCTTCCACCAAATGCCATTGGTAGGGGCACAACTAAGTCAATGCCCCACCTATCGAACGGTATTGATTCTGAAATACTCTCTAGGAGCACCCCTGGCTTGTCTTCTATGTTGGCATATCTTTGACATGTATCACACCGCTTTACCAAATCTTTCGCATCAGAAGAGATGGTAGGCCAATAATAACCAGCGAAAAACACCCGTTGAATTAACGCTTTATATCCACAATGGGCCGATCCTTCCCCATCATGTAGTTCTGATAGGAGAAACTGCGACTCGTCCTTACCCAAACATCTAAGTAATGGTCTGCTCATGGATTTCTTATATAAGACTCCTCCTAAAAGAATGTATCCATGAGACTTAAACCTGATCCTCATAGCCTAAGACATTTCTGTTGGTAAACTATCCTTTTCGAGGAAGTCCACGATTTCTGACCTCCAATCATTCGTGTCACATTGCTTACTTCCTCCACATTCATTGAGTGCTCTATACTGCTTATAATCAAAGGACACTCCTGAATTAGGACCCATGGATGACCTTCCGATCGCGAAGTCACTGCTAATGAATCAGGGATGATATTTTCCTTCCTTCGAACGTGCTTATACCGAACCTCATCAAATTCGGAAGCCAAGTCCTTCAACACTTTCAAATACTTGACTAAGTTATATTTTCTCGCCTCTGAGTCTCCCAAAGCTTTCTTTATCACCAACTGCGAATCACTGATCAATTTAACCTTTCTGGGTCCACATATTTGAGCCAGTCTTAATCCTTCCAATGCTGCCTCATACTCTGCCTCGTTATTAGTTGCCTTAAAACCGAAGCGAATAGCCTGAATCATGGCTATCCGTTCCAGGAGATTAATTGGACTCCTGCACCACTTCCAGAACTATTCGAACCCCCATCCGTTCGAACCAACCATTATGTCTTACCTGAGTGGTCAACAATCTCCGTGTTGTCCCTTTCTGAGTGGAATTTGACCAAGAAATCAGCCAAAATCTGAGATTTTATTGCCATCCGAGGCTCGAATGTTATGTCGAAATCTCCCAGTTAAACTGACCATTTTGTCATCCTCCCAGATATATCCGGACTCTGTAACAAACCTTTTAAGGGGAATGCTGTTCGAACCACAATAGGGTGGGCTTGGAAGTATGGTCTCATTTTCCGAGCAGCTGTTACCAAGGCCAAAGCTAACTTTTCCAACTTAATACATCGTTTCTTAGCCTCTAGCAAACTTTTGCTGACGTAATAAATTGGTTTTAACATATCGACCTCTTCTCGGAGTAAAACGGCACTGACTGCATAATCTGATACCGACACATAGACGATCAACTTCCCCCCCCCCCCACCAAAGGCTTGGAAAGTATCTCCGGGGACATTAAATATTCTTGAATCTGGCGAAAAGCGGCTGAACATTCCTCGGTCTAACTAAACTGTCTGGAATTTCTTAATACCTTAAAAAAAGGCGCACATTTATCCGATGAACGAGAAATAAACTTATTTAATGTTGTCAATCTCCCTGTTAGAATCTGGGCTTCCTTAATATTCCAAGGTGGCGTCATAGTTGTCAAAGACTTTATCTGTTCTGGATCAGCTTTGATTCCCCTTTCACTTATCATGTAGCCAAGGAACTTCCCCGATCGTACCCCAAAAATGCACTTTTCTGGATTTAATTTCAAATTGACTTTACTCAGATTATTAAAAGTTTCTTCCAAGTCGGATAAATGATCTTTGTCCTGTAAACATTTTACCAGCATATCATCGATGTAAGCTTCTACATTCCTGCCAATTTTCTCCTCAAAGGTTTTGTTGACCAAGCACTGATAAGTCGCCCCTGCATTTTTCAGGCCAAATGACATGACCTTATAATTGTATAATCCTCTCCCGGTGATAAACGATGTGTTTTCTTCATCTTCTGCATCTAATCTGATTTGATTATATCCTGAATAAGCATCCATGGAAGACAATAATCGAGGCTTTGAACAGTAACTCGTCCCTGGACTATAGACTTTGGTGACAGATAGTCCCTGGACTTTCAAAAGTTTGTTCGTAGTCCCGGGACTATCCATTTTGGTGGCATATAGTCCCTGGACTTTCAAAAGTCCGTTGGTAGTCCCTGGACTATCCAGTTTGGATAAAGTTAGTCGCATGCGCATGTTTATTAAATGGACTAACTTTTATCAAAAATAGAAAGGCAAAGGACTATATTTATCAAAAATGAATAGTTGAGGGACTATCTGTCAAAAAAATTGATAGTTTACACGGGGATTAACTTTATCCAAACTAGATAGTCCAAGGACTACGAACGGATATTTGAAAATCAAGGGACTATCTGTCACCAAATGCGATAGTCGAGGGACGAGTTACTGTTCAAAGCCCAATAATCCATTACCCAAAGTAGAGTCCACTAAATGATCAATTCGGGGTACCCCAAAAGGATCCTTAGGACAAGCTCTGTTCAAGGCCGTGAAATCCACGCACATCCTCCACTTTCCATTATTTTTCGTGACCAAGACTGGATTCGAGGCCCGTACAGGGTAATGCGACTCTCGAATGTGGTCTATGTTTAATAACCGTTCCACCTATGAGAGAAGAGCTACAGACTTTTCCTGAGAAACTGGTCTTCTTTTCTGTACAATAGCTCGAACATCATGCTGTGCTGCGAGTTTATGACATATTATCTTTGGCGGTACTCTCGTAACTTCTCCAATCTTCAAAAAATTTCCCCCTTCAAACTTATGCTCCTTGTGATCTTCATCCAGAACCAAAAATCTGGGGGCCTCCCTCGGATCATCACAAGGAGTGATTTCCGAAGAAGTCCCCTTTAATTGATATGCCTTCTCTGATACTTCTCCCCGAACTCCTTTCGAGGATAAAGCTATCTAATAACATTCTCGAGCCATCTTCTCGGTGCTCCTGATCGTCCCTATATTGTTCCCTACCACATATTTCAGACATTGGTGTACCGTCGAGATAACACCATGCATCCTGGACAACCAAGAGCAACCCAGAATTGTATTGTACGAAGTTGGTGCATGTACAACTATAAACAACACTTTAACTTCCTTTTTAAACGGCCCACGACCTAACTCCACCACACACTGAAACTCTCCAACGACTATCATTGTTTCTCCTGTATATCCCACTATAGTTCTGTCGGATCGTCGTAATACATGCGGGTCAGAAATTCTCCTGTAGGTACTCATAAACAAAATATTCGCAGAACTTCCCGTGTCAATAAGTATCTTCTGAACTTGGTCTCTGGCTATACCCGCAACAATAACCACCGCATCTTCATATGGGACCACTACATTCCCCATATCATCATCGACAAAACATATGATGGGGGAGGGCAAGCGATGCATCTGCGCTGAAACCCCTGCTTCAATCTATGTAGTTAAGTTCACCATATGTCTTTTCCATGAACTATTAGAATTCCCTACGATGGTATCTCCTCCGAAGATAGCTAGCGATTCAAAAAAGCACAGAAGTAATTTACTTTCCCCGTTGGAATAATCTCTCCTACACCATGTTCACGTTATTTCTCTCTTCCTTGGGATCCAGATACTCTTGTTCAATATCGAAAACGTCAACCTCTTCGGAAATCAGCATCGCTGCACAACAATCTTTGGGACAGCCTTTACTGCAGCATTTTTCTGGGCGTGCTTTCTCACGAATTCTAATAACATTCCATTTTCAATCAAAGCTTGCACTTCTTTTTTCAAAGCGATGCCTTCCTTAGTGTCATGTCCAATGTCCTCATGGTACTTACAGAACCTGTTAGCACTTCTGCTTTCCCTCGGAGTTTGAATTGGAAAAGGTTTTCTGAACTGCACCATTGATCTTGTCCTATTGAATATCGTACCACATGTTCCGTTAACTCCGCCAAATAGTCTGGACGAATCCATTTGTTCGAAATTGGCCTCGTTTCTTAGTTATAGCTTTGCTGGTTACTACAGTTCTGCTGGTTTGTTCGCGGCCTCGGCGGATACTGACCTGCACCCTTGGGTGGAACACTAGTACGTGGCCCTTGATTACTAGACTCAGTCCTTTGAAATTGGTTTTGCTCCAACTGATCGCTTGATCCTTTCTCTGATTCCTGAGTGTCCTCCACTAAAATTCTTTTCTAAAATTGATCTAATAATTCCCCAAAAGGCATCGCCTGCCTTTCTGCTACCGTATCCTTTAAGAGTCCGGGGAGAAGCCCCATCCTGAATGCTACGAGTGCCACATAATATTTACAATAGTCCATGTCGGTTTTTGTTCTAACAAATGGATTGGTGTAATTCTTCAAGCTTTCCCCAACTTTTTACCTACAATAAATTATCGTGTCTCCATTATCTTGAAACGTCTTGCTCCCCACAAAATGATGTCTAAAGATATTCCAGAACATGTCAAAATTCTTTATCGAGCCTTGCGGAAGCCGGTTATACCACTTGGAAGCCACCCCTTTGAAAGTCTGAGAAAACGCTGTACACAACAATTTATCATCGTTATCAAAATTAATCATTAATATTCTTGAATTGCTCGATATGATTATCAGGATCCTGCGTCCCGTCAAACTTTTCTACCTTCAAGATATCAAAATATTTTGGGAGGTTACCAGCAATAATTTTCGAGGCCAAAGGAGAAGCTCTCCAATTATGACCCGTCCTATAGAGATTAGCTCTCAGATTTTCATGGTTCGGAAAATAGAGTCTTTCCTCGGACGACAGATTGTACTGATGTTGCCATTCCGAATTCCGCTGGTTAACATGTTGGTTCCCATAGGGAAAATTCATTTGGTCATAGCCCTGCTCATTAGCATGAGTGTGATAATTATTTTCCCTTAGAGACTTTCTCTCCAAACTCCTTCCCCTCCGGTGTTCCACATGCCTTCGACCATATCTTTTCTTTTTGTGACTCCTCATAGGAGATGATTCTGGTGAACTGTAGCGCGAATAATCACTTGAATCGGAATATTCCAAGTGATGCTTTCCTTTCCTCCTCGAAAAACGTCGTTCATAACCTCTATCTCTATCATCTCTGTTTTTAGGACGAAAGTCGGTTTCATGCTCTTCTTTTCCACTGTCAGGCTCCATTCTCACCTTAGAACAAAGATTTTCCTGAACAATTTCTCTTTCGGCCCTCTATTTTTCAATATCCAGTAATAACTTATTCCTTCGAGCCAATAAATCCGAGTCATCAAAGGTTTCCTCGACGAGCTGGCGACCATACGCCTCATATTCCATATCATTCCGATAAGTGTTCCCCATAAGATTCTCCTCGCAGTCGTTAACAAAATCATCCCATTGCTCTTCCATGATTCTGCTCGGATTAAGAACAATTTTCAAACATCGATTGTTGTCAGAACAATCTTCGTTTCCCACAGACAGCGCCACTAAAGAATTAAGAAATAGCTCAAGGGTAATTTTGTGTTATGCAAATATTTGGGGGTCCAAACAGTAATAACCGAATCTTTCGTAAAAATGCCTTTTTAGAGAGAGAAAGTGAGAGCTAAACTAGGTAGAGAGAGAAAGTAATATTATATTAATCAACAAAATCTATCAACTCGTGTGAGGTCATTTTATAGTACAATAACGGGCCCCACACGCTTTAATTCCTACTTATTACATATTTAGTCCCTATAGTTTTCCACTTATTCATAATAACTACTTCTATTGTAATTTTTACAATACTTCCCCAATAAAAACACTTCCTTACAATTTTTCTATGTGTCATTTATTCTCCCTCATCAGGTACCCCTAACGCTGAGGAGAATGAGCCTTTGTATACTGGATCGTCTTTGCTGGTAAAAAAGTACCAATCTTGGAGAAACCAAAAGGGTCTTTCTGTCGTGAAGAATTTTCAGACAAATATGCATATGGCGAGGTAAATGAGCCTAACATTAATATTCAGACACTAAGTAACATTCCTAAATATACTTCCCATCTCAAGAATATGTTCTTGGCACATAACATTCCTCGAAGCTTCACGAGGCGTATAACACCTATAACAGAAATGTAAGTTTAATTATATATTTCAATATATATTTATAATTTGATTTATATCGATAAATAGATTCTAACAATATTTTTTTTTGATATTGTTTACGTTTTTACAGTCTTGGACCGGTATTAACATACATGCCATGTATGGATACTTACAAAGATGAACCTCAGTTACGAGGCAACAATTAAGAATCTATTAGGTGAGCCTCCATCTATGCCTATCAACACTTGAGTAGGTAAGAAGAATAATCGAATTTGAGCGGAGATATATGTTTAATGATGTTTATGCATATTATGCTCGATTCTTAGGCGTTACAGTGATTATGGTTCAGTTGGAGTTGGAGGCATAGAAAAGAGTTGAGTTTGGCCTTAAATGGCTTACAAATACCTTTTCTTATTAGTTGTATTTGGATTTTAATCAAAATTATACCTATGATATGGTCGTACAAGTCGCACGTGCATACCTGATGTATTTACTTTGTTGGACTATTTACACCGATACTATCTATAAACCCGTAAACCGAAACATCTTCGTTACTTGATAGCACATGGATTGATTAAGTGACATGGTGAGGAACATCCGCGTTGGCGTGACTATATATGGCTATGGGATAAGTGTGGGATTTGTTTTGTCATTTTGTTAGATTGATGGATCTACAATCATTTCCTTTTGTTTTCATCTTGAGGTGAACGACCTATATAGTTTATTCAGTCTGAAACTTATTAGATGGTTGCCGAAGAAGCTTACAGGAACCAATGTTCGACCAAAAACCTATTATCGTGAGGTAATTGATATTTTAAAGGGAATGATACAAGTACTCTATTATTATTCTTTTAGTTATATCAAACACGAAATGTATGTTGGTTTGCTATGCGTTTGTTTGTAGTTGATTTTCCAATCTTATGTAGATATGAGATAGAGGTTTATGGTATAAGATACGAGGCTATATCGCAATCTTATTCAAATGTTTTGAAGATTAAATGATATATGTCGGATTGAGTGACGGGACAATTCTGTTGGATCGAAGAGAACCTATTAAATCCTCAAGAAGCTAAAGTAGTTATTAAGAAATAAGCCCATAATCGATATCATATTCACCACATAATTGGAAATATTCATTGACCATTTACTTGTTGTAGACCGCATGATGCGTCTTGTTTCCATAAACCTTAAAATGATAAAATCTCTGTATGATAATCATAGGCAGAGGTATGAGTGATACATCATTATTCTTAATGTTCTTGACGAGTTTCATGTCGAGAGGCAATTGTATTAACGGGGCTAACCTCATGATGACAAAGAGGAAAATATAATAAATTTTGTGAACCTAGTACTACATATAATAAATTTTGTGTATTTTTATAAGAAAGCTTACGGATAATGTTTTGTTTTTATAAATAACGATACTCATTATCTATTTTGCATATGATGTTGTTGGTGTAATATTATATATTTTGAATAGGATGTTGTATCGGATTTTGTTGTTTTTGTTTGGATTTTGTGTTCGACATTTTTTATTAGCCACAAAAGTATGTGATGGTGCAAAAACAATTTTACGATTGTTTTTTAAAGTTGCAAGGATACAACATTGATAGGTTAAATAAAACAGCAGATACAAAAGATCTGTCTGATCTTCCTCTTTATATGTTGATTTTCTTGTAGGTTTTTCACATGGTTATATCGGCGGTATATAAATGTTATATCGTTGGTATGGATTTTTCATACTGGTGGTGTAGTATTTTAAAGATGGTATAACAATTCTATATCGCTAATACAATAAATGTGTTATGGTGGTTTTATGGTGGTAGTTTTTTACAAGGCTATAGTAGTAATATAAAAATGTTATACCACCGATAAAAAAATTATGTACAAATAGCGTTCTATCGTACCAGTGGTATAAAAAATTTATACCATCACTACACTAATTTTAAATATTATACAACTAGTTTAATATCGACACTGCGGCAAAAGGTAATTCCTTACCGGCGGTATGACAATTTTATACTATCAGTACACTTAGCGAAATAACTTTCCTCCAATAAACATATATTGGTATCTGTTACTCCCGCTAACTAAACTAAAATTCCCTCCAAATAAAAAATTCTTTTCAATTCCATAACTAATTTCTCAATAAAATTCTATTCAAACTTTCTATTTCTACTTATTTACCAAAATATCATAAATAACCTAACCAAACTCTCTATTTTTACGATATAAAATTGTCTCTCAACGAAAATATTAACTTGCTACAAGTCGTCAAGTGTGTTAAGAGAATGAGGTCGAATGATACTATCTATGGGTTCTGCAATGAAGTGGAGATGACTGTATACTAAAAGTACAGATACGTGTACGGGTCTGAAGGAGGAAATCCATGTTCAACTTCACGCAGTCTTTAAGAAACCTTTATCAGGTTGAATTATTTGAAATGAGAACTAATAGTTCGGGTGTTCTACCTCTTGTAAAAACTTAGGCAAGAAGTGTTCACCTCATCCAATTTGAAAATTACTAATTTCATTACAAAATATATGCTACTTACGTAGTGGACCAAATCGTTCAAAAAGATGATGCATAAAATAATTGTGAAAGAATTGCATTTTACGATGATGAAGGATATGACTTTAGCTAATATTATGTGTGTTATTGTAGTTCATGTTTAATTTAACTTTATGCTTGTTTGATGTTTTCTAAGTTGTTTTATTTTCTTGTTTGTAGGTTTTATTTGCGTTAAATATATTTTTGTAAGTTACTCGCCTCTTGTATATATGTTAAATGTATCTATCAAGTTCTAATATTTGGAATCGAATCCAATTATTCGGGTTCATCACGTCCGACACGATGCTAGGAAAGAGGTGCATAAGATATTTGGTGTGCGGATACTTCATTTTTTTAAACAACATATACTTAACGGATGCTTCTCTCTGATCCATAGATTTTAATACACCATCATCATATACGTCCACTACGGGAGCTACGTCTTGAAATTTATTCTCTTTTAGGAAATGTCATCTCATCGTCTATCTTCGTACGAAGATTTTGTAACCTGTTTTTCTCCTTGGATAATGGGTTGATGACGCCTTTATCGTGGGTGAGTTATTCATTCAATGAATTAATTCCCTTGGAAGTGGTAAATTGTAATTCGAGAGCTATATGAGGACTACTAAATTGTTACCATAATAGCTCTCTGGTTGAGTTCGTCCTCCACAGATGGGCCATCACTATGTTTGCTGAGGTAAAACAATTATGGAAAGTAGTTCCCCATTTCTTTGTAGCCCACTGGTGCAACTTCGTAAAAGTAGTCCTTCTCTCTTCTAAATGTCCTCAAAACATCTTTGAAAACATTATAAAATAAATTCGATGTGGTTTTGTGTGTCAAAATCCGATGTTAGGATCAATTTCAATATATAATATTTGGTTAATAATCTTGGATTTCCCTTTGAAGTAATATTCTTACCATTTTCCCAATACCACTAATGTAGAGGAATTGGGTCCTCCAAGGCTTGTTAGCCTCCAACAAATCATCAACAACTCTGTAATCTCTCCCCATGTTGAATTAGTAAAAATACATATGGTGGTTTTGGCACAAAATGGCCACAGCAACGAACTGTTCCATATGTATTGGAATTTGAGACAGCCTTGAGGCTATGATGTCCGCTAATAGTGTAAACTAGGCATTGGGACTTAGTTGACTTGGGTATAACCTCACTAAGTGGAAATATCTCACTATCTCCGGGTCCAAAGGGAACCTAATTCCCCAATTAAGCACTTTGATATATACTACTATCTCCCCCGCTTGGTTATTCATCGGATTCTCCTCACGAATGGGAATCCTCACTTTTATAGAATCTGGAAAACCCTAATTTTTCCTAAACTTGTCCAATTAGGTTGTATGGGTATATACATAGGTAATTATTTAAAGAGCCAACAAATATTTAACGCTGACCTTGGAAAATTTAGGCCCCACTCGGCCAACAAAAGATCTCCGCAAGCGGTTTGGAGTCTGGCAGTCTAACGTTTTTCTTTTTTTCTTGAACTGCACTAGTATCACTAGTTTGGCCAGATGTCTTCAATGGAGGCTCAATGGGTGGAGCTAATGTAGCTGGATCTAAAGTATGCAATAAAGGAAGCTCTACCATTTTAGGACCTTCAATACGATTCTATGTCTCTTTGACATGGAATACATTTGGCTTTGGAACTCCTGGTGATTCTTCGAGGTGAGTTTTCACCTACATCTGACCTCATAACTATAAAAGAAGAATAAATTTTACGACTACTAACGACTTTGGTTTTGATAAAAGGTGTATCGATCGATTGAGTAGGTGTATCTTGGATTGTAGAAGGTTAAGCAAAAGGGTTTGTTCTAGAAAAAATTACAGTTCTGTGAGATGATAAACTTC
The DNA here is from genome assembly GCA_036936605.1 of Limnanthes douglasii subsp. nivea. Taxonomy (NCBI): domain Eukaryota; kingdom Viridiplantae; phylum Streptophyta; class Magnoliopsida; order Brassicales; family Limnanthaceae; genus Limnanthes; species Limnanthes douglasii. The sequence goes on along the minus strand of JAUPFV010000002.1, from coordinate 302,856,268 downwards.
TATCTAGTTTTGCAATTTGTTGAACAATCAGTCCACCAGGTGAAACATGTAGTCCAACGATAATTCTAGCTTTCTTTTTCTCTTTCTCTATATCGGATAGGTTAAGCTAGCCTTCTTGGATTACGACAGATCTTGCCGTGAACATACAAACTTTAGAGAAAAATAGAAGAACTGGGAAAAGTTGAGAGATTATGGTGGTTTTTCTGTATCTAGAATCAAAGTTTGAATATTTTTCTCACACTAGAAATGAAAACAGTGAAAAATCACACTTATATAGTTTAAAAAGTACTTGGGTGTTTTTACTAGGGAAGATGAACCGTCTAGCCATGATTAAGGGCTAGTAAATGTAGCTCTTTTAATGTTTAGACATAAACACCCAAAAGAGGTGACTAATGGGTCCAATTACCACTTGACACGTGTAAAAGAGAACTACTTATAAAGTCGCGACTTTTGAGCTCTTTGGTTGACCCTTCAAGTTCACTTCAAAGGTGGATCAGACAGTATCATAGCAATTCTAATTTTATTTGAATAGGAATTTCGGACCACACAAATAAAATTAAATGATTCAACAATATTTTAAGTAGACCAATGACTCAACTGTGTGCTAAGAACATTGATTTTTGGGCTTGGGGTTCATAGGTTATCCCGACTTTAAGATCCGACCTGAACAACTCATTGATTTTAGAAAACAATATAAATACCCCAACCGACGGTATTAAATGGGTAGGACGTTTTCTAAAGATATTAAATACAAGAACCTTTTTTCTCTTAAGACTCTTTACAAAAAAATTAAATACAAAATCACTAAAAGATCTTCAATTTTTACCCTTACAATAATTTTACCCTCATCAGATATTATGTTAGATTTAAATTTTTAAGGGTTATATCGTGAGTTTGTTTGCGGGAATCACCATCATTATTGAGTATCAATGATATGAAGGCTTTGTACCACTGATATTGCTCGAACGACACTACCAATATTGAGTCATAGGTTTTTATGTTCTTAAGCATCCGTTGTATGGCATATTTATACTTCCGATACTTTTTAACAATAAATCCAATATTGTTTAATTTCTTATCTTTCACATGTTTAATTAACTAAATTATTATTTGTATTGCAAGAAAGATAGTAGTATGCGTAAAAAACCTTAAGAGCAATAAATAAGGCTCAAACAAAAACAATAACATAAACATAATCGTACCTCACAAACCGAAGAATTCAGTACCAGTTCCCCTAACGCCGATGAGAATGAGCATTGTATACTCAGCGATTGTTTGCTGGTAAACAAGTATTAATCCCGAAAATACCAAAAGGGTCATTATGCTGGTGTATGCACATTATGCTCTAGTGTTGGGGGTTACATTGGTTCAGGTTTATTTGGAGTTGGTTAAATGGCTCACGAATACTTTTTTTATAAGTCATATTTGGATGTAAATAAAAATCGTACCGATGATATGGTCATACACGTTGCACGTGTATATCTGATGTATTTGCTTGGTTGCACCATTTACACCGATACTATCTAGAAGCCCTTAAACAGAAATATGTTCACTAATTTAGATCACATAGATTGACTAGGTGATAGAGACTACTTAACTTTCCCCATTAAAAATCTCTCGTTATTTGTTACTCCCATTAACTAAACTAAGACTAGCGCCAACTAAAAACTTTTAATCAATTCCATAAATTATTTCATTATAAAATTCTTTTCAAACTTACCATATCTATTTATCTACCAAAATAGAATAATTAACCAAACCAAACTCTCTGTTTTTACGATATAAAATTGACTCTAAAAAAACATTCACTTGATGGAGGCTGTCAAGTTTGTGAAGAGAACGAGGTCGGATGAGACTACCGATAGGTTTTGCAATAAATTGAAGTGGACAATGTAGTACATGTACATATACGTGTATAGGTGTGAAGGAGAAAATTGATATCCGATTTCACGCAGTTGTTAAGACGTCTCTATCAGGTACAATTATTTGAAATCAGAACCAATGGTTCGAGTCTTCGACCTCTTGTACAAATTTAGGCAAGAAGCATTCACCTCGTCCAATTTGAAAATTGCTAACTTTGTAACAATATATATGTCATGTTAAGTGGTGGATCAAATCGTTCAAATATATGATGCTGAAACGAATGGTGAAAGAATTGAATTTTAAAATGACAAATGATATGACTTTAGCTAATACTATGTGTGTTATTGCACTTCATATTTAATTTCGTTTTATGCTCGTTGTATGTTTTATAAGTTATTGTATTTTATTGTTTTTACATATTATTTACGTTAAATATTATTTTTGTAAGTTATTTGTCTCATGTGTTTATAATAAACGTATCTATCAAGTTCTAATATTTGGAATAAAATCTAATTATTCGGGTTCGTGACCTCCCACGTGATGCCAGGATAGAGGTGTATAAGATATTTGGTGTGAGGATACTTGATTCTGTATAACAACATATACTTCAGAAGATTGAGTTGTACTTCATTGGCAGCAGATTCGAACAAATGATATTAGTTTCTTCCGACCTAGAAACAAATATGCAAGGATATAACTCTTTGTAAAGTGTTGTGTTATAAGTTTGACTATTTCTGTATAATCTATTTTTTCTGATATCTTTGAATTTCAAATTTAATTTTATCGAATTAAGTATGACGTTTTCTAACCGTGAGCATATTAATAGAAAATTAGAACCATAATATAAAGATAAATTTAAAGCTAAAATTTTTCAGACAGTATATAGCCTAACTACCAACGGTAGACTCATATTATACCTATGGTTCCAAATTACACGTATTTTTATTACTGGAACACAACCCAACGTTCTACCTCAGCTTAATTCGGTCTCAATTCATTTTAGTTTAGTTTGGCTCAGCTTGGCCTCAACTCGGTTTGGCCAAAGACTAGTCTCAACTCATCTCGATCTCAACCTAACCGCAACTATAACTGTCTTAGCTGCAGTTAGGCTCTTTCTGCGTTGGTTATCTGATCCAAGCTTATGAGAATAACTAAGTTTTATAAAAACAATTATCATTTTTATTTGTTTCCATTCATACAAATAAAAATCCATATAAAAATAAAAATATCATATGACCTCAATTGAATGTCTGCCAAAACAAGGAATATAATTTTATACAACCAATATGTGATTAAGGTGATTTTATAGATAATTCGAAACAACAAATAGATCTAGGTTATACGTTAATCAATTTGATTTAGGGTGACTATAAATGTGGTTTCAAACATCATAGATAAAACAAAAGGTTAATTTGGTTTAGACAGTTAATATACATCTTATAGAAGCACAACAACGATAAACTCTGAAGTAGTTCATATAGATAAAATACATTGTTCATACGAGAGTTATGTTTGTTTGAACCCTCTAAGTTTTCACGAGTAGTCCATACCACATTAGACTTTAAATAGTTCAACAAATTATAAACTTTGCATGGATAGTCATAATGCGTGCATCATATGGTTCAGATATTTTGCGTTTTGCCTTGACTATGAGAGGCTTAATTGCTTATTTTCTTAAATGTACAATCTTTCATCTTTGTTTTTTTAATACTTCAAAATAAATAGAGGGGATACTTTTATACATCCATGGGTAGGGCGAATTTACTTTCAAAGAAATTTTTTAAAATTCTTACATATAAAAACTTCATTATGAATCTTACCAACGAGATAACCAACTACTAGGAAAAACCAATACTACGCAAGCCTATACTATTTTACTTTTAGAAAATACTTATTTTTTATCAAAAGAAAGACTTGGATGACGAATATTTTAACAAAACACGTATAAAGCTAGCATACCTCAAGCCTCTTACGAGCCCAACAACGATAGACTCGGTACCTCGATTCGGTAAACAATTTGCAAGACATGGATAATTTATACTAAAACACTAGTTCAAACAAGTTTTGAAACAATTATACGACCAAGTCTAATATCTTGTTGAGTGGTTTACCATTGGAGTTGAGCTTGAAATCTAGTTATAGTTGAAAATCGAGTTCAGAGTTGTAAGATAATAAAGCTTCATACCAAAAGATAAAAAAAATACTCTTAATGGCAAGAAAACATAAACTTTCTAGAAATATTCAAAAATGTTGATCAAAGCTTCATACCAAAAGATAAAAAAATACTCTATAAAGTAGATCAAAACAAACGACTAAAAGGAGTTACTAATAGGACATGTCAAATAGGTCTAAATCATCTAATAAAATAGAAATCTTAATGGATTGCGAAGATCAACGACAAATGAATATGGGCTCAATAAGAAACCAAATTAGGAAGAAAAATAGCCAACATAAAGGGGTTTTGGTTTACGAAGGCTTAACTTTATGAGCAACATGGTTTAGAGAAAAAATATATTTGGTTTATTAACTTGCAACACTTGAACTCTTGATTAGGTGGGTAAAATAACAAAGAGACCCAAGTCTAATAGTTGAGCACTTAATTTTATCATCGGCTTGGGTAATAAAGCTAAGCTAACTTGTTTTGTTGGCTGGGAACTTTACCTTATGATAAGCTTAACTGAGCCTATGAGGAGACCTCCATTTGAAGAAGGAAGACTCAAGTTATTAGAAAAGCTTAGATGAACGGATAATGGGAAAGCTTTAGCATTGGATGTTATTCTTTTTGTTTGGATTTTGTATTCGATGTTTTTTATTAGCCACACAAGCGTGTAGTGGTACAAAATATGTTACACGACTGTTTTTCAAAGTTGCAAGGATACAACACTGATACGCTAAATGTTTTATGTTGGTTTTGTGGTAGTTTTTTCACAGGGTTATATCGGCGGTATATAAGTGTTATACAGTTCGTATGGAAATGTTTTACTGGTGTTGTAGTTTTGTAACGATGGTATAACAATTCTATATCGCTAATACGTCGAATGTGTTGTGGTGGTTTCATGGTGGTTTTTTCATAAGGTTATATCGCTGATACAGAAATTTGCTACCACCATTGTAGTATCGTACCGGGGGTATAAAAGTTGTATGCCATCGGTACACTGACTTTTCCGGGGGTTTAATTTAGGATTTTTTACACGGCTATACTAGAGGTGTAAAATATTATAACACTGGTAAAATATCGGCACCGCCAGTATGGTATTTCCATAGCGGCGGTATAACAAGTATATACTGTTAGTACACTTAACAAAATGATTTTCCTCCGTTAAAAATCTCTCGTTATATGTTACTCCCATTAACTAAACTAAGATTCCGACCAACTAAAAATTTATCTTCAATTCGATATATTATTTCTCTATAAAATTCTATTCGAACTTACCATATTTATTTATGTACCAAAATAGCATAAATAACCAAACCAAACTTTTGATTTTTACTATATAAAATTGACTCTCAACGAAAATATTCACTTGCTGCAAGTTGTCAAGTTTATGAAGAGAACAAGGTCGGATGAGACTACCGATGGATTTTGCAATGAAGTGAAGTGCACAATGTACTAGATGTACATATACGTGGGTGAAGGATAAAATTCATGTCCAACTTCACGCAGTCGTTTAGAAGTCTCTATTAGGTACAATCATTTGAGATTGAAACCAATGGTTCGGGTGTTCGACCTCTTGTACAAACTTAGGCAGTAAGTGTTCACCTCGTCCAATTTGAAAATTACTAATTTCATTACAAGATATATATTATATGTTACATGGTGGAGGAAATAATTGAAAAATATGATGCCGAAAAGAATTGTGAAACAATTGAATTTTACAATGACGAAGGATATGACTTTAGCTAATATTATGTGTGTTATTGCAGTTCATGTTTAATGTTGTTTTATGCTCGTTTGATGTTTTGTGAATTAATTTATTTGCTTGTTTGTAGGTTTTATTTGAGATAATATTTTTTTTGTAAGTTATTCGCCTCTTGTATTTATGTCAAATGTATCTATCAAGTTCTAATATTTGGAATTGAATCTTATAATTCGGTTTCGTGACCTCCCACACGATGCTAGGAAAGAGGTGCATAAGATATTTGGTGTGCAAATACTTGATTTCGCTAAACAACATATACTTCACAAGATTGAGTTGGACCTCATTAGCAAAAAAATTCAACAAACGATATTAGTTTCTTCCGTCCTTGAGACAAATATGCAAGGATATAACTCTTCGTAACGTGTTGTGTTATTCGTTTGACTATTTCCGTTTAATGTCTTTTGTTGTGATATCTTTGAATTTCATGTTAAACTTTACGGAATTAAGTATGGTGTATTCAAATCGTTAGCATAGTAATAAAGAATTAGAATCGTAACATAGAGAAAAATTCAAAGAGAGAAACCTATTGGCGATATAAAGCCCAAGTATCGACGGTAGGATCATGTTGTACCTTCGATGCCATTGCACGTATTATCGCTAGTGGAATAGAATCCAATCTTTTAAGAAGTTTTCACAACACATAAATGCATATATTTTCGCAATTACAAGTTTCACACCCAATTAACACTTATTTCACAAAACAATATTTTTTTTGTTTTTTCATACAATCATACTTATTTAGCAACCAAAGTATTATTTCCTTAATTTTTATTTTATTTTCGCAACACACTTGCACGTAATACCGCAATTGGAACAGAGTTGTTTTTACCAAGGAAAATACACGTAATTCCGTAAGTGGAATACAGTTGATATTTAACTACGAGATTACACGTAATTTCACAATTAGAACTCAATTGTTTTTTCCAAACGTATTAGGCAACCAAATTAAATGTAATTTCGCAATTAAAACAATTAAAAAACTATTTTGTTATAGATCTAGTTTTGTTGGTATTAGAAAAACAAAAGAAATATTTTTATTTTATTTTTTTAATAGCGATTTAAAAGATAAGATATTTAAAAAAGTAAAACCAAAAAAATAGTTAAAAAATATTTTGGGATTACTTGTACGTATATTTGTACTTCACCCAACATTAACATTCCGATAATTATTAATAAATATTTATATGATTTGAACTGATACCGATAAAATAGTATTTTTATATTTAGTATTTGTTAAATTCTAATAACTTTTGAGTATATAGTATACCGTTAGATATTTAAATTTGAAAGCATGCATATAAATCGGGATTCTCTATATATCAAAACAGAAACCACAACCTTTCTTCTTATCTTTCTTGTTATTAATCTTCGTTCCGAAACCGAAACCCAGACCCAGATCTGCTGTTTTCCTTAATCTTCCTTATCTTTCCTTCCCAAACCCCGAACCCAGATAGGTTCTCGGTGATCAAATACAAGAACCAACACAACACCACTACTACTACTACTGATATATATATTCATATTCTGTTCTTTTTTATTTCTTAAACTAAATAATAAACCATGCCTTCTGTTATTCTTCCCGGAGAGATTTCAGGATCGAATCACAAACGCAAGAAACCGGACCAAAACAACCAGAGTCAGTATCAGCAGTCGGTGGGTCTTGATGAAGATGATTGCGTGCTTAGCAAGCAACCTATGGGTCCTCCAGTTTCAATCAGGGATATCTCTGGATCAGATTACAAAGGCGAAAAACTTGACACATACATGATGATTCAATGTCCGCATTCTCAGGTTCTCGACCACAAATGCGTGCAGTGCGGGCAAGTGACGGGCATTGATTATGGCACGTCTTTTGGTTATATTCAAGAGGGGCTAAAGCTTGGCAATGGATTTGTGGAATCCCTTCGACAGCAACATACCATGGACTTGGTCCTCAGAGAAAAGCTGCATTTGGTTCTAGATCTGGATCAGACTCTTATTCATACTGTTCGAGAGAAGGATTTGAAGCCCGAGGAATATTATCTTCTCAAGGAAACAAAAGATTTACACAGATGTGTGTTTCCTGGTGATCAAGTGTTCATGGTGAAACTACGGCCATTTGTTTTAGATTTTCTTGAGAAGGCAAGCTCTATGTATGAAATGTCGGTCTACACCAAAAGCTCTATTACCTATGCGACTGCAATCCTATCTTTGCTTGATCCTCAAGGAAAGTATTTCAAAAGGCGGGTTATAGCACGCGAACATACTCCATATCGCAAGACGCTTGATCTGATTTTGACAGAACCAGAGGCAATTGTTGTGGTTGATGATGATGAAGATATGTGGCCGGATTGCAGACCCAATTTGATAAAGGCTGTGAGATATAGGTACTTCAAGGGAAAAAAGAAGAGCAACAACAACGGTTGTAGGTCTTGTCATTCTCTGAATAAGACCGATGAGAGCGAAACTGATGGTGAATTGGCTAATATACTCAAAGCTCTCAACGAGATTCACATGCAGTACTTCTCCCAAGAAATGTTCGAAGCTTGCAACAGCAATACTAGGCTGATAGTTCCCGATGTTGTATCTACCGTGCTCGGTCGTAGTTAGATTATTTTACATATCATCGTCTATATTTTTACACTGAAGTTTCCAATGTACATCATGATCATGCTTTTGTGTTCTGAATTCACAAGCAATATAAATAATAAGGTTTTCAGTAAATACATTGTCACAGGTCATTCTAATTCCAAGCTACATGTTTTTCTAATAATAGTAAAAGTAGAACTGCAAAATAAGCAAAGAGCGGAGGTTTCTATTATGATGGAATATCTTAATTTTATGTCTTAATTCCACTACAAATATTCAAATGCCTAAGCTATTGTAAGTCTAGGTTTGCAACTTGGAAATATAAGTCCACTAACTTAATTGGTCTGAATAACATATATAGTGTAAAAGAATTTATATTTCCAGGCGCCAAATAATTTTTAAACTATATATCAGGCTAAAAAGGCTAAAAGCTCAACTCTAACTCGACCATCACCTTCGACGGACCTGTTAGAGAGGCTATTCAAACTACTAATTGATAGTATGCCATATTGATAATAGGCTATATGTTATATAACTACCTAGTAATCAGTTGACGTTTTGCGTACTTAGTATAACAAATGATTTTAAAAACTTATGTCATATTTAGAATCTATGATAAAAATTTAAAAATTAATACTATTATAGTGTTTTTTGTCTATTAGTACCGTTGGCACAGACATAGCCAAGACACCGGATTCTTACCATTTTGATTTTTTCGCTAGGCTAAGATCTATCATCCTATTTTTTTATACTAATTTATAGTATAATATATATATATATATATATATATATATATATATATATATATATATATATATAGTGTTTTTTTGTCTATTAGTACTGTTGGCACAGACATAGCCAAGACACCGGATTCTTACCATTTTGATTTTTTCGCAAGGCTAAGATCTATCATCTTATTTTTTTATACTAATTTATAGTATATATATATATATATATATATGACTTTTTGGATCTCATATACACCCTCAATCCTTCCTTACAAATTACCTGACATCACAAGAACTTTCAAGTTGTTTCACCCCAGTTCAGCTCGGCTTTAGTTTGGCTCATACTTAGTTTGCTTGGCCTCAACTCTTCCCCAGCTTAATTCGGTCTCAATTTAGTTTAGTTCAGTTTGGATCGGTTTGCCTCAACTTTGTTTGGCCTTAGATTAGCCTCAACTTGTCTCGATCTCAACCCGATCGCAACATATACCTATTTTAGCTTCAGTTAGGCTCTTCTTGCGTCTGTTTTCTGATCCAAGCTTATGAGAATAACTAAGTTTTAAATTTTTTTATCATTTTTATTTGTTTCCATTCATACAAATAAAAATCCACATAAAAATAAAATTATCCTATGACCCGGATCGAGGTTATGCCCAAGCAAAACAGTATATTTATATACAAGCAATATGTATTCATGGTGATTTTATATATAATTCTAAACACCGAAGATCTACATATACTATCCCAACCAATCTATGTTTGGGGTGATCGTAAATGTAGTTTCAAACATCATAGATACAACAAAAGGTTGAATTGGTTTAGATATTTAATATACATCATAAAGAAGCAAAACAACGATAAATGTCTGAAGTAGTTCAGATAGATAAAATATATGGTTCATACGAAACATATGTTTATTTGAACCCTCTGAGTTTTCATGACTAGTTCATACCACATTGGACTTCAAATAGTTCAACAAATTATAAATTGTGCATGGTTAGTCATAATGCGGTCATCATATGGTTCAAATACTTTTCGTTTTTGGCTTGGCTATGATAGGGTAAAATCCTCATTTTCTTAAATATATGATCTTTCATTTTAGTATTTCTTCATAAATCAAAATGAATAGAGGGGATACCTTTTTACTTTTGGAAAATACTTGTTTTTTTTATCAAAGGAAGGGTTTGGCTAGTGAAGGTTTTAACCTGATACGTATAAATCGAGCAGACCTCAAGCCTCTTACGAGTCCAACAACGATAGACTCGACAGGTTGAGTCGGAAAATAATTAGCATGACATGGATAATTCGTACTAAAAGACTAGTTCACACAAGTTTTAAAACAATTATACGACCAGTCTGAGATCTTGTTGAGTGGTTAAGCGTTGCAGTTGCGCTTGAAAGATAGTTACAATTGAAACCCGAGTTCAAAGATGTAAGACAATAAATATCAAAGAGTTAAAGCGCAAATATACTCCACTTCCAAGTGGCAAGAAAACATAAAACGTCTAGAAATATTTGAAATCTTTTATCAAAGCTTCATACCAAAAGATAAAAAAAAATACTCTGGTAAATTAGATCGAAACAACAGACTAGAAGATCTTACTGATATGACATGTGAAATAGGCCTAAATAATCTAGCAAAATAGAAATTCTAATGGGTTGCGAAGATAAACGACCGATGAATATGAGCTCAATAACAAACCATATTAGAAAACAAATTTGCCAACACAAATGGATCTTGGTTTACTAGAGCTTAACCTTATGAGAAACATAGTTTATATACCAATGAAATTTGGTTTATTAACTTCAAACACTTAACTTTTTGATCAGTTGGAAAAATAAAAAAAAAGACCCAAGTCTGATGGTTTATTAACTTCAAACACTTGACATTTTGATCATCGGTTTGGGCAATAAATCTAAGATAACTTGGTTTGTTGGTTGGGAACTTGACCTTATGATAAGCTTAACTAAGCCTATGAAGATACCTTTGTTTGAATAAGGAAGACTAAAGTCATTGGAAAGCTTAGATGAACCAATGAATGGACATGACCTAAGTTTCACCAAGGTTAACTGAGCCCATGAAGCTATCCTAATTTGAACAAAAATGACTCAATCTATTTGAAATATTAACGAATTCTATAAAACAACCTCGATTTGGGAATAGGCCCCACATCTTTATAAATTTTAATCAATCCCATCAAAAGACTCATATTGAAGATGGAAAAAACAAATAATTAGTAAGCTTAGCCAAATCCACAGAAGGACCTCGATTTGGAGGAAAAAGACACATGTCTGCATTAAGGCTAACTAAACATACGAAGAAAACTCATTTTATAAAGACAAGACTTAATTTATCGAAAAACTTAGTTGAGTCCATTAAGGGTGTTCGGTTTGGAGGACTATAACCTAAGTATCCACCAAACTTAACTAAACTCATGAAGATACCTCAATTTGAAGAAGAATAGCTCAGATCTTTAATAACTGTTGTTGTGCCCATAAAGGGATATGATTTTGGATGAAGATGACCCAAGTTCCACCAAAATTAACCGAGCTCATGAAGAGACCTCAACTTGAAGAGAGATGATTCGAGATACTGCCAAGCCTAACCAAGCCTATTAATAGACCTTATTTTGGAGAAGATGATTCAAGTCCCCATTAAGGTTAAAAAAGTATATGAAGAGACATCAATTTGAATAAAGAAGATTCTAGTTATATGTAATACTAAATGAGCCTAAAAGGACATCTATTTGAATAAAAATATATCACTCTTTTTTAGAAAACCTACCCAAGCCCACAAGGTAACCATAGTTTGCAAAGCTTGGTCGAACCTTTTTTAGGAACTTGTTTTAAGAGGATCCCAATGTTAAAAATACGCTTGGCTTAGAGGGACATGACTTTGAAGGTTGATAAATTGATGGTCATTCGGGGTCGGGTTGGTTAAATTACGTATGCAGGGTTGTGTCGGTTAAATTATGAGCCTGACTAAGCGAGTCATAGGAAATGATATCAATGATAACAAGCTAAATGAGAAAGCGACAACTTAGAGAATAATGTATCAGATAAGGTCTTGACCATGAAGAAAGCCCTTTATCTAATCATAAAGATCTAAAACTCGTACGTATATTTAGGTGCAAATTAAGACACATGAGACTACCAAAAATATGACCGGTCAAATAATGAGTATGCACCAATATGAATATAAATCCTAGAAATCTCAGAATTATAACCTTATAATACATCATGTTCAAAGAGGTTAAGAATGAAAAAAAAAAGTAGAAAAAATTATCATATCAAAGTTATTGTGAGCCTTGTACGAATAATTTAATAGTATTTTTCATCCAATATTCAATCACATTGTTATTTACAACTAAAATAATTCAAAAAATACAGTTCATAGATCTAGTTTTGTTCGTATTATAAAACAAACCCAATAAATGTTTTTTGTTTTTTTAACTACGGTTTGAAAGATATAACATTTAAAAAACATAAAAATAAAAATATAGTTTAAAGATATTTTCGGATTACTTGTATATATTCGTACTTTATCAAACATTTGATAACTATTGATATATAAATCTGATTTTAATTAATTATCGATAAAAAACATTATTTTTATATTTGTATATTTGTTAAATTCTTATTAATTTTAAACATATATTATACCGTTAGAAATTGAAATTCGAAAATATGTGAATGAAAATGTTTGTAAGTTGATGATGTTCAAATTCACTATATTTGAAAAAAGATCATGGGCTTGAAAATATGCACATTATTATGACAATTGTTTCTTTATACTTCTCTTCCACTCTTGTTCCTAAGTTTTTTTACTTTCATTTGTATTTATTGTTTTTGGTTTTGACATTAAGATGTTGTTCCATCTTATTAAGTATGTCGTTTGTTATCGACAAATCACATAAGACAACTCCAAACCTTGGTATTCATTGTTTAAACAAGTCAAAACAAAACATATGCATTTGATATTAAAGATAGATCGGTTAGGTTTGTCAACCAAATGGAAAAATAATATCCTCATGTCGGGGAATGAACACCACCGATGTTATATATGCGGTTTGGGGAGTAGTAGCTAAGTGTATATTAACTAAAAACACTTAACTAAAACTTTAGAAAAAGATTTGAAATGATAACAATCATATGATCTCATATTATGAACTACAAACCCGTAGAAGGGTTAATGAAAATGATATATAACCCTTGTTGATTAATCATTCGTTCAAAATAATATGGCATCACCACATATTTTAACTTGTTTAACCCTCAATTTAGCTCGGCTTTAGTTTGGTTCATACTTAGTTTGGATTGCCCTCAAATCGGCTTCAGATAGCCTTAACTCTACCTCCGCTTAATTCAGTCTCAATTCATTTTAGTTTAGTTTCGCTCAGCTTGGCCTCAACTCGGTTTGGCCAAAGACTAGTCTCAACTCGTCTCGATCTCAACCCGAGCGCAACTCTAACTGTCTTAGCTTCAGTTAGGCTCTTCCTGCGTTGGTTGTCTGGTCCAAGCTTATGAGAATAACTAAGTTTTATAATTTTTATCATTTTTATTTGTTTCCATTCATACTAATAAAAATGTCCTATGACCTCAATTCAATGTCTGCCAAAACAAGGAATATAATTTTATACAACAAATATGTGATTGAGGTGTTTTTATATATAATTCCAAACAACAAATAGATTGAGGTTATACTATAATCAATCTGTATTTTGGGTGATTGTAAATGTGGTTTCAAACATCATATATAAAACAAAAGTTTAACTTGGTTTAGATAGTTAATATACATCCTATAGAAGCACAACAACGATAAACTCTAAAGTAGTTCAGATAGATAAAATATATGGTTCATACGAGAGTTATGTTTGTTTGAACCCTCTAAGTTTTACGAGTAGTCCATACCACATTAGACTTTATATAGTTCAAAAAATTATAAACTTTGCATGGATAGCCATAATGCGTGCATTATATGGTTCAGATATTTTGCGTTTTGCCTTGACTATGAGAGGGTTAATTGCTCATTTTTTTAAAGGTACGATCTTTCATCTTAGTTTTTTTTTCATACTTCAAAATGAATAGAGGGGATACTTCCGTACATCCATAGGTAGGGCGAATTTACTTTCAAAGAAATTTTTTAAAATTCTTACATATACAAACTTCATTATGAATCTTACCAACGAGATAAACAACTGCTAGAAAAAAAACAAAAAAACAATACTACGCATGTCTATACTCTTTTACTTTTAGAAAATACTTATTCTTTATCAAAGGGAGGATTTGGATGGCGAATATTTTAAAATACGTATAAAGCCAGCATACCTCAAGCCTCTTATGAGCCCAATATCGATAAACTCGGTAACTCGATTCTGCAAACAATTTGCAGGACATTGATAATTTATACTAAAATACTAGTTCAAACAAGTTTTGAAACAATTATACGACCAAGTCCAATATCTTGTTGAGTGGTTTACCATTGCATTTGAGCTTGAAATCTAGTTATAATTGAAAATCGAGTTCAGAGTTGTAAGATAATAAAGTAAATTACAAATACAAACTCCATTATGAATCTTACTAACGAGAAAACCAACTACTAGAAAAAAAAACAAAAAAAATACTACGCATGCCTATACTCTTTTACTTTTCGAAAATAATTATTTTTTATCAAAGGAAGGATTTGGATGGCCAATATTTTAACAAAACACGTATAAAGCCAGCATACCTCAAGCCTCTTACGAGTTCAACAACGATAGACTCGGTAGCTCGATTCGGAATTTTTTTTTGCAGAATATGGATAATTTATACTAAAATAATAGTTCCAACAAGTATTCGAACAATTATACGACCAAGTCTAATATCTTGTTGAGTAATTTACCGTTGTAGTTGAGCTTGAAATATGGTTACAATTGAACCTGAGTTCAAAGTTGTAAGACAAGAAAAGAAATATATAATTTTTACTAATAATAACAAATAGTTAAACCTAAAAAATACTCCACTTCCACATGGGAAGAAAACATAAACTTTCTAGATATATTCAAAAATCTTGATCAAAGCTTCAAACCAAAAGATAAAAAATACTCCGGTAAGTTATATCGAAAAAACGGACTAGAAGGCGTTACTAATGCAACATGTCAAATAGGTCTAAATCATCAAACAAAATAGAAATCTTAATGGATTGCGAAGATCAACAATCAGATGATACCACATTAGGAAGAAAATTTGCTAACATAAAGGGGTCTTGTTTTCTTAAGGCTTAGCCTTTTTAGCAACACGGTTTAAAGAACAATGAACATTGGTTTATTAACTTCCAACACTTGAACTCTTGATTAGGTGGGTAAAATAAAAAAAGGGACCAAAGTCTAATGGTTGAGCATTTAATTTTATCATCAACTTGGGAAATCAAGCTAAGATAACTTGGTTTGTTGGCTGGGAATTTGACCATTTAATAAGCTTAAATGAGCCTATGATGAGACCTCCATTTGAAGAAGGAAGACTCAATTCATTGGAAAGATTAGCAGAACCGATAAATGCATCTCGATTTGGAGGAAGATAACCTAAGTTTTCACGAAATTTAATTGAGTCCATGAAGCTATCTTAGTTTGAAGAAATATGACTCAATTTCTTGGAAATATTAACTAATTCTATAAAAGAACCTCAAATTTGGAATGAGACCTAAATCCTTATAAATTTTAATCAATCTAATGAAAAAGCTCATATTGAAGATGGAAAAATCAAATAATGGGCAAGCTTAGCTAAACCCATAAAAGACCTCGATTTGGAGGGAGAAGACACATATCTGCATCAAGGTTAACCAATAACATAAAGAGAACTCATTTTATAGAGAGAGGACTAAATTCATTGACAAACTTAGTCGAGCCCATAAAGGGACTTCAGTTTAGAGGACTATGATATAAAATTTCACCAAACTTAACCGAACCAATCTATATACCTCATTTTGAAGAAGAATAACTCATATCCTTAGTAAGTTTAGTTTGATGAGTCCGAATTTTCTAACCACTCACTTTAGAAACCGGACAGGGGCATTTCAGACAAAAACCACCCACTGAACCATCCGAACAGGACTAAAGTATTAAACTAATCACTTTATGACTAAGCTAATTACCAACCTACTTAATAAACTAATGGGCTTTTGAATTCGACCCGGTTTCATGAGTTTGACCTGAAAACCCATGAGGCCCATAATTAAGGGTATAAATACCCAACCACTTTCATTAATGAGGGTAATGAACATTTAATACAACCAGGCAGCTCAAATCTCTCACTACAGACTACCTAAACACTAAATACCTTTGAAACATCACAAAACTTCTGAAAAAATTACCCTCAGACTGAAATTATCCACACCAAATTGGCGACCATAGTGGGAGTAGAAGGTTCCTGAATCAAGCATTCGAAACCCTCAAGAAATATCAGTTCGGATGAATACAGACGAGTAGGAAATACCACCAGCTTTGGCAGAATTGGTGGGAGTAAATGATGAATATACTATCGATGAGCGAGATAGACTAAAAGTTAAGATAGAAGTCTTGAGGGCTGCTAAAAGGGCAGAATTGGGAGTGAAAGAAAAGTCAAAAGTGTCAACAGTTCACCATACTGACAATCCGAGAGAGCATGAGCCATCAAAAACCCATGTGAGCACTAAAAAGACTCATGCTAGCTCAAAGAAGTCTCACCGGTCTAAACCGGTGGAGAGCTCAGATTCAGACTCAAAATCTTCCATCGGCTCCTCAAACGAAGATGGAGTCAAAGAATCTCTGTCATCCAGCATTGATGAAGGCCGTTCTAAGAAGAAACAGAAGTTGGTTAAAAAATACTCAAGAAAAAGGGACATGCATGGAAGGTTGAAGATGCATCTGGGTAAAGGGTCGTCTCATAGTCATGGCCATGGCTGGAGGCACGTATACCGATTACTGATGGATCCTTTTGCCTTTCATGACGAGCCAGGTATCTTTGCAACTCCCAACGAAGATATTGTGTTCAGTCGTGGCCGCAATTGGAGACAATCTCCATTGTCCTCCAAGATACTGTCCGGAAATCTTCCTAAGAGGTTTGACAGCACAAAGATGGAAAAATATGATGGTAATAAAGATCCAGATATCCATCTGGAGCAATTCAAAAAAATTATGATGATGATAAGCTACTATATCGAGTATTCTCCCAGTCTTTTACGGGGAGTGCTCTGAAGTGGTACAATAGTTTGCCACAAGGCTGCATTAGGAATTTCGACAGTTTTTGGGTGGCTTTCCGAAGACAGTTCGTTGGAAGTAAAGAAGTAAAGGGAAATGGAGACACTATTATCCATTGTGCCCAAGAACCAAATGAATCTTTAAATGAGTACATAAGTCGCTTCGTAAATACCAAAAATGGATTAGATGATTGGTTTGAACAAGTGGAAATAGCTTCTCTGAGGTAGGGTTTGAACCCTGGCAATTTGGCTGATTCAGTAACCAGGAAAAAGGCCATGACATGGGGAGGTTTACTAAATTATGTCGGCAAGCCGATTAATGTGGATGAAACAAAGAAAACCAGAGTGCACCGGCATGTGAGATCTGCCTCAGCTGCACCAAATCAAAACCAGAATCAGTCTAGGTATAAGGCCAAGGAAGCCGGACATGGTCAAAATAAGGCCAAAGCTTAGTCCCACCCAGTTGCACCAGCTCAAAGCCAGCAATCTAGAAATAAGCGAGGAGCTTGGATTCAACCGGACTGGTTCGCTGAATTAAAAGAAAATGTAGCCACTATTTATGATAAGACGAAAGACGAAGTCCACTTCAGAAAGCCGGCTACATTGCAATCTCCCATGGAAAGTCGAAATAATAATTTTTGTTAGTATCACCATGATACTGGTCATACCACTGAAAATTGCATTGCATTGAAACAAGAAGTGCAGAATTTGATTGAGATAGGGAAGTTGGGTTCCTATGTTAAAAGAAGAAGTGGAAACATGCTTGATAATGCTCATCGGACTGGCCTGAACAACGCAGGGACATCGGCTCCGGATGGGGCTATCCTGATAATTGAAAGGTTTGATGTAGAATCAGAATATTTGGATCCTGATCCAACTCGAAACAAGGTGGGTGTTATCACAGAGCATTGCAAGATAGTGTCCGGCCTTGTCAGTTTTTTTGAGTCGCTTACAATATTTGGGGGAGACACCATGACTGCACCAACTGCTTCTTCGAGAAAGAGGCATGTTCATACTTTAGCTACGCAACTGGAAGGAGGCATGATTTCCTATCAATCACAAATCCCATTTCCCTTCATTTTTTCCGATTAGGATGACTTGAGGGACATAGCTAGTCCCCATGAAGATGCTGTTGTAATAGGAGCATCCATTGGGGGCAATGATATAAGGCAAATTTTGGTGGACACCGGTAGTTCGGCCAATATCCTCTTTTTAACTTCCTACAAACAAATGAAGAACCCAGCAGTAATTCAGCGTTCGAACAGGTCAATTGTGGGTTTCAGTGGAAGCTCAGCAGATGTGATCGGGAGTTTGAGGAGGAGGTTTTGTTAGGCAAAGGCCCTTTTAAGAAGATGGTCAGGATACTTTTTATCGTGGTGGATTGTCCCACTTGTTACAATGCCATTTTGGGGAGATCTTGGCTCTCTAGGATGCATGTTGTGGCGTCAGCAGTCCACCAATGTTTGAAATACGCTGTACAAGGACAAGTGGGAGTTGTCCGGAGCAGTCAGAAGATGGCAAGGCAGCGTTATGCAACAGCACTGGCCCCTCGAACGTTGGGGGCAGTTCGGATCAGTGAGGATTAGCAGTTTCAGGGGCACTCTGGGGGAGAGGGTAAAATTTATGACCCCAGAGAGACCCCTGGCATTTTAATACCTATTGAAGAAGTTGAAACTCACTCTCCGGTTGAAGGAAAAAATGTCAAGATTGGGTCCAAGATGACATTAGAATTAAAGGGTAAAATATTAGCTTTTTTGAAAGACCATCAGCATGTTTTTGCTTGGTGCAATGCTGATGTAAACGGAGTACCAACAGAGATTATATCACACCAGTTATCCGTCCGGAAGGATATAACACCCGTTGTGCAAAAGAGGAGAGTTTTTTCTAAAGAGAAGGATGATATCATAGTTCAAGAGGTTGGCCGGCTTACTAATATGGGGCACATAAAGGAATCTCAAACCCTTTATGGACAACCAATCCGGTGTTGGTAAAGAAGAAAAATGGAAAGTGGCGTATGTGCATCGATTTTACAGATCTCAATAGAGCTTGCCCGAAGGATCTATATCCAGTTCCCCGAATTGATCAGTTAGTAGACTCCACGGCTGGGAACAAGTTACTTACCTTTATGGATGCCTTCTCCAGGTATTATCAGATTCAAGTAGATCCGAAGGATCAAGAACATACTACGTTTGTTACTGATAGGGGCCTCCATTGTTACAAGGTGATACTGTTTGGATTAAAGAATGCTGGGGCAACTTATCAGAGGTTAGTAAACAAGGCTTTTTCTTATCAGATTAGAAAAAATATGGAAGTTTATATCGACGACATGATGGTAAAGAGTGTGGACGAAGAGCTACACTTGGCATACCTCCAAGACACGTTTGCCAATTTAATGAAATTAAATTTAAAATTGAACCCAAAAAAGTGTATTTTCGGATTACAGTCCGGAAAATTCTTGGGGTTTGTGATAAGTGAGAAAGGGATACAGCCTGATCCAGACGAGCTTAATGCTTTGTTACAAATGGAGCCTCCTCAGAATATTAAAGAAGTACAAAGATTGATAGGGAGGTTGGCTGCTCTAAACCGTTTTATCTCAAGGTCTTCGGATAGGTGTGCCCCGTTTTTTCAAACTTTGAAAGGTGCAAAAGAGTTTAATTAGTCTCCCCAGTGTGACCAGGCATTTGATGAAATTAAGAAGCACTTATCCTCTCCTAAAACTTTGTTTAAACCTGTTGCTGGAGAGACGCTTTACATATACCTGGCAGTTTCTGAGTGTGCCCTAAGTGCAGTGCTAGTAAGGGAGGTGGATAATTATCCTTGACCCGTATACTATGTCAGCAAAAGCTTGATTGATGCAGAAAAAAGATATTTGAAACTTGAAAAATTAGCATTGGCCTTAGTAATTGCTGCTAGGAAAATGAGGCCCTACTTTCAGTCTCATTCGATCATCGTCCGGACGTCTTTTCCTTTGAATAACGTTCTTCAAAAGGCAGACATTTCAAGAAGAATGACCAACTGGTCAGTGGAGCTGGGAGACTATGATATTGACTTCATCCCTCGAACGGCAGACAAAGCTCAGACTGTGGCTGACTTCTTGGTTGAATTCCATTCAGACAGAGGTACTAAGCAAGCAACCGGTGAAAATGATAAAAAAGTATGGGTTGTCCGGACTGATGGTGGATCAAGTACCATGGGTTGTGGTGTTGGGATATGTTTAACCTCTCCGTACGGCGACAAGATGTACCATGCTATATGTTTTGCTTTCAGGGCTTCTAATAATGAGTCTAAATATGAAGCTGCTATAGCTGGCTTAAAATTAGCTCTTAGTTGTAGAGCCAAAAGGGTCAGGTTAATGAGCAATTCTCAGCTTCTTATCCATCATGCACAAGGTCAATTCGAAGCCAAAAAGGAGCAGCTGGTTAAATACTTATTTCTTCTCAAAGAAGTGGCACTTAATTTCAAAAGCATCACCTATGAGCACATACCCCGAACAGAAAATACGCTAGCAGACTCTTTGGCAACCATAGCCTATACTGAGTCCTACCCTTGGAGTCATGTGCTAGAGTGGCCATCCATTCAAATCAATCCGGATAAGGAAGAAGAGAGCTTGAATATACAAGTAAAATAACCCCAAGATTAGAGATTTCCTCTCCTCCAATATCTCTCAGATAGCATATTGCCAAAGGAAAAAACAGTAGCAAGGAAGTTAAAATACAAGGTTCGTGGTTTTGTCATCTTAAGAAACGTTCTTTATAAAAATTCCTTTAGTAAACCTCTCTTACGATGTGTGGGGATCGAAGAATCCCAAATAGTACTCTCGGAATTACACGATGGCGAAGGATCAACACATTGTGGATTCAGGGCTCTAACTAGAAGAGTTTTGTTGGTTGGGTACTACTGGCCTTCCATAATGCAAGAATCCACGGATTGGTGAAGAAGTGTGATTCATGCCAAAGATACAGCAACAAAATTCATGTTCCAGCAGTCTCTTTAGAGTCAATTTCTGAGCCAATACCTTTTGCTCGTTGGGGGCTGGATTTAGAGGGACCTCTACCCATGGCATCCGTAGGGTGCAGAACTATAATTGTTGTTATTGATTACTTCTCCGAGTAGATCGAAGAAGCCCCATTGGCAGGAACTACTTTGAAAGTTGTTATAAAATTCATCTTGTCCAATATTTGTTGTAGATTTGGGGTTCCACAAAAGATAACCACCAACAATGGACCACAATTCCATAATAAGGAGATTGAGAATTTCTATGCTACTAGAGGCATTCAACATTTTTTTTCTTCTCCTTTCCACCCACAGGAAAATGGTCAAGTTGAAGTGGCTAACAAGACCATCATGTCCGGTCTTAAAAAGAATCTAGAGGGAGCTGCTGGGAAATGGCCAAGTTTTAACAAGAAGTATTATGGGCCTACCGAACCACTCCTGGGGCTGCAACACAAGATTCTCCCTTTGCTTTGGTATATGGGATGGATGTTATAGCTCCCATAGAGGCCACTCTCCCTTCATTCCGAGTCCATAATTTTTCCGAACAAGCTAACGAAGTGGCAATAAGAAACCAACTTGATTTGATGGAGGAAAGAAGAGTTAAGGCTCACCTCAGAGCCACACAATATCAGGGTTTGATGAGAAGCAGGTTTGCTTCTAAAATCAAAAGGAGGGATTTTCAACCAGGTGATAAGGTGCTGAGAAAAGTCTTCTTGCATACCAAAGAGAAACAGTTTGGAAAGCTAGCTCCAACATGGGAAGGACCCTATATGGTCAGTGAAAGGCTTAAGCCTGGGACGTACAGGCTCAAAGATAAAGATGGAAGGATTTTGAATCACCCCTGGAACATCGAACACCTTCGGTTGTATTTAGAATAGACTATGTAAATATTTACTTGTTTAAAGTCCATGTAAATATTTGGGGGCATACTCTTTCCTACCCTGGTGGTGCGGGGAGGTTTTAATGAGGTGTCTAGGTTTTTTAAATAAAATTCGATGCCTTCTTGAAAAATTTGAAGTGGTTTGACTAGCAGTTCGATTTAATTTGATAGGGTGATGACTATTTAAACATATGTCATCGGAGAATTTGAACACTCTCACTTTAAAACATTTATGAAATAACTAAAGGCCATTTGAATACAAGCCATCAAAATTAAATAACTACAGAACGATGTAAGAATTATGTAAGATAAAATTTCCCGGTAGACACCGGAGAGTGATATTAAATATATAAAATTCCTTGGCCATCCAAGGAATTTGAATTTTTAAAAGAAAATCTATGTCCGGAAAAGTGCCGGACACGATTACAAAAATGCCTTGGCCATCCAAGGACTTTAGTTCAAACACAAAATTAAAAGATAGTTGGCATTTTGAGGACTTTAGTTTTTAGATGTCCCAGCTTCACTTGGTTTTTTCTTGGGATCGGTGGGTTCCTCATCTGGACTCTCTCTGGTCTTCTCATCTTCATCAGTGGTGTCATCCCAACCACTGGAATAACCGTGCTTATCACCATTAGCCATAGTATGGTGAGGAAGGTCTTCGTATTCCACGAATCGCCATAAGTCCCCGAGTGTCCTCTTCGGAAATTTCTGAGGAAAGAGTAGGACCATGTCTGACTTGACCTCAGCATACCTTTCTTCTTGGGAGTCTACAACATTGTTGGGGTATGCGTCAATCCTAGCTTGGATTGTCTTTTCCTGCTCTTTTAGCAAGTCATCTTTCTCTTGCTTAGCCTAGGACACAGCATCTTCAAGCGAATTATGTCATTTGTCAGAGTCTGAATGACGTTGTCTTTGGCCTTCACCTCCTCTTTCGAAGTAGAAATATTTTTCTCCAAGTTAGAACACTTGGATTGAAGTTCTGTGACATCCCTCTCCGAAGTGGCCAACTTGGTAGAAAAATCTTCCTCCCCCCTCTTCAACTCTTCATTTTCTCTTTTTAATGCGTCAATGTTTTGATTGGCAGTAAGGAGGTTTCTAGACAAACTCTCTTTATCAGAGGTGAGTGTGTTGATGATAGGTGACTGATTTCACACTTGCTTCTCTAAGTTGAACACCGGTTGAATATTGCTCAACAAGGAATGAGTCATCAAGTCCTTCACCCCTGAAACGGAAAAAGAGTTACCATTGAAAGTGACCATGTTCGAGGAGCTTGGGGGGAGGTAAGGGCCAGCGAAATCATCATTCTCAAGGTTATTAAAGTAAAGACCAATCCCTTGAAGACCGCTGATATTTACTCCATCGATGTTGATGTCCCCTCCGGCACCTTCTCCGGTGTGAAAGTCATTTGGGATTTCCTCTGCTTGAGTTGGGTCTGTTGGGTCAACCGGAGGAAAAGACTCTGGAGGCCGGATAGCAACTTCGTCTCCCTTGGAGGTTTTTTTCTTTTTGGCCTCCGTATCTCCACCTTCTGCT
Organism: Limnanthes douglasii subsp. nivea; assembly: GCA_036936605.1. NCBI lineage: Eukaryota > Viridiplantae > Streptophyta > Magnoliopsida > Brassicales > Limnanthaceae > Limnanthes > Limnanthes douglasii. The sequence goes on along the minus strand of JAUPFV010000002.1, from coordinate 302,832,574 downwards.
CCCGGTTTTCTGTCTTACATGGGAGCCTTCAGGGGCTTTGGAGATCCAATCACCTCTTTGGTACTCTCGTTTTCTACTACTTGTAGCAAAGAAGCATCAATCCTTCCTTGTTCTTGCCCCTCCAGGTTTACAGGGACAGTTTCCTCAACATCACCTGGGTTGACTCCAGCCACATCTTTCTTAGCCTTGCCTTTCTTGCCCTTCATTTTGCTTGGGGCTTTAGCTCTGCCCGGGAAGGCTAGCTTTCCATCTTTTCCATCTGTCTTCTGAAGAATCACCCCCGGAGGAGGTGGAGTGGTTAATTCCTCCCAAGACAAATCTCTCCGGCCAGTTGTATTCCAGAGATGGGATCTTACCAAGTTGCGTCCGGTAAAACAATTGTGGAAGCGATTTCCCCATTTCTCAGCAGCCCAAGCATTTAGCTTGGAACAAGTAGTCTGCCCCGCCTCTAAGTAGTCGTTGAACTCCTTAGGCAGTACTACCAAAAAACAAAAGAAGAGAAATTAAACAAACAAACTTACTATAAGAAAAGATAGAAAAAATGTAATTAAATGTTTACATGTACTCCTCCATCTGCTGGTAAGCATGCTTGGATTATCACCAACTTTAATCTTCCTCCCGTTCTCCCAAGCACCATTGATGAATAAAAATTGAGTCTTCCAGTTCTTCTCTGACTCAAGCAAGTCGTCCACCACTTTGTAATTGTCACCCATATTGTAGTGGTAGAAGGGGATGACATGGTTTCTGCAAAGGCTAGCCACAGCAGCAAATTGCTCCATCAGAAGAGGAATTCCAGAGAGCCTGGAGGCCATGAGGGTGAACCAGGCGTTGGGGCTCAGTTGACTTGGGCAGAGCTTTATCAGATGAAAATACCTGACTATCTCTGGATCCAACGGAAACCTAAGACGCAAGTTAAATAACTCCGTGTAGAAAACTATCTCACTGAGTTTGCAATCCATTGGTATCTCCGGATCAACTGGTATCCTCACTTTAACATTTTCTGGGATCCCCCACTTTGTCCGCATCCGGCCAAGTTCAGCTGTATGAATAAAAGCATAATTGATCTTCTGCATGGCTAGTAGGTACTTTACACTTACTTTGTGGAAACAAGGTCCCAATTTTCCTACGAGGCACTCCGGCAGGTCCGGGTGCTTTAAACATAAATTCTCTTTGCATTTGCTTTTCTTGACAATGGAAGTCTCACTCGTCTGCCCGGAGACATCGGTCTCGAAAGGGGCTTCTTCAACCCTGTCCTCCATTATATCTTCCATTATCATGGAAGGGTTATCAGCTGTTTTTGGGAGGGAAGTGCTAGTAGTTGGCTCAGTAAGCTGTCCGGATGGCTGAGCGTTGCTTGCTTCTTGTGGTTTGGGGTCCGGCTGAGGCTCAGATCCGGAGGGTTCGTTCCGGAGACTTGAACCGGTGGTCTTCGCACCAGACATTTTGTCTTTAGGAACCTTGATGGGTGCTTCTGACCCTGTAATTGTATCTTTGGCCCCAGACTTAGAGGGCACGGATTTTGGAGATTTAGGTTGTGGAACAGCCTGACCTTTTACTAGACGACCTCTTCGTCGATTTACTAGCTTTTCTGGGTAGAGGTTAGCATCTGATCCCATGGCTATAAACGTAGAAGGTCTCCTAGAACTTGTAACTCCTTGTTCTTGTTCGACAATAGGCTCTGACTCCTGAACCGATGAGCCTGAGATGATCGGTGAAAAACTAGGTTGAAATAACCTTCTGGGTTTAGAGCTTCTGGCAGAAGACGAACCTCGATCAGGCTCTGAGGTTGGTGTTTTAGGTTTGTCAATGGGAGAGACTGGGAGGCCTGCTGCGATGCGCCTTTCTGGTTCAACCCTTTGTGCTTTCTCCAACTCCGACAGATTTAGCTACCCACCTTTTACTAGAGCGTTTCTTTTTGTAAACATAAACTTACACTAAAATGCGTTTTTGAGAAGAGAGGTAAAAGATCTCAAGATTAGAAGTGAAAAGATGTTGAAGATGGTAAAACAGTGAAAAATGATTTAATTTATACTAAAGAGACAAAAGATACCTTAAAACCTAGGAGAATTCGAAAAGATAGAGTAATGATTAAAGACGGCGCTGACATCACCAGCGTTAATTGAAGAGGTACTTTTGAGGTTAGTGGGAGCGCCATTCTAGGAGAAAAAACAGTTGGTGAGACGAATAAGGAAGGGACACGTGTCCCACGATCTGTGAACAAAACCTTTGAGATTTTGAGAGATTTGCTAGTCCGGATAAATTCGTTATACAAATCGAAATATGTCCGGACATTGTTTTAGATTCTCATGAGCGATTTTTTTAGGTCTTGCCAAAGGCCTTCGAACATAACCTAAAAAGGGACTACTGATGAGTCCGGATTTTCTCACCACTCACTGTAGAAACCGGACAGGGGCATTTCAGATAAAAACCACCCACTGAACCATCCGAACAAGACTAAAGTATTAAACTAATCACCTTATGACTAAGCTAATTACCAACCTACTTAATAAACTAATGGGCTTTTGAATTCGACCCGGTTTCACGAGTTTGACCCGAAAACCCATGAGAACCATAATTAAGGGTATAAATACCCAACCACTTTCATTAATGAGGGTAATGAACATTTAATACAACCAGGCAGCTCAAATCTCTCACTACAAACTACCCAAACATTAAATACCCTTGAAACATCACAAAACTTCTGACAAAATTACCCTCAGACTGAAATTATCCACACCATAGTTGAGCCCATAATGAGACATAATTTTGGATGAAGATAACCCAAGTTCCACCAAAATTCATCGGGCTCATGAAGAGATCTCAAGTTAAAGACAGATGACTCGAGATATTGGCAAGTCTAGCCAAGCCTATTAAGGGACCTTAGTTTGGAGAAGATGACTCAAGTCCTCAGCAAGGTTAACAAAAAATATGAAGAGACAAACATTTGACTAAGGAAGACTATAGTCATATGTAATACTAAACGAGCCTAAAAGAGCATCGGTTTGGATAAAAAATAACTTAATATATTTTAAAAAGCCTATCCAACCTCATAAGGTAACCAAATTTTGTAAAGCTTGGTTGAATTTTTTAAAGACCTCATTTTTAGAGGATCCTAGTTTAAAAGTGGACTTGGATTAATGGGACTTGGCTTTGAAGGTTGATAAAACGATAGTCATTATGAGCAAAGATTGAGAAATTATGTGTGTAGGATCAGGTAGGTTAAATTATGAGCCTAACTAAGAAATTAATATGGAATGATAACCATGATAACCATTTGAATAAGAAAGTGAAAACTTAGACGATAATGTATCGACCACGAAGAAATCCCTTGATCTAATCAGAAATGTCCAAAACTCGTACGTATATTTGGATGACAATTAAGAGAAGTGAGACTACAAAAAAACTAACCAGTCAAATAATGAGTATGTACCAATATGAATATAAATCGTAGAAATATCTGAATTAGAAGCTTATAATACATTATATTCGGAGAGGTTAAAATGGAAAAAAAACTAGAAAATAAATAAATATCGTATCAAAGTTATTGTGATCTTTTGTACGAATAATTTTGTTAAATAAAAAATAAAAGAGAGAAAATAGAGAAAAGAAGCCTCTTCGAAGCGGCTAAGGTTTTTGTATCATTTAGAAAGTGTGTATATTACATTGTGTATGGAATATTATTTATAAATATAATAAAGATATAATAGGCTTGGGTCTTATGTCTTTAACACCCTTCATCAAACTCACAATCCAACAATAATAAGCATTGAGAGTTTTTAACAAAGAAAACGAAACCGCATTATTGATTCAGACTTTGTGAAAATATCAGCAACCTGTAAAGCTGATGGAACATATGGAAGCGAGATGGTGCCTATCTGAAGATGATATTGGATGAAGTGACAATTTATATCAATGTGTTTCATCCTCTCAAGAAAAACATAATTCTTTGTTATCTGCATGGAGCTTTTTTATCACAATATAAGGAAATGGGTTTAGTAACATTAACCCCCCTTATCACAAGATGTTAATGCAGCATCTTTTTTCTTGCTTTTCTATAATATTAATGAATCACCAAAAAAAATACAAAAACCAATAGTAGATTTTTGGTCATTGGAATCACTATCCCAATCATCATCTCTATATGCACGCAGTTCAAGTGAAGAGGTCGAAGGAAATAAAATGCTCTAGAACTGAGTTCCACGAATATAACTCAATATTCGAAGAACAACTCCCCAGTAGACGGATGTAGGAGCAGTAACAAACTGACTAATCACATGAACAACGCAAGCTATATCTGGCCGACTAACTGTAAGATTGACCAAGCTCCCTACAAGAGTTCAATATATAGTTGGGTTTGACAAAGGAACACCATCCGTCGGAAAATAATGAGCATCGGTTTCAAGAAGGATATCTATTATCCTATTATGACAAATTTGCGCTCGCTCGAATAAATCATATATATTTTGTTTAAGAGAAAATATAACATTTTGGAGAGTGAACCACCTCAATACCTAAAAAATAATGTAATAGACCCAAGTATTCATCGTAAAACGTTGAGCCAAATCATGTTTTACTGCCTCAATGCCATCAATATGATCACCTGTAATGATCATATCATCTACATATATGGATAAAATAATTCGTCATGCTTCGTACATCTGATACATAAGGCCGAATCATGATTACTAGCAAAGAAACCAAGTGAAGTAATAACTGTAGAGAATTGCTCAAACCATGCATGAGGAGCTTGTTTGAGACCATATAAAACTTTCCTAACTCAACAAACTTCACCTGGTTGGTGAGTAACAAATGGAGGAGATTCATGTAACCCTCCTCATGAAGATCACCATTCAAAAATGATTGTTTGACATTAGTTGGAAGATCTTTCACTGGCGAACGGATGCAACTGCAATAAGACTACAAATTGTCGTCATTGTTTCCACTGGAGCAAATATCTTATCATCATCCATACAATACTTCTATGAATACCTTATTTCTACAATACGAGCGTTATATCTTTCAACATACCCACAAGACTTTGTTTGAATTTTGAAAACCCATCGAGATCCGATTATATGCTTACCAGATAGCGGTTTAACCATCTCTCATGTTTGAGTCTGATAAGTAGCGATAAGCTCTTCGACTATTGTATTTTGTCAATGAGGATAATAAACAACTTTTTAAAACGACCGAGGTTCGTATAAATTATCTATGTTTCTTATGAAAGAGACGAAAGGAGCTGAGTAAGAACAATGCGTAAAATCTAGTAGTTTGATAGACTTACCCATTAGAGTAGATCTTCTTAAGGATGAAGCTTGTGGTTCACAAAAAGAAAGCTGACTTAGGCCTTGATAGATCAGAAGTAGTATCAGCTATAGTCGATGTCTAATAAGCTCACACGTTAATATCAATGGGTATGTCGCTATTATTTTCAAAAGGATCAATAGTCTGAGTGTTTGGAACTTGTTATGTCATGTGATTTCACTAGAATCGAATAAAACGGGATATGCCCAAGAAATGTAACATATCGAGATACATAAAGCTTATGACTAGTGGAATCAAAACAACGATACCATTTTTGTCTACAACATAATCCAAGAAGATACATATTACGGATTTAGGTCCCAATTTGTTGCGTTCTACATGAGGACGAATGACAAAACATCTACATCCAAAAACTCGTAAGGACGAATAATCTGGAAGTTGTCAGTATAACTTCTAAAATGGAGACGTCCATGCATTATGAGTAGTGGGAATTCGATTAATCACATATACAATAGTATGAATTTCTTCTCCCCAAAAATAGTAGGAACCTCAACAAATAAAAGCAAAGAACGAGCAGTCTCAATAAGGTGATGATATTTTATTTCTGCAACACCATTCTGTTGAGGGCTGTCAGTGCAATAAGACTAATGTATGGTACCATATAATTCAAGTAACTGAGTAAAATTATTGGATGTATATTCACACTCTAAGTCACACCTCAATCAGTTTATTACAACAAAATGTCGAGTCTTAACAAGTGCCCTAAATTCTCTATAAATTCCAAGGAAATATGGTTTATGTTTCATTAGGTAAACCTAAGTATATCGAGTATAATCACCGATGAAAGAAATATAGTAGGACGAACCATCCTTTATGGAGAAAAGAGATGGACCCAGACATTATAATGAAGAATATCAAACAGAAAAATAAAATAAGTAACACTTTCATTAAACGGTAATGCCGAAACTTTTACAAGCTTACAACCATTACAATCCGAGATATTACAAGTGTTTAACTGCCCTAAAGCACCCGTGGAGACTAAATCAGTCAAGTATGTTTTTCCACTATCAACACCATAGACATCCACATCTGTTACTTTAAGTTTATCTAAAACATAGAGTTCTCTTATTTTACGACCAATACCAATCACTCTATGAGTCTATTGATTTTTATAGGAGATGCATAATCTAACAAGACACGATAACCATATTTACACAATTAGCTGACCAAAACAACATTCAAAGTAAGGGTGGGAACATTAGTAAACATTAGATAACGATATATAACGGGTATAAATAGAGCCAAAACCCTCTAATTATCTTGGTGTAGCACTAACAGACAAAACATATATGGGTGAAATATGAGACAACGAAACAAAGTTCGACATGTGAGGTGACATATGATGATATGCACCCGAATCCAAAACCCACGATGATGAATACGTGAAGTGGAAGACGATGAAAAACTTGAATGGTATGCAAATGTAGACATAAAAAAGTTCTCTTTATACAGTTTGTCACTAGTAGATTGTAGAAAATTCTATTCGTATCATATTCGCAATAAGATCCACAATCTCGAAGCGAACATAATCAAACAATCAAGAGATACCAAATCAAAATCGGAAAAATCAAATCAAAATCGGAAAAATCAAATCAAAATCTTAATCAAACCGCAAATCCAAAAATAAACCATGTCCATATTCAGAATCTTAGTGGTCCAACAAAATCAAATCTAATACTCAATCAAATCCAAATCCAAGTCCAAATACCAGACTAAATCAAAATACAAAGTCCAAATACCAAACTAAATCCAATTTCCAATTTCTAATTTTCAATCAAAACTAAAATAAAAACCAAAACCAAAATCAAAATTAAATTGAATTCATTGTTTTATTAACAAAATTGTTGCAATGTTCCAGTAGCGATATATTCTGAACCGTAGTATTGAATCATATTCCATTCAATCAAATTCAAGTATTTGATGTCCTGATCACGTTTTCTAAAATTCAGCAAAAATGGACACTGTTTGCCTTTCGTTCGGATCGTTTGATTAGGGCTACACACAACAGCTCTGAAAACCAAAAACTATATCTATTCTAATAATTTTGTGACCCGATTATTCTATAAACAATTATAAAAAAAATCAATAAAACAAGAAAATAACAAATTGGAAACTACACAAAAACAGATCCAAAACAAAACCAAAACCTAACTGAAATTAGAATCGAAATTCAAATATATTAAAAAAAACCTAATGCAACCCTTACGAACAACGTATTTTTCTTTACAATAAACTAAGCTTTCTATTTTTAATTAAATAGATTATTTAATTACAAAATAATTCATACGCACAAATTAATGTCAAATCCCTATAATATTCGGTTGCTAATTGCAACTAATTCTCTCAAATTAATTTTCTATGATTTAACCAATTAATTATTTACAATGAATTTACCTATACAATTTTAAAAATTAATTCATTGCAATTTCACTAATTAGAACTTAGCTATTTATTTCAGCAATTAATCACTTATAATTTCACAAATTAATTTTATTTCCAAATATGTTTCCGAATTTATCAATTAATTCACATGCAATTTCACCAATTAATTCAATTATAAAATATCAACTAACCCAGTAGATTATTTCCTCTAAAATCAAAAGAATAATATAACTGAAATAACCTAGTAGATTATTTCCTCTAAAATCAAAAGAATAATATAACTCAAATAACTCATTAGATTATGTATTTGTCGAATAATAACTCAAATAACTCTTTAGATTATACATTTATCGAATAATAACTCAAATAACTCAGTAGATGATTTCCTCCAAAATCAAAACAATAATACAACCCTCTATCGAATTTTAACTTGCTTTGTTAAGATCAATACCAATACACAATCCAAAATTGCCGAAGTGATCCAAAATTTCTAAATAAATCAAATGCCAAACCGAAATCTAATACAAATATGAAATTGAATACCTAGTAGATCTAAAAAACAGGGGGATCGCTACAATTCCCCGATCAGGCTCTGATACTTTGTCAAATAAAGAGAAAAAAGAAGAAGAAGAAGCCTCTTAGAACGACTGTAGTTTTTTTATTATTTAGAAAGTGTGTCCATTACATAGTGTATACGATCTGATTTATAGATATAATAAATGGCTAACGGACTTGGGCCTTATATCTTTAACAAATTTGACAGTATTTTTCATCAAATATTAAATGAGTTCATTGTTATCCATGATTTAATATGTTTACGTGAATTTTCACCTCATTTAAGCTCATTCGATGAAGGTCATAAAGTCGTATTGATGAATCACCCATCGAGACTCACATCAATCCCATTAATATACATATTATATATTTCATAAGATTTTTACAATTTTCCATCTGTCTCATAAAATAAATAATGAATTTATGTAATGCATTTGACTTCTAATTGCAATCGCTTTGATACACTATACTTATACAGATGAGATATTCCAATTTATAATATTCTTATATTTTTTTTTATTTCTTATAGATTTAAATGAGTCTTTAAAATAATTTTTTTTTAAAATAACACATAGTTAAAACAAATTTGGAACAATTACCTATATTGTACTTCACACCTGTAAAATATATTACTCGTCATGCTAAGCAACGTGTAATCGACAACCTAATGCACATATTGACACATGATATGACTTTAGCTAATATTATGTGAGTTATTGCAGTTCACGTTTAATGTTGTTTTACGCTCGTTTGATATTTTGTGAGTTATTGTATTTGCTTGTTTGTAGGTTTTATTTGGGATAAATATTTTTTTGTAAGTTATTCGCCTCTTGTATTTATGTCAAATGTATCTATCAAGTTCTAATATTTGGAATCAAATCCGATAATTTGGTTTCGTGACCTCCCACACGGTGCTAGGAAGGAGGTGCATAAGATATTTGGTGTGCAGATACTTGATTTCGCTAAAGAACATGTACTTCCCAAGATTCAGTTGGACCTCATTAGCAACAAATTTGAACAAACGATATTAGTTTCTTCCGTCCTAGAAACAAACATGCAAGGATATAACTCTTTGTAAAATGTTGTGTTATTCGTTTGACTATTTCTGTCAAATGTCTTTTGTTGTGATATCTTTGAATTTCATGTTAAACTTTACGGAATTAAGTATGATGTATTCCAATCGTTTGGGTAATAATAGAAAATTAGAACCATAACATAAAGATAAATTCAAAGTGAGAAACGCATTGGCGATATAAAGCCCAAGTATCGGTAGAATCATGTTGTACCTTCGATGCCAAATTGCACGATTATCGTTAGTGGAATACAATCTAATCTTTTAAGAAGCTTTCACAACACAAAAATGCATATATTTTCGCAACTACAAAAAAGTTAATTGTTTCACACCCAATTAACACTTATTTCACAAAACAATTTTTTTTAGTTTTTTCATACAATCAAGCTTATTTAGCAACTAAAGTCGTATTTCCGTAATTATTGCTTTTTATTTTCGCAACACACTTGCACGTAATACCGCAATTGGAACATAGTTGTTTTTACCAATCAAAAGACACGTAATTCCGTAAGTAGAATGCAATTGATATTTAACAACGAGATCGCATGAATTTCGCAATTAGATCTCAATTGTTTTTTCCAAACTTATTAGACAACCAAATTAAATATAATTTCATGTTAAACTTTACGGAATTAAGTATGGTGTATTCAAATCATTAGTATAGTAATAAAAAATTAGAATCGTAACATAGAGATAAATTCAAAGTGAGAAACGTATTGGCGATATAAAGCCCAAGTATGGACGGTAGGATCATGTTGTACCTTCGGTGCCGAATTGCACGTATTAGCGCTAGTGTAATAGAATCCAATCTTTTAAGAAGTTTTCACAACACAAAAATGCATATATTTTTGCAATTACAAGTTTCACACCCAATTAACACTTATTTCACAAAACAATTTCTTTTTTTGTTTTTTCATACAATCATACTTATTTAGCAACCAAAGTCTTATTTCCGTAATTTTTATTTTATTTTCGCAACACAGCACGTAATACCGCAATTGGAACAGAGTTGTTTTTACCAAGGAAAATACACGTAATTCCGTAAGTGGAATACAGTTGATATTTAACTACGAGATTACACGTAATTTCACAATTAGAACTCAATTGTTTTTTCCAAACGTATTAGGCAACCAAATTAAATGTAATTTCGCAATTAAAACAATTAAAAAACTATTTTGTTATAGATCTAGTTTTGTTGGTATTAGAAAAACAAAAGAAATATTTTTATTTTATTTTTTTAATAGCGATTTAAAAGATAAGATATTTAAAAAAGTAAAACCAAAAAAATAGTTAAAAAATATTTTGGGATTACTTGTACGTATATTTGTACTTCACCCAACATTAACATTCCGATAATTATTAATAAATATTTATATGATTTGAACTGATACCGATAAAATAGTATTTTTATATTTAGTATTTGTTAAATTCTAATAACTTTTGAGTATATAGTATACCGTTAGATATTTAAATTTGAAAGCATGCATATAAATCGGGATTCTCTATATATCAAAACAGAAACCACAACCTTTCTTCTTATCTTTCTTGTTATTAATCTTCGTTCCGAAACCGAAACCCAGACCCAGATCTGCTGTTTTCCTTAATCTTCCTTATCTTTCCTTCCCAAACCCCGAACCCAGATAGGTTCTCGGTGATCAAATACAAGAACCAACACAACACCACTACTACTACTACTGATATATATATTCATATTCTGTTCTTTTTTATTTCTTAAACTAAATAATAAACCATGCCTTCTGTTATTCTTCCCGGAGAGATTTCAGGATCGAATCACAAACGCAAGAAACCGGACCAAAACAACCAGAGTCAGTATCAGCAGTCGGTGGGTCTTGATGAAGATGATTGCGTGCTTAGCAAGCAACCTATGGGTCCTCCAGTTTCAATCAGGGATATCTCTGGATCAGATTACAAAGGCGAAAAACTTGACACATACATGATGATTCAATGTCCGCATTCTCAGGTTCTCGACCACAAATGCGTGCAGTGCGGGCAAGTGATGGGCATTGATTATGGCACGTCTTTTGGTTATATTCAAGAGGGGCTAAAGCTTGGCAATGGATTTGTGATATCCCTTCGACAGCAACATACCATGGACTTGGTCCTCAGAGAAAAGCTGCATTTGGTTCTAGATCTGGATCAGACTCTTATTCATACTGTTCGAGAGAAGGATTTGAAGCCCGAGGAATATTATCTTCTCAAGGAAACAAAAGATTTACACAGATGTGTGTTTCCTGGTGATCAAGTGTTCATGGTGAAACTACGGCCATTTGTTTTAGATTTTCTTGAGAAGGCAAGCTCTATGTATGAAATGTCGGTCTACACCAAAAGCTCTATTACCTATGCGACTGCAATCCTATCTTTGCTTGATCCTCAAGGAAAGTATTTCAAAAGGCGGGTTATAGCACGCGAACATACTCCATATCGCAAGACGCTTGATCTGATTTTGACAGAACCAGAGGCAATTGTTGTGGTTGATGATGATGAAGATATGTGGCCGGATTGCAGACCCAATTTGATAAAGGCTGTGAGATATAGGTACTTCAAGGGAAAAAAGAAGAGCAACAACAACGGTTGTAGGTCTTGTCATTCTCTGAATAAGACCGATGAGAGCGAAACTGATGGTGAATTAGCTAATATACTCAAAGCTCTCAACGAGATTCACATGCAGTACTTCTCCCAAGAAATGTTCGAAGCTTGCAACAGCAATACTAGGCTGATAGTTCCCGATGTTGTATCTACCGTGCTCGGTCGTACTTAGATTATTTTACATATCATCGTCTATATTTTTACACTGAAGTTTCCAATGTACATCATGATCATGCTTTTGTGTTCTGAATTCACAAGCAATATAAATAATAAGGTTTTCAGTAACTACATTGTCACAGGTCATTCTAATTCCAAGCTACATGTTTTTCTAATAATAGTAAAAGTAGAACTGCAAAATAAGCAAAAAGCTGAGGTTTCAATTCTATGTCTTAATTCCACTACAAGCATTGAAATGCCTAAACTATTGTAAGTCTAGGTTTGCAATTTGGAAATATAAGTCCACTAACTTAATTGGTCTAAATAACATATATAGTACGAAAGAATTTATATTTCTGACGCCAAATAATTTTTAAACTATATAGGTTAAAAGCTCAACTCTAGCTCCACCAACCCCTTCGACGAACCTCATTAGAAAGTATATTCAAACTACAAATTAATACTATGGTATATAACTAATTAGTAATCAGTTGACGTTTTGCGTGATATCATAATCCTTATTTGATCTATTGCTCAAAGTCAACATTATTCGGTTATATTAAAAAAGTTAGGCATATAATAAATGATTTTAAAAATCTATGTCGTATTTAGAATTTATGATAAAAATTTAAAAATTAATATTATCATAGTGTTTTTTTTGTCTATTAATGTTGTTGGCACAAACATAGCTAGTACACTGGGTTCCAACTATTGGATCTCATATACACCCATCCAGTTCCGCCTTCGGTTGGTGGTGATATATTTTTATTTTATTTAATATTTTCGTGTCTTATGACCTCTCCACAAATATTTTATCTGTTAGTCAATGGGTCGATAATAAACATCATGTCTATTTCTCTTATTTTGGTTACGTTATGCATAAGTTTAAGAGAAGATGATCACGAAAAGACATAAAAAAAGACGACAACTTCTTCTTTATAATTCTATTCCATTATTTTTCTTAGGATTTTTTACTTTCACTTGAATTTAGTGTTGTTAGTTTTGACAATAAGATGTTTTTTCATCCTATTAAGTATGTCGTTTGTCATTGACATATCATATTAGGACAACTCCAAACCTCGGTATGCATTGTTTATAGAAATCAAAACATAACCCATACATTTGAAATTAAGGATAGCTTAGTTAGGTTTGTCAACCAAATGCAATGAAATATCCTTCTATCAGGACATGAACACCACCGATGTTAAATCTGAGGTTTAGGGAGTAGTGGCTAAGTGTATCTTATGACCTATCCACAAATATTTTATCTGTTAGTCAATTGGTCGATAATAAACATCATGTTCATTTCTCTTACTTTGGTTACGTTATGCATCAAGTTTAAGAGAAGATGATCGCGAAAAGAACAAAAAATGACGATAATTTCGTCTTTATAATTCTCTTCCACTATTATTCTTAGGATTTTTTACTATCATTTGCATATATTGTTGTTGGTTTTAACAATAAGATGTTTTTTCATCCTTCTAAGTATGTCGTTTGTCATTGACAGATCACATTAGGACAAGTCCAGACCTCGGTATACATTGTTTATAGAAGTCAAAACAAAACACATACATTTGAGATTAAGGATGGCTCACTTAGGTTTGTCAACCAAATGTAATAAAATATCCTTCTATCGGGACATGAACACCACCGATGTTATATCTAAGGTTTTGGGAGTAGTGGCTAAGTGTATATTAACTAAAAAAACTTAGCTAAAACTTCAAAAATAGAGTTGAAATAATAACAATCATATGGTCTCGTTTTATGAACCACAACATCGTACGATGGTCAATAAAATGATTCATAACGTTTGTTTCTTAATTCTTCCTTACAAATTACCTGACATCACCACAAATTTTAACTTGGTTCACCATCAATTCAGTTTGGTTTTAGTTTGGTTCATATTTACTTTGCTTGGCCTTAAATCTGCTCCACATAGCCGCAACTTTACCTCAGCTTCGTTCGATCTCAGTTTATCTTAGTTTAGTTTGGATTAGGGTGGCCTCAACTTATCTCGATCTCAACCCGATCGAATCATATAACTATTTTAGCTTCAGTTAGGCTCTTCTTGCGTCAGTTTCTGATCCAAGTTTATGCGAATCACTAAGTTTGATATTTTTTTACCATTTTTATTTGTTTCCATTCATACAGATTAAAATCTATTTAAAAATAAAATTATCCTATAACCCAAATCCAGCTTCTGCAGAAACAATCAATATATTTATATACAACAAGTATGTATTCAAGGTGATTTTATATATAATTCCAAACACCAAAGAGATCAATGTATTAAATGTACGTTCAACCGGTATGTATTCAGTTTATCTTAGTTCAGATTGTAAATGCAGTTTCAAACATCATAGATAGGCTTTGAACAGTACATCGTCCCTCGACTATCGCGTTTGGTGGAGATAGTCCTTTGAATTTTAAATGTCCGTTGACAGTCCTTGGACTATCGCGTTTGGATAAAGTTAGTCTAGAAGATTCTCTGATCCATGAGACACTGCCACATGTCAACATAGTCCCCAGATTTTTGTATCACCACTAGTCCCTTGAGTTTACCTCTCTTACGTTTTGGGTTTGACCTAAACTCAAGGGACTAGCGGTGGTACAAATATCGAGGGACTATGACGACAAGTGGTAGTTCTTTATGGATCAGAGGATCTTTTGGACTAACTTTATCCAAACGCGATAGTCCAGGGACTGTCAACGGACATTTAAAAATCAAGGGACTATCTGCCACCAAACGTGATAGTCGAGGGACGATATACTGTTCAAAACCATCATAGATACAACAAAAGGTTAACTTGGTTTAGATAGTTAATATACAGCATAAAGAGGCACAACAACGCTAAACCTCTGAAGTAGTTCGGATTAGGAAAAAATATATGGTTCACACGAAACATATGTTTGTTTGAATCCTCTAAGTTTTCATGACTAGTTCATACCACATTGGACTTCAAATAGTTCAACACATTATAAAATTTGCATGGATAGTCATAATGCGGTCATCACATAGTTCAGATACTTTCCGTTTTTGGCTTGGCTATGACACGGTTAATTGTTCATTTTCTTAAATGTATGATCTTTCATCTTAGTTTTTAGAGGGGATACTTTCATGAGTCCATAGGTAAGGAGAATTTACTTTCAAATAAAAATTAAATCTAACCAACGCCATTATCAACTACCAAAAAATAAAACAAAAATAGAGAAAATACTACTCATGTCTATACTTTTTTACTTTTGGAAAATACTTGTTTTTTATCAAAGGAAGGGTTTGGCTGGCAAAGGTTTTAACATGATATGAATAAATCGAGCAAACCTCAAGCCTCTTACGAGTCCAACAACGATAGACTCGACAGGTTGAGTCGGAAAATAATTAGCATCACATGGATAATTCCTACTAAAAGACTAGTCCATACAAGTTTTAAAACAATTATACGACCACTCTGAGATCTTCTTGAGTGGTTAAGCATTGCAGTTGAGCTTATAAGCTAGTTACAATTGAAACCCGAGTTCAAAGTTGTAAGACAATACATATAAAAGAGTGAAAGGGAAAAAATACTCCACTTCCAAGTGGCAAGAAAACATAAAACTTCTAGAAATATTCCAAAATTCATGATCAAAACTTTATACCAAAAGAAAAAATCACTCTGGTAAATTAGATCGAAAAAACGAACTAGAAGATGCTACTGATACGACATGTGAAATAGCCCTGAATCATCTACCAAAATAGAAATCTTAATGGGTTGCGAAGATCAATAACCGATGAATATGGGCTCAATAGCAAACCACATTTGAAAACAAAATAAGCCTACATAAAGGGATCTTGGTTTACTAGACCTTAGCCTTATGAGCAACATGGTTATAGACCAATGAACCTTGGTTTATTAATTTCAAACACTTAACATTTTGATTAGCTGGGTAATATAAAAAAACGGATCCAAGTCTGATGGTTGATCACTTAGTTTTATCATCGGATTATGCAATAAATCTAAGATAACTTGGTTTGTTGGCTGGGAACTTCACCTTCTGATAGGCTTAGCTAAGCCTATGAAAAGACATTATTTGAAGAAGGAAGACTAAAGTTATTGGAAAGCTTAAATGAACCAACGAATGGAGATGACATAAGTTTTCACCAAGTTTAACTCAGCCTATGAAGCTATCTTAGTTTGAAGAAATATGACTCAACTTATTGGAAATATTAACTAATTATATAAAACAACTTCAATTTTGGAATAGGCCCTACATCCTTATAAATTTTAATCAATCCCATCTAAAGACTTATATTCAAGATGAAAAAAACAAATAATTTGTAAGCTTAGCCAAACCCAAAGCGGGACCTCGAATTGGAGGAAGAAGACGCATGTCCGCATCAAGGTTAACCAAACATATGAAGAAAACTTATTTTATAGAGTCGGGACTTAATTCATTGAAAGATTTTGTTGAGCCCATAAAAAGAGTTCAGTTTGGAGGACTATAACCTAAGTCTCCACCAAACTTAACTAAACCCATAAAGATACCTTAATTTGAAGAAGAATATCTCATATCTTTGATAAGGTTTGCTGTGTCCATAAAGGAATATGATTTTGGATATAGATGACCCCAGTTCCACCAAAATTAACAATGCTAATGAAGAGACCTCAACTTGAAGACAGATGATTCGAGCTATTGGCAAGCCTAACCAAGCCTATTAATGGACCTTAGTTTGGATAAGATGACTCAAGTCCCCATCAAGGTTAACAAAGTCCATGAAGATACATCAATTTGAATACGGAAGATTGTAGTCGTATGTAATACTAAATGAGCCTAAAAGGACATCTGTTTGGAAAAAAAATATATCACTCTCTTTTACAAAACCTACCCAAGCCCATAAGGTAACCACAGTTTGCAAAGCTTGGTCGAACATTTTTTAGGAACTCGTTTTTAGAGGATCCCAGTTTTAAAAGTAGTCTTGTCTTAGAGGGACTTGACTTTAAAGGTTGATAAATTGATGGTCATTCGTAGCCAAAATTGAAAAATTATGTGTGCAGGGTCGGGTAGGTTGATTTATAAGCCTGACTACACGAGTCATATGGAATGATATCAATGATAATCATCAAGAATGAGAAAGCGACAATGTCCACAATGCCTTTATCATATACGGTCTCGACCACCAAAAAATTTCTTTATCTAATCATAAATTTCCAAAACTCGTACGTATTTTTAGTTGCCAATTAAGAGACATGAGACTACAAAAAAACCAACCGGTCAAATAATGAGTATGCACCAATATGAATATAAATCCTAGAAATCTCTGAGTTAAAAGTTTATAATACATCATGTTCAGAGAGGTTAAAAATAGCTAGAAACAAATTATCATATAAAAGTTATTATGATCTTTTGTACGAATAATTTAATAATATTTTTCTTTCAATATTAACTCAGTTCATTGTTATCTAGAGTTTAATATGTTTAGGTGAATTTTCACCTCATCAAAGCTCATACGATCAAGGTCATAAAGTCGTATTGATGAATCATTCATCGAGATTCACATTAATCCAATTGATATACATATTATATATATCATAAGATTTTTAAAATTTTCGATCGGTCTAATAAAATAAATAATACACTTATTTAACACATTTGACTTGTAACTGCAATCGCATTGATACACTAGACTTATATAGATGAGATATTCAAAATTGTAATATTTTTACATGCATACACTCTTTTACTTTTGAAAAATACTTGGTTTTTTATCAGAGAAAGGATTTGGATGGCGAAAGTTTTAACAAGACACGTATAAAGACAGCTTACCTCAAGCCTCTTACGATTCTAATAACGATAGACTCGGTAGCTTGAACCGGTAAACAATTTGCATGACATGGATAATACGTACTAAAATACTAGTTCAAACAAGTTTTTAAACAATTATACGACCATGTCTGAGATCTTGTTGAGCGGTCTATCGTTGTAGTTGAGCTTGAAAGCTAGTTACAATTGACACTTGAGTTCAAAGTTGTAAGATAAGAATATAAATATATAATTTTTACTATAAATATCAAATAGTTAAACCGCAAAAATACTCTACGTCCACATGCAAGAAAACATAAAATTTCTAGAAATATAAAAAAAAATTATCAAAGCTTTATACCAAAAGATAAAAAAAAATTGGTAAATTAGATTGAAACAACGGACTAGAAGGCATTACTAACACAACATGTGAAATAGGCCTATATCATCTAACAAAATAGAAATGTTAATGGTCTCGACGCTTTTCTTCGATCGTTTCTTCTTTTTATCAACTCCAGTGCCATCTTCTTTTGGTAACTTCTTTCTGGCATTTGGTTTCTTCTCAGCTGCTACGGCGGCCAATGGATATTTCTCGGCGACCTTCTTCTCAGTCGGCTTCTTTTCTGCTTGGGGTGCTATTGTTGATTTTGATTACGAAATGAGTTCTCTAGAGAGAGAGAGAGGGAGATTAATTGGAGAAGATAAATAATTTTATGATTTTGATTGGTGAGATGTGAGTTGCAACTTGAATTTGATAAAAAAGAAAAGAAAAGAGAAAAGAGAAAAAAGAGAGAAGAGAGAAAAGAAGAGAGATAGTCGGCTGAAAATGTTTATATATTAATGGTATTTTAGTAAAATTTGGGATCTCATTATAGCTGAAGAAGGTCTCATTATAACACGGTCTCATTATAACAAAAACGGGTCTCAATTTAGCGTTATAAATAATGAATTTATGTAATACATTTGACTTCTAATTGCAATCGCTTTGATACACTATACTTATACAGATGAGATATTCCAATTTATAATATTCTTACATATTTTTTAATTTTTTATAGATTTAAATGAGTTTAAAATAAATATTTTTTTAAATAACACATAGTTAAAACAAATTTCGAACGATTACATATATTGTACTTCACACTTGTAAAATATATGACTCGTCATGTTGAGCAACGTGTAATCGACCAACTGATGCACAGATTGACACAGGATAAGACTTTAGCTAATATTGTGTGTGTTATTGTAGTTCATGTTTAATGTTGTTTTCTGAACGTTTGATGTTTCGTGAGTTACTGTATTTGCTTGTTTGTAGTTCATATACATCCTAAACAAGCACAACAACGATAAACTCTAAAGTAGTTCAGATAGATAAAATTCATGGTTCAGACGAGAGTTATGTTTGTTGGAACCCTGTGAGTTTTCACGAGTAGTCCATACCACATTAGATTTTAAATAGTTTAACAAATTATAAACTTTTCATGGATAGTCATAATGCGTGCATCATATGGTTCATATATTTTGCGTTTTGTCTTGACTGTGAGAGGGTTAATTACTCATTTTCTTAAAGGTACGATCTTTCATCTTAGTTTTTTACATACTTCAAAATGAATAGAGGGGATACTTCAGTACATCCATAGGTAGAGAGAATTTACTTTAAAAGCAAGATTTTTAAATTCTTACATATAGAAACTACATTATGAATCTTACCAACGCGATAACCAACTACTAGAAAAAAACACAAAAACAATACTACGCATGCATATACACTTTTACTTTTAGAAAATAGTTATTTGTTATCGAAGGAAGGATTTGGATGGCGAATATTTTAACGAAATTCGTATAAAGCCAGTATACCTCAAGCCTCTTACGAGCCCAACAACGATAGACTCGGTAGCTCGATTCGGAAAAACATTTGCAGGACATGGATAATTTATACTAAAAGACAAGTTCAAACAAGTTTTGAAACAATTATACAACCAGGTCCAATATATTGTTGAGTGGTTACTGTTGCAGTTGAGCTTAAAATCTAGTTACAATTGAAGCCCGAGTTCAGAGTTGTAAGATAATAAAGTAAATATATAATTTTTACTATAAATAACCAATAGTTAAACCGCAAAAATACTCCACTTCCACGTGGCAAGAAAACATAAACTTTCTAGAAATATTCAGAAATGTTGAACAAAGCTTTATACCAAAAGATAAAAAAAATACTTTGTAAAGTTGATAAAAAACCGATTAAAAAGCGTTACTAATAGGACATGTCAAATAGGCTAAATCATCTAACAAAATAGAAATCTTAATAGATTGCGAAGATCAACGACAAATGAATATGGGCTCAATAGGAAACCACATTAGGAAGAAAATTAGCCAACATAAAGGGGTTTTGGTTTACGAAGGCTTAACTTTATGAGCAACATGGTTTAGAGAACAATTATATTTGGTTTATTAACTTGCAACTCTTGAACTCTTGATTAGGTGGGTAAAATGACAAAGAGGCCCAAGTCTAATGGTTGAGCACTTAATTTTATCATCAGCTTGGGCAATAAAGCTAAGATAACTTGGTTTGTTGGCTGGGAACTTGAACTTATGATAAGCTTAATTGAACCTATGAGAAGACCTCCATTTCAAGAAGGAAGATTAAGTTATTGAAAAGCTTAGATGAACCGATAATGGGAAAGCTTTAGCATTGAATGTTATTGTTTTTGTTTGGATTTTGTATTCGACGTTGTTTATTAGCCACACAAGCGTGTGGTGGTACAAAATAGGTTAGATGACTGTTTTTCAATGTTGCAAGGATACAACACTGATACGCTAAATGTTTTATGTTGGTTTTGTGGTAGTTTTTTCACAGGGTTATATCGGCGGTATATAAGTGTTTTACAATAGGTATCGAAATTCTTTATTAGTGTTGTAGTTTTGTAACGATGGTATAACAATTCTATATCGCTAATACGTTGAATGTGTTATGGTGGTTTCATGGTGGTTTTTTCACAAGGTTATACCAGCGGTATAAAAATGTTATACTGCTGA
This sequence comes from Limnanthes douglasii subsp. nivea, assembly GCA_036936605.1. Taxonomy (NCBI): domain Eukaryota; kingdom Viridiplantae; phylum Streptophyta; class Magnoliopsida; order Brassicales; family Limnanthaceae; genus Limnanthes; species Limnanthes douglasii. The sequence goes on along the minus strand of JAUPFV010000002.1, from coordinate 302,811,666 downwards.
TACAGAAATTTGGTACCACCATTGTAATATTGTACCAGCGGTATAAAAGTTGTATACTGTAGTACACCTAACAAAATAACTTTCCTCCGTTAAAAATCTCTCGTTATATGTTACTCCCACTAACTAAACTAAGATTGCGACCAACTACAAATTTATCTTTAATTCCATAAATTATTTCTCTATAAAATTCTATTCGAACTTACCATATTTATTTATTATCAAAATAGCATAAATAAGCAAACCAAACTTTTGATTTTTACTATATAAAATTGACTCTCAACGAAAATATTCACTTGCTGCAAGTTGTCAAGTTTGTGAAAAGAACAAGGTCGGATGAGACTACCGATGGATTTTGCAATGAGGTGAAGTGCACAATGTACTAGATGTACATATACGTGTGTGAAGGATAAAATCCATGGCCAACTTCACGCAGTCGTGAAGAAGTCTCTATTAGGTACAATTATTTGAGATCAGAACCAATGGTTCGGGTGGTCGACCTCTTGTACAAACTTAGGTAATTAGCGTTCACCTCGTCCAATTTGAATATTACTAATTTCATTACAAAGTATATGACATGTTACGTGGGGGAGGGAATCGTTGAAAAAGATGATGCCAAAAAAAATTGTGAAACAATTGAATTTTACGATGACAAAAGATATTGCTTTAGCTCATATTATGTGTGTTATTGCAGTTCATGTTTAATGTTGTTTTATGCTCGTTTGATGTTTTGTGAGTTATTTTATTTTCTTTCTTTTAAGTTTTATTTGGGATAAATATTTTTTTGTAAGTTATTCGCCTCTTGTATATATGTCAAATGTATCTATCAAGTTCTAATATTTGGAATCAAATCTGATAATTCGGTTTCGTGACCTCCCACACGATGCTAGGAAAGAGGTGCATAAGATATTTGGTGTGCAAATACTTGATTTCGCTAAACAACATATACTTCACAAGATTGAGTTGGACCTCATTAGCAAAATAATTTAACAAACGATATTAGTTTCTTCCGTCCTTGAAACAAATATGCAAGGATATAACTCTTCGTAACGTGTTGTGTTATTCGTTTGACTATTTCCGTTTAATGTCTTTTGTTGTGATATCTTTGAATTTCATGTTAAACTTTACGGAATTAAGTATGGTGTATTCAAATCGTTTGCATAGTAATAAAAAATTAGAATCGTAACATAGAGATAAATTCAAAGTGAGAAACGTATTGGCGATATAAAGCCCAAGTATCGACGGTAGGATCATGTTGTACCTTCGGTGCCGAATTGCACGTATTATCGCTAGTGGAATAGAATCCAATCTTTTAAGAAGTTTTCAAAACACATAAATGCATATATTTTTGCATTTACAAGTTTCACACCCAATTAACACTTATTTCACAAAACAATTTCTTTTTTTGTTTTTTCATACAATCATACTTATTTAGCAACCAAAGTCTTATTTCCGTAATTTTTATTTTATTTTCGCAACACACTTGCACGTAATACCGCAATTGGAACAGAGTTATTTTTACGAAAGAAAATACACGTAATTCCGTAAGTGGAATACAGTTGATATTTAACCACAAGATTACACGAGATTTCACAATTAGAACTCAATTGTTTTTTCCAAACGTATTAGGCAACCAAATTAAATGTAATTTCGCAATTAAAACAATTAAAAAACTATTTTGTTATAGATCTAGTTTTGTTGGTATTAGAAAAACAAAAGAAATATTTTTATTTTATTTTTTTAATAGCGATTTAAAAGATAAGATATTTAAAAGATAAGATATTTACAAAAATAAAAACGAAAAAATAGTTAAAAAATATTTTGGGATTACTTGTACGTATATTTGTACTTCACCCAACATTAACATTCCGATAATTATTAATAAATATTTATATGATTTGAACTGATACCGATAAAATAGTATTTTTATATTTAGTATTTGTTAAATTCTAATCACTTTTGAGTATATAGTATACCGTTAGATATTTAAATTTGAAAACATGCATATAAATCGGGATTCTCGATATATCAAAACAGAAACCACAACCTTTCTTCTTCGTTCCCAAACCGAAACCGAAACCCAGACCCAGATCTGCTGTTTTCCTTAATCTTCCTTATCTTTCCTTCCCAAACCCCGAACCCAGATAGGTTCTCGGTGATCAAATACAAGAACCAACACAACACCACTACTACTGATATATATATTCATATTCTGTTCTTTTTTATTTCTTAAACTAAATAATAAACCATGCCTTCTGTTATTCTTCCCGGAGAGATTTCAGGATCGAATCACAAACGCAAGAAACCGGACCAAAACAACCAGAGTCAGTATCAGCAGTCGGTGGGTCTTGATGAAGATGATTGCGTGCTTAGCAAGCAACCTATGGGTCCTCCAGTTTCAATCAGGGATATCTCTGGATCAGATTACAAAGGCGAAAAACTTGACACATACATGATGATTCAATGTCCGCATTCTCAGGTTCTCGACCACAAATGCGTGCAGTGCGGGCAAGTGACGGGCATTGATTATGGCACGTCTTTTGGTTATATTCAAGAGGGGCTAAAGCTTGGCAATGGATTTGTGGAATCCCTTCGACAGCAACATACCATGGACTTGGTCCTCAGAGAAAAGCTGCATTTGGTTCTAGATCTGGATCAGACTCTTATTCATACTGTTCGAGAGAAGGATTTGAAGCCCGAGGAATATTATCTTCTCAAGGAAACAAAAGATTTACACAGATGTGTGTTTCCTGGTGATCAACTGTTCATGGTGAAACTACGGCCATTTGTTTTAGATTTTCTTGAGAAGGCAAGCTCTATGTATGAAATGTCGGTCTACACCAAAAGCTCTATTACCTATGCGACTGCAATCCTATCTTTGCTTGATCCTCAAGGAAAGTATTTCAAAAGGCGGGTTATAGCACGCGAACATACTCCATATCGCAAGACGCTTGATCTGATTTTGACAGAACCAGAGGCAATTGTTGTGGTTGATGATGATGAAGATATGTGGCCGGATTGCAGACCCAATTTGATAAAGGCTGTGAGATATAGGTACTTCAAGGGAAAAAAGAAGAGCAACAACAACGGTTGTAGGTCTTGTCATTCTCTGAATAAGACCGATGAGAGCGAAACTGATGGTGAATTGGCTAATATACTCAAAGCTCTCAACGAGATTCACATCCAGTACTTCTCCCAAGAAATGTTCGAAGCTGGCAACAGCAATACTAGGCTGATAGTTCCCGATGTTCTATCTACCGTGCTCGGTCGTAGTTAGATTATTTTACATATCATCGTCTATATTTTTACACTGAAGTTTCCAATGTACATCATGATCATGCTTTTGTGTTCTGAATTCACAAGCAATATAAATAATAAGGTTTTCATCAAATACATTGTCACAGGTCATTCTAATTCCAAGCTACATGTTTTTCTAATAATAGTAAAAGTAGAACCGCAAAATAAGCAAAAAGCTGAGCTTTCAATTTTATGTCTTAATTCCACTACAAGTATTGAAATGCCTAAACTATTGTAAGTCTAGGTTTGCAATTTGAAAATATAAGTCCAATAACTTAATTGGTCTAAATAACATATATAGTACGAAAGAATTTATATTTCTAAATTACATAATTCAGGCGCCAAATAATTTTTAAACTATATAGGTTAAAAGCTCAACTCTAGCTCCACCAACCGCTTCGTCATTAGAGAGTTTATTCAAACTACAAATTAATAGTATGTTATATAACTGACCAGTAATTAGTTGACGTTTTGCGTGATGTCATAATCCTTACTTGATCTATCGCTCAAAGTTAACACTATTCGGCTATATTAAAAAAATTAGGCATATAATAAATGATTTTAAAAATCTATGTCGCATTTAGAATTTATGATAAAAATTTAATAATTAATATTATCATAGAGTTTTTTTTGTCTATTAATGTTGTTGGCACAAACATAGTCAGGACACTGGGTTCCAACTATTGGATCTCATATACACCCATCCAGTTTCGCCTTCGGTTGGTGGTGATATATTTTTATTTTATTTAATATTTTCGTGTCTTATGACCTCTCCACAAATATTTTATCTGTTAGTCAATGGGTCGATAATAAACATCATGTCCATTTCTCTTATTTTGGTTATGTTATGCATAAGTTTAAGAGAAGATGATCACGAAAAGACATAAAAAAAGACGACAACTTCTTCTTTATAATTCTATTCCATTATTTTTCTTAGGCTTTTTTACTTTCATTTGCATTTATTGTTGTTAGTTTTGACAATAAGAGGTTTTTTCATCCAATTAAGTATGTCGTTTGTCATTGACATATCACATTAGGACAACTCCAAACCTCGGTATGCATTGTTTATAGAAGTCAAAACATAACACATACATTTGAGATTAAGGATAGCTTAGTTAGGTTTGTCAACCAAATGCAATGAAATATCCTTCTATCAGGGCATGAACAGCACCGATGTTATATCTGAGGTTTAGGGAGTAGTGGCTAAGTGTATCTTATGACCTATCCACGAATATTTTATTTGTTAGTCAATTGGTCGATAATAAACATCATGTTCATTTCTCTTACTTTGGTTACGTTATGCATCAAGTTTAAGAGAAGATGATCGCGAAAAGAACAAAAAAATGACGATAATATCGTCTTTATAATTCTCTTCCACTATTATTCTTAGGATTTTTTTACTTCATTTGCATATATATTTGTTGGTTTTAACAATAAGATGTTTTTTAATCCTACTAAGTATGTCGTTTGTCATTGACAGATCACATTAGGACAAGTCCAGACCTCGGTATACATTGTTTATAGAAGTCAAAACAAAACACATACATTTGAGATTAAGGATGGCTCACTTAGGTTTGTCAACCAAATGCAATAAAATATCCTTCTATCGGGACATGAACACCACCGATGTTATATCTGAGGTTTAGGGAGTAGTGGCTAAGTGTATATTAACTAAAAAAACTTAGCTAAAACTTCAAAAATAGAGTTGAAATAATAACAATCATATGGTCTCGTTTTATGAACCACAATATCCTACAATTGTCAATAAAATGATTCATAACGTTTGTTTCTTAATTCTTCCTTACAAATTACCTGGCATCACCACAACTTTTAACTTGGTTCACCATCAATTCAGTGTGGTTTTAGTTTGGTTCATATTTAGTTTGCTTGGCCTTAAATCGGCTCCACATAGCCGCAACTTTACCTCAGCTTCGTTCGATCTCAGTTTATCTTAGTTTAGTTTGGATTAGGGTGGCCTCAACTTGTCCCGATCTCAACCCGATCGAATCATATAACTATTTTGGATTCAGTTAGGCTCTTCTTGCGTCAGTTTCTGATCCAAGCTTAAGCGAATCACTAAGTTTGATAATTTTTTACCATTTTTATTTGTTTACATTCATAAATATTAAAATCCATTTAAAAATAAAATTATCCTATAACCCCAATCCAGCTTCTGCAGAAACAATCAATATATTTATATACAACAAGTATGTATTCAGGGTGATTTTATATATAATTCCAAACACCAAAGAGATCCATGTATTAAATGTAGTTTCAACCGGTATGTAATCAGTTTATCTTAGTTCAGATTGTAAATGTAGTTTCAAACATCATAGATAGGCTTTGAACAGTACATCGTCCCTCGACTATCGCGTTTGGTGGAGATAGTTCTTTGAATTTCAAATGTCCGTTGACAGTCCTTGGACTATCGCGTTTGGATAAAGTTAGTCTAGAAGATTCTCTGATCCATGAGACGCTGCCACCTGTCACCATAGTCCCCAGATTTTTGTATCACCACTAGTCCCTTGAGTTTACCTCTCCTACGTTTTGGGTTTGACCTAAACTCAAGGGACTAGCGGTGGTACAAAAATTGAGGGACTATGACGACAAGTGGTAGTCCTTCATGGATCAGAGGATCTTTTGGACTAACTTTATCCAAACGCGATAGTCCAGGGACTGTCAACGGACATTTGAAAATCAAGGGACTATCTGCCACCAAACGTGATAGTCGAGGGACGATGTACTGTTCAAAACCATAATAGATACAATAAAAGGTTAACTTGGTTTAGATAGTTAATATACATCATAAAGAGGCACAACAACGATAAACCTCTGAAGTAGTTCGGATTATGAAACAATATATGGTTCATGACTAGTTCATTCCACATTGGACTTCAAATAGTTCAACAAATTATAAACTTTGCATGGCTAGTCATAATACGGTCATCACTTAGTTGAGATACTTTCCGTTTTTAACTTGGCTATGACACGGTTAATTGTTCATTTTCTTAAATGTATGATCTTTCATCTTAGTTTTTAGAGGGGATACTTTCACACGCCCATAGGTAAGGAGAATTTAATTTCAAATAAAAATAAAATCTAACCAACGCCATTATCAACTACCAAAAAATAAAACAAAAATAGAGAAAATACTACTCATGTATATACTTTTTTACTTTTGGAAAATACTTGTTTTTTATCAAAGGAAGGGTTGGGCTCGCAAAGGTTTTAACATGATATGTATAAATCGAGCAAACCTCAAGCCTCTTACGAGTCCAACAACGATAGACTCGATAGGTTGAGTCGGAAAATAATTAGCATGACATGGATAATTCCTACTAAAAGACTAGTTCAGACAATTTTTAAAACAATTATACGACCAATCTGAGATCTTCTTGAGTGGTTAAGAATTGCAGTTGAGCTTGAAAGCTAGTTACAATTGAAACCCGAGTTTAAAGTTGTAAGAAAATACATATCAAAGAGTGAAAGTGAAAAAATACTCCACTTCCAAGTGGCAAGAAAACATAAAACTTCTAGAAATATTCCAAAATTCTTGATCAAAACTTTATACCAAAAGAAAAAATCACTCTGGTAAATTAGATCGAAAAAACGAACTAGAAGATGCTACTGATACGACATGTGAAATAGGCCTGAATCATCTACCAAAATAGAAATCTTAATGGGTTGCGAAGATCAATAACCGATGAATATGGGCTCAATAGCAAACCACATTTGAAAACAAAATAAGCCTACATAAAGGGATCTTGGTTTACTAGACCTTAGCCTTATGAGCAACATGGTTATAGACCAATGAACCTTGGTTTATTAATTTCAAACACTTAAAATTTTGATTAGCTGGGTAATATAAAAAAACGGATCCAAGTCTGATGGTTGATCACTTAGTTTTATCATCGGATTATGCAATAAATCTAAGATAACTTGGTTTGTTGGCTGGGAACTTCACCTTCTGATAGGCTTAGCTAAGCCTATGAAAAGACATTATTTGAAGAAGGAAGACTAAAGTTATTGGAAAGCTTAGATGAACCAACGAATGGAGATGACATAAGTTTTCACCAAGTTTAACTCAGCCTATGAAGTTATCTTAGTTTGAAGAAATATTACTCAATTTATTGGAAATATTAACTAATTCTATAAAACAACCTCAATTTTGGAATAGGCCCTACATCCTTATAAATTTTAATCAATCCCATCTAAAGACTTATATTCAAGATGGAAAAAACAAATAATTTTTAAGCTTAGCCATGATGAGGAAGAATAAAAGACAAGGAGAAAAGTGTGAAAAAGAAACATGATAGGAGAAAAATTGTAAAGAAGAAGTACGATAGGAGAAAAATGTAAAGAAGAAGTTATGTGAGGGCAAAATTGTATAAGCTACCTAAGAAATAGCTAAAATAGAAAAGAAAATAAGATCCAGGGACTAAAAATGTAATAAATGGGAGTTAAAGCGTGTGGGGTCCGCACTTGTCTTATAAAAGGACCACACACGCTTCACAGATCCTGAGATGAATAATATAATACTTTTTCTCTCCACTTAAGCAAAACTCTTACTTTCTCTCTCTAAAAACAGCTCCCACGAAAAGTGAATTTAATCATATTGACAATAAGAGATTCTCATATCGCATAATTACCCCCAGACATACTTAAAACTCTTCAGTGGCGCCGTCTGTGGGAAGCGAAGATCGCTCTGACGGCAATCGCTTCCTAGAAGTAATTCATATTCCGAGGAGAACTATGGAAGAACAAGGGGATGATTTCGTCGACAATTGCAAGGAGAACCTAGTGGACAATGACTACCGGAACGACTTGGAGTATGAGGGACAAGGGGGCCAGCGAGTTGGAGACATTATCGATGACTCAGACCTGTTGGCTCGGAAGAATGAACTACTGCTAGAGATCGAAAGACTGAAGGCATAAAAGGACGTCGTACAAGTAAATCTTCGTTCCGAAGTAAGGAGGGAGCCGGCTAGTGAAAAAGAAGAGCGTGAAGTTGAATTGCATCCCATAAACAGAGACAATAGATACCGGGGGCACGAACGACGGTCGTCGAGGAGGAGAGAGAGGCGACATCTGGGCTCGTCTGACTCGAGTGATTACTCTTGATACAGCTCATCGGAGTCGTCCCCTCGGAAATACCACAAAAAGAAAAACACGATTGCAGATACACTGATCACCGAAGAGGAAGAAGCTCGGAGAGGAAGTCTCCAAGGAGGAAGAGTTACCATGCTCAAGTTGACGATCGGGCTTATTGCCAGGCGAAGTTTCCTGTTAGGAAAGAAGACATGGGCCCATGAAATTCTGAGTGGCAGCACCAATATACTTTACCATCCGAGGAAGGGTTGTACTTTCCGAGCAATGATAATTTAAGATCCAACGTTTATCGCATGGGCCACAATTGGAGAGCCTCTCCTCTGTCCCCGGAAATTTTGATGGGAAACCTCCCGAAGAATTTCCACATCTCAAAGTTAGAAAAATTCGATGGGACGCAAGACCCGGATAATCACATCGAACAATTCAAAAAATTTATGATTAACTTTGACGACGATGATAAGTTGCTATGCACGGCATTTTATCAGACCTTCAAGGGGGTAGTCTCCAAAATGGTATAATAGGCTTCCGCAGGGCTCGATAAAGAATTTTGACATGTTCTGGAACATCTTCAGACAGCACTTTGTGGGGAGCAAAAAGTTCAGAGCTAACAGAGACACGATAATTTATTGCAGACAAAAGGTTGGGGAGAGCTGGAAAAATTACACCAATAGGTTCGTCAAAACGAAAACGGACATGGAATATTGCAAGGACTCAGTGGTGCTTGCAGCTTTCAGGATGGGCCTACTCCCCGGATTATTGAAGGATACGGTGGCAGAAAGTCAAGCCATGACCTTCGGAGCATTGTTAAATCAGGTGGAGAAGAGGATTCTGGTAGAGGAAACTCAAGCGCCCGAGAAGGGTTCCGGGGATCAATTGGACCAGAATCAGTTTCAGAGATCTGAGCCGAGTACTCAAGGGCCCCGTACAAATGTTCAGACCAAGAACCCGGGACAGTATCCGCCAAGGCAGAAAACACACTCACAATATTATGGCAATCAGCAAAATTATAATGAGGGGACCAGGCCGATCTCGAATAAATGGACTCGACCGGACTACTTTGCGGAATTAACATAGAATCTTGCTGCCATATTTGATAAGGTGAGATCCACGGTGCCATTCAGGAAACCTTTCCCCATTCAGACTCCGAGGGAAAGCCGAAGTGCTAACAAGTATTGCAAATATCACGAAGATATTGGGCATGACACCAAAGACTGCATAGCTTTGAAAAAAAGAAGTGCAAGCTTTGATCGAGAATGGAATGCTGTTGGAGTTTGTTAAAAAACACACTCAGAAGAATTCTGTGGTGAAAGCTGTTCCGAAGAACACTGATACAACTATGGTAATTTCTGTAGAGGTTGATGACTTTGACATCGAGAAAGAATATTTGGACCATAAGGAAGGAAGGAACAATGTCAATGTGGTGGAAGAAGTTATTCTGAGGGGAAGGGTGAACAGCCTCTGTGCCCTCTTTGACTCGTTGGCAATCTTTGGAGGAGATACTATTGCAGGAAATTCCAAGAGCTCACAGAAGCGATATATGGTCAATTTGACTACCCAGATCGAAGCGGGAGTGTCAGCACAGATGCACCGCTTACCTTCCCCTATCATCTTTTTTGACGACGATGATATGCGAAACGTCGCGGGCCCGCATGAGGATGCGGTGGTGATTGTTGCGGGTATCGCTGGGGATCAAGTCCAGAAGATACTTATCGATACGGGAAGTTCAGCGAACATTTTGTTCATGAGTACTTACAGGAGAAATTCTGACCCACCAGTTATAAGACGATCCGACATAACAATAGTGGGCTTTATTGGCGCCATAGCAGTGGTGGTCGGAGAATTTCAAAGTGTGGTCGAGTTGGGCCGCGGACCATTCAAAAAAGAGGTTGAAGTGATATTTATTATCGTCGATGCACCAACTTCATATAATGCTATTATGGGTCGCTCTTGGTTGTCCCATATGTATGGTGTCATTTCGACGGTGCATCAGTATCTAAAGTATGTGGTAGGGAACAATGTTGGGATAATCAGAAGCAGCCAAAAAATGGCCCGCGAATGTTACCAGATAGCTTTGTCCTCGAGGGGAATTCGGGGAGAAGCGTCGGATAAAGCATAGCAATTAAATGGGTCTACTTCTGAAATCATCCCATGTGATGATCCGAGGGAGACCCCCGGATTTCTGGTTCCAGAAGAAGATTCCGAGGCACATGAATTTGAGGGTGACAAATCTTTGAGGATCAGAGTAAAACATCCTTTGGAATTCAGAGAAAGGTTAATCTCGTTTTTATCTCACAACCTTAATATGTTTGCTTGGTGTGCACAGGATGTCACAGGAGTACCATCATAAGTCATACGTCATAAACTGGCGGTACGACTTGATGTCAGACCTATTGTTCAGAAGAGGAGACCCGTTTCTCCGGAGAAGGCGTCAACTATTCTTTTGAAAGTGGAAAGGTTGCTGAGCATTGGCCATATTCGTGAGTCACACTATCCCGTGTGGGCATCAAATCCAGTACTGGTACGAAAGAAGAATGGAAAATGGAGAATGTGTGTTGACTTCACAGACTTAAACAGAGCTTGTCCCAAGGATCCATTCCAAGTGCCCCTGTATCGATCAATTAGTAGATTCGACTTCAGGTAACCGACTGCTGTCATTCGTGGACGCTTACTCAGGATACAACCAAATCCGTTTAGAGCCTAAAGATGAAGAAATCACTTCTTTTATCACCGGGAGAGGGTTATACTGTTACAGGGTTATGCCATTCGGCTTAAACAATGCAGGGGCAACGTATCAGCGCCTAGTCAACAAAACCTTTGAGGGACAGATTGGACGGAACATGGAAGTTTATATCGATGATATGCTAGTCAAAAGTTCAAAGGATGAGGATCATTTTGCTGACCCGGAGGAGACGTTTGACAATTTAAGCAAGGTCAATTTGAAACTCAATCCGACGAAGTGCATTTTCGGGGTAACTTCGGGCAAATTTCTTGGTTACATGATCAGCGAAAAAGGCATTGAGGCTGATCCAGAACAGATAAAAGCTCTAATTACAATGATACCCCCCCGAAATATCAAAGAAGTCCAAGTTCTGACAGGGAGATTGGCCGCTCTGAATAGATTTATCTCTAGGTCTTCGGATAAGTGTGCACCTTTCTTCAAGGTGTTGCGAAATGCGAAACAGTTTCGTTGGACCGACGAATGTTTTGCCGCCTTTCACCAAATCCAAGAGTATCTGACGTCACCTGAGGTATTGTCTAAACCATTGGCAGGAGAAAAATTAATTGTCTATGTAGCAGTGTCAGGGTGTGCGGTCAGTGTCGTTCTACTCCGTGAAGAGGATTCTCTCCTGAAACCTATCTATTATGTCAGTAAGAGTTTGCTGGACACGGAGAAGCGATATCTCAAGTTGGAAAAGGTAGCTTTAGATTTGGTAACGGCTGCTCGAAAAATGAAACCTTACTTCCAAGCGCATCCCATAATCGTTCGGACAGCTTTTCCCCTGAAAGGTTTATTACAGAGGCCTGATATTTCAGGAAGGATGACTAAATGGTCGGTGGAACTGGGAGATTTTGACATAGCATTTGAGCCTCGAACGGCGATAAAAGCCCAATTTTTAGCTGATTTCTTGGTCGAATTCCATTCGGATAGAGAGGAAAAAGAAGTCCATGACCATGTTGATGAAACAGAATGGTTGGTACGAACAGTTGGGGGTCGAACACTTCTGGAAGTGGGGCAGATGTCCCATTGATTTCTCCAAAAGGGATAGCTATGTTCCAAGCCATTCGATTCGGTTTTAAGGCCCCCAACAACGAAGATGAGTATGAAGCTGCATTAGCAGGCTTGCGTTTGGCTCAGATGTGTGGGGCTAGAATGGTTAAACTGGTCAGTGATTCGCAATTGGTAATACACCAAGCCTTAGGAGAATCCGAAGCCAGAAAGGATAAGCTGATACAGTATTTGAAAGTATTGAAAGATTTGGTATCTGAATTTGAGGAAGTCAAGTATGAACATATTCGAAGGGACTTAAATGTTATCCCAGATTCTCTGGCCTCCGCTTCACGAACAGAGGGATACCCTTGGGTCTTAACTCAGGAACATCCCTCGATCTCGATTGATGAGGAGCATGCAGTAAATATTTACGAGGAAATTAATGTGATTACGGATGATTGGAAGTCGGCCATTATTGATTTCTTGGAAAACGATACTTTACCCGTCGAAAAGTACAAGGCTAGGAAAATCAGGTTCAAGTCTCATGGGTATATCCTACTGGGAGGCGTGCTGTATAAGAAATCTCTGAGTCGACCATTATTAAGATGTCTGAACAAAGCTGAGTCGCAAATCATCCTGTCTGAATTACACGATGGGGAAGGTTCCACCCATTGCGGGTATAAGGCATTAATTCGACGGGTATTTTTGGCTGGTTATTATTGGCCTACTATTGCTGCAGATGTAAGAGATTTAGTAAAACGATGTGACACGTGTCAACGGTATGCTAATGTGATCCATAAGCTCGGGGTATTATTAGAGAGTATTTCGGAAGCAGTCCCGTTCGATAGGTGGGGTATTGATCTCGTCGGGCCGTTACCAATGGCATCCGGGGGCAGACAAACCATCATTGAGCAGTGGATTATTTCTCTAAGTTGGTAGAAGCGGAACCACTAGCAGGGACAAAAGCCAAAGATGTGATCAAGTTTGTTGTGTCCAATATTTGTTGTCGTTTTGGCGTGCCATTGCAGATTACGACGGATAATGGACCTCAGTTTGATAACAAGGAGTTCAAGAGTATTTGCGACTCCAAGGGCATACGACAATGTTTTTCTGTACCATTTCACCCTCAAGCTAATGGGAAAGTGGAAGTGACTAATCGCACGATTCTCGATGGGTTGAAAAAGAACTTGGAAGGAAAGGCAGGAAAATGGCCCGAGTATTTGAAGGAAGCACGGTGGGCTTACAGGACGACTCTACGAACAGCCACTGTTGTATCTCTATTTGCCTTAGTCTATGGAATGGACGTCGTTGTCCCCTCGGAGATTGTTTTCCCTTCACATCGTGTAGCAACATATGCAGCAGACACGAATGACCAAAGCAGAACACTGGCTCTAGACTTGGTTGAAGAAAAAAGGCAACAAGCACAGTTGACATCCCTCAATTATCAGACTCTTATGAGAAGTCGGTATGCGTCTAAAGTAAAGCACAGAGGGTTTAAGGTTGGAGATAAAGTCCTACGTAAAGTTTTCTTTCACACAAAAGACAAGACCCTAGGTAAGTTGGGACCAAATTGGGAAGGCTCCTATAAGGTCACTGAGAGATTAAGACCGGGCACGTATCGGCTAAAAGACAAGGAAGGGCGAGATCTCTGTCTCCCGTGGAACATTGAACACTTGAAATTGTATCTTGATTAAGGAGCTAGTTAGCAAGTAATGTTTGTACTTAGCGAGGGCACACTCTTTCCTAGCATGTTAGGCACATGAAGGTTTTAATGAGGTGTTTCTATGAGCTTCTTAATACAAAAACTTCTATTTGCCTTAACTATTATTTGGGTCACAACAAGCTGTGCCTCGAATTGTTGTCTCTTCGAATTATTATTTGGGTCACATCAATGTGTGCCTCGAATTTTATTTTCGTTAACTATTATTTGGGTCACATTATTGTGTGCCTCAAATTTTATTTGCCTTAACTATTATTTGGGTCACATTAATGTGTGCCTCGAATTTTATTTGCCTTAACTATTATTTGGGTCACAGCAAGGTGTGCCTCGAATTGTTGTCTCTTCGAATTATTATTTGGGTCACATTAATATGTGCCTCGAATTTTATTTGCCTTAACAATTATTTGGGTCACATTAATGTGTGCCTCGAATTTTATTTGCCTTAACTATTATTTGGGTCACAGCAAGCTGTGCCTCGAATTGTTGTCTCTTCGAATTATTATTTGGGTCACATTAATGTGTGCTTTGAATTTTATTTGCCTTAACTATTATTTGGGTCACATTAATGTGTGCCTCGAATTTTATTTGCCTTAACTATTATTTGGATCACAGCAAGCTGTGCCTCGAATTGTTGTCTCTTCGAATTATTATTTGGGTCACATTAACGTGTGCCTCGAATTTTATTTTCCTTGGCTATTATTTGGGTCACCTTAATGTGTGCCTCCAATTTTATTTGCTTTAACTATTATTTGGGTCACAGCAAGTTGTGCCTTGAATTGTTGTATCTTCGAATTATTATTTAGGTCACATTAATGTATGCCTTAAATTCTCTTTACTTAGACTATTGTTTGGGCTACAATACGCAACACTAAACTTATTTTTGTTTCGTAGGTCTTATCTCTTCGAACTATAGTTTAGGTCACAATATTTCATGCCCTGTTTTGACTACGAATTAATGATAAATTATATGACAAGAGGGAACATACGAATAATATGATAACACAAATACACGCATTAGTTAGAAAGTTAGCATACTATAGCATGCCTTGGTCACCTAACTTACAAAAAAAACCTCATAAGGCCATAAACAAAAAAAAAACTTTTTATCACAATACCCTACAATTTCTCTTAGTCTGAGTTCTTCGAGGAGGCATTCCCCTCTGCTTCTGATTCTTCGCTAACACTCACCACTATGTTGGGAGGATGAAGTTCCGGGGGGACAAGCTTCCAAAAACTCCGTAAATCATATTCAAGATGTTCAGCATAGATTTGGGTGATTAAACCTGCTCGAGTTATGGCATCCCGGGCAGTCAAGTTGCTAGTACACGTAGCTGCATAAGCATTTACGGCCTTCTCTTTTTCTTCTTCGACTTTCCTGGGGAAGTTTTCCACCCGCTTTACTAACTGATCTCGATCTTCCTTTACCTTTTTAAAGCTGGCAGTGCAGTCTTCGAATCCATCACAGGCTAGACGATGTCCTTTCTTGTACTCAGCTAACAATTTCTCTTGGGCATCGGTCTTTTTCTTATACAGATCCCTCTCTTCCTGACATCACCTCTCCAGCATTATCACATAATTTTCGGAGGCAGATAAGTGCTCATACAAAGCATCTGCTTGGCTCTCTATGACTGCATGCTGTTTCTTGGCTTCCTCGAGCTGAGAAGCAGCCAACACTGACTTAAACTTGTAATGATTTTTCCATTTCTCAAGGTGCTGCATCTTTTTCCCCATATTTACTGAGGTGTGCCGCAATCGTCAAATATTAAGGGAGAATTCATCGTCCAAAGGAACTTCGAAGGAGCTCATCGGAGACCCTAACGCTGTAGAGTCAAAATCAGAGAAACCACCACCAAGAGTGTCTGGATCGATATGCTAAGGAGGGTTGCTCCGAGGGATAGGCAGAGGGGCTAGCTTTGGACTGTTTCGAAGGGGGGCGGGCTTGATGCTTCAGTCAGAGACGAGCTTGGTGTTTAATGTGAACTTCTTTTGGGTGACTCATCACCTCTTCCCCCTGGTTCACTTGATACTTCTTGAACCTCTTCGGCTGGAACAGTCTCTTGCTTGTCATCTGGTGTTTCACCGTCTTTGGATAGTTCTTGGATGGGTTCTAGGATAGCTTTACCCTTTTTGTCTTTGGCCTTGGCAATCGTTTTTGATTGAACGATGGAAGTAGTGGGTGGAGAATTGGAAGTAGGTGATACAAAATTGGTCGATGGGGCAGCTCCTCAGTGTTAGCTGTTCCCTCACAACCTAACTGTTGCTCTTTAGTTGAAACCTCCTCATCAGGAGGATCTCCAAGATGGATCTTCGAATGAGAGCATTTGGGAAGATAAATCACTATATCTTTTTGGCTCACACGCTCCATAACTTCTCGTTCAGATGAAGGAGCCATTAATCCTCTCAGGCTAATTCGGTCGAGGGGGTTGAGCCTCCACAATCGACTCCTGGCTAGGTTATTATCCGTGAAGCAGAGTCGAAATCGGTTCTCCCAGTGTTCTTTGGCCCACAGGTGAAGTTTGGTGAAAACGTTAGTGGCTCCCTCAACATAGTCAGAATAGGGCTTCGATACCCCGGTCATAGCTGCAAAAAGTAGGCCGCTAACATGAGGATATAGTCACATAGCAAAATTCAATGCATAATAAGTAGCTTCGAAGGCCAGAAACTTACATTTGTTCGTCCACATCAGAGACAGCTTGTGAGGATTTGAGGGGGTGGCCTCTGACCCGGTCTCCCAGTAGCCGGAGAAGAACACGAATTGCTGCCTCCATTTCTTTTCAGCCTCCAACAGATCTCTCAAGACTTTTTGTCCCCGGTTGAAAGTCAACGAATAAAAAGGAAATAAAGGGTTCTTGGCCAGACCAGCAAGGCCGATGAGTTGCTCTAACGAAAATTCGTGACCTGAGAGCCTAGAGGCCATAATACAGGCCATCAGAGTAAACCACATATTGGGGCCAACCTCTGAAGGACAAAGATTTATCTTCGCCAAATATTCGATGAAGAAGGGGTCTAAGGGATACCTTAGCCCCCAGTTCGTGATCTCAGTATACACTACTAGCTTTTTGTCCCTGGCTGACAGAGGCATCTCACCTTCCGAGGGGAACCTGATTGTAATATAGGAAGGAATGCACCATCGGGTCCTCAACATAGCCTCTTCGTCTTGTGAAAAATACTTGTATTTAATATTGTACAGAACTACCATGTGTTTATTTTCGATGCCCTGAATATTGCGACCAGCAATGCTATCCAGCTCTAAGGGTAACATGATATCCCCTTTGGATTTTGGGTCAATCCGACGAGCTTGCTCCTCGGAAATGGTTCGAGAAGAGGAGGTCGTGTTGCTCGAGGACCCTAAAGAGGGGATTACGGGCACTTTCGGTTCGAGGGACACTGATGCAGGTGTTTTTCCTTTGGCGTCTAGGCTCTCATTTTGTGTGTTTTGCATGTCCTCTTCGATAATAAGCGTCTTCGAAAGAGAAAACTGGGTCCCATAAATGGTCATAGAAGGAGTCGAGGGCAAACTTGACTCATCGAAATCCCTTTTTCGCCGAGGACTGATAGATGTCCGACGAGGGCTGGTAGACGTCCAAGGAGGGCTGATGCATATCCGAGGAGGGCTGGTAGATATTCGGGTGAGACCCTCGACTGCTATTATGGAAGCGGGCTCTCGAATGACCAGTGACGTCTCTTTGGCACGCTTTCGCTCCTGTGAACTCTTCCTGTCTTTATGAGATCTCTTTCTCTTCCCGGATGAGTGTTTATGCTGTCTATCTTTACCCATGCTTCCGAGGGGATTAGACTCACTGTGTAGACTTTGTCGTGCGACTTCGAGGGGAATAATGGCAGTCGAATTTGCTGAGGGAGGCCAGGTACCAAAGAAATTAGTAACAGATGGTTGAGGTTGGGCCTCACGTCTTCTCCAGCACCAACTCTCTCCTCGAACCTTTTGTTGATCAACAACCACTCAGGAATCTGACGGGGTTTACTCGCCAGCTTTCTCTCTCTAGAAAAGTTTGAACAAAAGTTGGAGTAATAAGGAGAGAAGATCCATATTTATAGACGAAGGTGGGCCTTCCAGATAGACAAGGCCCATGGACTTTTTCTGGTGTTTGCATAGGCGCATTATGGGCTATATAGGTGCCAATTGTACTGACACACATCACAGGGGAAGATGCAGTGCTTCTTTAGTCAGAACAGGTCTTGGGAATAGGAAGCGTTTCTCAAAAGATATGCTGACGAGCTTTGTTGATTATCGACATCATGACAGATAGATTAATCATGGCACCTCATTTAGCTTCGAATTTGATAAATTCGGGGCATTGATACAGTCGAATTCGAGGGGCTCATATGGCTAAAGCGGTGCAAGGATTAGGGGGCCCCAGTTATCAGGAT
Source organism: Limnanthes douglasii subsp. nivea (assembly GCA_036936605.1). NCBI lineage: Eukaryota > Viridiplantae > Streptophyta > Magnoliopsida > Brassicales > Limnanthaceae > Limnanthes > Limnanthes douglasii. The sequence goes on along the minus strand of JAUPFV010000002.1, from coordinate 302,793,445 downwards.
TAACCCGAAGAAAGGGGATTTGTGAGGAAGACTCTTTGGCTTCGAAATGTCGAGGCAAATTATTAGAATTCGAAGAAATAAAATTTTTGAGAAAGACTCTTTGGCTTCAAAAGTTCGAGGCAAATACACAGTCCCAGTAAAAAAGTTTTTACTAGGACTGGGGGGCTACTGATAAGGAAGAATAAAAGACAAGGAGAAAAGTGTGAAAAAGAAACAAGATAGGAGAAAAATTGTAAAGAAGAAGTACGATAGGAGGAAAATGCAAAGAAGAAGTTATGTGAGGGGAAAATTGTATAAGCTACCTAAGAAATAGCTAAAATAGAAAAGAAAATAAGATCCAAGGACTAAAAATGTAATAAATGGGAGTTAAAGCGTGTGGGGTCTGCAATTGTACTATAAAGGACCACACACGCTTTACAGATCCCGAGATGAATAATATAATACTTTCTCTCTCTACTTAAGCAAAACTCTTACTTTCTCTCTCTAAAAACAGCTCCCACGAAAAGTAAATTTAATCATATTAACACTAAGAGATTCTCATATCGCATAATTACCCCCAGACGTACATAAAACGCTTCAAGCCAAACCCAAAGCGGGACCTCGATTTGGAGGAAGAAGACGCATGCCCGTATCAAGGTTAACCAAACATATAAAGATAATCCATTTTATAGAGTCAGGACTTAATTCATTGAAAGATTTTGTTGAGCCCATAAAAAGAGTTGAGTTTGGAGGACTATTACCTAAGTCTTCACCAAACTTAACTAAACCCATAAAGATACCTTAATTTGAAGAAGAATATCTCATATATTTGATAAGTTTTGTTGTGTCCATAAAGGGATATGATTTTGGATAAAGATGACCCTAGTTCCACCAAAATTAATAATGCTAATGAAGAGACCTCAACTTGAAGACAGATGATTCGAGCTATTGGCAAGCCTAACCAAGCCTATTAATGGACCTTAGTTTGGATAAGATGACTCAAGTTCCCATCAAGGTTAACAAAATCCATGAAGATACATCAATTTGAATAAGGAAGATTGTAGTCATATGTAATACTAAATGAGCCGAAAAGGACATCTGTTTGGAAAAAATATATCACTCTCTTTTACAAAACCTACCCAAGCCCATAAGGTAACCACAGTTTGCAAAGCTTGGTCGAACATTTTTTAGGAACTCGTTTTTAGAGGATCCCAGTTTTAAAAGTAGTCTTGTCTTAGAGGGACTTGACTTTAAAGGTTGATAAATTGATGGTTATTCGTAGCCAAAATTGGAAAATTATGTGTGCAGGGTCGGGTAGGTTGATTTATAAGCCTGACTACGCGAGTCATATGGAATGATATCAATGATAATCATCTAGAATGAGAAAGCGACAATGTCCACAATCCCTATATCATGTACGGTCTCGACCACCAAAAAATTTCTTTATCTAATCATAAATTTCCAAAACTCGTACGTATTTTTAGTTGCCAATTAAGAGACATGAGACTACCAAAAAACCAACCGGTCAAATAATGAGTATGCACCAATATGAATATAAATCCTAGAAATCTCTGAGTCAAAAGTTTATAATACATCATGTTCAGAGAAGTTAAAAATAGTTAGAAACAAATTATCATATCAAAGTTATTGTGATATTTTGTACGAATAATTTAATAATATTTTTCTTCCAATATTAACTCAGTTCATTGTTATCTAGATTTTAATATGCTTATGTGAATTTTGACCTCATGAAAGCTCATACGACCAAGGTCATAAAGTCGTATTGATGAATCATTCATCGAGATTCATATCAATCCAATTGATATACATATTTATATATCATAAGATTTTTAAAATTTTCGATCGGTCTAATAAAATAAATAATATACTTATTTAACACATTTGACTTGTAATTGCAGTCGCATTGATACACTAGACTTATGTAGATGCGATATTCAAAATGATAATATTTTTACATGCATATACTCTTTTACTTTTGAAAAATACTTGGTTTTTTATCAGAGAAAGGATTTGGATGGTGAAATTTTTAACAAGACACGTATAAAGCCAGCTTACCTCAAGCCTCTTACGAGTCTAACAACGATAGACTCGGTAGCTCGAACCGGTAAACAATTTGCATGACATGGATAATACGTACTAAAATACTAGTTCAAAAAAGTTTTTAAACAATTATACGATCAGGTCTGAGATCTTGTTGAGCGGTCTATCGTTGTAGTTGAGCTTGAAAGCTAGTTACAATTGAAACCCGAGTTCAAAGTTGTAAGATAATAATATAAATATATAATTTTTACTATAAATATCAAATAGTTAAACCGCAAAAATACTTTACATCCACATGCAAGAAAACATAAAATTTCTAGAAATATATAAAAAAATTATCAAAGCTTTATACTAAAAGATATTAAAAATGGTAAATTAGATTGAAACAACGGACTAGAAGGCATTACTTACACAACATGTGAAATAGGCCTATATAATCTAACAAAATAGAAATCTTAATGGTCTCGACGCTTTTCTTCGATCGTTTCTTCTTTTTATCAGCTCCAGCGCCATCTTCTTTTGGTAACTTCTTTCTGGCATTTGGTTTCTTCTCAGCTGCTAGGGCGGCCAATGGATATTTCTCGGCGACCTTCTTCTCAGTCGGCTTCTTTTCTGCTTGGGGTGATATTGTTGATTTTGATTAGGAAATGAGTTCTCTAGAGAGAGAAAGAGAGAGATTAATTGGAGAAGATAAATAATTTTATGATTTTGATTGGTGAGATGCAAGCCACAACTTGAATTTGATAAAAAAGAAAAGAAAAGGGAAAAGAGAAAAAAGAGAGAAGAGAGATAGTCGGTTGAAAAGGTTTATATACTAAGGGTATTTTAGTAAAATTTGGGATCTCATTATAGCTGAAGAAGGTCTCATTATAACACGGTCTCATTATAACAAAAACGGGTCTCGATTTAGCGTTATAAATAATGAATTTATGTAATACATTTGACTTCTAATGGAGGACTATTACCATTTTTATTTGTTTCCATACATACAGATTAAAATCCATTTAAAAATAAAATTATCCTATAACCCCAATCCAGCTTCTGCAGAAACAATCAATATATTTATATACAACAAGTATGTATTCAGGGTGATTTTATATATAATTCTAAACACCAAAGAGATCCATGTATTAAATGTAGTTTCAACCGGTATGTATTCAGTTTATCTTAGTTCAGATTGTAAATGTAGTTTCAAACATCATAGATAGGCTTTGAACAGTATATCGTCCCTCGACTATCGCGTTTGGTGGAGATAGTCCTTTGAATTTCAAATGTCCGTTGACAGTCCTTGGACTATCGCGTTTTGATAAAGTTAGTCCAGAAAATTCTCTGATCCATGAGACGCTGCCACCTGTCACCATAGTCCCTAGATTTTTGTATCACCACCAGTCCCTTGAGTTTACCTCTCTTACGTTTTGGGCTTGACCTAAACTCAAGGGACTAGCGGTGGTACAAAAATCGAGGGACTATGACGGCAAGTGGTAGTCCTTCATGGATCAGAGGATCTTTTGGACTAACTTTATCCAAACGCGATAGTCCAGGGACTGTCAACGGACATTTGAAAATCAAGGGACTATCTGCCACCAAACGTGATAGTCGAGGGACGATGTACTGTTCAAAACCATCATAGATACAACAAAAGGTTAACTTGGTTTAGATAGTTAATATACATCATAAAGAGGCACAACAACAATAAACCTCTGAAGTAGTTTGGATTAGGAAAAAATATATGGTTCACACGAAACATATGTTTGTTTGAATCCTCTAAGTTTTCATGACTAGTTCATACCACATTGGACTTCAAATAGCTCAACAAATTATAAACTTTGCATGGCTAGTCATAATGCGGTCATCAAATAGTTCAGATACTTTTCGTTTTTGGCTTGGCTATGACACGGTTAATTGTTCATTTTCTTAAATGTATGATCTTTCATCTTAGTTTTTAGAGGGGATACTTTCATACGTCCATAGGTAAGGATAATTTACTTTCAACGAAAAATTAAATCTAACCAACGCCATTATCAACTACCAAAAAATAAAACAAAAATAGAGAAAATACTACTCATGTCTATACTTTTTTACTTTTGGAAAATACTTGTTTTTTATCAAAGGAAGGGTTTGGCTGGCAAAGGTTTTAACATGATATGTATAAATCGAGCGAACCTCAAGCCTCTTACGAGTCCAACAACGATAGATTACGAGTCCAACAACGATAGACTCGACAGGTTGAGTCGGAAAATAATGAGCATGACATAGATAATTCTTACTAAAAGACTAGTTCAGACAATACGACCAGTCTGAGATCTTCTTGAGTGGTTAAGCATTGCAGTTGAGCTTGAAAGCTAGTTGCAATTGAAACCCGAGTTCAAAGTTACAATACATATAAAAGAGTGAAAGTGAAAACAATACTCCACTTCCAAGTGGCAAGAAAACATAAAACTTCTAGAAATATTCCAAAATTCTTGATCAAAACTTTATACCAAAAGAAAAAAATACTCTGGTAAATTATATCGAAAAAACGAACTAGAAGATGCTACTGATACGACATGTGAAATAGGCCTAAATCATCTACCAAAATAGAAATCTTAATGGGTTGCGAAGATCAATAACCGATGAATATGGGCTTAATAGCAAACCACATTAGAAAACAAAATAAGCCTACATAAAGGGATCTTGGTTTACTAGACCTTAGCCTTATGAGCAACATGGTTATAGACCAATGAACCTTGGTTTATTAATTTCAAACACTTAACATTTTGATTAGCTGGGTAATATAAAAAACGGATCCAAGTCTGATTGTTGATCACTTAGTTTTATCATCGGATTATGCAATAAATCTAAGATAACTTGTTTTGTTGGCTGGGAACTTCACCTTCTGATAGGCTTAGCTAAGCCTATGAAAAAACATTATTTGAAGAAGGAAGACTAAATTTATTGGAAAGCTTAGATGAACCAACGAATGGAGATGACATAAGTTTTCACCAAGTTTAACTCAGCCTATGAAGCTATCTTAGTTTGAAGAAATATGACTCAGTTTATTGGAAATATTAACTAATTATATAAAACAAACTCAATTTTGGAATAAGCCCTACATCCTTATAAATTTTAATCAATCCCATCTAAAGACTTATATTCAAGATGGAAAAAACAAATAATTTGTAAGCTTAGCCAAACCCAAAGCGGGACCTCGATTTGAATAAGGAAGATTGTAGTCGTATATAATACTAAATTAGCCGAAAATAGGTTAGACGGCTGTTTTTCAACTTTGCATGGCTAGTCATAATGCGGTCATTACATAGTTCAGATACTTTCCGTTTTTGGATTGGCTATGACACGGTTAATTGTTCATTTTCTTAAATGTATGATCTTTCATCTTAGTTTTTAGAGGGGATACTTTCATAGGTCCATAGGTAAGGAGAATTTACTTTCAACGAAAAATTAAATCTAACCAACGCCATTATCAACTACCAAAAAATAAAACAAAATAGAGAAAATACTACTAATGTCTATACTTTTTTACTTTTGGAAAATACTTGTTTTTTTATCAAAGGAAGGGTTTGGCTCGCAAAGGTTTTAACATGATATGTATAAATCGAGCAAACATAAAGCCTCTTACGAGTCCAACAACGATAGACTCGACAAGTTGAGTCGGAAAATAATTAGCATGACATGGATAATTCCTACTAAAAGACTAGTTCAGACAAGTTTTAAAACAATTATACGACCAGTCTGAGATCTTCTTGAGTGGTTAAGCATTGCAGTTGAGCTTGAAAACTAGTTACAATTGAAACCCGAGTTCAAAGTTGTAAGACAATACATATAAAAGAGTGAAAGTGAAAAAATACTCCACTTCCAAGTGGCAAGAAAACATAAAACTTCTAGAAATATTCCAAAATTATTTATCAAAACTTTATACCAAAAGAAAAAAAATACTCTGGTAAATTAGATCGAAAAAACAAACTAGAAGATGCTACTGATACGACATGTGAAATATGCCTAAATCATCTACCAAAATAGAAATCTTAATGGGTTGCGAAGATCAATAACCGATGAATATGGGCTCAATAGCAAACCACATTAGAAAACAAAATAAGCCTACATAAAGGGATCTTGGTTTACTAGACCTTAGCCTTATGAGCAACATGGTTATAGACCAATGAACCTTGGTTTATTAATTTCAAACACTTAACATTTTGATTAGCTGGGTAATATAAAAAACGGATCCAAGTCTGATGGTTGATCACTTAGTTTTATCATCGAATTATGCAATAATTCTAAGATAATTTGGTTTGTTGGCTGGGAACTTCACCTTCTGATAGGCTTAGCTAAGCCTATGCAAAGACATTATTTGAAGAAGGAAAACTAAAGTTATTGGAAAGCTTAGATGAACCAACGAATGGAGATGACATAAGTTTTCACCAAGTTTAACTCAGTCTATGAAGCTATCTTAGTTTGAAGAAATATGACTCAATTTATTGGAAATATTAACTAATTATATAAAACAAACTCAATTTTGGAATAAGCCCTACATCCTTATAAATTTTAATCAATCCCATCTAAAGACTTATATTCAAGATGGAAAAAACAAATAATTTGTAAGCTTAGCCAAACCCAAAGCGGGACCTCGATTTGAATAAGGAAGATTGTAGTCGTATGTAATACTAAATTAGCCGAAAATAGGTTAGACGGCTGTTTTTCAACTTTGCATGGCTAGTCATAATGCGGTCATTACATAGTTCAGATACTTTCCGTTTTTGGATTGGCTATGACACGGTTAATTGTTCATTTTCTTAAATGTATGATCTTTCATCTTAGTTTTTAGAGGGGATACTTTCATAGGTCCATAGGTAAGGAGAATTTACTTTCAACGAAAAATTAAATCTAACCAACGCCATTATCAACTACCAAAAAATAAAACAAAATAGAGAAAATACTACTAATGTCTATACTTTTTTACTTTTGGAAAATACTTGTTTTTTTTATCAAAGGAAGGGTTTGGCTCGCAAAGGTTTTAACATGATATGTATAAATCGAGCAAACATAAAGCCTCTTACGAGTCCAACAACGATAGACTCGACAAGTTGAGTCGGAAAATAATTAGCATGACATGGATAATTCCTACTAAAAGACTAGTTCAGACAAGTTTTAAAACAATTATACGACCAGTCTGAGATCTTCTTGAGTGGTTAAGCATTGCAGTTGAGCTTGAAAACTAGTTACAATTGAAACCCGAGTTCAAAGTTGTAAGACAATACATATAAAAGAGTGAAAGTGAAAAAATACTCCACTTCCAAGTGGCAAGAAAACATAAAACTTCTAGAAATATTCCAAAATTATTTATCAAAACTTTATACCAAAAGAAAAAAAATACTCTGGTAAATTAGATCGAAAAAACAAACTAGAAGATGCTACTGATACGACATGTGAAATATGCCTAAATCATCTACCAAAATAGAAATCTTAATGGGTTGCGAAGATCAATAACCGATGAATATGGGCTCAATAGCAAACCACATTAGAAAACAAAATAAGCCTACATAAAGGGATCTTGGTTTACTAGACCTTAGCCTTATGAGCAACATGGTTATAGACCAATGAACCTTGGTTTATTAATTTCAAACACTTAACATTTTGATTAGCTGGGTAATATAAAAAACGGATCCAAGTCTGATGGTTGATCACTTAGTTTTATCATCGAATTATGCAATAATTCTAAGATAATTTGGTTTGTTGGCTGGGAACTTCACCTTCTGATAGGCTTAGCTAAGCCTATGCAAAGACATTATTTGAAGAAGGAAAACTAAAGTTATTGGAAAGCTTAGATGAACCAACGAATGGAGATGACATAAGTTTTCACCAAGTTTAACTCAGTCTATGAAGCTATCTTAGTTTGAAGAAATATGACTCAATTTATTGGAAATATTAACTAATTATATAAAACAACCTCAATTTTGGAATAGGCCCTACATCCTTATAAATTTTAATCAATCCCATCTAAAGACTTATATTCAAGATGGAAAAAACAAATAATTTGTAAGCTTAGCCAAACCCAAAGCGGGACCTCGATTTAGAGGAAGAAGACGCATGTCCGCATCAAGGTTAACCAAACATATGAAGAAATATCATTTTATAGAGTCAGGAATTAATTCATTGAAAGATTTTGTTGAGCCCATAAAAAGAGTTCAGTTTGGAGGACTATAACCTAAGTCTCCACCAAACTTAACTAAACCCATAAAGATACCTTAATTTGAAGAATAATATCTCATATCTTTGATAAGTTTTGCTGTGTCCATAAAGGGATATGATTTTGGATAAAGATGACCCGAGTTCCACCAAAAGTAACAATGCTAATGAAGATACCTCAACTTGAAGACGGATAATTCGAGCTATTGGCAAGCCTAACCAAGCCTATTAATGGACCGTAGTTTGGATAAGATGACTCAAGTCCCCATCAAGGTTAACAAAGTCCATGAAGATACATCAATTTGAATAAGGAAGATTGTAGTCATATGTAATACTAAATGAGCCTAAAAGGACATCTGTTTGGAAACAAATATATCACTATCTTTTACAAAACCTACCCAAGCCCATAAGGTAACCACAGTTTGCAAAGCTTGGTCGAACATTTTTTAGGAACTCGTTTTTAGAGGATTCAAGTTTTAAAAGTAGTCTTGTCTTTAGAGCGACAATGTCCACAATCCCTTTATCATATACGGTCTCGACCACCAAAAAATTTCTTTATCTAATAATAAATTTCCAAAACTCGTACGTATTTTTAGCTACCAATTAAGAGACATGAGACTACCAAAAAACCAACCGTTCAAATAATGAGTATGCACCAATATTAATATAAATCCTAGAAATCTCTGAGTCAAAAGTTTATAATACATCATGTTCAGAGAGGTTAAAAATAGCTAGAAACAAATTATCATATCAAAGTTATTGTGATCTTTTGTACGAATAATTTAATAATATTTTTCTTCCAATATTAACTCAGTCCATTGTTATCTAGAGTTTAATATGCTTAGGTGAATTTTCACCTCATCAAAGCTCATACGATCAAGGTCATAAATTCGTATTGATGAATCATTCATCGAAATTCACATCAATCCAATTGATATACATATTATATATATCATAAGATTTTTAAAATTTTCGATCGGTCTAAAAAAATAAATAATATACTTATTTAACACATTTGACTTGTAATTGCAATCGCATTGATACACTAGACTTATATAGATAAGATATTCAAAATTATAATATTTTTACATGCATATACTCTTTTACTTTTGAAAAATACTTGGTTTTTTATCAGAGAAAGGATTTGGATGGCGAAATTTTTAACAAGACACGTATAAAGCCAGCTTACCTCAAGCCTTTTACGAGTCTAACAACGATAGAATCGGTAGCTCGAACCGGTAAACAATTTGCATTACATGGATAATACGTACTAAAATACTAGTTCAAACAAGTTTTTAAACAATTATACGACCAGGTTTGAGATCTTGTTGAGCGGTCTATCGTTGTAGTTGAGGTTGAAAGCTAGTTACAATTGAAACCCGAGTTCAAAGTTGTAAGATAAGAATATAAATATATAATTTTTACTATAAATATCAAATAGTTAAACCGCAAAAATACTCTACGTCCACATACAAGAAAACATAAAATTTCTAGAAATATATAAAAAATTTATCAAAGCTTTATACCAAAAGATAAAAAAATTTGGTAAATTAGATTGAAACAACGGACTAAAAGGAATTACTAACATAACATCTGAAATAGGCCTATATCATCTAACAAAATAGAAATCTTAATGGTCTCGACGCTTTTCTTCGATCGTTTCTTCTTTTTATTAGCTTCAGCGCCATCTTATTTTGGTAACTTCTTTCTGGCATTTGGTTTCTTCTCAGCTGCTACGGCGGCCAATGGATATTTCTCGGCGACCTTCTTCTCAGTCGGCTTCTTTTTTGCTTGGGGTGCTACTGTTGATTTTGATTAGGAAATGAGTTCTCTAGAGAGAGAGAGAGAGAGAATAATTGGAGAAGATAAATAATTTTATGATTTTGATTGGTGAGATGCGAGCTGCAACTTGAATTTGATAAAAAAGAAAAGAAAAGGGAAAAGAGAAAAAAGAGAGAAGAGAGAAAAGAAGAGAGATAGTCGGCTGAAAAGGTTTATATATTAAGGGTATTTTAGTAAAATTTGGGATCTCATTATAGCTGAAGAAGGTTTCATTATAACACGGTCTCATTATAACAAAAACGCGTCTCGATTTAGCGTTATAAATAATGAATTTATGTAATACATTTGACTTCTAATTGCAATCGCTTTGATACACTATACTTATACAGATGAGATATTCCAATTTATAATATTCTTACATATTTTTTAATTTTTTATAGATTTAAATAAGTTTAAAATAAAAAAATTAAATAACACATAGTTAAAACAAATTTGGAACAATTACATATATTGTACTTCAGACCTGTAAAATATATGACTCGTCATGATGAGCAACGTGTAATCGACCAACTGATGCACAGATTGACACATGATATGACTTTAGCTAATATTGTGTGTGTTATTGCAGTTCATGTTTAATGTTGTTTTCTGAACGTTTGATGTTTTTTGAGTTACTGTATTTTCTTATTTGTAGTTCATATACATCCTAAACAAGCACAACAACGATAAATACTAAAGTAGTTCAGATAGATAAAATACATGGTTCATACGAGAGTTATGTTTGTTTGAACCCTCTGAGTTTTCACGAGTAGTCCATACCACATTAGATTTTAAATAGTTCAACAAATTATAAACTTTTCATGGATAGTCATAATGCGTGCATCATATGGTTCAAATATTTTGCGTTTTGTCTTGACTGTGAGAGGGTTAATTACTCATTTTCTTAAAGGTACGATCTTTCATCTTAGTTTTTTGCATACTTCAAAATGAATAGAGGGGATACTTCCGTACATCCATAGGTATGGAGAATTTACTTTCAAAGCAAGATTTTTAAATTCTTACATATAGAAACTTCATTATGAATCTTACCAACGAGATAACCAACTACTAGGAAAATACAAAAAAAATACTACGCATGCATATACTCTTTTACTTTTAGAAAATAGTTATTTGGTATCGAAGGAAGGCTTTGGATGGCGAATATTTTAACAAAATACGTATAAAGCCAGCATACCTCAAGCCTCTTACGAGCCCAACAACGATAGACTCGGTAGCTCGATTCGGAAAAAAAATTCAGGACATGGATAATTTATACTAAAAGACAAGTTCAAACAAGTTTTAAAACAATTATACAACCAGGTTCAATATATTGTTGAGTGGTTACTGTTGCAGTTGAGCTTAAAATCTAGTTACAATTGAAACCCGAGTTCAGAGTTGTAAGATAATAAAGTAAATATATAATTTTTACTACAAATAACAAATAGTTAAACCGCAAAAATACTCCACTTCCACGTGGCAAGAAAACATAAACTTTCTAGAAATATTAAGAAATGTTGATCAAAGCTTTATACCAAAAGATAAAAAAAAGACTCTGTAAAGTAGAAAAAAAAACCGATTAAAAAACGTTACTAATAGGACATGTCAAATAGGCTAAATCATCTAACAAAATAGAAATCTTAATAGATTGCGAAGATCAACGACAAATGAATATTGGCTCAATAGGAAACCACATTAGGAAGAAAATTAGCCAACATAAAGGGGTTTTGGTTTACGAAGGCTTAACTTTATAAGCAACATGGTTTAGAGAACAATTATATTTGGTTTATTGACTTGCAACACTTGAACTCTTGATTAGGTGGGTAAAATGACAAAGAGGCCCAAGTCTAATGGTTGAACACTTAATTGTATCATCAGCTTGGGCAATAAAGCTAAGATAACTTGGTTTGTTGGCTGGGAACTTGACCTTATGATAAGCTTAATTGAGCCAATGAGAAGACCTTCATTTCAAGAAGAAAGATTAAGTTATTGAAAATCTTAGATGAACCGATAATGGGAAAGCTTTAGCATTGGATGTTATTGTTTTTGTTTGGATTTTGTATTCGACGTTGTTTATTAGCCACACAAGCGTGTGGTGGTACAAAATAGGTTAGACGACTGTTTTTCAAAGTTGCAAGGATACAACACTGATACGCTAAATGTTTTATGTTGGTTTTGTGGTAGTTTTTTCACAGGGTTATATCGGCAGTATATAAGTGTTTTACAATTGGTATGGAAATTTTTTATTAGTGTTGTAGTTTTGTAACGATGGTATAACAATTCTATATCGCTAATACGTTGAATGTGTTATGGTGGTTTCATGGTGGTTTTTTCACAAGGTTATACCAGCGGTATAAAAATGTTATACTGCTCATACAGAAATTTGGTACCACCATTGTAGTATTGTATCATCGGTATAAAAGTTGTATACTTTTAGTACACTTAAAAAAATAACTTTCCTCCATTAAAAATCTCTCGTTATATGTTACTCCCACTAACTAAACTAAGATTGCGACCAACTAAAAATTTATCTTTAATTCCATAAATTATTTCTCTATAAAATTCTATTCGAACTTACCATATTTATTTATGTATCAAAATAGCATAAATAACCAAACCAAACTTTTGATTTTTACTATATAAAAAATTGACTCTCAACGAAAATATTCACTTGCTGCAAGTTGTCAAGTTTGTGAAGAGAACAAGGTCGGATGAGACTACCGATGGATTTTGCAAAGAGGTCAAGTGCACAATGTACTAGATGTACATATACGCGTGTGAAGGATAAAATACATGTCCAACTTCACGCGGTCGTGAAGAAGTCTCTATTAGGTACAATTATTTGAGATCAGAACCAATGGTTCGGGTGTTCGATCTCTTGTACAAACTTAGGCAACCAAAATACACGTAATTCCGTAAGTGGAATACAGTTGATATTTAACCACGAGATTACACGTAATTCCGTAATTAGAACTCAATTGTTTTTTCCAAACGTATTAGGCAACTAAATTAAATGTAATTTCGCAATTAAAACAATTAAAAACCTATTTTGTTATAGATCTAGTTTTGTTGGTATTAGAAAAACAAAAGAAATATTTTTATTTTATTTTTTTAATAGCGATTTAAAAGATAAGATATTTAAAAGATAAGATATTTAAAAAAATAAAAACGAAAAAATAGTTAAAAAATATTTTACATGCAGCAACAACAACGATTGTAGGTCTTGTCATTCTCTGAATAAGACCGATGAGAGCGAAACTGATGGTGAATTGGCTAATATACTCAAAGCTCTCAACGAGATTCACATGCAGTACTTCTCCCAAGAAATGTTCGAAGCTGGCAACAGCAATACTAGGCTGATAGTTCCCGATGTTGTATCTACCGTGCTCGGTCGTACTTAGATTATTTTACATATCATCGTCTATATTTTTACACTGAAGTTTCCAATGTATATCATGATCATGCTAATAATAAGGTTTTCAGTAAATACATTGTCACAGGTCATTCTAATTCCAAGCTACATGTTTTTCTAATAATAGTAAAAGTAGAACTGCAAAATAAGCAAAAAGCTGAGGTTTCAATTCTATGTCTTAATTCCACTACAAGTATTGAAATGCCTAAACTATTGTAAGTCTAGGTTTGCAATTTGGAAATATAAGTCCACTAACTTAATTGGTCTAAATAACATATATAGTACGAAATAATTTATATTTCTAAACTATATAATTCAGGCGTCAAATAATTTTTAAACTATTGAGGTTAAAAGCTCAACTTTAGCTCCGCCAACCCCTTCGACGGATCTCATTAGAGAGTCTATTCAAACTACAAATTAATAGTATGTTATATAAGTAACTAGTAATTAGTTGACGTTTTGTGTGATATCATAATCCTTACTTGATCTATCGTTCAAAGTCAACATTATTCGGCTATATTAAAAAAGTTAGGCATATAATAAATGATTTTAAAAATCTATGTCGTATTTAGAATTTATGATAAAAATTTAAAAATTAATATTATCATAGTGTTTTTTTGTCTATTAGTGTTGTTGGCACAAACATAGCCAGGACACTGGGTTCCAACTATTGGATCTCATATACACCCATCCAGTTCCGCCTTCGGTTGGTGGAGATATATTTTTATTTTATTTAATATTTTCGTGTCTTATGACCTCTCCACAAATATTTTATCTGTTAGTCAATGGGTCGATAATAAACATCATGTCCATTTCTCTTATTTTGGATACGTTATGCATAAGTTTAAGAGAATATGATTACGAAAAGACATAAAAAAAGACAACAACTTCTTCTTTATAATTCTATTCCATTATTTTTCTTAGGCTTTTTTACTTTCATTTGCATTTATTGTTGTTAGTTTTGACAATAAGATATTTTTTCATCCTATTAAGTATGTCGTTTGTCATTGACATATCACATTATGACAACTCCAAACCTCGGTAAGCATTGTTTATAGAAGTCAAAACATAACACATACATTTGAGATTAAGGATAGCTTAGTTAGGTTTGTCAACCAAATGCAATGAAATATCCTTCTATCAGGGCATGAACACCACCGATGTTATATCTGAGGTTTAGGGAGTAGTGGCTAAGTGTATCTTATGACCTATCCACAAATATTTTATCTGTTTGTCAATTGGTCGATAATAAATATCATGTTCATTTCTCTTACTTTGGTTACGTTATGCATCAAGTTTAAGAGAAGATGATCGCGAAAAGAACAAAAAACTGACGATAATTTCGTCTTTATAATTCTCTTCCACTATTATTCTTAGGATTTTTTACTTTCATTTGCATATATTATTGTTGGTTTTAACAATAAGATGTTTTTTCATCCTACTAAGTATGTCGTTTGTCATTGACAGATCACATTAGGACAAGTCCAGACCTCGGTATACATTGTTTATAGAAGTCAAAACAAAACACATACATTTGAGATTAAGGATGGCTCACTTAGGTTTGTCAACCAAATGCAATAAAATATCCTTCTATCGGGACATGAACACCACCGATGTTATATCTGAGGTTTAGGGAGTAGTGGCTAAGTGTATATTAACTAAAAAAACTTAGCTAAAACTTCAAAAATAGAGTTGAAATGATAACAATCATATGGTCTCGTTTTATGAACCACAATATCGTACAATGGTCAATAAAATAATTCATAACGTTTGTTTCTTAATTCTTCCTTACAAATTACCTGGCATCACCACAACTTTTAACTTGGTTCATATTTAGTTTGCTTGGCCTTAAATCGGCTCCACATAGCCGCAACTTTACCTCAGCTTCGTTTGATCTCAGTTTATCCTAGTTTAGTTTGGATTAGGGTGGCCTCAACTTGTCTCGATCTCAACCTGATCGAATCATATAACTATTTTGGCTTCAGTTAGGCTCTTCTTGCGTCACTATCTGATCCAAGCTTATGCGAATCACTAAGTTTGATAATTTTTTACCATTTTTATTTGTTTCCATTCATACAGATTAAAATCCATTCAAAAATAAAATTATCCTATAACCCCAATCCAACTTCTGCAGAAATAATCAATATATTTATATTTAACAAGTGTGTATTCAGGGTGATTTTATATATAATTCCAAACACCAAAGAGATCCATGTATTAAATGTAGTTTCAACCGGTATGTATTCAGTTTATCTTAGTCGAGATTGTAAATGTAGTTTCAAACATCATAGATAGGCTTTGAACAGTACATCGTCCCTAGACTATCGTGTTTAGTGGAGATAGTCCTTTGAATTTCAAATGTCCGTTGACAGTCCTTGGACTATCGCCTATGGATAAAGTTAGTCCAGAAGATTCTCTGATCCATGAGACGCTGCCACCTGTCACCATAGTCCTCGGATTTTTGTATCACCACTAGTCCCTTGAGTTTACCTCTCTTGTGTTTTGGGTTTGACCTAAACTCAAGGGACTAGCGGTGGTACAAAAATCGAGGGACTATGGCGACAAGTGGTAGTCCTTCATGGATCAGAGGATCTTTTGGACTAACTTTATCCAAACGCGATAGTCGAGGGACTGTCAACGGACATTTGAAAATCAAGGGACTATCCGCCACCAAACGTGATAGTCAAGGGACGATGTACTGTTCAAAACCATCATAGATAAAATAAAAGGTTAACTTGGTTTAGATAGTTAATATACATCATAAAGAGGCACAACAACAATAAACCTCTGAAGTAGTTTGGATTAGGAAAAAATATATGGTTCACACGAAACATATGTTTGTTTGAATCCTCTAAGTTTTCATGACTAGTTCATACCACATTGGACTTCAAATAGTTCAACAAATTATAAACTTTGCATGGCTAGTCATAATGCGGTCATCACATAGTTCAGATACTTTCCGTTTTTGGCTTGGCTATGACACGGTTAATTGTTCATTTTCTTAAATGTATGATCTTTCATCTTAGTTTTTAGAGGGGATACTTTCATACGTCCATAGGTAAGGAGAATTTACTTTCAACAAAAAATTAAATCTAACCAACGCCATTATAAACTACCAAAAAATAAAACAAAAATAGAGAAAATACTACTCATGTCTATACTTTTTTTACTTTTGGAAAATACTTGTTTTTTATCAAAGGAAGGGTTTGGCTGGCAAAGGTTTTAACATGATATGTATAAATCGAGCAAACCTCAAGCCTCTTACGAGTCCAACAACGATAGACTCGACAGGTTGAGTCGGAAAATAATTAGCATGACATGGATAATTCTTACTAAAAGACTAGTTCAGACAAGTTTTAAAACAATTATACGACCAGTCTGAGATCTTCTTGAGTGGTTAAGCATTGCAGTTGAGCTTGAAAGCTAGTTACAATTGAAACCCGAGTTCAAAGTTGTAAGACAATACATATAAAAGAGTGAAAGTGAAAAAATACTCCACTTCCAAGTGGCAAGAAAACATAAAACTTCTAGAAATATTCCAAAATTCTTGATCAAAACTTTATACCAAAAGAAAAAATACTCTGGTAAATTAGATCGAAAAAACGAACTAGAAGATGCTACTGATACGACATGTGAAATAGGCCTAAATCATCTACCAAAATAGAAATCTTAATGGGTTACGAAGATCAATAACCGATGAATATGGGCTCAATAACAAACCACATTACAAAACAAAATAAGCCTACATAAAGGGATCTTGGTTTACTAGACCTTAGCCTTATGAGCAACATTGTTATAGACCAATGAACCTTGGTTTATTAATTTCAAACACTTAACATTTTGATTAGTTGGGTAATATAAAAAACGGATCCAAGTCTGATGGTTGATCACTTAGTTTTATCATCGGATTATGCAATAAATCTAAGATAACTTGGTTTGTTGGCTGGGAACTTCACCTTCTGATAGGCTTAGCTAAGCCTATGAAAAGATATTATTTGAAGAAGGAAGACTAAAGTTATTGGAAAACTTAGATGAACCAACGAATCGAGATAACATAAGTTTTCACCAAGTTTAACTCAGCCTATGAAGCTATCTTAGTTTGAAGAAATATGACTCAATTTATTGGAAATATTAACTAATTATATAAAACAACCTCAATTTTGGAATAGGCCCTACATCCTTATAAATTTTAATCAATCCCATCTAAAGACTTATATTCAAGATGGAAAAAAATAATAATTTGTAAGCTTAGCCAAACCCAAAGCGGGAGCTCGATTTGAATAAGGAAGATTGTAGTCATATGTAATACTAAATGAGCCGAAAAAGACATATGTTTGGAAACAAATATATCACTCTCTTTTACAAAACCTTACCCAAGCCCATAAGGTAACCACGGTTTGCAAAGCTTGGTCGAACATTTTTTAGGAACTCGTTTTTAGAGGATCCCAGTTTTAAAAGTAGTCTTGTCTTAGAGGGAATTGACTTTAAAGGTTGATAAATTGATGGTTATTCGTAGCCAAAATTGAAAAATTATGTGTGCAGGGTCGGGTAGGTTGATTTATAAGCCTGACTACGCGAGTCATATGGAATGATATCAATGCTAATCATCTAGAATGAGAAAGCGACAATGTCCACAATCCCTTTATCATGTACGGTCTCGACCACCAAAAACTTTCTTTATCTAATCATAAATTTCCAAAACTCGTACGTATTTTTAGTTTCCAATTAAGAGACATGAGACTACCAAAAAACCAACCGGTCAAATAATGAGTATGCACCAATATGAATATAAATCCTAGAAATCTCTGAGTCAAAAGTTTATAATACATCATGTTCAGAGAGGTTAAAAATAGCTAGAAACAAATTATCATATCAAAGTTATTGTGATCGTTTGTACGGATAATTTAATAATATTTTTCTTCCAATATTAACTCAGTTCATTGTTATCTAGATTTTAATATGTTTAGGTGAATTTTCACCTCATGAAAGCTCATACGATCAAGGTCATAAAGTCGTATTGATGAATCATTCATCGAGATTCACATCAATCCAATTGATATACATATTATGTATATATATCATAAGACTTTTAAAATTTTCGATCGGTCTAATAAAATAAATAATATACTTATTTAACACATTTGACTTGTAATTGCAATCTCATTGATACACTAGACTTATATAGATGAGATATTCAAAATTATAATATTTTTACATGCATATACTCTTTTACTTTTGAAAAATACTTGGTTTTTTATCAGAGAAAGGATTTGGATGGTGAAATTTTTAACAAGACACGTATAAAGCCAGCTTACCTCAAGCCTCTTACGAGTCTAACAACGATAGACTCGGTAGCTCGAACCGGTAAACAATTTGCATGACATGGATAATACGTACTAAAATACTAGTTCAAAAAAGTTTTTAAACAATTATACGATCAGGTCTGAGATCTTGTTGAGCGGTCTATCGTTGTAGTTGAGCTTGAAAGCTAGTTACAATTGAAACCCGAGTTCAAAGTTGTAAGATAATAATATAAATATATAATTTTTACTATAAATATCAAATAGTTAAACCGCAAAAATACTTTACATCCACATGCAAGAAAACATAAAATTTCTAGAAATATATAAAAAAATTATCAAAGCTTTATACTAAAAGATATTAAAAATGGTAAATTAGATTGAAACAACGGACTAGAAGGCATTACTTACACAACATGTGAAATAGGCCTATATAATCTAACAAAATAGAAATCTTAATGGTCTCGACGCTTTTCTTCGATCGTTTCTTCTTTTTATCAGCTCCAGCGCCATCTTCTTTTGGTAACTTCTTTCTGGCATTTGGTTTCTTCTCAGCTGCTAGGGCGGCCAATGGATATTTCTCGGCGACCTTCTTCTCAGTCGGCTTCTTTTCTGCTTGGGGTGATATTGTTGATTTTGATTAGGAAATGAGTTCTCTAGAGAGAGAAAGAGAGAGATTAATTGGAGAAGATAAATAATTTTATGATTTTGATTGGTGAGATGCAAGCCACAACTTGAATTTGATAAAAAAGAAAAGAAAAGGGAAAAGAGAAAAAAGAGAGAAGAGAGATAGTCGGTTGAAAAGGTTTATATACTAAGGGTATTTTAGTAAAATTTGGGATCTCATTATAGCTGAAGAAGGTCTCATTATAACACGGTCTCATTATAACAAAAACGGGTCTCGATTTAGCGTTATAAATAATGAATTTATGTAATACATTTGACTTCTAATTGCAATCACTTTGATACACTATACTTATACAGATGAGATATTCTAATTTATAATATTCTTACATATTATTTAATTTTTTATAGATTTAAATAAGTTTAAAATTAAAAAAAAATTAAATAATACATAGTTACAACAAATTTGGAACAATTACATATATTGTACTTCACACCTGTAAAATATATGACTCGTCATGCTGAGCAACGTGTAATCGACCAACTGATGCACAGATTGACACAGGATATGACTTTAGCTAATATTGTGTGTGTTATTGCAGTTCATGTTTAATGTTGTTTTCTGAACGTTTGATGTTTTGTGAGTTACTGTATTTGCTTGTTTGTAGTTCATATACATCCTAAACAAGCACAACAACGATAAACTCTAAAGTAGTTTAGATAAATAAAATACATGGTTCATACGAGAGTTATATTTGTTTGAACCCTCTGAGTTTTCACGAGTAGTCCATACCACATTAGATTTTAAATAGTTCAACAAATTATAAACTTTTCATGGATAGTCATAATGCGTGCATCATATGGTTCAGATACTTTGCGTTTTGTCTTGACTGTGAGAGGGTTAATTACTCATTTTCTTAAAGGTACGATCTTTCATCTTAGTTTTTTCCATACTTCAGAATCAATAGAGGGGATACTTCCGTACATCCATAGGTAGGGAGAATTTACTTTCAAAGCAAGATTTTTAAATTCTTACATATAGAAACTACATTATGAATCTTACCAACGAGATAACCAACTACTAGAAAAAAAAACAAAAAAACAATACTACGCATGCATATACTCTTTTACTTTTAGAAAATAGTTATTTGTTATCGAAGGAAGGATTTGGATGGCGAATATTTTAACAAAACACGTATAAAGCCAGCATACCTCAAGCCTCTTACGAGCCCAACAACGATAGACTCGGTAGCTCGATTCGGAAAACAATTTGCAGGACATGAATAATTTATACTAAAAGACAAGTTCAAACAAGTTTTGAAACAATTATACAACCAGGTCCAATATATTGTTGAGTGGTTACTGTTGCAGTTGAACTTAAAATCGAGTTACAATTGAAACCCGAGTTCAGAGTTGTAAGATAATAAAGTAAATATATAATTTTTACTATAAATAAAAAATAGTTAAACCGCAAAAATACTCCACTTCCACGTGGCAAGAAAACATAAACTTTCTAGAAATATTCAGAAATGTTGATCAAAGCTTTATACCAAAAGATAAAAAAATACTCTGTAAAGTAGATAAAAAACCGATTAAAAAGCGTTACTAATAGGACATGTCAAATAGGCTAAACCATCTAACAAAATAGAAATCTTAATATATTGCGAAGATCAACGACAAATGAATATGGGCTCAATAGGAAACCACATTAGGAAGAAAATTAGCCAACATAAAGGGGTTTTGGTTTACGAAAGCTTAACTTTATGAGCAACATGGTTTAGAGAACAATTATATTTGGTTTATTAACTTGCAACACTTGAACTCTTGATTAGGTGGGTAAAATGACAAAGAGGCCCAAGTCTAATGGTTGAGCACTTAATTTTATCATCAGCTTGGGCAATAAAGCTAAGATAACTTGGTTTGTTGGCTGGGAACTTGACCTTATGATAAGCTTAATTGAACCTATGAGAAGACCTCCATTTCAAGAAGGAAGATTATGTTATTGAAAAGCTTAGATGAACCGATAATGGGAAAGCTTTAGCATCGGATGTTATTGTTTTTGTTTGGATTTTGTATTCGACGTTGTTTATTAGCCACACAAGCGTGTGGTGGTACAAAATAGGTTAGACGACTGTTTTTCAAAGTTGCAAGGATACAACAGTGATACGCTAAATGTTTTATGTTGGTTTTGTGGTAGTTTTTTCACAGGGTTATATCGGCGGTATATAAGTGTTTTACAATTGATATGGAAATTTTTTATTAGTGTTGTAGTTTTGTAACCATGGTATAACAATTCTATATCGCTAATACGTTGAATGTGTTATGGTGGTTTCATGGTGGTTTTTTCACAAGGTTATACCAGCGGTATAAAAATGTTATACTGCTGATACAGAAATTTGGTACCACCATTGTAGTATTGTACCAGCGGTATAGAAGTTGTATACTTTTAATACACTTAACAAAATAACTTTCCTCCGTTAAAAATCTCTCGTTATATCTTACTCCCACTAACTAAACTAAGATTGCGACCAACTAAAAAATTATCTTTAATTCCATAAATTATTTCTCTATAAAATCCTATTCGAATTTACCATATTTATTTATGTATCAAAATAGCATAAATAACCAAACCAAACTTTTGATTTTTACTATATAAAATTGACTCTCAACGAAAATATTCACTTGCTGCAAGTTGTCAAGTTTGTGAAGAGAACAAGGTCGGATGAGACTACCGATGGATTTTGCAATGAGGTGAAGTGCACAATGTACTAGATGTACATATACGTGTGTGAAGGATAAAATCCATGTCCAACTTCACGCAGTCGTGAAGAAGTCTCTATTAGGTACAATTATTTGAGATCAGAACCAGTGGTTCGGGTGTTCGACCTCTTGTACAAACTTAGGCAATTAGCGTTCACCTCGTCCAATTTGAAAATTACTAATTTCATTACAAAATATATGATACGTTACGTGGGGGAGGAAATCGTTGAAAAAGATGATGCCAAAAAAAATTATGAAACAATTGAATTATAGGATGACAAAAGATATTGCTTTAGCTCATATTATGTGTGTTATTGCAGTTCATGTTTAATGTTGTTTTATGCTCGTTTGATGTTTTGTGAGTTATTTTATTTGCTTGCTTGTAAGTTTTATTTAGAATAAATATTTTTTGTAAGTTACTCGCCTCTTGTATTAATGTCAAATGTATCTATCAAGTTCTAATATTTGGAACCAAATCTGATAATTCGGTTTCGTGACCTCCCACACGATGCTAGGAAAGAGGTGCATAAGATATTTGGTGTGCAAATACTTGATTTTGCTAAACAACATATACTTCACAAGATTTAGTTGGACCTCATTAGCAAAAAAAATTAACAAACGATATTAGTTTCTTCCGTCCTTGAAACAAATATGCAAGGATATAAGTCTTCGTAACGTGTTGTGTTATTCGTTTGACTATTTCCGCTTAATGTCTTTTGTTGTGATATCTTTGAATTTCATGTTAAACTTTACGGAATTAAGTATGGTGTATTCAAATCGTTAGCATAGTAATAAAAAATTAGAATCGTAACATAGAGATAAATTCAAAGTGAGAAACGTATTGGCGATATAAAGCCCAAGTATCGACAGTAGGATCATGTTATACCTTCGGTGCCGAATTGCACGTATTATCGCTAGTGGAATAGAATCCAATCTTTTAAGAAGTTTTCACAACACATAAATGCATATATTTTCGCAATTACAAGTTTCACACCCAATTAACACTTATTTCACAAAACAATTTTTTTTTGTTTTTTCATACAATCATACTTATTCAGCAACCAAAGTCTTATTTCCGTAATTTTTATTTTATTTTCGCAACACACTTGCACGTAATACCGCAATTGGAAAAGAGTTGTTTTTACCGACCAAAATACACGTAATTGCGTAAGTGGAATACAGTTGATATTTAACCACGAGATTACACGTAATTTCACAATTAGAACTCAATTGTTTTTTCCAAACGTATTAGGCAACCAAATTAAATGTAATTTCACAATTAAAAAATTAAAAAACTATTTTGTTATAGATCTAGTTTTGTTTGTTTGAAACCGAGAATTGATGAAGTTCTTCAAGAAACTTTGTTCTCCAAGAACAGAGCAAAAAAAATTCTGATTTTCGATTCTTCGTCTTCGTGATTCATCTCTTTCCTTGCGAGAATGAGTAGCAATTTCAATATCATCTCGAGGGAAGATTTTCCTATACTTAGGAATTCGATGGAAGCAAATTCTGGTGGAAATTCTGCCAAGAACAGAGGAATTGTTTGTGAGGGGAAGGCTCCTGAATGTAATGTTATTTTAAATCCTGTTTTTGAGGAAGTGGTTAAAGAAAAGGTTTCTGATAATCTGTTAAACAATAAGGATTCGTATGTTGATTTATTGAAGCCAAGTAAAACAGAGTTTGTACACTCCAGTGTTTCTGTTTCTCGTAATAGTGAATTCCCTGTAATCACTTTCAATGTTGAAGATAAAGATCGTTTGTTAAAGATCTCCGAGCACACTTTGGTGGCAAAATTTGCGTCTGGGAAGCCTTCAATGGAAAGTATGAGGAAATTTTTGTCGAAGTTTAACTTCAAAGGCAGTTTCAATATTTCAATCTGGGATTTCAGACATGTTTTCGTTGAATTTACAGAGTTAGAAGATTTAAAGAGGCTATGGTCAAAGAATGTGTGGGTCTTGGGAGATAAAACGATGAGGCTGTTAAAATGGTCTCCTGGGTTCGATCCAAATCTTGAATTTCCACTTACGCCAGTTTGGGTTTCCCTTCCAAACTTGCCGGAGTTCTTGTTTAATAGATCTACTATTTCGGAGATAGCAAAGATTTTGGGTACTCCTTTGAAGGTCTGGGTGCCTTCTATCAATAGGGCTCATCAGAATTGTTGTAGATTTTGGGTTGAAATTGATGTTTCGAAGCCATTAGTTCATAAGGTTCAGGTAAAGTTTGGGGAATCTTAGAGTTATTGGCTTCATCATGTGTATGATAAGGTTCCTCTTTACTGTAATCACTGTGCACACATTGGACATTCTGTTGATAAATGTAAGAAAATGTTGTTGGCTCAAGGAAAGGATTCTGGAAACATTGTGCAGGTGAAGGATAGTTCAGAAGTTCCTGATCAAGTTTCTTGTTCTTTAAATCAAAATCAGGTGACTCGTAATGGTATTGGTAATCTTCAGAATAAAAGTGTTTCTTTTAATCAGCAGCTTCAGGATCTTCCTGGGAAGAGTGGTGGGGCTGGTAGGTTCTTAAAATCTATTGTTATTAATAAAATGCCTTCTGCTGTAGATCAAGATGTTCGAAATGTTGTGGAGTCTAGTAACCATAGTCCTAAGATTCAAGAACTTGATTCTCTTCAGCATGTTCTGGTAGATGAAGATTCTGTTGACTTAGTTAATGATGATGAGTTGATAGATGCTTTGAAAAATTTGGAAAGGAAGAATATGTTTGAGTCTCTTAATGAAGAAATACATGATTCTCCGATTCATGATGGAAGCCTTGATAGCTCTCCTGTGAAGGGAAGTTTAGTTGAAGTTAAACAGAAAAGGCAGGAACCTAAAAAGTCTAAAAAGATAATGAATGTTTGGAATACAAAAGGTCATGTGTCTTCAAAGATTTTGAAGCTGAAAAGGGACCAGAAAACCTCTTCTAATACATGACCATTTCGATTTTAAGTTGGAATGCTAGAAGAATTGCAAATAAAGAAACTATTTAAAGATTGAAGTCTTTGGTTAATTCGTTAAAATTCAGTTTTGTAGTTGTTCAGGAGCCGTTTGTTAAGTCTGAAAAGATAGATTGGTTAGCCAAGAAGTTGAAGTTGACTGGTTGTTGCTGTAATCTGAGTAATAAGATCTGGGTTTTCTAGCATCAAGATTATAGGGTTGATATGATATTTGATAGTGAGCAGTTGTTGCATCTTAAAGTTGCTCATCCAACTTTGAATAAAGTCTTTTATGTCTCTATCATTTATGCTAAGTGCAAAACTGATCTGAGATCTGTTCTTTGGGATGAAATTAGAGCTCTGAATGTATCCTCTCAAGAATGGATTTTGTTTGGTGACTTCAACATTATAACTAGCATTCAGGAGCAGGCTGCTTGTTCAACTATTAATCAGAAAGGCATGGATGAGTTTAATGGTTGTATCATGGATTGTAATTTGATGGATGCTGGTTTTACGGGTTTTCCTTTTACATGGTCTAATGGTCATAAATGGAGGAGGTTGGATCGTGTGTTGTATAACTCTGCCTGGTTAGATTACTTTGATTGTACTTCTGTCTCACACATGGCTAGGAGTTGTTCAGATCACTGTCTTATTCTTATTAAAGTAGCTTCTAACCTTGAAAGATTGAAATCATCTTTTAAATTTCTGAACATGTGGGCTTTTCACCCTCAATTCTTGAAGAAGGTTGAGGACAGTTGGGCTGATAATGGTGTTTTTGAGGTTAGTAATCCTATTATGGCTTTTTGGCCTAAACAGCTTCGTTTGAAGGCTGAGTTGAAGAGTTGGAACAAGAGGATTTTTGGTAATATTTTTGATGCCATTAAGCAGTCTGAGGAGAGTATTATTAGTAAAGAATCTTTGCTTCTTAATGATTTTAATGAGGCTAATAAGTTGGAGTTAGATAAGGCTAGACAACAGCACTTGATTTTTCTTAATAGAGAGGAGTTATATTGGAAACAGGAGGCTCATACTTCTTGGTTGAAAGACTCAGATAGAAATACTGCTGCATATTATAGTTTTGTGAAGAAAAGGGTTAAGAGAAATAGAATTGATAGAATTAAAAATGGTGACAATTGGCTGAATGGTAAGAAGGAGATTGGTGAATCTGCTGTTGAATTTTTTGAAGATCTTCTTTCTCCAATTACTAGTGTTGTGTATGAAGGGGATTTTTGGAATGTTATTCCAACTCTTGTAACTAATGAGGATAACAATGATTTGGCTAGAATTCCTGATGATGTTGAGATTTATGAGGTGGTTAAGGGTTTAAAGTCTGAGTCTGCTTCTGGGCCTGATGGTTTCAATGCTGAGTTATACAAGATTTGTTGGAGTATTGTGGGGAGTGATCTGTGCAAGGCTGTCAAGGGATTCTTTTATGGCTATAGGCTTCCTAAAGGGGTGAAGGCTACTGTAATCTGTTTGATCCCCAAGATTGAAAATCCTAACAAGTGGAATGACTTTCGACCGATTAGTTTAACCACTGTTTTTTCTAGGATTTTGGGGAAGCTTATCAATAACAGGCTGGCTAAGTTGCTTCCTAAGTTGGTTTCTGAAGAACATGGAGGGTTTGTTAAGGGCAGAAATATTCAGGAATCAATTCTTCTTGTGCAGGAATTATGTTATGATATTAATGGCAATAAGAGAAATGGTAATGTCATAGTAAAGACTGATATGACTAAGGCATTCGATAAGCTTAATCATAGCTTTCTCCTCTATGTCCTCAAGGCTTTTGGTTTTAATAATTCAGTTGTTGGCCTGGTTCATAATTGCATAAAAGATGTGTTCTCTTTTGTCCTTGTTAATGGTGAGGTTACTCGTTTCTTCCCTAACTCTCAAGGTCTTAGACAAGGGGATCCACTCTCCCCTAGTCTGTTTATATTGGCTGAGGAGTATCTCATTAGGTGTATAAAGATTAAAGCCACTGAACATCCTATGGTTAGATATAAAACAAGGAGTGAGATGAATATTGATTGTTTAGCCTTTGCTGATGACTTCATGGTATTTACTACTGCTGATGCTGCTACAATGCGTGTTCTTAAAGACATTCTGGATCATTACCAGTCTGTCTCTGGTCAGCAAATCAACAATGCAAAGTCTAAGCTTATAGTTTCTAGTAAAATTAGATCACGGAAACTCATATTTATTGAAGACATGTGGAAGATCAATCATACATGTTTACCTTTCAATTATTTGGGAACTACAATTTCGAATAATACAAGAGCTGCTAATTTTGAATCTATTGTTTGTAAAGTCAGTAGCAGGATCTTGGATTGAGACAAACTGCATTTGTCTTTTGCTGGTCGCCTGATGCTCATTCAGTCAGTTCTGATGGCTTTCCTCATTTATTATCTGCAGCATACATCTTTACCAGCTGGTGTCATCAATAGGTTGGAGGTTCTTTTTAATAAATTCCTGTGGGGCAGTAAAGATGATAAAATAAGCATTAGTTGGACTAGATGGGGAAGCCTTTGTAATCCATTTAAAGAAGGTGGGCTTAATGTCAACAGTCTGAAAGATATGCAACATGTTTATGCAATGAAGAACTGGTTTAGTTTCAGGAGACATAACTCTCTTTGGGCCAGGTTTATGCTATCTATCTATTGTAGAAATGACATTCATCCTGTTCTGGCCATTTCTTCTTATAAAAGATCTAAAACATGGGCTTCTATTATGAATGTTACGGATGAGGCTGAGGATTTTATGTTCTGGTTACCTGGTCAAGGTCATTTAAGTTTCTGGTATGATAGGTGGTGCTCTGATAGGCCATTTATTAAAGTTTTCAGTGATAATGATAGAAGAACATTATGGGATAGTGTTAATGATCAGGTTAGTCACGTTTGGTTGAATGGTTCGTGGGATTTGGATAGACTTCGAACTATGGTTACCTCAACTGATATTGCCAGGATTAAAGATGTTACCTTGTCCAATAAAAAAGATGCTATGCTATGGTCTTTGTCTCAGAATGGTGTTTTCAGTACTAAAGACACCTTGAATTGCATTAGATCTAAAGGAAGTGTTTCAAGGCTTTATGATAAGACCTGGAATTCAGTCTCTCCTAAAAAGTGTTCTTTTCTATTATGGAGGGTGCTTCATAACTGGGTTCCAATAGATGAAGTCATGCAATCTAAGAATGTTCAGCTAGTATCAAAATGTGTTCATTGTAAAAGTATTGAATCTACTCACCATGCTTTGGTTCAATGTCAGCAGGTTTGGACTGTTTGGAGACACTTCAGTGATATCTTCAAAGGTCAAGTACAATCCTTCATGACTATCTCCCATATTGTAATGAAATGGTATTGGGCTGCTCAGAAAGATTGTGATATCTTCACAATTTTACCTGCAATCATAACATGGTGTATCTGGTCAGCAAGAAACAAGAAGAAAATGCAGGGTGAATCAACTAGTTCTACTACTATCATCAATCATGTTTTGTACATTCTGTCTGGTCTTGATCGAAGCAAAATTTTGAACAGAAAACACTAGGGCAGATTTAGACGTGAAGCTTTGATTTTAGGATGTGCTAATCATGTTAATACTGGGTTTAAGGCTCTTCATTTGAAGTGGAAGAAACCTAAACAGGGGAGATACAAAATCAATGTCGATGGGGCATGTACCTTCTCTGGTGAATCTGCTGGAGGAGCTTTGGTTCGAGATAGTAATGGTGATATTGTGATTGGTATGGGCTGTCTATTTGGTAAAAGCTCGCCTTTGATTGCGGAATGTAGAGCTTTGTTTGAAGGTCTGAAGCTTTGTAACAGGTTACAATTGAGACATGTTGACATTGAGATTGACTCTTTGATCTTGGTTAACTTATTGCTCTTTGGTAATTCTCCGTGGTATCTTGACCCGATGTTGAGGTGTTGCAGAAAGCTTCTTCGATCTGAAATGGTGGTGAATCAGATTTTTCGAGAACAGAACTTGGGAGCGGACTGGATTGCAAAGGAAGTTCTTGAGAGGAAATCGGGTTTGGAGTTTGATGGGAACAATGCTCCTTTGAAGTTAAAAGCAATCGTTTTCTTAGAAAGCATCAATCTTGGATATTTGAGATTGAGAAATTAAGGTTGGATTGGGGCTGTTTTTGGTGTCTGAAGGTTGAAGATGAAGTTTTGGTTTCGCGCGAAAATCTTTGTGTTTTGTTTAATTTTGTGTAAAATTGCCTTATAAGGCTTGTATTCTTCTTTTATTTCAATAAAAGCCCTCTCGATTAAAAAAAAGATCTAGTTTTGTTCGTATTAGAAAAACAAAAGAAATATTTTTATTTTATTTTTTTAATAGCGATTTAAAAGATAAGATATTTAAAAAAGTAAAAACAAAAAAGTAGTTAAAAAATATTGTGGGATTACTTGTATGTATATTTGTACTTTACCCAACATTGACATTCCGATAATTGTTGATAAATATATTTGATTTTGACTGATATCTATAAAATAGGATTTGTTAAGTTGTAATCACTTTTGAATATATAGTATACCGTTAGAAATTGAAATTTGAAAACATGCATATAAATCGGGATTCTCTATATATCAAAACAGAAACCACAACCTTTCTTCTTATCTTTCATGGTGAAACTACGGCCATTTGTTTTAGATTTTCTTGAGAAGGCAAGCTCTATGTATGAAATGTCGGTCTACACCAAAAGCTCTATTACCTATGCGACTGCAATCCTATCTTTGCTTGATCCTCAAGGAAAGTATTTCAAAAGGCGGGTTATAGCACGCGAACATACTCCATATCGCAAGACGCTTGATCTGATTTTGACAAAACCAGAGGCAATTGTTGTGGTTGATGATGATGAAGATATGTGGCCGGATTGCAGACCCAATTTGATAAAGGCTGTGAGATATAGGTACTTCAAGGGAAAAAAGAAGAGCAACAACAACGGTTGTAGGTCTTGTCATTCTCTGAATAAGACCGATGAGAGCGAAACTGATGGTGAATTGGCTAATATACTCAAAGCTCTCAACGAGATTCACATCCAGTACTTCTCCCAAGAAATGTTCGAAGCTGGCAACAGCAATACTAGGCTGATAGTTCCGGATGTTGTATCTACCGTGCTCGGTCGTACTTAGATTATTTTACATATCATCGTCTATATTTTTACACTGAAGTTTCCAATGTATATCATGATCATGCTAATAATAAGGTTTTCAGTAAATACATTGTCACAGGTCATTCTAATTCCAAGCTACATGTTTTTCTAATAATAGTAAAAGTAGAACTGCAAAATAAGCAAAAAGCTGAGGTTTCAATTCTATGTCTTAATTCCACTACAAGTATTGAAATGCCTAAACTATTGTAAGTCTAGGTTTGCAATTTGGAAATATAAGTCCACTAACTTAATTGGTCTAAATAACATATATAGTACGAAATAATTTATATTTCTAAACTATATAATTCAGGCGTCAAATAACTTTTAAATTATTGAGGTTAAAAGCTCAACTTTAGCTCCACCAACCCCTTCGACGGATCTCATTAGAGAGTCTATTCAAACTACAAATTAATAGTATGTTATATAAGTAACTAGTAATTAGTTGACGTTTTGTGTGATATCATAATCCTTACTTGATCTATCGTTCAAAGTCAACATTATTCGGCTATATTAAAAAAGTTAGGCATATAATAAATGATTTTAAAAATCTATGTCGTATTTAGAATTTATGGTAAAAATTTAAAAATTAATATTATCATAGTGTTTTTTTTTGTCTATAGTGTTGTTGGCACAAACATAGCCAGGACACTGGGTTCCAACTATTGGATCTCATATACACCCATCCAGTTCCGCCTTCGGTTGGTGGTGATATTTTTTTATTTTATTTAATATTTTCGTGTCTTATGACCTCTCCAGAAATATTTTATCTGTTAGTCAATGGGTCGATAATAAACATCATGTCCATTTCTCTTATTTTGGTTACGTTATGCATAAGTTTAAGAGAAGATGATCACAAAAAGATATAAAAAAGACGACAACTTCTTTATAATTCTATTCCATTATTTTTCTTAGACTTTTTTACTTTCATTTGCATTTATTGTTGTTAGTTTTTACAATAAGATGTTTTTTCATCCTATTAAGTATGTTTTTTGTCATTGACATATCACATTTGGACAACTCCAAACCTCGGTATGCATTGTTTATAGAAGTCATAACATAACACATACATTTGAGATTAAGGATAACTTAGTTAGGTTTGTCAACCAAATGCAATGAAATATCTTTCTATCAGGGCATGAACACCACCGATGTTATATCTGAGGTTTAGGGAGTAGTGGCTAAGTGTATCTTATGACCTATCCACGAATATTTTATCTGTTAGTCAATTGGTCGATAATAAACATCATGTTCATTTCTCTTACTTTTGTTACGTTATGCATCAAGTTTAAGAGAAGATGATCGCGAAAAGAACAAAAAAATGACGATAATTTCGTCTTTATAATTCTCTTCAACTATTATTCTTAGGATTTTTTACTTTCATTTGCATATATTGTTGTTGGTTTTAACAATAAGATATTTTTTCATCCTACTAAGTATGTCGTTTGTCATTGACAGATCACATTAGGATAAGTCCAGACCTCGGTATACATTGTTTATAGAAGTCAAAACAAAACACATACATTTGAGATTAAGGATGGCTCACTTAGGTTTGTCAACCAAATACAATAAAATATCCTTCTATCGGGACATGAACACCACCGATGTTATATCTGAGGTTTAGAGAGTAGTGGCTAAGTGTATATTAACTAAAAAAACTTAGCTAAAACTTCAAAAATAGACTTGAAATGATAACAATCATATGGTCTCGTTTTATGAACCACAACATCGTACAATGGTCAATAAAATGATTCATAACGTTTGTTTCTTAATTCTTCCTTACAAATTACCTGGAATCACCAAAACTTTCAACTTGGTTCACCATCAATTCAGTTTGGTTTTCGTTTGGTTCAAATTTAGTTTGCTTGGCCTTAAATCGGCTCCACATAGCCGTACATTTACCTCAGCTTCGTTCGATCTCAGTTTATCTTAGTTTAGTTTGGATTAGGGTGGCCTCAACTTGTCTCGAT
The DNA here is from genome assembly GCA_036936605.1 of Limnanthes douglasii subsp. nivea. Classification (NCBI taxonomy): domain Eukaryota; kingdom Viridiplantae; phylum Streptophyta; class Magnoliopsida; order Brassicales; family Limnanthaceae; genus Limnanthes; species Limnanthes douglasii. The sequence goes on along the minus strand of JAUPFV010000002.1, from coordinate 302,761,260 downwards.
CTCAACCCGATCGAATCATATAACTATTTTGGCTTCAGTTAGGATCTTCTTGTGTCAGTTTCTGATCCAAGTTTATGAGAATCACTAAGTTTGATAATTTTTTACCATTTTTATTTATTTCCATTCATACAGATTAAAATCCATTTGAAAATAAAATTATCCTATAACCCCAATCCAGCTTCTGCAGAAACAATCAATATATTTATATACAACAAGTATGTATTCAGGGTGATTTTATATATAATTCCAAACACCAAAGATATCCATGTATTAAATGTAGTTTCAACCGGTATGTATTCAATTTATCTTAGTTCAGATTGTAAATGTAGTTTCAAACATCATAGATAGGCTTTGAACAGTACATCATCCCTCGACTATCGCGTTTGGTGGAGATAGTTCTTTGAATTTCAAATGTCCGTTGACAGTCCTTGGACTATCGCGTTTGGATAAAGTTAGTCCAGAAGATTCTCTGATCCATGAGACGCTGCCACCTGTCACCATAGTCCCCAGATTTTTGTATCACCACTAGTCCCTTGAGTTTACCTCTCTTACGTTTTGGGTTTGACCTAAACTCAAGGGACTAGCGGTGGTACAAAAATCGAGGGACTATGACGAGAAGTGGTAGTCCTTCATGGATCAGAGGATCTTTTGGACTAACTTTATCCAAACGCGATAGTCTAGGGACTGTCAACGGATATTTGAAAATCAAGGGACTATCTGCCACCAAACGTGATAGTCGAGGGACGATGTACTGTTCAAACCCATCATAGATACAATAAAAGGTTAACTTGGTTTAGATAGTTAATATACATCATAAAGAGGCACAAAAACGATAAACCTCTGAAGTAGTTCGGATTAGGAAAGAATATATAGTTCACACGAAACATATGTTTGTTTGAATCCTCTAAATTTTCATGACTAGTTCATTCCACATTGGACTTCAAATAGTTCAACAAATTATAAACTTTGCATGGCTAGTCATAATGTGGTCATCACTTAGTTCAGATACTTTCGGTTTCTGGCTTGGCTATGACACAGTTAATTGTTCATTTTCTTAAATGTATGATCTTTCATCTTAGTTTTTAGAGGGGATACTTTCACACGCCCATAGGTAAGGAGAATTTACTTTCAAAGAAAAATTAAATCTAACCAACGCCATTATCAACTACCAAAAAATAAAACAAAAATAGAGAAAATATTACTCATGTCTATACTTTTTTTACTTTTGGAAAATACTTGTTTTTTATCAAAGGAAGGGTTTGGCTAGCAAAGGTTTTAACATGATATGTATAAATCGAGCAAACCTCAAGCCTCTTACGAGTCCAACAACGATAGACTCGACAGGTTGAATCGGAAAATAATTAGCATAACATGGATAATTCCTACTAAAGACTAGTTCAGACAAGTTTTAAAACAATCATACGACCAATCTGAGATCTTCTTGAGTGGTTAAGCATTGCAGTTGAGCTTGAAAGCTAGTTACAACTGAAACCCGAGTTCAAAGTTGTAAGACAATACATATCAAAGAGTGAAAGTGAAAAAATACTCCACTTCCAAGTGGCAAGAAAACATAAAACTTCTAGAAATATTCCAAAATTCTTGATCAAAGCTTTATACCAAAAGAAAAAAATACTCTGGTAAATTAGATCGAAACAACGAACTAGAAGATGCTACTGATACGACATGTGAAATAGGCCTAAATCACCTACCAAAATACAAATCTTAATGGGTTGCGAAGATCAATAACCGATGAATATGGGCTCAATAGCAAACCACATTAGAAAACTAAATAAGCCTACATAAAGGGATCTTGGTTTACTAGACATTGTCCTTTATGAGCAACATGGTTATAGACCAATGAACCTTGGTTTATTAATTTCAAACACTTAACATTTTAATTAGTTGGGTAATATAAAAAATGGATCCAAGTGTGATGGTTGATCACTTAGTTTTATCATCGGATTATGCAATAAATCTAAGATAACTTGGTTTGTTGGCTGGGAACTTAACCTTCTGATAGGCTTAGCTAAGCCTATGAAAAGACATTATTTGAAGAAGGAAGACTAAAGTTATTGGAAAGCTTAGATGAACAAACGAATGGAGATGACATAAGTTTTCACCAAGTTTAACTCAGCCTATGAAGCTATCTTAGTTTGAAGAAATATGACTCAATTTATTGGAAATATTAACTAATTCTATAAAACAACCTCAATTTTGGAATAGGCCTTACATCCTTATAAATTTTAATCAATCCCATCTAAAGACTTATATTCAAGATGGAAAAAACAAATAATTTGTAAGCTTAGCCATGATAAGGAAGAATAAAAGACAAGGAGAAAAGTGTGAAAAAGAAACATGATAGGAGAAAAATTGTAAAGAAGAAGTACGATAGGAGGAAAATGCAAAGAAGAAGTTATGTGAGGGTAAAATTGTATAAGCTACCTAAGAAATAGCTAAAATAGAAAAGAAAATAAGATCCAGGGACTAAAAATGTAATAAATGGGAGTTAAAGCGTGTGGGGTCCGCAATTGTACTATAAAAGGACCACACACGCTTCACAGATCCCGAGATGAATAATATAATACTTTCTCTCTCTAATTAAGCAAAACTCTTACTTTCTCTCTCTAAAAACAGCTCCCACGAAAAGTGAATTTAATCATATTGACACTAAGAGATTCTCATATCGCATAATTACCCCCAGACGTACTTAAAACTCTTCAGTGGCACGGTCTGTGGGAAGCGAAGATCGCTCTGACGGCAATCGCTTCCTAGAAGTAATTCATATTCCGAGGAGAACTATGGAAGAACAATGGGATGATTTCGTCGACAATTACGAGGAAAACCTAGTGGGCGATGACTACCGGAACGACTTGGTGTATGAGGGACAAGGGGGGCAGTGAGTTGGACACGTTATCGATGACTCAGACCTGTTGGCTCGGAGGAATGAACTGCTTCTAGAGATCGAAAGACTGAAGGCATAAAAGGACGCCGTACAAGTAAATCTTCGTTCCGAAGTAAGGAGGGAGCCGGCTAGTGAAAAAGAAGAGCGTGAAGCTGAATTTCGTCCCAGAAACAGAGACAATAGATACCGGGGGCACGAACGACGGTCGTCGAGGAGGAGAGAGGCGACATCTGGGCTCGTCCGACTCGAGTGATTACTCTCGATAAAGCTCATCGGAGTCGTCCCCTCGGAAATACCACAGAAAGAAAAAACACGATCGCAGATACACTGATCACCGAAGAGGAAGAAGCTCGGAGAGGAAGTCTCCGAGGAGGAAGAGTTACCATGCTCAAGATGACGATCGGGCTTATGGCCAGGCGAAGTTTCCTGTTAGGAAAGAAGACATGGGCCCACGAAATTCTGAGTGGCAGCACCAATATACTTTACCATCCGAGGAAGGGTTGTACTTTCCGAGCAATGATAATTTAAGATCCAACGTTTATCGCACGGGCCACAATAGGAGAGCCTCTCCTCTGTCCCCGGAAATTTTGGTGGGAAACCTCCCGAAGCATTTCGACATCTCGAAGTTTGAAAAATTCGATGGAACGCAAGACCCGGATAATCACATCGAACAATTCAAAAAAATTATGATTAACTTCGACGACGACGATAAGTTGTTATGCATGGAATTTTCTCAGCCCTTCAAGGGGGTAGCCTCCAAATGGTATAATAGGCTTCCGTAGGGCTCGATAAAGAATTTTGACATGTTCTGGAACATCTTCAGACAACACTTTGTGGGGAGCAAAAAGTTCAGAGCTAACAGAGACACGATAATCTATTGCAGACAAAAGGTTGGGGAGAGCTTGAAAAATTACACCAATAGGTTCGTCAAAACGAAAACGGACATGGAATATTGCAAGGACTCAGTGGCGCTTGCAGGTTTCAGGATGGGCCTACTCCCCGGATTATTGAAGGATACGGTGGTAGAAAGTCAAGCCATGACCTTTAGAGCATTGTTAGATCAGGTTGAGAAGAGGATCCTGGTAGAGGAAACTCAAGCGTCTGAGAAGGGATCCGGGGATCAATTGGACAAGAATCAGTTTGAGAGATCTGAGCCGAGTACTCAAGGGCCCCGTACAAATGTTCACACCAAGAACCCGTGACAGTATCCGCCAAGGCAGAAAACACACTCACAATATTATGGAAATCAGCAAAATTATAATCAGGGGACCAGGCCGATCTCGAATAAATGGACTCGACCAGACTACTTTGGGGAATTAACGGAGAATGTTGCTGCCATATTTGATAAGGCGAGATCCACGGTGTCATTCAGGAAACCTTTCCCCATTCAGACTCCGAGGGAAAGCCGAAGTGCTAACAAGTATTGCAAATATCACGAAGATATTGCTAACAAGTACTGCATAGCTTTGAAAAAAGAAGTGCAAGCTATACGAGAGTGGAATGCTGTTGGAATTTGTTAAAAAGCACACTAAGAAGAATCATGTGGTGAAAGCTGTTCTGAATAACACTGATACAGCTATGGTAATTTCCGAAGAGGTTGATGACTTTGACATCGAGAAAGAATATTTGGACCCTAAGGAAGGAAGGAACAATGTCAATGTGGTGGAAGAAGTTATTCCGAGGGGAAGGGTGAACAGCCTCTGTGCCCTCTTTGACTCGTTGGAAATCTTTGGAGGAGATACTATTGCAGGAAATTCCAACAGCTCACGGAAGCGACATATGGTCAATCTGACTACCCAGATCGAAGCGGGAGTGTCAGTGCAGATGCACCGCTTACCTTCCCCTATCATTTGTTTTGACGACGATGATATGCGAAAAGTCGCGGGCCCGCATGAGGATGCGGTGGTGATTGCTGCGGGTATCGCTGGGGATCAAGTCCAGAAGATACTTATCGATACGGGAAGTTCAGCGAACATTTTATTTATGAGTACTTACAGGAGAATTTCTGACCCACCAGTTATAAGACGATCCGACAGAACAATAGTGGGCTTTACTGGCGCCACAATAGTGGTGGTCGGAGAATTTCAAAGTGTGGTCGAGTTGGGCCGCGGACCATTCAAGAAAGAGGTAGAAGTGCTGTTTATTGTCGTCGGTGCATCAGTGTCTAAAGTATGTGGTAGGGAACAATGTTGGGATAATCAGAAGCAGGAAAAAAATGGCCCGCGAATGTTACCAGATAGCTTGGTCCTCGAGGGGAATTCGGGGAGAAGCGTCGGATAAAGCATAGCAATTAAAGGGGTCTACCTCTGAAATCATCCCATGTTATGATCCGAGGGAGACCCCCGGATTTCTAGTTCCAGAAGAAGATTCTGAGGCACATGAATTTGAGGGTGGCAAATCCTTGAGGATCGGAGTAAAACTTCCTTTGGAATTCAGAGAAAGGTTAATCTCGTTTTTATCTCACAACCTTAATATGTTTGCTTGGTGTTCACAGGATGTCACAGGAGTACCATCAGAAGTCATATGTCATAAACTGGCGGTACGACTTGATGTCAGACCTATTGTTCAGAAGAGGAGACCCGTTTCTTCGGAGAAGGCGTCAGCTATTCTTTTGGAAGTGGAAAGGTTGGTGAGCATTGGCCATATTCGTGAGTCACACTATCCCGTGTGGGCATCAAATCCAGTACTGGTACGAAAGAAGAATGGAAAATGGAGAATGTGTGTTGACTTCACAGACTTAAACAGAGCTTGTCCCAAGGATCCATTCCCAGTGCCCCGTATCGATCAATTAGTAGATTCGACTTCAGGTAACCGACTGCTGTCATTCATGGACGCTTACTCAGGATACAACCAAATCCGTTTAGAGGCTAAAGATGAAGAAAGCACTTCTTTTATCACCGGGAGAGGGTTATACTGTTACAGGGTTATGCCATTCGGCTTAAAGAATGCAGGGGCAACTTATCAGCGCCTAGTCAACAAAACCTTTGAGGGATAGATTGGACGGAACATGGAAGTTTATATCGATGATATGCTAGTCAAAAGTTCGAAGGATGATGATCATTTTGCTGACCTGGAGGAGACGTTTCACAATTTAAGCAAGGTCAATTTGAAACTCAATCCGGAGAAGTGCATTTTCGGGGTAAGGTCGGGCAAATTTCTTGGTTATATGATCAGCGAAAAAGGCATTGAGGCTGATCCAGAACAAATAAAAGCTCTAATTACAATGACACCCCCCAAAATATCAAAGAAGTCCAAGTTCTGACAAGGAGATTGGCCGCTCTGAATAGATTTATCTCGAGGTCTTCAGATAAGTGTGCACCTTTCTTCAAGGTGTTGCGAAATGCGAAACAGTTTCGTTGGACCGAAGAATGTTTAGCCGCCTTTCACCAAATCCAAGAGTATCTAACGTCACCTGAGGTATTGTCTAAACCATTGGCAGGAGAAAAAATAATTGTCTATGTAGCAGTGTCAAGGTGTGCGGTCAGTGCCGTTCTATTCCGTGAAGAGGATTCTCTCCTGAAACCTATCTATTATGTCAGTAAGAGTTTGCTGGACGCGGAGAAGCGATATCTCAAGTTGGAAAAGGTTGCTTTGGCTTTGGTAACGGATGCTCGAAAAATGAAACCTTACTTCCAAGCGCATCCCATAATCGTTCGGACAGCTTTTCCCCTGAAAGGTTTATTACAGAGGCCTGATATTTCAGGAAGGATGACTAAATGGTCGCTGGAACTGGGAGATTTTGACATAGCATTTGAGCCTCGAACGGCGATAAAAGCCCAAGTTTTAGCTGATTTCTCGGTCGAATTCCATTCGGATAGAGAGGAAAAAGAAGTCTATGACCATGTTGATAAAATGGAATGGTTGGTACGAACAGATGGGGGGTCGAACACTTCTGGAAGTGGGGCATGTGTCCAATTGATTTCTCCAAAAGGGATAGCTATGTTCCAAGCCATTCGATTCGGTTTTAAGGCCACCAACAACGAAGCTGAGTATGAAGCTGCATTAGCAGGCCTGCGTTTGGCTCAGATATGTGGGGCTAGAAAGGTTAAACTGGTCAGCGATTCGCAATTGGTAATAAACCAAGCCTTGAGAGAATCCGAAGCCAGAAAGGATAAGCTGATACATTATTTGAAAGTATTGAAAGATTTGGTATCTGAATTTGAGGAAGTCAAGTATGAACATATTCGAAGGGACTTAAATGTTATCCCAGATTCTCTGGCCTCCGCTTCACGAACAGAGGGATACCCTTGGGTCTTGACTCAGGAACATCCCTCGATCTCGACTGATGAGGAGCATGCAGTAAATATTTACGAGGAAAGTAATGTGATTACGGATGATTAGAGGTCGGCCATTATTGATTTCTTGGAAAACGATACTTTACCCGTCGAAAAGTACGAGGCTAGGAAAATCAGGTTCAAGTCTCATGGGTATATCCTGCTGGGAGGTGTGCTGTATAAGAAATATCTGAGTCGAACATTATTAAGGTGTCTGAACAAAGCTGAGTCGCAAATCATCTTGTCTGAATTACACGATGGGGAAGGTTCCGCCCATGGCGGGTATAAGGCATAAATTCGACGGGTGTTTTTGGCTGGTTATTATTGGCCTACTATTGCTGCAGATGTAAGAGATTTAGTAAAACGATGTGACACGTGTCAACTGTATGCTAATGTGATCCATAAGCCCGGGGTATTATTAGAGAGTATTTCGGAAGCAGTCTCGTTCGATAGGTGGGGTATCGATCTAGTCGGGCCGTTACCAATGGCATCCGGGGGCAGACAAACCATCATTATAGCAGTGGATTATTTCTCTAAGTGGGTAGAAGCGGAACCACTAGCAGGGACAAAAGCCAAAGATGTGATCAAGTTTGTTGTATCCAATATTTGTTGTCGTTATGGCGTGCCATTGCAGATTACGACGGATAACGGACCTCAGTTTAATAACAAGGAGTTCAAGAGTTTTTGCGACTCCAGGGGCATACGATAATGTTTTTCTGCACCATTTTACCCTCAAGCTAATGGGCAAGTGGAAGCGACTAATCGCACGATTCTCGATGGGTTGAAAAAGAACTTGGAAGGAAAGGCGGGAAAATGGCCCGACTATTTGCAGGAAGTACTGTGGGCTTACAGGACGACTCCACGAACAGCCACTGTTGTATCTCCATTCCCCGGAGATTGTTTTCCCTTCACATCGTGTAGCAACATATGCAGCAGACACGAATGACCAAAGCAGAGCACTTGCTCTAGACTTGGTTGAAGAAAAAAGGCAACAAGCACAGTTGACATCCCTCCATTATCAGACTCTTATGAGAAGTCGGTATGCGTCTAAAGTAAAGCACAGAGGATTTAAGGTTGGAGATAAAGTCCTAAGTAAAGTTTTCTTGCACACAAAAGAAAAGACCCTAGGTAAGTTGGGACTAAATTGGGAAGGCCCCTATGAGGTCACTGAGAAATTAAGACCGGGCACGTATCGGCTAAAAGACAAGGAAGGGCGAGATCTTTGTCTCTCGTGGAACATTGAACACTTGAAATTGTATCTTGATTAAGGAGCTAGTTAGCAAGTAATTTTTGTACTTAGCGAGGGCACACTCTTTCCTACCATGATAGGCACAAGAAGGTTTTAATGAGGTGTTTCTATGAGCTGCTTAATACAAAGACTTCTATTTGCCTTAACTATTATTTGGGTCACAACAAGCTGTGCCTCGAATTGTTGTCTCTTCGAATTATTATTTGGGTCACATCAATGTGTGCCTCAAATTTTATTTTCCTTAACTATTATTTGGGTCGCATTAATGTGTGCCTCGAATTTTATTTGCCTTAACTATTATTTGGGTCACAGCAAGTTGTGCCTCGAATTGTTGTCTCTTCGAATTATTATTTGGGTCACATTAATGTGTGCCTCGAATTTTATTTACCTTAACTATTATTTGGGTCATAGCAAGCTGTGCCTCAAATTGTTGTCTCTTCGAATTATTATTTGGGTCACATTAATGTGTGCCTCGAATTTTATTTGCCTTAACTATTATTTGGGTCACATTAATGTGTGCCTCGAATTTTATTTGCCTTAACTATTATTTGGATCACAGCAAGCTGTGCCTCAAATTGTTGTCTCTTCAAATTATTATTTGGGTCACATTAATGTGTGCCTCGAATTTTATTTTCCTTGGCTATTATTTGGGTCACATTAATGTGTGCCTCCAATTTTATTTGCTTTAACTATTATTTGGGTCACAGCAAGCTGTGCCTTGAATTGTTGTGTCTTCGAATTATTATTTAGGTCACATTAATGTGTGCCTCGAATTCTCTTTAATTAGACTATTGTTTGGGCTACAATACGCAATACTAAACTTATTTTTGTTTCGAAGGTCTTATCTCTTCGAACTATAGTTTAGGTCACAATATTTCATGCCCTGTTTTGACTTCGAATTAATGATATATTATATGACAAGAGGGAACATACGAATAATATTATAACACAAATACACGCATTAGATAGAAAGTTAGCATACTATAGCATGCATTGGTCAGCCAACTTACAAAAAAACCTCATAAGGCCATAAACCAAATTTTTTTTATCACAATACCCTACAATTTCTCTTAGTCTAAGTTCTTCGAGGAGGCACTCCCCTCTGCTTCTGATTCTTCGCAATCACTCACCACTATGTTGGGAGGACGAAGTTCCGGGGGGACAAGCTTCCAAAAACTCCCTAAATAATATTCAGGATGTTCATCATAGATTTGGGTGATTAAACCCGCTCGAGTTATGGCATCCCGGGCAGTCAAGTTGCTAGTACATGTAGCCGCATAAGCATTTACGGCCTTCTCTTTTTCTTCTCCGACTTGCCTGGGGAAGTTTTCCACCCGCTTTACTAACTGATCTCGATCTTCCTTTACCTTTTTAAAGCTGGCAGTGCAGTCTTCAAATCCATCACAGGCTAGACGATGTCCTTTCTTGTACTCAACTATCAATTTCTCTTGGGCATCGGTATTTTTCTTATACAGATCCCTCTCTTCCTTACAGCACCTCTCCAGCATTATCACATAATTTTCGAAGGCAGATAAGCGCTCATACAAAGCATCTGCTTGGCTCTCTATAACTGCATGCTGTTTCTTGGTTTCCTTGAGCTGAGAAGCAGCGAACAATGACTTAAACTTGTAATGATTTTTCCGTTTCTCAAGGTGCTGCATCTTTTTCCCCATATTTACTGAGGTGTGCAGCAATCGTCGAAGATTAAGGGAGAATTCATCGTCCAAAGGAACTTCGAAGGAGCTCGTCGGATACCCTAACGATGTAGTGTCAAAATCAGAGAAACCACCACCAAGAGTTTCTGGATCGATATGCTGAGGAGGGTTGCTTTAAGGGATATGCAGAGGAGCTAGCTTTGGAATGTTTTCGAAGGGGGGCGGGCTTGATGCTTCAGTCAGATGCGAGTTTGGTGTTTGATGTGAACTTATTTTGGGTGACTCATCACCTCCTCCCCCTGGTTCACTTGATACTTCTTGAACCTCTTCGGCTGGAACAGTTTCTTGCTTGTCATCCAGTGTTTCACCGTCTTTGGATAATTCTTGGATGGGTTCTAGGACAGCTTTACCCTTTTTGTCTTTGGCCTTGGCAATCTTTTTTGATGGAACGATGGAAGTGGTGGGTGGAGAATTGGAAGTAGATGATACAACATTGGTCAAGGGTGGCAGCTCCTGAGTGTTAGTTGTTCCCTCACAACCTAACTGTTGCTCTTTAGTTGAAACCTCCTCATCAGGAGGATCTCCAAGATGGCTCTTTGAACGACAGAATTTGGGAAGATAAATTACTATATCTTTTTTGCTCACACGCTCCATAACTTCTCGTTCAGATGGAGGAGCCATTAATCCTCTCATGCTAATTCGGTCGAGGGGGTTGAGCCTCCGCAATCGACTCTTGGCTAGGTTATTATCCGTGAAGCAGAGTCGAAATCGGTTCTCTTAATGTTCTTTGGCCCACATGTGAAGTTTGGTGAAAAAATTAGTGGCTCCCTCAACATAGTCAGAATAGGGCTTCGATACCCCGGTCATAGCTGCAAAAAGTAGGTCGCTAACATGAGGATATAGTGACATAGAAAAATTCAATGCAGAATAAGTAGCTTCGAAGGCCAGAAAATTACATTTGTTGGTCCACATCAGAGACAGCTTGTGAGGATTTGAGGGGGTGGCCTCTGACCCGGTCTCCCAGTAGCCGGAGAAGAACACGAATTGCTGCCTCCATTTCTTGTCAGCCTCCAACAGATCTCTCAAGACTTTTTGTCCCCGGTTGAAAGTCAACGAATAAAAAGGAAAGAAAGGGTTCTTGGCCAGACCAGCAAGGCCGATGAGTTGCTGTAACAAAAATTCGTGACCTGAGAGCCTAGAGGCCATAATACAGGCCATCAGAGTAAACCACATATTGGGGCCAACCTGTGAAGGACAAAGATTTATCTTCGCCAAATATTCGATGAAGAAGGGGTCTAATGGATACCTTAGCCCCCAGTTCATGATCTTAGTATAGACTACTAGCTCTTTGTCCCTGACTGACAAAGGCGTCTCACCTTCCGAGGGGAACCTGATTGTAATATAGGAAGGAATGCACCATCGGGTCCTCAGCATAGCCTCTTCGTCTTGTGAAAAATACTTGTATTTAATATTGTACAGAATTACCATGTGTTTATTTTCGATGCCCCGAATATTGCGACCAGCAATGCTATCCAGCTCTAAGGGTAACATGATATCCCCTTTGGATTTTGGGGCAATCCGACGAGTTTGCTCCTCGGAAATGGTTCGAGAAGAGGAGGTCGTGTTGCTCGAGGACCCTAAAGAGGGGATTACGGGCACTTTCGGTTCAAGGGACATTGATGCAGGTGTTTTTCCTTTGGCGTCTAGGCTCTCGTTTCGTCTGTTTTGCATGTCCTCTTCGGTAATGAGCGTCTTCGAAGGAGAAAACTGGGTCCCATGAATGGTCATAGAAGGAGTCGAGGGCAAACTTGACTCATCCAAATCCCTTTTTCGCCGAGGACTGATAGATGTCCGACGAGGGCTGGTAGACGTCCGAGGAGGGCTGATGCATATCCGAGGAGGGCTGGTAGATATTCGGGGGAGACCCTCGACTGCTGTCATGGAAGCGGGCTCTCGAATGACCAGTGACGTCTCTTTGGCACGCTTTCGCTCATGCGAACTCTTCATGTCTTTATGAGATCTCTTTCTCTTCCCGGATGAGTGTTTATGCTGTCTATATTTACCCATGCTTCCGAGGGGATTAGAATCACTGTGTAGACTTTGTCGTGCGACTTCAAGGGGAATAATGGCAGACGAATTTGCTGAGGGAGGCTAGGTACCAAAGAAAGTAGTAACAGATGGTTGAGGTTATGGCCTCACGTCTTCCCCAGCAGCAACTCTCTCCTCGAACCTTTTGTTGATCAACAACCACTCAGGAATCCGACGGGGTTTACTCGCAAGATTTCTCTCTCTAGAAAAGTTTGAACAAAAGTTGGAGTAATGAGGAGAGAAGATCCATATTTATAGACAAAGGTGGGCCTTCCAGATAGACCAGGCCTGGGGAATTTGTCTGGTGTTTGCATAGGGCCATTATGGGCTATATAGGTGCCAATTGTACTGACACACATCATAGGGGAAGATGCAGAGTTTCTTTAGTCAGAACATGTCTTGGGAACAGGAAGCGTTTCTTAAAAGATATGCTGACGAGCTTTGTTGATTGTCGACGTCATGATAGATAGATCAATCCTGGCACCTCATTTAGCTTCGAATTTGATAAATTCGGGGAATTGATACAGTCATATTCGAGGGGCTCATATGGCTAAAACGATGCAAGGATTAGGGGGCCCCAGTTATCAGGATTAACCCGAAGAAAGGGGATTTTCGAGGAAGACTCTTTGGCTTCGAAAGGTCGAGGCAAATTATTAGAATTCGAAGAAATGAAATTTTCGAGGAAAACGCTTTGGCTTCAAAAGTTTGAGGCAAATTCATAGTCCCAGTAAAAACGTTTTCACTAGTACTGAGGGGCTACTGATAAGGAAGAATAAAAGACAAGGAGAAAAGTGTGAAAAAGAAACATGATAGGAGAAAAATTGTAAAGAAGAAGTACGATAGGAGGAAAATGGAAAGAAGAAGTTATGCGAGGGGAAAATTGTATAAGCTACCTAACAAATAGCTAAAATAGAAAAGAAAATAAGATCCATGGACTAAAAATGTAATAAATGGGAGTTAAAGCGTGTGGGGTCCGCAATTGTACTATAAAAGGACCACACACGCTTTACAGATCCCGAGATGAATAATATAATACTTTCTCTCTCTACTTAAGCAAAACTCTTACTTTCTCTCTCTAAAAACAGCTCCCACGAAAAGTGAATTTAATCATATTGACACTAAGAGATTCTCATATCGCATAATTACCCCCAGACGTACTTAAAACGCTTCAAGCCAAACCCAAAGCGGGACCTCGATTTGGAGGAAGAAGACGCATGTCCGTATCAAGGTTAACCAAACATATGAAGATAACCTATTTTATAGAGTCAGTACTTAATTCATTGAAATATTTTGTTGAGCCCATGAAAAGAGTTAAGTTTGGATGACTATAACCTAAGTCTCCACCAAAATTAACTAAACCCATAAAGATACCTTAATTTGAAGAAGAATATCTCATATCTTTGATAAGTTTTGCTGTCTCCATAAAGGGATATGATTTTGGATAAAGATGACCCCAGTTCCACCAAAATTAACAATGCTAATGAAGAGACCTCAACTTGAAGACAGATGATTCGAGCTATCGGCAAGCCTAACCAAGCCTATTAATGGACCTTAGTTTGGATAAGATGACTCAAGTCCCCATCAAGGTTAACAAAATCCATGAAGATACATCAATTTGAATAAGGAATATTGTAGTCATATGTAATACTAAATGAGCCTAAAAGGACATCTGTTTGGAAAAAAATATATCACTCTCTTTTACAAAACCTACCCAAGCCCATAAGGTAACCACAGTTTGCAAAGCTTGGTCGAACATTTTTTAGGAACTCGTTTTTAGAGGATCCCAGTTTTAAAAGTAGTCTTCTCTTAGAGGGACTTGACTTTAAAGGTTGATAAACTGATGGTCATTCGTAGCCAAAATTGAAAAATTATGTGTGCAGGGTCGGGTAGGTTGATTTATAAGCTTGACTACGCGAATCATATGGAATGATATCAATGATAATCATCTAGAATGAGAAAGCGACAATGTCCACAATCCATTTATCATGTACGGTCTTGACCACCAAAAAATTTCTTTATCTAATCATAAATTTCCAAAACTCGTACGTATTTTTAGCTGCCAATTAAAAGACATGAGACTACCAAAAAACCAACCGGTCAAATAATGAGTATGCACGAATATGAATATAAATCCTAGAAATCTCTGACTCAAAAGTTTATAATACAACATGTTCAGAATTTAACACATTTGACTTGTAATTGCAATCGCATTGATACACTAGACTTATATAGATGAGATATTCAAAATTATAATATTTGTACATGCATATACTCTTTTACTTTTGAAAAATACTTGGTTTTTTTATCAGAGAAAGGATTTGGATGGCGAAATTTTTAACAAGACACGTATAAAGCCAGCTTACCTCAAGCCTCTTACGAGTCTAACAACGATAGACCCGGTAGCTCGAACCGGTAAACAATTTGCATGACATGGATAATACGTACTAAAATACTAGTTCAAACAAGTTTTTCAACAATTATATGACCAGGTCTGAGATCTTGTTGAGCGGTCTATCGATGTAGTTAAGCTTGAAAGCTAGTTACAATTGAAACACTATCTTTGCTTGATCCTCAAGGAAAGTATTTCAAAAGGCGGGTTATAGCACGCGAACATACTCCATATCGCAAGACGCTTGATCTGATTTTAGGTGAATAAGACCGATGAGAGTGAAACTGATGGTGAATTGGCTAATATACTGAAAGCTCTCAACGAGATTCACATGCAGTACTTCTCCGAAGAAATGTTCGAAGTTGGCAACAGCAATACTAGGCTGATAGTTCCGGATGTTGTATCTACCGTGCTCGGTCGTAGTTAGATTATTTTACATATCATCGTCTATATTTTTAGATTGAAGTTTACAATGTATATTATGATCATGCTAATAATAAGGTTTTCAGTAAATACTTTGTCACGGGTCTTTCTAATTCCAAGCTACATGTTTTTCTAATAATAGTAAAAGTAGAACTGCAAAATAAGCAAAAAGCTGAGGTTTCAATTATATGTCTTAATTCCACTACAAGTATTGAAATGCCTAAACTATTGTAAGTCTAGGTTTGCAATTTGGAAATATAAGTCCACTAACTTAATTGGTCTAAATAACATATATAGTACGAAAGAATTTATATTTCTAAACTACATAGCCAAATAATTTTTAAACTATAGAGGTTAAAAGCTCAACTTTAGCTCCACCAACCCCTTCGACGGACCTCATTAGAGAGTCTATTCAAACTACAAATTAATAGTATGTTATATAGCTAACTAGTAATTAGTTGAAATTTTGCGTGATATCATAATCCTTACTTGATCTATCGCTCAAAGTCAACATTATTCGGCTATATTAAAAAAGTTAGGCATATAATAAATGATTTTAAAAATATATGTCGTATTTAGAATTTATGATAAAAATTTAAAAATTAATATTATCATAGTGTTTTTTTGTCTATTAGTG
This sequence comes from Limnanthes douglasii subsp. nivea, assembly GCA_036936605.1. Classification (NCBI taxonomy): domain Eukaryota; kingdom Viridiplantae; phylum Streptophyta; class Magnoliopsida; order Brassicales; family Limnanthaceae; genus Limnanthes; species Limnanthes douglasii. Next base: position 302,745,643 of record JAUPFV010000002.1, on the reverse strand, counting down.
TTGTTGGCACAAACATAGCCAGGACAATGGGTTCGTACTGTTGGATCTCATATACACTCATCTAGTTCCGCCTTCGGTTGGTGGTGATATTTTTTTATTTTATTTAATATTTTCGTGTCTTATGACCTCTCCACAAATATTTTATCTGTTAGTCAATGGGTCGATAATAAACATCATGTCCATTTCTCTTATTTTGGTTACGTTATGCATAAGTTTAAGAGAAGATTATCACGAAAAGATATAAAAAAAGACGACAACTTCTTCTTTATAATTCTATTCCATTATTTTTCTTAGACTTTTTTACTTTCATTTGCATTTATTGTTGTTAGTTTTGACAATAAGATATGTTTTCATCCTATTAAGTATGTTGTTTGTCATTGACATATCACATTAGGACAACTCCAAACCTCGGTATGCATTGTTTATAGAAGTCAAAAAATAACACATACATTTGAGATTAAGGATAGCTTAGTTAGGTTTGTCAACCAAATGCAATGAAATATCCTTCTATCAGGGCATGAACACCACCGATGTTATATCTGAGGTTTAGGGAGTAGTGGCTAAGTGTATCTTATGACCTATCCACGAATATTTTATCTGTTAATCAATTGGTCGATAATAAACATCATGTTCATTTCTCTTCCTTTGGTTACGTTATGCATCAAGTTCAAGAGAAGATGATCGCGAAAAGAACAAAAAAATGACGATACTTTCGTCTTTATAATTCTCTTCCACTATTATTCTTAGGATTTTTTACTTTCATTTGCATATATTGTTGTTGGTTTTAACAATAATATATTTTTCCATCCTACTAAGTATGTCGTTTGTCATTGACAGATCATATTAGGACAACTCCAGACCTCGGTATACATTGTTTATAGAAGTCAAAACAAAACACATACATTTGAGATTAAGGATGGCTCACTTAGGTTTGTCAACCAAATGTAATAAAATATCCTTCTATCGGGACATGAACACCACCGATGTTATATCTGAGGTTTAGGGAGTAGTGGCTAAGTGTATATTAACTAAAAAACTTAGCTAAAACTTCAAAATAGAGTTGAAATGATAACGATCATATGGTCTCGTTTTATGAACCACAACATCGTACAATGGTCAATAAAATGATTCATAACGTTTGTTTCCTAATTCTTCCTTACAAATTACCTGGCATCACCACAACTTTTAACTTGGTTCACCATCAATTCATTTTGGTTTTAGTTTGCTTTATATTTAGTTTGCTTGGCCCTAAATCGGCTCCACATAGCCGCAACTTTACCTCAGCTTCGTTCGATCTCAGTTTATCTTAGTTTAGTTTGGATTAGGGTGGCCTCAACTTGTCTCGATCTCAACCCGATCGAATCATATAACTATTTTGGCTTCAGTTAGGCTCTTCTTGCATCAGTTTCTGATCCAAGTTTATGCGAATCACTAAGTTTGATATTTTTTTACCATTTTTATTTGTTTCCATTCATACAGATTAAAATCCATTTAAAAATAAAATTATCCTATAACCCCAATCCAGCTTCTGCAGAAACAATCAATATATTTATATACAACAAGTATGTATTCAGGGTGATTTTATATATAATTCCAAACACCAAAGAGATCCATGTATTAAATGTAGTTTCAATCGGTATGTATTCAGTTTATCTTAGTTCAGATTGTAAATGTAGTTTCAAACATCATAGATAGGCTTTGAACAGTACATCGTCCCTCGATTATCGCGTTTGGTGGAGATAGTCCTTTGAATTTTAAATGTTCGTTGACAGTCCTTGGACTATCGCGTTTGGATAAAGTTAGTCCAGAAGATTCTCTGATCCATGAGACGCTGTCACCTGTCACCATAGTCCCCAGATTTTTGTATCACCACTAGTCCCTTGAGTTTACCTCTCTTACGTTTTGGGTTTGACCTAAACTCAAGGGACTAGCGGTGGTACAAAAATCGAGGGACTATGACGAAAAGTGGTAGTCCTTCATGGATCAGAGGATCTTTTGGACTAACTTTATCCAAACGCGATAGTCCAGGGACTGTCAACGGACATTTGAAAATCAAGGGACTATCTGCCACCAAACGTGATAGTCGAGGGACGATGTACTGTTCAAACCCATCATAGATACAATAAAAGGTTAACTTGGTTTAGATAGTTAATATACATCATAAAGAGGCACAACAACGATAAACCTCTGAAGTAGTTCGGATTAGGAAAAAATATATGGTTCACACGAATAATATGTTTGTTTGAACCCTCTAAGTTTTCATGACTAGTTCATTCCACATTGGACTTCAAATAGTTCAACAAATTATAAACTTTGCATGGCTAGTCATAATGCGGTCATCACTTAGTTCAGATACTTTCCGTTTCTGGCTTGGCTATGACACGGTTAATTGTTCATTTTCTTAAATGTATGATCTTTCATCTTAGTTTTTAGAGGGGATACTTTCACACGCCCATAGTTAAAGAGAATTTACTTTCAAAGAAAAATTAAATCTAACCAACGCCATTATTAACTACCAAAAAATAAAACAAAAATAGAGAAAATACTACTCATGTCTATACTTTTTTACTTTTGGAAAATACTTGTTTTTTATCAAAGGAAGGGTTTGGCTGGCAAAAGTTTTACAAAAGGTCGGATGAGACTACCGACCAAAATACACGTAATTCCGTAAGTGGAATACAGTTGATATTTAACCACGAGATTACAAGTAATTTCACAATTAGAACTCAATTGTTTTTTCCAAACGTATTAGGCAACCAAATTAAATGTAATTTCGCAATTAAAACAATTAAAAAACTATTTTGTTATAGATCTAGTTTTGTTGGTATTAGAAAAACAAAAGAAATATTTTTATTTTATTTTTTTAATAGCGATTTAAAAGATAAGATATTTAAAAAAGTAAAACCAAAAAAATAGTTAAAAAATATTTTGGGATTACTTGTACGTATATTTGTACTTCACCCAACATTAACATTCCGATAATTATTAATAAATATTTATATGATTTGAACTGATACCGATAAAATAGTATTTTTATATTTAGTATTTGTTAAATTCTAATAACTTTTGAGTATATAGTATACCGTTAGATATTTAAATTTGAAAGCATGCATATAAATCGGGATTCTCTATATATCAAAACAGAAACCACAACCTTTCTTCTTATCTTTCTTGTTATTAATCTTCGTTCCGAAACCGAAACCCAGACCCAGATCTGCTGTTTTCCTTAATCTTCCTTATCTTTCCTTCCCAAACCCCGAACCCAGATAGGTTCTCGGTGATCAAATACAAGAACCAACACAACACCACTACTACTACTACTGATATATATATTCATATTCTGTTCTTTTTTATTTCTTAAACTAAATAATAAACCATGCCTTCTGTTATTCTTCCCGGAGAGATTTCAGGATCGAATCACAAACGCAAGAAACCGGACCAAAACAACCAGAGTCAGTATCAGCAGTCGGTGGGTCTTGATGAAGATGATTGCGTGCTTAGCAAGCAACCTATGGGTCCTCCAGTTTCAATCAGGGATATCTCTGGATCAGATTACAAAGGCGAAAAACTTGACACATACATGATGATTCAATGTCCGCATTCTCAGGTTCTCGACCACAAATGCGTGCAGTGCGGGCAAGTGATGGGCATTGATTATGGCACGTCTTTTGGTTATATTCAAGAGGGGCTAAAGCTTGGCAATGGATTTGTGGAATCCCTTCGACAGCAACATACCATGGACTTGGTCCTCAGAGAAAAGCTGCATTTGGTTCTAGATCTGGATCAGACTCTTATTCATACTGTTCGAGAGAAGGATTTGAAGCCCGAGGAATATTATCTTCTCAAGGAAACAAAAGATTTACACAGATGTGTGTTTCCTGGTGATCAAGTGTTCATGGTGAAACTACGGCCATTTGTTTTAGATTTTCTTGAGAAGGCAAGCTCTATGTATGAAATGTCGGTCTACACCAAAAGCTCTATTACCTATGCGACTGCAATCCTATCTTTGCTTGATCCTCAAGGAAAGTATTTCAAAAGGCGGGTTATAGCACGCGAACATACTCCATATCGCAAGACGCTTGATCTGATTTTGACAGAACCAGAGGCAATTGTTGTGGTTGATGATGATGAAGATATGTGGCCGGATTGCAGACCCAATTTGATAAAGGCTGTGAGATATAGGTACTTCAAGGGAAAAAAGAAGAGCAACAACAACGGTTGTAGGTCTTGTCATTCTCTGAATAAGACCGATGAGAGCGAAACTGATGGTGAATTGGCTAATATACTCAAAGCTCTCAACGAGATTCACATGCAGTACTTCTCCCAAGAAATGTTCGAAGCTGGCAACAGCAATACTAGGCTGATAGTTCCCGATGTTCTATCTACCGTGCTCGGTCGTATTTAGATTATTTTACATATCATCGTCTATATTTTTACACTGAACTTTCCAATGTATATCATGATCATGCTTTTGTGTTCTGAATTCACAAGCAATATAAATAATAAGGTTTTCAGTAACTACATTGTCACAGGTCATTCTAATTCCAAGCTACATGTTTTTCTAATAATAGTAAAAGTAGAACTGCAAAATAAGCAAAAAGCTGAGGTTTCAATTCTATGTCTTAATTCCACTACAAGTATTGAAATGCCTAAACTACTGTAAGTCTAGGTTTGCAATTTGGAAATATAAGTCCACTAACTTAATTGGTCTAAATAACATATATATATATATAGTTAGTACGAAAGAATTTATATTCCTAAACTACATAGCCAAATAATTTTTAAATTATAGGGGTTAAAAGCTCAACTTTGACTCCACCAACCCCTTCGACGGACCTCATTAGAGAATCTATTCAAACTACAAAATAATAGTATGCTATATAACTAAATTAGTCGACATTTTGCGTGATATCATAATCCTTACTTGATCTATCGCTCAAACTCAACATTATTCGGCTATATTAAAAAATTAGGCATATAATAAATGATTTTTAAAATCTATGTCGTATTTAGAATTTATGATAAAAATTTAAAAATTAATATTATCCTAGTGTTTTTTTTTGTTTATTAGTGTTGTTGGCACAAACATAACCAGGACACTGGGTTCCAACTATTGGATCTCATATACACCCATCCAGTTCCGCCTTCGGTTTGTGGTGATATATTTTTATTTTATTTAATATTTTCGTGTCTTATGACCTCTCCACAAATATTTTATCTGTTAGTCAATGGGTCGATAATAAACATCATGTTCATTTCTCTTATTTTGGTTACGTTATGCATAAGTTTAAGAGAAGATGATCACGAAAAGACAAAAAAAGACGACAACTTCTTCTTTATAATTCTATTCCATTATTTTTCTTAGGCTTTTTTTACTTTCATTTGCATTTATTGTTGTTAGTTTTGACAATAAAATGTTTTTTCCATCCTATTAAGTATGTCGCTTGTCATTGACATATCACATTAGGACAACTCCAAACCTCGGTATGCATTGTTTATAGAAGTCAAAACATAACACATACATTTGAGATTAAAGATAGCTTAGTTAGGTTTGTCAACCAAATGCAATGAAATATCCTTCTATCAGGGCATGAACACCACCGATGTTATATCTGAGGTTTAGGGAGTAGTGGCTAAGTGTATCTTATGACCTATCCACGAATATTTTATCTGTTAGTCAATTGGTCGATAATAAACATCATGTTCATTTCTCTTACTTTGGTTACATTATGCATCAAGTTTAAGAGAAGATGATCGTGAAAAGAACAAAAAATGACGATAATTTCGTCTTTATAATTCTCTTCCACTATTATTCTTAAGATTTTTTACTTTCATTTGCATATATTGTTGTTGGTTTTAATAATAAGATGTTTTTTCATCCTACTAAGTATGTCGTTTGTCATTGACAGATCACATTAGGACAAGTCCAAACCTCGGTATACATTGTTTATAGAAGTCAAAACAAAACACATACATTTGAGATTAAGGATGGCTCACTTAGGTTTGTCAACCAAATGCAATAAAATATCCTTCTATCGGGACATGAACACCACCGATGTTATATCTGAGGTTTAGGGAGTAGTGGCTAAGTGTATATTAACTAAAAAAAACTTAGCTAAAACTTCAAAAATAGAGTTGAAATGATAACAATCATATGGTCTCGTTTTATGAACCACAACATCGTACAATGGTCAATAAAATGATTCATAACGTTTGTTTCTTAATTCTTCCTTACAAATTACCTGGCATCACCAAAACTTTCAACTTGGTTCACTATCAATTCAGTTTGGTTTTAGTTGTGTTCAAATTTAGTTTGCTTGGCCTTAAATCGGCTCCACATAGCCGCAATTTACCTCAGCTTCGTTCGATCTCAGTTTATCTTAGTTTAGTTTGGATTAGGGTGGCCTCAACTTGTCTCGATCTCAACCCGATCGAATCATATAACTATTTTGGCTTCAGTTAGGCTCTTCTTGTGTCAGTTTCTGATCCAAGCTTATGAGAATCACTAAGTTTGATAATTTTTTACCATTTTTATTTGTTTCCATTCATACAGATTGAAATCCATTTAAAAATAAAATTATCCTATAACCCCAATCCACCTTCTGCAGAAACAATCAATATATTTATATACAACAAATATGTATTCAGGGTGATTTTATATATAATTCCAAACACAAAAAAGATCTATGTATTAAATGTAGTTTCAACCGGTATGTATTCAGTTTATCTTAGTTCAGATTCTAAATGTAGTTTCAAACATCATAGATAGGCTTTGAACATTACATCGTCCCTCGACTATCGCGTTTGGTGGAGATAGTTCTTTGAATTTCAAATGTCCGTTAACAGTCCTTGGACTATCGCGTTTGGATAAAGTTAGTCCAGAAGATTCTCTGATCCATGAGACACTGCCACCTGTCACCATAGTCCCCAGATTTTTGTATCACCACTAGTCCCTTGAGTTTACCTCTCTTACGTTTTGGGTTTGACCTAAACTCAAGGGACTAGCGGTGGTACAAAAATCAAGGGACTATGACGACAAGTGGTAGTCCTTCATGGATCAAAGGATCTTTTGGACTAACTTTATCCAAACGCGATAGTCGAGGGAAAGTCAACGGACTTTTGAAAATCAAGGGACTATCTGCCACCAAACGTGATAGTCAAGGGACGATGTACTGTACAAAACCATCATAGATACAATAAAAGGTTAACTTGGTTTAGATAGTTAATATACATCATAAAGAGGCACAACAACGATAAACCTCTGAAGTAGTTCGGATTAGAAAAAAATATATAGTTCACACGAAACATATGTTTGTTTGAATCCTCTAAGTTTTCATGATTAGTTCATTCCACATTGGACTTCAAATAGTTCAACAATTATAAACTTTGCATGGCTAGTCATAATGCGGTCATCACTTAGTTCAGATACTTTCCGTTTCTGGCTTGGCGATGACACGGTTAATTGTTTATTTTCTTAAATGTGATCTTTTATCTTAGTTTTTAGAGGGGATACTTTCACACGCCCATAGGTAAGGAGAATTTACTTTCAAAGAAAAATTAAATCTAACCAACGCCATTATCAACTACCAAATATAAAACAAAAATAGAGAAAATACTACTCATGTCTATACTTTTTTACTTTTGGAAAATACTTGTTTTTTATCAAAGGAAGGGTTTGGCTGGCAAAGATTTTAACATGATATGTATAAATCGAGAAAACCTCAAGCCTCTTACGAGTGCAACAACGATAGACTCGACAGGTTGAGTCGGAAAATAATTAGCATGACATGGATAATTCCTACTAAAAGACTAGTTCAGACAAGTTTTAAAACAATTATACGAACAATCTGAGATCTTCTTGAGTGGTTAAGAATTGTAGTTGAGCTTGAAAACTAGTTACATTTGAAACCCGAGTTCAAAGTTGTAAGAAAATACATATCAAAGAGTGAAAGTGAAAAAATACTCCACTTCCAAGTGGAAAGAAAACATAAAACTTCTAGAAATATTCCAAAATTCTTGATCAAAGCTTTATACCAAAAGAAAAAAATACTTTGGTAAATTAGATCGAAACAACGAACTAGAAGATGCTACTGATACGACATGTGAAATAGGCCTAAATCATCTACCAAAATAGAAATCTTAATGGGTTGCGAAGATCAATAACCGATGAATATGGGCTCAATAGCAAACCACATTATAAAACAAAATAAGCCTACATAAAGGGATCTTGGTTTACTAGACCTTAGCCTTTATGAGCAACATGGTTATAGACAAATGAACCTTGGTTTATTAGTTTCAAACACTTAACATATTAATTAGCTGGGTAATATAAAAAACGGATCCAAGTCTGATGGTTGATCACTTAGTTTTATCATCAGATTATGCAATAAATCTAAGATAACTTGGTTTGTTGGCTGGGAACTTCACCTTCTGATAGGCTTAGCTAAGCCAATGAAAAGACATTATTTGAAGAAGGAAGACTAAAGTTATTGGAAAGCTTAGATGAACCAACGAATGGAGATTACATAAGTTTTCACCAAGTTTAACTCAACCTATGAAGCTATCTTAGTTTAAAGAAATATGACTCAATTTATTGGAAACATTAACTAATTCTATAAAACAACCTCAATTTTGGAATAGGCCCTACATCCTTATAAATTTTAATCAATCCCATCTAAAGACTTATATTCAAGATGGAAAAAACAAATAATTTGTAAGCTTAGCCATGATAAGGAAGAATAAAAGACAAGGAGAAAAGTGTGAAAAAGAAACATGATAGGAGAAAAATTGTAAAGAAGAAGTACGATAGGAGGAAAATGCAAAGAAGAAGTTATGTGAGGGGAAAATTGTATAAGCTACCTTAGAAATAGCTAAAATAGAAAAGAAAATAAGATCCAGGGACTAAAAATGTAATAAATGGGAGTTAAAGCGTGTGGGGTCCGCAATTATACTATAAAAGGACCACACACGCTTCATAGATCCCGTGATGAATAATATAATACTTTCTCTCTCTACTTAAGCAATACTCTTACTTTCTCTCTCTAAAAACAGCTCCCACAAAAAGTGAAATTAATCATATTGACACTAAGAGATTCTCAAGTCGCATAATTACCCCCAGACGTACTTAAAACTCTTCAGTGGCACCGTCTGTGGGAAGCGAAGATCGCTCTGACGGCAATCGCTTCCTATAAGTAATTCATAATCCGAAGAGAACTATGGAAGAACAAGGGGATGATTTCGTCGACAACTGCGAGGAGAACCTAGTGGGCGATGACTACCGGAACGACCTGGAGTATGAGGGACAAGGGGGCCAGTGAGTTGGAGACGTTATCGATGACTCAGACCTGTTGGCTCGGAGGAATGAACTGCTGCTAGAGATCGAAAGATTGAAGGCAGAAAAGGATTCCGTACAAGTAAATCTTCGTTCCGAAATAAGGAGGGAGCCAGCTAGTGAAAAAGAAGAGCGCGAAGCTGAATTTCGTCCCAGAAATAGAGACAATAGATACCGGGGGCACGAACGACAGTCTTCGAGGTAGAAGTGCTGTTTATTGTCGTCGATGCGCCAACTTCATATAACGCTATTATGGGTCGCTCTTGGTTGTCCCGGATGCATGGTGTCATTTCGACGGCGCATCAGTGTCTAAAGTATGTGGTAGGGAATAATGTTGGGATAATCAGAAGCAGCCAAAAAATGGACCGTGAATGTTACCAGATAGCTTTGTCCTCGAGGGGAATTCGGGGAGAAGCGTCGGATAAAGCATATCAATTAAAGGGGTCTAACTCTGAAATCATCCCATCTGATGATCCGAGGGAGACCCCCGGATTTCTGGTTCCAGAAGAAGATTCCGAGGCACATGAATTTGAGGGTGGCAAATCCTTGAGGATCGGAGTAAAACTTCCTTTGGAATTCAGAGAAAGGTTAATCTTGTTTTTATCTCACAACCTTAATATGTTTGCAGTAAATATTTACGAGGAAAGTAATATGATGAGGAGCATGCAGTAAATATTTACGAGGAAAGTAATGTGATTACGGATGATTGGAGGTCGGCCATTATTGAGTTCTTAGAAAACGATACTTTACGCGTCGAAAAGTACGAGGCTAGGAAAATGAGGTTCAAGTCTCATGGGTATATCCTGCTGGGAGGCGTGGTGTATAAGAAATCTCTGAGTCGACCATTATTAAGGTGTCTGAAAAAAGCTGAGTCGCAAATCATCTTGTCTGAATTACACGATGGGGAAGGTTCCGCCCATTGCGGGTATAAGGCATTAATTCGACGGGTGTTTTTGGCTGGTTATTATTGGCCTACTATTGCTGCAGATGTAAGAGATTTAGTAAAACGATGTGACACGTGTCAACGGTATGCTAATGTGATCCATAAGCCCGGGGTATTATTATAGAGTATTTCGGAAGCAGTCTTGTTCGATAGGTGGGGTATTGATCTCGTCGGGCCGTTACCAATGGCATTCGGGGGCAGACAAACCATCATTGTAGTAGTGGATTATTTCTTTAAGTGGGTAGAAGCGGAACCAGTAGCAGGGACAAAAGCCAAAGATGTGATCAAGTTTGTTGTGTCCAATATTTGTTGTCGTTTTGGCGTGCCATTGCAGATTACGACGGATATCGGACCTCAGTTTAATAACAAGGAGTTCAAGAGTTTTTGAGACTCTAGGGGCATACGACAATGTTTTTCTGCACCATTTCACCCTCAAGCTAATGGGTAAGTGGAAGTGACTAATCGCACGATTCTCGATGGGTTGAAAAAGAACTTGGAAGGAAAGGGAGGAAAATGGCCCGACTATTTGCAGGAAGTACTGTGGGCTTACATGACGACTCCACGAACAACCACTGTTGTATCTCCATTTGCCTTAGTCTATGGAATGGACGTCGTTGTCTCCCCAGAGATTGTTTTCCCTTCACATCTTGTAGAAACATATGCAGCAGACACGAATGACCAAAGCAGAGCACTGGCTCTAGACTTGGTTGAAGAAAAAAGGCAGCAAGCACAGTTGACATCCCTCCATTATCAGACTCTTAGGAGAAGTCGGTATGCGTCTAAAGTCAAGCACAGAGGGTTTAAGGTTGGAGATAAAGTCCTACTTACAGTTTTCTTGCACACAAAAGACAAGGCCCTAGGTAAGTTGGGACCAAATTGGGAAGGCCCCTATGAGGTCACTGAGAAATTAAGACCGGGCACGTATCGGCTAAAAGACAAGGAAGGGTGAGATCTTCGTCTCCCGTGGAACATTGAACACTTGAAATTGTATCCCATTTGTTATTTGCCTTAACTATTATTTGGGTCACAGCAAGCTGTGCCTCGAATTGTTGTCTCTTTGAATTACTATTTGGGTCACATTAATGTGTGCCTCGAATTTTATTTTCGTTAACTATTATTTGGGTCACATTAATATGTTCCTCGAATTTTATTTTCCTTAACTATTATTTGGGTCACATTAATGTGTGCCTCGAATTTTATTTGCCTTAACTATTATTTGGATCACAGCAAGCTGTGCCTCGAATTGTTTTCTCTTCGAATTATTATTTGGGTCACATTAACGTGTGCCTCGAATTTTATTTTCCTTGGCTATTATTTGGTCACATTAATGTGTGCCTCGAATTTTATTTGCTTTAACTATTATTTGGGTCACAGCAAGTTGTGCCTTGAATTGTTATATCTTCGAATTATTATTTAGGTCACATTAATGTGTGCCTCAAATTCTCTTTACTTAGACTATTGTTTGGGATACAATACGCAATACAAAACTTATTTTTGTTTCGAAGGTCTTATCTCTTCGAACTATAGTTTAGGTCACAATATTTCATGCCCTGTTTTGACTTCGAATTAATGATAAATTATATGAAAACAGGGAACATACGAATAATATGATAACACAAATACACGCATTAGTTAGAAAGTTAGCATACTATAGCATGCCTTGGTCAGCCAACTGACAAAAAAAACCTCATAAGGCCATAAACAAAAAAAACTTTTGTCACAATACCCTACAATTTCTCTTAGTCTGAGTTCTTCGAGGAGGCATTCCCCTCTGCTTCTGATTCTTCGCTATCACTCACCACTATGTTGGGAGGACGAAGTTCCGGGGGGACAAACTTCCAAAAACTCCCTAAATCATATTCAGGATGTTCAGCATAGATTTAGGTGATTAAACCCGCTCGAGTTATGGCATCCCGGGCAGTCAAGTTGCTAGTACACGTAGCTGCATAAGCATTTACGGCCTTCTCTTTTTCTTCTTCGACTTGCCTGGGGAAGTTTTCCACCCGCTTTAATAACTGATCTTGATCTTACTTTACCTTTTTAAAGCTGGCAGTGCAGTCTTCGAATCCATCACAGGCTAGACGATGTCCTTTCTTGTACTCAGCTATCAATTTCTCTTAGGCATCAGTCTTTTTCTTATACAGATCCCTCTCTTCCTGACAGCACCTCTCCAGCATTATCACATAATTTTCGGAGGTAGATAAGCGCTCATACAAAGCATCTGCTTGGCTCTATATGACTGCATGTTGTTTTTTGGCTTCCTCGAGCTGAGAAGCAGCCAACAATGACTTAAACTTGTAATGATTTTTCCGTTTCTCAAGGTGCTGCATCTTTTTCCCCGCTATTTACTGAGGTGTGCAGCAATCGTAGAAGATTAAGGGAGAATTCATCGTCCAAAGGAACTTTGAAGGAGCTTATCGAAGACCCTAACGCTGTAGAGTCAAAATCAGAGAAACCACCACCAAGAGTGTCTGGATCGATAGTCTGAGGAGGGTTGCTCCGAGGGATAGGCAGAAGGGCTAGCTTTGGACTACTTTCGAATGGGGTCGGGCTTCATGCTTCAGTCAGAGGCGAGCTTGGTGTTTGATGTGAACTTCTTTTGGGTGACTCATCACCTCCTCCCCCTGGTTCACTTGATACTTCTTGAACCTCTTCGGCTGGAATAGTCTCTTTCTTGTCATCCGGTGTTTCACCATCTTCGGATAATTCTTGGATGGGTTCTAGGACAGCTTTACCCTTTTTGTCTTTGGCCTTGGCAATCTTTTTTGATGGAACGATGGAAGTAATGGGTGGATAATTAGAAGTAGATGATACAACATTGGTCGAGGGGGGCAGCTCCTGAATGTTAGCTGTTCCCTCACAACCTAACTGTTGCTCTTTAGTTGAAACCTCCTCATCAGGAGGATCTACGAGATGGCTCATCGAACGAGAGCATTTAGGAAGATAAATCACTATATCTTTTTGGCTCACACGCTCCATAACTTCTCATTCAGATGGAGGAGCCATTAATCCTCTCATGCTAGTTCGGTCGAGGGGGTTGAGCCTCCACAATCGACTCCTGGCTAGGTTATTATCCGTGAAGCAGAGTCAAAATCGGTTCTCCCAGTGTTCTTTGGCCCACAGGTGAAGTTTGGTGAAAACGTTAGTGGCTCCCTCAACATAGTCAGAATAGGGCTTCGATACCCCGGTCATAGCTGCAAAAAGTAGGTCGCTAACATTAGGATATAGTCACATAACAAAATTCAATGCAGAATCAGTAGCTTCGAAGGCCAGAAACTTACATTTGTTGGGCCACATCAGAGACAGCTTGTGAGGATTTAAGGGAATGGCCTCTGACCCGGTCTCCTAGTAGCCGGAGAAGAACACGAATTGCTGCCTCCATTTCTTGTCACCCTCCAACAGATCTCTCAAGAATTTTTGTCCCCGGTTGAAAGTCAACGAATAAAAAGGAAAGAAAGGGTTCTTGGCCAGACCAGCAAGGCCGATGAGTTGCTCTAACGAAACTTCGTGACCTTAGAGCCTAGAGGCCATAATATAGGCCATCAGAGTAAACCACATATTGGGGCCAACCTGTGAAGGACAAAGATTTATCTTTGCCAAATATTCGATGAAGAAGGGGTCTAAGGGATACCTTAGCCCCTAGTTCATGATCTCAGTATACACTACTAGCTCTTTGTCCCTGACTGACAGAGGCGTCTCACCTTCCAAGGGGAACCTGATTTTAATATAGGAAGGAATGCACCATCGGGTCCTCAGCATAGCCTCTTCGTCTTGTGAAAAATACTTGTATTTAATATTGTACAGAACTACCATGCGTTTATTTTCGATGCCCCGAATATTGCGACCAGCAATGCTATCCAGCTCTAAGGGTAATATGATATCCCCTTTGGATTTTGGGGCAATCCGACGAGCTTACTCCTCGGAAATGGTTCGAGAAGAGGAGGTCGTGTTGCTCGAGGACCCTAAAGAGGGGATTACGGGCACTTTCGGTTCGAGGGACACTGATGCAGGTGTTTTTCCTTTGGCGTCTAGGCTCTCGTTTCGTTTGTTTTGCATGTCCTCTTCGGTAATGAGCGTCTTCGAAGGAGAAAACTGGGTCTCATGAATGGTCATAGAAGGAGTCGAGGGCAAACTTAACTCATCCAAATCCCTTTTTCGCCGAGGACTGATAGATGTCCGACGAGGGCTGGTAGACGTCCGAGGAGGGCTGATGCATATCCGAGGAGGGCTGGTAGACGTCCGAGGAGGGCTGATGCATATCCAAGGAGGGCTGGTAGATATTCGGGGGAGACCCTCGACTGCTGTCATGGAAGCGGGCTCTCGGATGACCAGTGACGTCTCTTTGGCATACTTTCGCTCCTGCGAACTCTTCCTGTCTTTATGAGATCTCTTTCTCTTCCCGGATGAGTGTTTATGCTGTCTTTCTTTACCCATGCTTCCGAGGGGATTAGACTCACTGTGTAGACTTTGTCGTGCGACTTCGAGGGGAATAATGGCAGTCGAATTTGCTGAGGGAGGCCAGGTACCAAAGAAAGTAGTAACAGATGGTTGAGGTTGGGGCCTCACGTCTTCTGCAGCAGCAACTCTCTCCTCGAACCTTTTGTTGATCAACAACCACTCATGAATCCGATGGGGTTTACTCGCCAGCTTTCTCTCTCTAGAAAAGTTTGAACAAAAGTTGGAGTAATGAGGAGAGAAGATCCATATTTATAGACGAAGGTGGGCCTCCAGATAGACCAGGCCCGGGGACTTTTTCTGGTGTTTGCATAGGGGCATTATGGGCTATATAGGTGCTAATTGGGCTTAAATCGCTGTTTCGTCCCTCGACTATCACGTTTTATGTCATTTAGTCCCTCGACAAAAAAATCACTGTTGAGGGTCCCTCGTCTATAAAAAATCTATAAATTCAGTCACCGCGCGTGGTTTTTGCTTTAATGCTGCCACACGTCACTATAGTTAAATGGTTTGCGTTCTACAGATAGTCCTTTGACTTTTAATTCCATTTTTACCCTTCGAATTTAATATTTTTTAAATATATATTTTTATTTCTATTTTTTAGTTTTTCTCAAAATAGAGTATAACAAAATTTGCTATACTCTGTTTTTTTTCCGACTACTTTAGTTGGGTTGGTCCATTCTTGTGGACATCGTGGGTTGGTCCCTTCTCAATCCCCGCTGCTGTTACCACCGCCGCCACCATCTCCGATCCGCCTTTTCTACAAAATCGTAGCAAGTGTCGTCGCTGCATTCTCTCGCCAGCGAAATACTACACAAAACATAAAAGGAAGTATAATACTACACAAAACAGTAGTTAAATTGAATCGAACCTTAGGCACGTACTTATGCTTCTGATCGGGGTTTCCATTCCTCACCTAAGAAACCATGAGAATTATCTTAGGTCTAAGGAAACTGTAAATACAATAAAAGTTCTTAAGTTTTTCAATTTACCAACTGATTAATGCATAGGTTAGAATGGGCACCATAGGCTAGACCTAACAGACCCTGAAGCACGACTAATCTCTTCCATTGCTATACAGTGATACAGGTAACGGAGACCAAGCCCTCCATATTCCTCTACAAGTTAACCAATTTATTTATGAATTATGATCCACTGAAAGACACCACAAGATATACAACCCTAAAACTAGGATCATCTCCCACTATCCTACCAATATAATAAAAATGATCTTACTCGGTACAGTTATTCCATGGAAACTAAAATCTCCCATAAGCTTCCATAAGTTGATATCCTGGAGAAACAAAAACCGGACTTATACTATGGAATGAGTAATAATTGAACTGATTCCGAACCGCGCAAACCTTTCGAAAATAGTTTGAATGGTCTATTTCTGATGCACGAGGAGCGATGCTTTCTTGTGCAAACTTGGAGACACTCTCTTTAAACTGCAGTTTTATTGTGAAGATAGATTATAGTATCTACACGTCCAACACTATAGATCAAGTAAACAAAACAAGGCATAATCATATGGATAAGCTCAACCCCAGCGAAAAAACGTAGATGGTGGTGAGAGAGTGCAGCGGCGGTGCTTGTTACGATTTGTAGAAAAGGCGGATTGGAGATGGTGGCGGCGGTAGCAACAGTAGCGGGATTGAGAAGGGACCAACCCACGATGTCCACAAGAAAGGACCAACCCAACTAAAGTAGTCGGAAAAAACAGAGTATAGCATATTTTCCTATACTCTGTTTTGAGAAAAACTAAAAAATAAAATAAAAATATATATTTAAAAAATATTAAATTTGAAGGGTAAAAATGGAATTGAAAGTAGAAAGACTATCTGTAGAACGCAAAGCATTTAACTATAGTGACACGTGGCAGCATTACAGCAAAAACCACGCGCGGGGACTGAATTTATAGATTTTTGATAGACGAGGGACCATCAACCGTGATTTTTTTGTCGAGGGACTAAATGACACAAAACGTGATAGTCGAGGGACGAAGCAGCGATTTAAGCCTGCTAATTGTACTGACACACATCACAGAGGAAGATGCAGAGTTTCTTTAGTCAGAACAGGTCTTGGGAATAGGAATCGTTTCTCAAAAGATGTGTTGACGAGCTTTGTTGATTGTCGACGTCATGACACATAGATTAATCCTGGCACCTCATTTAGCTTCGAATTTGATAAATTCGGGGCATTGATACAGCCAAATTCGAGGGGCTCATATGGCTAAAACGATGCAAGGATTAGGGGGGCCCAGTTATCAGGATTAACCCGAAGAAAGGGGATTTTCGAGGAAGACTCTTTGGCTTCGAAAGGTCGAGGCAAATTATTAGAATTCGAAGAAATGAAATTTTCGAGGAAGACTCTTTGGTTTCAAAAGTTTGAGGCAAATTCACAGTCCCAGTAAAAACGTTTTTACTAGGGCTGGGGGGCTACTGATAAGGAAGAATAAAAGACAAGGAGAAAAGTGTGAAAAAGAAACATGATTGGACAAAAATTGTAAAGAAGAAGTACGATAGGAGGAAAATGCAAAGAAGAAGTTATGTGAGGGGAAAATTGTATAAGGTACCTAAGAAATAGCTAAAATAGAAAAGAAAATAAGATCTAGGGACTAAAAATATAATAAATGGGAGTTAAAACGTGTGGTGTCCGCAATTGTACTATAAAAGGACCACACACGCTTTACAGATCCCGAGATGAATAATATAATACTTTCTCTCTCTACTTAAGCAAAACTCTTACTTTCTCTCTCTAAAAACAGCTCCCACGAAAAGTGAATTTAATCATATTGACACTAAGAGATTCTCATATCGCATAATTACCCACGGACGTACTTAAAACGCTTCAAGCCAAACCCAAAGCGGGACCTCGATTTGGAGGAAGAAGACGCATGTCCGTATCAAGGTTAACCAAACATATGAAGATAAACCCATTTTATAGAGGCACGACTTAATTCATTGAAAGATTTTGTTGAGCCCATAAAAAGAGTTCAGTTTGGAGGAGTATAACCTAAGTCTCCACCAAACTTAACTAAACCCATAAAGATACCTTAATTTGAAGAAGAATATCTCATATCTTTGATAAGTTTGCTGTGTCCATAAAGGGATATGATTTTGGATAAAGATGACCCAAGTTCCACCAAAATTAACAATGTTAATGAAGAGACCTCAACTTGAAGACATATGATTCGAGCTATTGGCAAGCCTAACCAAGCCTATTAATGGACCTTAGTTTGGATAAGATGACTCAAGTCCCCATCAAGGTTAACAAAATCCATGAAGATACATCAATTTGAATAAGGAAGATTGTAGTCATATGTAATACTAAATGAGCCTAAAAGGACATCTGTTTGGAAAAAAAATATCACTCTCTTTTACAAAACCTACCCAAGCCCATAAGGTAACCACAGTTTACAAAGCTTGGTCGAACATTTTTTAGGAACTCGTTTTTGGAGGATCCCAGTTTTAAATGTAGTCTTGTCTTGAAAGGGACTTGACTTTAAAGGTTGATAAACTGATGGTCATTCGTAGCCAAAATTGAAAAATTATGTGTGCAGGGTCGGGTAGGTTGATTTAGAAGCCTGACTACGCGAGTCATATGGAATGATATCAATGATAATCATCTAGAATGAGAAAGCAACAATGTCCACAATCCCTTTATCATGTACGGTCTCGACCACCAAAAAATTTCTTTATCTAATCATAAATTTCCAAAACTCGTATGTATTTTTAGCTGCCAATTAAGAGACATGAGACTACCAAAAAACCAACCGGTCAAATAATGAGTATGCACCAATATGAATATAAATCCTAGAAATATCTGAGTCAAAAGTTTATAATACATCATGTTCAGAATTTAACACATTTGACTTGTAATTGCATATAATATTTTTAGATGAGATATTCAAAATTATAATATTTTTACATGCATATACTCTTTTACTTTTGAAAAATACTTGGTTTTTTATGAGAGATAGGATTTGGATGGCGAAATTTTTAACAAGACACGTATAAAGCCAGCTTACCTCAAGCCTCTTACAAGTCTAACAACAATAGACTCGGTAGCTCGAACCGGTAAACAATTTGCATGACATGGATAATACGTACTAAAATACTAGTTCAAACAAGTTTTTAAACAATTATACGACCAGGTCTGAGATCTTGTTGAGAGGTCTATCGTTGTAGTTGAGCTTGAAAGCTAGTTACAATTGAAACCCGAGTTCAAAGTTGTAAGATAAGAATATAAATATATAATTTTTACTATAAATATCAAATAGTTAAACTGCAAAAATACTCTATGTCCACATGCAAGAAAACATAAAATTTCTAGAAATATATAAAAAAATTATCAAAGTTTTATACCAAAAGATAAAAAAATGGTAAATTAGATTAAAACAACGGACTAGAAGGCATTACTAACACAACATGTGAAATATGCCTATATCATCTAACAAAATAGAAATCTTAATGGTCTCGATGCTTTTCTTCGATGGTTTCTTCTTTTTATCAGCTCCAGCGCCATCTTCTTTTGGAAACTTCTTTCTGGCATTTGGTTTCTTCTCAGCTGCTACGGCGGCCAATGGATATTTCTCGGCGACCTTATTCTGAGTCGGCTTCTTTTCTGCTTGGGTTGCTATTGTTGATTTTGATTAGGAAATGAGTTCTCTAGAGAGATAGAGAGATTAATTGGAGAAGATAAATAATTTTATGATTTTGATTGGTGAGATGCGAGCTGCAACTTGAATTTGATAAAAAAGAAAAGAAAAGGGAAAAGAGAAAAAAGAGAGAATAGAGAAAAGAAGAGAGATAGTCGGCTGAAAAGGTTTATATATTAAGGGTATTTTAGTAAAATTTGGGATCTCATTATAGCTGAAGGTCTCATTATAACACGGTCTCATTATAACAAAAACGGGTCTCGATTTAGCGTTATAAATAATGAATTTATGTAATACATTTGACTTCTAATTGCAATCGCTTTGATACACTATACTTATACAGATGAGATATTCCAATTTATAATATTCTTAGTTAATCGACCAACTGATGCACAGATTGACATAGTTAAAACAAATTTGGAACAATTACATATATTGTACTTCACACCTGTAAAATATATGACTCGTCATGCTGAGCAACGTGTAATCGACCAACTGATGCACAGATTGACACAGGATATGACTTTAGCTAATATTGTGTGTGTTATTGCAGTTCGTGTTTAATGATGTTTTCTGAATGTTTGATGTTTTGTGAGTTACTGTATTTGCTTGTTTGTAGTTCATATACATCCTAAACAAGCACAACAACGATAAACTCTAAAGTAGTTCAGATAGATAAAATACATGGTTCATACGAGAGTTATGTTTGTTTGAACCCTCTGAGTTTTCACGAGTAGTCCATACGACATTAGATTTTTAATAGTTCAACAAATTATAAACTTTTCATGGATAGTCATAATGCGTGCATCATATAGTTCATATATTTTGCGTTTTGTCTTGACTGTGAGAGGGTTAATTACTCATTTTCTTAAAGGTATGATCTTTCATCTTAGTTTTTTGCATACTTCAAAATGAATAGAGGGGATACTTCCGTACATCCATAGGTAGGGAGAATTTACTTTCAAAGCAAGATTTTTAAATTCTTACATATAGAAACTACATTATGAATCTTACCAAGGAGATAACCAACTACTAGGAAAAAACAAAAAAGCAATACTACGCATGTATATACTCTTTTACTTTTAGAAAATAGTTATTTGTTATCGAAAGAAGGATTTGGATGGCGAATATTTTAACAAAATACGTATAAAGCCAGCATACCTCAAGCCTCTTACGAGCCCAACAACGATAGACTCGGTAGCTCGATTCGGAAAACAATTTGCATGACATGGATAATTTATACTAAAAGACAAGTTCAAACAAGTTTTGAAACAATTATACAACCAGGTCCAATATTTTGGTTAGTGGTTACTGTTGCAGTTGAGCTTAAAATCTAGTTACAATTGAAACCCGAGTTCAGAGTTGTAAGATAATAAAGTAAATATATAATTTTTACTATAAATAACAAATAGTTAAACCGCAAAAATACTCCACTTCCACGTGGCAAGAAAACATAAACTTTCTAGAAATATTCAGAAATGTTGATCGAAGCTTTATACCAAAAGATAAAAAAATACTCTGTAAAGTAGATAAAAAACCGATTAAAAAGCGTTACTAATAGGACATGTCAAATAGGCTAAATCATCTAACAAAATAGAAATCTTAATAGATTGTGAAGATCAACGACAAATGAATATGGGCTCAATAGGAAACCACATTAGGAAGAAAATTAGCCAACATAAAGGGGTTTTGGTTTACGAAGGCTTAACTTTATGAGCAACATGGTTTAGAGAACATTTATATTTGGTTTATTAACTTGCAACACTTGAACTCTTGATTAGGTGGGTAAAATGACAAAGAGGCCCAAGTCTAATGGTTGAGCACTTAATTTTATCATCAGCTTGGGCAATAAAGCTAAGATAACTTGGTTTGTTGGCTGGGAACTTGACCTTATGATAAGCTTAATTGAGCCAATGTGAAGACCTCCATTTCAAGAAGGAAGATTAAGTTATTGAAAATCCTAGATGAACCGATAATGGGAAAGCTTTAGCATTGGATGTTATTGTTTTTGTTTGGATTTTGTATTCGACCTTTTGTATTAGCCACACAAGCGTGTGGTGGTACAAAATAGGTTAGACGACTGTTTTTCAAAGTTGCAAGGATACAACACTGATACGCTAAATGTTTTATGTTGGTTTTGTGGTAGTTTTTTCACAGGGTTATATCGGCGGTATATAAGTGTTTTACAATTGGTATGGAAATTTTTTATTAGTGTTGTAGTTTTGTAACCATGGTATAACAATTCTATATCTCTAATACGTTGAATGTGTTATGGTGGTTTCATGGTGGTTTTTTCACAAGGTTATACCAGCGGTATAAAAATGTTATACTGCTGATACAGAAATTTGGTACCACGATTGTAGTATTGTACCAGCGGTATAAAAGTTGTATACTTTTAGTACACTTAACAAAATAACTTTCCTCCGTTAAAAATCTCTCATTATATGTTACTCCCACTAACTAAACTAAGATTGCGACCAACTAAAAAATTATCTTTAATTCCATAAATTATTTCTCTATAAAATTCTATTCGAACTTACCATATTTATATATATTTTAAAATAGCATAAATAACCAAACCAAACTTTTGATTTTTACTATATAAAATTGACTCTCAACGAAAATATTCACTTGCTGCAAGTTGTCAAGTTTGTGAAGAGAACAAGGTCGGATGAGACTACCGATGGATTTTGCAATGAGGTGAAATGCACAATGTACTAGATGTACATATACGTGTGTGAAGGATAAAATCCATGTCCAACTTCACGCAGTCGTGAAAAAGTCTCTATTAGGTACAATTATTTGAGATCAGAACCAATGGTTCGGGTGTTCGACCTCTTTTACAAACTTAGGCAATTAGCGTTCACCTTGTCCAATTTGAAAATTACTAATTTCATTACAAAATATATGATATGTTACGTGGGGGCGGAAATCGTTGAAAAAGATGATGCCAAAAAAAATTGTGAAACGATTGAGTTTTACGATGACAAAAGATAATGTGTGTTATTGTAGTTCATGTTTAATGTTGTTTTATGCTCGTTTGATGTTTTGTGAGTTATTTTATTTTCTTGCTTGTAAGTTTTATTTGGGATAAATATTTTTTTGTAAGTTATTCGCCTCTTGTATTTATGTCAAATGTATCTATCAAGTTCTAATATTTGGAATCAAATCTGATAATTCGGTTTCGTGACCTCCCACACGATGCTAGGAAAGAGGTGCATAAGATATTTGGTGTGCAAATACTTGATTTCGCTAAACAACATATATTTCACAAGATTGAGTTGGACCTCATTAGCAAAAAAATTTAACAAACGATATTAGTTTCTTCCGTCCTTGAAACAAATATGCAAGGATATAACTCTTCGTAACGTGTTGTGTTATTCGTTTGACTATTTCCGTTTAATGTCTTTTGTTGTGATATCTTTGAATTTCATGTTAAACTTTACGGAATTAAGTATGGTGTATTCAAATCGTTAGCATAGTAATAAAAAATTAGAATTGTAACATAGAGATAAATTCAAAGTGAGAAACGTATTGGCGATATAAAGCCCAAGTATCGACGGTAGGATCATGTTGGACCTTCGGTGCCGAATTGCACGTATTATCGCTAGTGGAATAGAATCCAATCTTTTAAGAAGTTTTCACAACACATAAATGCATATATTTTCGCAATTACAAGTTTCACACCCAATTAAGACTTATTTCACAAAACAATTTTTTTTTTTGTTTTTTCATACAATCATACTTATTTAGCAACCAAAGTCTTATTTCCGTAATTTTTATTTTATTTTCGCAACACACTTGCACGTAATACCGCAATTGGAAAAGAGTTGTTTTTACCGACCAAAATACACGTAATTCCGTAAGTGGAATACAGTTGATATTTAACCACGAGATTACACGTAATTTCACAATTAGAACTCAATTGTTTTTTCCAAACGTATTAGGCAAGCAAATTAAATGTAATTTCGCAATTAAAACAATTAATTTTAGACTAGTTTTGTTCGTATTAGAAAAACAAAAGAAATATTTTAATTTTAATTTTTTAATAGCAATTTAAAAGATAAGATATTTAAAAAAGTAAAAACAAAAAAATAGTTAAAAAATATTTTGGGATTACTTGTACATACTTCACCCAACATTAACATTCCGATAATTATTAATAAATATTTATATGATTTTGACTGATATGGATAAAATAGTATTTTTATATTTAGTATTTGTTAAATTCTAATCACTTTTGAGTATATAGTATACCGTTAGATATTTAAATTTGAAAACATGCATATAAATCGGGATTCTCGATATATCAAAACAGAAACCACAACCTTTCTTCTTATCTTTCTTGTTATTAATCTTCGTTCCGAAACCGAAACCCAGACCCAGATCTGCTGTTTTCCTTAATCTTCCTTATCTTTCCTTCCCAAACCCCGAACCCAGATAGGTTCTCGGTGATCAAATACAAGAACCAACACAACACCACTACTACTACTACTGATATATATATTCATATTCTGTTCTTTTTTATTTCTTAAACTAAATAATAAACCATGCCTTCTGTTATTCTTCCCGGAGAGATTTCAGGATCGAATCACAAACGCAAGAAACCGGACCAAAACAACCAGAGTCAGTATCAGCAGTCGGTGGGTCTTGATGAAGATGATTGCGTGCTTAGCAAGCAACCTATGGGTCCTCCAGTTTCAATCAGGGATATCTCTGGATCAGATTACAAAGGCGAAAAACTTGACACATACATGATGATTCAATGTCCGCATTCTCAGGTTCTCGACCACAAATGCGTGCAGTGCGGGCAAGTGATGGGCATTGATTATGGCACGTCTTTTGGTTATATTCAAGAGGGGCTAAAGCTTGGCAATGGATTTGTGGAATCCCTTCGACAGCAACATACCATGGACTTGGTCCTCAGAGAAAAGCTGCATTTGGTTCTAGATCTGGATCAGACTCTTATTCATACTGTTCGAGAGAAGGATTTGAAGCCCGAGGAATATTATCTTCTCAAGGAAACAAAAGATTTACACAGATGTGTGTTTCCTGGTGATCAAGTGTTCATGGTGAAACTACGGCCATTTGTTTTAGATTTTCTTGAGAAGGCAAGCTCTATGTATGAAATGTCGGTCTACACCAAAAGCTCTATTAGCTATGCGACTGCAATCCTATCTTTGCTTGATCCTCAAGGAAAGTATTTCAAAAGGCGGGTTATAGCACGCGAACATACTCCATATCGCAAGACGCTTGATCTGATTTTGACAGAACCAGAGGCAATTGTTGTGGTTGATGATGATGAAGATATGTGGCCGGATTGCAGACCCAATTTGATAAAGGCTGTGAGATATAGGTACTTCAAGGGAAAAAAGAAGAGCAACAACAACGGTTGTAGGTCTTGTCATTCTCTGAATAAGACCGATGAGAGCGAAACTGATGGTGAATTGGCTAATATACTCAAAGCTCTCAACGAGATTCACATGCAGTACTTCTCCGAAGAAATGTTCGAAGCTGGCAACAGCAATACTAGGCTGCTAGTTCCCGATGTTGTATCTACCGTGCTCGGTCGTACTTAGATTATTTTACATATCATCGTCTATATTTTTACACTGAAGTTTCCAATGTATATCATGATCATGCTTTTGTGTTCTGAATTCACAAGCAATATAAATAATAAGGTTTTCAGTAACTACATTGTCACAGGTCATTCTAATTCCAAGCTACATGTTTTTCTAATAATAGTAAAAGTAGAACTGCAAAATAAGCAAAAAGCTGAGGTTTCAATTCTATGTCTTAATTCCACTACAAGTATTGAAATGCCTAAACTATTGTAAGTCTAGGTTTGCAATTTGGAAATATAAGTCCACTAACTTAGTTGGTCTAAATAACACATAATTCAGGCGCCAAATAATTTTTAAACTATACATCAGGCTAAAAGCTCAGCTCTAACTCGACCAACACCTTCGACGGACCTCGTTAGAGAGGCAATTCAAACAACTAATTGATAGTATGCTATATGTTATATAACTAACTAGTAATTAGTTGATGTTTTGCCTAATTAGTATAGCAAATGATTTTAAAAACTTATGTCGTATTTTAAAAATTAATACTATAATCCGCTGAGGTAAAGTTGAGGTAAAAATTAATGCTATATGTTGATGTTTTAGTTGACTTTAGTTTTCTATAATTTTCTACATTTTGGGTTTGACCTAAACTCAAGGGACTAGTGGTGATACAAAAATCTGGGGACTATGGTGACAGGTGGCAGCCTCTCATGGATTAGAGGATCTGGTGGACTAACTTTATCCAAACACGATAGTCCAGGGACTGTCAACGGACATTTGAAAGTCAAGGGACTATCTGTCACCAAACGCGATAGTCGAGGGACGATTTACTGTTCAATTCCCTTATGAGAATAACTAAGTTTTATAATTTTTACTTCTTTCCATTCATACAAATAAAAATCCACATAAAAATAAAATTATCCTATGACCCAAATCCAACTTCTGCCCAAACAAACAATATATTTATATACAAACAATATGTATTCATAGTGATTTTATATATAATTCCAAACACCAAATATCTACATGTACTATCCCAACCAATCTGTGTTTGGGGTGATCGTAAATGTAGTTTCAAACATCATAGATACAACAAAAGGTTGACTTGGTTTAGATATTTAATATACATCATAAAGAAGCAAACCAACGATAAATGTCTGAAGTAGTTCAGATAGATAAAATATATGGTTCATACGAAACATATGTTTGTTTGAACCCTCTAAGTTTTCATGACTAGTTCATACCACATTCGACTTCAAATAGAGTTGAAATGATAACGATCATATGGTCTCGTTTTATGAACCACAACATCGTACAATGGTCAATAAAATGATTCATAACGTTTGTTTCTTAATTCTTCCTTACAAATTACCTGGCATCACCACAACTTTTAACTTGGTTCACCATCAATTTAGTTTGGTTTTAGTTTGGTTCATATTTAGTTTGCTTGGCCTTAAATCGGCTCCACATAGCCGCAACTTTACCTCAGCTTCGTTCGATCTCAGTTTATCTTAGTTTAGTTTGGATTAAGGTGGCCTCAACTTGTCTCGATCTCAACCCGATCGAATCATATAACTATTTTGGCTTCAGTTAGGCTCTTCTTGCGTCAGTTTCTGATCCAAGCTTATGCGAATCACTAAGTTTGATAATTTTTTACCATTTTTATTTTTTTCCATTCATACAGATTAAAATCCATTTAAAAATAAAATTATCCTATAACCCCAATCCAACTTCTGCAGAAACAATCAATATATTTATATACAACAAGTATGTATTCAGGGTAATTTTATATATAATTCCAAACACCAAAGAGATCCATGTATTAAATGTAGTTTCCACCGGTATGTATTCAGTTTATCTTAGTTCATATTGTAAATGTAGTTTCAAACATCATAGATAGGCTTTGAACAGTACATCGTCCCTCAACTATCACGTTTGGTGGAGATAGTCCTTTGAATTTCAAATGTCCGTTGACAGTCCTTGGACTATCGCGTTTGGATAAAGTTAGTCCAGAAGATTCTCTGATCCATGAGACGCTGCCACATGTCACCATAGTCCCTAGATTTTTGTATCACCACTAGTCCCTTGAGTTTACCTCTCTTACGTTTTGGGTTTGACCTAAACTCAATGGACTAGCGGTGGTACAAAAATCGAGGGACTATGACGAAAAGTGGTAGTCCTTCATGGATCAGAGGATCTTTTGGACTAACTTTATCCAAACGCGATAGTCGAGGAACTGTCAACGGACATTTGAAAATCAAGGGACTATCTGCCACCAAACGTGATAGTCGAGGGACGATGTATTGTTCAAAACCATTATACATACAACAAAAGGTTAACTTCGTTTAGATAGTTAATATACATCATAAAGAAGCACAACAACGATAAACCTCTAAAGTAGTTTGGATTAGGAAACAATATATGGTTCACACGAAACATATGTTTGTTTGAATCCTCGAAGTTTTCATGACTAGTTCATACCACACTGGACTTCAAATAGTTCAACAAATTATAAACTTTGCATGGCTAGTCATAATGCGGTCATCACATAGTTCAGATACTTTCCGTTTTTGGCTTGGCTATGACACGGTTAATTGTTCATTTTCTTAAATGTATGATCTTTCATCTTAGTTTTTAGAGGGGATACTTTCATACGTCCATAGGTAAGGAGAATTTACTTTTAACGAAAAATTAAATCTAACCAACGCCATTATCAACTACCAAAAAATAAAACAAAAATAGAGAAAATACTACTCATGTCTATACTTTTTTACTTTTGGAAAAACTTGTTTTTTATCAAAGGAAGGGTTTGACTGGCAAAGGTTTTAACATGATATGTATAAATCGAGCAAACCTCAAGCCTCTTACGAGTCCAACAACGATAGACTCGACAAGTTGAGTCGGAAAATAATTAGCATGACATGGATAATTCCAACTAAAAGACTAGTTCAGACAATTTTTAAAACAATTATATGACCAATCTGAGATCTTCTTGAGTGGTTAAGAATTGCAGTTGAGCTTGAAAGCTAGTTACAATTGAAACTCGAGTTCAAAGTTGTAAGACAATACATATCAAAGAGTGAAAGTGAAAAAAATACTCCAATTCCAAGTGGCAAGAAAACATAAAACTTCTATAAATATTCCAAAATTCTTGATCAAAGCTTTATACCAAAAGAAAAAAATACTCTGGTAAATTAGATCGAAACAACGAACTAGAAGATGCTACTGATACGACATGTGAAATAGGCCTAAATCATCTACCAAAATTGAAATCTTAATGGGTTGCGAAGATCAATAACCGATGAATATGGGCTCAATAACAAACCATATTAGAAAACAAAATAAGCCTACATAAATGGATCTTGGGTTACTAGACCTTAGCCTTTATGAGCAACATGGTTATAGACCAATGAACCTTGGTTTATTAATTTCAAACACTTAACATTTTAATTAGTTGGGTAATATAAAAAACGGATCCAAGTCTGATGGTTGATCACTTAGTTTTATCATCGGATTATGCAATAAACCTAAGATAACTTGGTTTGTTGGTTGGGAACTTCACCTTCTGATAGGCTTAGCTAAGCTTATGAAAAGACATTATTTGAAGAAGGAAGACTAAAGTTATTGGAAAGCTTAGATGAACCAACGAATGGAGATGACATAAGTTTTCACCAAGTTTAACTCAGCCTATGAAGCTATCTTAGTTTGAAGAAATATGACTCAATTTATTGGAAATATTAACTAATTCTATAAAACAACCTCAATTTTGGAATAGGCCCTACATCCTTATAAATTTTAATCAATCCCATCTAAATACTTATATTCAAGATGGAAAAAACAAATAATTTGTAAGCTTAGCCATGATAAGGAAGAATAAAAGACAAGGAGAAAAGTGTGAAAAAGAAACATGATAGGAGAAAAATTGTAAAAAAGAAGTACGATAGGAGGAAAATGCAAAGAAGAAGTTATGTGAGGGGGAAATTGTATAAGCTACCTAAGAAATAGCTAAAATAGAAAAGAAAATAATATCCAGGGAGTAAAAATGTAATAAATGGGAGTTAAAGCGTGTGGGGTCCGCAATTGTACTATAAAAGGACCACACACGCTTCACAGATCCCGAGATGAATAATATAATACTTTCTCTCTCTACTTAAGCAAAACTCTTACTTTCTCTCTCTAAAAACAGCTCCCACGAAAAGTGAATTTAATCATATTGACACTAAGAGATTCTTATATCGCATAATTACCCCCAGACGTACTTAAAACTCTTCAGTGGCGCCGTCTGTGGGAATCGAAGATCGCTATGATGGCAATCGCTTCCTAGAAGTAATTCATATTCTGAGGAGAACTATGGAAGAACAAGGGGATGATTTCGTCCACAATTGCGAGGAGAACCTAGTGGGCGATGATTACCGGAACGACTTGGAGTATGAGGGACAAGGGGGCCAGCGAGTTGGAGACGTTATCGATGACTCAGACCTGTTGGCTCGGAGGAATGAACTGCTGCTAGAGATCGAAGGACTGAAGGCAGAAAAGGACGCCGTACAAGTAAATCTTCGTTCCGAAGTAAGGAGGGAGCCGTCTAGTGAAATAGAAGAGCGCGAAGCTGAATTTCGTCCCAGAAACAGAGACAATAGATACCGGGGGCACGAACGACGGTCATCGAGGAGGAGAGAGAGGCGACATCTGGGCTCGTGTGACTCGAGTGATTACTTTGATACAGCTCATCGGAGTCGTCCCCTCGGAAATACCACAGAAAAAAAAAACACGATCACAGATACACTGGTCACCAAAGAGGAAGAAGCTCGGAGAGGAAGTCTCCGAGGAGGAAGAGTTACCATGCTCAAGTTGACGATCAGGCTTATGGCCAGGCGAAGTTTCCTGTTAGGAAAGAAGACATGGGCCCACGAAATTCTGAGTGGCAGCACCAATATACTTTACTATCTGAGAAAGGGTTGTACTTTCCGAGCAATGATAATTTAAGATCCAACGTTTATCGCGTGGGCCACAATTGGAGAGCCTCTCCTCTGTCCCCGGACATTTTGGTGGGAAACCTCCCGAAGTATTTCGACATCTCAAAGTTAGAAAAATTCGATGGGACGCAAGACCCGGATAATCACATTGAACAATTCAAAAAATTTATGATTAACTTCGATGACGATGATAAGTTGCTATGCAGGGCATTTTCTCAGACCTTCAAGGGGGTAGCCTCCAAATGGTATAATAGGCTTCCGCAGGGCTCGATAAATAATTTTGACATGTTCTGGAAGATCTTCAGACAGCACTTTGTGGGGAGCAAAAAGTTCAGAGCTAACGGAGACACGATAATCTATTGCAGACAAAAGGTTGGGGAGAGCTTGAAAAATTACACCAATAGGTTCGTCAAAACGAAAACGGACATGGAATATTGCAATGACTCAGTGGCGCTTGTAGCTTTCAGGGTGGTCCTACTCCCCGGATTATTGAAGGATACGGTGGCAGAAAGTCAAGCCATGACCTTCGGAGGATTGTTAGATCAGGTGGATAAGAGGATTCTAGTAGAGGAAACTCAAGCGCCTGAGAAGGATTCCGG
Source organism: Limnanthes douglasii subsp. nivea (assembly GCA_036936605.1). NCBI lineage: Eukaryota > Viridiplantae > Streptophyta > Magnoliopsida > Brassicales > Limnanthaceae > Limnanthes > Limnanthes douglasii. Next base: position 302,715,115 of record JAUPFV010000002.1, on the reverse strand, counting down.
GGATCAATTGGACCAGAATTAGTTTCAGAGATCTGAGCAGAGTACTCAAGGGCCCCGTACAAATGTTCAGACCAAGAACCCGGGACAGTATCCGCCAAGGCAGAACACACACTAACAATATTATGGCAATCAGCAAAATTATAATGAGGGGACCAGGCCGATCTCGAATGAATAGACTCGACCGGACTACTTTGCGAAATTAACGAAGAATGTTGCTGCCATATTTGATAAGGCGAGATCCACGGTTCCATTCAGGAAACCTTTCCCCATTCAGACTCCGAGGGAAAGCCGAAGTGCTAACAAGTATTGCAAATATCACGAAGATATTGGGCATGACACCAAAGACTGCATAGCTTTGAAAAAAGAAATGCAAGCTTTGATCGAGAATGGAATGCTGTTGGAGTTTGTTAAAAAGCACACTCAGAAGAATCCTGTGGTGAAAGCTGTTCCGAAGAACACTGATACAGCTATGGTAATTTCCGAAGAGGTTAATGACTTTGACATCGAGAAAGAGTATTTGGACCCTAAGGAAGGAAGGAACAATGTCAATGTGGTGGTAGAAGTTATTCCGAGGGGAAGGGTGAACAGCCTCTGTGCCCTCTTTGACTCGTTGGCAATCTTTGGAGGAGATACTATTGCAGGAAATTCCAACAGCTCACGGAAGCGACATATGGTCAATCTGACTACCCAGATCGAAGCGGAAGTGTCAGCGCAGATGTACCTCTTACCTTCCCTTATCATTTGTTTTGACGACAATGGTATGCCAACTTCATATAACGCTATTCTGAGTCGCTCTTGGTTGTCCCGGATGCATGGTGTCATTTTGACAGTGCATCAGTGTCTAAAGTATGTGGTAGGGAACAATGTTGGGATAATCAGAAGCAGCCAAAAAATGGCCCGCGAATGTTACCAGATAGCTTTGTCCTCGAGGGGAATTAGGGGAGAAGCGTCGGATAAAGCATAGTAATTAAAGGGGTCTACCTCTGAAATCATCCCATGTGATGATCCGAGGGAGACCCCCGGATTTCTGGTTCCAGAAGAAGATTCTGAGGCACATGAATTTGAGGGTGACAAATCCTTGAAGATCGGAGTAAAACTTCCTTTATTTCAGAGAAAGGTTAATCTCGTTTTTATCTCACAACCTTAATATGTTTGCTTGGTGTGCACAGGATGTCACAGGAGTACCATCATAAGTCATATGTCATAAACTGGCGGTACGACTTGATGTCAGACCTATTGTTCAGAAGAGGAGACTCATTTCTCCAGAGAAGGCGTCAGCTATTCTTTTTTGTAAGTGGAAAGGTTGTTGAGCATTGGCCATATTCGTGAGTCACACTATCCCGTGTGGGCATCAAATCCAGTACTGGTACGAAAGAACAATAGCAAATGGAGAATGTATGTTGACTTCACAGACTTAAACAGAGCTTGTCCCAAGGATCCATTCCTAGTGCCCCGTATCGATCAATTAGTAGATTCGACTTCCGGTAACCGACTGCTGTCATTCATGGACACTTACTCAGGATACAACCAAATCCGTTTAGAGGTTAAAGATGAAGAAAGCACTTCTTTTATCACCGGTAGAGGGTTATACTGTTACAGGGTTATGCCATTCGGCTTAAAGAATGCAGGGGCAACGTATCAGCGCCTAGTCAACAAAACCTTTAAGGGACAGATTGGACAGAACATGAAAGTTTATATCGATGATATGCTAGTCAAAAGTTCGAAGGATGAGGATCATTTTGCTGACCTGGAGGATACGTTTCACAATTTAAGCAAGGTCAATTTGAAACTCAATCCAGAGAAGTGCATTTTCGGGGTAATGTCGCGCAAATTTCTTGGTTACATGATCAGCGCAAAAGGCATTGAGGCTGATCCAGAATAGATAAAAGCTCTAATTACAATGACACCCCCCCCCCCGAAATATCAAAGAAGTCCAAGTTCTGACAGGGAGATTGGTCGCTCTGAAATAGATTTATCTCTAGGTCTTCGGATAAGTGTGCACCTTTCTTCAAGGTGTTGCGAAATGCGAAGCAGTTTCGTTGGACCGACGAATGTTCTGCCGCCTTTCACCAAATCCAAGAGTATCCGACGTCACCTGAGGTATTGTCTAAACCATTGGCAGGAGAAAAATTAATTGTCTATGTAGCAGTGTCAGGGTGTGCGGTCAGTGCCGTTCTACTCCGTGAAGAGGATTCTCTCCTGAAACCTATCTATTATGTCAGTAAGAGTTTGCTGGACACGGAGAAGCGATATCTCAACTTGGAAAAGGTAGCTTTGGATTTGGTAACGGCTGCTCGAAAAATGAAACCTTACTTCCAAGCGCATCCCATAATCGTTCGGACAACTTTTCCCCTGAAAGGTTTATTACAGAGGCCCGATATTTCAGGAAGGATGACTAAATGGTCGGTGGAACTGGGATATTTTGACATAACATTTGAGCCTCGAATGACGATAAAATCCCAAGTTTTAGCTGATTTCTTGGTCGAATTCCATTCGGATAGAGAGGAAAAAGAAGTCCATGACCATGTTGATGAAACAGAATGATTGGTACGAATAGATGGGGGGTCGAACACTTCTGGAAGTGGGGCAGGTGTCCAATTTATTTCTCCAAAAGGGATAGCTATGTTCCAAGCCATTCGATTTGGTTTTAAGGCCACCAACAACGAAGCTGAGTATGAAGCTGCATTAGCAGGCCTGCGTTTGGCTCAGATATGTGGGGCTAGAAAGGTTAAACTGGTCAGCGATTCACAATTGGTAATAAAACAAGCCTTGGGAGAATCCGAAGCTAGAAAGGATAAGCCGATACAGTATTTGAAAGTATTGAAAGATTTGGTATCTGAATTTGAGGAAGTCAAGTATGAACATATTCGAAGGGACTTAAATGTTATCTCGGATTCTCTGGCCTCCGCTTCACGAACAGAGGGATACACTTGGGTCTTGACTCAGGAACATCCCTCGATCTCGATTGATGAGGATCATGCATTAAATATTTACGAGGAAATAAATATTATTACGGATGATTGGAGGTCGGACATTATTAATTTCTTGGAAAACGATACTTTACCCGTCGAAAAGTACGAGGCTAGGAAAATCATGTTCAAGTCTCATGGGTATATCCTGCTGGGAGGCGTGCTGTATAAGAAATCTCTGAGTCGACCATTATTAAGGTGTCTGAACAAAGCTGAGTCGCAAATCATCCTGTCTGAATTACACGATGGGGAAGGTTCCGCCCATTGCGGGTATAAGGCATTAATTCGATGGGTGTTTTTGGCTGGTTATTATTGGCCTACTATTGTTGGAGATGTAAGAGATTTAGTAAAACGATGTGACACCTGTCAACGGTATGCTAATGTGATCCATAAGCCCGGGGTATTATTAGAGAGTATTTCGGAAGCTGTCCCATTCGATAGGTGGGGTATTGATCTCGTCGGGCCGTTACCAATGGCATCCGGGGGCAGACAAACCATCATTGTAGCGGTGGATTATTTCTCTAAGTGGGTAGAAGCGGAACCACTAGCAGGGACAAAAGCCAAAGATGTGATCAAGTTCGTTGTGTCCAATATTTGTTGTCGTTTTGGCGTGCCATTGCAGATTACGATGGATAACGGACCTCAGTTTGATAACAAGGAGTTCAAGAGTTTTTGCGACTCCACGGGCATACGACAATGTTTTTCTGTACCATTTCACCCTCAAGCTAATGGGCAAGTAGAAGTGACTAATCGCACGATTCTCGATGGGTTGAAAAAGAACTTGGAAGGAAAGGCAGGAAAGTGGCCCGACTATTTGCAGGAAGTACTGTGGGCTTACAGGACGACTCCACGAACAGCCACTGTTATATCTCCATTTTCCTTAGTCTATGGAATGGAAGCCGTTGTCCCCCCGGAGATTGTTTTCCCTTCACATCGTGTAGCAACATATGCAGCAAACACGAATGACCAAAGCAGAGCACTGGCTCTAGACTTGGTTGAAGAAAAAAGGCAGCAAGCATAGTTGACATCCCTCCATTATCAGACTCTTATGAGAAGTCGGTATGCGTCTAAAGTAAAGCACAGAGGGTTTAAGGTTGGAGATAAAGTCCTACGTAAAGTTTTCTTGCACACAAAAGACAAGACCCTAGGTAAGTTGGGACCAAATTGGGAAGGCCCCTATGAGGTCACTGAGAAATTAAGACCGGACATGTATCGGCTAAAAGACAAGGAAGGGCGAGATCTCCGTCTCCCGTGGAACATTGAACACTTGAAATTGTATCTTGATTAAGGAGCTAGTTAGCAAGTAATGTTTGTACTTAGCGAGGGCACACTCTTTCCTAAAATGTTAGGCATAGGAAGGTTTTAATGAGGTGTTTCTATGAGCTACTTAATACAAAGACTTATATTTTCCTTAACTATTATTTGGGTCACAACAAGCTGTGCCTCGAATTGTTGTCTCTTCGAATTATTATTTGGGTCACATCAATGCGTGCCTCGAATTTTATTTTCCTTAACTATTATTTGGGTCACATTAATGTGTGCCTCGAATTTTATTTGCCTTAACTATTATTTGGGTCACATTAATGTGTGCCTCGAATTTTATTTTCATTAACTATTATTTGGGTCACAACAAGTTGTGCCTCGAATTGTTGTCTCTTTGAATTATTATTTGGGTCACATTAATGTGTGCCTCGAATTTTATTTTCCTTAACTATTATTTGGGTCACATTAATGTGTGCCTCGAATTTTATTTGCCTTAACTATTATTTGGGTCACACCAAGTTGTGCCTCGAATTGTTGTCTCTTCGAATTATTATTTGGGTCACATTAATGTATGCCTCGAGTTTTATTTGCCTTAACTATTATTTGGGTCACATTAATGTGTGCCTCGAATTATATTTGCCTTAACTATTATTTGGATCACAGCAAGCTGTGCCTCGAATTGTTGTCTCTTCGAATTATTATTTGGGTCACATTAACGTGTGCCTCGAATTTTATTTTCCTTGGCTATTATTTGGGTCACATTAATGTGTGTCTCCAATTTTATTTGCTTTAACTATTATTTGGGTCACAGCAAGCTGTACCTTGAATTGTTGTATCTTCGAATTATTATTTAGGTCACATTAATGTGTGCCTCGAATTCTCTTTACTTAGACTATTGTTTGGGATACAATACGCAACACTAAACTTATTTTTGTTTCGAAGGTCTTATCTCTTCGAACTATAGTTTAGGTCACAATATTTCATGCCCTGTTTTGACTTCGAATTAATGATAAATTATATGACAAGAGGGAACATACGAATAATATGATAACACAAATACACGCATTAGTTAGAAAGTTAGCATACTATAGCATGCCTTGGTCAGCCAACTTACAAAAAAACCTCATAAGGCCATAAACAAAAAAAAAACTTTTATCACAATACCCTACAATTTCTCTTAGTCTGAGTTCTTCGAGGAGGCATTCCCTTCTGCTTCTGATTCTTCGCTATCACTCACCACTATGTTGGGAGGATGAAGTTCCGGGGGGACAAGCTTCCAAAAACTCCCTAAATCATATTGAGGATGTTCAGCATAGATTTGGGTGATTAAACCCGCTCGAGTTATGGCATCCGGAGCATTCAAGTTGCTAGTACACATAGCTGCATAAGCATTTACGGCCTTCTCTTTTTCTTCTTCGAATTGCCTGGGGAAGTTTTCCACCCGCTTTACTAACTGATCTCGATCTTCCTTTACCTTTTTAAAGCTGGCAGTTCAGTCTTCGAATCCATCACAGGCTAGACGATGTCCTTTATTGTACTCAGCTATCAATTTCTCTTGGGCATCAGTATTTTTCTTATACAGATCCATATCTTCCTGACAGCACCTCTCCAGCATTATCACATAATTTTCGGAAGCAGATAAGCGCTCATACAAAGCATCTGCTTGGCTCTCTATGACTGCATGATGTTTCTTGGCTTCCTCGAGCTGAGAAGCAGCCAACAATGACTTAAACTTGTAATGATTTTTTCGTTTCTCAAGGTGCTGCATCTTTTCCCCCCTATTTACTGAGGTGTGCAGCAATCGTCGAAGATTAAGGGAGAATTCATCGTCCAAAGGAACTTCGAATGAGCTCATCGGAGACCCTAACGTTGTAGAGTCAAAATCAGAGAAACCACCACCAAAAGTGTCTGGATCGATATATTGAGGAGGGTTGCTCCGAGGGATAGGCAGAGGGGCTAGCTTTGGACTATTTTCGAATGGGGCCGGGCTTGATGCTTCAGTCAGATGCGAGCTTGGTGTTTGATGTGAACTTCTTTTGGGTGACTCATCACCTCCTCCCCCTGGTTCACTTGATACTTCTTGAACCTCTTCGGCTGGAACAGTCTCTTGCTTGTCATCCGGTGTTTCACCGTCTTCGGATAATTCTTGGATGGGTTCTAGGACAGCTTTACCCTTTTTGTCTTTGGCCTTGGCAATATTTTTTGATGGAACGATGGAAGTAGTGGGTGGAGAATTGGAAGTAGATGATACAACATTGGTCGAGAGGGGCAGCTCCTGAGTGTTAGTTGTTCCCTCACAACCTAACTGTTGCTCTTTAGTTGAAACCTCCTCATCAGGAGGATCTCCAAGATGGCTCTTCGAACGAGAGCGTTTGGGAAGATAAATCACTATATCTTTTTAGCTCACACGCTCCATAACTTCTCGTTCAGATGGAGGAGCCATTAATCCTCTCATGCTAATTCGGTCGAGGGGGTTGAGCCTCCACAATCGACTCCTGGCTAGGTTATTATCTGTGAAGCAGAGTCGAAATCGATTCTCCCAGTGTTATTTGGCCCACGGGTGAAGTTTGGTGAAAACGTTAGTGGCTCCCTCGACATAGTCAGAATAGGGCTTCGATACCCCGGTCATAGCTGCAAAAAGTAGGTAGCTAACATGAGGATATAGTCACATAGCAAAATTCAATGCAGAATAAGTAGCTTCGAAGGCCAGAAACTTACATTTGTTGGTCCACATCAGAGACAGCTTGTGAGGATTTGAGGGAATGGCCTCTGACCCGGTCTCCCAGTAGCCGTAGAAGAACACGAATTGCTGCCTCCATTTCTTGTTAGCCTCCAACAGATCTCTCAAGACTTTTTATCCCCGGTTGAAAGTCAACGAATAAAAAGTAAAAAAAAGGTTCCTGGCCAGACCAGCAAGGCCGATGAGTTGCTCTAACGAAAATTTGTGACCTGAGAGCCTAGAGGCCATAATACAGGCCATCAGAGTAAACCACATATTGGGGCCAACCTATGAAGGACAAATATTTATCTTCGCCAAATATTCGATGAAGAAGGGTTCTAAGGGATACTTTAGCCCCCAGTTCATGATCTCAGTATATACTACTAGCTCTTTGTCCCTGACTGACAAAGGCGTCTCACCTTCCGAGGGGAACCTGATTGTAATATATGAAGGAATGTACCATCGGGTCCTCAGCATAGCCTCTTCGTCTTGTGAAAAATAAATGTATTTAATATTGTACAGAACTACCATGTGTTTATTTTTGATGCCCCGAATATTGCGACCAGCATTGCTATCCAGCTCTAAGGGTAACATGATATCCCATTTGGATTTTGGGGCAATCCGACGAGCTTGCTCATCGGAAATGGTTCGAGAAGAGGAGGTCTTGTTGCTCGAGGACCCTAAAGAGGGGATTACGGGAACTTTCGGTTCGAGGGACACTGATGCAGGTGTTTTTTTTTTGGCGTCTAGGCTCTCGTTTCGTCTGTTTTGCATGTCCTCTTCAGTAATGAGCGTCTTCGAAGGAGAAAAGTGGGTCCCATGAATGGTCATAGAAGGAGTCGACGGCAAACTTGACTCATCCAAATCCCTTTTTCGCCGAGGACTGATAGATGTCCGACGAGGGCTGGTAGACGTCTAAGGAGGGCTGATGCATATCCGAGGAGGGCTGGTAGATATTCGGGGGAGACCCTCGACTGCTGTCATGGAAGCGGGCTCTCGAATGACCAATGACGTATCTTTGGCACGCTTTCGCTCCTGCGAACTCTTCCTGTCTTTATGAGATCTCTTTCTCTTCCCGGATGAGTGTTTATGCTGTCTATCTTTACCCATGCTTCCGAGGGGATTAGACTCACTGTGTAGACTTTGTCGTGCAACTTCGAGGGGAATAATGGCAGTCGAATTTGCTGAGGGAGGCCAGGTAGCAAAGAAAGTAGTAACAGATGGTTGAGGTTGGGGTCTCACGTCTTCACCAGCAACAATTCTCTCCTCGAACCTTTTGTTGATCAAGAACCACTCAGGAATCCGACGGGGTTTACTCGCCAGCTTTCTCTCTCTAGAAAAGTTTGAACAAAAGTTGGAGTAATGAGGAGAGAAGATCCATATTTATAGATGTTGGTGGGCCTTCAAGATAGATCCAAATCATGTTCAGAATTTAACACATTTGACTTGTAATTGCAATCGCATTGATACACTAGACTTATATAGATGAGATATTCAAAATTATAATATTTTTACATGCATATACTCTTTTACTTTTGAAAAATACTTGGTTTTTTATCAGAGAAAGGATTTGGATGGCGAAATTTTTAACAAGACACGTATAAAGCCAGCTTACCTCAAGCCTCTTACGAGTCTAACAACGATAGACTCGGTAGCTCGAACCGGTAAACAATTTGCATGACATGGATAATACGTACTAAAATACTAGTTCAAACAAGTTTTTAAACAATTATACGATCAGGTCTGAGATCTTGTTGAGCAGTCTATCGTTGTAGTTGAGCTTGAAAGCTAGTTACAACTGAAACCCGAGTTCAAAGTTGTAGTTCAAAGCTTTATACCAAAAGATAAAAAAAAATTGGTAAATTAGATTGAAACAACGGACTAGAAGGCATTACTAACACAACATGTGAAATAGGCATATATCATCTAACGAAATCGAAATCTTAATGGTCTCGACGCTTTTCTTCGATGGTTTCTTCTTTTTATCAGCTCGAGCGCCATCTTCTTTTGGAAACTTCTTTCTGGCATTTGGTTTCTTCTCAGCTGCTACGGCGGCCAATGGATATTTCTCGGCGACCTTATTCTCAGTCGGCTTCTTTTCTGCTTGGGGTGTTATTGTTGATTTTGATTAGGAAATGAGTTCTCTAAAGAGAGAGAGAGACTAATTGGAGAAGATAAATAATTTTATGATTTTGATTGGTGAGATGCGAGCTGCAACTTGAATTTGATAAAAAAGAAAAGAAAAAGGAAAAGAGAAAAAAGAGGGAATAGAGAAAAGAAGAGAGATAGTCGGCTGAAAATGTTTATATATTAAGGGTATTTTAGTAAAATTTGGGATCTCATTATAGCTGAAGAAGGTCTCATTATAAAATGGTCTCATTATAACAAAAACGGATCTCGATTTAGCGTTATAAATAATGAATTTATGTAATACATTTGACTTTTAATTGCAATCGCATTGATACAATATACTTATACAGATGAGATATTCCAATTTATAATATTCTTACATAGTTTTTAATTTTTTTATAGATTTAAATGAGTTTAAAATAAATATTTTTTTAAATAACACATAGTTAAAACAAATTTGGAACAATTACATATATTGTACTTCACACCTATAAAATATATGACTCGTCATGCTGAGCAACGTGTAATCGACCTCCTGATGCACAGATTGACACATGATATGACTTTAGCTAATATTGTGTGTGTTATTGCATTTCATGTTTAATGTTGTTTTCTGAACGTTTGATGTTTTGTGAGTTACTGTATTTGCTTGTTTGTAGTTCATATACATCCTAAACAAGCACAACAACGATAAACTCTAAAGTAGTTCAGATAGATAAAATACATGGTTCGTACGAGAGTTATGTTTGTTTGAACCCTCTGAATTTTCATGAGTAGTCCATACCACATTAGATTTTAAATAGTTCAACAAATTATAAACTTTTCATGGATAGTCATAATGCGTGCACCATATGGTTCAGATATTTTACGTCTTGTCTTGACCGTGAGAGGGTTAATTACTCATTTTCTTAAAGGTACGATCTTTCATCCTAGTTTTTTGCATACTTCAAAATGAATAGAGGGGATACTTCTGTACATCCATAGGTAGGGAGAATTTACTTTAAAGCAAGATTTTTAAATTCTTACATATAGAAACTACATTATGAATCTTACCAACGAGATAACCAACTACTAGGAAAAAACAAAAAAACAATACTACGCATGCATATACTCTTTTACTTTTAGAAAATAGTAATTTGTTATCGAAGGAAGGCTTTGGATGGCGAATATTTTAACAAAATACGTATAAAGCCAGCATACCTCAAGCCTCTTACGAGCCCAACAACGATAGACTCGGTAACTCGATTCGGAATTTTTTTTGCAGGAAATGGATAATTTATACTAAAATACAAGTTCAAACAAGTTTTGAAACAATTATACAACCAGGTCCAATATATTGTTGAGTGGTTACTGTTGCAGTTGAGCTTAAAATCTAATTACAATTGAAACCCGAGTTCAGAGTTGTAAGATAATAAAGTAAATATATAGTTTTTACTATAAATAACAAATAGCTAAACCGCAAAAATACTCCACTTCCACGTGGCAAGAAAACATAAACTTTCTAGAAATATTCAGAAATATTTATCAAAGCTTTATACCAAAAGATAAAAAAATACTATGTAAAGTAGATAAAAAGCGTTATTAATAGGACGTGTCAAATAGGCTAAATCATCTAACAAAATAGAAATCTTAATAGATTGCGAAGATCAACGACAAATGAATATGGGCCCAATAGGAAACCACATTAGGAAGAAAATTAGCCAACATAAAGGGGTTTTGGTTTACGAAGGCTTAACTTTATGAACAACATGGTTTAGAGAACATTTATATTTGGTTTATTAACTTGCAACACTTGAACTCTTGATTAGGTGGGTAAAATGACAAAGAGGCCCAAGTCTAATGGTTGAGCACTTAATTTTATCATCAGCCTGGGCAATAAAGCTAAGATAACTTGGTTTGTTGGCTGGGAATGTGACCTTATGATAAGCCTAATTGAGCCTATGTGAAGACCTCCATTTCAAGAAGGAAGATTAAGTTATTGAAAAGCTTAGATGAACCGATAATGGGAAAGCTTTAGCATTGGATGTTATTATTTTTGTTTGGATTTTTTATTCGACGTTGTTTATTAGCCACACAAGCGTGTGGTGGTACAAAATAGGTTAGACGACTGTTTTTCAAAGTTGCAAGGATACAACACTGATACGTTGAATGTTTTATGTTGGTTTTGTGGTAGTTTTTTCACAGGGTTATATCGGCGGTATATAAGTGTTTTACAATTGGAATGGAAATTTTTTATTAGTGTTGTAGTTTTGTGACCATGGTATAACAATTCTATATCGCTAATACGTTGAATGTGTTATGGTGGTTTCATGGTGGTTTTTCACAAGGTTATACCAGCGGTATAAAAATGTTATACTGCTGATACAGAAATTTGGTACCACCATTGTAGTATTGTACCAGCGGTATAAAAGTTGTATACTTTTAGTACACTTAACAAAATAACTTTCCTCCGTTAAAAATCTCTCGTTATATGTTACTCCCACTAACTAAACTAAGATTGCGACCAACTAAAAAATTATCTTTAATTCCATAAATTATTTCTCTATAAAATTCTATTCGAACTTACCATATTTATTTATGTATCAAAATAGCATAAATAACCAAACCAAAGTTTTGATTTTTACTATATAAAATTGACTCTCAACGAAAATATTCACTTGCTGCAAGTTGTCAAGTTTGTGAAGAGAACAAGGTCGGATGAGACTACCGATGGATTTTGCAATGAGGTGAAGTGCACAATGTACTAGATGTACATATACGTGTGTGAAGGATAAAATCCATGTCCAACTTCACGCAGTCGTGAAGAAGTCTCTATTAGGTACAATTATTTGAGATCAGAACCAATGGTTCGGGTGTTCGACCTCTTGTACAAACTTAGGCAACCAAAATACACGTAATTCCGTAAGTGGAATACAGTTGATATTTAACCACGAGATTACACGTAATTTCACAATTAGAACTCAATTGTTTTTTCCAAACGTATTAGGCAAGCAAATTAAATGTAATTTCGCAATTAAAACAATTAATTTTAGACTAGTTTTGTTCGTATTAGAAAAACAAAAAAAATATTTTAATTTTAATTTTTTAATAGCAATTTAAAAGATAAGATATTTAAAAAAGTAAAAACAAAAAAATAGTTAAAAAATATTTTGGGATTACTTGTAGATACTTCGCCCAACATTAACATTCCGATAATTATTAATAAATATTTATATGATTTTGACTGATATGGATAAAATAGTATTTTTATATTTAGTATTTGTTAAATTCTAATCACTTTTGAGTATATAGTATACCGTTAGATATTTAAATTTGAAAACATGCATATAAATCGGGATTCTCGATATATCAAAACAGAAACCACAACCTTTCTTCTTATCTTTCTTGTTATTAATCTTCGTTCCGAAACCGAAACCCTCTGCTGTTTTCCTTAATCTTCCTTATCTTTCCTTCCCAAACCCCGAACCCAGATAGGTTCTCGGTGATCAAATACAAGAACCAACACAACACCACTACTACTGATATATATATTCATATTCTGTTCTTTTTTATTTCTTAAACTAAATAATAAACCATGCCTTCTGTTATTCTTCCCGGAGAGATTTCAGGATCGAATCACAAACGCAAGAAACCGGACCAAAACAACCAGAGTCAGTATCAGCAGTCGGTGGGTCTTGATGAAGATGATTGCGTGCTTAGCAAGCAACCTATGGGTCCTCCAGTTTCAATCAGGGATATCTCTCGATCAGATTACAAAGGCGAAAAACTTGACACATACATGATGATTCAATGTCCGCATTCTCAGGTTCTCGACCACAAATGCGTGCAGTGCGGGCAAGTGACGGGCATTGATTATGGCACGTCTTTTGGTTATATTCAAGAGGGGCTAAAGCTTGGCAATGGATTTGTGGAATCCCTTCGACAGCAACATACCATGGACTTGGTCCTCAGAGAAAAGCTGCATTTGGTTCTAGATCTGGATCAGACTCTTATTCATACTGTTCGAGAGAAGGATTTGAAGCCCGAGGAATATTATCTTCTCAAGGAAACAAAAGATTTACACAGATGTGTGTTTCCTGGTGATCAAGTGTTCATGGTGAAACTACGGCCATTTGTTTTAGATTTTCTTGAGAAGGCAAGCTCTATGTATGAAATGTCGGTCTACACCAAAAGCTCTATTAGCTATGCGACTGCAATCCTATCTTTGCTTGATCCTCAAGGAAAGTATTTCAAAAGGCGGGTTATAGCACGCGAACATACTCCATATCGCAAGACGCTTGATCTGATTTTGACAGAACCAGAGGCAATTGCTGTGGTTGATGATGATGAAGATATGTGGCCGGATTGCAGACCCAATTTGATAAAGGCTGTGAGATATAGGTACTTCAAGGGAAAAAAGAAGAGCAACAACAACGGTTGTAGGTCTTGTCATTCTCTGAATAAGACCGATGAGAGCGAAACTGATGGTGAATTGGCTAATATACTCAAAGCTCTCAACGAGATTCACATGCAGTACGTCTCCGAAGAAATGTTCGAAGCTGGCAACAGCAATACTAGGCTGATAGTTCCCGATGTTGTATCTACCGTGCTCGGTCGTACTTAGATTATTTTACATATCATCCTCTATATTTTTACACTATATTTTTACACTGAAGTTTCCAATGTATATCATGATCATGCTTTTGTGTTCTGAATTCACAAGCAATATAAATAATAAGGTTTTCAGTAAATACATTGTCACAGGTCATTCTAATTAACAAGCTACATGTTTTTAATGTTGGGAAAAAATAATCCCACGAATGCGGAAATAAGAACAAACAAGAGAAAAAGAATTTAACGTGGTTCGGCTAATTTGCCTACGTCCACGGGAGAAAAATAAGAATCACTATAACTCAAAAATATTACAAGGATTGGAGTCTCACTCCATACACTCAAGAGTTATACACTCACTTTTCTCACCCCAAATATTATACCCAAAGAGAATAGTAATCTAACAGATTACTCAAACAAATTCTCCTAAACACTACCCGTATTTCTCTCTCACTCAAAATGTTTCTCTCTAAATTGTGTCACAGACAATATTGCACTCTAGAATGTTTCTTTCAAGTGCTTCAAGTGATGCCTCTCCAAGACCAACTCATGGTCCTATTTATAGCAAAACAAGGCTTACAAAAGAAGCCACTTATGCTTCCAAAAGAATTTAATGGTTCCTTGCAAGAAACCCACTTGCATTAAATGAAAGGAGGTTGCTTGTAAGCTACCCTTCATTTAATGCTTAGTTGTTTCTTGTAAGAAACCAAAAGGTTGGGCCCACACTAATAAATATGAGAGAGAGATAAGTGAGCAGGCCCTACAAATCTCCCCCGCCTGCTCAGGAGGAGAGTGTTACTAGTCCGGCAACCTCTGTGCACACATCAAGCTTTTGTTTCGGCAGTGACTTTGTCATCATATCTGATCCATTGTCATCGGTATGAATCTTCTCAATACTCATCTGCTTTGACTTTAAGGTTTCACGAATCCAATGGTATCGAACATCAATATGTTTCGATCTCGAATGCAAACTTGGATTTTTGCTAAGATGAATAGCGCTTTGACTATCACAGTGGAGAGTATACTTTTCTTGATTGAGGCCCAACTCTATAAGAAACTTCTTTAACCATAAAAGTTCTTTACTAGCTTCAGTAATGGCAATATATTCAGCCTCGGTAGTGGATAATGCAACGCATTTCTGTAATCTTGATTGCCATGAAATTGCTCCCCCTGAAAACGTCATCAAATATCCCGAAATAGATTTCCTACTATCAACATCACCAGCCATATCTTAATCCGTGTAGCCTTCAAGAATAGGTTTACCATTGCCAAAACATAAACATAATTGAGATGTTCCTCGAAGATACCTGAGTATCCATTTTACAGCTTCCCAATGCTCTTTTCCAGGATTAGATAAAAATCGGCTGACTACTCCGACGGCATGAGCAATATCAGGTCTTGTACAAACCATGGCATACATCAAACTGCCAACAGCTGAAGAGTAAGGTATTTTATTCATTTCTTCCATCTCACTTTCTTTTGTAGGTGATTTCTTGGAAGAAAGTTTAAAATGCCGTGCAAGTGGAGAAGTAACAGGTTTCGCTTTGCTCATGCTGAATCTTTCTAAAACCTTCTCAATATATTTTTCCTGGGACAACCATAATTTGTTGTTCACCCTATCTCGAGTGATTTTTATCCCAAGAATTTGCTTTGCGGGACCCAAATTTTTCATTGCGAAAGATTTGCTGAGCTCCATCTTCAACTTCTCTATCTTTCCGATATCAAGACCAACAATCAACATATCATCCACGTAGAGCAAAAGGATGATAAAATTATTTTCAGAAAATATCTTAATAAAAACACAATGGTCAGATGAAGTCTTATTATACCCGTGTTCCACCATGAAGGAATCGAACCTTTTATACCACTGTCGTGGGGCTTGTTTGAGACCGTACAAACTCTTCTTTAGTTTGCAGACCAAATGCTCTTTATCTTTAGTCTCAAACCCTTCAGGTTGCTTCATGTAAATTTCTTCTTCCAAATCACCATGGAGAAAATCAGTTTTCACATCAAGTTGTTCAACTTCCAAATTCAAGCTAGCAGCTATTCCAAGAACAACACGAATAGATGACATTTTTACTACAGGTGAAAATATTTCTTCAAAATCAATACCTTTTCTCTGACCAAATCCTTTGACAACCAGCCGCGCCTTGTATCTTGGTTGTGGATTTCCTTCTTCAGTCTTCAGCTTAAACACCCATTTATTGTTGAGTGCTTTCTTCCCTTTTGGTAACTCTACCAAATCATATGTGTGGTTCTCATGCAATGACTTCATCTCTTCTTTCATGGCTTTCCACCACTCTTTCTTTTGAATGTGCAGCACAGCTTCTTCAAAACATTCAGGTTCTCCCCTGTCAGTTAGTAACACATACTCATTTGTTGGGTATCTAGTCGAAGGTCGGCGATCTCTAATGGATCTTCTCAAATGGGGTTCTTCAGTATGATTTCCTTCAACGTCAACTTCCTCTTCATGATCGGGAGCCTCGCCATGATCCTCATACTCAACTGGAAATGGTGCATCCGGAACTAAGTCAATTTTAGTATTGACATCTGATTTTGTATTCTCGTCGTTCTTCATATCTCCAAGAGTTTGGTCTTCAAAGAACACAACATCTCTACTTCGAACAACTTTTTTACTTCTTGGATTCCAAAGTCTATAACCAAACTCATCATGTCCGTAACCAAGAAATATGCATTCTTTGGTTTTCTCATCCAGCTTGGATCTTTCATCTCGAGGGACATGTACGAACGCCTTACAACCAAACACCTTCAAGTGTTTGTAACTTATGTCTTTCCCGGTCCATATTCTTTCGGGAATTGCACCATCTAAAGGAACTGAAGGGGATAAGTTGACAAGATCTACCGCCGTCATCAATGCTTCACCCCAGAATGACTTTGACAATCTTGAATGGGAGAGCATGCACACGATCTTGTTACAAATGGTTCTATTCATTCTTTCTGCAACACCATTATGTTGCGGGGTCTTGGGTACCGATCTCTCAAGCCTGATACCATGAACTCTACAATATTCTTCAAATGGTCCAATGTATTCACCACCATTGTCGGAGCGAATACATTTCAAAAGTTTTCCAGTTTGCCTTTCAACGTTGGCATGAAACTTCTTGAATACTTCTAACACTTGATCTTTGGTCTTCAAAGGATAAGCCCACACCTTTCTGGAATGATCGTCAATGAATGTGACAAAGTATAATGATCCGCCGATACTTCTGTCACCCATAGAACATACATCTGTATGTATTAGATCAAGAATATTATTCTTTCTATGTGGTCGTCCTGCTCGAAATGCGACTCTGTGTTGTTTTCCTGCCAAACAATGAGTGCATTGCTTTAAAGGAATATTTGGAAGATTCGGTAGAAGATTTTCTTTCGTGAGAATTTTAAGTCCCTTCTCACTCATATGACCAAGTCTGGCGTGCCACAAATTCGCCGAGTCTTCATGCTTGATCGCATTCGCTTCTACTCCACTTGATTGTTTTGTTTGCATATAATACAAACGATCAATCTTCTTACCTCTGGCCATGACCAGATTTCCTTTCTTAAGCTTCCAAACTCCATTGCCAAATGTGTTTTCGTATCCCATATCGTCAAGCTGACCAATAGAGATCAAATTGATACGGATGTCTGGAACGTGTCGAACATCTTTTAATAACAGCTTGCAACCGCTGCTAGTTTCTAGTGTTGCATCACCTCGACCAACAATTTCACATCTTGCCTCATTTCCCATCTTGACAAAACCGAACTCACCACTTGTGTAAGTGGTCAAAAGACTTCTATCGGCTGTTACATGGAATGATGCTCCAGAATCAATCATCCATGTGTCTTGGCATGCGAGGTTGACACGTCCATCGTTAAAAATTAGGTATGTTTCACCATCATTGGATATGACAGCTGCATTTCCTCTATTGTCTTCATTATTTTCCTTAGCCTCCTTTTCTCTCAGCTTCCAACAATCTTTCTTGAAATGTCCAGGTTTATGACAGTAGTTGCAAGTGAAGTCGCCTCTTGACTTTGATCTGCCTCTAAACTTGCTTTTGTTTCGCCTGTCTCTGGAGAAATTTTTGTTTCTAGTTCTTCCTCTGTCCGTGACTAGTGCTTGTCCTTGAGGGTGGCTGAAAGAGCTTTGCTCCGCTCTTCTTTTGCCTTCTCTGTTGATACTTTCCTTTACCATGCTTAACGTCACCTTTCCTTGTGGTGCTGAATTGCTAAGAGCTACCACAAGTGTTTCCCAGCTATCCGGCAAAGAACTTAACAAAATCAACGCTTGAATTTCTTCAGCTAGGGCCAGCTCCATGTTCGTCAAATTGTCGAGAATCTCGTCAAATTTTGCCAAGTGGTCAGATACACTTTGCCCATCATAAATTTTCAGGTTCACAAGCCTCCTTATGATGAAAGCTTTATTTTGAGCATTTTTGGGCTCATACATTTCTTCTAAATGCTTCCATAATTTGAAGGCATCAGTTTCTTTTGCGGTGTCGCGAATCGCCCTTGTTTCAACCCACTGTCGAATCACACTAACAGCTTTACGGTTGAGTTTCTTCCAATCTGCTTCACTTGTTGCACCTTGTTTGACCCCTTTTAGTTCAATAGGATCAAACAAGTCTTTACAGTACAACAAATCTTCCATCATGGTTTTCCAAATGGAATAATTTGTTTACGTGAGTATGATCATGGAATTGCCACCAATATTCGTACGTTCCTCCATTTTGTACGAAGAAGAAGGATATGGAACTGCAAGTTGGCTCTGATACCAGTTGTTGGGAAAAATAATCCCACGAATGCGGAAATAAGAACAAACAAGAGAAAAAGAATTTAACGTGGTTCGGCTAATTTGCCTACGTCCACGGGAGAAAAAATAAGAATCACTATAACTCAAAAATATTACAAGGATTGGAGTCTCACTCCATACACTCAAGAGTTATACACTCACTTTTCTCACCCCAAATATTATACCCAAAACGAATTGTAATCTAACAGATTACTCAAACAAATTCTCCTAAACACTACCCGTATTTCTCTCTCACTCAAAATGTTTCTCTCTAAATTGTGTCACACACAATATTGCACTCTAGAATGTTTCTTTCAAGTGCTTCAAGTGATGCCTCTCCAAGACCAACTCATGGTCCTATTTATAGCAAAACAAGGCTTACAAAAGAAGCCACTTATGCTTCCAAAAGAAGTTAATGGTTCCTTGCAAGAAACCCACTTGCATTAAATGAAAGGAGGTTGCTTGTAAGCTACCCTTCATTTAATGCTTAGTTGTTTCTTGTAAGAAACCAAAAGGTAGGGCCCACACTATCATGATCATGCTTTTATGTTCTGAATTCACAAGCAATATAAATAATAAGGTTTTCAGTAAATACATTGTCACAGGTCATTCTAATTAACAAGCTACATGTTTTTAATAATAGCAAAAGTAGAACTGCAAAATAAGCAACTCCAAACCTCGGTATGCATTGTTTATAGAAGTCAAAACATAACACATACATTTGAGATTAAGGATATCTTAGTTAGGTTTGTCAACCAAATGCAATGAAATATCCTTCTATCAGGGCATGAACACCACCGATGTTATATCTGAGGTTTAGGGAGTAGTGGCTAAGTGTATCTTATGACCTATCCACAAATGTTTTATCTGTTAGTCAATTGGTCGATAATAAACATCATGTTCATTTCTCTTACTTTGGTTACATTATGCATCAAGTTTAAGAGAAGATGATCGCGAAAAGAACAAAAAATGACGATAATTTCGTCTTTATAATTCTCTTCCACTATTATTCTTAGGATTTTTTTACTTTCATTTGCATATATTGTTGTTGGTTTTAACAATAAGATGTTTTATCATCCTACTAAGTATGTCGTTTGTCATTGACAGATCACATTAGGACAAGTCCAGACCTCGGTATACATTGTTTATAGAAGTCAAAACAAAAGACATACATTTGAGATTAAGGATGGCTCACTTAGGTTTGTCAACCAAATGCAATAAAATATCCTTCTATCGGGACATGAACACCACCGATGTTATATCTGAGGTTTCGGGAGTAGTGGCTAAGTGTATATTAACTAAAAAAACTTAGCTAAAACTTCAAAAATAGAGTTGAAATTATAACAATCATATGGTCTCGTTTTATGAAACCACAACATCGTAAAATGGTCAATAAAATGATTCATAACGTTTGTTTCTTAATTCTTCCTTACAAATTACCTGGCATCACCACAACTTTTAACTTGGTTCACCATCAATTCAGTTTGGTTTTAGTTTGGTTCATGAACACCACCGATGTTATATCTGAGGTTTAGGGAGTAGTGGCTAAGTGTATATTAACTAAAAAACTTAGCTAAAACTTCAAAAATAGAGTTGAAATGATAACGATCATATGGTCTCGTTTTATGAACCACAACATCGTACAATGGTCAATAAAATCATTCATAACGTTTGTTTCTTAATTCTTCCTTACAAATTACCTGGCATCACCACAACTTTTAACTTGGTTCACCATCAATTCAGTTTGGTTTTAATTTGGTTCATATTTAGTTTGCTTGGCCTTAAATCGACTCCACGTAGCCGCAACTTTACCTCAGCTTTGTTCGATCTCAGTTTATCTTCGTTTAGTTTGGATTAGGGTGGCCTCAACTTGTCTCGATCTCAATCCGATCGAATCATATAACTATTTTGGCTTCAGTTAGGCTCTTCTTGTGTCAGTTTCTGATCCAAGTTTATGCGAATCACTAAGTTTGATATTTTTTACCATTTTTATTTGTTTCCATTCATACAGATTAAAATCCATTTAAAAATAAAATTATCCTATAACCCCAATCCATCTTCTGCAGAAACAATCAATATATTTATATACAACAAGTACGTATTCAGTTGATTTTATATATAATTCCAAACACCAAAGAGATCCATGTATTAAATGTAGTTTCAACCGGTATGTATTCAGTTTATCCTAGTTCAGATTGTAAATGTAGTTTCAAACATCATAGATAGGATTTGAACATTACATCGTCCCTCGACTATCGCGTTTGGTGGAGATAGTCCTTTGAATTTCTAATGTTCGTTGGACTATCACGTTTGGATAAAGTTAGTCCAGAAGATTCTCTCATCCATGAGACGCTGCCACCTGTCACCATAGTCCCAAGATTTTTGTATCACCACCAGTCCCTTGAGTTTACCTCTCTTACGTTTTGGGTTTGACCTAAACTCAAGGGACTAGCGGTGGTACAAAAATCGAGGGACTATGACGACAAGTGGTAGTCCTTCATGGATCAGAGGATCTTTTGGACTAACTTTATCCAAACGCGATAGTCGAGGGACTGTCAACGGACATTTGAAAATCAAGGAACTATCTGCCACCAAACGTGATAGTCGAGGGACGATGTACTGTTCAAAACCATCATAGATACAACAAAAGGTTAACTTGGTTTAGATAGTTAATATACATCATAAAGAGGCACAACAACGATAAACCTCTGAAGTAGTTTGGATTAGGAAAAAATATATGGTTCACACGAAACATATGTTTGTTTGAATCCTCTAAGTTTTCATGACTAGTTCATACCACATTGGGCTTCAAATAGTTCAACAAATTATAAACTTTGCATGGCTAGTCATAATGCGGTCATCACATAGTTCAGATACTTTCCGTTTTTGGATTGGCTATGACACGGTTAATTGTTCATTGTCTTAAATGTATGATCTTTCATCTTAGTTTCTAGAGGGGATACTTTCATACGTCCATATGTAAGGAGAATTTACTTTCAACGAAAAATTAAATCTAACCAACGCCATTATTAACTACCAAAAAATAAAACAATATACAGAAAATACTACTCATGTCTATACTTTTTTACTTTTGGAAAATACTTGTTTTTTATCAAAGGAAGGGTTTGGCTGGCAAAGGTTTTAACATGATATGTATAAATCGAGAAAACCTCAAGCCTCTTACGAGTCCAACAACGATAAACTCGACAGGTTGAGTCGGAAAATAATTAGCATGACATGGATAATTCCTAGTAAAAGACTAGTTCAGACAAGTTTTAAAACAATTATACGACCAGTCTGAGATCTTCTTGAGTGGTTAAGCATTGCAGTTGAGCTTGAAAGCTAGTTACAATTGAAACCCGAGTTCAAATTTGTGAGAGAATACATATAAAAGAGTGAAAGTGAAAAAATACTCCACTTCCAAGTGGCAAGAAAACATAAAACTTCTAGAAATATTCCAAAATTCTTGATCAACACTTTATACCAAAAGAAAAAAATACTCTGGTAAATTAGATCGAAAAAACGAACTAGAAGATGCTACTGATACGACATGTGAAATAGGCCTAAATCATCTACCAAAATAGAAATCTTAATGGGTTGCGAAGATCAATAACCGATGAATATGGGCACAATAGCAAACCACATTAGAAAACAAAATAAGCCTACATAAAGGGATCTTGGTTTACTAGACCTTAGCCTTATGAGCAACATGGTTATAGACCAATGAACCTTGGTTTATTAATTTCAAACACTTAACATTTTGATTAGCTGGGTAATATAAAAAACGGATTCAAGTCTGATGGCTGATCACTTAGTTTTATCATCGGATTATGCAATAAATCTAAGATAACTTGGTTTGTTGGCTGGGAACTTCACCTTCTGATAGGCTTAGCTAAGCCTATGAAAAGACATTATTTGAAGAAGGAAGACTAAAGTTATTGGAAAGCTTAGATGAACCAACGAATGGAGATGACATAAGTTTTCACCAAGTTTAACTCAGCCTATGAAGCTATCTTAGTTTGCAGAAATATGACTCAATTTATTGGAAATATTAATTAATTATATAAAACAACCTCAATTTTGGAATAGGCCCGACATCCTTATAAATTTTAATCAATCCCATCTAAAGACTTATATTCAAGATGAAAAAAACAAATAATTTGCAAGCTTAGCCAAACCCAAAGCGGGACCTCGATTTGGAGGAAAAAGACGCATGTCCGCATCAAGGTTAACCAAACATATGAAGAAAACTCATTTTATAGAGTCAGGACTTAATTCATTGAAATATTTTGTTGAGCCCATAAAAAGAGTTCAGTTTGGAGGACTATAACCTAAGACTTTACCAAACTTAACTAAACCCATAAAGATACCTTAATTTGAAGAAGAATATCTCATATCTTTGATAAGTTTTGTTGTGTCCATAAAGGGATATGATTTTGGATAAAGATGACCCCAGTTCCACCAAAATTAACAATGCTAATGAAGAGACCTCAACTTGAAGACAGATGATTCGAGCTATTGGCAAGCCTAACCAAGCCTATTAATGGACCTTAGTTTGGATAAGATGAATCAAGTCCCCATCAAGGTTAACAAAGTCCATGAAGATACATCAATTTGAATAAGTAAGATTGTAGTCATATGTAATACTAAATGAGCCTAAAAGGACATATGTTTGGAAAAAAAATATCACTATCTTTTACAAAACCTACCCAAGCCCATAAGGTAACCACAGTTTGCAAAGCTTGGTCGAACATTTTTTAGGAACCCGTTTTTAGAGGATTCCAGTTTTAAAAGTAGTCTTGTCTTAGAGCGACAATGTCCACAATCCCTTTATCATATACGGTCTCGACCACCAAAAAATTTCTTTATCTAATCATAAATTTCCAAAACTCGTACGTATTTTTAGCTACTAATTAAGAGACATGAGACTACCAAAAAACCAACCGGTCAAATAATGAGTATGCACCAATATGAATATAAATCCTAGAAATCTCTGAGTCAAAAGTTTATAATACATCATGTTCAGAGAGGTTAAAAATAGCTAGAAACAAATTATCATATCAAAGTTACTCTGATCTTTTGTACGAATAATTTAATAATATTTTTCTTCCAATATTAACTTAGTTCATTGTTATCTAGAGTTTAATATGTTTAGGTGAATTTTTACCTCATCAAAGCTCATACGATCAAGGTCATAAAAGTCGTATTGATGAATCATTCATCGAGATTCACATCAATCCAATTGATATACATATTATATATATCATAAGATTTTTAAAATTTGCAATCGGTTTAATAAAATAAATAATATACTTATTTAACATATTTGACTTGTAATTGTAATCGCATTGATACACTAGACTTGTAATTGTAATCGCATTGATACACTAGACTTGGATGGAATTTTTTTTAACAAGACACGTATAAAGTTAGCTTACCTCAAGCCTTTTACGAGTCTAACAACGATAGACTCGGTAGCTCGAACCGGTAAACAATTTGCATGACATGGATAATACGTACTAAAATATTAGTTCAAACAAGTTTTTAAACAATTATACGACCAGGTTTGAGATCATGTTGAGCGGTCTATCGTTGTAGTTGAGCTTGAAAGCTAGTTACAATTGAAACCCGAGTTCAAAGTTGTAAGATAAGAATATAAATATATAATTTTTACTATAAATATCAAATAGTTAAACCGCAAAAATACTCTACGTCCACATGCAAGAAAACATAAAATTTATAGAAATATATAAAAAATTTATCAAAGCTTTATACCAAAAGATAAAAAAAATTGGTAAATTAGATTGAAACAACGGACTAGAAGGCATTACTAACACAACATGTGAAATAAGCCTATATCATCTTACAAAATAGAAATCTTAATGGTCTCGACGCTTTTCTTCGATCGTTTCTTCTTTTTATCAACTTCAGCGCCATCTTCTTTTGGTAACTTATTTCTGGCATTTTGTTTTTTCTCAGCTGCTACGGCGGCCAATGGATATTTCTTGGCGACCTTCTTCTCAGTCGGCTTCCTTTCTGCTTGAGTGCTATTGTTGATTTTGATTAGGAAATGAGTTCTCTAGAGAGAGAGAGAGAGAGAGATTAATTGGAGAAGATAAATAATTTAATGATTTTGATTGGTGAGATGCGAGCTGCAACTTGAATTTGATAAAAAAGAAAAGAAAAGGGAAAAGAAAAAAAAAAGAAAAGAAGAGAGATAGTCGGATGAAAAGGTTTATATATTAAGGGTATTTTAGTAAATTTTGGGATCTCATTATAGCTGAAGAAGGTCTCATTATAACACAGTCTCATTATAACAAAAACAGGTCTCGATTTAGCGTTATAAATAATGAATTTATGTAATAAATTTGACTTCTAATTGCAATCGCTTTGATACACTATACTTATACAGATGAGATATTCAAATTTATAATATTCTTACATATTTTTTAATTTTTTATAGATTTAAATGAGTTTAAAATAAATATTTTTTTTAAATAACACATAGTTAAAACAAATTTGGAACAATTACATATATTGTACTTCACACCTGTAAAATATATGACTCGTCATGCTGAGCAACGTGTAATCGACCAACTCATGCACAGATTGACAGAGGATATAACTTTAGCTAATATTGTGTATGTTATTGTAGTTCATGTTTAAAGCTGTTTTCTGAACGTTTGATGTTTTGTGAGTTATTGTATTTGCTTGTTTGTAGTTCATATACATCCTAAACAAGCACAACAACGATAAACTCTAAAGTAGTTCAGATAGATAAAATACATGGTTCATAAGAGAGTTATGTTTGTTTGAACCCTCTGAGTTTTCACGAGTAGTCCATACCACATTAGATTTTAAATAGTTCAACAAATTATAAACTTTTCATGGATAGTCATAATGCGTGCATCATATGGTTCAGATATTTTGCGTTTTGTCTTGACTGTGAGAGGGTTAATTACTCATTTTCTTAAAGGTACGATCTTTCATCTTAGTTTTTTGCATACTTCAAAATGAATAGAGGGGATACTTCCGTACATCCATAGGTAGGGAGAATTTACTTTCAAAGCAAGATTTTTAAATTCTTACATATAGAAACTACATTATGAATCTTACCAACGAGATAACCAACTACTAGAAAAAAACAAAAAAACAATACTACGCATGCATATAATCTTTTACTTTTAGAAAATAATTATTTGTTATCGAAGGAAGGATTTGGATGGCGAATATTTTAACAAAATACGTATAAATCCAGCATACCTCAAGCCTCTTACGAGCCCAACAAAGATAGACTCGGTAGGTCGATTCGGAAAATAATTTGCAGGACATGGATAATTTATACTAAAAGACAAGTTCAAACAAGTTTTGAAACAATTATACAACCAGGTCCAATATATTGTTGAGTGGTTACTATTGCAGTTGAACTTAAAATCTAGTTACAATTGAAACCCGAGTTCAGAGTTGTAAGATAATAAAGTAAATATATAATTTTTACTATAAATAGCAAATAGTTAAACCGCAAAAATACTCCACTTCCACGTGGCAAGAAAACATAAACTTTCTAGAAATATTCAGAAATGTTGATCAAAGCTTTATACCAAAAGATAAAAAAAAATACTCTGTAAAGTAGATAAAAAAACCGATTAAAAAATGTTACTAATAGGACATGTCAAATAGGCTACATCATCTAACAAAATAGAAATCTTAATAGATTGCGAAGATCAACGAAAAATGAATATGGACTCAATAGGAAACCACATTAGGAAGAAAATTAGCCAACATAAAGGGGTTTTGGTTTACGAAGGCTTAACTTTATGAGCAACATGGTTTAGAGAACAATTATATTTGGTTTATTAACTTGCAACACTTGAACTCTTGATTAGGTGGGTAAAATGACAAAGAGGCCCAAGTCTAATGGTTGAGCACTTAATTTTATCATCAGCTTGGGCAATGAAGCTAAGATAACTTGGTTTGTTGGCTGGGAACTTGACCTTATGATAAGCTTAATTGAACCTATGAGAAGACCTCCATTTCAAGAAGGAAGATTAAGTTATTGAAAAGCTTAGATGAACCGATAATGGGAAATCTTTAGCATTGGATGTTATTATTTTTGTTTGGATTTTTTATTCGACGTTGTTTATTAGCCACACAAGCGTGTGGTGGTACAAAATAGGTTAGACGACTGTTTTTCAAAGTTGCAAGGATACAACACTGATATGCTAAATGTTTTATGTTGGTTTTGTGGTAGTTTTTTCACAGGGTTATATCGGCGGTATATAAGTGTTTTACAATTGGTATGGAAATTTTTTATTAGTGTTGTAGTTTTGTAACCATGGTATAACAATTCTATATCGCTAATACGTTGAATGTGTTATGGTGGTTTCATGGTGGTTTTTTCACAAGGTTATACCAGCGGTATAAAAATGTTATACTGCTGATACAGAAATTTGGTACCACCATTGTAGTATTATACCAGCGGTATAAAAGTTGTATACTTTTAGTACACTTAACAAAATAACTTTCCTCCGTTAAAAATCTCTCGTTATATGTTACTCCCACTAACTAAACTAAGATTGCGACCAACTAAAAAATTATCTTTAATTCCATAAATTATTTCTCTATAAAATTCTATTCGAACTTACCATATTTATTTATGTATCAAAATAGCATAAATAACCAAACCAAAGTTTTGATTTTTACTATATAAAATTGACTCTCAACGAAAATATTCACTTGCTGCAAGTTGTCAAGTTTGTGAAGAGAACAAGGCCCGATGGATTTTGCAATGAGGTGAAGTGCACAATGTACTAGATGTACATATACGTGTGTGAAGGATAAAATCCATGTCCAACTTCACGCAGTCGTGAAGAAGTCTCTATTTGGTACAATTATTTGAGATCAGAACCAATGGTTCGGGTGTTCGACCTCTTGTACAAACCTAGGCAACCAAAATACACGTAATTCCGTAAGTGGAATACAGTTGATATTTAACCACGAGATTACACGTAATTTCACAATTAGAACTCAATTGTTTTTTCCAAACGTATTAGGCAAGCAAATTAAATGTAATTTCGCAATTAAAACAATTAAAAAACTATTTTGTTATAGATCTAGTTTTGTTCGTATTAGAAAAACAAAAGAAATATTTTAATTTTATTTTTTAAATAGCGATTTAAAAGATAAGATATTTAAAAAAGTAAAAACAAAAAAATAGTTAAAAAATATTTTGGGATTACTTGTACATACTTCACCCAACATTAACATTCCGATAATTATTAATAAATATTTATATGATTTTGACTGATATGGATAAAATAGTATTTTTATATTTAGTATTTGTTAAATTCTAATCACTTTTGAGTATATAGTATACCGTTAGATATTTAAATTTGAAAACATGCATATAAATCGGGATTCTCGATATATCAAAACAGAAACCACAACCTTTCTTCTTATCTTTCTTGTTATTAATCTTCGTTCCGAAACCGAAACCCAGACCCAGATCTGCTGTTTTCCTTA
Source organism: Limnanthes douglasii subsp. nivea (assembly GCA_036936605.1). Lineage (NCBI taxonomy): Eukaryota > Viridiplantae > Streptophyta > Magnoliopsida > Brassicales > Limnanthaceae > Limnanthes > Limnanthes douglasii. The sequence goes on along the minus strand of JAUPFV010000002.1, from coordinate 302,687,136 downwards.
ATCTTCCTTATCTTTCCTTCCCAAACCCCGAACCCAGATAGGTTCTCGGTGATCAAATACAAGAACCAACACAACACCACTACTACTGATATATATATTCATATTCTGTTCTTTTTTATTTCTTAAACTAAATAATAAACCATGCCTTCTGTTATTCTTCCCGGAGAGATTTCAGGATCGAATCACAAACGCAAGAAACCGGACCAAAACAACCAGAGTCAGTATCAGCAGTCGGTGGGTCTTGATGAAGATGATTGCGTGCTTAGCAAGCAACCTATGGGTCCTCCAGTTTCAATCAGGGATATCTCTGGATCAGATTACAAAGGCGAAAAACTTGACACATACATGATGATTCAATGTCCGCATTCTCAGGTTCTCGACCACAAATGCGTGCAGTGCGGGCAAGTGACGGGCATTGATTATGGCACGTCTTTTGGTTATATTCAAGAGGGGCTAAAGCTTGGCAATGGATTTGTGGAATCCCTTCGACAGCAACATACCATGGACTTGGTCCTCAGAGAAAAGCTGCATTTGGTTCTAGATCTGGATCAGACTCTTATTCATACTGTTCGAGAGAAGGATTTGAAGCCCGAGGAATATTATCTTCTCAAGGAAACAAAAGATTTACACAGATGTGTGTTTCCTGGTGATCAAGTGTTCATGGTGAAACTACGGCCATTTGTTTTAGATTTTCTTGAGAAGGCAAGCTCTATGTATGAAATGTCGGTCTACACCAAAAGCTCTATTAGCTATGCGACTGCAATCCTATCTTTGCTTGATCCTCAAGGAAAGTATTTCAAAAGGCGGGTTATAGCACGCGAACATACTCCATATCGCAAGACGCTTGATCTGATTTTGACAGAACCAGAGGCAATTGTTGTGGTTGATGATGATGAAGATATGTGGCCGGATTGCAGACCCAATTTGATAAAGGCTGTGAGATATAGGTACTTCAAGGGAAAAAAGAAGAGCAACAACAACGGTTGTAGGTCTTGTCATTCTCTGAATAAGACCGATGAGAGCGAAACTGATGGTGAATTGGCTAATATACTCAAAGCTCTCAACGAGATTCACATGCAGTACTTCTCCAAAGAAATGTTCGAAGCTGGCAACAGCAATACTAGGCTGATAGTTCCCGATGTTCTATCTACCGTGCTCGGTCGTACTTAGATTATTTTACATATCATCGTCTATATTTTTACACTGAAGTTTCCAATGTATATCATGATCATGCTTTTGTGTTCTGAATTCACAAGCAATATAAATAATAAGGTTTTCAGTAAATACATTGTCATTCTAATTCCAACCTACATGTTTTATAATAATAGTAAAAGTAGAACTGCAAAATAAGCAAAAAGCTGAGGTTTCAATTCTATGTCTTAATTCCACTACAAGTATTGAAATGCCTAAACTATTGTAAGTCTAGGTTTGCAATTTGGAAATATAAGTCCACTAACTTAATTGGTCTAAATAACATATATAGTACGAAAGAATTTATATTTCTAAACTACATAGCCAAATAATTTTTAAATTATAGAGGTTAAAAGCTCAACTTTAGCTCCACCAACCCCTTCGACGGACCTCATTAGAGAGTCTATTCAAACTACAAATTACTAGTATGTTATATAACTAAATTAGTCGACATCTTGCGTGATTACTTAATCCTTACTTGATCTATCGCTCAAACTCAACATTATTCGGCTATATTAAAAAATTAGGCATATAATAAATGATTTTTAAAATCTATGTCGTATTTAGAATTTATGATAAAAATTTAAAAATTAATATTATCATAGTGTTTTTTTTTGTCTATTAGTGTTGTTGGCACAAACATAACCAGGACACTGGGTTCCAACTATTGGATCTCATATACACCCATCCAGTTCCGCCTTCGGTTTGTGGTGATATATTTTTATTTTATTTAATATTTTCGTGTCTTATGACCTCTCCACAAATATTTTATCTGTTCGTCAATGGGTCGATAATAAACATCATGTCCATTTCTATTATTTTGGTTACGTTATGCATAAGTTTAAGAGAAGATGATCACGAAAAGACATAAAAAAGACGACAACTTCTTCTTTATAATTCTATTCCATTATTTTTCTTAGGCTTTTTTACTTTCATTTGCATTTATTGTTGTTAGTTTTGACAATAAGATGTTTTTTCATCCTATTAAGTATGTCGTTTGTCATTGACATATCACATTTGGACAACTCCGAACCTCGGTATGCATTGTTTATAGAAGTCAAAACATAACACATACATTTGAGATTAAGGATAGCTTAGTTAGGTTTGTCAACCAAATGCAATGAAATATTCTTCTATCAGGGCATGAACACCACCGATGTTATATCTGAGGTTTAGGGAGTAGTGGCTAAGTGTATCTTATGACCTATCCACGGATATTTTATCTGTTTGTCAATTGGTCGATAATAAACATCATGTTCATTTCTCTTACTTTGGTTACGTTATGCATCAAGTTTAAGAGAAGATGATCGCGAAAAGAACAAAAAAATGACGATAATTTCGTCTTTATAATTCTCTTCCACTATTATTCTTAGGATTTTTTACTTTCATTTGCATATATTATTGTTGGTTTTAACAATAAGATGTTTTTTCATCCTACTAAGTATGTCGTTTGTCATTGACAGATCACATTAGGACAAGTCCAGACCTCGGTATACATTGTTTATAGAAGTCAAAACAAAACACATACATTTGAGATTAAGGATGGCTCACTTAGGTTTGTCAACCAAATGCAATAAAATATCCTTCTATCGGGACATGAACACCACCGATGTTATATCTGAGGTTTAGGGAGTAGTGGCTAAGTGTATATTAACTAAAAAAACTTAGCTAAAACTTCAAAAATAGAGTTGAAATGATAACAATCATATGATCTCGTTTTATGAACCACAATATCGTACAATGGTCAATAAAATGATTCATAACGTTTGTTTCTTAATTCTTCCTTACAAATTACCTGGCATCACCACAAATTTTAACTTGGTTCACCATCAATTCAGTTTGATTTTGGTTTGGTTCATAATTAGTTGGCTTGGCCTTAAATCGGCTCCACATAGCCGCAACTTTACCTCAACTTCGTTCGATCTCAGTTTATCTTAGTTTAGTTTGGATTAGGGTGGCCTCAACTTGTCTCGATCCCAACCTAATCGAATCATATAACTATTTTGGCTTCAGTTAGGCTCTTCTTGCGTCAGTTTCTGATCCAAGCTTATGCGAATCACTAAGTTTGATAATTTTTTACCATTTTTATTTGTTTCCATTCATACAGATTAAAATCCATTTAAATATAAAATTATCCTATAACCCCAATCCAGCTTCTGCAGAAGGAATCAATATATATTTATTAACAAAAAGTATGTATTCAGGGTGATTTTATATATAATTCCAAACACCAAAGAGATCCATGTATTAAATGTAGTTTCAACCGGTGTGTATTCAGTTTATCTTAGTTGAGATTGTAAATGTAGTTTCAAACATCATAGATAGGCTTTGAACTTACATTGTCCCTCGACTATCGCGTTTGGTGGAGATAGTCCTTTGAATTTCAAATGTCCGTTGACAGTCCTAGGACTATCGCGTTTGGATAAAGTTAGTCCTGAAGATTCTCTTATCCATGAGACGCTGCCACCTGTCACCATAGTCCCCAGATTTTTGTATCACCACTAGTCCCTTGAGTTTACCTCTCTTACGTTTTGGGTTTGACCTAAACTCAAGGGACTAGCGGTGGTACAAAAATCGAGGGACTATGACGACAAGTGGTAGTGCTTCATGGATCAGAGGATCTTTTGGACTAATTTTATCCAAACGCGATAGTCCAGGGACTGTCAACGGACATTTGAAAATCAAGGGACTATCTGCCACCAAACGTGATAGTCGAGGGACGATGTACTATTCAAAACCATCATAGATACAACAAAAGGTTAACTTGGTTTAGATAGTTAATATACATCATAAAGAGCTACAACAACGATAAACCTCTGAAGTAGTTTGGATTAGGAAAAAATATATGGTTCACACGAAACATATGTTTGTTTGAATCCTCTAAGTTTTCATGACTAGTTCATACCACATTGGACTTCAAATAGTTCAACAAATTATAAACTTTGCATGGCTAGTCATAATGCGGTCATCACATAGTTCAGATACTTTCCATTTTTGGCTTGGCTATGACACGTTTAATTGTTTATTTTCTTAAATGTATGATCTTTCATCTTAATTTTTAGAGGGGATACTTTCATACGTCCATAGGGAAGGAGAATTTACTTTCAACAAAAAATTAAATCTAACCAACGCCATTATCAACTACCAAAAAATAAAACAAAAATAGAGAAAATACTACTCATGTCTATACTTTTTTTACTTTTGGAAAATACTTGTTTTTTATCAAATGAAGGGTTTGGCTGGCAAAGGTTTTAACATGATATGTATAAATCGAGCAAACCTCAAGCCTCTTACGAGCCCAACAACGATAGACTCGACAGGTTGAGTCGGAAAATAATTTGCATGACATGGATAATTTTTACTAAAAGACTAGTTCAGACAAGTTTTAAAACAATTATACGACCAGTATGAGATCTTCTTGAGTGGTTAAGCATTGCAGTTGAGCTTGAAAGCTAGTTACAATTGAAACCTGAATTCAAAGTTGTAAGACAATACATATAAAAGAGTGAAAGTGAAAAAAATACTACACTTCCAAGTGGCAAGAAAACATAAAACTTCTAGAAATATTCCAAAATTCTTGATCAAAACTTTATACCAAAAGAAAAAATACTCTGGTAAATTAGATCGAAAAAACGAACTAGAAGATGCTACTGATACGACATGTGAAATAGGCCTAAATCATCTACCAAAATAGAAATCTTAATGGGTTGCGAAGATCAATAACCGATGAATATGGGCTCAATAGCAAACCACATTACAAAACAAAATAAGCCTACATAAAGGGATCTTGGTTTACTAGACCTTAACCTTATGAGTAACATGGTTATAGACCAATGAACCTTGGTTTATCAATTTCAAACACTTTACATTTTGATTAGCTGGGTAATATAAAAAACGGATCCAAGTCTGATGGTTGATCCCTTAGTTTTATCATCGGATTATGCAATAAATCTAAGATAACTTGGTTTGTTGGCTGGGAACTTCACCTTCTCATAGGCTTAGCTAAGCCTATGAAAATACATTATTTGAAGAAGGAAGACTACAGTTATTGGAAAGCTTAGATGAACCAACGAATGGATATGACATAAGTTTTCACCAAGTTTAACTCAGCCTATGAAGCTATCTTAGTTTGAAGAAATATGACTCAATTTATTGGAAATATTAACTAATTATATAAAACAACCTCAATTTTGGAATAGGCCCTACATCCTTATAAATTTTAATCAATCCCATCTAAAGACTTATATTCAAGATGGAAAAAATAATAATTTGTAAGCTTAGCCAAACCCAAAGCGGGACCTCGATTTGAATAAGGAAGATTGTAGTCATATGTAATACTAAATGAGCCGAAAAGGACATCTGTTTGGAAAAAAATATATCACTCTCTTTTACAAAACCTACCCAAGCCCATAAGGTAACCACAGTTTGCAAAGCTTGGTCGAACATTTTTTAGGAACTCGTTTTTAGAGGATCCCAGTTTTAAAAGTAGTCTTTTCTTAGAGGGACTTGACTTTAAAGGTTGATAAATTGATGGTTATTCGTAGACAAAATTGAAAAATTATGTGTGCAGGGTCGGGTAGGTTGATTTATAAGCCTGACTACGCGAGTCATATGGAATGATATCAATGATAATCATCTAGAATGAGAAAGCGACAATGTCCACAATCCCTTTATCATGTACGGTCTCGACCACCTAAAAAAATTTCTTTATCTAATCATAAATTTCCAAAACTCGTACGTATTTTTAGTTGCCAATTAAGAGACATGAGACTACCAAAAAACCAATCGGTCAAATAATGAGTATGCACCAATATGAATATAAATCCTAGAAATCTCTGAGTCAAAAGTTTATAATACATCATGTTCAGAGAGGTTAAAAATAGCTAGAAACAAATTATCATATCAAAGTTATTGTGATCTTTTGTACGAATAATTTAATAATATTTTTCTTCCAATATTAACTCAGTTCATTGTTATCTAGATTTTAATATGTTTAGGTGAATTTTCACCTCATGAAAGCTCATACGATCAAGGTCATAAAGTCGTATTGATGAATCATTCATCGAGATTCACATCAATCTAATTGATATACATATTATATATATCATAAGATTTTTAAAATTTTCGATTGGTCTAATAAAATAAATAATATACTTATTTAACACATTTGACTTGTAATTGCAATCTCATTGATACACTAGACTTATATAGATGAGATATTCAAAATTATAATATTTTTACATGCATATACTCTTTTACTTTTGAAAAATACTTGGTTTTTTATCAGAGAAAGGATTTGGATGGCGAAATTTTTAACAAGACACGTATAAAGCCAACTTACCTCAAGCCTCTTACGAGTCTAACAACGATAGACTCGGTAGCTCGAACCGGTAAACAATTTGCATGACATGGATAATACGTACTAAAATACTAGTTCAAACAAGTTTTTAAACAATTATACGATCAGGTCTGAGATCTTATTGAGCGGTCTATCGTTGTAGTTGAGCTTGAAAGCTAGTTACAATTGAAACCCGAGTTCAAAGTTGTAAGATAAGAATATAAATATATAATTTTTACTATAAATATCAAATAGTTAAACCGCAAAAATACTTTACGTCCACATGCAAGAAAACATAAAATTTCTAGAAATATATAAAAAAATTATCAAAGCTTTATACCAAAATATAAAATAAATGGTAAATTAGATTGAAACAACGGACTAGAAGGCATTACTAACACAACATGTGAAATAGGCCTATATAATCTAACAAAATAGAAATCTTAATGGTCTCGACGCTTTTCTTCGATCGTTTCTTCTTTTTATCAGCTCCAGCGCCATCTTCTTTTGGTAACTTCTTTCTGGCATTTGGTTTCTTCTCAGCTGCTACGGCGACCAATGGATATTTCTCCGCGACCTTCTTCTCAGTCGGCTTCTTTTCTGCCTGGGGTGCTATTGTTTATTTTGATTAGGAAATGAGTTCTCTAGAGAGAGAGAGAGATTAATTGGAGAAGATAAATAATTTTATGATTTTGATTGGTGAGATGCAAGCCGCAACTTGAATTTGATAAAAAAGAAAAGAAAAGGGAAAAGAGAAAAAAGAGAGAAGAGAGATAGTTGGTTGAAAAGGTTTATATATTAAGGGTATTTTAGTAAAATTTGGGATCTCATTATAGTTGAAGAAGGTCTCATTATAACACGGTCTCATTATAACAAAAATGGGTCTCCATTTAGCGTTATAAATAATGAATTTATGTAATACATTTGACTTCTAATTGCAATCACTTTGATACACTAAATTTATGGAAAAATCTATTTCTTTTATTTTGGTTACGTTATGCAATAGTTTAAGAGAAGATGATCACGAAAAGACATAAAAAAAGACGACAACTTCTTCTTTATAAGTCTATTCCATTATTTTTCTTAGGCTTTTTTACTTTCATTTGCATTTATTGTTGTTAGTTTTGACAATAAGATGTTTTTTCATCCTATTAAGTATGTCGTTTGTTATTGACATATCACATTAGGACAACTCCAAACCTCGGTATGCATTATTTATAGAAGTTAAAACATAACACATACATTTGAGATTAAGGATAGCTTAGTTAGGTTTGTCAATCAAATGCAATGAAATATCCTTCTATCAGGGCATGAACACCACCGATGTTATATCTGAGGTTTAGGGAGTAATGGCTAAGTGTATCTTATGACCTATCCACGAATATTTTATCTGTTTGTCAATTGGTCGATAATAAACATCATGTTCATTTCTCTTACTTTGGTTACTTTATGCATCAAGTTTAAGAGAAGATGATCGCGAAAAGAACAAAAAAATGACGATGATTTCGTCTTTATAATTCTCTTCCACTATTATTCTTAGGATTTTTTACTTTCATTTGCATATATTATTGTTGGTTTTAACAATAAGATGTTTTTTCATCCTACTAAGTATGTCGTTTGTCATTGACAGATCACATTAGGACAAGTCCAGACCTCGGTATACATTGTTTATAGAAGTCAAAACAAAACACATACATTTGAGATTAAGGATGGCTCACTTAGGTTTGTCGACCAAATGCAATAAAATATCCTTCTATCGGGACATGAACACCACCGATGTTATATCTGAGGTTTAGGGAGTAGTGGCTAAGTGTATATTAACTAAAAAAACTTAGCTAAAACTTCAAAAATAGAGTTGAAATGATAACAATCATATGGTCTCGTTTTATGAACCACAATATCGTACAATGGTCAATAAAATGATTCATAACGTTTATTTCTTAATTCTTCCTTACAAATTACCTAGCATCACCACAACTTTTAACTTGGTTCACCATCTATTCAGTTTGGTTTTAGTTTGGTTCATATTTAGTTTGATTGGCCTTAAATCGGCTCCACATAGCCGCAAGTTTACCTCAGCTTCGTTCGATCTCAGTTTATCTTAGTTTAGTTTCGATTAGGGTGGCCTCAACTTTTCTCGATCTCAACCTGATCGAATCATATAACTATTTTTGGCTGAAGTTAGGCTCTTCTTGCGTCAGTTTCTGATCCAAGCTTATGCGAATCACTAAGTTTGATAATTTTTTACCATTTTTATTTGTTTCCATTTATACAGATTAAAATCCATTTAAAAATAAAATTATCCTATAACCCCAATCCAGCTTCTGCAGAAACAATCAATATATTTATATACAACAAGTATGTATTCAGGGTTATTTTATATATGATTCCAAACACCAAAGAGATCCATGTATTAAATGTAGTTTCAACCGGTCTGTATTCAGTTTATCTTAGTTCAGATTGTAAATGTAGTTTCAAACATCATAGATAGGCTTTGAACAGTACATCATCCCTCGACTATCGCGTTTAGTTGAGATAGTCCTTTGAATTTCAAATGTCTGTTGACAGTCCTAGGACTATCGCGTTTGGATAAAGTTAGTCCTGAAGATTCTCTGATCCATGAGACGCTGCCACCTGTCACCATAGTCGCCAGATTTTTGTATCACCACTAGTCCCTTGAGTTTACCTCTCTTACGTTTTGGGTTTGACCTAAACTCAATGGACTAGCGGTGGTACAAAAATCGAGGGACTATGACGACAAGTGGTAGTCCTTCATGGATCAGAGGATCTTTTGGACTAACTTTATCCAAACGCGATAATCGAGGGACTGTCAACGGACATTTGAAAATCAAGGGACTATCTGCCACCAAACGTGATAGTCGAGGGACGATGTACTATTCAAAACCATCATAGATACAAAAAAAGGTTAACTTGGTTTAGATAGTTAATATACATCATAAAGAGGCACAACAACGATAAACCTCTGAAGTAGTTTGGATTAAGAAAAAATATATGGTTCACACGAAACATATGTTTGTTTGAATCCTCTAAGTTTTCATGACTAGTTCATACCACATTGGACTTCAAATAGTTCAACAAATTATAAACTTTGCATGGCTAGTCATAATGTGGTCATCACATAGTTCAGATACTTTCCGTTTTTGGCTTGGCTATGACACGGTTAATTGCTCATTTTCTTAAATGTATGATCTTTCATCTTAGTTTTTAGAGGGGATACTTTCATACGTCCATAGGTAAGGAGAATTTACTTTCAACGAAAAATTAAATCTAACCAACGCCATTATCAACTACCAAAAAATAAAACAAAAATAGAGAAAATACTACTCATGTCTATACTTTTTTTACTTTTGGAAAATACTTGTTTTTTATCAAAGGAAGGGTTTGGCTGGCAAAGGTTTTAACATGATATGTATAAATCGAGCAAACCTCAAGCCTCTTACGAGTCCAACAACGATAGACTCTACAGGTTGAGTCGGAAAATAATTAGCATGACATGGATAATTCTTACTAAAAGACTAGTTCAGACAAGTTTTAAAACAATTATACGACCAGTCTGAGATCTTCTTGAGTGGTTAAGCATTGCAGTTGAGCTTGAAAGTTAGTTACAATTGAAACCTGAGTTCAAAGTTGTAAGACAATACATATAAAAGAGTGAAAGTGAAAAATACTCCACTTCCAAGTGGCAAGAAAACATAAAACTTCTAGAAATATTCCAAAATTCTTGATCAAAACTTTATACCAAAAGAAAAAAATACTCTGGTAAATTAGATCGAAAAAACGAACTAGAAGATGCTACTGATACGACATGTGAAATAGGCCTAAATCATCTACCAAAATAGAAATCTTAATGGGTTGTGAAGATCAATAACCGATGAATATGGGCTCAATAGCAAACCACATTACAAAACAAAATAAGCCTAGATAAAGGGATCTTGGTTTACTAGACCTTAACCTTATGAGCAACATGGTTGTAGACCAATGAACCTTGGTTTATCAATTTCAAACACTTTACATTTTGATTAGCTGGGTAATATAAAAAACGGATCCAAGTCTGATGGTTGATCACTTAGTTTTATCATCGGATTATGCAATAAATCTAAGATAACTTGGTTTGTTAGCTGGGAACTTCACCTTCTCATAGGCTTAACTAAGCCTATGAAAAGACATTATTTGAAGAAGGAAGACTAAAGTTATTGGAAAGCTTAGATGAACCAACGAATGGAGATGACATAAGTTTTCACCAAGTTTAACTCAGCCTATGAAGCTATCTTAGTTTGAAGAAATATGACTCAATTTATTGGAAATATTAACTAATTATATAAAACAACCTCAATTTTGGAATAGGCCCTACATCCTTATAAATTTTAATCAATCCCATCTAAAGACTTATATTGAAAATGGAAAAAATAATAATTTCCAAGCTTAGCCAAACCCAAAGCGGGACCTCGATTTGAATAATGAAGATTGTAGTCATATGTAATACTAAATGAGCCGAAAAGGACATCTGTTTGGAAAAACAAATATCACTCTCTTTTACAAAACCTACCCAAGTCCATAAGGTAACCACAGTTTGCAAACCTTGGTCGAACATTTTTTAGGAACTCGTTTTTAGAGGATCCCAGTTTTAAAATTAGTCTTGTGTTAGAGGGACTTGACTTTAAAGGTTGATATTGATGGTTATTTGTAGCCAAAATTGAAAAATTATGTGTGCAGGGTCGAGTAGGTTGATTTATAAGCCTGATTACGCGAGTCATATGGAATGATATCAATGATAATCATCTAGAATGAGAAAGCGACAATGTCCACAATCCCTTTATCATGTACGGTCTCGACCACCAAAAAATTTCTTTATCTAATCATAAATTTCCGAAACTCGTACGTATTTTTAGTTGCCAATTAAGAGACATGAGACTACCAAATAACCAACCGGTCAAATAATGAGTATGCACCAATATGAATATAAATCCTAGAAATCTCCGAGTCAAAAGTTTATAATACATCATGTTCAGAGAGGTTAAAAATAGCTAGAAACAAATTATCATATCAAAGTTATTGTGATTTTTTGTACGAATAATTTAATAATATTTTTCTTTGCTTGATCCTCAAGGAAAGTATTTCAAAAGGCGGGTTATAGACGCGAACATACTACATTGTCACAGGTCATTCTAATTCCAAGCTACATGTTTTTCTAATAATAGTAAAAGTAGAACTGCAAAATAAGCAAAAAGCTGAGGTTTCAATTCTATGTCTTAATTCCACTACAAGTATTGAAATGCCTAAACTATTGTAAGTCTAGGTTTGCAATTTGGAAATATAAGTCCACTAACTTAATTGGTCTAAATAACATATATATATATAGTACGAAAGAATTTATATTTCTAAACTACATAGCCAAATAATTTTTAAAATAAAGGGGTTAAAAGCTCAACTTTAGCTCCACCAATCCCTTCGACGGACCTCATTAGAGAATCTATTCAAACTACAAAATAATAGTATGTTATATAACTAAATTAGTCGATATTTTGCGTGATATCATAATCCTTACTTGATCTATCGCTCAAAGTCAACACTATTCGGCTATATTAAAAAAGTTAGGCATATAATAAATGATTTTAAAAATCTATGTCATATTTAGAATTTATGATAAAAATTTAAAAGTTAATATTATCATAGTGTTTTTATTGTCTATTAGTGTTGTTGGCACAAACATAGCCAGGACACTGGATTCCAACTATTGGATCTCATATACACTCATCCAGTTCCGCCTTCGGTTGGTGGTGATATATTTTTATTTTGTTAAATATTTTCGTATCTTATGACCTCTCCACAAATATTTTATCTGTTAGTCAATGGGTCGATAATAAACATCATGTCAATTTCTCTTATTTTGGTTACGTTATGCATAAGTTTAAGAGAAGATGATCACGAAAAAACATAAAAAAGACGACAACTTCTTCTTTATAATTCTATTCCATTATTTTTCTTAGGCTTTTTTACTTTCATTTGCATTTATTGTTGTTAGTTTTGACAATAAGATGTTTTTTCATCCTATTAAGTATGTCGTTTGTCATTGACATATCACATTAGGACAACTCCAAACCTCGGTATGCATTGTTTATAGAAGTCAAAACATAACACATACATTTGAGATTAAGGATAGCTTAGTTAGGTTTGTCAACCAAATGCAATGAAATATCCTTCTATCAGGGCATGAACACCACCGATGTTATATCTGAGGTTTAGGGAGTAGTGGCTAAGTGTATCTTATGACCTATCCACGAATATTTTATCCGTTTGTCAATTGGTCGATAATAAACATCATGTTCATTTCTCTTACTTTGGTTACGTTATGCATCAAGTTTAAGAGAAGATGATCGTGAAAAGAACAAAAAAATGACGATAATTTCGTCTTTATAATTCTCTTCCACTACTATTCTTAGGATTTTTTACTTTCATTTGCATATATTATTGTTGGTTTTAACAATAAGATGTTTTTTCATCCTACTAAGTATGTCAGTTGTCATTGACATATCACATTAGGACAAGTCCAGACCTCGGTATACATTGTTTATAGAAGTCAAAACAAAACACATACATTTGAGATTAAGGATGGCTCACTTAGGTTTGTCAACCAAATGCAATAAAATATCCTTCTATCGGGACATGAACACCACCGATGTTATATCAGAGGTTTAGGGAGTAGTGGCTAAGTGTATATTAACTAAAAAAACTTAGCTAAAACTTCAAAAATAGAGTTGAAATGATAACAATCATATGATCTCGTTTTATGAACCACAATATCGTACAATGGTCAATAAAATGATTCATAACGTTTGTTTCTTAATTCTTCCTTACAAATTACCTGGCATCACCACAACTTTTAACTTGGTTCACCATCAATTCAGTTTGATTTTGGTTTGGTTCATAATTAGTTTGCTTGGCCTTAAATCGGCTCCACATAGCCGCAACTTTACCTCAGCTTCGTTCGATCTGAGTTTATCTTAGTTTAGTTTGGATTAGCGTGGCCTCAACTTGTCTCGATCTCAACCTAATCGAATTATATAACTATGTTGGCTTCAGTTAGGCTCTTCTTGCGTCAGTTTCTGATCCTAGCTTATGCGAATCACTAAGTTTGATAATTTTTTACCATTTTTATTTGTTTCCATTCATACAGATTAAAATCCATTTAAATATAAAATTATCCTATAACCCCAATCCAGCTTCTGCAGAAACAATCAATATATTTATATACAAAAAGTATGTATTCAGGGTGATTTTATATATAATTCCAAACACCAAAGAGATCCATGTATTAAATGTAGTTTCAACTGGTGTGTATTCAGTTTATCTTAGTTCAGATTGTAAATGTAGTTTCAAACATCATAGATAGGCTTTGAACAGTACATCATCCCTCGACTATCGCGTTTGGTGGAGATAGTCCTTTGAATTTCAAATGTCCGTTGACAGTCCTAGGACTATCGCGTTTGGATAAAGTTAGTCCTGAAGATTCTCTGATCCATGAGACGCTGCCACCTGTCACCATAGTCCCCAGATTTTTGTATCACCACTAGTCCCTTGAGTTTACCTCTCTTACGTTTTGGGTTTGACCTAAACTCAAGGGACTAGCGGTGGTACAAAAATCGAGGGACTATGACGACAAGTGGTAGTCCTTCATGGATCAGAGGATCTTTTGGACTAACTTTATCCAAACTCGATATTCCAGGGACGGTCAACGGACATTTCAAAATCAAGGGACTATCTGCCACCAAACGTGATAGTCGAAGGACGATGTACTATTCAAAACCATCATAGATACAACAAAAGGTTAACTTGGTTTAGATAGTTAATATACATCATAAAGAGGCACAACAACGATAAACCTCTGAAGTAGTTTGGATTAGGAAAAAATATATGGTTCACACGAAACATATGTTTGTTTGAATCCTTTAAGTTTTCATGACTAGTTCATACCACATTGGACTTCAAATAGTTCAACAAATTATAAACTTTGCATGGCTAGTCAAAATGTGGTCATCACATAGTTCAGATACTTTCCATTTTTGGCTTGTGTATGACACGTTTAATTGTTCATTTTCTTAAATGTATGATCTTTCATCTTAGTTTTTAGAGGGGATACTTTCATACGTCCATAGGGAAGGAGAATTTACTTTCAACGAAAAATTAAATCTAACCAACGCCATTATCAACTACCAAAAAATAAAACAAAAATAGAGAAAATACTACTCATGTCTATACTTTTTTTACTTTTGGAAAATACTTGTTTTTTTATCAAAGGAAGGGTTTGGCTGGCAAAGGTTTTAACATGATATGTATAAATCGAGAAAACCTCAAGCCTCTTACGAGTCCAACAACGATAGACTCGACAGGTTGAGTCGGAAAATAATTTGCATGACATGGATAATTCTTACTAAAAGACTAGTTCAGACAAGTTTTAAAACAATTATACGACCAGTCTGAGATCTTCTTGAGTGGTTAAGCATTGCAGTTGAGCTTGAAAGTTAGTTACAATTGAAACCTGAGTTCAAAGTTGTAAGACAATACATATAAAAGAGTGAAAGTGAAAAATACTCCACTTCCAAGTGGCAAGAAAACATAAAACTTCTAGAAATATTCCAAAATTCTTGATCAAAACTTTATACCAAAAGAAAAAACTACTCTGGTAAATTAGATCGAAAAAACGAACTAGAAGATGCTACTGATACGACATGTGAAATAGGCCTAAATCATCTACCAAAATAGAAATCTTAATGGGTTGCGAAGATCAATAACCGATGAATATGGGCTCAATAGCAAACCACATTACAAAACAAAATAAGCCTACATAAAGGGATCTTGGTTTACTAGACCTTAACCTTATGAGCAACATGGTTATAGACCAATGAACCTTGGTTTATCAATTTCAAACACTTTACATTTTGATTAGCTGGGTAATATAAAAAACGGATCCAAGTCTGATGGTTGATCACTTAGTTTTATAATCGGATTATGCAATAAATCTAAGATAACTTGGTTTGTTGGCTGGGAACTTCACCTTCTCATAGGCTTAACTAAGCCTATGAAAAGACATTATTTGAAGAAGGAAGACTAAAGTTATTGGAAAGCTTAGATGAACCAACGAATGGAGATGACATAAGTTTTCACCAAGTTTAACTCAGCCTATGAAGATATCTTAGTTTGAAGAAATATGACTCAATTTATTGGAAATATTAACTAATTATATAAAACAACCTCAAATTTGGAATAGGCCTTACATCCTTATAAATTTTAATCAATCCCATCTAAAGACTTATATTCAAGATGGAAAAAATAATAATTTGTAAGCTTAGCCAAACCCAAAGCGGGACCTCGATTTGAATAAGGAAGATTGTAGTAATATGTAATACTAAATGAGCCGAAAATGACATATGTTTGGAAAAAAATATATCACTCTCTTTTACAAAACCTACCCAAGCCCATAAGGTAACCACAGTTTGCAAAGCTTGGTCGAACATTTTTTAGGAACTCGTTTTTAGAGGATCCCAGTTTTAAAAGTAGTCTTGTCTTAGAGGGACTTGACTTTAAAGGTTGATAAATTGATGGTTATTCGTAGCCAAAATTGTAAAATTATGTGTGCAGGGTCGGGTAGGTTGATTTATAAGCCTGACTACGCGAGTCATATGGAATGATATCAATGATAATCATCTAGAATGAGAAAGCGACAATGTCCACAATCCCTTTATCATGTACGGTCTCGACCACTTAAAAAATTTCTTTATCTAATCATAAATTTCCAAAACTCGTACGTATTTTTAGTTGCCAATTAAGAGACATGAGACTACCAAAAAACCAACCCGTCAAATAATGAGTATGCACCAATATGAATATAAATCCTAGAAATATATGAGTCAAAAGTTTATAATACATCATGTTCAGAGAGGTTAAAAATAGCTAGAAACAAATTATCATATCAAAGTTATTGTGATCTTTTGTACGAATAATTTAATAATATTTTTCTTCCAATATTAACTCAGTTGATTGTTATCTAGATTTTAATATGTTTAGGTGAATTTTCACCTCATGAAAGCTCATACGATCGAGGTCATAAAGTCGTATTGATGAATCATTCATCGAGATTCACATCAATCCAATTGATATACATATTATATATATCATAAGATTTTTAAAATTTTCGATCGGTCTAATAAAATAAATAATATACTTATTTAACACATTTGACTTGTAATTGCAATCTCATTGATACACTAGACTTATACAGATGAGATATTCAAAATTATAATATTTTTACATGCATATACTCTTTTACTTTTGAAAAATACTTGGTTTTTTATCAGAGAAAGGACTTGGATGGCGAAATTTTTAACAAGACACGTATTAAGCCAGCTTACCTCAAGCCTCTTACGAGTCTAACAACGATAGACTAGGTAGCTCGAACCGGTGAACAATTTGCATGACATGGATAATACGTACTAAAATACTAGTTCAAACAAGTTTTTAAACAATTATACGATCAGGTCTGAGATCTTGTTGAGCGGTCTATCGTTGTAGTTGAGCTTGAAAGCTAGTTACAATTGAAACCCGAGTTCAAAGTTGTAAGATAAGAATATAAATATATAATTTTTACTATAAATATCAAATAGTTAAACCGCAAAAATACTTTACGTCCACATGCAAGAAAACATAAAATTTCTAGAAATATATAAAAAAATTATCAAAGCTTTATACCAAAATATAAAAAAATGGTAAATTAGATTGAAACAACGGACTAGAAGGCATTACTAACACAATATGTGGCTAAGTGTATATTAACTAAAAAAACTTAGCTAAAACTTCAAAAATAGATTTGAAATGATGACAATCATATGGTCTCGTTTTATGAACCACAATATTGTACAATGGTCAATAAAATGATTCATAACATTTGTTTCTTAATTCTTCCTTACAAATTACCTAGCATCACCACAACTCTTAACTTGGTTCACCATCTATTCAGTTTGGTTTTAGTTTGGTTCATATTTAGTTTGATTGGCCTTAAATCGGCTCCACATAGCCGCAAGTTTACCTCAGCTTCGTTCGATCTCAGTTTATCTTAGTTTAGTTTGGATTAGGGTGGCCTCAACTTGTCTCGATCTCAACCTGATCGAATCATATAACTATTTTGGCTTCAGTTAGGCTCTTCTTGCGTTAGTTTCTGATCCAAGCTTATGCGAATCACTAAGTTTGATAATTTTTTACCATTTTTATTTATTTCCATTCATACAGATTAAAATCCATTTAAAAATAAAATTATCCTATAACCCCAATCCAGCTTCTGCAGAAACAATCAATATATTTATATACAACAAGTATGTATTCATGGTTATTTTATATATAATTCCAAACACCAAAAAGATCCATGTATTAAATGTAGTTTCAACCGGTATGTATTCAGTTTATCTTAGTTCAGATTATAAATGTAGTTTCAAACATCATAGATAGGCTTTAAACAGTACATCGTCCCTCGACTATCGCGTTTGGTTGAGATAGTCCTTTGAATTTCAAATGTCTGTTAACAGTCCTAGGACTATCGCGTTTTGATAAAGTTAGTCCTGAAGATTCTCTGATCCATGAGACGCTGCCACATGTCACCATAGTCGCCAGATTTTTGTATCATCACTAGTCCCTTGAGTTTACCTCTCTTACCTTTTGGGTTTGACCTAAACTCAAGGGACTAGCGGTGGTACAAAAATCGAGGGACTATGACGACAAGTGGTAGTCCTTCATGGATCAGTGGATCTTTTGGACTAACTTTATCCAAACGTGATAGTCGAGGGACTGTCAACGGACATTTGAAAATCAAGGGACTATCTGCCACCAAACGTGATAGTCGAGGGACGATGTACTATTCAAAACCATCATAGATACAACAAAAGGTTAACTTGGTTTCAATAGTTAATATACATCATAAAGAGGTACAACAACGATAAACCTCTGAAGTAGTTTGGATTAGGAAAAAATATATGGTTCACACGAAACATATGTTTGTTTGAATCCTCTAAGTTTTCATGACTAGTTCATACCATATTTGACTTCAAATAGTTCAACAAATTATAAACTTTGCATGGCTAGTCATAATGCGGTCATCACATAGTTCAGATACTTTCCGTTTTTGGCTTGGCTATGACACGGTTAATTGTTCATTTTCTTAAATGTATGATCTTTCATCTTAGTTTTTAGAGGGGATACTTTCATACGTCCATAGGTAAGGAGAATTTACTTTCAACGAAAAATTAAATCTAACCAACGCCATTATCAACTACCAAAAAATAAAACAAAAATAGAGAAAATACTACTCATGTCTATACTTTTTTTTACTTTTGGAAAATACTTGTTTTTTATCAAAGGAAGGGTTTGGCTGGCAAAGGTTTTAACATGATATGTATAAATCGAGAAAACCTCAAGCCTCTTACGAGTCCAACAACGATAGACTCGACAGGTTGAGTCGGAAAATAATTAGCATGACATGGATAATTCTTACTAAAATACTAGTTCAGACAAGTTTTAAAACAATTATACGACCAGTCTGAGATCTTCTTGAGTGGTTAAGCATTGCAGTTGAGCTTGAAAGTTAGTTACAATTGAAACCTGAGTTCAAAGTTGTAAGACAATACATATAAAAGAGTGAAAGTGAAAAAATACTTCAATTCCAAGTGGCAAGAAAACATAAAACTTCTAGAAATATTCCAAAATCCTTGATCAAAACTTTATACCAAAAGAAAAAAATACTCTGTTAAATTAGATCGAAAAAACGAACTAGAAGATGCTACTGATACGACATGTGAAATAGGCCTAAATCATCTACCAAAATAGAAATCTTAATGGGTTGCGAAGATCAATAACCGATGAATATGGGCTCAATAGCAAACCACATTACAAAACAAAATAAGCCTACATAAAGGGATCTTGGTTTATTAGACCTTAACCTTATGAGCAACATGGTTATAGACCAATGAACCTTGGTTTATCAATTTCAAACACTTTACATTTTGATTAGCTGGGTAATATAAAAAACGGATCCAAGTCTGATGGTTGATCACTTAGTTTTATCATCGGATTATGCAATAAATCTAAGATAACTTGGTTTGTTGGCTGGGAACTTCACCTTCTCATAGGCTTAACTAAGTCTATGAAAAGACATTATTTGAAGAAGGAAGACTAAAGTTATTGGAAAGCTTAGATGAACCAACGAATGGAGATGACATAAGTTTTCACCAAGTTTAACTCAGCCTATGAAACTATCTTAGTTTGAAGAAATATGACTCAATTTATTGGAAATATTAACTAATTATATAAAACAACCTCAATTTTGGAATAGGCCCTACATCCTTATAAATTTTAATCGATCCCATCTAAAGACTTATATTCAAGATGGAAAAAATAATAATTTGTAAGCTTAGCCAAACCCAAAGCGGGACCTCGATTTGCAAAATGAAGATTGTAGTCATATGTAATACTAAATGAGCCGAAAAGGACATCTGTTTGGAAAAATATATATCACTCTCTTTTACAAAACCTACCCAAGCCCATAAGGTAACCACAATTTGCAAAGCTTGGTCGAACATTTTTTAGGAACTCGTTTTTAGAGGATCCCAGTTTTAAAAGTAGTCTTGTCTTAGAGGGACTTGACTTTAAAGGTTGATAAATTGATGGTTATTCGTAGCCAAAATTGAAAAATTATGTGTGCAGGGTCGGGTAGGTTGATTTATAAGCCTGACTACGCGAGTCATATGGAATGATATCAATGATAATCATCTAGAATGAGAAAGCGACAATGTCCACAATCCCTTTATCATGTACGGTCTCGACCACCAAAAAATTTCTTTATCTAATCATAAATTTCCAAAACTCGTACGTATTTTTAGTTGTCAATTAAGAGACATGAGACTACCAAAAAACCAACCCGTCAAATAATGAGTATGCACCAATATGAATATAAATCCTAGAAATCTCTGAGTCAAAAGTTTATAATACATCATGTTCAGAGAGGTTAAAAATAGCTAGAAACAAATTATCATATCAAAGTTATTGTGATTTTTTGTATGAATAATTTAATAATATTTTTCTTCCAATATTAACTCAGTTCATTGTTATCTAGATTTTAATATGTTTAGGTGAATTTTCACCTCATGAAAGCTCATACGATCGAGGTCATAAAGTCGTATTGATGAATCATTCATCGAGATTCACATCAATCCAATTGATATACATATTATATATATCATAAGATTTTTAAAATTTTCGATCGGTCTAATAAAATAAATAATATACTTATTTAACACATTTGACTTGTAATTGCAATCTCATTGATACACTAGACTTATACTGATGAGATATTCAAAATTATAATATTTTTACATGCATATGCTCTTTTACTTTTGAAAAATACTTGGTTTTTTATCAGAGAAAGGATTTGGATGGCGAAATTTTTAACAGGACACGTATTAAGCCAGCTTACCTCAAGCCTCTTACGAGTCTAACAACGATAGACTCGGTAGCTCGAACCGGTAAACAATTTGCATGACATGGATAATACGTACTAAAATACTAGCTCAAACAAGTTTTTAAACAATTATACGATCAGGTCTGAGATCTTGTTGAGCGGTCTATCGTTGTAGTTGAGCTTGAAAGCTAGTTACAATTGAAACCCGAGTTCAAAGTTGTAAGATAAGAATATAAATATATAATTTTTACTATAAATATCAAATAGTTAAACCGCAAAAATACTTTACGTCCACATGCAAGAAAACATAAAATTTCTAGAAATATATAAAAAAATTATCAAAGCTTTATACCAAAGGATAAAAAAAATGGTAAATTAGATTGAAACAACGGACTAGAAGGCATTACTAACATAACATGTGAAATAGGCCTATATCATCTAACAAAATATAAATCTTAATGGTCTCGACGCTTTTCTTCGATCATTTCTTCTTTTTATCAGCTCCAGCGCCATCTTCTTTTGGTAACTTCTTTCTGGCATTTGGTTTCTTCTCAGCTGCTACGGCGGCCAATGGATATTTCTCGGCGACCTTCTTCTTAGTCGGCTTCTTTTCTGCTTGGGGTGCTATTGTTGATTTTGATTAGGAAATGAGTTCTCTAGAGAGAGAAAGAGAGAGATTAATTGGAGAAGATAAATAATTTTACGATTTTGATTGGTGAGATGCGAGCCGCAACTTGAATTTGATAAAAAAGAAAAGAAAAAAGGAAAGACAAAAAAGAGAGAAGAGAGATAGTCGTTTGAAAAGGTTTATATATTAAGGGTATTTTAGTAAAATTTGGGATCTCATTATAGCTGAAGAATGTCTCATTATAACACAGTCTCATTATAACAAAAACGGGTCTCGATTTAGCGTTATAAATAATGAATTTATGTAATACATTTGACTTCTAATTGCAATCACTTTGATACACTATACTTATACAGATGAGATATTCCAATTTATAATATTCTTACATATTATTTAATTTTTTATAGAATTAAATGAGTTTAAAATAAATAAAAATTAAATAACACATAATTACAACAAATTTGGAACAATTACATATATTGTACTTCACACCTGTAAAATATATGACTCGTCATGCTGAGCAACGTGTAATCGACCAACTGATGCACAGATTGACACAGGATATGACTTTAGCTAATATTGTGTGTGTTATTGCAGTTCATGTTTAATGTTGTTTTCTGAACGTTTGATGTTTTGTGAGTTACTGTATTTTCTTATTTGTAGTTCATATACATCCTAAACAAGCACAACAACGATAAACTCTAAAGTAGTTCAGATAAATAAAATACATGGTTCATACGAGAGTTATATTTGTTTGAACCCTCTGAGTTTTCACGAGTAGTCCATACCACATTAGATTTTAAATAGTTCAACAAATTATAAACTTTTCATGGATAGTCATAATGCGTGCATCATATGGTTCAGATATTTTGCGTTTTGTGTTGACTGTGAGAGGGTTAATTACTCATTTTCTTAAAGGTACAATCTTTCATCTTAGTTTTTTGCATACTTCAAAATGAATAGAGGGGATACTTCTGTACATCCATAGGTAGGGAGAATTTACTTTTAAAGCAAGATTTTTAAATTCTTA
Source organism: Limnanthes douglasii subsp. nivea (assembly GCA_036936605.1). Taxonomy (NCBI): domain Eukaryota; kingdom Viridiplantae; phylum Streptophyta; class Magnoliopsida; order Brassicales; family Limnanthaceae; genus Limnanthes; species Limnanthes douglasii. Next base: position 302,664,431 of record JAUPFV010000002.1, on the reverse strand, counting down.
CATATAGAAACTACATTATGAATCTTACCAACGAGATAACAACTACTAGGAAAATAAAAAAAAAAACAATACTACGCATGCATATACTCTTTTACTTTTAGAAAATAGTTATTTGTTATCGAATGAAGGCTTTGGATGGCGAATATTTTAACAAAATACGTATAAAGCCAGCATACCTCAAGCCTCTTACGAGCCCAACAACGATAGACTCGGTAGCTCGATTCGCAAAATTTTTTGCAGGACATGGATAATTTATACTAAAAGACAAGTTCAAACAAGTTTTGAAACAATTATACAACCAGGTCCAATATATTGTTGGGTGATTACTGTTGCAGTTGAGCTTAAAATCTAGTTACAATTGAAACCCGAGTTCAGGGTTGTAAGATAATAAAGTAAATATATATTTTTTACTATAAATAACAAATAGTAAAACCGCAAAAATACTCCACTTCCACGTGGCAAGAAAACATAAACTTTCTAGAAATATTCAGAAATGTTGATCAAAGCTTTATACCAAAAGATAAAAAAAATACTCTGTAAAGTAGATAAAAAAAACCGATTAAAAAGCGTTACTAATAGGAAATGTCAAATAGGCTAAATCATCTAACAAAATAGAAATCTTAATAGATTGCGAAGATCAACGACAAATGAATATGGGCTCAATAGGAAACCACGTTAGGAAGAAAATTAGCCAACATAAAGGGGTTTTGGTTTACAAAGGCTTAACTTTATTTTAGAGAACAATTATATTTGGTTTATTAACTTGCAATACTTGAACTCTTGATTAGGTGGGTAAAATGACAAGGAGGCCCAAGTCTAATGGTTGAGCACTTAATTTTATCATCAGCTTGGGCAATAAAGCTAAGATAACTTTGTTTGTTGGCTGGGAACTTGACCTTATGATAAGCTTAATTGAACCAATGAGAAGACCTCCATTTCAAGAAGGAAGATTAAGTTATTGAAAAGCTTAGATGAACCGATAGTGGGAAAGCTTTAGCATTGGATGTTATTGTTTTTGTTTGGATTTTGTATTCGACGTTGTTTATTAGCCACACAAGCGTGTGGTGGTACAAAATAGGTTAGACGACTGTTTTTCAAAGTTGCAAGGATACAACACTGATACGCTAAATGTTTTATGTTGGTTTTGTGGTAGGTTTTTCACAGGGTTATATCGGCGGTATATAAGTGTTTTACAATTGGTATTGAAATTTTTTATTAGTGTTGTAGTTTTGTAACGATGGTATAACAATTCTATATCGCTAATACGTTGAATGTGTTATTGTGGTTTCATGGTGGTTTTTTCACAAGGTTATACCAGCGGTATAAAAATGTTATACTGCTGATACAGAAATTTGGTACCACCATTGTAGTATTGTACCAGCGGAATAAAAGTTGTATACTTTTAGTACACTTAACAAAATAACTTTCCTCCGTTAAAAATCTCTCGTTATATGTTACTCCCACTAACTAAACTAAGATTGCGACCAACTAAAAATTTATCTTTAATTCCATAAATTATTTCTCTATAAAATTTTATTTGAACTTACCATATTTATTTATGTATCAAAATAGCGTAAATAACCAAACCAAACTTTTGATTTTTACTATATAAAATTGACTCTCAACGAAAATATTCACTTGCTGCAAGTTGTCAAGTTTGTGAAGAGAACAAGGTCGGATGAGACTACCGATGGATTTTGCAATGAGGTGAAGTGCACAATGTACTAGATGTACATATAAGTGTGTGAAGGATAAAATCCATGTCCAACTTCACGCAGTCGTGAAGAAGTCTCTATTAGGTACAATTATTTGAGATCAGAACCAATGGTTCGGGTGTTCGACCTCTTGTACAAACTTAGGCAACCAAAATACACGTAATTCCGTAAGTGGAATACAGTTGATATTTAACCACGAGATTACACGTAATTTCACAATTAGAACTCAATTGTTTTTTCCAAACGTATTAGGCAAGCAAATTAAATGTAATTTCGCAATTAAAACAATTAATTTTAGACTAGTTTTGTTCGTATTAGAAAAACAAAAAAAATATTTTAATTTTAATTTTTTAATAGCAATTTAAAAGATAAGATATTTAAAAAAGTAAAAACAAAAAAATAGTTAAAAAATATTTTGGGATTACTTGTACATACTTCGCCCAACATTAACATTCCGATAACTATTAATAAATATTTATATGATTTTGACTGATATGGATAAAATAGTATTTTTATAGTTAGTATTTGTTAAATTCTAATCACTTTTGAGTATATAGTATACCGTTAGATATTTAAATTTGAAAACATGCATATAAATCGGGATTCTCGATATATCAAAACAGAAACCACAACCTTTCTTCTTATCTTTCTTGTTATTAATCTTCGTTCCGAAACCGAAACCCAGACCCAGATCTGCTGTTTTCCTTAATCTTCCTTATCTTTCCTTCCCAAACCCCGAACCCAGATAGGTTCTCGGTGATCAAATACAAGAACCAACACAACACCACTACTACTACTACTGATATATATATTCATATTCTGTTCTTTTTTATTTCTTAAACTAAATAATAAACCATGCCTTCTGTTATTCTTCCCGGAGAGATTTCAGGATCGAATCACAAACGCAAGAAACCGGACCAAAACAACCAGAGTCAGTATCAGCAGTCGGTGGGTCTTGATGAAGATGATTGCGTGCTTAGCAAGCAACCTATGGGTCCTCCAGTTTCAATCAGGGATATCTCTGGATCAGATTACAAAGGCGAAAAACTTGACACATACATGATGATTCAATGTCCGCATTCTCAGGTTCTCGACCACAAATGCGTGCAGTGCGGGCAAGTGACGGGCATTGATTATGGCACGTCTTTTGGTTATATTCAAGAGGGGCTAAAGCTTGGCAATGGATTTGTGGAATCCCTTCGACAGCAACATACCATGGACTTGGTCCTCAGAGAAAAGCTGCATTTGGTTCTAGATCTGGATCAGACTCTTATTCATACTGTTCGAGAGAAGGATTTGAAGCCCGAGGAATATTATCTTCTCAAGGAAACAAAAGATTTACACAGATGTGTGTTTCCTGGTGATCAAGTGTTCATGGTGAAACTACGGCCATTTGTTTTAGATTTTCTTGAGAAGGCAAGCTCTATGTATGAAATGTCGGTCTACACCAAAAGCTCTATTACCTATGCGACTGCAATCCTATCTTTGCTTGATCCTCAAGGAAAGTATTTCAAAAGGCGGGTTATAGCACGCGAACATACTCCATATCGCAAGACGCTTGATCTGATTTTGACAGAACCAGAGGCAATTGTTGTGGTTGATGATGATGAAGATATGTGGCCGGATTGCAGACCCAATTTGATAAAGGCTGTGAGATATAGGTACTTCAAGGGAAAAAAGAAGAGCAACAACAACGGTTGTAGGTCTTGTCATTCTCTGAATAAGACCGATGAGAGCGAAACTGATGGTGAATTGGCTAATATACTCAAAGCTCTCAACGAGATTCACATGCAGTACTTCTCCGAAGAAATGTTCGAAGCTGGCAACAGCAATACTAGGCTGCTAGTTCCCGATGTTGTATCTACCGTGCTCGGTCGTACTTAGATTATTTTACATATCATCGTCTATATTTTTACACTGAAGTTTCCAATGTATATCATGATCATGCTTTTGTGTTCTGAATTCACAAGCAATATAAATAATAAGGTTTTCAGTAACTACATTGTCACAGGTCATTCTAATTCCAAGCTACATGTTTTTCTAATAATAGTAAAAGTAGAACTGCAAAATAAGCAAAAAGCTGAGGTTTCAATTCTATGTCTTAATTCCACTACAAGTATTGAAATGCCTAAACTATTGTAAGTCTAGGTTTGCAATTTGGAAATATAAGTCCACTAACTTAGTTGGTCTAAATAACACATAATTCAGGCGCCAAATAATTTTTAAACTATACATCAGGCTAAAAGCTCAGCTCTAACTCGACCAACACCTTCGACGGACCTCGTTAGAGAGGCAATTCAAACAACTAATTGATAGTATGCTATATGTTATATAACTAACTAGTAATTAGTTGATGTTTTGCCTAATTAGTATAGCAAATGATTTTAAAAACTTATGTCGTATTTTAAAAATTAATACTATAATATTGTTTTTTTGTCTATTAGTATTGTTGGCACACACATAGCCAAGAATCCGGGTTCCTACTCTTTTGATTTTTTCGCTAGGCTAAGATCTATCGTCCTATTGTTTTATACTAATTTATATATATATATATATATATATATATATATATATATATAAAAGAATGATTTATTGGATCTCATATACACCCATCTAGCTCCGCCACCGGTCGGTGGTGATATTTTTCTTAATTAATATTTTCGTGTTTTATGACCTCTCCACAAATATTTTACCTGTAAGTCAATGGGTCGATAATAAACATCATGTCCATTTCTCTTATTTTGGTTACGTTATGCATCAAGTTTAAGAGAAGATGATCGCGAAAAGACATAAAAAAGACCACTATTTCTTCTTTCTAATTCTCTTCCATTATTATTCTTCGGCTTTTTTACTTTCATTTGCATTTATTGTTGTTGGTTTTGAAAATACGGTGTTTTTTCTTCCTATTAAGTATGTCTTTGTCATTGACATATCATATAAGGACAACTCCGAACCTCGTTATGCATTGTTTATAGTAGTCAAAACAGAACACATACCTTTGAGATTAAAGATAACTTAGTTAGGTTTGTCAACCAAATGTAATGAAATATCCTTCTATCGGGGTATGAACACTACCGATGTTATATATGAGGTTCAGGGAGTAGTACAAAACCGTACAAGGGTCAATAAAATGATTCATAACGTTTGTTTCTTAATCCTTCCTTACAAATTACCTCGCATCACAAGAACTTTCAAGTTGTTTCACCCTCAATTAAGCTCGTCTTTAGTTTGGTTCATACTTAGTTTGGTTGGCCTCAACTCTACCTTAGCTTAATTCGGTCTCAATTTATCTTAGTTCAGTTTGGATCAGTTTGGCCTCAACGTTTTTTGGCCTTAAACTAGCCTCAACTTGTCTCGATCTCAACCCGATCGCAACATATACCTATTTTGGCTTTAGTTAGGCTCTTTTTGCGTCGATTTTCTGATCCAAGCTTATGAGAAGGCTTTGAACAGTACATCGTCCCTCGACTATCACGTTTGGTGGAAAATAGTCCCTTGACTTTCAAATGTCCGTTGACAGTCCCTGGACTATCGCGTTTGGATAAAGTTAGTCCACCAGATCCTCTGATCCATGAGAGGCTGCCACGTGTCACCATAGTCCCCAGATTTTTGTATCACCACTAGTCCCTTGAGTTTAGTTTTCTATAATTTTCTACATTTTGGGTTTGACCTAAACTCAAGGGACTAGTGGTGATACAAAAATCTGGGGACTATGGTGACAGGTGGCAGCCTCTCATGGATTAGAGGATCTGGTGGACTAACTTTATCCAAACACCATAGTCCAGGGACTGTCAACGGACATTTGAAAGTCAAGGGACTATCTGTCACCAAACGCGATAGTCGAGGGACGATTTACTGTTCAATTCCCTTATGAGAATAACTAAGTTTTATAATTTTTACTTCTTTCCATTCATACAAATAAAAATCCACATAAAAATAAAATTATCCTATGACCCAAATCCAACTTCTGCCCAAACAAACAATATATTTATATACAAACAATATGTATTCATAGTGATTTTATATATAATTCCAAACACCAAATATCTACATGTACTATCCCAACCAATCTGTGTTTGGGGTGATCGTAAATGTAGTTTCAAACATCATAGATACAACAAAAGGTTGACTTGGTTTAGATATTTAATATACATCATAAAGAAGCAAACCAACGATAAATGTCTGAAGTAGTTCAGATAGATAAAATATATGGTTCATACGAAACATATGTTTGTTTGAACCCTCTAAGTTTTCATGACTAGTTCATACCACATTCGACTTCAAATAGAGTTGAAATGATAACGATCATATGGTCTCGTTTTATGAACCACAACATCGTACAATGGTCAATAAAATGATTCATAACGTTTGTTTCTTAATTCTTCCTTACAAATTACCTGGCATCACCACAACTTTTAACTTGGTTCACCATCAATTTAGTTTGGTTCATATTTAGTTTGCTTGGCCTTAAATCGACTCCACATAGCCGCAACTTTACCTCAGCTTCGTTCGATCTCAGTTTATCTTAGTTTAGTTTGGATTAAGGTGGCCTCAACTTGTCTCGATCTCAACCCGATCGAATCATATAACTATTTTGGCTTCAGTTAGGCTCTTCTTGCGTCAGTTTCTGATCCAAGCTTATGCGAATCACTAAGTTTGATAATTTTTTACCATTTTTATTTTTTTCCATTCATACAGATTAAAATCCATTTAAAAATAAAATTATCCTATAACCCCAATCCAACTTCTGCAGAAACAATCAATATATTTATATACAACAAGTATGTATTCAGGGTAATTTTATATATAATTCCAAACACCAAAGAGATCCATGTATTAAATGTAGTTTCCACCGGTATGTATTCAGTTTATCTTAGTTCATATTGTAAATGTAGTTTCAAACATCATAGATAGGCTTTGAACAGTACATCGTCCCTCAACTATCACGTTTGGTGGAGATAGTCCTTTGAATTTCAAATGTCCGTTGACAGTCCTTGGACTATCGCGTTTGGATAAAGTTAGTCCAGAAGATTCTCTGATCCATGAGACGCTGCCACATGTCACCATAGTCCCTAGATTTTTGTATCACCACTAGTCCCTTGAGTTTACCTCTCTTACGTTTTGGGTTTGACCTAAACTCAATGGACTAGCGGTGGTACAAAAATCGAGGGACTATGACGACAAGTGGTAGTCCTTCATGGATCAGAGGATCTTTTGGACTAACTTTATCCAAACGCGATAGTCGAGGAACTGTCAACGGACATTTGAAAATCAAGGGACTATCTGCCACCAAACGTGATAGTCGAGGGACGATGTATTGTTCAAAACCATTATAGATACAACAAAAGGTTAACTTCGTTTAGATAGTTAATATACATCATAAAGAAGCACAACAACGATAAACCTCTAAAGTAGTTTGGATTAGGAAACAATATATGGTTCACACGAAACATATGTTTGTTTGAATCCTCGAAGTTTTCATGACTAGTTCATACCACACTGGACTTCAAATAGTTCAACAAATTATAAACTTTGCATGGCTAGTCATAATGCGGTCATCACATAGTTCAGATACTTTCCGTTTTTGGCTTGGCTATGACACGGTTAATTGTTCATTTTCTTAAATGTATGATCTTTCATCTTAGTTTTTAGAGGGGATACTTTCATACGTCCATAGGTAAGGAGAATTTACTTTTAACGAAAAATTAAATCTAACCAACGCCATTATCAACTACCAAAAAATAAAACAAAAATAGAGAAAATACTACTCATGTCTATACTTTTTTACTTTTGGAAAAACTTGTTTTTTATCAAATGAAGGGTTTGACTGGCAAAGGTTTTAACATGATATGTATAAATCGAGCAAACCTCAAGCCTCTTACGAGTCCAACAACGATAGACTCGACAAGTTGAGTCGGAAAATAATTAGCATGACATGGATAATTCCAACTAAAAGACTAGTTCAGACAATTTTTAAAACAATTATATGACCAATCTGAGATCTTCTTGAGTGGTTAAGAATTGCAGTTGAGCTTGAAAGCTAGTTACAATTGAAACTCGAGTTCAAAGTTGTAAGACAATACATATCAAAGAGTGAAAGTGAAAAAAATACTCCAATTCCAAGTGGCAAGAAAACATAAAACTTCTATAAATATTCCAAAATTCTTGATCAAAGCTTTATACCAAAAGAAAAAAATACTCTGGTAAATTAGATCGAAACAACGAACTAGAAGATGCTACTGATACGACATGTGAAATAGGCCTAAATCATCTACCAAAATTGAAATCTTAATGGGTTGCGAAGATCAATAACCGATGAATATGGGCTCAATAACAAACCATATTAGAAAACAAAATAAGCCTACATAAATGGATCTTGGGTTACTAGACCTTAGCCTTTATGAGCAACATGGTTATAGACCAATGAACCTTGGTTTATTAATTTCAAACACTTAACATTTTAATTAGTTGGGTAATATAAAAAACGGATCCAAGTCTGATGGTTGATCACTTAGTTTTATCATCGGATTATGCAATAAACCTAAGATAACTTGGTTTGTTGGTTGGGAACTTCACCTTCTGATAGGCTTAGCTAAGCTTATGAAAAGACATTATTTGAAGAAGGAAGACTAAAGTTATTGGAAAGCTTAGATGAACCAACGAATGGAGATGACATAAGTTTTCACCAAGTTTAACTCAGCCTATGAAGCTATCTTAGTTTGAAGAAATATGACTCAATTTATTGGAAATATTAACTAATTCTATAAAACAACCTCAATTTTGGAATAGGCCCTACATCCTTATAAATTTTAATCAATCCCATCTAAATACTTATATTCAAGATGGAAAAAACAAATAATTTGTAAGCTTAGCCATGATAAGGAAGAATAAAAGACAAGGAGAAAAGTGTGAAAAAGAAACATGATAGGAGAAAAATTGTAAAAAAGAAGTACGATAGGAGGAAAATGCAAAGAAGAAGTTATGTGAGGGGGAAATTGTATAAGCTACCTAAGAAATAGCTAAAATAGAAAAGAAAATAATATCCAGGGAGTAAAAATGTAATAAATGGGAGTTAAAGCGTGTGGGGTCCGCAATTGTACTATAAAAGGACCACACACGCTTCACAGATCCCGAGATGAATAATATAATACTTTCTCTCTCTACTTAAGCAAAACTCTTACTTTCTCTCTCTAAAAACAGCTCCCACGAAAAGTGAATTTAATCATATTGACACTAAGAGATTCTTATATCGCATAATTACCCCCAGACGTACTTAAAACTCTTCAGTGGCGCCGTCTGTGGGAATCGAAGATCGCTATGATGGCAATCGCTTCCTAGAAGTAATTCATATTCCGAGGAGAACTATGGAAGAACAAGGGGATGATTTCGTCCACAATTGCGAGGAGAACCTAGTGGGCGATGATTACCGGAACGACTTGGAGTATGAGGGACAAGGGGGCCAGCGAGTTGGAGACGTTATCGATGACTCAGACCTGTTGGCTCGGAGGAATGAACTGCTGCTAGAGATCGAAGGACTGAAGGCAGAAAAGGACGCCGTACAAGTAAATCTTCGTTCCGAAGTAAGGAGGGAGCCGTCTAGTGAAAAAGAAGAGCGCGAAGCTGAATTTCGTCCCAGAAACAGAGACAATAGATACCGGGGGCACGAACGACGGTCATCGAGGAGGAGAGAGAGGCGACATCTGGGCTCGTGTGACTCGAGTGATTACTCTTGATACAGCTCATCGGAGTCGTCCCCTCGGAAATACCACAGAAAGAAAAAACACGATCACAGATACACTGGTCACCAAAGAGGAAGAAGCTCGGAGAGGAAGTCTCCGAGGAGGAAGAGTTACCATGCTCAAGTTGACGATCAGGCTTATGGCCAGGCGAAGTTTCCTGTTAGGAAAGAAGACATGGGCCCACGAAATTCTGAGTGGCAGCACCAATATACTTTACCATCTGAGAAAGGGTTGTACTTTCCGAGCAATGATAATTTAAGATCCAACGTTTATCGCGTGGGCCACAATTGGAGAGCCTCTCCTCTGTCCCCGGACATTTTGGTGGGAAACCTCCCGAAGTATTTCGACATCTCAAAGTTAGAAAAATTCGATGGGACGCAAGACCCGGATAATCACATTGAACAATTCAAAAAATTTATGATTAACTTCGATGACGATGATAAGTTGCTATACAGGGCATTTTCTCAGACCTTCAAGGGGGTAGCCTCCAAATGGTATAATAGGCTTCCGCAGGGCTCGATAAATAATTTTGACATGTTCTGGAAGATCTTCAGACAGCACTTTGTGGGGAGCAAAAAGTTCAGAGCTAACGGAGACACGATAATCTATTGCAGACAAAAGGTTGGGGAGAGCTTGAAAAATTACACCAATAGGTTCGTCAAAACGAAAACGGACATGGAATATTGCAATGACTCAGTGGCGCTTGCAGCTTTCAGGGTGGTCCTACTCCCCGGATTATTGAAGGATACGGTGGCAGAAAGTCAAGCCATGACCTTCGGAGGATTGTTAGATCAGGTGGATAAGAGGATTCTAGTAGAGGAAACTCAAGCGCCTGAGAAGGATTCCGGGGATCAATTGGACCAGAATTAGTTTCAGAGATCTGAGCAGAGTACTCAAGGGCCCCGTACAAATGTTCAGACCAAGAACCCGGGACAGTATCCGCCAAGGCAGAAAACACACTCACAATATTATGGCAATCAGCAAAATTATAATGAGGGGACCAGGCCGATCTCGAATGAATAGACTCGACCGGACTACTTTGCGAAATTAACGGAGAATGTTGCTGCCATATTTGATAAGGCGAGATCCACGGTTCCATTCAGGAAACCTTTCCCCATTCAGACTCCGAGGGAAAGCCGAAGTGCTAACAAGTATTGCAAATATCACGAAGATATTGGGCATGACACCAAAGACTGCATAGCTTTGAAAAAAGAAATGCAAGCTTTGATCGAGAATGGAATGTTGTTGGAGTTTGTTAAAAAGCACACTCAGAAGAATCCTGTGGTGAAAGCTGTTCCGAAGAACACTGATACAGCTATGGTAATTTCCGAAGAGGTTGATGACTTTGACATCGAGAAAGAGTATTTGGACCCTAAGGAAGGAAGGAACAATGTCAATGTGGTGGTAGAAGTTATTCCGAGGGGAAGGGTGAACAGCCTCTGTGCCCTCTTTGACTCGTTGGCAATCTTTGGAGGAGATACTATTGCAGGAAATTCCAACAGCTCACGGAAGCGACATATGGTCAATCTGACTACCCAGATCGAAGCGGAAGTGTCAGCGCAGATGTACCTCTTACCTTCCCTTATCATTTGTTTTGACGACAATGATATGCCAACTTCATATAACGCTATTCTGAGTCGCTCTTGGTTGTCCCGGATGCATGGTGTCATTTTGACGGTGCATCAGTGTCTAAAGTATGTGGTAGGGAACAATGTTGGGATAATCAGAAGCAGCCAAAAAATGGCCCGCGAATGTTACCAGATAGCTTTGTCCTCGAGGGGAATTAGGGGAGAAGCGTCGGATAAAGCATAGTAATTAAAGGGGTCTACCTCTGAAATCATCCCATGTGATGATCCGAGGGAGACCCCCGGATTTCTGGTTCCAGAAGAAGATTCTGAGGCACATGAATTTGAGGGTGACAAATCCTTGAAGATCGGAGTAAAACTTCCTTTATTTCAGAGAAAGGTTAATCTCGTTTTTATCTCACAACCTTAATATGTTTGCTTGGTGTGCACAGGATGTCACAGGAGTACCATCATAAGTCATATGTCATAAACTGGCGGTACGACTTGATGTCAGACCTATTGTTCAGAAGAGGAGACTCATTTCTCCAGAGAAGGCGTCAGCTATTCTTTTTTGTAAGTGGAAAGGTTGCTGAGCATTGGCCATATTCGTGAGTCACACTATCCCGTGTGGGCATCAAATCCAGTACTGGTACGAAAGAACAATAGCAAATGGAGAATGTATGTTGACTTCACAGACTTAAACAGAGCTTGTCCCAAGGATCCATTCCTAGTGCCCCGTATCGATCAATTAGTAGATTCGACTTCCGGTAACCGACTGCTGTCATTCATGGACACTTACTCAGGATACAACCAAATCCGTTTAGAGGTTAAAGATGAAGAAAGCACTTCTTTTATCACCGGTAGAGGGTTATACTGTTACAGGGTTATGCCATTCGGCTTAAAGAATGCAGGGGCAACGTATCAGCGCCTAGTCAACAAAACCTTTAAGGGACAGATTGGACAGAACATGAAAGTTTATATCGATGATATGCTAGTCAAAAGTTCGAAGGATGAGGATCATTTTGCTGACCTGGAGGATACGTTTCACAATTTAAGCAAGGTCAATTTGAAACTCAATCCAGAGAAGTGCATTTTCGGGGTAATGTCGCGCAAATTTCTTGGTTACATGATCAGCGCAAAAGGCATTGAGGCTGATCCAGAATAGATAAAAGCTCTAATTACAATGACACCCCCCCCCCCGAAATATCAAAGAAGTCCAAGTTCTGACAGGGAGATTGGTCGCTCTGAAATAGATTTATCTCTAGGTCTTCGGATAAGTGTGCACCTTTCTTCAAGGTGTTGCGAAATGCGAAGCAGTTTCGTTGGACCGACGAATGTTCTGCCGCCTTTCACCAAATCCAAGAGTATCCGACGTCACCTGAGGTATTGTCTAAACCATTGGCAGGAGAAAAATTAATTGTCTATGTAGCAGTGTCAGGGTGTGCGGTCAGTGCCGTTCTACTCCGTGAAGAGGATTCTCTCCTGAAACCTATCTATTATGTCAGTAAGAGTTTGCTGGACACGGAGAAGCGATATCTCAACTTGGAAAAGGTAGCTTTGGATTTGGTAACGGCTGCTCGAAAAATGAAACCTTACTTCCAAGCGCATCCCATAATCGTTCGGACAACTTTTCCCCTGAAAGGTTTATTACAGAGGCCCGATATTTCAGGAAGGATGACTAAATGGTCGGTGGAACTGGGATATTTTGACATAACATTTGAGCCTCGAATGACGATAAAATCCCAAGTTTTAGCTGATTTCTTGGTCGAATTCCATTCGGATAGAGAGGAAAAAGAAGTCCATGACCATGTTGATGAAACAGAATGATTGGTACGAACAGATGGGGGGTCGAACACTTCTGGAAGTGGGGCAGGTGTCCAACTTATTTCTCCAAAAGGGATAGCTATGTTCCAAGCCATTCGATTCGGTTTTAAGGCCACCAACAACGAAGCTGAGTATGAAGCTGCATTAGCAGGCCTGCGTTTGGCTCAGATATGTGGGGCTAGAAAGGTTAAACTGGTCAGCGATTCACAATTGGTAATAAAACAAGCCTTGGGAGAATCCGAAGCCAGAAAGGATAAGCCGATACAGTATTTGAAAGTATTGAAAGATTTGGTATCTGAATTTGAGGAAGTCAAGTATGAACATATTCGAAGGGACTTAAATGTTATCTCGGATTCTCTGGCCTCCGCTTCACGAACAGAGGGATACACTTGGGTCTTGACTCAGGAACATCCCTCGATCTCGATTGATGAGGATCATGCATTAAATATTTACGAGGAAATAAATATTATTACGGATGATTGGAGGTCGGACATTATTAATTTCTTGGAAAACGATACTTTACCCGTCGAAAAGTACGAGGCTAGGAAAATCATGTTCAAGTCTCATGGGTATATCCTGCTGGGAGGCGTGCTGTATAAGAAATCTCTGAGTCGACCATTATTAAGGTGTCTGAACAAAGCTGAGTCGCAAATCATCCTGTCTGAATTACACGATGGGGAAGGTTCCGCCCATTGCGGGTATAAGGCATTAATTCGATGGGTGTTTTTGGCTGGTTATTATTGGCCTACTATTGTTGGAGATGTAAGAGATTTAGTAAAACGATGTGACACGTGTCAACGGTATGCTAATGTGATCCATAAGCCCGGGGTATTATTAGAGAGTATTTCGGAAGCTGTCCCATTCGATAGGTGGGGTATTGATCTCGTCGGGCCGTTACCAATGGCATCCGGGGGCAGACAAACCATCATTGTAGCGGTGGATTATTTCTCTAAGTGGGTAGAAGCGGAACCACTAGCAGGGACAAAAGCCAAAGATGTGATCAAGTTTGTTGTGTCCAATATTTGTTGTCGTTTTGGCGTGCCATTGCAGATTACGATGGATAACGGACCTCAGTTTGATAACAAGGAGTTCAAGAGTTTTTGCGACTCCACGGGCATACGACAATGTTTTTCTGTACCATTTCACCCTCAAGCTAATGGGCAAGTGGAAGTGACTAATCGCACGATTCTCGATGGGTTGAAAAAGAACTTGGAAGGAAAGGCAGGAAAGTGGCCCGACTATTTGCAGGAAGTACTGTGGGCTTACAGGACGACTCCACGAACAGCCACTGTTATATCTCCATTTTCCTTAGTCTATGGAATGGAAGCCGTTGTCCCCCCGGAGATTGTTTTCCCTTCACATCGTGTAGCAACATATGCAGCAAACACGAATGACCAAAGCAGAGCACTGGCTCTAGACTTGGTTGAAGAAAAAAGGCAGCAAGCATAGTTGACATCCCTCCATTATCAGACTCTTATGAGAAGTCGGTATGCGTCTAAAGTAAAGCACAGAGGGTTTAAGGTTGGAGATAAAGTCCTACGTAAAGTTTTCTTGCACACAAAAGACAAGACCCTAGGTAAGTTGGGACCAAATTGGGAAGGCCCCTATGAGGTCACTGAGAAATTAAGACCGGACATGTATCGGCTAAAAGACAAGGAAGGGCGAGATCTCCGTCTCCCGTGGAACATCGAACACTTGAAATTGTATCTTGATTAAGGAGCTAGTTAGCAAGTAATGTTTGTACTTAGCGAGGGCACACTCTTTCCTAATATGTTAGGCACAGGAAGGTTTTAATGAGGTGTTTCTATGAGCTACTTAATACAAAGACTTATATTTTCCTTAACTATTATTTGGGTCACAACAAGCTGTGCCTCGAATTGTTGTCTCTTCGAATTATTATTTGGGTCACATCAATGCGTGCCTCGAATTTTATTTTCCTTAACTATTATTTGGGTCACATTAATGTGTGCCTCGAATTTTATTTGCCTTAACTATTATTTGGGTCACATTAATGTGTGCCTCGAATTTTATTTTCATTAACTATTATTTGGGTCACAACAAGCTGTGCCTCGAATTGTTGTCTCTTTGAATTATTATTTGGGTCACATTAATGTGTGCCTCGAATTTTATTTTCCTTAACTATTATTTGGGTCACATTAATGTGTGCCTCGAATTTTATTTGCCTTAACTATTATTTGGGTCACAGCAAGTTGTGCCTCGAATTGTTGTCTCTTCGAATTATTATTTGGGTCACATTAATGTATGCCTCGAGTTTTATTTGCCTTAACTATTATTTGGGTCACCTTAATGTGTGCCTCCAATTTTATTTGCTTTAACTATTATTTGGGTCACAGCAAGTTGTGCCTTGAATTGTTGTATCTTCGAATTATTATTTAGGTCACATTAATGTGTGCCTCGAATTCTCTTTACTTAGACTATTGTTTGGGATACAATACGCAACACTAAACTTATTTTTGTTTCGAAGGTCTTATCTCTTCGAACTATAGTTTAGGTCACAATATTTCATGCCCTGTTTTGACTTCGAATTAATGATAAATTATATGACAAGAGGGAACATACGAATAATATGATAACACAAATACACGCATTAGTTAGAAAGTTAGCATACTATAGCATGCCTTGGTCAGCCAACTTACAAAAAAAACCTCATAAGGCCATAAACAAAAAAAAACTTTTATCACAATACCCTACAATTTCTCTTAGTCTGAGTTCTTCGAGGAGGCATTCCCTTCTGCTTCTGATTCTTCGCTATCACTCACCACTATGTTGGGAGGATGAAGTTCCGGGGGGACAAGCTTCCAAAAACTCCCTAAATCATATTGAGGATGTTCAGCATAGATTTGGGTGATTAAACCCGCTCGAGTTATGGCATCCCGAGCAGTCAAGTTGCTAGTACACATAGCTGCATAAGCATTTACGGCCTTCTCTTTTTCTTCTTCGAATTGCCTGGGGAAGTTTTCCACCCGCTTTACTAACTGATCTCGATCTTCCTTTACCTTTTTAAAGCTGGCAGTTCAGTCTTCGAATCCATCACAGGCTAGACGATGTCCTTTATTGTACTCAGCTATCAATTTCTCTTGGGCATCGGTATTTTTCTTATACAGATCCATATCTTCCTGACAGCACCTCTCCAGCATTATCACATAATTTTCGGAAGCAGATAAGCGCTCATACAAAGCATCTGCTTGGCTCTCTATGACTGCATGATGTTTCTTGGCTTCCTCGAGCTGAGAAGCAGCCAACAATGACTTAAACTTGTAATGATTTTTTCGTTTCTCAAGGTGCTGCATCTTTTCCCCCCTATTTACTGAGGTGTGCAGCAATCGTCGAAGATTAAGGGAGAATTCATCGTCCAAAGGAACTTCGAATGAGCTCATCGGAGACCCTAACGTTGTAGAGTCAAAATCAGAGAAACCACCACCAAAAGTGTCTGGATCGATATGCTGAGGAGGGTTGCTCCGAGGGATAGGCAGAGGGGCTAGCTTTGGACTATTTTCGAATGGGGCCGGGCTTGATGCTTCAGTCAGATGCGAGATTGGTGTTTGATGTGAACTTCTTTTGGGTGACTCATCACCTCCTCCCCCTGGTTCACTTGATACTTCTTGAACCTCTTCGGCTGGAACAGTCTCTTGCTTGTCATCCGGTGTTTCACCGTCTTCGGATAATTCTTGGATGGGTTCTAGGACAGCTTTACCCTTTTTGTCTTTGGCCTTGGCAATATTTTTTGATAGAACGATGGAAGTAGTGGGTGGAGAATTGGAAGTAGATGATACAACATTGGTCGAGAGGGGCAGCTCCTGAGTGTTAGTTGTTCCCTCACAACCTAACTGTTGCTCTTTAGTTGAAACCTCCTCATCAGGAGGATCTCCAAGATGGCTCTTCGAACGAGAGCGTTTGGGAAGATAAATCACTATATCTTTTTAGCTCACACGCTCCATAACTTCTCGTTCAGATGGAGGAGCCATTAATCCTCTCATGCTAATTCGGTCGAGGGGGTTGAGCCTCCACAATCGACTCCTGGCTAGGTTATTATCTGTGAAGCAGAGTCGAAATCGATTCTCCCAGTGTTATTTGGCCCACGGGTGAAGTTTGGTGAAAACGTTAGTGGCTCCCTCGACATAGTCAGAATAGGGCTTCGATACCCCGGTCATAGCTGCAAAAAGTAGGTAGCTAACATGAGGATATAGTCACATAGCAAAATTCAATGCAGAATAAGTAGCTTCGAAGGCCAGAAACTTACATTTGTTGGTCCACATCAGAGACAGCTTGTGAGGATTTGAGGGAATGGCCTCTGACCCGGTCTCCCAGTAGCCGTAGAAGAACACGAATTGCTGCCTCCATTTCTTGTTAGCCTCCAACAGATCTCTCAAGACTTTTTATCCCCGGCTGAAAGTCAACGAATAAAAAGTAAAAAAAAGGTTCCTGGCCAGACCAGCAAGGCCGATGAGTTGCTCTAACGAAAATTTGTGACCTGAGAGCCTAGAGGCCATAATACAGGCCATCAGAGTAAACCACATATTGGGGCCAACCTATGAAGGACAAATATTTATCTTCGCCAAATATTCGATGAAGAAGGGTTCTAAGGGATACTTTAGCCCCCAGTTCATGATCTCAGTATATACTACTAGCTCTTTGTCCCTGACTGAAAAAGGCGTCTCACCTTCCGAGGGGAACCTGATTGTAATATATGAAGGAATGTACCATCGGGTCCTCAGCATAGCCTCTTCGTCTTGTGAAAAATAAATGTATTTAATATTGTACAGAACTACCATGTGTTTATTTTTTATGCCCCGAATATTGCGACCAGCATTGCTATCCAGCTCTAAGGGTAACATGATATCCCATTTGGATTTTGGGGCAATCCGACGAGCTTGCTCATCGGAAATGGTTCGAGAAGAGGAGGTCTTGTTGCTCGAGGACCCTAAAGAGGGGATTACGGGAACTTTCGGTTCGAGGGACACTGATGCAGGTGTTTTTTTTTTTGGCGTCTAGGCTCTCGTTTCGTCTGTTTTGCATGTCCTCTTCAGTAATGAGCGTCTTCGAAGGAGAAAAGTGGGTCCCATGAATGGTCATAGAAGGAGTCGACGGCAAACTTGACTCATCCAAATCCCTTTTTCGCCGAGGACTGATAGATGTTCGACGAGGGCTGGTAGACGTCTGAGGAGGGCTGATGCATATCCGAGGAGGGCTGGTAGATATTCGGGGGAGACCCTCGACTGCTGTCATGGAAGCGGGCTCTCGAATGACCAATGACGTATCTTTGGCACGCTTTCGCTCCTGCGAACTCTTCCTGTCTTTATGAGATCTCTTTCTCTTCCCGGATGAGTGTTTATGCTGTCTATCTTTACCCATGCTTCCGAGGGGATTAGACTCACTGTGTAGACTTTGTCGTGCAACTTCGAGGGGAATAATGGCAGTCGAATTTGCTGAGGGAGGCCAGGTAGCAAAGAAAGTAGTAACAGATGGTTGAGGTTGGGGTCTCACGTCTTCACCAGCAACAATTCTCTCCTCGAACCTTTTGTTGATCAAGAACCACTCAGGAATCCGACGGGGTTTACTCGCCAGCTTTCTCTCTCTAGAAAAGTTTGAACAAAAGTTGGAGTAATGAGGAGAGAAGATCCATATTTATAGATGTTGGTGGGCCTTCAAGATAGATCCAAATCATGTTCAGAATTTAACACATTTGACTTGTAATTGCAATCGCATTGATACACTAGACTTATATAGATGAGATATTCAAAATTATAATATTTTTACATGCATATACTCTTTTACTTTTGAAAAATACTTGGTTTTTTATCAGAGAAAGGATTTGGATGGCGAAATTTTTAACAAGACACGTATAAAGCCAGCTTACCTCAAGCCTCTTACGAGTCTAACAACGATAGACTCGGTAGCTCGAACCGGTAAACAATTTGCATGACATGGATAATACGTACTAAAATACTAGTTCAAACAAGTTTTTAAACAATTATACGATCAGGTCTGAGATCTTGTTGAGCAGTCTATCGTTGTAGTTGAGCTTGAAAGCTAGTTACAACTGAAACCCGAGTTCAAAGTTGTAGTTCAAAGCTTTATACCAAAAGATAAAAAAAAATTGGTAAATTAGATTGAAACAACGGACTAGAAGGCATTACTAACACAACATGTGAAATAGGCATATATCATCTAACGAAATCGAAATCTTAATGGTCTCGACGCTTTTCTTCGATGGTTTCTTCTTTTTATCAGCTCGAGCGCCATCTTCTTTTGGAAACTTCTTTCTGGCATTTGGTTTCTTCTCAGCTGCTACGGCGGCCAATGGATATTTCTCGGCGACCTTATTCTCAGTCGGCTTCTTTTCTGCTTGGGGTGATATTGTTGATTTTGATTAGGAAATGAGTTCTCTAAAGAGAGAGAGAGAGACTAATTGGAGAAGATAAATAATTTTATGATTTTGATTGGTGAGATGCGAGCTGCAACTTGAATTTGATAAAAAAGAAAAGAAAAAGGAAAAGAGAAAAAAGAGGGAATAGAGAAAAGAAGAGAGATAGTCGGCTGAAAATGTTTATATATTAAGGGTATTTTAGTAAAATTTGGGATCTCATTATAGCTGAAGAAGGTCTCATTATAACATGGTCTCATTATAACAAAAACGGATCTCGATTTAGCGTTATAAATAATGAATTTATGTAATACATTTGACTTTTAATTGCAATCGCATTGATACAATATACTTATACAGATGAGATATTCCAATTTATAATATTCTTACATAGTTTTTAATTTTTTTATAGATTTAAATGAGTTTAAAATAAATATTTTTTTAAATAACACATAGTTAAAACAAATTTGGAACAATTACATATATTGTACTTCACACCTATAAAATACATGACTCGTCATGCTGAGCAACGTGTAATCGACCTCCTGATGCACAGATTGACACATGATATGACTTTAGCTAATATTGTGTGTGTTATTGCATTTCATGTTTAATGTTGTTTTCTGAACGTTTGATGTTTTGTGAGTTACTGTATTTGCTTGTTTGTAGTTCATATACATCCTAAACAAGCACAACAACGATAAACTCTAAAGTAGTTCAGATAGATAAAATACATGGTTCGTACGAGAGTTATGTTTGTTTGAACCCTCTGAATTTTCATGAGTAGTCCATACCACATTAGATTTTAAATAGTTCAACAAATTATAAACTTTTCATGGATAGTCATAATGCGTGCACCATATGGTTCAGATATTTTACGTCTTGTCTTGACCGTGAGAGGGTTAATTACTCATTTTCTTAAAGGTACGATCTTTCATCCTAGTTTTTTGCATACTTCAAAATGAATAGAGGGGATACTTCTGTACATCCATAGGTAGGGAGAATTTACTTTAAAGCAAGATTTTTAAATTCTTACATATAGAAACTACATTATGAATCTTACCAACGAGATAACCAACTACTAGGAAAAAACAAAAAAACAATACTACGCATGCATATACTCTTTTACTTTTAGAAAATAGTAATTTGTTATCGAAGGAAGGCTTTGGATGGCGAATATTTTAACAAAATACGTATAAAGCCAGCATACCTCAAGCCTCTTACGAGCCCAACAACGATAGACTCGGTAACTCGATTCGGAATTTTTTTTGCAGGAAATGGATAATTTATACTAAAATACAAGTTCAAACAAGTTTTGAAACAATTATACAACCAGGTCCAATATATTGTTGAGTGGTTACTGTTGCAGTTGAGCTTAAAATCTAATTACAATTGAAACCCGAGTTCAGAGTTGTAAGATAATAAAGTAAATATATAATTTTTACTATAAATAACAAATAGCTAAACCGCAAAAATACTCCACTTCCACGTGGCAAGAAAACATAAACTTTCTAGAAATATTAAGAAATATTTATCAAAGCTTTATACCAAAAGATAAAAAAATACTATGTAAAGTAGATAAAAAGCGTTATTAATAGGACGTGTCAAATAGGCTAAATCATCTAACAAAATAGAAATCTTAATAGATTGCGAAGATCAACGACAAATGAATATGGGCCCAATAGGAAACCACATTAGGAAGAAAATTAGCCAACATAAAGGGGTTTTGGTTTACGAAGGCTTAACTTTATGAACAACATGGTTTAGAGAACATTTATATTTGGTTTATTAACTTGCAACACTTGAACTCTTGATTAGGTGGGTAAAATGACAAAGAGGCCCAAGTCTAATGGTTGAGCACTTAATTTTATCATCAGCCTGGGCAATAAAGCTAAGATAACTTGGTTTGTTGGCTGGGAATGTGACCTTATGATAAGCCTAATCGAGCCTATGTGAAGACCTCCATTTCAAGAAGGAAGATTAAGTTATTGAAAAGCTTAGATGAACCGAAAATGGGAAAGCTTTAGCATTGGATGTTATTATTTTTGTTTGGATTTTTTATTCGACGTTGTTTATTAGCCACACAAGCGTGTGGTGGTACAAAATAGGTTAGACGACTGTTTTTCAAAGTTGCAAGGATACAACACTGATACGTTGAATGTTTTATGTTGGTTTTGTGGTAGTTTTTTCACAGGGTTATATCGGCGGTATATAAGTGTTTTACAATTGGAATGGAAATTTTTTATTAGTGTTGTAGTTTTGTAACCATGGTATAACAATTCTATATCGCTAATACGTTGAATGTGTTATGGTGGTTTCATGGTGGTTTTTCACAAGGTTATACCAGCGGTATAAAAATGTTATACTGCTGATACAGAAATTTGGTACCACCATTGTAGTATTGTACCAGCGGTATAAAAGTTGTATACTTTTAGTACACTTAACAAAATAACTTTCCTCCGTTAAAAATCTATCGTTATATGTTACTCCCACTAACTAAACTAAGATTGCGACCAACTAAAAAATTATCTTTAATTCCATAAATTATTTCTCTATAAAATTCTATTCGAACTTACCATATTTATTTATGTATCAAAATAGCATAAATAACCAAACCAAAGTTTTGATTTTTACTATATAAAATTGACTCTCAACGAAAATATTCACTTGCTGCAAGTTGTCAAGTTTGTGAAGAGAACAAGGTCGGATGAGACTACCGATGGATTTTGCAATGAGGTGAAGTGCACAATGTACTAGATGTACATATACGTGTGTGAAGGATAAAATCCATGTCCAACTTCACGCAGTCGTGAAGAAGTCTCTATTAGGTACAATTATTTGAGATCAGAACCAATGGTTCGGGTGTTCGACCTCTTGTACAAACTTAGGCAACCAAAATACACGTAATTCCGTAAGTGGAATACAGTTGATATTTAACCACGAGATTACACGTAATTTCACAATTAGAACTCAATTGTTTTTTCCAAACGTATTAGGCAAGCAAATTAAATGTAATTTCGCAATTAAAACAATTAATTTTAGACTAGTTTTGTTCGTATTAGAAAAACAAAAAAAATATTTTAATTTTAATTTTTTAATAGCAATTTAAAAGATAAGATATTTAAAAAAGTAAAAACAAAAAAATAGTTAAAAAATATTTTGGGATTACTTGTACATACTTCGCCCAACATTAACATTCCGATAATTATTAATAAATATTTATATGATTTTGACTGATATGGATAAAATAGTATTTTTATATTTAGTATTTGTTAAATTCTAATCACTTTTGAGTATATAGTACCCCGTTAGATATTTAAATTTGAAAACATGCATATAAATCGGGATTCTCGATATATCAAAACAGAAACCACAACCTTTCTTCTTATCTTTCTTGTTATTAATCTTCGTTCCGAAACCGAAACCCAGACCCAGATCTGCTGTTTTCCTTAATCTTCCTTATCTTTCCTTCCCAAACCCCGAACCCAGATAGGTTCTCGGTGATCAAATACAAGAACCAACACAACACCACTACTACTGATATATATATTCATATTCTGTTCTTTTTTATTTCTTAAACTAAATAATAAACCATGCCTTCTGTTATTCTTCCCGGAGAGATTTCAGGATCGAATCACAAACGCAAGAAACCGGACCAAAACAACCAGAGTCAGTATCAGCAGTCGGTGGGTCTTGATGAAGATGATTGCGTGCTTAGCAAGCAACCTATGGGTCCTCCAGTTTCAATCAGGGATATCTCTGGATCAGATTACAAAGGCGAAAAACTTGACACATACATGATGATTCAATGTCCGCATTCTCAGGTTCTCGACCACAAATGCGTGCAGTGCGGGCAAGTGACGGGCATTGATTATGGCACGTCTTTTGGTTATATTCAAGAGGGGCTAAAGCTTGGCAATGGATTTGTGGAATCCCTTCGACAGCAACATACCATGGACTTGGTCCTCAGAGAAAAGCTGCATTTGGTTCTAGATCTGGATCAGACTCTTATTCATACTGTTCGAGAGAAGGATTTGAAGCCCGAGGAATATTATCTTCTCAAGGAAACAAAAGATTTACACAGATGTGTGTTTCCTGGTGATCAAGTGTTCATGGTGAAACTACGGCCATTTGTTTTAGATTTTCTTGAGAAGGCAAGCTCTATGTATGAAATGTCGGTCTACACCAAAAGCTCTATTACCTATGCGACTGCAATCCTATCTTTGCTTGATCCTCAAGGAAAGTATTTCAAAAGGCGGGTTATAGCACGCGAACATACTCCATATCGCAAGACGCTTGATCTGATTTTGACAGAACCAGAGGCAATTGCTGTGGTTGATGATGATGAAGATATGTGGCCGGATTGCAGACCCAATTTGATAAAGGCTGTGAGATATAGGTACTTCAAGGGAAAAAAGAAGAGCAACAACAACGGTTGTAGGTCTTGTCATTCTCTGAATAAGACCGATGAGAGCGAAACTGATGGTGAATTGGCTAATATACTCAAAGCTCTCAACGAGATTCACATGCAGTACTTCTCCGAAGAAATGTTCGAAGCTGGCAACAGCAATACTAGGCTGATAGTTCCCGATGTTGTATCTACCGTGCTCGGTCGTACTTAGATTATTTTACATATCATCCTCTATATTTTTACACTATATTTTTACACTGAAGTTTCCAATGTATATCATGATCATGCTTTTGTGTTCTGAATTCACAAGCAATATAAATAATAAGGTTTTCAGTAAATACATTGTCACAGGTCATTCTAATTAACAAGCTACATGTTTTTAATGTTGGGAAAAAATAATCCCACGAATGCGGAAATAAGAACAAACAAGAGAAAAAGAATTTAACGTGGTTCGGCTAATTTGCCTACGTCCACGGGAGAAAAATAAGAATCACTATAACTCAAAAATATTACAAGGATTGGAGTCTCACTCCATACACTCAAGAGTTATACACTCACTTTTCTCACCCCAAATATTATACCCAAAGAGAATAGTAATCTAACAGATTACTCAAACAAATTCTCCTAAACACTACCCGTATTTCTCTCTCACTCAAAATGTTTCTCTCTAAATTGTGTCACACACAATATTGCACTCTAGAATGTTTCTTTCAAGTGCTTCAAGTGATGCCTCTCCAAGACCAACTCATGGTCCTATTTATAGCAAAACAAGGCTTACAAAAGAAGCCACTTATGCTTCCAAAAGAATTTAATGGTTCCTTGCAAGAAACCCACTTGTATTAAATGAAAGGAGGTTGCTTGTAAGCTACCCTTCATTTAATGCTTAGTTGTTTCTTGTAAGAAACCAAAAGGTTGGGCCCACACTAATAAATATGAGAGAGAGATAAGTGAGCAGGCCCTACAAATCTCCCCCGCCTGCTCAGGAGGAGAGTGTTACTAGTCCGGCAACCTCTGTGCACACATCAAGCTTTTGTTTCGGCAGTGACTTTGTCATCATATCTGATCCATTGTCATCGGTATGAATCTTCTCAATACTCATCTGCTTTGACTTTAAGGTTTCACGAATCCAATGGTATCGAACATCAATATGTTTCGATCTCGAATGCAAACTTGGATTTTTGCTAAGATGAATAGCGCTTTGACTATCACAGTGGAGAGTATACTTTTCTTGATTGAGGCCCAACTCTATAAGAAACTTCTTTAACCATAAAAGTTCTTTACTAGCTTCAGTAATGGCAATATATTCAGCCTCGGTAGTGGATAATGCAACGCATTTCTGTAATCTTGATTGCCATGAAATTGCTCCCCCTGAAAACGTCATCAAATATCCCGAAATAGATTTCCTACTATCAACATCACCAGCCATATCTTAATCCGTGTAGCCTTCAAGAATAGGTTTACCATTGCCAAAACATAAACATAATTGAGATGTTCCTCGAAGATACCTGAGTATCCATTTTACAGCTTCCCAATGCTCTTTTCCAGGATTAGATAAAAATCGGCTGACTACTCCGACGGCATGAGCAATATCAGGTCTTGTACAAACCATGGCATACATCAAACTGCCAACAGCTGAAGAGTAAGGTATTTTATTCATTTCTTCCATCTCACTTTCTTTTGTAGGTGATTTCTTGGAAGAAAGTTTAAAATGCCCTGCAAGTGGAGAAGTAACAGGTTTCGCTTTGCTCATGCTGAATCTTTCTAAAACCTTCTCAATATATTTTTCCTCGGACAACCATAATTTGTTGTTCACCCTATCTCGAGTGATTTTTATCCCAAGAATTTGCTTTGCGGGACCCAAATTTTTCATTGCGAAAGATTTGCTGACCTCCATCTTCAACTTCTCTATCTTTCCGATATCAAGACCAACAATCAACATATCATCCACGTAGAGCAAAAGGATGATAAAATTATTTTCAGAAAATATCTTAATAAAAACACAATGGTCAGATGAAGTCTTATTATACCCGTGTTCCACCATGAAGGAATCGAACCTTTTATACCACTGTCGTGGGGCTTGTTTGAGACCGTACAAACTCTTCTTTAGTTTGCAGACCAAATGCTCTTTATCTTTAGTCTCAAACCCTTCAGGTTGCTTCATGTAAATTTCTTCTTCCAAATCACCATGGAGAAAATCAGTTTTCACATCAAGTTGTTCAACTTCCAAATTCAAGCTAGCAGCTATTCCAAGAACAACACGAATAGATGACATTTTTACTACAGGTGAAAATATTTCTTCAAAATCAATACCTTTTCTCTGACCAAATCCTTTGACAACCAGCCGCGCCTTGTATCTTGGTTGTGGATTTCCTTCTTCAGTCTTCAGCTTAAACACCCATTTATTGTTGAGTGCTTTCTTCCCTTTTGGTAACTCTACCAAATCATATGTGTGGTTCTCATGCAATGACTTCATCTCTTCTTTCATGGCTTTCCACCACTCTTTCTTTTGAATGTGCAGCACAGCTTCTTCAAAACATTCAGGTTCTCCCCTGTCAGTTAGTAACACATACTCATTTGTTGGGTATCTAGTCGAAGGTCGGCGATCTCTAATGGATCTTCTCAAATGGGGTTCTTCAGTATGATTTCCTTCAACGTCAACTTCCTCTTCATGATCGGGAGCCTCGCCATGATCCTCATACTCAACTGGAAATGGTGCATCCGGAACTAAGTCAATTTTAGTATTGACATCTGATTTTGTATTCTCGTCGTTCTTCATATCTCCAAGAGTTTGGTCTTCAAAGAACACAACATCTCTACTTCGAACAACTTTTTTACTTCTTGGATTCCAAAGTCTATAACCAAACTCATCATGTCCGTAACCAAGAAATATGCATTCTTTGGTTTTCTCATCCAGCTTGGATCTTTCATCTCGAGGGACATGTACGAACGCCTTACAACCAAACACCTTCAAGTGTTTGTAACTTATGTCTTTCCCGGTCCATATTCTTTCGGGAATTGCACCATCTAAAGGAACTGAAGGGGATAAGTTGACAAGATCTACCGCCGTCATCAATGCTTCACCCCAGAATGACTTTGACAATCTTGAATGGGAGAGCATGCACACGATCTTGTTACAAATGGTTCTATTCATTCTTTCTGCAACACCATTATGTTGCGGGGTCTTGGGTACCGATCTCTCAAGCCTGATACCATGAACTCTACAATATTCTTCAAATGGTCCAATGTATTCACCACCATTGTCGGAGCGAATACATTTCAAAAGTTTTCCAGTTTGCCTTTCAACGTTGGCATGAAACTTCTTGAATACTTCTAACACTTGATCTTTGGTCTTCAAAGGATAAGCCCACACCTTTCTGGAATGATCGTCAATGAATGTGACAAAGTATAATGATCCGCCGATACTTCTGTCACCCATAGAACATACATCTGTATGTATTAGATCAAGAATATTATTCTTTCTATGTGGTCGTCCTGCTCGAAATGCGACTCTGTGTTGTTTTCCTGCCAAACAATGAGTGCATTGCTTTAAAGGAATATTTGGAAGATTCGGTAGAAGATTTTCTTTCGTGAGAATTTTAAGTCCCTTCTCACTCATATGACCAAGTCTTGCGTGCCACAAATTCGCCGAGTCTTCATGCTTGATCGCATTCGCTTCTACTCCACTTGATTGTTTTGTTTGCATATAATACAAACGATCAATCTTCTTACCTCTGGCCATGACCAGATTTCCTTTCTTAAGCTTCCAAACTCCATTGCCAAATGTGTTTTCGTATCCCATATCGTCAAGCTGACCAGTAGAGATCAAATTGATACGGATGTCTGGAACGTGTCGAACATCTTTTAATAACAGCTTGCAACCGCTGCTAGTTTCTAGTGTTGCATCACCTCGACCAACAATTTCACATCTTGCCTCATTTCCCATCTTGACAAAACCGAACTCACCACTTGTGTAAGTGGTCAAAAGACTTCTATCGGCTGTTACATGGAATGATGCTCCAGAATCAATCATCCATGTGTCTTGGCATGCGAGGTTGACACGTCCATCGTTAAAAATTAGGTATGTTTCACCATCATTGGATATGACAGCTGCATTTCCTCTATTGTCTTCATTATTTTCCTTAGCCTCCTTTTCTCTCAGCTTCCAACAATCTTTCTTGAAATGTCCAGGTTTATGACAGTAGTTGCAAGTGAAGTCGCCTCTTGACTTTGATCTGCCTCTAAACTTGCTTTTGTTTCGCCTGTCTCTGGAGAAATTTTTGTTTCTAGTTCTTCCTCTCTCCGTGACTAGTGCTTGTCCTTGAGGGTGGCTGAAAGAGCTTTGCTCCGCTCTTCTTTTGCCTTCTCTGTTGATACTTTCCTTTACCATGCTTAACGTCACCTTTCCTTGTGGTGCTGAATTGCTAAGAGCTACCACAAGTGTTTCCCAGCTATCCGGCAAAGAACTTAACAAAATCAACGCTTGAATTTCTTCAGCTAGGGCCAGCTCCATGTTCGTCAAATTGTCGAGAATCTCGTCAAATTTTGCCAAGTGGTCAGATACACTTTGCCCATCATAAATTTTCAGGTTCACAAGCCTCCTTATGATGAAAGCTTTATTTTGAGCATTTTTGGGCTCATACATTTCTTCTAAATGCTTCCATAATTTGAAGGCATTAGTTTCTTTTGCGGTGTCGCGAATCGCCCTTGTTTCAACCCACTGTCGAATCACACTAACAGCTTTACGGTTGAGTTTCTTCCAATCTGCTTCACTTGTTGCACCTTGTTTGACCCCTTTTAGTTCAATAGGATCAAACAAGTCTTTACAGTACAACAAATCTTCCATCATGGTTTTCCAAATGGAATAATTTGTTTACGTGAGTATGATCATGGAATTGCCACCAATATTCGTACGTTCCTCCATTTTGTACGAAGAAGAAGGATATGGAACTGCAAGTTGGCTCTGATACCAGTTGTTGGGAAAAATAATCCCACGAATGCGGAAATAAGAACAAACAAGAGAAAAAGAATTTAACGTGGTTCGGCTAATTTGCCTACGTCCACGGGAGAAAAAATAAGAATCACTATAACTCAAAAATATTACAAGGATTGGAGTCTCACTCCATACACTCAAGAGTTATACACTCACTTTTCTCACCCCAAATATTATACCCAAAACGAATTGTAATCTAACAGATTACTCAGACAAATTCTCCTAAACACTACCCGTATTTCTCTCTCACTCAAAATGTTTCTCTCTAAATTGTGTCACACACAATATTGCACTCTAGAATGTTTCTTTCAAGTGCTTCAAGTGATGCCTCTCCAAGACCAACTCATGGTCCTATTTATAGCAAAACAAGGCTTACAAAAGAAGCCACTTATGCTTCCAAAAGAAGTTAATGGTTCCTTGCAAGAAACCCACTTGCATTAAATGAAAGGAGGTTGCTTGTAAGCTATCCTTCATTTAATGCTTAGTTGTTTCTTGTAAGAAACCAAAAGGTAGGGCCCACACTATCATGATCATGCTTTTATGTTCTGAATTCACAAGCAATATAAATAATAAGGTTTTCAGTAAATACATTGTCACAGGTCATTCTAATTAACAAGCTACATGTTTTTAATAATAGCAAAAGTAGAACTGCAAAATAAGCAAAAAGCTGAGGTTTCAATTCTATGTCTTAATTCCACTACAAGTATTGAAATGCCTAAACTATTGTAAGTCTAGGTTTGCAATTTGGAAATATAAGTCCACTAACTTAATTGGTCTAAATAACATATATATAGTACGAAAGAATTTATATTCCTAAACTACATAGCCAAATAATTTTTAAATTATAGGGGTTAAAAGCTCAACTTTGGCTCCACCAACCCCTTCGACGGACCTCATTAGAGAATCTATTCAAACTAAAAAATAATAGTATGTTATATAACTAAATTAGTCGATATTTTGCGTGATATCATAATCCTTACTTGATCTATCGCTCAAAGTCAACATTATTCGGCTATATTAAAAACGTTAGGCATATAATAAATGATTTTAAAAATGTATGTCTTATTTAGAATTTATGATAAAAAATTAAAAATTAATATTATCATAGTGTTTTTATTATCTATTAGTGTTGTTGGCACAAACATAGCCAGGACACTGGGTTCCAACTATTGGATCTCATATACACCCATCCAGTTCCGCCTTCGGTTGGTGGTGATATATTTTTATTTTATTTAATATTTTCGTGTCTTATGACCTCTCCACAAATATTTTATATGTTAGTCAATGGGTCGATAATAAACATTATGTCAATTTCTCTTATTTTGGTTACGTTATGCAATAAGTTTAAGAGAAGATGATCACGAAAAGACATAAAAAAAGACGACAACTTCTTCTTTATAATTCTATTCCATTATTTTTCCTAGGCTTTTTTACTTTCATTTCCATTTATTGTTGTTAGTTTTGACAATAAGATATTTTTTCATCCTATTAAGTATGTCGTTTGTCATTGACATATCACATTAGTACAACTCCAAACCTCGGTATGCATTGTTTATAGAAGTCAAAACATAACACATACATTTGAGATTAAGGATATCTTAGTTAGGTTTGTCAACCAAATGCAATGAAATATCCTTCTATCAGGGCATGAACACCATCGATGTTATATCTGAGGTTTAGGGAGTAGTGGCTAAGTGTATCTTATGACCTATCCACAAATGTTTTATCTGTTAGTCAATTGGTCGATAATAAACATCATGTTCATTTCTCTTACTTTGGTTACATTATGCATCAAGTTTAAGAGAAGATGATCGCGAAAAGAACAAAAAATGACGATAATTTCGTCTTTATAATTCTCTTCCACTATTATTCTTAGGATTTTTTTACTTTCATTTGCATATATTGTTGTTGGTTTTAACAATAAGATGTTTTATCATCCTACTAAGTATGTCGTTTGTCATTGACAGATCACATTAGGACAAGTCCAGACCTCGGTATACATTGTTTATAGAAGTCAAAACAAAAGACATACATTTGAGATTAAGGATGGCTCACTTAGGTTTGTCAACCAAATGCAATAAAATATCCTTCTATCGGGACATGAACACCACCGATGTTATATCTGAGGTTTCGGGAGTAGTGGCTAAGTGTATATTAACTAAAAAAACTTAGCTAAAACTTCAAAAATAGAGTTGAAATTATAACAATCATATGGTCTCGTTTTATGAAACCACAACATCGTAAAATGGTCAATAAAATGATTCATAACGTTTGTTTCTTAATTCTTCCTTACAAATTACCTGGCATCACCACAACTTTTAACTTGGTTCACCATCAATTCAGTTTGGTTTTAGTTTGGTTCATGAACACCACCGATGTTATATCTGAGGTTTAGAGAGTAGTGGCTAAGTGTATATTAACTAAAAAACTTAGCTAAAACTTCAAAAATAGAGTTGAAATGATAACGATCATATGGTCTCGTTTTATGAACCACAACATCGTACAATGGTCAATAAAATCATTCATAACGTTTGTTTCTTAATTCTTCCTTACAAATTACCTGGCATCACCACAACTTTTAACTTGGTTCACCATCAATTCAGTTTGGTTTTAATTTGGTTCATATTTAGTTTGCTTGGCCTTAAATCGACTCCACGTAGCCGCAACTTTACCTCAGCTTTGTTCGATCTCAGTTTATCTTCGTTTAGTTTGGATTAGGGTGGCCTCAACTTGTCTCGATCTCAATCCGATCGAATCATATAACTATTTTGGCTTCAGTTAGGCTCTTCTTGCGTCAGTTTCTGATCCAAGTTTATGCGAATCACTAAGTTTGATATTTTTTACCATTTTTATTTGTTTCCATTCATACAGATTAAAATCCATTTAAAAATAAAATTATCCTATAACCCCAATCCATCTTCTGCAGAAACAATCAATATATTTATATACAACAAGTACGTATTCAGTTGATTTTATATATAATTCCAAACACCAAAGAGATCCATGTATTAAATGTAGTTTCAACCGGTATGTATTCAGTTTATCCTAGTTCAGATTGTAAATGTAGTTTCAAACATCATAGATAGGATTTGAACAGTACATCGTCCCTCGACTATCGCGTTTGGTGGAGATAGTCCTTTGAATTTCTAATGTTCGTTGGACTATCACGTTTGGATAAAGTTAGTCCAGAAGATTCTCTCATCCATGAGACGCTGCCACCTGTCACCATAGTCCCAAGATTTTTGTATCACCACCAGTCCCTTGAGTTTACCTCTCTTACGTTTTGGGTTTGACCTAAACTCAAGGGACTAGCGGTGGTACAAAAATCGAGGGACTATGACGACAAGTGGTAGTCCTTCATGGATCAGAGGATCTTTTGGACTAACTTTATCCAAACGCGATAGTCGAGGGACTGTCAACGGACATTTGAAAATCAAGGAACTATCTGCCACCAAACGTGATAGTCGAGGGACGATGTACTGTTCAAAACCATCATAGATACAACAAAAGGTTAACTTGGTTTAGATAGTTAATATACATCATAAAGAGGCACAACAACGATAAACCTCTGAAGTAGTTTGGATTAGGAAAAAATATATGGTTCACACGAAACATATGTTTGTTTGAATCCTCTAAGTTTTCATGACTAGTTCATACCACATTGGGCTTCAAATAGTTCAACAAATTATAAACTTTGCATGGCTAGTCATAATGCGGTCATCACATAGTTCAGATACTTTCCGTTTTTGGATTGGCTATGACACGGTTAATTGTTCATTGTCTTAAATGTATGATCTTTCATCTTAGTTTTTAGAGGGGATACTTTCATACGTCCATATGTAAGGAGAATTTACTTTCAACGAAAAATTAAATCTAACCAACGCCATTATCAACTACCAAAAAATAAAACAATATACAGAAAATACTACTCATGTCTATACTTTTTTACTTTTGGAAAATACTTGTTTTTTATCAAAGGAAGGGTTTGGCTGGCAAAGGTTTTAACATGATATGTATAAATCGAGAAAACCTCAAGCCTCTTACGAGTCCAACAACGATAAACTCGACAGGTTGAGTCGGAAAATAATTAGCATGACATGGATAATTCCTAGTAAAAGACTAGTTCAGACAAGTTTTAAAACAATTATACGACCAGTCTGAGATCTTCTTGAGTGGTTAAGCATTGCAGTTGAGCTTGAAAGCTAGTTACAATTGAAACCCGAGTTCAAATTTGTGAGAGAATACATATAAAAGAGTGAAAGTGAAAAAATACTCCACTTCCAAGTGGCAAGAAAACATAAAACTTCTAGAAATATTCCAAAATTCTTGATCAACACTTTATACCAAAAGAAAAAAATACTCTGGTAAATTAGATCGAAAAAACGAACTAGAAGATGCTACTGATACGACATGTGAAATAGGCCTAAATCATCTACCAAAATAGAAATCTTAATGGGTTGCGAAGATCAATAACCGATGAATATGGGCTCAATAGCAAACCACATTAGAAAACAAAATAAGCCTACATAAAGGGATCTTGGTTTACTAGACCTTAGCCTTATGAGCAACATGGTTATAGACCAATGAACCTTGGTTTATTAATTTCAAACACTTAACATTTTGATTAGCTGGGTAATATAAAAAACGGATTCAAGTCTGATGGCTGATCACTTAGTTTTATCATCGGATTATGCAATAAATCTAAGATAACTTGGTTTGTTGGATGGGAACTTCACCTTCTGATAGGCTTAGCTAAGCCTATGAAAAGACATTATTTGAAGAAGGAAGACTAAAGTTATTGGAAAGCTTAGATGAACCAACGAATGGAGATGACATAAGTTTTCACCAAGTTTAACTCAGCCTATGAAGCTATCTTAGTTTGCAGAAATATGACTCAATTTATTGGAAATATTAATTAATTATATAAAACAACCTCAATTTTGGAATAGGCCCGACATCCTTATAAATTTTAATCAATCCCATCTAAAGACTTATATTCAAGATGAAAAAAACAAATAATTTGCAAGCTTAGCCAAACCCAAAGCGGGACCTCGATTTGGAGGAAAAAGACGCATGTCCGCATCAAGGTTAACCAAACATATGAAGAAAACTCATTTTATAGAGTCAGGACTTAATTCATTGAAATATTTTGTTGAGCCCATAAAAAGAGTTCAGTTTGGAGGACTATAACCTAAGACTTTACCAAACTTAACTAAACCCATAAAGATACCTTAATTTGAAGAAGAATATCTCATATCTTTGATAAGTTTTGTTGTGTCCATAAAGGGATATGATTTTGGATAAAGATGACCCCAGTTCCACCAAAATTAACAATGCTAATGAAGAGACCTCAACTTGAAGACAGATGATTCGAGCTATTGGCAAGCCTAACCAAGCCTATTAATGGACCTTAGTTTGGATAAGATGAATCAAGTCCCCATCAAGGTTAACAAAGTCCATGAAGATACATCAATTTGAATAAGTAAGATTGTAGTCATATGTAATACTAAATGAGCCTAAAAGGACATATGTTTGGAAAAAAAATATCACTATCTTTTACAAAACCTACCCAAGCCCATAAGGTAACCACAGTTTGCAAAGCTTGGTCGAACATTTTTTAGGAACCCGTTTTTAGAGGATTCCAGTTTTAAAAGTAGTCTTGTCTTAGAGCGACAATGTCCACAATCCCTTTATCATATACGGTCTCGACCACCAAAAAATTTCTTTATCTAATCATAAATTTCCAAAACTCGTACGTATTTTTAGCTACTAATTAAGAGACATGAGACTACCAAAAAACCAACCGGTCAAATAATGAGTATGCACCAATATGAATATAAATCCTAGAAATCTCTGAGTCAAAAGTTTATAATACATCATGTTCAGAGAGGTTAAAAATAGCTAGAAACAAATTATCATATCAAAGTTACTCTGATCTTTTGTACGAATAATTTAATAATATTTTTCTTCCAATATTAACTTAGTTCATTGTTATCTAGAGTTTAATATGTTTAGGTGAATTTTTACCTCATCAAAGCTCATACGATCAAGGTCATAAAAGTCGTATTGATGAATCATTCATCGAGATTCACATCAATCCAATTGATATACATATTATATATATCATAAGATTTTTAAAATTTGCAATCGGTTTAATAAAATAAATAATATACTTATTTAACACATTTGACTTGTAATTGTAATCGCATTGATACAGTAGACTTGTAATTGTAATCGCATTGATACACTAGACTTGGATGGAATTTTTTTTAACAAGACACGTATAAAGTTAGCTTACCTCAAGCCTTTTACGAGTCTAACAACGATAGACTCGGTAGCTCGAACCGGTAAACAATTTGCATGACATGGATAATACGTACTAAAATATTAGTTCAAACAAGTTTTTAAACAATTATACGACCAGGTTTGAGATCATGTTGAGCGGTCTATCGTTGTAGTTGAGCTTGAAAGCTAGTTACAATTGAAACCCGAGTTCAAAGTTGTAAGATAAGAATATAAATATATAATTTTTACTATAAATATCAAATAGTTAAACCGCAAAAATACTCTACGTCCACATGCAAGAAAACATAAAATTTATAGAAATATATAAAAAATTTAACAGATTACTCAAACAAATTCTCCTAAACACTACCCGTATTTAACATAAAATTTATCGCGTTTGGATAAAGTTAGTCCTGAAGATTCTCTTATCCATGAGACGCTGCCACCTGTCACCATAGTCCCCAGATTTTTGTATCACCACTAGTCCCTTGAGTTTACCTCTCTTACGTTTTGGGTTTGACCTAAACTCAAGGGACTAGCGGTGGTACAAAAATCGAGGGACTATGACGACAAGTGGTAGTGCTTCATGGATCAGAGGATCTTTTGGACTAATTTTATCCAAACGCGATAGTCCAGGGACTGTCAACGGACATTTGAAAATCAAGGGACTATCTGCCACCAAACGTGATAGTCGAGGGATGATGTACTATTCAAAACCATCATAGATACAACAAAAGGTTAACTTGGTTTAGATAGTTAATATACATCATAAAGAGCTACAACAACGATAAACCTCTGAAGTAGTTTGGATTAGGAAAAAATATATGGTTCACACGAAACATATGTTTGTTTGAATCCTCTAAGTTTTCATGACTAGTTCATACCACATTGGAATTCAAATAGTTCAACAAATTATAAACGTTGCATGGCTAGTCATAATGCGGTCATCACATAGTTCAGATACTTTCCATTTTTGGCTTGGCTATGACACGTTTAATTGTTTATTTTCTTAAATGTATGATCTTTCATCTTAGTTTTTAGAGGGGATACTTTCATACGTCCATAGGGAAGGAGAATTTACTTTCAACAAAAAATTAAATCTAACCAACGCCATTATCAACTACCAAAAAATAAAACAAAAATAGAGAAAATACTACTCATGTCTATACTTTTTTTACTTTTGGAAAATACTTGTTTTTTATCAAATGAAGGGTTTGGCTGGCAAAGGTTTTAACATGATATGTATAAATCGAGCAAAACTCAAGCCTCTTACGAGCCCAACAACGATAGACTCGACAGGTTGAGTCGGAAAATAATTTGCATGACATGGATAATTTTTACTAAAAGACTAGTTCAGACAAGTTTTAAAACAATTATACGACCAGTATGAGATCTTCTTGAGTGGTTAAGCATTGCAGTTGAGCTTGAAAGCTAGTTACAATTGAAACCTGAATTCAAAGTTGTAAGACAATACATATAAAAGAGTGAAAGTGAAAAAAATACTACACTTCCAAGTGGCAAGAAAACATAAAACTTCTAGAAATATTCCAAAATTCTTGATCAAAACTTTATACCAAAAGAAAAAATACTCTGGTAAATTAGATCGAAAAAACGAACTAGAAGATGCTACTGATACGACATGTGAAATAGGCCTAAATCATCTACCAAAATAGAAATCTTAATGGGTTGCGAAGATCAATAACCGATGAATATGGGCTCAATAGCAAACCACATTACAAAACAAAATAAGCCTACATAAAGGGATCTTGGTTTACTAGACCTTAACCTTATGAGCAACATGGTTATAGACCAATGAACCTTGGTTTATCAATTTCAAACACTTTACATTTTGATTAGCTGGGTAATATAAAAAACGGATCCAAGTCTGATGGTTGATCCCTTAGTTTTATCATCGGATTATGCAATAAATCTAAGATAACTTGGTTTGTTGGCTGGGAACTTCACCTTCTCATAGGCTTAGCTAAGCCTATGAAAAGACATTATTTGAAGAAGGCAGACTACAGTTATTGGAAAGCTTAGATGAACCAACGAATGGATATGACATAAGTTTTCACCAAGTTTAACTCAGCCTATGAAGCTATCTTAGTTTGAAGAAATATGACTCAATTTATTGGAAATATTAACTAATTATATAAAACAACCTCAATTTTGGAATAGGCCCTACATCCTTATAAATTTTAATCAATCCCATCTAAAGACTTATATTCAAGATGGAAAAAATAATAATTTGTAAGCTTAGCCAAACCCAAAGCGGGACCTCGATTTGAATAAGGAAGATTGTAGTCATATGTAATACTAAATGAGCCGAAAAGGACATCTGTTTGGAAAAAAATATATCACTCTCTTTTGCAAAACCTACCCAAGCCCATAAGGTAACCACAGTTTGCAAAGCTTGGTCGAACATTTTTTAGGAACTCGTTTTTAGAGGATCCCAGTTTTAAAAGTAGTCTTTTCTTAGAGGGACTTGACTTTAAAGGTTGATAAATTGATGGTTATTCGTAGCCAAAATTGAAAAATTATGTGTGCAGGGTCGGGTAGGTTGATTTATAAGCCTGACTACGCGAGTCATATGGAATGATATCAATGATAATCATCTAGAATGAGAAAGCGACAATGTCCACAATCCCTTTATCATGTACGGTCTCGACCACCTAAAAAAATTTCCAAAACTCGTACGTATTTTTAGTTGCCAATTAAGAGACATGAGACTACCAAAAAACCAATCGGTCAAATAATGAGTATGCACCAATATGAATATAAATCCTAGAAATCTCTGAGTCAAAAGTTTATAATACATCATGTTCAGAGAGGTTAAAAATAGCTAGAAACAAATTATCATATCAAAGTTATTGTGATCTTTTGTACGAATAATTTAATAATATTTTTCTTCCAATATTAACTCAGTTCATTGTTATCTAGATTTTAATACGTTTAGGTGAATTTTCACCTCATGAAAGCTCATACGATCAAGGTCATAAAGTCGTATTGATGAATCATTCATCGAGATTCACATCAATCTAATTGATATACATATTATATATATCACAAGATTTTTAAAATTTTCGATTGGTCTAATAAAATAAATAATATACTTATTTAACACATTTGACTTGTAATTGCAATCTCATTGATACACTAGACTTATATAGATGAGATATTCAAAATTATAATATTTTTACATGCATATACTCTTTTACTTTTGAAAAATATTTGGTTTTTTATCAGAGAAAGGATTTGGATGGCGAAATTTTTAACAAGACACGTATAAAGCCAACTTACCTCAAGCCTCTTACGAGTCTAACAACGATAGACTCGGTAGCTCGAACCGGTAAACAATTTGCATGACATGGATAATACGTACTAAAATACTAGTTCAAACAAGTTTTTAAACAATTATACGATCAGGTCTGAGATCTTATTGAGCGGTCTATCGTTGTAGTTGAGCTTGAAAGCTAGTTACAATTGAAACCCGAGTTCAAAGTTGTAAGATAAGAATATAAATATATAATTTTTACTATAAATATCAAATAGTTAAACCGCAAAAATACTTTACGTCCACATGCAAGAAAACATAAAATTTCTAGAAATATATAAAAAAATTATCAAAGCTTTATACCAAAATATAAAATAAATGGTAAATTAGATTGAAACAACGGACTAGAAGGCATTACTAACACAACATGTGAAATAGGCCTATATAATCTAACAAAATAGAAATCTTAATGGTCTCGACGCTTTTCTTCGATCGTTTCTTCTTTTTATCAGCTCCAGCGCCATCTTCTTTTGGTAACTTCTTTCTGGCATTTGGTTTCTTCTCAGCTGCTACGGCGACCAATGGATATTTCTCCGCGACCTTCTTCTCAGTCGGCTTCTTTTCTGCCTGGGGTGCTATTGTTTATTTTGATTAGGAAATGAGTTCTCTAGAGAGAGAGAGAGAGATTAATTGGAGAAGATAAATAATTTTATGATTTTGATTGGTGAGATGCAAGCCGCAACTTGAATTTGATAAAAAACAAAAGAAAAGGGAAAAGAGAAAAAAGAGAGAAGAGAGATAGTTGGTTGAAAAGGTTTATATATTAAGGGTATTTTAGTAAAATTTGGGATCTCATTATAGCTGAAGAAGGTCTCATTATAACACGGTCTCATTATAACAAAAATGGGTCTCCATTTAGCGTTATAAATAATGAATTTATGTAATACATTTGACTTCTAATTGCAATCACTTTGATACACTAAATTTATGGAAAAATCTATTTCTCTTATTTTGGTTACGTTATGCAATAGTTTAAGAGAAGATGATCACGAAAAGACATAAAAAAAGACGACAACTTCTTCTTTATAAGTCTATTCCATTATTTTTCTTAGGCTTTTTTACTTTCATTTGCATTTATTGTTGTTAGTTTTGACAATAAGATGTTTTTTCATCCTATTAAGTATGTCGTTTGTCATTGACATATCACATTAGGACAACTCCAAACCTCGGTATGCATTGTTTATAGAAGTTAAAACATAACACATACATTTGAGATTAAGGATAGCTTAGTTAGGTTTGTCAATCAAATGCAATCAAATATCCTTCTATCAGGGCATGAACACCACCGATGTTATATCTGAGGTTTAGGGAGTAATGGCTAAGTGTATCTTATGACCTATCCACGAATATTTTATCTGTTTGTCAATTGGTCGATAATAAACATCATGTTCATTTCTCTTACTTTGGTTACTTTATGCATCAAGTTTAAGAGAAGATGATCGCGAAAAGAACAAAAAAATGACGATAATTTCATCTTTATAATTCTCTTCCACTATTATTCTTAGGATTTTTTACTTTCATTTGCATATATTATTGTTGGTTTTAACAATAAGATGTTTTTTCATCCTACTAAGTATGTCGTTTGTCATTGACAGATCACATTAGGACAAGTCCAGACCTCGGTATACATTGTTTATAGAAGTCAAAACAAAACACATACATTTGAGATTAAGGATGGCTCACTTAGGTTTGTCAACCAAATGCAATAAAATATCCTTCTATCGGGACATGAACACCACCGATGTTATATCTGAGGTTTAGGGAGTAGTGGCTAAGTGTATATTAACTAAAAAAACTTAGCTAAAACTTCAAAAATAGAGTTGAAATGATAACAATCATATGGTCTCGTTTTATGAACCACAATATCGTACAATGGTAAATAAAATGATTCATAACGTTTATTTCTTAATTCTTCCTTACAAATTACCTAGCATCACCACAACTTTTAACTTGGTTCACCATCTATTCAGTTTGGTTTTAGTTTGGTTCATATTTAGTTTGATTGGCCTTAAATCGGCTCCACATAGCCGCAAGTTTACCTCAGCTTCGTTCGATCTCAGTTTATCTTAGTTTAGTTTCGATTAGGGTGGCCTCAACTTGTCTCGATCTCAACCTGATCGAATCATATAACTATTTTGGCTGAAGTTAGGCTCTTCTTGCGTCAGTTTCTGATCCAAGCTTATGCGAATCACTAAGTTTGATAATTTTTTACCATTTTTATTTGTTTCCATTTATACAGATTAAAATCCATTTAAAAATAAAATTATCCTATAACCCCAATCCAGCTTCTGCAGAAACAATCAATATATTTATATACAACAAGTATGTATTCAGGGTTATTTTATATATGATTCCAAACACCAAAGAGATCCATGTATTAAATGTAGTTTCAACCGGTCTGTATTCAGTTTATCTTAGTTCAGATTGTAAATGTAGTTTCAAACATCATAGATAGGCTTTGAACAGTACATCATCCCTCGACTATCGCGTTTAGTTGAGATAGTCCTTTGAATTTCAAATGTCTGTTGACAGTCCTAGGACTATCGCGTTTGGATAAAGTTAGTCCTGAAGATTCTCTGATCCATGAGACGCTGCCACCTGTCACCATAGTCGCCAGATTTTTGTATCACCACTAGTCCCTTGAGTTTACCTCTCTTACGTTTTGGGTTTGACCTAAACTCAATGGACTAGCGGTGGTACAAAAATCGAGGGACTATGACGACAAGTGGTAGTCCTTCATGGATCAGAGGATCTTTTGGACTAACTTTATCCAAACGCGATAATCGAGGGACTGTCAACGGACATTTGAAAATCAAGGGACTATCTGCCACCAAACGTGATAGTCGAGGGACGATGTACTATTCAAAACCATCATAGATACAAAAAAAGGTTAACTTGGTTTAGATAGTTAATATACATCATAAAGAGGCACAACAACGATAAACCTCTGAAGTAGTTTGGATTAAGAAAAAATATATGGTTCACACGAAACATATGTTTGTTTGAATCCTCTAAGTTTTCATGACTAGTTCATACCACATTGGACTTCAAATAGTTCAACAAATTATAAACTTTGCATGGCTAGTCATAATGTGGTCATCACATAGTTCAGATACTTTCCGTTTTTGGCTTGGCTATGACACGGTTAATTGTTCATTTTCTTAAATGTATGATCTTTCATCTTAGTTTTTAGAGGGGATACTTTCATACGTCCATAGGTAAGGAGAATTTACTTTCAACGAAAAATTAAATCTAACCAACGCCATTATCAACTACCAAAAAATAAAACAAAAATAGAGAAAATACTACTCATGTCTATACTTTTTTTACTTTTGGAAAATACTTGTTTTTTATCAAAGGAAGGGTTTGGCTGGCAAAGGTTTTAACATGATATGTATAAATCGAGCAAACCTCAAGCCTCTTACGAGTCCAACAACGATAGACTCTACAGGTTGAGTCGGAAAATAATTAGCATGACATGGATAATTCTTACTAAAAGACTAGTTCAGACAAGTTTTAAAACAATTATACGACCAGTCTGAGATCTTCTTGAGTGGTTAAGCATTGCAGTTGAGCTTGAAAGTTAGTTACAATTGAAACCTGAGTTCAAAGTTGTAAGACAATACATATAAAAGAGTGAAAGTGAAAAATACTCCACTTCCAAGTGGCAAGAAAACATAAAACTTCTAGAAATATTCCAAAATTCTTGATCAAAACTTTATACCAAAAGAAAAAAATACTCTGGTAAATTAGATCGAAAAAACGAACTAGAAGATGCTACTGATACGACATGTGAAATAGGCCTAAATCATCTACCAAAATAGAAATCTTAATGGGTTGTGAAGATCAATAACCGATGAATATGGGCTCAATAGCAAACCACATTACAAAACAAAATAAGCCTAGATAAAGGGATCTTGGTTTACTAGACCTTAACCTTATGAGCAACATGGTTATAGACCAATGAACCTTGGTTTATCAATTTCAAACACTTTACATTTTGATTAGCTGGGTAATATAAAAAACGGATCCAAGTCTGATGGTTGATCACTTAGTTTTATCATCGGATTATGCAATAAATCTAAGATAACTTGGTTTGTTAGCTGGGAACTTCACCTTCTCATAGGCTTAACTAAGCCTATGAAAAGACATTATTTGAAGAAGGAAGACTAAAGTTATTGGAAAGCTTAGATGAACCAACGAATGGAGATGACATAAGTTTTCACCAAGTTTAACTCAGCCTATGAAGCTATCTTAGTTTGAAGAAATATGACTCAATTTATTGGAAATATTAACTAATTATATAAAACAACCTCAATTTTGGAATAGGCCCTACATCCTTATAAATTTTAATCAATCCCATCTAAAGACTTATATTGAAAATGGAAAAAATAATAATTTCCAAGCTTAGCCAAACCCAAAGCGGGACCTCGATTTGAATAATGAAGATTGTAGTCATATGTAATACTAAATGAGCCGAAAAGGACATCTGTTTGGAAAAAAAAATATCACTCTCTTTTACAAAACCTACCCAAGTCCATAAGGTAACCACAGTTTGCAAACCTTGGTCGAACATTTTTTAGGAACTCGTTTTTAGAGGATCCCAGTTTTAAAATTAGTCTTGTGTTAGAGGGACTTGACTTTAAAGGTTGATAAATTGATGGTTATTTGTAGCCAAAATTGAAAAATTATGTGTGCAGGGTCGAGTAGGTTGATTTATAAGCCTGATTACGCGAGTCATATGGAATGATATCAATGATAATCATCTAGAATGAGAAAGCGACAATGTCCACAATCCCTTTATCATGTACGGTCTCGACCACCAAAAAATTTCTTTATCTAATCATAAATTTCCGAAACTCGTACGTATTTTTAGTTGCCAATTAAGAGACATGAGACTACCAAATAACCAACCGGTCAAATAATGAGTATGCACCAATATGAATATAAATCCTAGAAATCTCCGAGTCAAAAGTTTATAATACATCATGTTCAGAGAGGTTAAAAATAGCTAGAAACAAATTATCATATCAAAGTTATTGTGATTTTTTGTACGAATAATTTAATAATATTTTTCTTTGCTTGATCCCCAAGGAAAGTATTTCAAAAGGCGGGTTATAGACGCGAACATACTACATTGTCACAGGTCATTCTAATTTCAAGCTACATGTTTTTCTAATAATAGTAAAAGTAGAACTGCAAAATAAGCAAAAAGCTGAGGTTTCAATTCTATGTCTTAATTCCACTACAAGTATTGAAATGCCTAAACTATTGTAAGTCTAGGTTTGCAATTTGGAAATATAAGTCCACTAACTTAATTGGTCTAAATAACATATATATATATATATATAGTACGAAAGAATTTATATTTCTAAACTACATAGCCAAATAATTTTTAAAATAAAGGGGTTAAAAGCTCAACTTTAGCTCCACCAATCCCTTCGACGGACCTCATTAGAGAATCTATTCAAACTACAAAATAATAGTATGTTATATAACTAAATTAGTCGATATTTTGCGTGATATCATAATCCTTACTTGATCTATCGCTCAAAGTCAACACTATTCGGCTATATTAAAAAAGTTAGGCATATAATAAATGATTTTAAAAATCTATGTCATATTTAGAATTTATGATAAAAATTTAAAAGTTAATATTATCATAGTGTTTTTATTGTCTATTAGTGTTGTTGGCACAAACATAGCCAGGACACTGGATTCCAACTATTGGATCTGATATACACTCATCCAGTTCCGCCTTCGGTTGGTGGTGATATATTTTTATTTTGTTAAATATTTTCGTATCTTATGACCTCTCCACAAATATTTTATCTGTTAGCCAATGGGTCGATAATAAACATCATGTCAATTTCTCTTATTTTGGTTACGTTATGCATAAGTTTAAGAGAAGATGATCACGAAAAAACATAAAAAAGACGACAACTTCTTCTTTATAATTCTATTCCATTATTTTTCTTAGGCTTTTTTACTTTCATTTGCATTTATTGTTGTTAGTTTTGACAATAAGATGTTTTTTCATCCTATTAAGTATGTCGTTTGTCATTGACATATCACATTAGGACAACTCCAAACCTCGGTATGCATTGTTTATAGAAGTCAAAACATAACACATACATTTGAGATTAAGGATAGCTTAGTTAGGTTTGTCAACCAAATGCAATGAAATCTCCTTCTATCAGGGCATGAACACCACCGATGTTATATCTGAGGTTTAGGGAGTAGTGGCTAAGTGTATCTTATGACCTATCCACGAATATTTTATATGTTTGTCAATTGGTCGATAATAAACATCATGCTCATTTCTCTTACTTTGGTTACGTTATGCATCAAGTTTAAGAGAAGATGATCGTGAAAAGAACAAAAAAATGATGATAATTTCGTCTTTATAATTCTCTTCCACTACTATTCTTAGGATTTTTTACTTTCATTTGCATATATTATTGTTGGTTTTAACAATAAGATGTTTTTTCATCCTACTAAGTATGTCATTTGTCATTGACATATCACATTAGGACAAGTCCAGACCTCGGTATACATTGTTTATAGAAGTCAAAACAAAACACATACATTTGAGATTAAGGATGGCTCACTTAGGTTTGTCAACCAAATGCAATAAAATATCCTTCTATCGGGACATGAACACCACCGATGTTATATCAGAGGTTT
The DNA here is from genome assembly GCA_036936605.1 of Limnanthes douglasii subsp. nivea. Taxonomy (NCBI): domain Eukaryota; kingdom Viridiplantae; phylum Streptophyta; class Magnoliopsida; order Brassicales; family Limnanthaceae; genus Limnanthes; species Limnanthes douglasii. The sequence continues at coordinate 302,619,496 of JAUPFV010000002.1, read as the reverse complement.
AGGGAGTAGTGGCTAAGTGTATATTAACTAAAAAAACTTAGCTAAAACTTCAAAAATAGAGTTGAAATGATAACAATCATATGATCTCGTTTTATGAACCACAATATCGTACAATGGTCAATAAAATGATTCATAACGTTTGTTTCTTAATTCTTCCTTACAAATTACCTGGCATCACCACAACTTTTAACTTGGTTCACCATCAATTCAGTTTGATTTTGGTTTGGTTCATAATTAGTTTGCTTGGCCTTAAATCGGCTCCACATAGCCGCAACTTTACCTCAGCTTCGTTCGATCTGAGTTTATCTTAGTTTAGTTTGGATTAGCGTGGCCTCAACTTGTCTCGATCTCAACCTAATCGAATTATATAACTATGTTGGCTTCAGTTAGGCTCTTCTTGCGTCAGTTTCTGATCCAAGCTTATGCGAATCACTAAGTTTGATAATTTTTTACCATTTTTATTTGTTTCCATTCATACAGATTAAAATCCATTTAAATATAAAATTATCCTATAACCCCAATCCAGCTTCTGCAGAAACAATCAATATATTTATATACAAAAAGTATGTATTCAGGGTGATTTTATATATAATTCCAAACACCAAAGAGATCCATGTATTAAATGTAGTTTCAACCGGTGTGTATTCAGTTTATCTTAGTTCAGATTGTAAATGTAGTTTCAAACATCATAGATAGGCTTTGAACAGTACATCATCCCTCGACTATCGCGTTTGGTGGAGATAGTCCTTTGAATTTCAAATGTCCGTTGACAGTCCTAGGACTATCGCGTTTGGATAAAGTTAGTCCTGAAGATTCTCTGATCCATGAGACGCTGCCACCTGTCACCATAGTCGCCAGATTTTTGTATCACCACTAGTCCCTTGAGTTTACCTCTCTTACCTTTTGGGTTTGACCTAAACTCAAGGGACTAGCGGTGGTACAAAAATCGAGGGACTATGACGACAAGTGGTAGTCCTTCATGGATCAGTGGATCTTTTGGACTAACTTTATCCAAACGTGATAGTCGAGGGACTGTCAACGGACATTTGAAAATCAAGGGACTATCTGCCACCAAACGTGATAGTCGAGGGACGATGTACTATTCAAAACCATCATAGATACAACAAAAGGTTAACTTGGTTTCAATAGTTAATATACATCATAAAGAGGTAAAACAACGATAAACCTCTGAAGTAGTTTGGATTAGGAAAAAATATATGGTTCACACGAAACATATGTTTGTTTGAATCCTCTAAGTTTTCATGACTAGTTCATACCATATTTGACTTCAAATAGTTCAACAAATTATAAACTTTGCATGGCTAGTCATAATGCGGTCATCACATAGTTCAGATACTTTCCGTTTTTGGCTTGGCTATGACACGGTTAATTGTTCATTTTCTTAAATGTATGATCTTTCATCTTAGTTTTTAGAGGGGATACTTTCATACGTCCATAGGTAAGGAGAATTTACTTTCAACGAAAAATTAAATCTAACCAACGCCATTATCAACTACCAAAAAATAAAACAAAAATAGAGAAAATACTACTCATGTCTATACTTTTTTTTACTTTTGGAAAATACTTGTTTTTTATCAAAGGAAGGGTTTGGCTGGCAAAGGTTTTAACATGATATGTATAAATCGAGAAAACCTCAAGCCTCTTACGAGTCCAACAACGATAGACTCGACAGGTTGAGTCGGAAAATAATTAGCATGACATGGATAATTCTTACTAAAATACTAGTTCAGACAAGTTTTAAAACAATTATACGACCAGTCTGAGATCTTCTTGAGTGGTTAAGCATTGCAGTTGAGCTTGAAAGTTAGTTACAATTGAAACCTGAGTTCAAAGTTGTAAGACAATACATATAAAAGAGTGAAAGTGAAAAAATACTTCAATTCCAAGTGGCAAGAAAACATAAAACTTCTAGAAATATTCCAAAATCCTTGATCAAAACTTTATACCAAAAGAAAAAAATACTCTGTTAAATTAGATCGAAAAAACGAACTAGAAGATGCTACTGATACGACATGTGAAATAGGCCTAAATCATCTACCAAAATAGAAATCTTAATGGGTTGCGAAGATCAATAACCGATGAATATGGGCTCAATAGCAAACCACATTACAAAACAAAATAAGCCTACATAAAGGGATCTTGGTTTATTAGACCTTAACCTTATGAGCAACATGGTTATAGACCAATGAACCTTGGTTTATCAATTTCAAACACTTTACATTTTGATTAGCTGGGTAATATAAAAAACGGATCCAAGTCTGATGGTTGATCACTTAGTTTTATCATCGGATTATGCAATAAATCTAAGATAACTTGGTTTGTTGGCTGGGAACTTCACCTTCTCATAGGCTTAACTAAGTCTATGAAAAGACATTATTTGAAGAAGGAAGACTAAAGTTATTGGAAAGCTTAGATGAACCAACGAATGGAGATGACATAAGTTTTCACCAAGTTTAACTCAGCCTATGAAACTATCTTAGTTTGAAGAAATATGACTCAATTTATTGGAAATATTAACTAATTATATAAAACAACCTCAATTTTGGAATAGGCCCTACATCCTTATAAATTTTAATCGATCCCATCTAAAGACTTATATTCAAGATGGAAAAAATAATAATTTGTAAGCTTAGCCAAACCCAAAGCGGGACCTCGATTTGCAAAATGAAGATTGTAGTCATATGTAATACTAAATGAGCCGAAAAGGACATCTGTTTGGAAAAATATATATCACTCTCTTTTACAAAACCTACCCAAGCCCATAAGGTAACCACAATTTGCAAAGCTTGGTCGAACATTTTTTAGGAACTCGTTTTTAGAGGATCCCAGTTTTAAAAGTAGTCTTGTCTTAGAGGGACTTGACTTTAAAGGTTGATAAATTGATGGTTATTCGTAGCCAAAATTGAAAAATTATGTGTGCAGGGTCGGGTAGGTTGATTTATAAGCCTGACTACGCGAGTCATATGGAATGATATCAATGATAATCATCTAGAATGAGAAAGCGACAATGTCCACAATCCCTTTATCATGTACGGTCTCGACCACCAAAAAATTTCTTTATCTAATCATAAATTTCCAAAACTCGTACGTATTTTTAGTTGTCAATTAAGAGACATGAGACTACCAAAAACCCAACCCGTCAAATAATGAGTATGCACCAATATGAATATAAATCCTAGAAATCTCTGAGTCAAAAGTTTATAATACATCATGTTCAGAGAGGTTAAAAATAGCTAGAAACAAATTATCATATCAAAGTTATTGTGATTTTTTGTATGAATAATTTAATAATATTTTTCTTCCAATATTAACTCAGTTCATTGTTATCTAGATTTTAATATGTTTAGGTGAATTTTCACCTCATGAAAGCTCATACGATCGAGGTCATAAAGTCGTATTGATGAATCATTCATCGAGATTCACATCAATCCAATTGATATACATATTATATATATCATAAGATTTTTAAAATTTTCGATCGGTCTAATAAAATAAATAATATACTTATTTAACACATTTGACTTGTAATTGCAATCTCATTGATACACTAGACTTATACTGATGAGATATTCAAAATTATAATATTTTTACATGCATATACTCTTTTACTTTTGAAAAATACTTGGTTTTTTATCAGAGAAAGGATTTGGATGGCGAAATTTTTAACAGGACACGTATTAAGCCAGCTTACCTCAAGCCTCTTACGAGTCTAACAACGATAGACTAGGTAGCTCGAACCGGTAAACAATTTGCATGACATGGATAATACGTACTAAAATACTAGTTCAAACAAGTTTTTAAACAATTATACGATCAGGTCTGAGATCTTGTTGAGCGGTCTATCGTTGTAGTTGAGCTTGAAAGCTAGTTACAATTGAAACCCGAGTTCAAAGTTGTAAGATAAGAATATAAATATATAATTTTTACTATAAATATCAAATAGTTAAACCGCAAAAATACTTTACGTCCACATGCAAGAAAACATAAAATTTCTAGAAATATATAAAAAAATTATCAAAGCTTTATACCAAAATATAAAAAAATGGTAAATTAGATTGAAACAACGGACTAGAAGGCATTACTAACACAACATGTGAAATAGGCCTATATAATCTAACAAAATAGAAATCTTAATGGTCTCGACACTTTTCTTCGATCGTTTCTTCTTTTTATCAGCTCCAGCGCCATCTTCTTTTGGTAACTTCTTTTTGGCATTTGGTTTCTTCTCAGCTGCTACGACCGCCAATTGATATTTCTCCGCGACCTTCTTCTCAGTCGGCTTATTTTCTGCTTGGGGTGCTATTGTTGATTTTGATTAGGAAATGAGTTCTCTAGAGAGAGAGAGATTAATTGGAGAAGATAAATAATTTTATGATTTTGATTGGTGGGATGCAAGCCGCAACTTGAATTTAATAAAAAAGAAAAGAAAGGGGAAAAGAGAAAAAAGAGAGAGGAGAGATAGTTGGTTGAAAAGGTTTATATATTAAGGGTATTTTAGTAAAATTTGGGATCTCATTATAGCTGAAGAATGTCTCATTATAACACGGTCTCATTATAACAAAAACGGGTCTCGATTTAGCGTTATAAATAATGAATTTATGTAATACATTTGACTTCTAATTGCAATCACTTTGATACACTAAACTTATACAGATCAGATATTCCAATTTATAATATTCTTACATATTATTTAATTTTTTATAGATTTAAATGAGTTTAAAATAATAAAAAAATAAATAACACATAGTTACAACAAATTTGGAACAATTACATATATTGTACTTCACACCTGTAAAATATATGACTCGTCATGCTGAGCAACGTGTAATCGACCAACTGATGCACAGATTGACACAGGATATGACTTTAGCTAATATTGTGTGTGTTATTGCAGTTCATGTTTAATGTTGTTTTCTGAATGTTTGATGTTTTGTGAGTTACTGTATTTTCTTATTTGTAGTTCATATACATCCTAAACAAGCACAACAACGATAAACTCTAAAGTAGTTCAGATAAATAAAATACATGGTTCATACGAGAGTTATATTTGTTTGAACCCTCTGAGTTTTCACGAGTAGTCCATACCACATTAGATTTTAAATAGTTCAACAAATTATAAACTTTTCATGGATAGTCATAATGCGTGCATCATATGGTTCAAATATTTTGCGTTTTGTCTTGACTGTGAGAGGGTTAATTACTCATTTTCTTAAAGGTACGATCTTTCATCTTAGTTTTTTGCATACTTCAATATGAATAGAGGGGATACTTCTGTATATCCATAGGTAGGGAGAATTTACTTTCAAAGCAAGATTTTTAAATTCTTACATATAGAAACTAAATTATGAATCTTACCAACGAGATAACCAACTACTAGAAAAAAACAAAAAAACAATACTACGCATGCATATACTCTTTTACTTTTAGAAAATAGTTATTTGTTATCGAAGGAAGGATTTGGATGGCGAATATTTTAACAAAATACGTATAAAGCCAGCATACCTCAAGCCTCTTACGAGCCCAACAACGATAGACTCGGTAGCTCGATTCGGAAAACAATTTGCAGGACATGGATAATTTATACTAAAAGACAAGTTCAAACAAGTTTTGAAACATCTATACAACCAGGTCTAATATATTGTTGAGTGGTTACTGTTGCAGTTGAACTTAAAATCGAGTTACAATTGAAACCCAAGTTCAGAGTTGTAAGATAATAAAGTAAATATATAATTTTTACTATAAATAACAAATAGTTCAACCGCAAAAATACTCCACTTCCACGTGGCAAGAAAACATAAACTTTCTAGAAATATTAAGAAATGTTAATCAAAGCTTTATACCAAAAGATAAAAAAAATACTCCGTAAAGTAGATAAAAAAACCGATTAAACAGCGTTACTAATAGGACATGTCAAATAGGCTAAATCATCTAACAAAATAGAAATCTTAATAGATTGCGAAGATCAACGACAAATGAATATGGGCTCAATAGGAAACCACATTAGGAAGAAAATTAGCCAACATAAAGGGGTTTTGGTTTACGAAGGCTTAACTTTATGAGCAACATGGTTTAGAGAACAATTATATTTGGTTTATTAACTTGCAACAAGTCTAACGGTTGAGCACTTAATTTTATCATCAGCTTGGGCAATAAAGCTAAGATAACTTGGTTTGTTAGCTGGTAACTTGACCTTATGATAAGCTTAATTGAACCTATGAGAAGACCTCCATTTCACGAAGGAAGATTATTATATTGAAAAGCTTAGATGAACCGATAATGGGAAAGCTTTACCATTAGATGTTATTGTTTTTGTTTGGATTTTGTATTCGACGTTGTTTATTAGCCACACAAGCGTGTGGTGGTACAAAATAGGTTAGACGACTGTTTTTCAAAGTTGCAAGGATACAACACTCTTACGCTAAATGTTTTATGTTGGTTTTGTGGTAGTTTTTTCACAGGGTTATATCGGCGGTATATAAGTGTTATAGTTTTGTAACCATGGTATAACAATTCTATATCGCTAATACGTTGAATGTGTTATGGTGGTTTCATGGTGGTTTTTTCACAAGGTTATACCAGCGGTATAAAAATGTTATACTGCTGATACAGAAATTTGGTACCACCATTGTAGTATTGTACCAGCGGTATAAAAGTTGTATACTTTTAGTACACTTAACAAAATAACTTTCCTCCGTTAAAAATCTCTCGTTATATGTTACTCCCACTAACTAAACTAAGATTGCGACCAACTAAAAATTTATCTTTAATTCCATAAATTATTTCTCTATTAAATTTTATTCGAACTTACCATATTTATTTATGTATGAAAATAGCATAAATAACCAAACCAAACTTTTGATTTTTACTATATAAAATTGACTCTCAACGAAAATATTCACTTGCTGCAAGTTGTCAAGTTTGTGAAGAGAACAAGGTCGGATGAGACTACCGATGGATTTTGCAATGAGGTGAAGTGCACAATGTACTAGATGTACATATACGTGTGTGAAGGATAAAATCCATGTCCAACTTCACGCAGTCGTGAAGAAGTCTCTATTAGGTACAATTATTTGAGATCAGAACCAATGGTTCGGGTGTTCGACCTCTTGTACAAACTTAGGCAACCAAAATACACGTAATTTCGTAAGTGGAATACAGTTGATATTTAACCACGAGATTACACGTAATTTCACAATTAGAACTCAATTGTTTTTTCCAAACGTATTAGGCAAGCAAATTAAATGTAATTTCGCAATTAAAACAATTAAAAAAACTATTTTGTTATAGATCTAGTTTTGTTCGTATTAGAAAAACAAAAGAAATATTTTATTTTTATTTTTTTAATAGCGATTTAAAAGATAAGATATTTAAAAAAGTAAAAACAAAAAAATAGTTAAAAAATATTTTGGGATTACTTGTACATACTTCACCCAACATTAACATTCCGATAATTATTAATAAATATTTATATGATTTTGACTGATATGGATAAAATAGTATTTTTATATTTAGTATTTGTTAAATTCTAATCACTTTTGAGTATATAGTATACCGTTAGATATTTAAATTTGAAAACATGCATATAAATCGGGATTCTCGATATATCAAAACAGAAACCACAACCTTTCTTCTTATCTTTCTTGTTATTAATCTTCGTTCCGAAACCGAAACCCAGACCCAGATCTGCTGTTTTCCTTAATCTTCCTTATCTTTCCTTCCCAAACCCCGAACCCAGATAGGTTCTCGGTGATCAAATACAAGAACCAACACAACACCACTACTACTGATATATATATTCATATTCTGTTCTTTTTTATTTCTTAAACTAAATAATAAACCATGCCTTCTGTTATTCTTCCCGGAGAGATTTCAGGATCGAATCACAAACGCAAGAAACCGGACCAAAACAACCAGAGTCAGTATCAGCAGTCGGTGGGTCTTGATGAAGATGATTGCGTGCTTAGCAAGCAACCTATGGGTCCTCCAGTTTCAATCAGGGATATCTCTGGATCAGATTACAAAGGCGAAAAACTTGACACATACATGATGATTCAATGTCCGCATTCTCAGGTTCTCGACCACAAATGCGTGCAGTGCGGGCAAGTGACGGGCATTGATTATGGCACGTCTTTTGGTTATATTCAAGAGGGGCTAAAGCTTGGCAATGGATTTGTGGAATCCCTTCGACAGCAACATACCATGGACTTGGTCCTCAGAGAAAAGCTGCATTTGGTTCTAGATCTGGATCAGACTCTTATTCATACTGTTCGAGAGAAGGATTTGAAGCCCGAGGAATATTATCTTCTCAAGGAAACAAAAGATTTACACAGATGTGTGTTTCCTGGTGATCAACTGTTCATGGTGAAACTACGGCCATTTGTTTTAGATTTTCTTGAGAAGGCAAGCTCTATGTATGAAATGTCGGTCTACACCAAAAGCTCTATTAGCTATGCGACTGCAATCCTATCTTTGCTTGATCCTCAAGGAAAGTATTTCAAAAGGCGGGTTATAGCACGCGAACATACTCCATATCGCAAGACGCTTGATCTGATTTTGACAGAACCAGAGGCAATTGCTGTGGTAGATGATGATGAAGATATGTGGCCGGATTGCAGACCCAATTTGATAAAGGCTGTGAGATATAGGTACTTCAAGGGAAAAAAGAAGAGCAACAACAACGGTTGTAGGTCTTGTCATTCTCTGAATAAGACCGAAACTGATGGTGAATTGGCTAATATACTCAAAGCTCTCAACGAGATTCACATGCAGTACTTCTCCGAAGAAATGTTCGAAGCTGGCAACAGCAATACTAGGCTGATAGTTCCGGATGTTGTATCTACCGTGCTCGGTCGTAGTTAGATTATTTTACATATCATCGTCTATATTTTTACACTAAACTTTCCAATGTATATCATGATCATGCTTTTGTGTTCTGAATTCACAAGCAATATAAATAATAAGGTTTTCAGTAAATACATTGTCATTCTAATTCCAAGCTACATGTTTTATAATAATAGTAAAAGTAGAACTGCAAAATAAGCAAAAAGCTGAGGTTTCAATTCTCTGTCTTAATTAGTTGACGTTTTGCGTGATATCGTAATCCTTACTTGATCTATCGCTCAAACTCAACATTATTCGGCTATATTAAAAAATTAGGCATATAATAAATGATTTTAAAAATCTATGTCGTATTTAGAATTTATGATAAAAATTTAAAAATTAATCTTATCATAGTGTTTTTTTTGTCTATCAGTGTTGTTGGCACAAACATAACGAGGACACTGGGTTCCAACTATTGGATCTCATATACACCCATCCAGTTCCGCCTTCGGTTGGTGGTGATATATTTTTATTTTATTTAATATTTTCGTGTCTTATGACCTCTCCACAAATATTTTATCTGTTAGTCAATGGGTCGGTAATAAACATCATGTCCATTTCTCTTATTTTGGTTACGTTATGCATAAGTTTAAGAGAAGATGATCACGAAAAGACATAAAAAAAGACGACAACTTCTTCTTTATAATTCTATTCCATTATTTTTCTTAGGCTTTTTTACTTTCATTTGCATTTATTGTTGTTAGTTTTGACAATAAGATGTTTTTTCATCCTATTAAGTATGTCGTTTGTCATTGACATATCACATTAGGACAACTCCAAACCTCGGTATGCATTGTTTATAGAAGTTAAAACATAACACATACATTTGAGATTAAGGATAGCTTAGTTAGGTTTGTCAACCAAATGAAATGAAATATCCTTCTATCAGGGCATGAACACCACCGATGTTATATCTGAGGTTTAGGGAGTAGTGGCTAAGTGTATCTTATGACCTATCCAAGAATATTTTATCTGTTTGTCAATTGGTCGATAATAAACATCATGTTCATTTCTCTTACTTTGGTTACGTTATGCATCAAGTTTAAGAGAAGATGATCGCGAAAAGAACAAAAAAATGACGATAATTTCGTCTTTATAATTCTCTTCCACTATTATTCTTAGGATTTTTTACTTTCATTTGCATATATTATTGTTGGTTTTAACAATAAGATGTTTTTTCATCCTACTAAGTATGTCGTTTGTCATTGACAGATCACATTAGGACAAGTCCAGACCTCGGTATACATTGTTTATAGAAGTCAAAACAGAACACATACATTTGAGATTAAGGATGGCTCACTTAGGTTTGTAAACCAAATGCAATAAAATATCCTTCTATCGGGACATGAACACCACCGATGTTATATCTGAGGTTTAGGGAGTAGTGGCTAAGTGTATATTAACTAAAAAAACTTAGCTAAAACTTCAAAAATAGATTTGAAATGATGACAATCATATGGTCTCGTTTTATGAACCACAATATTGTACAATGGTCAATAAAATGATTCATAACATTTGTTTCTTAATTCTTCCTTACAAATTACCTAGCATCACCACAACTTTTAACTTGGTTCACCATCTATTCAGTTTGGTTTTAGTTTGGTTCATATTTAGTTTGATTGGCCTTAAATCGGCTCCACATAGCCGCAAGTTTACCTCAGCTTCGTTCGATCTCCGTTTATCTTAGTTTAGTTTGGATTAGGGTGGCCTCAACTTGTCTCGATCTCAACCTGATCGAATCATATAACTATTTTGGCTTCAGTTAGGCTCTTCTTGCGTTAGTTTCTGATCCAAGCTTATGCGAATCACTAAGTTTGATAATTTTTTACCATTTTTATTTATTTCCATTCATACAGATTAAAATCCATTTAAAAATAAAATTATCCTATAACCCCAATCCAGCTTCTGCAGAAACAATCAATATATTTATATACAACAAGTATGTATTCATGGTTATTTTATATATAATTCCAAACACCAAAAAGATCCATGTATTAAATGTAGTTTCAACCGGTATGTATTCAGTTTATCTTAGTTCAGATTATAAATGTAGTTTCAAACATCATAGATAGGCTTTAAACAGTACATCGTCCCTCGACTATCGCGTTTGGTTGAGATAGTCCTTTGAATTTCAAATGTCTGTTAACAGTCCTAGGACTATCGCGTTTTGATAAAGTTAGTCCTGAAGATTCTCTGATCCATGAGACGCTGCCACATGTCACCATAGTCGCCAGATTTTTGTATCACCACTAGTCCCTTGAGTTTACCTCTCTTACCTTTTGGGTTTGACCTAAACTCAAGGGACTAGCGGTGGTACAAAAATCGAGGGACTATGACGACAAGTGGTAGTCCTTCATGGATCAGTGGATCTTTTGGACTAACTTTATCCAAACGTGATAGTCGAGGGACTGTCAACGGACATTTGAAAATCAAGGGACTATCTGCCACCAAACGTGATAGTCGAGGGACGATGTACTATTCAAAACCATCATAGATACAATAAAAGGTTAACTTGGTTTCAATAGTTAATATACATCATAAAGAGGTAAAACAACGATAAACCTCTGAAGTAGTTTGGATTAGGAAAAAATATATGGTTCACACGAAACATATGTTTGTTTGAATCCTCTAAGTTTTCATGACTAGTTCATACCATATTTGACTTCAAATAGTTCAACAAATTATAAACTTTGCATGGCTAGTCATAATGCGGTCATCACATAGTTCAGATACTTTCCGTTTTTGGCTTGGCTATGACACGGTTAATTGTTCATTTTCTTAAATGTATGATCTTTCATCTTAGTTTTTAGAGGGGATACTTTCATACGTCCATAGGTAAGGAGAATTTACTTTCAACGAAAAATTAAATCTAACCAACGCCATTATCAACTACCAAAAAATAAAACAAAAATAGAGAAAATACTACTCATGTCTATACTTTTTTTTACTTTTGGAAAATACTTGTTTTTTATCAAAGGAAGGGTTTGGCTGGCAAAGGTTTTAACATGATATGTATAAATCGAGAAAACCTCAAGCCTCTTACGAGTCCAACAACGATAGACTCGACAGGTTGAGTCGGAAAATAATTAGCATGACATGGATAATTCTTACTAAAATACTAGTTCAGACAAGTTTTAAAACAATTATACGACCAGTCTGAGATCTTCTTGAGTGGTTAAGCATTGCAGTTGAGCTTGAAAGTTAGTTACAATTGAAACCTGAGTTCAAAGTTGTAAGACAATACATATAAAAGAGTGAAAGTGAAAAAATACTTCAATTCCAAGTGGCAAGAAAACATAAAACTTCTAGAAATATTCCAAAATCCTTGATCAAAACTTTATACCAAAAGAAAAAAATACTCTGTTAAATTAGATCGAAAAAACGAACTAGAAGATGCTACTGATACGACATGTGAAATAGGCCTAAATCATCTACCAAAATAGAAATCTTAATGGGTTGCGAAGATCAATAACCGATGAATATGGGCTCAATAGCAAACCACATTACAAAACAAAATAAGCCTACATAAAGGGATCTTGGTTTATTAGACCTTAACCTTATGAGCAACATGGTTATAGACCAATGAACCTTGGTTTATCAATTTCAAACACTTTACATTTTGATTAGCTGGGTAATATAAAAAACGGATCCAAGTCTGATGGTTGATCACTTAGTTTTATCATCGGATTATGCAATAAATCTAAGATAACTTGGTTTGTTGGCTGGGAACTTCACCTTCTCATAGGCTTAACTAAGTCTATGAAAAGACATTATTTGAAGAAGGAAGACTAAAGTTATTGGAAAGCTTAGATGAACCAACGAATGGAGATGACATAAGTTTTCACCAAGTTTAACTCAGCCTATGAAACTATCTTAGTTTGAAGAAATATGACTCAATTTATTGGAAATATTAACTAATTATATAAAACAACCTCAATTTTGGAATAGGCCCTACATCCTTATAAATTTTAATCGATCCCATCTAAAGACTTATATTCAAGATGGAAAAAATAATAATTTGTAAGCTTAGCCAAACCCAAAGCGGGACCTCGATTTGCAAAATGAAGATTGTAGTCATATGTAATACTAAATGAGCCGAAAAGGACATCTGTTTGGAAAAATATATATCACTCTCTTTTACAAAACCTACCCAAGCCCATAAGGTAACCACAATTTGCAAAGCTTGGTCGAACATTTTTTAGGAACTCGTTTTTAGAGGATCCCAGTTTTAAAAGTAGTCTTGTCTTAGAGGGACTTGACTTTAAAGGTTGATAAATTGATGGTTATTCGTAGCCAAAATTGAAAAATTATGTGTGCAGGGTCGGGTAGGTTGATTTATAAGCCTGACTACGCGAGTCATATGGAATGATATCAATGATAATCATCTAGAATGAGAAAGCGACAATGTCCACAATCCCTTTATCATGTACGGTCTCGACCACCAAAAAATTTCTTTATCTAATCATAAATTTCCAAAACTCGTACGTATTTTTAGTTGTCAATTAAGAGACATGAGACTACCAAAAAACCAACCCGTCAAATAATGAGTATGCACCAATATGAATATAAATCCTAGAAATCTCTGAGTCAAAAGTTTATAATACATCATGTTCAGAGAGGTTAAAAATAGCTAGAAACAAATTATCATATCAAAGTTATTGTGATTTTTTGTATGAATAATTTAATAATATTTTTCTTCCAATATTAACTCAGTTCATTGTTATCTAGATTTTAATATGTTTAGGTGAATTTTCACCTCATGAAAGCTCATACGATCGAGGTCATAAAGTCGTATTGATGAATCATTCATCGAGATTCACATCAATCCAATTGATATACATATTATATATATCATAAGATTTTTAAAATTTTCGATCGGTCTAATAAAATAAATAATATACTTATTTAACACATTTGACTTGTAATTGCAATCTCATTGATACACTAGACTTATACTGATGAGATATTCAAAATTATAATATTTTTACATGCATATACTCTTTTACTTTTGAAAAATACTTGGTTTTTTATCAGAGAAAGGATTTGGATGGCGAAATTTTTAACAGGACACGTATTAAGCCAGCTTACCTCAAGCCTCTTACGAGTCTAACAACGATAGACTCGGTAGCTCGAACCGGTAAACAATTTGCATGACATGGATAATACGTACTAAAATACTAGCTCAAACAAGTTTTTAAACAATTATACGATCAGGTCTGAGATCTTGTTGAGCGGTCTATCGTTGTAGTTGAGCTTGAAAGCTAGTTACAATTGAAACCCGAGTTCAAAGTTGTAAGATAAGAATATAAATATATAATTTTTACTATAAATATCAAATAGTTAAACCGCAAAAATACTTTACGTCCACATGCAAGAAAACATAAAATTTCTAGAAATATATAAAAAAATTATCAAAGCTTTATACCAAAGGATAAAAAAAATGGTAAATTAGATTGAAACAACGGACTAGAAGGCATTACTAACATAACATGTGAAATAGGCCTATATCATCTAACAAAATATAAATCTTAATGGTCTCGACGCTTTTCTTCGATCATTTCTTCTTTTTATCAGCTCCAGCGCCATCTTCTTTTGGTAACTTCTTTCTGGCATTTGGTTTCTTCTCAGCTGCTACGGCGGCCAATGGATATTTCTCGGCGACCTTCTTCTCAGTCGGCTTCTTTTCTGCTTGGGGTGCTATTGTTGATTTTGATTAGGAAATGAGTTCTCTAGAGAGAGAAAGAGAGAGATTAATTGGAGAAGATAAATAATTTTACGATTTTGATTGGTGAGATGCGAGCCGCAACTTGAATTTGATAAAAAAGAAAAGAAAAAAGAAAAGACAAAAAAGAGAGAAGAGAGATAGTCGTTTGAAAAGGTTTATATATTAAGGGTATTTTAGTAAAATTTGGGATCTCATTATAGCTGAAGAAGGTCTCATTATAACACAGTCTCATTATAACAAAAACGGGTCTCGATTTAGCGTTATAAATAATGAATTTATGTAATACATTTGACTTCTAATTGCAATCACTTTGATACACTATACTTATACAGATGAGATATTCCAATTTATAATATTCTTACATATTATTTAATTTTTTATAGATTTAAATGAGTTTAAAATAAATAAAAATTAAATAACACATAATTACAACAAATTTGGAACAATTACATATATTGTACTTCACACCTGTAAAATATATGACTCGTCATGCTGAGCAACGTGTAATCGACCAACTGATGCACAGATTGACACAGGATATGACTTTAGCTAATATTGTGTGTGTTATTGCAGTTCATGTTTAATGTTGTTTTCTGAACGTTTGATGTTTTGTGAGTTACTGTATTTTCTTATTTGTAGTTCATATACATCCTAAACAAGCACAACAACGATAAACTCTAAAGTAGTTCAGATAAATAAAATACATGGTTCATACGAGAGTTATATTTGTTTGAACCCTCTGAGTTTTCACGAGTAGTCCATACCACATTAGATTTTAAATAGTTCAACAAATTATAAACTTTTCATGGATAGTCATAATGCGTGCATCATATGGTTCAGATATTTTGCGTTTTGTGTTGACTGTGAGAGGGTTAATTACTCATTTTCTTAAAGGTACGATCTTTCATCTTAGTTTTTTGCATACTTCAAAATGAATAGAGGGGATACTTCCGTACATCCATAGGTAGGGAGAATTTACTTTTAAAGCAAGATTTTTAAATTCTTACATATAGAAACTACATTATGAATCTTACCAACGAGATAACAACTACTAGGAAAATAAAAAAAAAAACAATACTACGCATGCATATACTCTTTTACTTTTAGAAAATAGTTATTTGTTATCGAATGAAGGCTTTGGATGGCGAATATTTTAACAAAATACGTATAAAGCCAGCATACCTCAAGCCTCTTACGAGCCCAACAACGATAGACTCGGTAGCTCGATTCGCAAATTTTTTTGCAGGACATGGATAATTTATACTCAAAGACAAGTTCAAACAAGTTTTGAAACAATTATACAACCAGGTCCAATATATTGTTGAGTGATTACTGTTGCAGTTGAGCTTAAAATCTAGTTACAATTGAAACCCGAGTTCAGGGTTGTAAGATAATAAAGTAAATATATATTTTTTACTATAAATAACAAATAGTAAAACCGCAAAAATACTCCACTTCCACGTGGCAAGAAAACATAAACTTTCTAGAAATATTCAGAAATGTTGATCAAAGCTTTATACCAAAAGATAAAAAAAATACTCTGTAAAGTAGATAAAAAAAACCGATTAAAAAGCGTTACTAATAGGAAATGTCAAATAGGCTAAATCATCTAACAAAATAGAAATCTTAATAGATTGCGAAGATCAACGACAAATGAATATGGGCTCAATAGGAAACCACGTTAGGAAGAAAATTAGCCAACATAAAGGGGTTTTGGTTTACAAAGGCTTAACTTTATTTTAGAGAACAATTATATTTGGTTTATTAACTTGCAATACTTGAACTCTTGATTAGGTGGGTAAAATGACAAGGAGGCCCAAGTCTAATGGTTGAGCACTTAATTTTATCATCAGCTTGGGCAATAAAGCTAAGATAACTTTGTTTGTTGGCTGGGAACTTGACCTTATGATAAGCTTAATTGAACCAATGAGAAGACCTCCATTTCAAGAAGGAAGATTAAGTTATTGAAAAGCTTAGATGAACCGATAGTGGGAAAGCTTTAGCATTGGATGTTATTGTTTTTGTTTGGATTTTGTATTCGACGTTGTTTATTAGCCACACAAGCGTGTGGTGGTACAAAATAGGTTAGACGACTGTTTTTCAAAGTTGCAAGGATACAACACTGATACGCTAAATGTTTTATGTTGGTTTTGTGGTAGGTTTTTCACAGGGTTATATCGGCGGTATATAAGTGTTTTACAATTGGTATTGAAATTTTTTATTAGTGTTGTAGTTTTGTAACGATGGTATAACAATTCTATATCGCGAATACGTTGAATGTGTTATTGTGGTTTCATGGTGGTTTTTTCACAAGGTTATACCAGCGGTATAAAAATGTTATACTGCTGATACAGAAATTTGGTACCACCATTGTAGTATTGTACCAGCGGAATAAAAGTTGTATACTTTTAGTACACTTAACAAAATAACTTTCCTCCGTTAAAAATCTCTCGTTATATGTTACTCCCACTAACTAAACTAAGATTGCGACCAACTAAAAATTTATCTTTAATTCCATAAATTATTTCTCTATAAAATTTTATTTGAACTTACCATATTTATTTATGTATCAAAATAGCATAAATAACCAAACCAAACTTTTGATTTTTACTATATAAAATTGACTCTCAACGAAAATATTCACTTGCTGCAAGTTGTCAAGTTTGTGAAGAGAACAAGGTCGGATGAGACTACCGATGGATTTTGCAATGAGGTGGAGTGCACAATGTACTAGATGTACATATACGTGTGTGAAGGATAAAATCCATGTCCAACTTCACGCAGTCGTGAAGAAGTCTCTATTAGGTACAATTATTTGAGATCAGAACCAATGGTTCGGGTGTTCGACCTCTTGTACAAACTTAGGCAACCAAAATACACGTAATTCCGTAAGTGGAATACAGTTGATATTTAACCACGAGATTACACGTAATTTCACAATTAGAACTCAATTGTTTTTTCCAAACGTATTAGGCAAGCAAATTAAATGTAATTTCGCAATTAAAACAATTAATTTTAGACTAGTTTTGTTCGTATTAGAAAAACAAAAAAAATATTTTAATTTTAATTTTTTAATAGCAATTTAAAAGATAAGATATTTAAAAAAGTAAAAACAAAAAAATAGTTAAAAAATATTTTGGGATTACTTGTACATACTTCACCCAACATTAACATTCCGATAATTATTAATAAATATTTATATGATTTTGACTGATATGGATAAAATAGTATTTTTATATTTAGTATTTGTTAAATTCTAATCACTTTTGAGTATATAGTATACCGTTAGATATTTAAATTTGAAAACATGCATATAAATCGGGATTCTCGATATATCAAAACAGAAACCACAACCTTTCTTCTTATCTTTCTTGTTATTAATCTTCGTTCCGAAACCGAAACCCAGACCCAGATCTGCTGTTTTCCTTAATCTTCCTTATCTTTCCTTCCCAAACCCCGAACCCAGATAGGTTCTCGGTGATCAAATACAAGAACCAACACAACACCACTACTACTGATATATATATTCATATTCTGTTCTTTTTTATTTCTTAAACTAAATAATAAACCATGCCTTCTGTTATTCTTCCCGGAGAGATTTCAGGATCGAATCACAAACGCAAGAAACCGGACCAAAACAACCAGAGTCAGTATCAGCAGTCGGTGGGTCTTGATGAAGATGATTGCGTGCTTAGCAAGCAACCTATGGGTCCTCCAGTTTCAATCAGGGATATCTCTGGATCAGATTACAAAGGCGAAAAACTTGACACATACATGATGATTCAATGTCCGCATTCTCAGGTTCTCGACCACAAATGCGGGCAAGTGACGGGCATTGATTATGGCACGTCTTTTGGTTATATTCAAGAGGGGCTAAAGCTTGGCAATGGATTTGTGGAATCCCTTCGACAGCAACATACCATGGACTTGGTCCTCAGAGAAAAGCTGCATTTGGTTCTAGATCTGGATCAGACTCTTATTCATACTGTTCGAGAGAAGGATTTGAAGCCCGAGGAATATTATCTTCTCAAGGAAACAAAAGATTTACACAGATGTGTGTTTCCTGGTGATCAAGTGTTCATGGTGAAACTACGGCCATTTGTTTTAGATTTTCTTGAGAAGGCAAGCTCTATGTATGAAATGTCGGTCTACACCAAAAGCTCTATTACCTATGCGACTGCAATCCTATCTTTGCTTGATCCTCAAGGAAAGTATTTCAAAAGGCGGGTTATAGCACGCGAACATACTTCATATCGCAAGACGCTTGATCTGATTTTGACAGAACCAGAGGCAATTGTTGTGGTTGATGATGATGAAGATATGTGGCCGGATTGCAGACCCAATTTGATAAAGGCTGTGAGATATAGGTACTTCGAGGGAAAAAAGAAGAGCAACAACAACTGTTGTAGGTCTTGTCATTCTCTGAATAAGACCGATGAGAGCGAAACTGATGGTGAATTGGCTAATATACTCAAAGCTCTCAACGAGATTCACATGCAGTACTTCTCCCAAGAAATGTTCGAAGCTGGCAACAGCAGTACTAGGCTGATAGTTCCGGATGTTGTATCTACCGTGCTCGGTCGTAGTTAGATTATTTTACATATCATCGTCTATATTTTTACACTGAACTTTCCAATGTATATCATGATCATGCTTTTGTGTTCTAAATTCACAAGCAATATAAATAATAAGGTTTTCAGTAAATACATTGTCATTCTAATTCCAAGCTACATGTTTTTTCTAATAATAGTAAAAGTAGAACTGCAAAATAAGTAAAAAGCTGAGGTTTCAATTCTATGTCTTAATTCCACTGCAAGTATTGAAATGCCTAAACTATTGTAAGTCTAGGTTTGCAATTTGGAAATATAAGTCCACTAAGTTAATTGGTCTAAATAACATATATATTACGAAAGAATTTATATTTCTAAACTACAGGCGCCAAATAATTTTTAAACTATACAGGTTAAAAGCCCAACTCTAGCTCCACCAACCCTTTCGACTGACCTCATTAGAGAGTCTATTCAAACTACAAATTAATAGTATGTTATATAACTAACTAGTAATTAGTTGACGTTTTGCGTGATATCATAATCCTTACTTGATCTATCGCTCAAACTCAACATTATTCGGCTATATTAAAAACAATTAGGCATATAATAAATGATTTTAAAAATCTATGTCGTATTTAGAATTTATGATAAAAATTTAAAAAATTAATATTATCATAGTGTTTTTTTTGTCTATTATTGTTGTTGGCACAAACATAGCCACGACACTAGGTTCCAACTATTGGATCTCATATACACCCATCCAGTTCCGCCTTCGGTTGGTGGTGATATATTTTTATTTTATTTAATATTTTCGTGTCTTATGACCTCTCCACAAATATTTTATCTGTTATTAATGAGTCGATAATAAACATAATGTCCATTTATCTTATTTTGGTTACGTTATGCATAAGTTTAAGAGAAGATGATCACGAAAAGACATAAAAAAGACGACAACTTCTTCTTTATAATTCTATTCCATTATTTTTCTTAGGCTTTTTTACTTTCATTTGCATTTATTGTTGTTAGTTTTGACAAAAAGATATTTTTTCATCCTATTAAGTATGTCGTTTGTCCTTGACATATCACATTAGGACAACTCCAAACCTCGGTATGCATTGTTTATAGAAGTCAAAACATAACACATACATTTGAGATAAAGGATAGCTTAGTTAGGTTTGTCAACCAAATGTAATGAAATATCCTTCTATCGGGGTATGAACACTACCGATGTTATATATGAGGTTCAGGGAGTAGTACAAAACCGTACAAGGGTCAATAAAATGATTCATAACGTTTGTTTCTTAATCCTTCCTTACAAATTACCTCGCATCACAAGAACTTTCAAGTTGTTTCACCCTCAATTAAGCTCGTCTTTAGTTTGGTTCATACTTAGTTTGGTTGGCCTCAACTCTACCTTAGCTTAATTCGGTCTCAATTTATCTTAGTTCAGTTTGGATCAGTTTGGCCTCAACGTTTTTTGGCCTTAGACTAGCCTCAACTTGTCTCGATCTCAACCCGATCGCAACATATACCTATTTTGGCTTTAGTTAGGCTCTTTTTGCGTCGGTTTTCTGATCCAAGCTTATGAGAATAACTAAGTTTTATAATTTTTACTTCTTTCCATTCATACAAATAAAAATCCACATAAAAATAAAATTATCCTATGACCCAAATCCAGCTTCTGCCCAAACAAACAATATATTTATATACAAACAATATGTATTCATGGTGATTTTATATATAATTCCAAACACCAAATATCTACATGTACTATCCCAACCAATCTGTGTTTGGGGTGATCGTAAATGTAGTTTCAAACATCATAGATACAACAAAAGGTTGACTTGGTTTAGATATTTAATATACATTATAAAGAAGCAAACCAACGATAAATGTCTGAAGTAGTTCAGATAGATAAAATATATGGTTCATACAAAACATATGTTTGTTTGAACCCTCTAAGTTTTCATGACTAGTTCATACCACATTCGACTTCAAATAGAGTTGAAATGATAACGATCATATGGTCTCGTTTTATGAACCACAACATCGTACAATGGTCAATAAAATGATTCATAACGTTTGTTTCTTAATTCTTCCTTACAAATTACCTGGCATCACCACAACTTTTAACTTGGTTCACCATCAATTTAGTTTGGTTTTAGTTTGGTTCATATTTAGTGTGCTTGGCCTTAAATCGGCTCCACATAGCCGCAACTTTACCTCAGCTTCGTTCGATCTTAGTTTATCTTAGTTTAGTTTGGATTAGGGTGGCCTCAAATTGTCTCGATCTCAACCCGATCGCATCATATAACTATTTTGGCTTCAGTTAGTCTCTTCTTGCGTCAGTTTCTGATCCAAGCTTATGCGAATCACTAAGTTTGATAATTTTTTACCATTTTTATTTGTTTCCATTCATACAAATTAAAATCCATTTAAAAATAAAATTATCCTATAACCCCAATCCAACTTCTGCAGAAACAATCAATATATTTATATACAACAAGTATGTATTCATGGTAATTTTATATATAATTCCAAACACCAAAGAGATCCATGTATTAAATGTAGTTTCCACCGGTATGTATTCAGTTTATCTTAGTTCATATTGTAAATGTATTTTCAAACATCATAGATAGGCTTTGAACAGTACATCGTCCCTCGACTATCGCGTTTGGTGGAGATAGTCCTTTGAATTTCAAATGTCCGTTGACAGTCCTTGGACTATCGCGTTTGGATAAAGTTAGTCCAGAAGATTCTCTGATCCATGAGACGCTGCCACATGTCACCATAGTCGCCAGATTTTTGTATCATCACTAGTCCCTTGAGTTTACCTCTCTTACCTTTTGGGTTTGACCTAAACTCAAGGGACTAGCGGTGGTACAAAAATCGAGGGACTATGACGACAAGTGGTAGTCCTTCATGGATCAGTGGATCTTTTGGACTAACTTTATCCAAACGTGATAGTCGAGGGACTGTCAACGGACATTTGAAAATCAAGGGACTATCTGCCACCAAACGTGATAGTCGAGGGACGATGTACTGTTCAAAACCATCATAGATACAATAAAAGGTTAACTTGGTTTAGATAGTTAATATACATCATAAAGAGGCACAACAACGATAAACCTCTAAAGTAGTTTGGATTAGGAAACAATATATAGTTCACACAAAACATATGTTTGTTTGAATCCTCTAAGTTTTCATGACTAGTTCATACCACACTGGACTTCAAATAGTTCAACAAATTATAAACTTTGCATGGCTAGTCATAATGCGGTCATCACATAGTTCAGATACTTTCCGTTTTTGGCTTGGCTATGACACGGTTAATTGTTCATTTTCTTAAATGTATGATCTTTCATCTTAGTTTTTAGAGGGGATACTTTCATACGTCCATAGGTAAGGAGAATTTACTTTTAACGAAAAATTAAATCTAACCAACGCCATTATCAACTACCAAAAAATAAAACAAAAATAGAGAAAATACTACTCATGTCTATACTTTTTTACTTTTGGAAAATACTTGTTTTTTATCAAAGGAAGGGTTTGACTGGGAAAGGTTTTAACATGATATGTATAAATCGAGCAAACCTCAAGCCTCTTACGAGTCCAACAACGATAGACTCGACAAGTTGAGTCGGAAAATAATTAGCATGACATGGATAATTCCTACTAAAAGACTAGTTCAGACAATTTTTAAAACAATTATATGACCAATTTGAGATCTTCTTGAGTGGTTAAGAATTGCAGTTGAGCTTGAAAGCTAGTTACAATTGAAACCCGAGTTCAAAGTTGTAAGACAATACATATCAAAGAGTGAAAGTGAAAAAATACTCCAATTCCAAGTGGCAAGAAAACATAAAACTTCTATAAATATTCCAAAATTCTTGATCAAAGCTTTATACCAAAAGAAAAAAATACTCTGGTAAATTAGATCGAAACAACGAACTAGAAGATGCTACTGATACGACATGTGAAATAGGCCTAAATCATCTACCAAAATTGAAATCTTAATGGGTTGCGAAGATCAATAACCGATGAATATGGGCTCAATAACAAACCATATTAGAAAACAAAATAAGCCTACATAAATGGATCTTGGTTTACTAGACCTTAGCCTTTATGAGCAACATGGTTATAGACCAATGAACCTTGGTTTATTAATTTCAAACACTTAACATTTTAATTAGTTGGGTAATATAAAAAACGGATCCAAGTCTGATGGTTGATCACTTAGTTTTATCATCGGATTATGCAATAAACCTAAGATAACTTGGTTTGTTGGTTGGGAACTTCACCTTCTGATAGGCTTAGCTAAGCCTATGAAAAAACATTATTTGAAGAAGGAAGACTAAAGTTATTGGAAAGCTTAGATGAACCAACGAATGGAGATGACATAAGTTTTCACCAAGTTTAACTCAGCCTATGAAGCTATCTTAGTTTGAAGAAATATGACTCAATTTATTGGAAATATTAACTAATTCTATAAAACAACCTCAATTTTGGAATAGGCCCTACATCCTTATAAATTTTAATCAATCCCATCTAAATACTTATATTCATGATGGAAAAAACAAATAATTTGTAAGCTTAGCCATGATAAGGAAGAATAAAAGACAAGGAGAAAAGTGTGAAAAAGAAACATGATAGGAGAAAAATTGTAAAAAAGAAGTACGATAGGAGGAAAATGCAAAGAAGAAGTTATGTGAGGGGAAAATTGTATAAGCTACCTAAGAAATAGCTAAAATAGAAAAGAAAATAAGATCCAGGTACTAAAAATGTAATAAATGGGAGTTAAAGCGTGTGGGGTCCGCAATTGTACTATAAAAGGACCACACACGCTTCACAGATCCCGAGATGAATAATATAATACTTTCTCTCTCTACTTAAGCAAAACTCTTACTTTCTCTCTCTAAAAACAGCTCCCACGAAAAGTGAATTTAATCATATTGACACTAAGAGATTCTTATATCGCATAATTACCCCCAAACGTACTTAAAACTCTTCAGTGGCACCGTCTGTGGGGAGCGAAGATCGCTATGATGGCAATCGCTTCCTAGAAGTAATTCATATTCCGAGGAGAACTATGGAAGAACAAGGGGATGATTTCGTCCACAATTGCGAGGAGAACCTAATGGGCGATGACTACCGGAACGACTTGGAGTATGAGGGACAAGGGGGCCAGCGAGTTGGAGACGTTATCGATGACTCAGACCTGTTGGCTCGGAGGAATGAACTGCTGCTAGAGATCGAAAGACTGAAGGCAGAAAAGGACGCCGTACAAGTAAATCTTCGTTCCGAAGTAAGGAGGGAGCCGGCTAGTGAAAAAGAAGAGCGCGAAGCTGAATTTCGTCCCAGAAACAGAGACAATAGATACCGGGGGCACGAACGACGGTCATCGAGGAGGAGAGAGAGGCGACATCTGGGCTCATGTGACTCGAGTGATTACTCTTGATACAGCTCATCGGAGTCGTCCCCTCGGAAATACCACAGAAAGAAAAAACACGATCACAGATACACTGATCACCAAAGAGGAAGAAGTTCGGAGAGGAAGTCTCCGAGGAGGAAGAGTTACCATGCTCAAGTTGACGATCGGGCTTATGGCCAGGCGAAGTTTCCTGTTAGGAAAGAAGACATGGGCCCACGAAATTCTGAGTGGCAGCACCAATATACTTTACCATCTGAGGAAGGGTTGTACTTTCCGAGCAATGATAATTTAAGATCCAACGTTTATCGCATGGGCCACAATTGGAGAGCCTCTCCTCTGTCCCCAGACATTTTGGTGGGAAACCTCCCGAAGCATTTCGACATCTCAAAGTTAGAAAAATTCGATGGGACGCAAGACCCGGATAATCACATCGAACAATTCAAAAAATTTATGATTAACTTCGATGACGATGATAAGTTGCTATGCAGGGCATTTTCTCAGACCTTCAAGGGGGTAGCCTCCAAATGGTATAATAGGCTTCCGCAGGGCTCGATAAAGAATTTTGACATGTTCTGGAAGATCTTCAGACAGCACTTTGTGGGGAGCAAAAAGTTTAGAGCTAACGGAGATACGATAATCTATTGCAGACAAAAGGTTGGGGAGAGCTTGAAAAATTACACCAATAGGTTCGTCAAAACGAAAACGGACATGGAATATTGCAATGACTCAGTGGCGCTTGCAGCTTTCAGGGTGGTCCTACTCCCCGGATTATTGAAGGATACGATGGCAGAAAGTCAAGCCATGACCTTCGGAGGATTGTTAGATCAGGCGGATAAGAGGATTCTGGTAGAGGAAACTCAAGCGCCTGAGAAGGGTTCCGGGGATCAATTGGACCAGAATTAGTTTCGGAGATTTGAGCAGAGTACTCAAGGGCCCCGTACAAATGTTCAGACCAAGAACCCGGGACAGTATCCGCCAAGGCAGAAAATACACTCACAATATTATGGCAATCAGCAAAATTATAATGAGGGGACTAGGCCGATCTCGAATAAATAGACTCGACCGGACTACTTTGCGAAATTAACGGAGAATGTTGCTGCCATATTTGATAAGGCGAGATCCACGGTTCCATTCAGGAAACCTTTCCCCATTCAGACTCCGAGGGAAAGCCGAAGTGCTAACAAGTATTGCAAATATCACGAATATATTGGGCATGACACCAAAGACTGTATAGCTTTGAAAAAAGAAATGCAAGCTTTGATCGAGAATGGAATGCTGTTGGAGTTTGTTAAAAAGCACACTCAGAAGAATCCTGTGGTGAAAGCTGTTCCGAAGAACACTGATACAACTATGGTAATTTCCGAAGAGGTTGATGACTTTGACATCGAGAAACAGTATTTGGACCCTAAGGAAGGAAGGAACAATGTCAATGTGGTGGTAGAAGTTATTCCGAGGGGAAGGGTGAACAGCCTCTGTGCCCTCTTTGACTCGTTGGCAATCTTTGGAGGAGATACTATTGCAGGAAATTCCAACAGCTCACGGAAGCGACATATGGTCAATCTGACTACCCAGATCGAAGCGGGAGTGTCAGCGCAGATGAACCTCTTACCGTCCCTTATCATTTGTTTTGACGACGATGATATGCCAACTTCATATAACGCTATTATGGGTCGCTCTTGGTTGTCCCGGATGCATGGTGTCATTTCGATGGTGCATCAGTGTCTAAAGTATGTGGTAGGGAACAATGTTGGGATAATCAGAAGCAGCCAAAAAATGGCCCGCGAATGTTACCAGATAGCTTTGTCCTCGAGGGGAATTCGGGGAGAAGCATCGGATAAAGCATAGCAATTAAAGGGGTCTACCTCTGAAATCATCCCATGTGATGATCCGAGGGAGACCCCCGGATTTCTGGTTCCAGAAGAAGATTCTGAGGCACATGAATTTGAGGGTGACAATTCCTTGAGGATCGGAGTAAAACTTCCTTTAGAATTCAGAGAAAGGTTAATCTCGTTTTTATCTCACAACCTTAATATGTTTGCTTGGTGTGCACAGGATGTCACAGGAGTACCATCATAAGTCATATGTCATAAACTGGCGGTACGACTTGATGTCAGACCTATTGTTCAGAAGAGGAGACTCATTTCTCCGGAGAGGGCGTCAGCTATTCTTTTTTGTAAGTGGAAAGGTTGCTGAGCATTGGCCATATTCGTGAGTCACACTATCCCGTGTGGGCATCAAATCCAGTACTGGTACGAAAGAAGAATGGAAAATGGAGAATGTATGTTGACTTCACAGACTTAAACAGAGCTTGTCCCAAGGATCCATTCCTAGTGCCCCGTATCGATCAATTAGTAGATTCGACTTCCGGTAACCGACTGCTGTCATTCATGGACACTTACTCAGGATACAACCAAATCCGTTTAGAGGTTAAAGATGAAGAAATCACTTCTTTTATCACCGGTCGAGGGTTATACTGTTACAGGGTTATGCCATTCGGCTTAAAGAATGCAGGGGCAACGTATCAGCGCCTAGTCAACAAAACCTTTGAGGGACAGATTGGACAGAACATGGAAGTTTATATCGATGATATGCTAGTCAAAAGTTCGAAGGATGAGGATCATTTTGCTGACCTGGAGGAGACGTTTCACAATTTAAGCAAGGTCAATTTGAAACTCAATCCGGAGAAGTGCATTTTCGGGGTAATGTCGCGCAAATTTCTTGGTTACATGATCAGCGCAAAAGGCATTGAGGCTGATCCAGAATAGATAAAAGCTCTAATTACAATGACACCCCCCCCCCCGAAATATCAAAGAAGTCCAAGTTCTGACAGGGAGATTGGCCGTTCTGAATAGATTTATCTCTAGGTCTTCGGATAAGTGTGCACCTTTCTTCAAGGTGTTGCGAAATGCGAAGCAGTTTCGTTGGACCGACGAATGTTCTGCCGCCTTTCACCAAATCCAAGAGTATCCGACGTCACCTGAGGTATTGTCTAAACCATTGGCAGGAGAAAAATTAATTGTCTATGTAGCAGTGTCAGGGTGTGCGGTCAGTGCCGTTCTACTCCGTGAAGAGGATTCTCTCCTGAAACCTATCTATTATGTCAGTAAGAGTTTGCTGGACACGGAGAAGCGATATCTCAACTTGGAAAAGGTAGCTTTGGATTTGGTAACGGCTGCTCGAAAAATGAAACCTTACTTCCAAGCGCATCCCATAATCGTTCGGACAACTTTTCCCCTGAAAGGTTTATTACAGAGGCCTGATATTTCAGGAAGGATGACTAAATGGTCGGTGGAACTGGGATATTTTGACATAACATTTGAGCCTCGAACGACGATAAAATCCCAAGTTTTAGCTGATTTCTTGGTCGAATTCCATTCGGATAGAGAGGAAAAAGAAGTCCATGACCATGTTGATGAAACAGAATGGTTGGTACGAACAGATGGGGGGTCGAACACTTCTGGAAGTGGGGCAGGTGTCCAATTTATTTCTCCAAAAGGGATAGCTATGTTCCAAGCCATTCGATTCGGTTTTAAGGCCACCAACAACGAAGCTGAGTATGAAGCTGCATTAGCAGGCCTGCGTTTGGCTTAGATATGTGGGGCTAGAAAGGTTAAACTGGTCAGCGATTCACAATTGGTAATAAACCAAGCCTTGGGAGAATCCGAAGCCAGAAAGGATAAGCCGATACAGTATTTGAAAGTATTGAAAGATTTGGTATCTGAATTTGAGGAAGTCAAGTATGAACATATTCGAAGGGACTTAAATGTTATCCCGGATTCTCTGGCCTCCGCTTCACGAACAGAGGGATACCCTTGGGTCTTAACTCAGGAACATCCCTCGATCTCGATTGATGAGGATCATGCAGTAAATATTTACGAGGAAATTAATATGATTACGGATGATTGGAGGTCGGACATTATTAATTTCTTGGAAAACGATACTTTACCCGTCGAAAAGTACGAGGCTAGGAAAATCATGTTCAAGTCTTATGGGTATATCCTGCTGGGAGGCGTGCTGTATAAGAAATCTCTGAGTCGACCATTATTAAGGTGTCTGAACAAAGCTGAGTCGCAAATCATCCTGTCTGAATTACACGATGGGGAAGGTTCCGCCCATTGCGGGTATAAGGCATTAATTCGATGGGTGTTTTTGGCTGGTTATTATTGGCCTACTATTGTTGGAGATGTAAGAGATTTAGTAAAACGATGTGACACGTGTCAACGGTATGCTAATGTAATCCATAAGCCCGGGGTATTATTAGAGAGTATTTCAGAAGCTGTCCCATTCGATAGGTGGGGTATTGATCTCGTCGGGCCGTTACCAATGGCATCCGGGGCAGACAAACCATCATTGTAGCGGTGAATTATTTCTCTAAGTGGGTAGAAGCGGAACCACTAGCAGGGACAAAAGCCAAATATGTGATCAAGTTTGTTGTGTCCAATATTTGTTGTCGTTTTGGCGTGCCATTGCAGATTACGATGGATAACGGACCTCAGTTTGATAACAAGGAGTTCAAGAGTTTTTGCGACTCCACGGGCATACGACAATGTTTTTTGTACCATTTCACCCTCAAGCTAATGGGCAAGTGGAAGTGACTAATCGCACGATTCTCGATGGGTTGAAAAAGAACTTGGAAGGAATGGCAGGAAAATGGCCCGACTATTTGCAGGAAGTACTGTGGGCTTACAGGACGACTCCACGAACAGCCACTGTTGTATCTCCATTTTCCTTAGTCTATGGAATGGAAGCCGTTCTCCCCCTGGAGATTGTTTTCCCTTCACATCGTGTAGCAACATATGCAGCAAACACGAATGACCAAAGCAGAGCACTGGCTCTAGACTTGGTTGAAGAAAAAAGGCAGCAAGCATAGTGGACATCCCTCCATTATCAGACTCTTATGAGAAGTCGGTATGTGTCTAAAGTAAAGCACAGATGGTTTAAGGTTGGAGATAAAGTCCTACGTAAAGTTTTCTTGCACACAAAAGACAAGACCCTAGGTAAGTTGGGACCAAATTGGGAAGGCCCCTATGAGGTCACTAAGAAATTAAGACCGGACACGTATCGGCTAAAAGACAAGGAAGGACGAGATCTCCGTCTCCCGTGGAACATTGAACACTTGAAATTGTATCTTGATTAAGGAGCTAGTTAGCAAGTAATGTTTGTACTTAGCGAGGGCACACCCTTTCCTAAAATGTTAGGCACAGGAAGGTTTTAATGAGGTGTTTCTATGAGCTACTTAATACAAAGACTTATATTTTCCTTAACTATTATTTGGGTCACAACAAGCTGTGCCTCGAATTGTTTTCTCTTCGAATTATTATTTGGATCACATCAATGTGTGCCTCGAATTTTATTTTCCTTAACTATTATTTGGGTCACATTAATGTGTGCCTCGAATTTTATTTGCCTTAACTATTATTTGGGTCACATTAATGTGTGCCTCGAATTTTATTTTCCTTAACTATTATTTGGGTCACAACAAGCTGTGCCTCGAATTGTTGTCTCTTCGAATTATTATTTGGGTCACATTAATGTGTGCCTCGAATTTTATTTTCCTTAACTATTATTTGGGTCACATTAATGTGTGCCTCGAATTTTATTTGCCTTAACTATTATTTGGGTCACAGCAAGTTGTGCCTCGAATTGTTGTCTCTTCGAATTATTATTTGGGTCACATTAATGTATTCCTCGAGTTTTATTTGCCTTAACTATTATTTGGGTCACATTAATGTGTGCCTCGAATTTTATTTACCTTAACTATTATTTGGATCACAGCAAGCTGTGCCTCGAATTGTTGTCTCTTCGAATTATTATTTGGGTCACATTAACGTGTGCCTCGAATTTTATTTTCCTTGGCTATTATTTGGGTCACATTAATGTGTGCCTCCAATTTTATTTGCTTTAACTATTATTTGGGTCACAGCAAGCTGTGCCTTGAATTGTTGTATCTTCGAATTATTATTTAGGTCACATTAATGTGTGCCTCGAATTCTCTTTACTTAGACTATTGTTTGGGATACAATACGCAACACTAAACTTATTTTTGTTTCGAAGGTCTTATCTCTTCGAACTATAGTTTAGGTCACAATATTTCATGCCCTGTTTTGACTTCGAATTAATGATAAATTATATGACAAGAGGGAACATACGAATAATATGATAACACAAATACACGAATTAGTTAGAAAGTTAGCATACTATAGCATGCCTTGGTCAGCCAACTTACAAAAAAAACCTCATAAGGCCATAAACAAAAAAAAAACTTTTATCACAATACCCTACAATTTCTCTTAGTCTGAGTTCTTCGAGGAGGCATTCCCTTCTGCTTCTGATTCTTCGCTATCACTCACCACTATGTTGGGAGGACGAAGTTCCGGGGGGACAAGCTTCCAAAAACTCCCTAAATCATATTGAGGATGTTCAGCATAGATTTGGGTGATTAAACCCGCTCGAGTTATGGCATCCCGGGCAGTCAAGTTGCTAGTACACATAGTTGCATAAGCATTTACGGCCTTCTCTTTTTCTTCTTCGAATTGCCTGGGGAAGTTTTACACCCGCTTTACTAACTGATCTCGATCTTCCTTTACCTTTTTAAAGCTGGCAGTTCAGTCTTCGAATCCATCACAGGCTAGACGATGTCCTTTATTGTACTCAGCTATCAATTTCTCTTGGGCATCGGTATTTTTCTTATACAGATCCCTCTCTTCCTGACAGCACCTCTCCAGCATTATCACATAATTTTCGGAAGCAGATAAGCGCTCATACAAAGCATCTGCTTGGCTCTCTATGACTGCATGATGTTTCTTGGCTTCCTCGAGCTGAGAAGCAGCCAACAATGACTTAAACTTGTAATGATTTTTCCGTTTCTTAAGGTGCTGCATCTTTTCCCCCCTATTTACTGAGGTGTGCAGCAATCGTCGAAGATTAAGGGAGAATTCATCGTCCAAAGGAACTTCGAATGAGCTCATCGGAGACCCTAACGTTGTAGAGTCAAAATCAGAGAAACCACCACCAAGAGTGTCTGGATCGATATGCTGAGGAGGGTTGCTCCGAGGGATAGGCAGAGGGGCTAGCTTTGGACTGTTTTCGAATGGGGCCGGGCTTGATGCTTCAGTCAGATGCGAGCTTGGTGTTTGATGTGAACTTCTTTTGGGTGACTCATCACCTCCTCCCCCTGGTTCACTTGATACTTCTTGAACCTCTTCGGCTGGAACAGTCTCTTGCTTGTCATCCGGTGTTTCACCGTCTTCGGATAATTCTTGGATGGGTTCTAGGACAGCTTTACCCTTTTTGTCTTTGGCCTTGGCAATATTTTTTGATGGAACGATGGAAGTAGTGGGTGGAGAATTGGAAGTAGATGATACAACATTGGTCGAGAGGGGCAGCTCCTGAGTGTTAGTTGTTCCCTCACAACCTAACTGTTGCTCTTTAGTTGAAACCTCATCATCAGGAGGATCTCCAAGATGGCTCTTCAAACGAGAGCGTTTGGGAAGATATATCACTATATCTTTTTAGCTCACACGCTCCATAACTTCTCGTTCAGATGGAGGAGCCATTAATCCTTTCATGCTAATTCGGTCGAGGGGGTTGAGCCTCCCCAATCGACTCCTGGCTAGGTTATTATCCGTGAAGCAGAGTCGAAATCGGTTCTCCCAGTGTTATTTGGCCCACGGGTGAAGTTTGGTGAAAACGTTAGTGGCTCCCTCAACATATTCAGAATAGGGCTTCGATACCCCGGTCATAGCTGCAAAAAATAGGTCGCTAACATGAGGATATAGTCACATAGCAAAATTCAATGCAGAATAAGTAGCTTCGAAGGCCAGAAACTTACATTTGTTGGTCCACATCAGAGACAGCTTGTGAGGATTTGTGGGAATGGCCTCTGACCCGGTCTCCCAGTAGCCGGAGAAGAACACGAATTGCTGCCTCCATTTCTTGTTAGCCTCCAACAGATCTCTCAAGACTTTTTGTCCCTGGTTGAAAGTCAACGAATAAAAAGTAAAAAAAAGGTTCATGGCCAGACCAGCAAGGCCGATGAGTTGCTCTAACGAAAATTCGTGACCTGAGAGCCTAGAGGTCATAATACAGGCCATCAGAGTAAACCACATATTGGGGCCAACCTATGAAGGACAAATATTTATCTTCGCCAAATATTCGATGAAGAAGGGGTCTAAGGGATACCTTAGCCCCCAGTTCATGATCTCAGTATATACTACTAGCTCTTTGTCCCTGACTGACAAAGGCGTCTCACCTTCCGAGGGGAACCTGATTGTAATATATGAAGGAATGCAACATCGGGTCCTCAGCATAGCCTCTTCGTCTTGTGAAAAATACTTGTATTTAATATTGTACAGAACTACCATGTGTTTATTTTTGATGCCCCGAATATTGCGACCAGCAATGCTATCCAGCTCTAAGGGTAACATGATATCCCCTTTGGATTTTGGGGCAATTCGACGAGCTTGCTCATCGGAAATGGTTCGAGAAGAGGAGGTCGTGTTGCTCGAGGACCCTAAAGAGGGGATTACAGGAACTTTCGGTTCGAGGGACACTGATGCAGGTGTTTTTTCTTTGGCGTCTAGGCTCTCGTTTCATCTGTTTTGCATGTCCTCTTCAGTAATGAGCGTCTTCGAAGGAGAAAAGTGAGTCCCATGAATGGTCATAGAAGGAGTCGACGGCAAACTTGACTCATCCAAATCCCTTTTTCGCCGAGGACTGATAGATGTCCGACGAGGGCTGGTAGACGTCCGAGGAGGGCTGATGCATATCCGAGGAGGGCTGGTAGATATTCGGGGGAGACCCTCGACTGCTGTCATGGAAGCGGGCTCTCGAATGACCAGTGACGTATCTTTGGAATGCTTTCGCTCCTGCGAACTCTTCCTGTCTTTATGAGATCTCTTTCTCTTCCCGGATGAGTGTTTATGCTGTCTATCTTTACCCATGCTTCCGAGGGGATTAGACTCACTGTGTAGACTTTGTCGTGCGACTTCGAGGGGAATAATGGCAGTCGAATTTGCTGAGGGAGGCCAGGTACCAAAGAAAGTAGTAACAGATAGTTGAGGTTGGGGTCTCACGTCTTCTCCAGCAGCAACTCTCTCCTCGAACCTTTTGTTGATCAACAACCACTCAGGAATCCGACGGGGTTTACTCGCCAGCTTTCTCTCTCTAGAAAAGTTTGAACAAAAGTTGGAGTAATGAGGAGAGAAGATCCATATTTATAGATGTTGGTGGGCCTTCAAGATAGATCCAAATCATGTTCAGAATTTAACACATTTGACTTGTAATTGCAATCGCATTGATACACTAGACTTATATAGATGAGATATTCAAAATTATAATATTTTTACATGCATATACTCTTTTACTTTTGAAAAATACTTGGTTTTTTATCAGAGAAAGGATTTGGATGGCGAAATTTTTAACAAGACACGTATAAAGCCAGCTTACCTCAAGCCACTTACGAGTCTAACAACGATAGACTCGGTAGCTCGAACCGGTAAACAATTTGCATGACATGGATAATACGTACTAAAATACTAGTTTAAACAAGTTTTTAAACAATTATACGATCAGGTCTGAGATCTTGTTGAGCGGTCTATCGTTGTAGTTGAGCTTGAAAGCTAGTTACAACTGAAACCCGAGTTCAAAGTTGTAAGATAAGAATATAAATATATAATTTTTACTATAAATATCAAATAGTTAAAACGCAAAAATACTCTACGTCCACATGCAAGAAAACATAAAATTTCTAGAAATATATAAAAAAATTATCAAAGCTTTATACCAAAAGATAAAAAAAATTTGGTAAATTAGATTGAAACAACGGACTAGAAGGCATTACTAACACAACATGTGAAATAGGCATACATCATCTAACAAAATCGAAATCTTAATGGTCTCGACGCTTTTCTTCGATGGTTTCTTCTTTTTATCAGCTCCAGCGCCATCTTCTTTTGGAAACTTCTTTCTGGCATTTGGTTTCTTCTCAGCTGCTACGGCGGCCAATGGATATTTCTCGGCGACCTTATTCTCAGTCGGCTTCTTTTCTGCTTGGGGTGTTACTGTTGATTTTGATTCGGAAATGAGTTCTCTAAAGAGAGAGAGAGAGATTAATTGGAGAAGATAAATAATTTTATGATTTTGATTGGTGAGATGCGAGCTGCAACTTGAATTTGATAAAAAAGAAAAGAAAAAGGAAAAGAGAAAAAATAGAGAATAGAGAAAAGAAGAGAGATAGTCGGCTGAAAATGTTTATATATTAAGGGTATTTTAGTAAAATTTGGGATCTCATTATAGCTGAAGAAGGTCTCATTATAACACGGTCTCATTATAACAAAAACGGATCTCGATTTAGCGTTATAAATAATGAATTTATGTAATACATTTGACTTTTAATTGCAATCGCATTGATACAATATACTTATACAGATGAGATATTCCAATTTATAATATTCTTACATAGTTTTTAATTTTTTTATAGATTTAAATGAGTTTAAAATAAATATTTTTTTAAATAACACATAGTTAAAACAAATTTGGAACAATTACATATATTGTACTTCACACCTGTAAAATATATGACTCGTCATGCTCAGCAACGTGTAATCGACCTCCTGATGCACAGATTGACACATGATATGACTTTAGCTAATATTGTGTGTGTTATTGCATTTCATGTTTAATGTTGTTTTCTGAACGTTTGATGTTTTGTGAGTTACTGTATTTGCTTGTTTGTAGTTCATATACATCCTAAACAAGCACAACAACGATAAACTCTAAAGTAGTTCAGATAGATAAAATACATGGTTCATACGAGAGTTATGTTTGTTTGAACCCTCTGAATTTTCACGCGTAGTCCATACCACATTAGATTTTAAATAGTTCAACAAATTATAAACTTTTCATGGATAGTCATAATGCGTGCACCATATGGTTCAGATATTTTGCGTCTTGTCTTGACCGTGAGAGGGTTAATTACTCATTTTCTTAAAGGTACGATCTTTCATCCTAGTTTTTTGCATACTTCAAAATGAATAGAGGGGATACTTCTTACATCCATAGGTAGGGAGAATTTACTTTAAAGCAAGATTTTTAAATTCTTACATATAGAAACTACATTATGAATCTTACCAACGAGATAACCAACTACTAGGAAAAAACAAAAAAACAATACTACGCATGCATATACTCTTTTACTTTTAGAAAATAGTAATTTGTTATCGAAGGAAGGCTTTGGATGGCGAATATTTTAACAAAATACGTATAAAGCCAGCATACCTCAAGCCTCTTACGAGCCCAACAACGATAGACTCGGTAACTCGATTCGGAATTTTTTTTGCAGGAAATGGATAATTTATACTAAAATACAAGTTCAAACAAGTTTTAAAACAATTATACAACCAGGTCAAATATATTGTTGAGTGGTTACTGTTGCAGTTGAGCTTAAAATCTAGTTACAATTGAAACCCGAGTTCAGAGTTGTAAGATAATAAAGTAAATCCGTAATTCCGTAATTCCGTAAGTGGAATACAGTTGATATTTAACCACGAGATTACACGTAATTTCACAATTAGAACTCAATTGTTTTTTCCAAACGTATTAGGCAAGCAAATTAAATGTAATTTCGCAATTAAAACAATTAAAAAAACTATTTTGTTATAGATCTAGTTTTGTTCGTATTAGAAAAACAAAAGAAATATTTTATTTTTATTTTTTTAATAGCGATTTAAAAGATAAGATATTTAAAAAAGTAAAAACAAAAAAATAGTTAAAAAATATTTTGGGATTACTTGTACATACTTCACCCAACATTAACATTCCGATAATTATTAATAAATATTTATATGATTTTGACTGATATGGATAAAATAGTATTTTTATATTTAGTATTTGTTAAATTCTAATCACTTTTGAGTATATAGTATACCGTTAGATATTTAAATTTGAAAACATGCATATAAATCGGGATTCTCGATATATCAAAACAGAAACCACAACCTTTCTTCTTATCTTTCTTGTTATTAATCTTCGTTCCGAAACCGAAACCCAGACCCAGATCTGCTGTTTTCCTTAATCTTCCTTATCTTTCCTTCCCAAACCCCGAACCCAGATAGGTTCTCGGTGATCAAATACAAGAACCAACACAACACCACTACTACTGATATATATATTCATATTCTGTTCTTTTTTATTTCTTAAACTAAATAATAAACCATGCCTTCTGTTATTCTTCCCGGAGAGATTTCAGGATCGAATCACAAACGCAAGAAACCGGACCAAAACAACCAGAGTCAGTATCAGCAGTCGGTGGGTCTTGATGAAGATGATTGCGTGCTTAGCAAGCAACCTATGGGTCCTCCAGTTTCAATCAGGGATATCTCTGGATCAGATTACAAAGGCGAAAAACTTGACACATACATGATGATTCAATGTCCGCATTCTCAGGTTCTCGACCACAAATGCGTGCAGTGCGGGCAAGTGACGGGCATTGATTATGGCACGTCTTTTGGTTATATTCAAGAGGGGCTAAAGCTTGGCAATGGATTTGTGGAATCCCTTCGACAGCAACATACCATGGACTTGGTCCTCAGAGAAAAGCTGCATTTGGTTCTAGATCTGGATCAGACTCTTATTCATACTGTTCGAGAGAAGGATTTGAAGCCCGAGGAATATTATCTTCTCAAGGAAACAAAAGATTTACACAGATGTGTGTTTCCTGGTGATCAAGTGTTCATGGTGAAACTACGGCCATTTGTTTTAGATTTTCTTGAGAAGGCAAGCTCTATGTATGAAATGTCGGTCTACACCAAAAGCTCTATTACCTATGCGACTGCAATCCTATCTTTGCTTGATCCTCAAGGAAAGTATTTCAAAAGGCGGGTTATAGCACGCGAACATACTCCATATCGCAAGACGCTTGATCTGATTTTGACAGAACCAGAGGCAATTGTTGTGGTTGATGATGATGAAGATATGTGGCCGGATTGCAGACCCAATTTGATAAAGGCTGTGAGATTTAGGTACTTCAAGGGAAAAAAGAAGAGCAACAACAACGGTTGTAGGTCTTGTCATTCTCTGAATAAGACCGATGAGAGCGAAACTGATGGTGAATTGGCTAATATACTCAAAGCTCTCAACGAGATTCACATGCAGTACTTCTCCCAAGAAATGTTCGAAGCTGGCAACAGCAGTACTAGGCTGATAGTTCCGGATGTTGTATCTACCGTGCTCGGTCGTAGTTAGATTATTTTACAGATCATCGTCTATATTTTTACACTGAAGTTTCCAATTTATATCATGATCATGCTTTTGTGTTCTGAATTCACAAGCAATATAAATAATAAGGTTTTCAGTAAATACATTGTCATTCTAATTCCAAGCTACATGTTTTATAATAATAGTAAAAGTAGAACTGCAAAATAAGCAAAAAGCTGAGGTTTCAATTCTATGTCTTAATTCCGCTACAAGTATTGAAATGCCTAAACTATTGTAAGTCTAGGTTTGCAATTTGGAAATATAAGTCCACTAACTTAATTGGTCTAAATAACATATATAGTACGAAAGAATTTATATTTCTAAACTACATAGCCAAATAATTTTTAAACTATACAGGTTAAAAGCTCAACTTTAGCTCCACCAACCCCTTCGACGGACCTCATTAGAGAGTCTATTCAAACTACAAATTAATAGTATGTTATATAACTAACTAGTAATTAGTTGACGTTTTGCGTGATATCATAATCCTTACTTGATCTATCGCTCAAATTCAACATTATTCGGCTATATTAAAAACGTTAGGCATATAATAAATGATTTTAAAAATCTATGTCGTATTTAGAATTTATGATAAAAATTTAAAAATTAATATTATCATAGTGTTTTTATTGTCTATTAGTGTTGTTGGCACAAACATAGCCAGGACACTGGGTTCCAACTATTGGATCTCATATACACCCATCGAGTTCCGCCTTCGGTTGGTGGTGATATATTTTTATTTTGTTTAATATTTTCGTGTCTTATGAACTCTCCACAAATATTTTATCTGTTAGTCAATGGGTCGATAATAAACATCATGTCCATTTCTCTTATTTTGGTTACGTTATGCATAAGTTTAAGAGAAGATGATCACGAAAAGACATAAAAAAAAAGACGACAACTTCTTCTTTATAATTCTATTCCATTATTTTTCTTAGGCTTTTTTACTTTCATCCTATTAAGTATGTCGTTTGTCATTGACATATCACATTAGGACAACTCCAAACCTCGGTATGCATTGTTTATAGAAGTCAAAACATAACACATACATTTGAGATTAAGGATAGCTTAGTTAGGTTTGTCAACCAAATGCAATGAAATATCCTTCTATCAGGGCATGAACACCACCGATGTTATATCTGAGGTTTAGGGAGTAGTGGCTAAGTGTATCTTATGACCTATCCACGAATATTTTATATGTTTGTCAATTGGTCGATAATAAACATCATGTTCATTTCTCTTACTTTGGTTACGTTATGCATCAAGTTTAAGAGAATATGATCGCGAAAAGAACAAAAAATGACGATAATTTTGTCTTTATAATTCTGTTCCACTATTATTCTTACGATTTTTTACTTTCATTTGCATATATTGTTGTTGGTTTTAACAATAAGATGTTTTTTCATCTTATTAAGTATGTCGTTTGTCATTGACAGATCACATTAGGATAAGTCCAGACCTCGGTATACATTGTTTATAGAAGTCAAAACAAAACACATACATTTGAGATTAAGGATGGCTCACTTAGGTTTGTCAACCAAATGCAATAAAATATGCTTCTATCGGGACATAAACACCACCGATGTTATATCTGAGGTTTCAGGAGTAGTGGCTAAGTGTATATTAACTAAAAAAACTTAGCTAAAACTTCAAAAATAGAGTTGAAATGATAAAAATCATATGGTCTCGTTTTATGAACCACAACATCGTATAATGGTCAATAAAATGATTCATAACGTTTGTTTCTTAATTCTTCCTTACAAATTACCTGGCAGCACCACAACTTTTAACTTGGTTCACCATCAATTCAGTTTGGTTTTAGTTTGGTTCATGAACACCACCAATGTTATATCTGAGGTTTAGGGAGTAGTGGCTAAGTGTATATTAACTAAAAAACTTAGCTAAAACTTCAAAAATAGAGTTGAAATGATAACGATCATATGGTATCGTTTTATGAACCACAACATCGTACAATGGTCAATAAAATGATTCATAACGTTTGTTTCTTAATTCTTCCTTACAAATTACCTGGCATCACCACAACTTTTAACTTGGTTCACCATCAATTCAGTTTGGTTTTAGTTTGGTTCATATTTAGTTTGCTTGGCCTTAAATCGGCTCCACATAGCCGCAACTTTACCTCAGCTTTGTTGGATCTCAGTTTATCTTAGTTTAGTTTGGATTAGGGTGGCCTCAACTTCTCTCGATCTCAACCCGATCGAATCATATAACTATTTTGGCTTCAGTTAGGTTGTTCTTGTGTCAGTTTCTGATCCAAGCTTATGAGAATCACTAAGTTTGATAATTTTTTACCATTTTTGTTTGTTTCCATTCATACAGATTAAAATCCATTTAAAAATAAAATTATCCTATAACCCCAATCCAACTTCTGCAGAAACAATCAATATATTTATATACAACAAGTATGTATTCAGGGTGATTTTATATATAATTCCAAACACCAAAGAGATCCATGTATTAAATGTAGTTTCAACCGGTATGTATTCAGTTTATCTTAGTTCAGATTGTAAATGTAGTTTCAAACATCATAGATAGGCTTTGAACAGTACATCGTCCGTCGACTATCGCGTTTGGTGGAGATAGTCCTTTGAATTTCAAATGTTCGTTGACAGTCCTTGGACTATCGCGTTTGGATAAAGTTAGTCCAGAAGATTCTCTGATCCATGAGACGCTGCCACCTGTCACCATAGTCCCCAGATTTTTGTATCACCACCAGTCCCTTGAGTTTATCTCTCTTACGTTTTTGGTTTGACCTAAACTCAAGGGACTAGCGGTGGTACAAAAATCGAGGGACTATGACGACAAGTGGCAGACCTTCATGGATCAGAGGATCTTTTGGACTAACTTTATCCAAACGCGATAGTCGAGGGACTATCAACGGACATTTGAAAATCAAGGGACTATCTGCCACCAAACTTGATAGTCGAGGGACGATGTACTGTTCAAAACCATCATAGATACAACAAAAGGTTAACTTGGTTTAGATAGTTAATATACATCATAAAGAGGCACAACAACGATAAACCTCTGAAGTAGTTTGGATTAGGAAAAAATATATGGTTCACACGAAACATATGTTTGTTTGAATCCTATAAGTTTTCATGACTAGTTCATACCACATTGGACTTCAAATAGTTCAACAAATTATAAACTTTGCATGGCTAGTCATAATGCGGTCATCACATAGTTCATATACTTTCCGTTTTTGGATTGGCTATGACACGGTTAATTGTTTATTTTCTTAAATGTATGATCTTTCATCTTAGTTTTTAGAGGGGATACTTTCGTACGTCCATAGGTAAGGAGAATTTACTTTCAACGAAAAATTAAATCTAACCAACGCCATTATCAACTACCAAAAAATAAAACAAAATAGAGAAAATACTACTCATGTCTATACTTTTTTACTTTTGGAAAAACTTGTTTTTTATCAAAGGAAGGGTTTGGCTGGCAAAGGTTTTAACATGATATGTATAAATCGAGGAAACCTCAAGCCTCTTACGAGTCCAACAACGATAGACTCGACAGGTTTAGTCGGAAAATAATTAGTATGACATGGATAATTCCTACTAAAAGACTAGTTCAGACAAGTTTTAAAACAATTATACGACCAGTCTGAGATCTTCTTGAGTGGTTAAGCATTGCAGTTGAGCTTGAAAGCTAGTTACAATTGAAACCCAAGTTCAAAGTTGTAAGAAAATACATATAAAAGAGTGAAAGTGAAAAAATACTCCACTTCCAAGTGGCAAGAAAACATAAAACTTCTAGAAATATTCCAAAATTCTTGATCAAAACTTTATACCAAAAGAAAAAAATACTCTGGTAAATTAGATTGAAAAAACGAACTAGAAGATGCTACTGATACGACATGTGAAATAGGCCTAAATCATCTACCAAAATAGAAATATTAATGGGTTGCGAAGATCAATAACCGATGAATATGGGCTCAATAGCAAACCGCATTAGAATACAAAATAAGCCTACATAAAGGGATCTTGGTTTACTAGACCTTAGCCTTATGAGCAACATGGTTATAGACCAATGAACCTTGGTTTATTAATTTCAAACACTTAACATTTTGATTAGCTGGGTAATATAAAAAACGGATCCAAGTCTGATGGTTGATCACTTAGTTTTATCATCGGATTATGCAATAAATCTAAGATAACTTGGTTTGTTGGCTGGGAACTTCACCTTTTGATAGGCTTAGCTAAGTGATGCAGACAGTTCGGTGAATTGACAGTTCGGAGCTCCGGTGTCAGATTTTGACCCACAACACCTTGTTTCGAAGGAAACGACGTCACGAACGCAAGTCACCAGCTTTGCTCGTGAGCTATGGGCTTTTTTGGGCATTCGGGCTCATCTATCCTCTTGTTTTGCAATTTTAATACTTTCGGCTATTTTTGTAATTTTCATAGTTTTAGTTTTAGGGTTTCGCTTGAACCCTTATATAAACCTATCTTCTATTCACTATTCGGGGAGTTGTTTTTTATTAATAAACAAATTAGGGTTTTATCCATTTAGGCTTCTCTGTGTTTCACTCTATATCATAGTGGTATCAGACACAGGCAGTCCTGCGAGATGGTGCGAGGAAGAACCAGTGGTCGCGGTGGCGCTGCAGTGACTAGAGATACAAGTGATTTAGATGATCGTGAAGTTGGTGACCTATGCCGTCAGGTAGCCGATCTAACCCGTCAGATGGCTGATCTGAACGCCAAGCAACAAAGCACAGAGGTAAAGGGTATGGATAACCCTTTTGGGGAGGGGATCGACCAGAATACTTTTCACACCCGCCGCTGGGAGCTTGTATTCAAGATAGACATCACGGACTTTGATGGCAGCTAAGGCTGTTAATGGTTCCTCGGAACCGAGAACCGGACCGGAACCGAACCGATAAGGACCGGACCGAGAACCGGATCGAATCTTAACGGTCCGGTTTGCGGTTCCATTTTAAAAACCGAAACCGATAAGGAACCGAAATAGTAAAACCGGTAAGGAACCAAACCGATAAACCGATTAAAAACCGATCCATAAAAAAACTAATATACATATATATAACAAAACTAACGTTAGTTACAAATCAATTAGTCCGACAGTAGATAATAAAAGTTTATATTGCTTTTTTTATTAACCAACTACAAGAGATGTTACTAGTGTTCGTTCTGCAATCACCAAAATGATTAAGCAATTTTGAATCAAACCATATCATATACAAGCAACCATAGTTACATTCTCATGTCTTGGCTTTATCGGTTTGCAAAAAGAACCCACATTGAACAAAGAAATGTGAAAACAAAGAAGAAAGAGTCCAGCTCCAAAGAAAAACAAAACAAGAACACTAAAAAGAGAACTAAGTTTTGCAAAACAAAGATCAGAAGTTGCCCAGCACAGGTGATTTTGCCAACTCAAAGTTAACGTTTTCATCATCATTCCAGTTGTATTCTAGTGACGGTGATGGTGATCTTGGAGGCGACAGTTCCATTTGGCCAAAACCATAACCATCCTCTGTCATCCACTGCTTCTCTTCCAGAACTAATGGTTCGAGCTCAAACTCATCCTTATTTGCTCCAAATGACCATGCAGATGCTGGTTCCTGAGAGAAACCTTTATTAAGTCCTATAATCTGGAGGAATTTATCCATGTCCATAGCGTTTTCCTGCGCTTTCATACATTCTCCATGATCGTGCAGAAATCCTTCCTCACTAATAGCATCAAGATGTACCTCTTCCTGGTGGACCACCTTCGCCTTGAGATTCTTCTTTGACATCTCGTGGACAAGGGAATGTGCTGAATTCGAAATGTTTGAAAGGGGCTTCCTGCCAGTAACTGATTT
Organism: Limnanthes douglasii subsp. nivea; assembly: GCA_036936605.1. Classification (NCBI taxonomy): domain Eukaryota; kingdom Viridiplantae; phylum Streptophyta; class Magnoliopsida; order Brassicales; family Limnanthaceae; genus Limnanthes; species Limnanthes douglasii. The sequence goes on along the minus strand of JAUPFV010000002.1, from coordinate 302,575,781 downwards.
TTTCTCTTTGACAAGGCTTTTCTTTTTGTTACTATCAATGTTGATTCCTCTTTTAGCCACACCAGGATCTTGTTCAGTGAAAGAGAAAACATTGTTTTGCTTCTTTAATGCCTGATGCTTTGTGGTGTCTACTGCATTTGACAAATCACCGAGTGGTTTCCTATTACCAAGGCCTCCTCCTTTCTTGATTGTTCTTGAACCATTTGGTTTTCCTGCCTGAGTAGCATTGTAGTGAATAGAGTTCTGATCTTGAACCAAGCCATATGCTTGTGACGCCATCACGAACTTCAAGGAAGTTATCTGATACTTGAATTTAGGATTGACGGTATGTCGTTCTTCGATTCTCTAGAGTTTATCGTGTAAAGTTTCCTCTTCGAAAACGGGTTTATCGTTGAGGATTTTCTCTGTGAATGTGTGCGATGATTGTGTGCCATTCAAGTTTATATTGCTTTGTAGTGTTAAAAAGTATCAAAATTTGAAGAAGTTTGTTTGAATCCCACATCGGTTAGGTGAAATATGAAACAAAACTCCTAAAGCTATATAAAGAGCACAAACCACACCATTTAAATTACAAAACACCTTAAAAGGCTCACAGAAATAACTAGAGGGCCCATACCAAATTTTAGCCTTATAATAGTTAAAATATTTTTGCTTGTCGGTCCGGCGAACCGAACCGGACCGAACCGAACCGATTCTTAACGGTCTCGGTTCGGTTCTAGTTCAGAGAATCGAAATCTTATCGGTTCGGTCCGATCCGAACCGATAAGGTTAGCGGTTCGGTCCGGTTTTGTTAAAACCCGGACCGAACCGGACCGATAACAGCTCTAATGGCAGCCTTAAGGAAGAGGCACTTATCGATTGGTTATCCCAGATTGAAGAAGTCCTGGACTTCAAGGAAGTTCCCGAGGAGAGAAGGGTCGCATTAGTCACCATTCACCTACGCGGTAGGGCACAGGCTTGGTGGCAGCAGGTGAAGCAGAATCGCTCGCGTGAAGGCAAGGATAAAGTCCAGAGTTGGGAGAAATTCAAAAGAAAAATCTGCAAGGCTTTCCTTCCCTACAACTTCTAGCGGGAACTCTACCAGCGACTTCAGAATCTTCGTCAGGGACCCAGATCTGTGGATGAATATACCGAAGAATTCTATCAGCTGCTGGCTCGCACAGATGTGACCGAGTCGCCGCACCAGCGGGTATCCCGCTATATTGGCGGGTTACGCCTTCAGCTTCAAGATGTGCTGAATATGTTCGATCCTTCCTCTGTTTCTGAAGCCCATCGGCGTGCCCTCCAAGCAGAAAAGCAGTCCGCTCGCCGGACCCAGATGAGCGTAAGGACCGGTGCTCCTTCAGGGATTTCGGCGTCTAAACCAGTTCTTCGCCCAACACCTGACCAGATCCCTCCTGGGCGCCGCCCAACACCTGATCAGATCCCTCCTGGGCGTGGTGCGCCAAGCCGTTCTTCAAGTAATTTACCGTGCTATGGCTTTGGCGAATTAGGGCATCGTCAGGTAGAGTGTCCAAATGCTGCGGGTGCTAGGGGTCTCTTCTCTCAAGAGGCGTTTGAACCGAATCATATTGTTCTTGATGGCCCTCCGAAATTAGATACCTACAATGATGACTTGCCTGAGGATGCGGAAGAAATTGTGACTGGCGATGTTGGAGCAGTGCTGATGCTGCGCCGCACTTTCCGGTCTCCTCGCGTTCCTGAGCAGAGCGACTGGCTGCGGAGTAACGTGTTCCAATTGACGTGTACGATCGGCGGGAAGGTGTGCACCTTCATCATTGACGTGGGAAACTGCGAGAATGTCGTCTCCGAAGCAGCGGTTTCGAAGCTAGGGTTGAGGGCAGAATCGCATCCCAAGCCGTACAAGCTCGCCTGGCTCAGTAAAGGTACTGATCTCACCGTATCTAAGCGCGTGCTTGTTTCTTTTTATGTGGGGAAAACATACCAGGATGAAGTCTTTTGTGATATTGTACCTATGGATGCTTGTCTACTACTGCTTGGCCGTCCTTGGCAGTATGATCTGTCTGTTATACATGATGGGCATTCAAATACCTACTCATTCCTCTTTCGGCGAAAAAAGATCGTTCTTATGCCAGCAAAGCCTCGACCCCTGAGCATTCACTATACTCCTCCCACATCGACGTTGTTGTTCCGTGCTTCTTTTCAGACAGCCATGGAAGAGGCTGGCGTGGTTTTCCTATTGTTCTGTGACCCTGTTGTGCCTAATTCCAATGCGGACCATAGTCCTGTCATTCAGTCGCTTTTGCAGGAGTTCGCAGATATGTTTCCAGCGGATTTTCCACCCGAGTTACCTCCTCTGAGGGATATTCAACATCAGCTCGACCTGGTCCCTGGTGCTGCTCTTCCAAATCGACCCCACTATCGCATGAGCCCGAATGAGCATGAAGAATTACGACGGCAGGTGGAGGATTTGTTGGAGAAGGAACATATTCGGGAAAGTCTCAGCCCTTGCGTAGTTTTGGCACAACTGACACCGAAAAAGGATGGTTCTTGGCGTATGTGTGTGGACAATCGAGCTATTAACAAGATCACTGTTCGCTATAGGTTTCCTATACATCGCCTGGATGATCTGTTACACCAGTTGGGTGGTGCTTCTGTATTCAGCAAGCTTGATTTGAAGAGTGGATACCATCAGATTCGGATTCGTCCTGGTGATGAGTGGAAGACGAAGTTTAAGACGCGTGAGGGTTTGTTTGAGTGGATGGTGATGCCGTTTGGCCTGTCCAACGCGCCTAGCACGTTCATGCGTATCATGAATGAGGCATTGAGGCCTTTCATCGGTAAATTTGTTGTTGTTTACTTCGATGATATTCTGATCTACAGTTCTAACCATTCTGTGCATCTATCCCATTTACGTGAGGTGTTATTGGTTTTGCGTCGAGATAAGATGTTATTTCACTAAGCCTATGAAAAGACATTATTTTGAAGAAGGAAGACTAAAGTTATTGGAAAGCTTCGATGAACCAACGAATGGAGATGACATAAGTTTTCACCAAGTTTAACTCAGTCTATGAAGCTATCTTAGTTTCAAGAAATATGACTCAATTTATTGGAAATATTAACTAATTATATAAAACAACCTCAATTTTGGAATAGGCTCTACATCCTTATAAATTTTAATCAATCCCATCTAAAGACTTATATTCAAGATGGAAAAAACAAATAATTTGTAAGCTTAGCCAAACCCAAAGCGGGACCTCGATTTGGAGGAAGAAGACGCATGTCTGCATCAAGGTTAACCAAACATATGAAGAAAACTCATTTTATAGAGTCAGGACTTAATTCATTGAAAGATTTTGTTGAGCCCATAAAAAGAGTTCAGTTTGGAGGACTATAACCTAAGTCTCCCCCAAACTTAACTAAACCCATAAAGATACCTTAATTTGAAGAATAATATCTCATATATTTGATAAGTTTTGCTGTGTCCATAAAGGGATATGATTTTGGATAAAGATGACCCGAGTTCCACCAAAATTAACAATGCTAATGAAGAGACCTCAACTTGAAGACAGATGATTCGAGCTATTGGCAAGCCTAACCAAGCCTATTAATGGACCTTAGTTTGGATAAGATGACTCAAGTCCCCATCAAGGTTAAATAAGTCCATGAAGATATATCAATTTGAACAAGGAAGATTGTAGTCATATGTAATACTAAATGAGCCTAAAAGGAAATCTGTTTGGAAAAAAATATATCACTATCTTTTACAAAACCTACCCAAGCCCATAAGGTAACCACAGTTTGCAAAGCTTGGTCGAACATTTTTTAGGAACTTGTTTTTAGAGGATTCCAGTTTTAAAAGTAGTCTTGTCTTAGAGCGACAATGTCCACAATCCCTTTATCATATACGGTCTCGACCACCAAAAAATTTCGTTATCTAATCATAAATTTCCAAAACTCGTACGTATTTTTAGCTACCAATTAAGAGACATGAGACTACCAAAAAACCAACCGGTCAAATAATGAGTATGCACCAATATGAATATAAATCCTAGAAATCTCTGAGTCAAAAGTTTATAATACATTATGTTCAGAGAGGTTAAAAATAGCTAGAAACAAATTATCATATCAAGGTTATTGTGATCTTTTGTATGAATAATTTAATAATATTTTTCTTCCAATATTAACTCAGTTCATTGTTATCTAGAGTTTAATATGTTTAGGTGAATTTTCACCTCATCAAAGCTCATACGATCAAGGTCATAAAGTCGTATTGATGAATTCATCGAGATTCACATCAATCCAACTGATATACATATTATATATATCATAAGATTTTTAAAATTTTTGATCGGTCTTATAAAATAAATAATATACTTATTTAACACATTTGACTTGTAATTGCAATCGCACTGATACACTAGACTTATATAGATGAGATATTCAAAATTATAATATTTTTACATGCATATACTCTTTTACTTTTGGAAAATACTTGGTTTTTTATCAGAGAAAGGATTTGGATGGCGAAAGTTTTAACAAGACACGTATAAAGCCAGCTTACCTCAAGCCTTTTACGAGTCTAACAACGATAGACTCGGTAGCTCGAACCGGTAAACAATTTGCATGACATGGATAATACGTACTAAAATACTAGTTCAAACAAGTTTTTAAACAATTATACGACCATGTCTGAGATCTTGTTGAGCGGTCTATCGTTGTAGTTGAGCTTGAAAGCTAGTTACAATTGAAACCCGAGTTCAAAGTTGTAAGATAAGAATATAAATATATAATTTTTACTATAAATATCAAATAGTTAAACCGCAAAAATACTCTACGTCCACATGCAAGAAAACATAAAATTTCTAGAAATATATAAAAAAATTATCAAAGCTTTATACTAAAAGATAGAAAACAAATTGGTAAATTAGATTGAAACAACGGACTAGAAGGCATTACTAACACAACATGTGAAATAGGCATATATCATCTGACAAAATAGAAATCTTAATGGTCTCGACGCTTTTCTTCGATCGTTTCTTCTTTTTATCAGCTCCAGCGCCATCTTCTTTCGGTAACTTATTTCTGGCATTTGGTTTCTTCTCAGCTGCTACGGCGGCCAATGGATATTTCTCGGCGACCTTCTTTTCAGTCGGCTTCTTTTCTGCTTGGGGTGCTATTGTTGATTTTGATTAGGAAATGAGTTCTCTAGAGAGAGAGAGAGAGATTAATTGGAGAAGATAAATAATTTTATGATTTTGATTGGTGAGATGCGAGCTGCAACTTGAATTTGATAAAAAAGAAAAGAAAAGGGAAAAGAAAAAAAAAAAAAGAGACAGTCGGCTGAAAAGGTTTATACATTAAGGGTATTTTAGTAAAATTTGGGATCTCATTATAGCTGAAGAAGGTCTCATTATAACACGGTCTCATTATAACAAAAACGGGTCTCGATTTCGCGTTATAAATAATGAATTTATGTAATACATTTGACTTCTAATTGCAATCGCTTTGATACACTATACTTATACAGATGAGCTATTCCAATTTATAATATTCTTACATATTTTTAATTTTTTATAGATTTAAATGAGTTTAAAATAAATATTTTTTTAAATAACACATAGTTAAAACAAATTCGGAACAATGACATATATTGTACTTCACAGGGTAGTTTTATGTTGCAAGGATACAACACTGATACGCTAAATGTTTTATGTTGGTTTTGTGGTAGTTTTTTCACAGGGTTATATCGGCGGTATATAAGTGTTTTACAATTGGTATGGAAATTTTTTATTAGTGTTGTAGTTTTGTAACGATGGTATAACAATTCTATATCGCTAATACGTTGAATGTGTTATGGTGGTTTCATGGTGGTTTTTCACAAGGTTATACGAGCGGTATAAAAATGTTATATTGCTGATACAGAAATTTGGTACCACCATTGTAGTATTGTACCAGTGGTATAAAAGCTGTATACTTTTAGTACACTTAACAAAATAACTTTCCTCCGTTAAAAATCTCTCGTTATATGTTACTCCCACTAACTAAACTAAGATTGCGACCAACTAAAAATTTATCTTTAATTCCATAAATTATTTCTCTATAAAACTTTATTCGAACTTATCATATTTATTTATGTATGAAAATAGCATAAATAACCAAACCAAACTTTTGATTTTTACTATATAAAATTGACTCTCAACGAAAATATTCACTTGCTGCAAGTTGTCAAGTTTGTGAAGAGAACAAGGTCGGATGAGACTACCGATGGATTTTGCAATGAGGTGAAGTGCACAATGTACTAGATGTACATATACGTGTGTGAAGGATAAAATCCATGTCCAACTTCACGCAGTCGTGAAGAAGTCTCTATTAGGTACAATTATTTGAGATCAGAACCAATGGTTCGGGTGTTCGACCTCTTGTACAAACTTAGGCAACCAAAATACACGTAATTCCGTAAATGGAATACAGTTGATATTTAACCACGAGATTACACGTAATTTCACAATTAGAACTCAATTGTTTTTTCCAAACGTATTAGGCAAGCAAATTAAATGTAATTTCGCAATTAAAACAATTAAAAAAACTATTTTGTTATAGATCTAGTTTTGTTCGTATTAGAAAAACAAAAGAAATATTTTAATTTTAATTTTTTAATAGCGATTTAAAAGATAAGATATTTAAAAAAGTAAAAAAAAAATAGTTAAAAAATATTTTGGGATTACTTGTACGTATATTTGTACTTCACCCAACATTAACATTCCGATAATTATTAATAAATATTTATGATTTTGACTGATATGGATAAAATAGTATTTTTATATTTAGTATTTGTTAAATTCTAATCACTTTTGAGTATATAGTATACCGTTAGATATTTAAATTTGAAAACATGCATATAAATCGGGATTCTCGATATATCAAAACAGAAACCACAACCTTTCTTCTTATCTTTCTTGTTATTAATCTTCGTTCCGAAACCGAAACCCAGACCCAGATCTGCTGTTTTCCTTAATCTTCTTTATCTTTCCTTCCCAAACCCCGAACCCAGATAGGTTCTCGGTGATCAAATACAAGAACCAACACAACACCACTACTACTGATATATATATTCATATTCTGTTCTTTTTTATTTCTTAAACTAAATAATAAACCATGCCTTCTGTTATTCTTCCCGGAGAGATTTCTGTTGGATCATAAACTTGATCCAAATAATAATAATCCAACAAGGCCCACTCAAGAAGACCCATGCAGAATTTTCAGCTTACTATAGAAGCCACTCTTATTAGCTTACTTTGGAAGTCACACCTTCTTGGCTTACTATGGAAGCTAGACCTTGTTAGCTTGTTTTAGAAGCTCTACCTTATTGGCTTCTTTTGGAAGCCTACCTTCCTATAAATAGTGGAGTCCCCCACCATTGTACTTACTACCAAAAAAACAAGAAGAAAGAAAAATTAGAGTGTAAGAAAGAGGGACAAGATTGCTCTCTTGAGTGAAAGAAAAATATTTCTCTTCTAAGTGTGAGTTGTAAGAGTGTTCTTGTAATATTTCTTATTTTCAATTTTATCAAAGTTGTTTGTTTGCTTTTAAAAGAGTGTTGTTTTATTATTTTTCCGCCAACAAAGTGGTATCAGAGCCACAAGCTCTTTCTGAAATTTTGTTTTTAAATATCAACATATTGAAAAATATGGTAAATGGTGTATCATCCTTCCAAGTTCCAACACTCAACAACAACAACTACGATAGTTGGAGTATCAAGATGAAAGCTCTACTTGGAGCACATGATGTGTGGGATGCCGTTGAAAAAGGGTTTGGCGAACCCGAAGATGAAACAAGCCTTACTCAAGAGGAGAAAACAACTTTGAAGGATTCAAGAAAGAGAGACAAAAAAGCTCTCTTCCTCATCTATCAAGCATTAGATGATGATGGCTTCGAAAAAATTTCAAGCGCATCTTCCGCCAAGCAAGCGTGGGAGAAATTACAAATCTATTACAAAGGAGTCGAAAAGGTGAAAAAGGTACGTCTCCAAACATTAAGAGGTGAATTTGAATCCTTACATATGAAAGCGTCCGAATCTATTTCGGAATATTTTTCAAGAGTAGCAACCGTTTCTAATCAATTAAAAAGAAATGGTGAGAAGTTAGAAGATGTGAGAGTAATCGAAAAAATACTCCGCTCGTTGGATCCCAAATTTGAGCACATCGTCGTGACGATTGAGGAAACTAAAGACTTGGAGAAGATGATGATTGAAGAACTCCAAGGATCATTACAAGCCTACGAAGAAAAGCACAAGAAGAAGCAAGAGATCACCGAGCAACTCCTCAAAGTAGAACTCAAGGACATGCATGCAAGTCAAGACGATGATAGAAACCAACGTGGCCGAGGAAGAGGTAGAGGCCGCGGACGAGGTGGTTATCATGGACGTGGACGTGGCTGGAATTACAACAACAATAATTCAAACTACAACTACGAGAAACGAGAAAGCTCAACACGAGGTCGTGGAAGACGAAATCCGAACTCGAGGTATGATAAATCTCAAATCCAATGTTATAAATGTCAAAGATTTGGACATTATGCTTCAGAATGTAGAGGCCCCAACAATAGAGTTGAGGAGAAGGCCAACTATGTGGAAGAGAAGACGGAGGAGAAAGATATGTTACTACTAACATACAAAACCACTAATGAAGGCCAAGAAAACACTTGGTATCTTGACACCGGTGCAAGCAATCATATGTGTGGGAAAAGAAGCATGTTCGTAGAGATCAATGAAGCCGTGAGTGGAAATGTCTCTTTTGGAGATGATAGCAAAATATCGGTGAAAGGAAAAGGTAACATTCTTATTCGTGCAAAAGATGGTAGTCACCAAATGATCTCAAATGTTTATTACGTACCTAGCATGAAAAACAACATCTTAAGCTTGGGACAACTTCTAGAAAAAGGCTATGATATTCATATGAAAAAATATAGTCTTTTTATGAGAGATGCAAAAGGGGATTTAATTGCTAAAGTTCAAATGTCAAAGAATAGAATGTTTCCTTTGAATATTCAAAATGATGTTGCAAAGTGTCTTAAGGCGTGTTACAAAGATTCGTCGTGGCTATGGCATGTTCGATTTGGGCATCTAAACTTTTCAAGTTTAGAGTTATTGTCAAAGAAGGAAATGGTGAGAGGGTTACCATGTATCAATCATCCTGACCAACTATGCGAAGGATGTTTACTTGGAAAGCAATTCAGAAAAGGCTTTCCAAAGGAGTCAGAGTCAAGAGCCAATAAACCTCTCGAGCTTATTCATACCGATGTGTGTGGTCCAATCAAGCCGAGCTCTCTAGGTAAAAGTAACTATTTCCTTCTCTTTATTGATGATTTTTCAAGAAAAACGTGGGTATATTTCTTGAAACAGAAATCCGAAGTCTTTGGTGTATTTAAGAAGTTCAAAGCAGTTGTGGAAAAGGAAAGTGGAAATAAGATCAAAGCCATGAGATCTGACCGAGGAGGGGAGTTCACATCCAATGAATTTATGGAGTTTTGTGAAGCACATGGAATTCGTCGCCGCTTGACAGTTCCCAGATCTCCTCAACAAAATGGTGTGGCAGAAAGGAAGAACAGAACAATCCTTGATATGGCGCGAAGCATGCTTAAAAGCAAAAAACTGCCTAAGGATTTTTGGGCGGAAGCAGTGGCATGTGCGGTTTACTTGTCCAACCGATCTCCAACAAGAAGTGTTTGGGGAAAGACACCACAAGAAGCGTGGAGTGGAAGAAAGCCCGGAATTTCTCACTTGAGAGTATTTGGAAGCGTAGCTCATGTCCATGTACCAGACGAACAACGAACCAAACTCGATGATAAAAGCAAAAGTTTTATCTTCATCGGTTACGACTCAAGTTCCAAAGGCTACAAGTTATACAACCCAAACAACAAGAAGGTTGTGATAAGCGGAGACGTGATAGTTGATGAAGAAGGCGAATGGGATTTTGGGTCTCATACAAATGAGTTCACATTTTTCCCCCAAATTGAAGAAGACGAGCAAACACCGAATGAGCAATCACAAGATGTTGCAACCCCACATGCTTCACCAACAACAACTACTCATGGATACTCACCACATTCATCATCGTCAAATGGTAGTCAAAATGAGAGAGCAGTGGAACGTATAAGAAGCCTTAGTGATCTTTATGAGGTAACCGAACCAATGGATAACATTACACTATTTTGTCTCTTTTCTGATTGTGAGCCAGTGACATTTCAAGAAGCTACACAAGAGAAACAATGGAGAGACGCGATGGATGAAGAAATTAGAGCCATCGAGAAGAATGACACATGGGAACTCACCTCACTTCCCAAAGGGTGCAAGACAATAGGCGTCAGATGGTTATACAAAACTAAGAGAAATGCTAAGGGAGAGATTGAAAAACACAAAGCAAGGCTTGTTACAAAAGGCTATAGTCAAAAGGCGGGAATTGACTATGATGAGGTATTCGCCCCCGTTGCCCGATTAGAAACTATTAGACTAATAATTTCTTTGGCAGCTCAAAACAAGTGGAAGATACAACAAATGGATGTAAAGTCAGCATTTCTCAATGGCGTCCTTGAAGAAGAAGTCTACATTCAACAACCATTAGGCTATGAGATCAGAGGTCACGAAGATAAGGTGTTGAAGCTAAAGAAGGCTCTTTATGGGCTAAAGCAAGCACCAAGGGCATGGAACAATAGAATCGACAAGTATTTCCAAGAGAACGGCTTCAACAAATGTCCGTACGAGCACGCTCTATACACCAAGATCAAAGATGGAGATATTTTGATCGTGTGTCTCTACGTGGACGATTTGATCTTCACCGGAAGCAGCCCAAGTATCTTTAATAAATTCAAGGAAGTAATGACGAAGGAATTCGAGATGACAGACTTGGGGCTCATGGCGTACTACCTTGGCATTGAAGTTAAGCAACAAAAAGATGGAATTTTCATCTCACAAGAAAGCTATTGTAAAGATATCCTGAAGAAGTTTAAGATGGAGAATTGTAGCCCGATAAGCACACCCATGGAGTTTGGAGTCAAAATGTCCAAGCATGAAGAAGGAGAAAGTGTAGATCCGACATTATTCAAAAGTTTGGTAGGAAGTCTACGCTATTTAACTTGTACGAGACCAGATATTCTTCATGCAGTTGGATTGGTTAGTCGCTATATAGAATCTCCAACAACAACTCATTTCAAGGCTGCAAAGAGAATCCTTCGTTATCTGAAAGGTATAATCGACTTTGGATTACTCTATTCCATTTCTAATGATTACAAACTTGTTGGGTATAGCGATAGTGATTGGGGTGGAGACATAGACAATCGAAGGAGTACTACTGGATTTGTATTCTTTATGGGAAATATTGCTTTCACGTGGATGTCAAAGAAACAACCGATTGTCACGTTGTCCACTTGTGAGGCTGAATATGTTGATGCTACTACATGTGTTAGTCATGCGATTTGGCTTAGAAATCTATTGAAGGAGATAGACCTAACACAGAATGAGCCAACTAAAGTGTATGTCGACAATAAGTCAGCCATTCCCTTAGCCAAAAATCCAGTATTTCATGATCGAAGCAAGCATATCGATGTTCGCTACCACTACATAAGGGAGTGTATTTCAAGAAATGATGTGCAAGTAGAATATGTGAAGACACAAGATCAAGCTGCTGATATTTTCACCAAGCCACTGAAAAGCGAAGACTTCAAATGATTAAGAAAACTACTAGGGGTCACGGGATCAAGTTTAAGGGGGAGTGTTGGATCATAAACTTGATCCAAATAATAATAATCCAACAAGGCCCACTCAAGAAGACCCATGCAGAATTTTCAGCTTACTATGGAAGCCACTCTTATTAGCTTACTTTGGAAGTCACACCTTCTTGGCTTACTATGGAAGCTAGACCTTGTTAGGTTGTTTTAGAAGCTCTACCTTATTGGCTTCTTTTGGAAGCCTACCTTCCTATAAATAGTGGAGTCCCCCACCATTGTACTCACTACCAAAAAAACAAGAAGAAAGAAAAATTAGAGTGTAAGAAAGAGGGACAAGATAGCTCTCTTGAGTGAAAGAAAAATATTTCTCTTCTAAGTGTGAGTTGTAAGAGTGTTCTTGTAATATTTCTTATTTTCAATTTTATCAAAGTTGTTTGTTTGCTTTTAAAAGAGTGTTGTTTTATTATTTTTCCGCCAACAATTTCAGGATCGAATCACAAACGCAAGAAACCGGACCAAAACAACCAGAGTCAGTATCAGCAGTCGGTGGGTCTTGATGAAGATGATTGCGTGCTTAGCAAGCAACCTATGGGTCCTCCAGTTTCAATCAGGGATATCTATGGATCAGATTACAAAGGCGAAAAACTTGGCACACACATGATGATTCAATGTCCGCATTCTCAGGTTCTCGACCACAAATGCGTGCAGTGCGGGCAAGTGACGGGCATTGATTATGGCACGTCTTTTGGTTATATTCAAGAGGGGCTAAAGCTTGGCAATGGATTTGTGGAATCCCTTCGACAGCAACATACCATGGACTTGGTCCTCAGAGAAAAGCTGCATTTGGTTCTAGATCTGGATCAGACTCTTATTCATACTGTTCGAGAGAAGGATTTGAAGCCCGAGGAATATTATCTTCTCAAGGAAACAAAAGATTTACACAGATGTGTGTTTCCTGGTGATCAAGTGTTCATGGTGAAACTACGGCCATTTGTTTTAGATTTTCTTGAGAAGGCAAGCTCTATGTATGAAATGTCGGTCTACACCAAAAGCTCTATTACCTATGCGACTGCAATCCTATCTTTGCTTGATCCTCAAGGAAAGTATTTCAAAAGGCGGGTTATAGCACGCGAACATACTCCATATCGCAAGACGCTTGATCTGATTTTGACAGAACCAGAGGCAATTGTTGTGGTTGATGATGATGAAGATATGTGGCCGGATTGCAGACCCAATTTGATAAAGGCTGTGAGATATAGGTACTTCAAGGGAAAAAAGATGAGCAACAACAACGGTTGTAGGTCTTGTCATTCTCTGAATAAGACCGATGAGAGCGAAACTGATGGTGAATTGGCTAATATACTCAAAGCTCTCAACGAGATTCACATGCAGTACTTCTCCGAAGAAATGTTCGAAGCTGGCAACAACAATACTAGGCTGATAGTTCGCGATGTTGTATCTACCGTGCTCGGTCGTACTTAGATTATTTTACATATCATCGTCTATATTTTTACACTGAAGTTTCCAATGTATATCATGATCATGCTTTTGTGTTCTGAATTCACAAGCAATATAAATAATAAGGTTTTCAGTAAATACATTGTCACAGGTCATTCTAATTCCAAGCTACATGTTTTTAATAATAGTAAAAGTAGAACTGCAAAATAAGCAAAAAGCTGAGGTTTCAATTCTATGTCTTAATTCCGCTACAAGTATTGAAATGCCTAAACTATTGTAAGTCTAGGTTTGCAATTTGGAAATATAAGTCCACTAACTTAATTGGTCTAAATAACATATATAGTACGAAAGAATTTATATTTCTAAACTACATAGCCAAATAATTTTTAAATTATAGGGGTTAAAAGCTCAACTTTAGCTCCACCAACCCCTTCGACGGACCTCATTAGAGAATCTATTCAAACTACAAAATAATAGTATGTTATATAACTAAATTAGTCGATATTTTGCGTGATATCATAATCCTTACTTGATCTATCGCTCAAAGTCAACATTATTCGGCTATATTAAAAAAGTTAGGCATATAATAAATGATTTTAAAAATTTATGTCGTATTTAGAATTTATGATAAAAAAATTAAAAATTAATATTATCATAGTGTTTTTATTATCTATTAGTGTTGTTGGCACAAACATAGCCAGGACACTGGGTTCCAACTATTGGATCTCATATACACCCATCCAGTTCCGCCTTCGGTTGGTGGTGATATATTTTTATTTTATTTAATATTTTCGTGTCTTATGACCTCTCCACAAATATTTTATATGTTAGTCAATGGGTCGATAATAAACATTATGTCCATTTCTCTTATTTTGGTTACGTTATGCATAAGTTTAAGAGAAGGTGATCACGAAAAGACATAAAAAAAGACGACAACTTCTTCTTTATAATTCTATTCCATTATTTTTCCTAGGCTTTTTTACTTTCATTTGCATTTATTGTTGTTAGTTTTGACAATAAGATATTTTTTCATCCTATTAAGTATGTCGTTTGTCATTGACATATCACATTAGTACAACTCCAAACCTCGGTATGCATTGTTTATAGAAGTCAAAACATAACACATACATTTGAGATTAAGGATAGCTTAGTTAGGTTTGTCAACCAAATGCAATGAAATATCCTTCTATCAGGGCATGAACACCACCGATGTTATATCTGAGGTTTAGGGAGTAGTGCCTAAGTGTATCTTATGACCTATCCACAAATATTTTATCTGTTAGTCAATTGGTCGATAATAAACATCATGTTCATTTCTCTTACTTTGGTTACATTATGCATCAAGTTTAAGAGAAGATGATCGCGAAAAGAACAAAAAATGACGATTATTTGGTCTTTATAATTCTCTTCCACTATTATTCTTAGGATTTTTTACTTTCATTTGCATATATTGTTGTTGGTTTTAACAATAAGATGTTTTTTCATCCTACTAAGTATGTCGTTTGTCATTGACAGATCACATTAGGACAAGTCCAGACCTCGGTATACATTGTTTATAGAAGTCAAAACAAAAGACATACATTTGAGATTAAGGATGGCTCACTTAGGTTTGTCAACCAAATGCAATAAAATATTCTATCGGGACATGAACACCACCGATGTTATATCTGAGGTTTCGGGAGTAGTGGCTAAGTGTATATTAACTAAAAAAACTTAGCTAAAACTTCAAAAGTAGAGTTGAAATTATAACAATCATATGGTCTCGTTTTATGAAACCACAACATCGTAAAATGGCCAATAAAATGATTCATAACGTTTGTTTCTTAATTCTTCCTTACAAATTACTTGGCATCACCACAACTTTTAACTTGGTTCACCATCAATTCAGTTTGGTTTTAGTTTGGTTCATGAACACCACCGATGTTATATCTGAGGTTTAGGGAGTAGTGGTTAAGTGTATATTAACTAAAAAACTTAGCTAAAACTTCAAAAATAGAGTTGAAATGATAACGATCATATGGTCTCGTTTTATGAACCACAACATCGTACAATGGTCAATAAAATCATTCATAACGTTTGTTTCTTAATTCTTCCTTACAAATTACCTGGCATCACCACAACTTTTAACTTGGTTAACCATCAACTCAGTTTGGTTTTAGTTTGGTTCATATTTAGTTTGCTTGGCCTTAAATCGACTCCACGTAGCCGCAACTTTACCTCAGCTTTGTTCGATCTCAGTTTATCTTCGTTTAGTTTGGATTAGGGTGGCCTCAACTTGTCTCGATCTCAATCCGATCGAATCATATAACTATTTTGGCTTCAGTTAGGCTCTTCTTGCGTCAGTTTCTGATCCAAGTTTATGCGAATCACTAAGTTTGATATTTTTTACCATTTTTATTTGTTTCCATTCATACAGATTAAAATCCATTTAAAAATAAAATTATCCTATAACCCCAATCCATCTTCTGCAGAAACAATCAATATATTTATATACAACAAGTACGTATTCAGGTGATTTTATATATAATTCCAAACACCAAAGAGATCCATGTATTAAATGTAGTTTCAACCGGTATGTATTCAGTTTATCTTAGTTCAGATTGTAAATGTAGTTTCAAACATCATAGATAGGATTTGAACAGTACATCGTCCCTCGACTATCGCGTTTAGTGGAGATAGTCCTTTGAATTTCTAATGTTCGTTGGACTATCGCGTTTGGATAAAGTTAGTCCAGAAGATTCTCTCATCCATGAGACGCTGCCACCTGTCACCATAGTCCTCAGATTTTTGTATCACCACCAGTCCCTTGAGTTTACCTCTCTTACGTTTTGGGTTTGACCTAAACTCAAGAGACTAGCGGTGGTACAAAAATCGAGGGACTATGACGACAAGTGGTAGTCCTTCATGGATCAGAGGATCTTTTGGACTAACTTTATCCAAACGCGATAGTCGAGGGACTGTCAACGGACATTTGAAAATCAAGGGACTATCTGCCACCAAACGTGATAGTCGAGGGACGATGTACTGTTCAAAACCATCATGGATACAACAAAAGGTTAACTTGGTTTAGATAGTTAATATACATCATAAAGAGGCACAACAACGATAAACCTCTGAAGTAGTTTGGATTAGGAAAAAATATATGGTTCACACGAAACATATGTTTGTTTGAATCCTCTAAGTTTTCATGACTAGTTCATACCACATTGGGCTTCAAATAGTTCAACAAATTATAAACTTTGCATGGCTAGTCATAATGCGGTCATCACATAGTTCAGATACTTTCCGTTTTTGGATTGGCTATGACACGGTTAATTGTTCATTGTCTTAAATGTATGATCTTTCATCTTAGTTTTTAGAGGGGATACTTTCATAAGTCCATATGTAAGGAGAATTTACTTTCAACGAAAAATTAAATCTAACCAACGCCATTATAAACTACCAAAAAATAAAACAAAATAGAGAAAATACTACTCATGTCTATACTTTTTTACTTTTGGAAAATACTTTTTTTTTATCAAAGGAAGGGTTTGGCTGGCAAAGGTTTTAACATGATATGTATAAATCGGGAAAACCTCAAGCCTCTTACGAGTCCAACAACGATAAACTCGACAGGTTGAGTCGGAAAATAATTAGCATGACATGGATAATTCCTACTAAAAGACTAGTTCAGACAAGTTTTAAAACAATTATACGACCAGTCTGAGATCTTCTTGAGTGGTTAAGCATTGCAGTTGAGCTTGAAAGCTAGTTACAATTGAAACCCGAGTTCAAATTTGTGAGAGAATACATATAAAAGAGTGAAAGTGAAAAAATACTCCACTTCCAAGTGGCAAGAAAACATAAAACTTCTAGAAATATTCCAAAATTCTTGATCAACACTTTATACCAAAAGAAAAAAATACTCTGGTAAATTAGATCGAAAAACGAACTAGAAGATGCTACTGATACGACATGTGAAATAGGCCTAAATCATCTACCAAAATAGAAATCTTAATGGGTTGCGAAGATCAATAACCGATGAATATGGGCTCAATAGCAAACCACATTAGAAAACAAAATAAGCCTACATAAAGGGATCTTGGTTTACTAGACCTTAGCCTTATGAGCAACATGGTTATAGACCAATGAACCTTGGTTTATTAATTTCAAACACTTAACATTTTGATTAGCTGGGTAATATAAAAAACGGATTCAAGTCTGATGGTTGATCACTTAGTTTTATCATCGGATTATGCAATAAATCTAAGATAACTTGGTTTGTTGGCTGGGAACTTCACCTTCTGATAGGCTTAGCTAAGCCTATGAAAAGACATTATTTTAAGAAGGAAGACTAAAGTTATTGGAAAGCTTAGATGAACCAACGAATGGAGATGACATAAGTTTTCACCAAGTTTAACTCAACCTATGAAGCTACTTAGTTTGCAGAAATATGACTCAATTTATTGGAAATATTAACTAATTATATAAAACAACCTCAATTTTGGAATAGGCCCGACATCCTTATAAATTTTAATCAATCCCATCTAAAGACTTATATTCAAGATGGAAAAAACAAATAATTTGTAAGCTTAGCCAAACCCAAAGCGGGACCTCGATTTGGAGGAAGAAGACGCATGTCCGCATCAAGGTTAACCAAACATATGAAGAAAACTCATTTTATAGAGTCAGGACTTAATTCATTGAAATATTTTGTTGAGCCCAAAAAAAGAGTTCAGTTTGGAGGACTATAACCTAAGACTTTACCAAACTTAACTAAACCCATAAAGATACCTTAATTTGAAGAAGAATATCTCATATCTTTGATAAGTTTTGCTGTGTCCATAAAGGGATATGATTTTGGATAAAGATGACCCCAGTTCCACCAAAATTAACAATGCTAATGAAGAGACCTCAACTTGAAGACAGATGATTCGAGCTATTGGCAAGCCTAACCAAGCCTATTAATGGACCTTAGTTTGGATAAGATGAATCAAGTCCCCATCAAGGTTAACAAAGTCCATGAAGATACATCAATTTGAATAAGTAAGATTGTAGTCATATGTAATACTAAATGATCCTAAAAGGACATCTGTTTGGAAAAAAATATATCACTATCTTTTACAAAACCTACCCAAGCCCATAAGGTAACCACAGTTTGCAAAGCTTGGTCGAACATTTTTTAGGAACCCGTTTTTAGAGGATTCCAGTTTTAAAAGTAGTCTTGTCTTAGAGCGACAATGTCCACAATCCCTTTATCATATACGGTCTCGACCACCAAAAAATTTCTTTATCTAATCATAAATTTCCAAAACTCGTACGTATTTTTAGCTACCAATTAAGAGACATGAGACTACCAAAAAACCAACCGGTCAAATAATGAGTATGCACCAATATGAATATAAATCCTAGAAATCTCTGAGTCAAAAGTTTATAATACATCATGTTCAGAGCGGTTAAAAATAGCTAGAAACAAATTATCATATCAAAGTTACTGTGATCTTTTGTATGAATAATTTAATAATATTTTTCTTCCAATATTAACTTAGTTCATTGTTATCTAGAGTTTAATATGTTTAGGTGAATTTTCACCTCATCAAAGCTCATACGATCAAGGTCATAAAAGTCGTATTGATGAATCATTCATCGAGATTCACATCAATCCAATTGATATACATATTATATATATCATAAGATTTTTAAAATTTGCGATCGGTTTAATAAAATAAATAATATACTTATTTAACACATTTGACTTGTAATTGTAATCGCATTGATACACTAGACTTGTAATTGTAATCGAATTGATACACTTGACTTATATATCATGAGATATTCAAAATTATAATATTTTACATGCATATACTCTTTTACTTTTGAAAAATACTTGGTTTTTTTATCAGAGAAAGGATTTGGATGTAATTTTTTTTAACAAGACACGTATAAAGTTAGCTTACCTCAAGCCTTTTACGAGTCTAACAACGATAGACTCGGTAGCTCGAACCGGTAAACAATTTGCATGACATGGATAATACGTACTAAAATATTAGTTCAAACAAGTTTTTAAACAATTATACGACCAGGTTTGAGATCATGTTGAGCGGTCTATCGTTGTAGTTGAGCTTGAAAGCTTGTTACAATTGAAACCCGAGTTCAAAGTTGTAAGATAAGAATATAAATATATAATTTTTACTATAAATATCAAATAGTTAAACCGCAAAAATACTCTACGTCCACATGCAAGAAAACATAAAATTTATAGAAATATATAAAAAATTTATCAAAGCTTTATACCAAAAGATAAAAAAAATTGGTAAATTAGATTGAAACAACGGACTAGAAGGCATTACTAACACAACATGTGAAATAAGCCTATATCATCTTACAAAATAGAAATCTTAATGGTCTCGACGCTTTTCTTCGATCGTTTCTTCTTTTTATCAGCTTCAGCGCCATCTTCTTTTGGTAACTTCTTTCTGGCATTTTGTTTTTTCTCAGCTGCTACGGCGGCCAATGGATATTTCTCGGCGACCTTCTTCTCAGTCGGCTTCCTTTCTGCTTGGGGTGCTATTGTTGATTTTGATTAGGAAATGAGTTCTCTAGAGAGAGAGAGATTAATTGGAGAAGATAAATAATTTAATGATTTTGATTGGTGAGATGCGAGCTGCAACTTGAATTTGATAAAAAAGAAAAGAAAAAGGAAAAGAAAAAAAAGAGAGAAGAGAGAAAAGAAGAGAGATAGTCGGCTGAAAAGGTTTATATATTAAGGGTATTTTAGTAAAATTTGGGATCTCATTATAGCTGAAGAAGGTCTCATTATAACACAGTCTCATTATAACAAAAACGGGTCTCGATTTAGCGTTATAAATAATGAATTTATGTAATAAATTTAACTTCTAATTGCAATCGCTTTGATACACTATACTTATACAGATGAGATATTCAAATTTATAATATTCTTACATATTTTTTAATTTTTTTATAGATTTAAATGAGTTTAAAATAAATATTTTTTTTAAATAACACATAGTTAAAACAAATTTGGAACAATTACATATATTGTACTTCACACCTGTAAAATATATGACTCGTCATGCTGAGCAACGTGTAATCGACCAACTGATGCACAGATTGACAGAGGATATAACTTTAGCTAATATTGTGTATGTTATTGTAGTTCATGTTTAAAGCTGTTTTCTGAACGTTTGATGTTTTGTGAGTTATTGTATTTGCTTGTTTGTAGTTCATATACATCCTAAACAAGCACAACAACGATAAACTCTAAAGTAGTTCAGATTATTAAAATACATGGTTCATAAGAGAGTTATGTTTGTTTCAACCCTCTGAGTTTTCACGAGTAGTCCATACCACATTAGATTTTAAATAGTTCAACAAATTATAAACTTTTCATGGATAGTCATAATGCGTGCATCACATGGTTCAGATATTTTGCGTTTTGTCTTGACTGTGAGAGGGTTAATTACTCATTTTCTTAAAGGTACGATCTTTCATCTTAGTTTTTTGCATACTTCAAAATGAATAGAGGGGATACTTCCGTACATCCATAGGTAGGGAGAATTTACTTTCAAAGCAAGATTTTTAAATTCTTACATATAGAAACTACATTATGAATCTTACCAACGAGATAACCAACTACTAGAAAAAAACAAAAAAACAATACTACGCATGCATATAATCTTTTACTTTTAGAAAATAATTATTTGTTATCGAAGGAAGGATTTGGATGGCGAATATTTTAACAAAATACGTATAAATCCATCATACCTCAAGCCTCTTACGAGCCCAACAACGATAGACTCGGTAGGTCGATTCGGAAAACAATTTGCAGGACATGGATAATTTATACTAAAAGACAAGTTCAAACAAGTTTTGAAACAATTATACAACCAGGTCCAATATATTGTTGAGTGGTTACTATTGCAGTTGAACTTAAAATCTAGTTACAATTGAAACCCGAGTTCAGAGTTGTAAGATAATAAAGTAAATATATAATTTTTACTATAAATAGCAAATAGTTAAACCGCAAAAATATTCCACTTCCACGTGGCAAGAAAACATAAACTTTCTAGAAATATTCAGAAATGTTGATCAAAGCTTTATACCAAAAGATAAAAAAAAAATACTCTGTAAAGTAGATAAAAAAAACCGATTAAAAAACGTTACTAATAGGACATGTCAAATAGGCTACATCATCTAACAAAATAGAAATCTTAATAGATTGCGAAGATCAACGAAAAATGAATATGGGCTCAATAGGAAACCACATTAGGAAGAAAATTAGCCAACATAAAGGGGTTTTGGTTTACGAAGGCTTAACTTTATGAGCAACATGGTTTAGAGAACAATTATATTTGGTTTATTAACTTCCAACACTTGAACTCTTGATTAGGTGGGTAAAATGACAAAGAGGCCCAAGTCTAATGGTTGAGCACTTAATTTTATCATCAGCTTGGGCAATGAAGCTAAGATAACTTGGTTTGTTGGCTGGGAACTTGACCTTATGATAAGCTTAATTCAACCTATGAGAAGACCTCCATTTCAAGAAGGAAGATTAAGTTATTGAAAAGCTTAGATGAACCGATAATGGGAAAGCTTTAGCATTGGATGTTATTATTTTTGTTTGGATTTTTTATTCGACGTTGTTTATTAGCCACACAAGCGCGTGGTGGTACAAAATAGGTTAGACGACTGTTTTTCAAAGTTGCAAGGATACAACACTGATACGCTAAATGTTTTATGTTGGTTTTGTGGTAGTTTTTTCACAGGGTTATATCGGCGGTATATAAGTGTTTTACAATTGGTATGGAAATTTTTTATTAGTGTTGTAGTTTTGTAACCATGGTATAACAATTCTATATCGCTAATACGTTGAATGTGTTATGGTGGTTTCATGGTGGTTTTTTCACAAGGTTATACCAGCGGTATAAAAATGTTATACTGCTGATACAGAAATTTGGTACCACCATTGTAGTATTGTACCAGCGGTATAAAAGTTGTATACTTTTAGTACACTTAACAAAATAACTTTCCTCCGTTAAAAATCTCTCGTTATATGTTACTTTCACTAACTAAACTAAGATTGCGACCAACTAAAAATTTATCTTTAATTCCATAAATTATTTCTCTATAAAAAAACAATTAAAAAAACTATTTTGTTATAGATCTAGTTTTGTTCGTATTAGAAAAACAAAAGAAATATTTTAATTTTAATTTTTTAATAGGGATTTAATAGATAAGATATTTAAAAAAGTAAAAACAAAAAAATAGTTAAAAAATATTTTGGGATTACTTGTACGTATATTTGTACTTCACCCAACATTAACATTCCGATAATTATTAATAAATATTTATATGATTTTGACTGATATGGATAAAATAGTATTTTTATATTTAGTATTTGTTAAATTCTAATCACTTTTGAGTATATAGTATACCGTTAGATATTTAAATTTGAAAACATGCATATAAATCGGGATTCTCGATATATCAAAACAGAAACCACAACCTTTCTTCTTATCTTTCTTGTTATTAATCTTCGTTCCGAAACCGAAACCCTCTGCTGTTTTCCTTAATCTTCCTTATCTTTCCTTCCCAAACCCCGAACCCAGATAGGTTCTCGGTGATCAAATACAAGAACCAACACAACACCACTACTACTGATATATATATTCATATTCTGTTCTTTTTTATTTCTTAAACTAAATAATAAACCATGCCTTCTGTTATTCTTCCCGGAGAGATTTCAGGATCGAATCACAAACGCAAGAAACCGGACCAAAACAACCAGAGTCAGTATCAGCAGTCGGTGGGTCTTGATGAAGATGATTGCGTGCTTAGCAAGCAACCTATGGGTCCTCCAGTTTCAATCAGGGATATCTCTGGATCAGATTACAAAGGCGAAAAACTTGACACATACATGATGATTCAATGTCCGCATTCTCAGGTTCTCGACCACAAATGCGTGCAGTGCGGGCAAGTGACGGGCATTGATTATGGCACGTCTTTTGGTTATATTCAAGAGGGGCTAAAGCTTGGCAATGGATTTGTGGAATCCCTTCGACAGCAACATACCATGGACTTGGTCCTCAGAGAAAAGCTGCATTTGGTTCTAGATCTGGATCAGACTCTTATTCATACTGTTCGAGAGAAGGATTTGAAGCCCGAGGAATATTATCTTCTCAAGGAAACAAAAGATTTACACAGATGTGTGTTTCCTGGTGATCAAGTGTTCATGGTGAAACTACGGCCATTTGTTTTAGATTTTCTTGAGAAGGCAAGCTCTATGTATGAAATGTCGGTCTACACCAAAAGCTCTATTACCTATGCGACTGCAATCCTATCTTTGCTTGATCCTCAAGGAAAGTATTTCAAAAGGCGGGTTATAGCACGCGAACATACTCTATATCGCAAGACGCTTGATCTGATTTTGACAGAACCAGAGGCAATTGTTGTGGTTGATGATGATGAAGATATGTGGCCGGATTGCAGACCCAATTTGATAAAGGCTGTGAGATATAGGTACTTCAAGGGAAAAAAGAAGAGCAACAACAACGGTTGTAGGTCTTGTCATTCTCTGAATAAGACCGATGAGAGCGAAACTGATGGTGAATTGGCTAATATACTCAAAGCTCTCAACGAGATTCACATGCAGTACTTCTCCCAAGAAATGTTCGAAGCTGGCAACAGCAGTACTAGGCTGATAGTTCCGGATGTTGTATCTACCGTGCTCGGTCGTAGTTAGATTATTTTACATATCATCGTCTATATTTTTACACTGAAGTTTTCAATGTATATCATGATCATGCTTTTGTGTTCTGAATTCACAAGCAATATAAATAATAAGGTTTTCAGTAAATACATTGTCACAGGTCATTCTAATTCCAAGCTACATGTTTTTAATAATAGTAAAGTAGAACTGCAAAATAAGCAAAAAGCTGAGGTTTCAATTCTATGTCTTAATTCCGCTACAAGTATTGAAATGCCTAAACTATTGTAAGTCTAGGTTTGCAATTTGGAAATATAAGTCCACTAACTTAATTGGTCTAAGTAACATATATAGTACGAAAGAATTTATATTTCTAAACTACATAGCCAAATAATTTTTAAACTATAGAGGTTAAAAGCTCAACTTTAGCTCCACCAACCCCTTCGACGGACCTCATTAGAGAGTCTATTCAAACTACAAATTAATAGTATGTTATATAACTAAATTAGTCGACATTTTGCGTGATATCATAATCCTTACTTGATCTATCGCTCAAACTCAACATTATTCGGCTATATTAAAAAATTAGGCATATAATAAATGATTTTTAAAATCTATGTCGTATTTAGAATTTATGATAAAAATTTAAAAATTAATATTATCATAGTGTTTTTTTTGTCTATTAGTGTTGTTGGCACAAACATAACCAGGACACTGGGTTCCAACTATTGGATCTCATACACACCCATCCAGTTCCGCCTTCGGTTTGTGGTGATATATTTTTATTTTATTTAATATTTTCGTGTCTTATGACCTCTCCACAAATATTTTATCTGTTCGTCAATGGGTCGATAATAAACATCATGTCAATTTCTATTATTTTGGTTACGTTATGCATAAGTTTAAGAGAAGATGTTCACGAAAAGACATAAAAAAGACAACAACTTCTTCTTTATAATTCAATTCCATTATTTTTCTTAGGCTTTTTTACTTTCATTTGCATTTATTGTTGTTAGTTCTCACAATAAGATGTTTTTTCATCCTATTAAGTATGTCGTTTGTCATTGACATATCACATTTGTACAACTCCGAACCTCAATATGCATTGTTTATAGAAGTCAAAACATAACACATACATTTGAGATTAAGGATAGCTTAGTTAGGTTTGTCAACCAAATGCAATGAAATATCCTTCTATCAGGGCATGAACACCACCGATGTTATATCTGAGGTTTAGGGAGTAGTGGCTAAGTGTATCTTATGACCTATCCACGAATATTTTATCTGTTTGTCAATTGGTCGATAATAAACATCATGTTCATTTCTCTTACTTTGGTTACGTTTTGCATCAAGTTTAAGAGAAGATGATCGCGAAAAGAACAAAAAAATGACGATAATTTCGTCTTTATAATTCTCTTCCACTATTATTCTTAGGATTTTTTACTTTCATTTCCATATATTATTGTTGGTTTTAATAATAAGATGTTTTTTCATCCTACTAAGTATATCGTTTGTCATTGACAGATCACATTAGGACAAGTCCAGACCTCGGTATACATTGTTTATAGAAGTCAAAACAAAACACATACATTTGAGATTAAGGATGGCTCACTTAGGTTTGTCAACCAAATGCAATAAAATATCCTTCTATCGAGACATGAACACCACCGATGTTATATCTGAGGTTTAGGGAGTAGTGACTAAGTGTATATTAACTAAAAAAACTTAGCTAAAACTTAAGAAATAGAGTTGAAATGATAACAATCATATGATCTCGTTTTATGAACCACAATATCGTACAATGGTCAATAAAATGATTCATAACGTTTGTTTCTTAATTCTTCCTTACAAATTACCTGGCATCACCACAAATTTTAACTTTGTTCACCATCAATTCAGTTTGATTTTGGTTTGGTTCATAATTAGTTGGCTTGGCCTTAAATCGGCTCCACATAGCCGCAACTTTACCTCAACTTCGTTTGATCTCAGTTTATCTTAGTTTAGTTTGGATTAGGGTGGCCTCAACTTGTCTCGATCTCAACCTAATCGAATCATATAACTATTTTGGCTTCAGTTAGGCTCTTCTTGCGTCAGTTTCTGATCCAAGCTTATACGAATCACTAAGTTTGATAATTTTTTACCATTTTTATTTGTTTCCATTCATACAGATTAAAATCCATTTAAATATAAAATTATCCTATAACCCCAATCCAGCTTCTGCAGAAAGAATCAATATATATTTATATACAAAAAGTATGTATTCAGGGTGATTTTATATATAATTCCAAACACCAAAGAGATCCATGTATTAAATGTAGTTTCAACCGGTGTGTATTCAGTTTATCTTAGTTCAGATTGTAAATGTAGTTTCAAACATCATGGATAGGCTTTGAACGTACATCGTCCCTCGACTATCGCGTTTGGTGGAGATAGTCCTTTGAATTTCAAATGTCCGTTGACAGTCCTAGGACTATCGCGTTTGGATAAAGTTAGTCCTGAAGATTCTCTTATCCATGAGACGTTGCCACCTGTCACCATAGTCCCCAGATTTTTGTATCACCACTAGTCCCTTGAGTTTACCTCTCTTACGTTTTGGGTTTGACCTAAACTCAAGGGACTAGCGGTGGTACAAAAATCGAGGGACTATGACGACAAATGGTAGTGCTTCATGGATCAGAGGATCTTTTGGACTAATTTTATCCAAACGCGATAGTTCAGGGACTGTCAACGGACATTTGAAAATCAAGGGACTATCTGTCACCAAACGTGATAGTCGAGGGACGATGTACTATTCAAAACCATCACAGATACAACAAAAGGTTAACTTGGTTTAGATAGTTAATATACATCATAAAGAGACACAACAACGATAAACCTCTGAAGTAGTTTGGATTAGGAAAAAATATATGGTTCACACGAAACATATGTTTGTTTGAATCCTCTAAGTTTTCATGACTAGTTCATACCACATTGGACTTCAAATAGTTCAACAAATTATAAACTTTGCATGGCTAGTCATAATGCGGTCATCACATAGTTCAGATACTTTCCGTTTTTGGCTTGGCTATGACACGTTTAATTGTTCATTTTCTTAAATGTATGATCTTTCATCTTAGTTTTTAGAGGGGATACTTTCATACGTCCATAGGGAAGGAGAATTTACTTTCAACAAAAAATTAAATCTAACCAACGCCATTATCAACTACCAAAAAATAAAACAAAAATAGAGAAAATACTACTCATGTCTATACTTTTTTTTACTTTTGGAAAATACTTGTTTTTTATCAAAGGAAGGGTTTGGTTGGCAAAGGTTTTAACATGATATGTATAAATCGAGCAAACCTCAAGCCTCTTACGAGTCCAACAACGATAGACTCGACAGGTTGAGTCGGAAAATAATTTGCATGACATGGATAATTCTTACTAAAAGACTAGTTCAGACAAGTTTTAAAACAATTATACGACCAGTCTGAGATCTTCTTGAGTGGTTAAGCATTGCATTTGAGCTTGAAAGCTAGTTACAATTGAAACCTGAGTTCAAAGTTGTAAGACAATACATATAAAAGAGTGAAAGTGAAAAAAATACTCCACTTCCAAGTGGCAAGAAAACATAAAACTTCTAGAAATATTCCAAAATTCTTGATCAAAACTTTATACCAAAAGAAAAAATACTCTGGTAAATTAGATCGAAAAAATGAACTAGAAGATGCTACTGATACGACATGTGAAATAGACCTAAATCATCTACCAAAGTAGAAATCTTAATGGGTTGCGAAGATCAATAAGCGATGAATATGGGCTCAATAGCAAACCACATTACAAAACAAAATAAGCCTACATAAAGGGATCTTGGTTTACTAGACCTTAGCCTTATGAGCAACATGGTTCTAGACCAATGAACCTTGGTTTATTAATTTCAAATACTTAACATTTTGATTAGCTGGGTAATATAAAAAACGGATCCAAGTCTGATGGTTGATCCCTTAGTTTTATCATCGGATTATGCAATAAATCTAAGATAACTTGGTTTGTTGGCTGGGAACTTCACCTTCTCATAGGCTTAGCTAAGCCTATGAAAAGACATTATTTGAAGAAGGAAGACTAAAGTTATTGGAAAGCTTAGATGAACCAACGAATGGATATGACATAAGTTTTCACCAAGTTTAACTCAACCTATGAAGCTATCTTAGTTTGAAGAAATATGACTCAATTTATTGGAAATATTAACTAATTATATAAAACAACCTCAATTTTGGAATAGGCCCTACATCCTTATAAATTTTAATCAATCCCATCTAAAGACTTATATTCAAGATGGAAAAAATAATAATTTGTAAGCTTAGCCAAACCCAAAGCGGGACCTCGATTTGAATAAGGAAGATTGTAGTCATATGTAATACTAAATGAGCCGAAAAGGACATCTGTTTGGAAAAAAATATATCACTTTCTTTTACAAAACCTACCCAAGCCCATAAGGTAACCACAGTTTGCAAAGCTTGGTCGAACATTTTTTAGGAACTCGTTTTTAGAGGATCCCAGTTTTAAAAGTAGTCTTTTCTTAGAGGGACTTGACTTTAAAGGTTGATAAATTGATGGTTATTCGTAGCCAAAATTGAAAAATTATGTGTGCAGGGTCGGGTAGGTTGATTTATAAGCCTGACTACGCGAGTCATATGGAATGATATCAATGATAATCATCTAGAATGATAAAGCGACAATGTCCACAATCCCTTTATCATGTACGGTCTCGACCACCTAAAAAAATTTCTTTATCTAATCATAAATTTCCAAAACTCGTACGTATTTTTAGTTGCCAATTAAGAGACATGAGACTACCAAAAAACCAATCGGTCAAATAATGAGTATGCACCAATATGAATATAAATCCTAGAAATCTCTGAGTCAAAAGTTTATAATACATCATGTTCAGAGAGGTTAAAAATAGCTAGAAACAAATTATCATATCAAAGTTATTGTGATCTTTTGTACGAATAATTTAATAATATTTTTCTTCCAATATTAACTCAGTTCATTGTTATCTAGATTTTAATATGCTTAGGTGAATTTTCACCTCATGAAAGCTCATACGATCAAGGTCATAAAGTCGTATTGATGAATCATTCATCGAGATTCACATCAATCCAATTGATATACATATTATATATATCATAAGATTTTTAAAATTTTCGATTGGTCTAATAAAATAAATAATATACTTATTTAACACATTTGACTTGTAATTGCAATCTCATTGATACACTAGACTTATATAGATGAGATATTCAAAATTATAATATTTTTACATGCATATACTCTTTTACTTTTGAAAAATACTTGGTTTTTTATCAGAGAAAGGATTTGGATGGCGAAATTTTTAACAAGACACTTATAAAGCCAGCTTACCTCAAGCCTCTTACGAGTCTAACAACGATAGACTCGGTAGCTCGAACCGGTAAACAATTTGCATGACATGGATAATACGTACTAAAATACTAGTTCAAACAAGTTTTTAAACAATTATACGATCAGGTCTGAGATCTTATTGAGCGGTCTATCGTTGTAGTTGAGCTTGAAAGCTAGTTACAATTGAAACCCGAGTTCAAAGTTGTAAGATAAGAATATAAATATATAATTTTTACTATAAATATCAAATAGTTAAACCGCAAAAATACTTTACGTCCACATGCAAGAAAACATAAAATTTCTAGAAATATATAAAAAAATTATCAAAGCTTTATACCAAAATATAAAATAAATGGTAAATTAGATTGAAACAACGGACTAGAAGGCATTACTAACACAACATGTGAAATAGGCCTATATAATCTAACAAAATAGAAATCTTAATGGTCTCGACGCTTTTCTTCGACCGTTTCTTCTTTTTATCAGCTCCAACGCCATCTTCTCTTGGTAACTTCTTTCTGGCATTTGGTTTCTTCTCAGCTGCTACGGCGACCAATGGATATTTCTCCGCGACCTTCTTCTCAGTCGGCTTCTTTTCTGCTTGGGGTGCTATTGTTGATTTTGATTAGGAAATGAGTTCTCTAGAGAGAGAGAGAGAGAGAGATTAATTGGAGAAGATAAATAATTTTATGATTTTGATTGGTGAGATGCAAGCCGCAACTTGAATTTGATAAAAAAGAAAAGAAAAGGGAAAAGAGAAAAAAGAGAGAAGAGAGATAGTTGGTTGAAAAGGTTTATATATTAAGGGTATTTTAGTAAAATTTGGGATCTCATTATAGCTGAAGAAGGTCTCATTATAACACGGTCTCATTATAACAAAAACGGGTCTCGATTTAGCGTTATAAATAATGAATTTATGTAATACATTTGACTTCTAATTGCAATCACTTTGATACACTAAATTTATGGAAAAATCCATTTCTCTTATTTTGGTTACGTTATGCATAAGTTTAAGAGAAGATGATCACGAAAAGACATAAAAAAAGACGACAACTTCTTCTTTATAAGTCTATTCCATTATTTTTCTTAGGCTTTTTTACTTTCATTTGCATTTATTGTTGTTAGTTTTGACAATAAGATGTTTTTTCATCCTATTAAGTATGTCGTTTGTCATTGACATATCACATTAGGACAACTCCAAACCTCAGTATGCATTGTTTATAGAAGTTAAAACATAACACATACATTTGAGATTAAGGATAGCTTAGTTAGGTTTGTCAATCAAATGCAATGAAATATCCTTCTATCAGGGCATGAAACACCACCGATGTTATATTTGAGGTTTAGGGAGTAGTGTCTAAGTGTATCTTATGACCTATCCACGAATATTTTATATGTTTGTCAATTGGTCGATAATAAACATCATGTTCATTTCTCTTACTTTGGTTACGTTATGCATCAAGTTTAAGAGAAGATGATCGCGAAAAGAACAAAAAAATGACGATAATTTCGTCTTTATAATTCTCTTCCACTATTATTCTTAGGATTTTTTACTTTCATTTGCATATATTATTGTTGGTTTTAACAATAAGATGTTTTTTCATCCTACTAAGTATGTCGTTTGTCATTGACAGATCACATTAGGACAAGTCCAGACCTCGGTATACATTGTTTATAGAAGTCAAAACAAAACACATACATTTGAGATTAAGGATGGCTCACTTAGGTTTGTCAACCAAATGCAGTAAAATATCCTTCTATCGGGACATGAACACCACCGATGTTATATCTGAGGTTTAGGGAGTAGTGGCTAAGTGTATATTAACTAAAAAAACTTAGCTAAAACTTCAAAAATAGAGTTGAAATGATAACAATCATATGGTCTCGTTTTATGAACCACAATATCGTACAATGGTCAATAAAATGATTCATAACGTTTGTTTCTTAATTTTTCCTTACAAATTACCTAGCATCACCACAACTTTTAACATGGTTCACCATCTATTCAGTTTGGTTTTAGTTTGGTTCATATTTAGTTTGATTGGCCTTAAATCGGCTCCACATAGCCGCAAGTTTACCTCAGCTTCGTTCGATCTCAGTTTATCTTAGTTTAGTTTCGATTAGGGTGGCCTCAACTTGTCTCGATCTCAACCTGATCGAATCATATAACTATTTTGGCTGAAGTTAGGCTCTTCTTGCGTCAGTTTCTGATCCAAGCTTATGTGAATCACTAAGTTTGATAATTTTTTACCATTTTTATTTGTTTCCATTCATACAGATTAAAATCCATTTAAAAATAAAATTATCCTATAACCCCAATCCAGCTTCTGCAGAAACAATCAATATATTTATATACAACAAGTATGTATTCAGGGTTATATTATATATAATTCCAAACACCAAAGAGATCCATGTATTAAATGTAGTTTCAACCAGTCTGTATTCAGTTTATCTTAGTTCAGATTGTAAATGTAGTTTCAAACATCATAGAGAGGCTTTGAACAGTACATCGTCCCTCGACTATCGCGTTTTGTGCAGATAGTACTTTGAATTTCAGATGTCTGTTGACAGTCCTAGGACTATCGCGTTTGGATAAAGTTAGTCCTGAAGATTCTCTGATCCATGAGACGCTGCCACCTGTCACCATAGTCGCCAGATTTTTGTATCACCACTAGTCCCTTGAGTTTACCTCTCTTACGTTTTGGGTTTGACCTAAACTCAAGGGACTAGCGGTGGTACAAAAATCGAGGGACTATGACGACAAGTGGTAGTCCTTCATGGATCAGAGGATCTTTTGGACTAACTTTATCCAAACGCGATAGTCGAGGGACTGTCAACGGACATTTGAAAATCAAGGGACTATCTGCCACCAAACGTGATAGTCGAGGGACGATGTACTATTCAAAACCATCATAGATACAACAAAAGGTTAACTTGGTTTAGATAGTTAATATACATCATAAAGAGGCACAACAACGATAAACCTCTGAAGTAATTTGGATTAGGAAAAAATATATGGTTCACACGAAACATATGTTTGTTTGAATCCTCTAAGTTTTCATGACTAGTTCATACCACATTGGACTTCAAATAGTTCAACAAATTATAAACTTTACATGGCTAGTCATAATGCGGTCATCACATAGTTCAGATACTTTCCGTTTTTGGCTTGGCTATGACACGGTTAATTGTTCATTTTCTTAAATGTATGATCTTTCATCTTAGTTTTTAGAGGGGATACTTTCATACGTCCATAGGTAAGGAGAATTTACTTTCAACGAAAAGTTAAATCTAACCAACGCCATTATCAACTACCAAAAAATAAAACAAAAATAGAGAAAATACTACTCATGTCTATACTTTTTTTACTTTTGGAAAATACTTGTTTTTTTATCAAAGGAAGGGTTTGGCTGGCAAAGGTTTTAACATGATATGTATAAATCGAGCAAACCTCAAGCCTCTTACGAGTCCAACAACGATAGACTCAACAGGTTGAGTCGGAAAATAATTAGCATGACATGGATAATTCTTACTAAAAGACTAGTTCAGACAAGTTTTAAAACAATTATACGACCAGTCTGAGATCTTCTTGAGTGGTTAAGCATTGCAGTTGAGCTTGAAAGTTAGTTACAATTGAAACTTGAGTTCAAAGTTGTAAGACAATACATATAAAAGAGTGAAAGTGAAAAAATACTCCACTTCCAAGTGGCAAGAAAACATAAAAATTCTAGAAATATTCCAAAATTCTTGATCAAAACTTTATACCAAAAGAAAAAAATACTCTCGTAAATTAGATTGAAAAAACGAACTAGAAGATGCTACTGATACGACATGTGAAATAGGCCTAAATCATCTACCAAAATAGAAATCTTAATGGGTTGCGAAGATCAATAACCGATGAATATGGGCTCAATAGCAAACCACATTACAAAACAATATAAGCCTACATAAAGGGATCTTGGTTTACTAGACCTTAACCTTATGAGCAACATGGTTATAGACCAATGAACCTTGGTTTATCAATTTCATACACTTTACATTTTGATTAGCTGGGTAATATAAAAAACGGATCCAAGTCTGATGGTTGATGACTTAGTTTTATCATCGGATTATGCAATAAATCTAAGATAACTTGGTTTGTTGGCTGGGAACTTCACCTTCTGATAGGCTTATCTAAGCCTATGAAAAGACATTATTTGAAGAAGGAAGACTAAAGTTATTGGAAAGCTTAGATGAACCAATGAATGGAGATGACATAAGTTTTCACCAAGTTTAACTCAGCCTATGAAGCTATCTTAGTTTGAAGAAATATGACTCAATTTATTGGAAATATTAACTAATTATATAAAACAACCTCAATTTTGGAATAGACCCTACATCCTTATAAATTTTAATCAATCCCATCTAAAGACTTATATTCAAGATGGAAAAAATAATAATTTGTAAGCTTAGCCAAACCCAAAGTGGGACCTCGATTTGAATAATGAAGATTGTAGTCATATGTAATACTAAATGAGCCGAAAAGGACATCTGTTTGGAAAAAAATATATCACTCTCTTTTACAAAACCTACCCAAGCCCATAAGGTAACCACAGTTTGCAAAGCTTGGTCGAACATTTTTTAGGAACTCGTTTTTAGAGGATCCCAGTTTTAAAATTAGTCTTGTCTTAGAGAGACTTGACTTTAAAGGTTGATAAATTGATGGTTATTCGTAGCCAAAATTGAAAAATTATGTGTGCAGGGTCGGGTAGGTTGATTTATAAGCCTGACTACGCGAGTCATATGGAATGATATCAATGATAATCATCTAGAATGAGAAAGCGACAATGTCCACAATCCCTTTATCATGTACGGTCTCGACCACCAAAAAATTTCTTTATCTAATCATAAATTTCCAAAACTCGTACGTATTTTTAGTTGCCAATTAAGAGACATGAGAGTACCAAAAAACCAACCGGTCAAATAATGAGTATGCACCAATATGAATATAAATCCTAGAAATCTCTGAGTCAAAAGTTTATAATACATCATGTTCAGAGAGGTTAAAAATAGCTAGAAACAAATTATCATATCAAAGTTATTGTGATCTTTTGTACGAATAATTTAATAATATTTTTCTTCCAATATTAACTCAGTTCATTGTTATCTAGATTTTAATATGTTTAGGTGAATTTTCACCTCATGAAATCTCATACGATCGAGGTCATAAAGTCGTATTGATGAATCATTCATCGAGATTCACATCAATCCAATTGATATACACATTATATATATCATAAGATTTTTAAAAAATTTGATCGGTCTAATAAAATAAATAATATACTTATTTAACACATTTGACTTGTAATTGCAATTTCATTTATACACTAGACTTATACAGATGAGATATTTAAAATTATAATATTTTTACATGCATATACTCTTTTACTTTTGAAAAATACTTGGTTCTTTATCAGAGAAAGGATTTGAATGGCGAAATTTTTAACAAGACACGTATTAAGCCAGCTTACCTCAAGCCTCTTACGAGTCTAACAACGATAGACTCGGTAGCTCGAACCGGTAAACAATTTGCATGACATGGATAATACGTACTAAAATACTAATTCAAACAAGTTTTTAAACAATTATACGATCATGTCTGAGATCTTGTTGAGCGGTCTATCGTTGTAGTTGAGCTTGAAAGCTAGTTACAATTGAAACCCGAGTTCAAAGTTGTAAGATAAGAATATAAATATATAATTTTTACTATAAATATCAAATAGTTAAACCGCAAAAATACTTTACGTCCACATGCAAGAAAACATAAAATTTCTAGAAATATATAAAAAAATTATCAAAGCTTTATACCAAAGGATAAAAAAAATGGTAAATTAGATTGAAACAACGGACTAGAAGGCATTACTAACACAACATCTGAAATAAGCCTATATCATCTAACAAAATAGAAATATTAATGGTCTCGACGCTTTTCTTCGATCGTTTCTTCTTTTTATCAGCTCCAACGCCATCTTCTTTTGGTAACTTCTTTCTGGCATTTGGTTTCTTCTCAGCTGCTACGGCGGCCAATGGATATTTCTCGGCGACCTTCTTCTCAGTCGGCTTCTTTTCTGCTTGGGGTGCTATTGTTGATTTTGATTAGGAAATGAGTTCTCTAGAGAGAGAAAGAGAGAGATTAATTGGAGAAGATAAATAATTTTATGATTTTGATTGGTGAGATGCGAGCCGCAACTTGAATTTGATAAAAAAGAAAAGAAAAGGGAAAAGAGAAAAAAGAGAGAAGAGAGATAGTCGTTTGAAAAGGTTTATATATTAAGGGTATTTTAGTAAAATTTGGGATCTCATTATAGCTGAAGAAGGTCTCATTATAACACGGTCTGATTATAACAAAAACGGGTCTCGATTTAGCGTTATAAATAATGAATTTATGTAATACATTTGACTTCTAATTGCAATCACTTTGATACACTATACTTATACAGATGAGATATTCCAATTTATAATATTCTTACATATTATTTAATTTTTTATAGATTTAAATGAGTTTAAAATAAAAAAAAATTAAATAACACATAGTTACAACAAATTTGGAACAATTACATATATTGTACTTCACACCTGTAAAATATATGACTCGTCATGCTGAGCAACGTGTAATCGACCAACTGATGCACAGATTGACACAGGATATGACTTTAGCTAATATTGTGTGTGTTATTGCAGTTCATGTTTAATGTTGTTTTCTGAACGTTTGATGTTTTGTGAGTTACTCTATTTTCTTATTTGTAGTTCATATACATCCTAAACAAGCACAACAACGATAAACTCTAAAGTAGTTCAGATAAATAAAATACATGGTTCATACGAGAGTTATATTTGTTTGAACCCTCTGAGTTTTCACGAGTAGTCTATACCACATTAGATTTTAAATAGTTAAACAAATTATAAACTTTTCATGGATAGTCATAATGCGTGCATCATATGGTTCAAATATTTTGCGTTTTGTCTTGACTGTGAGAGGGTTAATTACTCATTTTCTTAAAGGTACGATCTTTCATCTTAGTTTTTTGCATACTTCAAAATGAATAGAGGGGATACTTCCGTACATCCATAGGTAGGGAGAATTTACTTTTAAAGCAAGATTTTTAAATTCTTACATATAGAAACTACATTATGAATCTTATCAACGAGATAACCAACTACTAGGAAAATAAAAAAAAAACAATACTACGCATGCATATACTCTTTTACTTTTAGAAAATAGTTATTTGTTATCGAATGAAGGCTTTGGATGGCGAATATTTTAACAAAATACGTATAAAGCCAGCATACCTCAAGCCTCTTACGAGCCCAACAACGATAGACTCGGTAGCTCGATTCGCAAATTTTTTTTTGCAGGACATGGATAATTTATACTAAAAGACAAGTTCAAACAAGTTTTGAAACAATTATACAACCAGGTCCAATATATTGTTGAGTGATTACTGTTGCAGTTGAGCTTAAAATCTAGTTACAATTGAAACCCGAGTGCAGAGTTGTAAGATAATAAAGTAAATATATATATATTTTACTATAAATAACAAATAGTTAAGCCGCAAAAATACTCCACTTCCACGTGGCAAGAAAACATAAACTTTCTAGAAATATTCAGACATGTTGATCAAAGCTTTATACCAAAAGATAAAAAAAAATACTCTGTAAAGTAGATAAAAAAACCGATTAAAAAGCGTTACTAATAGGAAATGTCAAATAGGCTAAATCATCTAACAAAATAGAAATCTTAATAGATTGCGAAGATCAACGACAAATGAATATGGGCTCAATAGGAAACCGCGTTAGGAAGAAACTTAGCCAACATAAAGGGGTTTTGGTTTACAAAGGCTTAACTTTATTTTAGAGAACAATTATATTTGGTTTATTAACTTGCAATACTTGAACTCTTAATAAGGTGGGTAAAATAACAAGGAGGCCCAAGTCTAATGGTTGAGCACTTAATTTTATCATCAGCTTGGGCAATAAAGCTAAGATAACTTTGTTTGTTGGCTGGGAATGTGACCTTATGATAAGCCTAATTGAGCCTATGTGAAGACCTCCATTTCAAGAAGGAAGATTAAGTTATTGAAAAGCTTAGATGAACCGAAAATGGGAAAGCTTTAGCATTGGATGTTATTATTTTTGTTTGGATTTTTTATTCGACGTTGTTTATTAGCCACACAAGCGTGTGGTGGTACAAAATAGGTTAGACGACTGTTTTTCAAAGTTGCAAGGATACAACACTGATACGTTGAATGTTTTATGTTGGTTTTGTGGTAGTTTTTTCACAGGGTTATATCGGCGGTATATAAGTGTTTTACAATTGGTATGGAAATTTTTTATTAGTGTTGTAGTTTTGTAACCATGGTATAACAATTCTATATCGCTAATACGTTGAATGTGTTATGGTGGTTTCATGGTGGTTTTTTCACAAGGTTATACCAGCGGTATAAAAATGTTATACTGCTGATACTGAAATTTGGTACCACCATTGTAGTATTGTACCAGCGGTATAAAAGTTGTATACTTTTAGTACACTTAACAAAATAACTTTCCTCCGTTAAAAATCTCTCGTTATATGTTACTTTCACTAACTAAACTAAGATTGCGACCAACTAAAAATTTATCTTTAATTCCATAAATTATTTCTCTATAAAAAAACAATTAAAAAAACTATTTTGTTATAGATCTAGTTTTGTTCGTATTAGAAAAACAAAAGAAATATTTTAATTTTAATTTTTTAATAGGGATTTAATAGATAAGATATTTAAAAAAGTAAAAACAAAAAAATAGTTAAAAAATATTTTGGGATTACTTGTACGTATATTTGTACTTCACCCAACATTAACATTCCGATAATTATTAATAAATATTTATATGATTTTGACTGATATGGATAAAATAGTATTTTTATATTTAGTATTTGTTAAATTCTAATCACTTTTGAGTATATAGTATACCGTTAGATATTTAAATTTGAAAACATGCATATAAATCGGGATTCTCGATATATCAAAACAGAAACCACAACCTTTCTTCTTATCTTTCTTGTTATTAATCTTCGTTCCGAAACCGAAACCCAGACCCAGATCTGCTGTTTTCCTTAATCTTCCTTATCTTTCCTTCCCAAACCCCGAACCCAGATAGGTTCTCGGTGATCAAATACAAGAACCAACACAACACCACTACTACTGATATATATATTCATATTCTGTTCTTTTTTATTTCTTAAACTAAATAATAAACCATGCCTTCTGTTATTCTTCCCGGAGAGATTTCAGGATCGAATCACAAACGCAAGAAACCGGACCAAAACAACCAGAGTCAGTATCAGCAGTCGGTGGGTCTTGATGAAGATGATTGCGTGCTTAGCAAGCAACCTATGGGTCCTCCAGTTTCAATCAGGGATATCTCTGGATCAGATTACAAAGGCGAAAAACTTGACACATACATGATGATTCAATGTCCGCATTCTCAGGTTCTCGACCACAAATGCGTGCAGTGCGGGCAAGTGACGGGCATTGATTATGGCACGTCTTTTGGTTATATTCAAGAGGGGCTAAAGCTTGGCAATGGATTTGTGGAATCCCTTCGACAGCAACATACCATGGACTTGGTCCTCAGAGAAAAGCTGCATTTGGTTCTAGATCTGGATCAGACTCTTATTCATACTGTTCGAGAGAAGGATTTGAAGCCCGAGGAATATTATCTTCTCAAGGAAACAAAAGATTTACACAGATGTGTGTTTCCTGGTGATCAAGTGTTCATGGTGAAACTACGGCCATTTGTTTTAGATTTTCTTGAGAAGGCAAGCTCTATGTATGAAATGTCGGTCTACACCAAAAGCTCTATTACCTATGCGACTGCAATCCTATCTTTGCTTGATCCTCAAGGAAAGTATTTCAAAAGGCGGGTTATAGCACGCGAACATACTCCATATCGCAAGACGCTTGATCTGATTTTGACAGAACCAGAGGCAATTGTTGTGGTTGATGATGATGAAGATATGTGGCCGGATTGCAGACCCAATTTGATAAAGGCTGTGAGATATAGGTACTTCAAGGGAAAAAAGAAGAGCAACAACAACGGTTGTAGGTCTTGTCATTCTCTGAATAAGACCGATGAGAGCGAAACTGATGGTGAATTGGCTAATATACTCAAAGCTCTCAACGAGATTCACATGCAGTACTTCTCCGGAGAAATGTTCGAAGCTGGCAACAGCAATACTAGGCTGATAGTTCCCGATGTTGTATCTACCGTGCTCGGTCGTACTTAGATTATTTTACATATCATCGTCTATATTTTTACACTGAAGTTTTCAATGTATATCATGATCATGCTTTTGTGTTCTGAATTCACAAGCAATATAAATAATAAGGTTTTCAGTAAATACATTGTCATTCTAATTCCAAGCTACATGTTTTATAATAATAGTAAAAGTAGAACTGCAAAATAAGCAAAAAGCTGAGGTTTCAATTCTATGTCTTAATTCCACTACAAGTATTGAAATGCCTAAACTATTGTAAGTCTAGGTTTGCAATTTGGAAATATAAGTCCACTAACTTAATTGGTCTAAATAACATATATAGTACGAAAGAATTTATATTTCTAAATTACATAGCCAAATAATTTTTAAATTATAGGGGTTAAAAGCTCAACTTTAGCTCCACCAACCCCTTCGACGGACCTCATTAGAGAATCTATTCAAACTACAAAATAATAGTATGTTATATAACTAAATTAGTCGATATTTTGCGTGATATCATAATCCTTACTTGATCTATCGCTCAAAGTCAATATTATTCGGCTATATTAAAAAATTAGGCATATAATAAATGATTTTTAAAATCTATGTCGTATTTAGAATTTATGATAAAAATTTAAAAATTAATATTATCATAGTGTTTTTTTTGTCTATTAGTGTTGTTGGCACAAACATAACCAGGACACTGGGTTCCAACTATTGGATCTCATATACACCCATCCAGTTCCGCCTTCGGTTTGTGGTGATATATTTTTATTTTATTTAATATTTTCGTGTCTCATGACCTCTCCACAAATATTTTATCTGTTCGTCAATGGGTCGATAATAAACATCATGTCCATTTCTATGATTTTGGTTACGTTATGCATAAGTTTAAGAGAAGATGATCACGAAAAGACATAAAAAAAGACGACAACTTCTTCTTTATAATTCTATTCCATTATTTTTCCTAGGCTTTTTTACTTTCATTTGCATTTATTGTTGTTAGTTTTGACAATAAGATATTTTTTCATCCAATTAAGTATGTCGTTTGTCATTGACATATCACATTAGTACAACTCCAAACCTCGGTATGCATTGTATATAGAAGTCAAAACATAACACATACATTTGAGATTAAGGATAGCTTAGTTAGGTTTGTCAACCAAATGCAATGAAATACCCTTCTATCAGGGCATGAACACCACCGATGTTATATCTGAGGTTTAGGGAGTAGTGGCTAAGTGTATCTTATGACCTATCCACAAATATTTTATCTGTTAGTCAATTGGTCGATAATAAAAATCACGTTCATTTCTCTTACTTTGGTTACGTTATGCATCAAGTTTAAGAGAAGATGACCGCGAAAAGAACAAAAAATGACGATAATTTCGTCTTTATAATTCTCTTCCACTATTATTCTTAGGATTTTTTACTTTCATTTGCATATATTGTTATTGGTTTTAACAATAAGATGTTTTTTCACCCTACTAAGTATGTCGTTTGTCATTGATAGATCACATTAGGACAAGTCCAGACCTCGGTATACATTGTTTATAGAAGTCAAAACAAAAGACATACATTTGAGATTAAGGATGGCTCACTTAGGTTTGTCAACCAAATGTAATAAAATATCCTTTTATCGGGACATGAACACCACCGATGTTATATCTGAGGTTTCAGGAGTAGTGGCTAAGTGTATATTAACTAAAAAAACTTAGCTAAAACTTTAAAAATAGAGTTGAAATGATAACAATCATATGGTCTCGTTTTATGAAACCACAACATCGTACAATGGTCAATAAAATGATTCATAACGTTTGTTTCTTAATTCTTCCTTACAAATTACCTGGCATCACCACAACTTTTAACTTGGTTCACCATCAATTCAGTTTGCTTTTAATTTGGTTCATGAACACCACCGATGTTATATCTGAGGTTTAGGGAGTAGTGGCTAAGTGTATATTAACTAAAAAACTTAGCTAAAACTTCAAAAATAGAATTGAAATGATAACGATCATATGGTCTCGTTTTATGAACCACAACATCGTACAATGGTCAATAAAATGATTCATAACGTTTGTTTCTTAATTCTTCCTTACAAATTACCTGGCATCACCACAACTTTTAACTTTGTTCACCATCAATTCAGTTTGGTTTTAGTTTGGTTCATATTTAGTTTGCTTGGCCTTAAATCGACTCCACGTAGCCGCAACTTTACCTCAGCTTTGTTCGATCTCAGTTTATCTTCGTTTAGTTTGGATTAGGGTGGCCTCAACTTGTCTCGATCTCAACCCGATCGAATCATATAACTATTTTGGCTTCAGTTAGGCTCTTCTTGCGTCAGTTTCTGATCCAAGTTTATGCGAATCACTAAGTTTGATATTTTTTACCATTTTTATTTGTTTCCATTCATACAGATTAAAATCCATTTAAAAATAAAATTATCCTATAACCCCAATCCATCTTCTGCAGAAACAATCAATATATTTATATACAACAAGTACGTATTCAGGTGATTTTATATATAATTCCAAACACCAAAGAGATCCATGTATTAAATGTAGTTTCAACCGGTATGTATTCAGTTTATCTTAGTTCAGATTGTAAATGTAGTTTCAAACATCATAGATAGGATTTGAACAGTACATCGTCCCTCGACTATCGCGTTTGGTGGAGATAGTCCTTTGAATTTCTAATGTTCGTTGGACTATCCCGTTTGGATAAAGTTAGTCCAGAAGATTCTCTCATCCATGAGACGCTGCCACCTGTCACCATAGTCCCCAGATTTTTGTATCACCACCAGTCCCTTGAGTTTACCTCTCTTACGTTTTGGGTTTGACCTAAACTCAAGGGACTAGCGGTGGTACAAAAATCGAGGGACTATGACGAAAAGTGGTAGTCCTTCATGGATCAGAGGATCTTTTGGACTAACTTTATCCAAACGCGATAGTCGATGGACTGTTAACGGACATTTGAAAATCAAGGGACTATCTGCCACCAAACGTGATAGTCGAGGGACGATGTACTGTTCAAAACCATCATAGATACAACAAAAGGTTAACTTGGTTTAGTAAGTTAATATACATCATAAAGAGGCACAACAACGATAAACCTCTGAAGTAGTTTGGATTAAGAAAAAATATATGGTTCACACGAAACATATGTTTGTTTGAATCCTCTAAGTTTTCATGACTAGTTCATACCACATTGGACTTCAAATAGTTCAACAAATTATAAACTTTGCATGGCTAGTCATAATGCGGTCATCACATAGTTCAGATACTTTCCGTTTCTGGATTGGCTATGACACGGTTAATTGTTCATTGTCTTAAATGTATGATCTTTCATCTTAGTTTTTAGAGGGGATACTTTCATACGTCCATAGGTAAGGAGAATTTACTTTCAACGAAAAATTAAATCTAACCAACGCCATTATCAACTACCAAAAAATAAAACAAAATAGAGAAAATACTACTCATGTCTATACTTTTTTACTTTTGGAAAATACTTGTTTTTTATCAAAGGAAGGGTTTGGCTGGCAAAGGTTTTAACATGATATGTATAAATCGAGAAAACCTCAATCCTCTTACGATTCCAACAACGATAAAATCGACAGGTTGAGTCGGAAAATAATTAGCATGACATGGATAATTCCTACTAAAAGACTAGTTCAGACAAGTTTTAAAACAATTATACGACCAGTCTGAGATC
The DNA here is from genome assembly GCA_036936605.1 of Limnanthes douglasii subsp. nivea. Taxonomy (NCBI): domain Eukaryota; kingdom Viridiplantae; phylum Streptophyta; class Magnoliopsida; order Brassicales; family Limnanthaceae; genus Limnanthes; species Limnanthes douglasii. The sequence goes on along the minus strand of JAUPFV010000002.1, from coordinate 302,532,543 downwards.
TTCTTGAGTGGTTAAGGATTGCAGCTGAGCTTGAAAGCTAGTTACAATTGAAACCCGAGTTCAAAGTTGTGAGAGAATACATATAAAAGAGTGAAAGTGAAAAAATACTCCACTTCCAAGTGGCAAGAAAACATAAAACTTCTAGAAATATTCCAAAATTCTTGATCAACACTTTATACCAAAAGAAAAAAAATACTCTGGTAAATTAGATCGAAAAAACAAACTAGAAGATGCTACTGATACGACATGTGAAATAGGCCTAAATCATCTACCAAAATAGAAATCTTAATGGGTTGCGAAGATCAATAACCGATGAATATGGGCTCAATAGCAAACCACATTAGAAAACAAAATAAGCCTACATAAAGGGATCTTGGTTTACTAGACCTTAGCCTTATGAGCAACATGTTTATAGACCAATGAACCTTGGTTTATTAATTTCAAACACTTAACATTTTGATTAGCTGGGTAATATAAAAAACGGATTCAAGTCTGGTGGTTGATCAATTAGTTTTATCATCGGATTATGCAATAAATCTAAGATAACTTGGTTTGTTGGCTGGGAACTTCACCTTCTGATAGGCTTAGCTAAGCCTATGAAAAGACATTATTTGAAGAAGGAAGACTAAAGTTATTGGAAAGCTTAGATGAACCAACCAATGGAGATGACATAAGTTTTCACCAAGTTTAACTCAGCCTATGAAGCTATCTTAGTTTGCAGAAATATGACTCAATTTATTGGAAATATTAACTAATTATATAAAACAACCTCAATTTTGGAATAGGCTCGACATCCTTATAAATTTTAATCAATCCCATCTAAAGACTTATATTCAAGATGTAAAAAACAAATAATTTGTAAGCTTAGCCAAACCCAAAGCGGGACCTCGATTTGGAGGAAGAAGACGCATGTCCGCATCAAGGTTAACCAAACATATGAAGAAAACTCAATTTATAGAGTCAGGACTTAATTCATTGAAATATTTTGTTGAGCCCATAAAAAGAGTTCAGTTTGGAGGACTATAACCTAAGACTTTACCAAACTTAACTAAACCCATAAAGATACCTTAATTTGAAGAAGAATATCTCATATCTTTGATAAGTTTTGCTGTGTCCATAAAGGGATATGATTTTGGATAAAGATGACCCCAGTTCCACCAAAATTAACAATGCTAATGAAGAGACCTCAACTTGAAGACAGATGATTCGAGCTATTGGCAAGCCTAACCAAGCCTATTAATGGACCTTAGTTTGGATAAGATGAATCAAGTCCCCATCAAGGTTAACAAAGTCCATGAAGATACATCAATTTGAATAAGTAAGATTGTAGTCATATGTAATACTAAATGAGCCTAAAAGGACATCTGTTTGGAAAAACATATATCACTATCTTTTACAAAACCTACCCAAGCCCATAAGGTAACCACAGTTTGCAAAGCTTGGTCGAACATTTTTTAGGAACCCGTTTTTAGAGGATTCCAGTTTTAAAAGTAGTCTTGTCTTAGAGCGACAATGTCCACAATCCCTTTATCATATACGGTCTCGACCACCAAAAAATTTCTTTATCTAATCATAAATTTCCAAAACTCGTACGTATTTTTAGCTACCAATTAAGAGACATGAGACTACCAAAAAACCAACCGGTCAAATAATGAGTATGCACCAATATGAATATAAATCCTAGAAATCTCTGAGTCAAAAGTTTATAATACATCATGTTTAGAGAGGTTAAAAATAGCTAGAAACAAATTATCATATCAAAGTTACTGTGATCTTTTGTACGAATAATTTAATAATATTTTTCTTCCAATATTAACTTAGTTCATTGTTATCTAGAGTTTAATATGTTTAGGTGAATTTTCACCTCATCAAAGCTCATACGATTAAGGTCATAAAGTCGTATTGATGAATCATTCATCGAGATTCACATCAATCCAATTGATATACATATTATATATATCATAAGATTTTTAAAATTTGCGATCGGTCTAATAAAATAAATAATATACTTATTTAACACATTTGACTTGTAATTGTAATCGCATTGATACACTAGACTTATATAGATGAGACATTCAAAATTATAATATTTTACATGCATATACTCTTTTACTTTTGAAAAATACTTGGTTTTTTTATCAGAGAAAAAATTGGATGGAATTTTTTTTAACAAGACACGTATAAAGTTAGCTTACCTCAAGCCTTTTACGAGTCTAACAACGATAGACTCGGTAGCTCGAACCGGTAAACAATTTGCATGACATGGATAATACGTACTAAAATATTAGTTCAAACAAGTTTTTAAACAATTATACGACCAGGTTTGAGATCTTGTCGAGCGTTCTATCGTTGTAGTTGAGCTTGAAAGCTAGTTATAATTGAAACCCGAGTTCAAATTTGTAAGATAAGAATATAAATATATAATTTTTACTATAAATATCAAATAGTTAAACCGCAAAAATACTCTACGTCCACATGCAAGAAAACATAAAATTTCTAGAAATATATAAAAAATTTATCAAAGCTTTATACCAAAAGATAAAAAAAAAATTGGTAAATTAGATTGAAACAACGGACTAGAAGGCATTACTAACACAACATGTGAAATAAGCCTATATCATCTTACAAAATAGAAATCTTAATGGTCTCGACGCTTTTTCGATCGTTTCTTCTTTTTATCAGCTTCAGCGCCATCTTCTTTTGGTAACTTCTTTCTGGCATTTTGTTTCTTCTCAGCTGCTACGGCGGCCAATGGATATTTCTCGGCGACCTTCTTCTCAGTCGGCTTCCTTTCTGCTTGGGGTGCTATTGTTGATTTTGATTAGGAAATGAGTTCTCTAGAGAGAGAAAGAGAGAGATTAATTGGAGAAGATAAATAATTTTATGATTTTGATTGGTGAGATGCGAGCTGCAACTTGAATTTGATAAAAAAGAAAAGAAAAGGGAAAAGAAAAAAAAAGAAAAGAAGAGAGATAGTCGGCTGAAAAGGTTTATATATTAAGGGTATTTTAGTAAAATTTGGGATCTTATTATAGCTGAAGAAGGTCTCATTATAACAAAGTCTCATTATAACAAAAACAGGTCTCGATTTAGCGTTATAAATAATGAATTTATGTAATAAATTTGACTTCTAATTGCAATCGCTTTGATACACTATACTTATACAGATGAGATATTCAAATTTATAATATTCTTACATATTTTTTAATTTTTTTTATAGATTTAAATGAGTTTAAAATAAATTTTTTTTTTAAATAACACATAGTTAAAACAAATTTGGAACAATTACATATATTGTACTTCACACCTGTAAAATATATGACTCGTCATGCTGAGCAACGTGTAATCGACCAACTGATGCACAGATTGACAGAGGATATAACTTTAGCTAATATTGTGTATGTTATTGTAGTTCATGTTTAAAGCTGTTTTCTGAACGTTTGATGTTTTGTGAGTTATTGTATTTGCTTGTTTGTAGTTCATATGCATCCTAAACAAGCACAACAACGATAAACTCTAAAGTAGTTCAGATAGATAAAATACATGGTTCATGCGAGAGTTATGTTTGTTTGAACCCTCTGAGTTTTCACGAGTAGTCCATACCACATTAGATTTTAAATAGTTCAACAAATTATAAACTTTTCATGGATAGTCATAATGCGTGCATTATATGGTTCAGATATTTTGCGTTTTGTCTTGACTCTGAGAGGGTTAATTACTCATTTTCTTAAAGGTACGATCTTTCATCTTAGTTTTTTGCATACTTCAAAATGAATAGATGGGATACTTCCGTACATCCATAGGTAGGGAGAATTTACTTTCAAAGCAAGATTTTTAAATTCTTACATATAGAAACTACATTATGAATCTTACCAACGAGATAACCAACTACTAGAAAAAAAAACAAAAAAACAATACTACGCATGAATATACTCTTTTACTTTTAGAAAATAATTATTTGTTATCGAAGGAAAGATTTGGATGGCGAATATTTTAACAAAATACATATAAATCCAGCATACCTCAAGCCTCTTACGAGCCCAACAACGATAGACTCGGTAGGTCGATCCGAAAACAATTTGCAGGACATGGATAATTTATACTAAAAGACAAGTTCAAACAAGTTTTGAAACAATTATACAACCAGGTCCAATATATTGTTGAGTGGTTACTATTGCAGTTGAACTTAAAATCTAGTTACAATTGAAACCCGAGTTCAGAGTTGTAAGATAATAAAGTAAATATATAATTTTTACTATAAGTAGCAAATAGTTAAACCGCAAAAATACTTCACTTCCACGTGGCAAGAAAACATAAACTTTCAAGAAATATTCAGAAATGTTGATCAAAGCTTTATACCAAAAGATAAAAAAAAAATACTCTGTAAAGTAGATAAAAAAACCGATTAAAAAACGTTACTAATAGGACATGTCAAATAGGCTACATCATCTAACAAAATAGAAATCTTAATAGATTGCGAAGATCAATGAAAAATGAATATGGGCTCAATAGGAAACCACATTAGGAAGAAAATTAGCCAACATAAAGGGGTTTTGGTTTACGAAGGCTTAACTTTATGAGCAACATGGTTTAGAGAACAATTATATTTGGTTTATTAACTTGCAACACTTGAACTCTTGATTAGGTGGGTAAAATGACAAAGAGGCCCAAGTCTAATGGTTGAGCACTTAATTTTATCATCAACTTGGGCAATAAAGCTAAGATAACTTGGTTTGTTGGCTGGGAACTTGACCTTATGATAAGCTTAATTGAACCTATGAGAAGACCTCTATTTCAAGAAGGAAGATTAAGTTATTGAAAAGCTTAGATGAACCGATAATGGGAAAGCTTTAGCATTGGATGTTATTGTTTTTGTTTGGATTTTTTATTCGACGTTGTTTATTAGCCACACAAGCGTGTGGTGGTACAAAATAGGTTAGACGACTGTTTTTCAAAGTTGCAAGGATACAACACTGATACGCTAAATGTTTTATGTTGGTTTTGTGGTAGTTTTTTCACAGGGTTATATCGGCGGTATATAAGTCTTTTACAATTGGTATGGAAATTTTTTATTAGTGTTGTAGTTTTGTAACCATGGTATAAAAATTCTATATCGCTAATACGTTGAATGTGTTATGGTGGTTTCATGGTGGTTTTTCCACAAGGTTATACGAGCGGTATAAAAATGTTATACTGCTGATACAGAAATTTGGTACCACCATTGTAGTATTGTACCAGCGGAATAAAAGTTGTATACTTTTAGTACACTTAACAAAATAACTTTCCTCCGTTAAAAATCTCTCGTTATATGTTACTCCCACTAACTAAACTAAGATTGCGACCAACTAAAAATTTATCTTTAATTCCATAAATTATTTCTCTATAAAATTTTATTCGAACTTACCATATTTATTTATGTATGAAAATAGCATAAATAACCAAACCAAACTTTTGATTTTTACTATATAAAATTGACTCTCAACGAAAATATTCACTTGCTGCAAGTTGTCAAGTTTGTGAAGAGAACAAGGTCGGATGAGACTACCGATGGATTTTGCAATGAGGTGAAGTGCACAATGTACTAGATGTACATATACGTGTGTGAAGGATAAAATCCATGTCCAACTTCACGCAGTCGTGAAGAAGTCTCTATTATGTACAATTATTTGAGATCAGAACCAATGGTTCGGGTGTTCGACCTCTTGTACAAACTTAGGCAACCAAAATACACGTAATTCCGTAAGTGGAATACAGTTGATATTTAACCACGAGATTACACGTAATTTCACAATTAGAACTCAATTGTTTTTTCCAAACGTATTAGGCAAGCAAATTAAATGTATTTTCGCAATTAAAACAATTAAAAAAACTATTTTGTTATAGATCTAGTTTTGTTCGTATTAGAAAAACAAAAGAAATATTTTTATTTTATTTTTTTAATAGCGATTTAAAAGATAACATATTTAAAAAAGTAAAAATAGTTAAAAAATATTTTGGGATTACTTGTACTTCACCCAACATTAACATTCCGATAATTATTAATAAATATTTATATGATTTTGACTGATATGGATAAAATAGTATTTTTATATTTAGTATTTGTTAAATTCTAATCACTTTTGAGTATATAGTATACCGTTAGATATTTAAATTTGAAAGCATGCATATAAATCGGGATTCTCTATATATCAAAACAGAAACCACAACCTTTCTTCTTATCTTTCTTGTTATTAATCTTCGTTCCGAAACCGAAACCCAGACCCAGATCTGCTGTTTTCCTTAATCTTCCTTATCTTTCCTTCCCAAACCCCGAACCCAGATAGGTTCTCGGTGATCAAATACAAGAACCAACACAACACCACTACTACTACTACTGATATATATATTCATATTCTGTTCTTTTTTATTTCTTAAACTAAATAATAAACCATGCCTTCTGTTATTCTTCCCGGAGAGATTTCAGGATCGAATCACAAACGCAAGAAACCGGACCAAAACAACCAGAGTCAGTATCAGCAGTCGGTGGGTCTTGATGAAGATGATTGCGTGCTTAGCAAGCAACCTATGGGTCCTCCAGTTTCAATCAGGGATATCTCTGGATCAGATTACAAAGGCGAAAAACTTGACACATACATGATGATTCAATGTCCGCATTCTCAGGTTCTCGACCACAAATGCGTGCAGTGCGGGCAAGTGACGGGCATTGATTATGGCACGTCTTTTGGTTATATTCAAGAGGGGCTAAAGCTTGGCAATGGATTTGTGGAATCCCTTCGACAGCAACATACCATGGACTTGGTCCTCAGAGAAAAGCTGCATTTGGTTCTAGATCTGGATCAGACTCTTATTCATACTGTTCGAGAGAAGGATTTGAAGCCCGAGGAATATTATCTTCTCAAGGAAACAAAAGATTTACACAGATGTGTGTTTCCTGGTGATCAAGTGTTCATGGTGAAACTACGGCCATTTGTTTTAGATTTTCTTGAGAAGGAAAGCTCTATGTATGAAATGTCGGTCTACACCAAAAGCTCTATTACCTATGCGACTGCAATCCTATCTTTGCTTGATCCTCAAGGAAAGTATTTCAAAAGGCGGGTTATAGCACGCGAACATACTCCATATCGCAAGACGCTTGATCTGATTTTGACAGTACCAGAGGCAATTGTTGTGGTTGATGATGATGAAGATATGTGGCCGGATTGCAGACCCAATTTGATAAAGGCTGTGAGATATAGGTACTTCAAGGGAAAAAAGAAGAGCAACAACAACGGTTGTAGGTCTTGTCATTCTCTGAATAAGACCGATGAGAGCGAAACTGATGGTGAATTGGCTAATATACTCAAAGCTCTCAACGAGATTCACATGCAGTACTTCTCCGGAGAAATGTTCGAAGCTGGCAACAGCAATACTAGGCTGATAGTTCCCGATGTTGTATCTACCGTGCTCGGTCGTACTTAGATTATTTTACATATCATCGTCTATATTTTTACACTGAAGTTTTCAATGTATATCATGATCATGCTTTTGTGTTCTGAATTCACAAGCAATATAAATAATAAGGTTTTCAGTAAATACATTGTCATTCTAATTCCAAGCTACATGTTTTATAATAATAGTAAAAGTAGAACTGCAAAATAAGCAAAAAGCTGAGGTTTCAATTCTATGTCTTAATTCCACTACAAGTATTGAAATGCCTAAACTATTGTAAGTCTAGGTTTGCAATTTGGAAATATAAGTCCACTAACTTAATTGGTCTAAATAACATATATAGTACGAAAGAATTTATATTTCTAAATTACATAGCCAAATAATTTTTAAATTATAGGGGTTAAAAGCTCAACTTTAGCTCCACCAACCCCTTCGACGGACCTCATTAGAGAATCTATTCAAACTACAAAATAATAGTATGTTATATAACTAAATTAGTCGATATTTTGCGTGATATCATAATCCTTACTTGATCTATCGCTCAAAGTCAATATTATTCGGCTATATTAAAAAATTAGGCATATAATAAATGATTTTTAAAATCTATATCGTATTTAGAATTTATGATAAAAATTTAAAAATTAATATTATCATAGTGTTTTTTTTGTCTATTAGTGTTGTTGGCACAAACATAACCAGGACACTGGGTTCCAACTATTGGATCTCATATACACCCATCCAGTTCCGCCTTCGGTTTGTGGTGATATATTTTTATTTTATTTAATATTTTCGTGTCTTATGACCTCTCCACAAATATTTTATCTGTTCGTCAATGGGTCGATAATAAACATCATGTCCATTTCTATTATTTTGGTTACGTTATGCATAAGTTTAAGAGAAGATGATCACGAAAAGACATAAAAAAGACAACAACTTCTTCTTTATAATTCTATTCCATTATTTTTCTTAGGCTTTTTTACTTTCATTTGCATTTATTGTTGTTAGTTCTCACAATAAGATGTTTTTTCATCCTATTAAGTATGTCGTTTGTCATTGACATATCACATTTGGACAACTCCGAACCTCAATATGCATTGTTTATAGAAGTCAAAACATAACACATACATTTGAGATTAAGGATAGCTTAGTTAGGTTTGTCAACCAAATGCAATGAAATATCCTTCTATCAGGGCATGAACACCACCGATGTTATATCTGAGGTTTAGGGAGTAGTGGCTAAGTGTATCTTATGACCTATCCACGAATATTTTATCTGTTTGTCAATTGGTCGATAATAAACATCACGTTCATTTCTCTTACTTTGGTTACGTTATGCATCAAGTTTAAGAGAAGATGATCGCGAAAAGAACAAAAAAATGACGATAATTTCGTCTTTATAATTCTCTTCCACTATTATTCTTAGGATTTTTTACTTTCATTTGCATATATTATTGTTGGTTTTAACAATAAGATGTTTTTTCATCCTACTAAGTATGTCGTTTGTCATTGACAGATCACATTAGGACAAGTCCAGACCTCGGTATACATTGTTTATAGAAGTCAAAACAAAACACATACATTTGAGATTAAGGATGGCTCACTTAGGTTTGTCAACCAAATTCAATAAAATATCTTTCTATCGGGACATGAACACCACCGATGTTATATCTGAGGTTTAGAGAGTAGTGGCTAAGTGTATATTAACTAAAAAAACTTAGCTAAAACTTCAAAAATAGAGTTGAAATGATAACAATCATATGATCTCGTTTTATGAACCACAATATCGTACAATGGTCAATAAAATGATTCATAACGTTTGTTTCTTAATTCTTCCTTACAAATTACCTGGCATCACCACAACTTTTAACTTGGTTCGCCATCAATTCAGTTTGATTTTGGTTTGGTTCATAATTAGTTGGCTTCGCCTTAAATCGGCTCCACATAGCCGCAACTTTACCTCAACTTCGTTCGATCTCAGTTTATCTTAGTTTAGTTTGGATTAGGGTGGCCTCAACTTGTCTCGATCTCAACCTAATCGAATCATATAACTATTTTGGCTTCAGTTAGGCTCTTCTTGTGTCAGTTTCTGATCCAAGCTTATGCGAATCACTAAGTTTGATAATTTTTTACCATTTTTATTTGTTTCCATTCATACAGATTAAAATTCATTTAAATATAAAATTATCCTATAACCCCAATCCAGCTTCTGCAGAAACAATCAATATATTTATATACAAAAAGTATGTATTCAGGGTGATTTTATATATAATTCCAAACACCAAAGAGATCCATGTATTAAATGTAGTTTCAACCGGTGTGTATTCAGTTTATCTTAGTTCAGATTGTAAATGTAGTTTCAAACATCATAGATAGGCTTTGAACAGTACATCGTCCCTCGACTATCGCGTTTGGTGGAGATAGTCCTTTGAATTTCAAATGTCCGTTGACAGTCCTAGGACTATCGCGTTTGGATAAAGTTAGTCCTGAAGATTCTCTTATCCATGAGACGCTGCCACCTGTCACCATAGTCCCCAGATTTTTGTATCACCACTAGTCCCTTGAGTTTACCTCTCTTACGTTTTGGGTTTGACCTAAACTCAAGGGACTAGCGATGGTACAAAAATCGAGGAACTATAATGACAAGTGGTAGTGCTTCATGGATCAGAGGATCGTTTGGACTAATTTTATCCAAACGCGATAGTCCAGGGAATGTCAACGGACATTTGAGAATCAAGGGACTATCTGCCACCAAACGTGATAGTCGAGGGACGATGTACTATTCAAAACCATCATAGATACAACAAAAGGTTAACTTGGTTTAGATAGTTAATATACATCATAAAGAGGCACAACAACGATAAACCTCTGAAGTAGTTTGGATTAAGAAAAAATATATGGTTCACACGAAACATATGTTTGTTTGAATCCTCTAAGTTTTCATGATTAGTTCATACCACATTGGACTTCAAATAGTTCAACAAATTATAAACTTTGCATGGCTAGTCATAATGCGGTCATCACATAGTTCAGATACTTTCCGTTTTTGGCTTGGCTATGACACGGTTAATTGTTCATTGTCTTAAATGTATGATCTTTCATCTTAGTTTTTAGAGGGGATACTTTCATACGTCCATAGGTAAGGAGAATTTACTTTCAACGAAAAATTAAATCTAACCAACGCCATTATCAACGACCAAAAAATAAAACAAAAATAGAGAAAATACTACTCATGTCTATACTTTTTTTACTTTTGGAAAATACTTGTTTTTTTATCAAAGGAAGGGTTTGGCTGGCAAAGGTTTTAACATGATATGTAAAAATCGAGCAAACCTCAAGCCTCTTACGAGTCCAACAACGATAGACTCGACAGGTTGAGTCGGAAAATAATTAGCATGACATGGATAATTCTTACTAAAAGACTAGTTCAGACAAGTTTTAAAACAATTATACGACCAGTCTGAGATCTTCTTGAGTGGTTAAGCATTGCAGTTGAGCTTGAAAGTTAGTTACAATTGAAACCTGAGTTCAAAGTTGTAAGACAATACATATAAAAGAGTGAAAGTGAAAAATACTCCACTTCCAAGTGGCAAGAAAACATAAAACTTCTAGAAATATTCCAAAATTCTTGATCAAAACTTTATACCAAAAGAAAAAAAATACTATGGTAAATTAGATCGAAAAAACGAACTAGAAGATGCTACTCATACGACATGTGAAATAGGCCTAAATCATCTACCAAAATAGAAATCTTAATGGGTTGTGAAGATCAATAACCGATGAATATGGGCTCAATAGCAAACCACATTACAAAACAAAATAAGCCTACATAAAGGGATCTTGGTTTACTAGACGTTAACCTTATGAACAACATGGTTATAGACCAATGAACCTTGGTTTATCAATTTCAAACACTTTACATTTTGATTAGCTGGGTAATATAAAAAACAGATCCAAGTCTGATGGTTGATCACTTAGTTTTATCATCGGATTATGCAATAAATCTAAGATAACTTGGTTTGTTGGCTGGGAACTTCACCTTCTCATAGGCTTAACTAAGCCTATGAAAAGACATTATTTGAAGAAGGAAGACTAAAGTTATTGGAAAGCTTAGATGAACCAACGAATGGAGATGACATAATTTTTCACCAAGTTTAACTCAGCCTATGAAGCTATCTTAGTTTGAAGAAATATGACTCAATTTATTGGAAATATTAACTAATTATATAAAACAACCTCAATTTTGGAATAGGCCCTACATCCTTATAAATTTTAATCAATCCCATCTAAAGACTTATATTGAAGATGGAAAAAATAATAATTTGTAAGCTTAGCCAAACCCAAAGCGGGACCTCGATTTGAATAATGAAGATTGTAGTCATATGTAATACTAAATGAGCCGAAAAGGACATCTGTTTGGAAAAAAATATATCACTCTCTTTTACAAAACCTACCCAAGTCCATAAGGTAACCACAGTTTGCAAAGCTTGGTCGAACATTTTTTAGGAACTCGTTTTTAGAGGATCCCAATTTTAAAAGTAGTCTTGTCTTAGAGGGACTTGACTTTAAAGGTTGATAAATTGATGGTTATTTGTAGCCAAAATTGAAAAATTATGTGTGCAGGGTCGGGTAGGTTGATTTATAAGCCTGACTACGCGAGTCATATGGAATGATATCAATGATAATCATCTAGAATGAGAAAGCGACAATGTCCACAATCCCTTTATCGTGTACGGTCTCGACCACCAAAAAATTTCTTTATCTAATCATAAATTTCCGAAACTCGTACGTATTTTTAGTTGCCAATTAAGAGACATGAGACTACCAAATAACTAACCGGTCAAATAATGAGTATGCACCAATATGAATATAAATCCTAGAAATCTCTGAGTGAAAAGTTTATAATACATCATGTTCAGAGAGGTTAAAAATAGCTAGAAACAAATTATCATATCAAAGTTATTGTGATTTTTTGTACGAATAATTTAATAATATTTTTCTTCCAATATTAACTCAGTTCATTGTTATCTAGATTTTAATATGTTTAGGTGAATTTTCACCTCATGAAAGCTCATACGATCGAGGTCATAAATTCGTATTGATGAATCATTCATCGAGATTCACATCAATCCAATTGATATACATATTATATATATCATAAGATTTTTAAAATTTTCGATCGGTCTAATAAAATAAATAATATACTTATTTAACACATTTGACTTGTAATTACAATCTCATTGATACACTAGACTTATACAGATGAGATATTCAAAATTATAATATTTTTACATGCATATACTCTTTTACTTTTGAAAAATACTTGGTTTTTTATCAGAGAAAGGATTTGGATGGCGAAATTTTTAACAAGACACGTATTAAGCCAGCTTACCTCAAGCCTCTTACGAGTCTAACAACGATAGACTCGGTAGCTCGAACCGGTAACAATTTGCATGAGATGGATAATACGTACTAAAATACTAATTCAAACAAGTTTTTAAACAATTATACGATCAGGTCTGAGATCTTGTTGAGCGGTCTATCGTTGTAGTTTAGCTTGAAAGCTAGCTACAATTGAAACCCGAGTTCAAAGTTGTAAGATAAGAATATTGATGAGTCTGAATTCGAAGTGCTCCCCGGAAGGGTAGCCCAAAGTAAATCTCTCCGTAAACCGGACAGGATCCAAGAGCTTAATTCGGACAGGACATTTGAACCGGGCAGGTGACTTCGAACACTGCAAGCCCAAAGCAGTTCGAACTATGACTAAAGTACTAAAAAACCTAAACACTATTTGACTAAGCTACCTGCCCATCTGCTTAAAACTCATGGGTCTTTAAACATGACCCGGGTCCATTAAACTTGACCCGAAAGCCCATAAGGGCCCAAATTACATACTATAAATACCCAACCACCAGCATTAACTATGGGTAACAAAAAATTAACTGCTGCCAAGCTGCTCAATTCTCTCTCCACCTTGAAACACATTGAAACACCTTCACACCACCCTGAAACACCCTCACGCCGCCTTAAAACTCCACTTGAAATTACCAGCCTACCCTCAGGCTACTTTTATCCTCACCAAATTGGCGACCACAGTGGGAGGCGACGGTGCCTGAATCCAGTATTCAAAACCAAGTAAAGAAATTCTGTCCGAATGAATCTGGATAATCCAGAGCTTCCACCAGCTTTGCTCGAAGTGGTGGTAGAGAATGATGAGTATACTGTCCAAGAGCGCGATAGGTTAAAACTTGAGATAGAAGCTCTGAGGGCTGAAAAAGCCAAGATGGGCGTGAAAGAGAAATCCAAAGCATCAGCTGCTCACAACACCGATAACCCAAGAGAGCATGAGGTTTCCAAAACTCATGTGAGCACTAAGAAGACGCATGCAAGCTCTAAAAAGTCTCACCGGTCCAAGCATGTGGAAAGTTCTGACTCAAGTTCAGAGTCTTCGGACAGCTCTTCGGACAGTGAGGGAAATGAAAAGTCCTTGTCCTCTAGCAGTGATGAGGGACGAACCAAGAAGAAACAAAAGCAAGTTAAAAAGTATTCCAGAAAAAGAGATCGCCATGGAAGAATGAAGAGGCATATTGGAAAAGGGTCATCTCACCGGAGGCATGTAGACCGGATGCTGATGGATCCTTTTGCCTTCCATGATGAGCCAGGTATCTTTGCAACTCCTAATGAGGATACCGTGTTCAGTCGTGGAAGAAATTGGAGGCAGTCTCCACTGTCTTCTAAAATCCTGTCCGGGAACCTCCCCAAGAGGTTCGACAGCACAAAGATGGAGAAGTATGATGGTAGTACTGATCCGGACAATCATCTGGAGCAATTCAAGAACTTCATGATGAACTTTGATGATGATGATAAACTACTCTGTAGGGCATTCTCCCAGTCTTTTACGGGGAGTGCTCTGAAATGGTACAACAGCCTGCCTCAGGGTTTTATTAAAGACTTTGATACTTTTTGGGTGGCCTTTCGAAGGCAGTTTGTGGGAAGTAAGGAGCTGAAGGGCAATGGAGACACAATAATCCATTGTGCCCAAGAGCCAAATGAGTCGTTAAAGGAGTACATAAGTCGTTTTGTAAACACAAAGAATGGGTTGGCTGATTGCTTTGAACAGGTAGCAATAGCATCCCTGAGACAAGGTTTGAACCCAGGCAACCTGGCCTATTCGGTGACCAGGAAGAAAGCCATGACCTGGGGAGGATTGTTGAACCAAGTTGGCAAGCAAATAAATGTTGATGAAACAAAAAAGACCAGGGTGCACAGACAAGTGAGATCCACCCCGGTGGCACCAACTCCAAATCAAAACCAGTCCGGGAACAAAGCAAGAGAAACCGGACAGGGACATGGAAGGGGAAAGGCTCAGTCTCAACCAGCTGCTCCTGCACAAAGTCAACAGTCTAGAAACAAAAGAGGGCCGTGGGTCCAACCGGAGTGGTTTGCAGAGCTCAAAGAAAGTGTGGCAACCATTTTCGAGAAAATAAAAGATGAAGTACACTACCGGAGACCGGAAACCTTGCAGTCTCCCAGAGAACATCGAAATAATTCCTTTTGCCAATACCATAATGATATTGGCCATACCACCGATGATTGTATAGCGTTGAAACAAGAGGTACAAAACTTGATTGAAAGAGGAAAGTTGGGTGCATACGTTAAAAGAAGAGGAGGCAACAGGCCTGACAACACTCATAGAGTTGGTCCAAGCAACGCTGCCCCGGAGGGGGCTATGGTAATAGTTGAAAGGTTTGACGTGGAGTCTGAGTATTTGGATCCTGATCCGACAAGAAACAGAGTGGGTACTATCGAGGAGCGTTCTAGATCAGTCTCCGGGCTCATTAAATTCTTCGAGTCACTGACAATTTTCGGAGGGGACACTATGACAGCTCCTACCACTTCTTCAAGAAAAAGGCATGTTCATAATTTGGCCTCCCAGCTAGAAGGAGGCATGACATCTTATCAATCTCCAAACTCATTCCCATTCATAGTTTTCGATGAGGATGATTTGAGAGATATTGTTGGCCCTCATGAGGATGCTGTTGTCATAGGAGCATCTATAGGGGGCAATGAGATAAGGCGAATTTTGGTAGATACTGGGAGCTCTGCCAATATCCTTTTCCTAGACACTTACAAGAAAATGAAAAATCCAGCTGTGATTCAAAAGTCACACAGGTCAATCGTGGGCTTCACGGGCAGCTCAGCCGATGTAATCAGAGAGTTTGAAGAAGAAGTGTTGTTGGGCAGGGGCCCTTTCAAGAAAACGGTCAGAATACTCTTCATTGTGGTGGATTGTCCCACCTGTTATAATGCTATTCTAGGGAGGTCTTGGCTCTCTAGGATGCATGCAGTGGCTTCGACAGTCCATCAGTGTCTAAAATATGCTGTTCAGGGACAGGTTGGGGTTGTCCGGAGCAGCCAAAAGGTTGCAAGAGAATGCTATGCCACCGCCTTGGCTCCACGAACGCTGGGGGCAGTCCGTATCAACAATCAATAGCCGTTTGAGGGCCTTTCTGGGGGTGAGGGTGAAATTGATGACCCCAGAGAGACCCCCGGAGTGTTGATTCCAATTGAAGAAGTTGAGACACACTGCTTGGAAGAAGGAAAAAGCGTCAAGATAGGGTCCAAAATGCCACCAATACTGAAAGAAGGAGTGTTGAAATTCTTGAAAGACCATCAGCATGTCTTTGCTTGGTGCAATGCTGATGTTACTGGAGTTCCACCAGAGGTGATTTCCCATCACCTATCAGTCCGGAGAGATGTGGCACCAGTGGTACAAAAAAGGAGAGCTTTCTCAAAAGAAAAGGCTGATGTCATTGTACAGGAGGTTGACAGACTCACAAAGATGGGGCACATTAAAGAATCTCAGTACCCTTTGTGGACTGCCAATCCTGTCTTGGTAAAAAAGAAGAATGGTAAATGGCGTATGTGCATTGACTTCACAGACCTCAATCGAGCTTGCCCAAAAGACTTGTATCCGGTTCCCCGGATAGATCAGTTAGTAGACTCTACTTCAGGGAACAAGCTACTCTCCTTCATGGATGCATTCTCCGGGTACAATCAGATCCAAGTGGATCCAAAAGATCAAGAGCATACCACTTTTGTCACTGATAGAGGTTTACACTGCTACAAGGTGATGCCCTTTGGTTTGAAAAATGCTGGGGCTACTTATCAAAGGTTGGTCAATAAGGCATTTGCTGATCAAATTGGAAGAAATATGGAGGTTTACATTGACGATATGATGGTGAAAAGCGTGGATGAGCAATTGCACTTGTCCGACCTCCAAGAGACTTTTGCCAACTTGGCCAAGGTGAATTTAAAATTAAACCCTGAAAAGTGTGTGTTCGGAGTGCAGTCCGGGAAGTTCTTAGGGTATATCATAAGTGAGCATGGAATACAACCCGACCCGGACCAACTCAATGCTTTGTTTCAAATGGAGCCTCCTCGAAACATTAAAGAAGTACAGCGATTAACGGGGAGGTTGGCAGCCTTGAACAGATTCATTTCCAGGTCTTCGGACAGATGTGCTCCATTCTTTCAAACCTTGAAGGGTGCAAAGGGGTTTGAATGGACACCACAGTGTGATGAGGCGTTCAATGAAATCAAGAAGCATCTGTCCTCTCCCAAGACCTTGTTTAAACCAGTCGATGGGGAGACTCTTTTTGTATATCTGGCTGTTTCAAGTTGTGCCATCAGTGCTGTGTTAGTAAGGGAGGTTGATGGGTATCCTCACCCAGTGTACTACATCAGCAAAAGCTTGATTCATGCTGAGAGGCGTTACTTGAAACTTGAAAAACTAGCTTTGGCCTTGGTGATAGCTGCAAGAAAAATGAGGCCTTACTTTCAGGCTCATCCTATCGTTGTCCGAACGTCTTTCCCTTTAAAAAATGTCCTTCAAAAAGCAGACATTTCAAGCAGAATGACAAAGTGGTCAGTAGAATTGGGAGACTTCGACATAGACTTCGCTCCCCGGACAGCAGTAAAAGCTCAAGCTGTGGCTGACTTTCTAGTTGAGTTTCATTCTGATAGGGATTCAGAACAACCTGCTGATTCAAAAGATAAAAAAGTGTGGATTGTCCGAACAGACGGAGGATCCAGTACCATGGGATCTGGGGCAGGAATATGTCTCACTTCCCCCTATGGGGATAACATGTTCCAAGCTATTTGTTTTGCTTTCAGGGCATCCAATAATGAGTCTGAATACGAAGCAGCTATAGCTGGGTTAAAATTGGCATACATCTGTGGAGCAAAAAGGGTCAAGCTATTAAGTGACTCCCAATTGCTTGTCCACCATGCTCTAGGCCTGTCAGAGGCCAGAAAAGAACAATTGATCAAATACTTGCTCCTCCTTAAAAATGAAGCGTCAAAGTTTAAAGCTGTTGTCTATGAGCACATCCCCCGGGCAGAAAATGAGTTAGCAGACTCATTGGCAACAATAGCATATACGGAGTCCTACCCATGGATCCATGTGCTTGAAAGCCCTTCTATTCAACTTGATGAAGGTGAAAAAGAGGAAGTCTTTGAAATACAAGTAAACCGGCCTCAAGACTAGAGGTCTCCTCTTATGCAATATCTGTCCGATGGCATCGTGCCCTTGGATAAATCACAAGCCAGAACATTGAAACACAGGGCTCGTGGTTTCATTATGATTAGAGAAGTCTTGTACAAAAAGTCCTATAGCAAACCTCTCCTACACTGTTTAGGGGATCATGAGTCACAAATGGTTCTCTCTGAATTGCATGATGGTTAGGGATCAGCCCATTGTGGATTTAGAGCTTTGACAAGAAGAGTGCTTCTCTCCGGATATTATTAGCCATCAATTATGAAAGATGCTAAGGAGCTGGTAAGGAGGTGTGACCCATGTCAGAGGTACAACAATGAAATTCATGTATCAGCCATTCCTTTGGAATCAATTTCTGAGCCCATCCCTTTTGCTCGATGGGGATTGGACTTAGTTGGGCCTCTCCCTATGGCGTCCGGAGGGCGTAAAACCATAATTGTAGCCATTGACTACTTCTCGAAGTGGATAGAAGCAGCCCCCTTGGTAGGGACAACATCAAAAGCTGTTATAAAGTTCATTCTATCCAACATATGTTGCAGATTTGGTGTTCTCAGAAAATAACAACAGACAATGGGCCACAGTTTGATAATAGAGAGATGGAGAGCTTCTGTGCCTCAAGAGGTATTCAGCACTGCTTTTCTTCACCTTTCCACCCTCAAGCCAACGGGCAAGTTGAAGTAGATAATAGAACAATTCTCTCCGGTTTAAAGAAAAACTTAGAAGGGGCTGCTGGAAAGTGGCCTAGTTATCTACAAGAAGTCTTATGGGCCTACCGGACAACACCTGGGGCTGCAACACAAGAATCCCCTTTTGCCTTGGTCTATGGAATGGATGCAGTAGCTCCCGTAGAAAAGACACTCCCCTCCTTTCGTGTTCATAATTTCTCCGGGCAGGCTAATGAGATAGCAGTCAGAAATCAGCTTGATTTGATTGAAGAAAGACGAGTTAAAGCTCATCTTAGAATGGCACACTATCAGGGCTTGATGAGGAGCCGGTTTGCTTCTAAAGTTAAAAGAAGGGACTTTCAACCAGGAGATAAAGTATTGAGGAAAGTTTTCTTGCATACCAAGGAAAAGCTCTTCGGAAAGCTGGCCCCAACTTGGGAGGGTCCATATACTGTGGTTGAAAGAATCAAGCCTGGGACATACTGGTTGGAAGACAAAGATGGCAGGGTTTTAACTCACCCTTGGAATATTGAACACCTACGAATGTACTTGGAATAAAGCTTATGTAAATATTTACTTGTTTAAACATCCATGTAAATATTTGGGGGCATACCGCTTCCTCTTTTCGGCGCCACGGAGAGCTTTCAATAAAACTTGATGCCTTCTTCAATAATTTTCTAAGTTTTTGCAAAATTCTGTTGCTTGTCATACTACCCGGACTGAAAGGTCTAAGGGCTACTTAAATTCTAGCCAGAGAAACTAAACACTCTTGCAATACAATAGCTCAAAGCTACTTAAATTCTAGCTGTCTAAAGTAAGACAAGTAATAAAAGAAGAAGATGGTTGAGTAAAATAAAAGCATTCATTCAACAACTTAAAGATTGCCTTGGCCTTCCAAGGACTTTTTGAACAAGTTTAGGGCACAGTACAAAAATTTGTCCGAATAATACGGACACCATCACAAAAAAAGGGTGCCTTGGCCTTCCAAGGACTTTAGTTCAAACAAAAGATAAACAAAACGAATTATAAATTAAGGTTGAGCCTTTGAAGATGGCTCACCCTCATCTTTTTTCTTGCCCCTGATGTCGCTCTTCTCCTCGACAATTTTCTTACCCTTGGGATCAATCTCTCCCTCACCTGGGCTCTCTCCGGTTTCCTCTTCGCCACCAGACGAGGATTCACCGGAGTACCCCTCATCAACCATGGTCCAGTATGGAAGATCATCGTCATCCACATAGCGCCATAAGTCCCCTAGTCTCCTCTTCGGGAATTTCTCATGAAACAGGAGGACCATGTCAGACTTCACTTTTTCAACCATTAATTCTTCACTCCGAATCATCTCCCTGGCATAAGCATTAATCCTGGCCTTGATCATGGCCTCTTGATCCTTCACCAGAGCAGCTTTCTCTTCAACAGCCTGAGTCACTGCATTCTCTAAAGCAAGTTTGTCAGTGGTCAGGTTGGTGACAAGCTTCTCCTTTGCTGCAGTTTCTCCTCTTGAGGCTGTCAAATCCTTCTCTAGTCCGGACAGCTTAGCCCGGAGATCTTTTACGGTCTCTTCTAAAGAAGCAACTTTTGTGTTGCTTTCATTTTGATTCTTCTTTAGCTGTTCGTTCGACTCCTTGAGCAAATCAACCTTAGTAGCAGCAGTCATGAGGTCATCGGAC
Organism: Limnanthes douglasii subsp. nivea; assembly: GCA_036936605.1. NCBI lineage: Eukaryota > Viridiplantae > Streptophyta > Magnoliopsida > Brassicales > Limnanthaceae > Limnanthes > Limnanthes douglasii. The sequence continues at coordinate 302,512,228 of JAUPFV010000002.1, read as the reverse complement.
AACTTCTCCTTCTCAGACTTGAGGTCTTTGATGGTAGTTGCCTGACTTCGGACTTGCCTTTCCAAGGTAAGTACTGGCTGCACGTTGCTAAGGAGAGAATGGGCTATGATGTCCCTCTCACTGGAAACCATAAAAGTCTTACCATTGAAATTCACTGTGTTAGAACTACTTGGGGGAACATATGGCCCTGCGAACTCATCTCTGGACAGGCCAAGGAAATAATCACCTAGTTCACCAAGACCGGTGACATCCACTTCATCCATGTTAATCTCTCCCCTTTCGACCTCATCAGTATGGAATTCCATTGTAATCCCTTCATTAAGATTCCCTGGGATCTCTTCGGCTAACGTCGGATCAGTTGGGAAAGTGGGCTCCGGATCCCGGAGAGCGAGCTCTTCTCCTTGGGAAGTCTTTTTCTTTTTGACTTCTCTGTCAGCACTGTCACTTGCTTGCTTACGAGCCCGTTTGGAAGCCCTTAAAGGTTTTGGGGGATTCACTCCTTGTTTCTCGCTCTCTTGTTCTACCACTTGTAGAAGGTTTGCATCAACTTGAGCCTGGGCTGGCACCTCTGAATCCACTGGGGCCTCTTTCCCAGTATCCTCTACCGCTTTCCTGCCTTTCTTCTTCTTGCCCTTCATTTTACTTGGGGCTTTGGCCCGGGCAGGAAGGAAGAGGGTCCCATCTAGTTCATGAGACCTTCTCAGCACGACATCTTCATCAGGTGGGGTGGAGAACTCCTCCCAGGTTAAGTCTCTTCGACCTGTGGTATTCCACAGGTGAGACCTCGCTAAGTTCCCAGCAGTGAAGGCTTTATGAAACCGGTTCTCCCAGTTCTCTGCGGCCCAAGCGTTGATTTTGCCACAGGTGACCTGTCCGGCTTTCTGGTAGTCCCCGAACTCCTTTGGCAGCACTGATAAAACAAAAGAAAAACTGATTAGTATAGACTTAAAGGAAAGAGAGGTTCGAACAGAAACTTAAAATAAAAACTTACGATCGCTCTTCCATCTACTTCGAAGGAGGCTAGGATTCTCCCCGGTTTTGATCTTCTTGCCATTTTCCCATGAGCCACTGACGAACAAGAACTGGCTCCTCCATTTACTCTCCGATTCCAGGAGATCATCGACAGCTTTAAGATCGTTCCCCATGTTGAAATGATAAAAAGGGAACTGATGATGCTTGCACAGATTAGCCACAGCTGCAAACTCTTCCATAGGAAGAGGAATTCCGGATAGCCTAGACGCCATAATACATGACATCAAGGTGTACCAGCCATTAGGACTTAGCTGTGATGGACATAACTTGACCAAGTGGAAATAGCGTACTATTTCTGGGTCCAGTGGGAACCTAAGTCCCCAATTGAATAGCTCCGTAAAGAAGACTATCTCATTTCTTTTGCAATCCATCGGGGTCTCTGGATCGATGGGAATTCGAATCTTTACATTCTGAGGGATCCCCCACTTAGTACGCAGTCGTCCCAAATCTTTAGTATGGATGAACGCATACTTGGTCTTTAACAGAGATAAAAGATACTTGAACTCCACCTTGTGAAAGCAGGGGCCTACTTTCCCTTCGAGGCTCTCCGGCAGGTCCGGACGCCTCAGATACAAGTCTTCTTTGCCCTTCTTGGCAACAACGATAGCAGTCTCTGCCTGTCCGGAGGACTCGGACTCAAATCTAACCTCCTCAGTGGAGTCCTCCATCCTCTCCTCCATTATTGTTGGGGGAGCTTCTGTAGAAACAGCCCGGGGAGGGATGAAGCTTGGCACGGCTAATCCACCGGACTGTTGGCTCTCCGAATGTTTTCGACTTATCACCTCAGTTTGAGTTTCTGAGGTTGAAATTTCTTTGGGAGGTAGAGGACTACTAGCCCCCGGGCCGGCCGGCCTTTCCCGGAGAGTCCTAATAGTTGCCCCGGACCCTGATTCACTGTTTTTTGCCCCCGATTTTGACGGTGTGCCTTTAGAAGGAAGTACTTTAACCAACCTACTCGGCCTTTTCATGATTAATTTGTCTGGGGAGTGGTCAGAATCAGACCCCATAGCAATGAAAGAGGATTTCTTCCTAACACTGGTGACAGTGACCCCCGGTTCGACAATAGGAATCGACTCTTGGACTGAAGAGCCGGATACTATGGGGGAGAGTGTTGATTGAAAGAGTTTTTTAGGTTTTGTACCTTTAGAAGAAGATGAACCTCTGTCAGATTATTCGATTGCAGGGGCTGGTTTCTCAACAGGCGATGCTGGAAGCCCTGCTGCAAGTCTTTTTTCTTTTTCAACTCTCTGAGCCTTCTCCAATTCTGAGAGGTTAAGCCAACCGCCCTTGATCAGTGCTGTTCTTGCTGTGAACATAAACAACTAAGGAAATTTTGAAGTTTTAGAGAGATAAAGCTTTGGGTGAAATGGCAAAGTGAAAGAGATAGTGAAACTGTGAAAGGTGAAAAGAATTTATAGTAAATGTAAAAAACGGGTTTGATTCCTAGGAGAATCCGAAAAGTTGGGCAATGATTAAAAGACGGCGCTGATGTCATTAATGACATTTAAAAGAGGTAACTTGTTCGAGAAAGTGGTGCGAATTTCAAGGTGAAAAAACGGCTAAAGTAACCAACCAGAGAGTGCCACGTGTCCCACTAACTCTGACAAGAACCGTTTGAAATTCGTAACGATTGGTCTGTCCAGATTCTGTCCTCAATTCTCTCCGAATTGATAAACCACTTCCTGAATCGGACTGTTTTTCAGTTCTTTGACAAGGATACTTGTTCAAATACCTAAAAAAGGGGCTCCTGATGAGTCCGAATTCGAAGTGCTCCCCGGAAGGGTAGCCCAAAGTAAATCTCTCTGTCAACCGGACAGGATCCAAGAGCTTAATTCGGACAGGACATTTGAACCGGGCAGGTGACTTCGAACACTGCAAGCCCAAAGCAGTTCGAACTATGACTAAAGTACTAAAAAACCTAAACACTATTTGACTAAGCTACCTGCCCATCTGCTTAAAACTCATGGGTCTTTAAACATGACCCGGGTCCATTAAACTTGACCCGAAAGCCCATAAGGGCCCAAATTACATACTATAAATACCCAACCACCAGCATTAACTATGGGTAACAAAAAATTAACTGCTGCCAAGCTGCTCAATTCTCTCTCCACCTTGAAACACATTGAAACACCTTCACACCACCCTAAAACACCCTCACGCCGCCTTAAAACTCCACTTGAAATTACCAGCCTACCCTTCTTTTATCCTCACCAAATATAAATATATAATTTTTACTATAAATATCAAATAGTTAAACTGCAAAAATACTTTACGTCCACATGCAAGAAAACATAAAATTTCTAGAAATATATAAAAAAATTATCAAAGCTTTATACCAAAGGATAAAAAAATGGTAAATTAGATTGAAACAACGGACTAGAAGGCATTACTAACACAACATGTGAAATAGGCCTATATCATCTATAAAAATAGAAATCTTAATGGTGTCGACGCTTTTCTTCGATCGTTTCTTCTTTTTATCAGCTCCAGCGCCATCTTCTTTTGGTAACTTCTTTCTGGCATTTGGTTTCTTCTCAGCTGCTACGGCGGCCAATGGATATTTCTCGGCGACCTTCTTCTCAGTCGGCTTCTTTTCGGCTTGGGGTGCTATTGTTGATTTTGATTAGGAAATGAGTTCTCTAGAGAGAGAAAGAGAGAGATTAATTGGAGAAGATAAATAATTTTATGATTTTGATTGGTGAGATGCGAGCCGCAACTTGAATTTGATAAAAAAGAAAAGAAAAGGGAAAAGAGAAAAAAGAGAGAAGAGAGATAGTCGTTTGAAAAGGTTTATATATTAAGGGTATTTTAGTAAAATTTGGGATCTCATTATAGCTGAAGAAGGTCTCATTATAACACGGTCTCATTATAACAAAAACGGGTCTCGATTTAGCGTTATAAATAATGAATTTATGTAATACATTTGACTTCTAATTGCAATCACTTTGATACACTATACTTATACAGATGAGATATTCCAATTTATAATATTCTTACATATTATTTAATTTTTTATAGATTTAAATGAGTTTAAAATAAAAAAAATTAAATAACACATAGTTACAACAAATTTGGAACAATTACATATATTGTACTTCACACCTGTAAAATATGTGACTCGTCATGCTGAGCAACGTGTAATCGACCAACTGATGCACAGATTGACACAGGATATGACTTTAGCTAATATTGTGTGTGTTATTGCAGTTCATGTTTAATGTTGTTTTCTGAACGTTTGATGTTTTGTGAGTTATTGTATTTTCTTATTTGTAGTTCATATACATCCTAAACAAGCACAACAACGATAAACTCTAAAGTAGTTCAGATAAATAAAATACATGGTTCATACGAGAGTTATATTTGTTTGAACCCTCTGAGTTTTCACAAGTAGTCCATACCACATTAGATTTTAAATAGTTCAACAAATTATAAACTTTTCATGGATAGTCATAATGCGTGCATCATATGGTTCAGATATTTTGCGTTTTGTCTTGACTCTGAGAGGGTTAATTACTCATTTTCTTAAAGGTACGATCTTTCATCTTAGTTTTTTGCATACTTCAAAATGAATAGAGGGGATACTTCCGTACATCCATAGGTAGGGAGAATTTACTTTTAAAGCAAGATTTTTAAATTCTTACATATAGTAACTACATTATGAATCTTACCAATGAGATAACCAACTACTAGGAAAATAAAAAAACAATACTACGCATGCATATACTCTTTTACTTTTAGAAAATAGTTATTTGTTATCGAATGAAGGCTTTGGATGGCGAATATTTTAACAAAATACGTATAAAGCCAGCATACCTCAAGCCTCTTACGAGCCCAACAACGATAGACTCGGTAGCTCGATTCGCAAAAATTTTTGCAGGACATGGATAATTTATACTAAAAGACAAGTTCAAACAAGTTTTGAAACAATTATAAAACCAGGTCCAATATATTGTTGAGTGATTACTCTTGCAGTTGAGCTTAATATATAGTTACAATTGAAACCCGAGTTCAGAGTTGTAAGATAATAAAGTAAATATGTAATTTTTACTATAAATAACAAATAGTTAAACCGCAAAAATACTCCACTTCCACGTGGCAAGAAAACATAAACTTTCTAGAAATATTCAGAAATGTTGATCAAAGCTTTATACCAAAAGATAAAACAAAATACTCTATAAAGTAGATAAAAAAACCGATTAAAAAGCGTTACTAATAGGAAATGTCAAATAGGCTAAATCATCTAACAAAATAGAAATCTTAATAGATTGCGAAGATCAACGAAAAATGAATATGGGCTCAATAGGAAACCACGTTAGGAAGAAAATTAGCCAACATAAAGGGGTTTTGGTTTACAAAGGCTTAACTTTATTTTAGAGAACAATTATATTTGGTTTATTAACTTGCAATACTTGAACTCTTGATTAGGTGGGTAAAATGACAAGGAGGCCCAAGTCTAATGGTTGAGCACTTAATTTTATCATCAGCTTGGGCAATAAAGCTAAGATAACTTTGTTTGTTGGCTGGGAACTTGACCTTATGATAAGCTTAATTGAACCAATGAGAAGACCTCCATTTCAAGAACGAAGATTAAGTTATTGAAAAGCTTAGATGAACCGATAGTGGGAAAGCTTTAGCATTGGATGTTATTGTTTTTGTTTGGATTTTGTATTCGACGTTGTTTATTAGCCACACAAGCGTGTGGTGGTACAAAATAGGTTAGACGATTGTTTTTCAAAGTTGCAAGGATACAACATTGATACGCTAAATGTTTTATGTTGGTTTTGTGGTAGTTTTTTCACAGGGTTATATCGGCGGTATATAAGTGTTTTACAATTGGTATGGAAATTTTTTATTAGTGTTGTAGTTTTGTAACGATGGTATAACAATTCTATATCGCTAATACGTTGAATGTGTTATGGTGGTTTCATGGTGGTTTTTTCACAAGGTTATACCAGCGGTATAAAAATGTTATACTGCTGATACAGAAATTTGGTACCACCATTGTAGTATTGTACCAGCGGAATAAAAGTTGTATACTTTTAGTACACTTAACAAAATAACTTTCCTCCGTTAAAAATCTCTCGTTATATGTTACTCCCACTAACTAAACTAAGATTGCGACCAACTAAAAATTTATCTTTAATTCCATAAATTATTTCTCTATAAAATTTTATTCGAACTTACCATATTTATTTATGTATGAAAATAGCATAAATAACCAAACCAAACTTTTGATTTTTACTATATAAAATTGACTCTCAACGAAAATATTCACTTGCTGCAAGTTGTCAAGTTTTTGAAGAGAACAAGGTCGGATGAGACTACCGATGGATTTTGCAATGAGGTGAAGTGCACAATGTACTAGATGTACATATACGTGTGTGAAGGATAAAATCCATGTCCAACTTCACGCAGTCGTGAAGAAGTCTCTATTAGGTACAATTATTTGAGATCAGAACCAATGGTTCGGGTGTTCGACCTCTTGTACAAACTTAGGCAACCAAAATACACGTAATTCCGTAAGTGGAATACAGTTGATATTTAACCACGAGATTACACGTAATTTCACAATTAGAACTCAATTGTTTTTTCCAAACGTATTAGGCAAGCAAATTAAATGTAATTTCGCAATTAAAACAATTAAAAAAACTATTCTGTTATAGATCTAGTTTTGTTCGTATTAGAAAAACAAAAGAACTATTTTAATTTTAATTTTTTAATAGCGATTTAAAAGATAAGATATTTAAAAAAGTAAAAAAAAAATAGTTAAAAAATATTTTGGGATTACTTGTACGTATACCGTTAGATATTTAAATTTGAAAACATGCATATAAATCGGGATTCTCGATATATCAAAACAGAAACCACAACCTTTCTTCTTATCAAAACAACCAGAGTCAGTATCAGCAGTCGGTGGGTCTTGATGAAGATGATTGCGTGCTTAGCAAGCAACCTATGGGTCCTCCAGTTTCAATCAGGGATATCTCTGGATCAGATTACAAAGGCGAAAAACTTGACACATACATGATGATTCAATGTCCGCATTCTCAGGTTCTCGACCACAAATGCGTGCAGTGCGGGCAAGTGACGGGCATTGATTATGGCACGTCTTTTGGTTATATTCAAGAGGGGCTAAAGCTTGGCAATGGATTTGTGGAATCCCTTCGACAGCAACATACCATGGACTTGGTCCTCAGAGAAAAGCTGCATTTGGTTCTAGATCTGGATCAGACTCTTATTCATACTGTTCGAGAGAAGGATTTGAAGCCCGAGGAATATTATCTTCTCAAGGAAACAAAATATTTACACAGATGTGTGTTTCCTGGTGATCAAGTGTTCATGGTGAAACTACGGCCATTTGTTTTAGATTTTCTTGAGAAGGCAAGCTCTATGTATGAAATGTCGGTCTACACCAAAAGCTCTATTACCTATGCGACTGCAATCCTATCTTTGCTTGATCCTCAAGGAAAGTATTTCAAAAGGCGGGTTATAGCACGCGAACATACTCCATATCGCAAGACGCTTGATCTGATTTTGACAGAACCAGAGGCAATTGTTGTGGTTGATGATGATGAAGATATGTGGCCGGATTGCAGACCCAATTTGATAAAGGCTGTGAGATTTAGGTACTTCAAGGGAAAAAAGAAGAGCAACAACAACGGTTGTAGGTCTTGTCATTCTCTGAATAAGACCGATGAGAGCGAAACTGATGGTGAATTGGCTAATATACTCAAAGCTCTCAACGAGATTCACCTGCAGTACTTCTCCGAAGAAATGTTCGAAGCTGGCAACAGTAATACTAGGCTGATAGTTCCCGATGTTGTATCTACCGTGCTCGGTCGTACTTAGATTATTTTACATATCATCGTCTATATTTTTACACTGAAGTTTCCAATGTATATCATGATCATGCTTTTGTGTTCTGAATTCACAAGCAATATAAATAATAAGGTTTTCAGTAAATACATTGTCACAGGTCATTCTAATTCCAAGCTACATGTTTTTCTAATAATAGTAAAAGTAGAACTGCAAAATAAGCAAAAAGCTGAGGTTTCAATTCTATGTCTTAATTCCACTACAAGTATTGAAATGCCTAAACTATTGTAAGTCTAGGTTTGCAATTTGGAAATATAAGTCCACTAACTTAATTGGTCTAAATAACATATATAGTACGAAAGAATTTATATTTCTAAACTACATAGCCAAATAATTTTTAAACTATAGGGGTTAAAAGCTCAACTTTAACTCCACCAACCCCTTCGACGGACCTCATTAGAGAATCTATTCAAACTACAAAATAATAGTATGTTATATAACTAAATTAGTCGATATTTTGCGTGATAAACTCCTTACTTGATCTATCGCTCAAAGTCAACATTATTCGGCTATATTAAAAAAGTTAGGCATATAATAAATGATTTTAAAAATTTATGTCGTATTTAGAATTTATGATAAAAATTTAAAAGTTAATATTATCATAGTGTTTTTATGGTCTATTAGTGTTGTTGGCACAAACATAGCCAGGACACTAGGTTCCAACTATTGGATCTCATATACACTCATCCAGTTCCGCCTTCGGTTGGTGGTGATATATTTTTATTTTGTTAAATATTTTCATGTCTTATGATCTCTCCACAAATATTTTATCTGTTAGTCAATGGGTCGATAATAAACATCATGTCCATTTCTTTTATTTTGGTTACGTTATGCATAAGTTTAAGAGAAGATGATCACGAAAAGACATAAAAAAGACGACAACTTCTTCTTTATAATTCTATTCCATTATTTTTCTTAGGCTTTTTTACTTTCATTTGCATTTATTGTTGTTAGTTTTGACAATAAGATGTTTTTTCATCCTATTAAGTATGTCGTTTGTCATTGACATATCACATTAGGACAACTCCAAACCTCGGTATGCATTGTTTATAGAAGTCAAAACATAACACATACATTTGAGATTAAGGATAGCTTAGTTAGGTTTGTCAACCAAATGCAATGAAATATCCTTCTATTAGGGCATGAACACCACCGATGTTATATCTGAGGTTTAGGGAGTAGTGGCTAAGTGTATCTTATGACCTATCCACGAATATTTTATCTGTTTGTCAATTGGTCGATAATAAACATCATGTTCATTTCTCTTACTTTGGTTACGTTATGCATCAAGTTTAAGAGAAGATGATCGCGAAAAGAACAAAAAAATGACGATAATTTCGTCTTTATAATTCTCTTCCACTATTATTCTTAGGATTTTTTACTTTCATTTGCATATATTATTGTTGGTTTTAACAATAAGATGTTTTTTCATCCTACTAAGTATGTCGTTTGTCATTGACAGATCACATTAGGACAAGTCCAGACCTCGGTATACATTGTTTATAGAATCAAAACAAAACACATACATTTGAGATTAAGGATGGCTCACTTAGGTTTGTCAACCAAATGCAATAAAATATCCTTCTATCGGGACATGAACACCACCGATGTTATATCTGAGGTTTAGGGAGTAGTGGCTAAGTGTATATTAACTAAAAAAACTTAGCTAAAACTTCAAAAATAGAGTTGAAATGATAACAATCATATGATCTCGTTTTATGAACCACAATATCGTACAATGGTCAATAAAATGATTCATAACGTTTGTTTCTTAATTCTTCCTTACAAATTACTTGGCATCACCACAACTTTTAACTTGGTTCACCATCAATTCAGTTTGATTTTGGTTTGGTTCATAATTAGTTTGCTTGGCCTTAAATCGGCTCCACATAGCCGCAACTTTACCTCAGCTTCGTTCGATCTGAGTTTATCTTAGTTTAGTTTGGATTAGGGTGGCCTCAACTTGTCTCGATCTCAACCTAATCGAATTATATAACTATGTTGGCTTCAGTTAGGCTCTTCTTGCGCCAGTTTCTGATCCAAGCTTATGCGAATCACTAAGTTTGATAATTTTTTACCATTTTTATTTGTTTTCATTCATACAGATTAAAATCCATTTAAATATAAAATTATCCTATAACCCCAATCCAGCTTCTGCAGAAACAATCAATATATTTATATACAAAAAGTATGTATTCAGGGTTATTTTATATATAATTCCAAACACCAAAGAGATCCATGTATTAAATGTAGTTTCAACCGGTGTGTATTCAGTTTATCTTATTTCAGATTGTAAATGTAGTTTCAAACATCATAGATAGGCTTTGAACAGTACATCGTCCCTCGACTATCGCGTTTGGTGGAGATAGTCCTTTGAATTTCAAATGTCCGTTGACAGTCCTAGGACTATCGCGTTTGGATAAAGTTAGTCATGAAGATTCTCTGATCCATGAGACGCTGCCACCTGTCACCATAGTCCCCATATTTTTGTATCACCACTAGTCCCTTGAGTTTACCTCTCTTACGTTTTGGGTTTGACCTAAACTCAAAGGACTAGCGGTGGTACAAAAATCGAGGGACTATGACGACAAGTGGAAGTCCTTCATGGATCAGAGGATATTTTGGACTAACTTTATCCAAACGCGATAGTCGAGGGACTGTCAACGGACATTTGAAAATCAAGGAACTATCTGCCACCAAACGTGATAGTCCAGGGACGATGTACTGTTCAAAACCATCATAGATACAACAAAAGGTTAACTTGGTTTAGATAGTTAATATACATCATAAAGAGGCACAACAACGATAAACCTCTGAAGTAGTTTGGATTAGGAAAAAATATATGGTTCACACGAAACATATGTTTGTTTGAATCCTCTAAGTTTTCATGACTAGTTCATACCACATTGGGCTTCAAATAGTTCAACAAATTATAAACTTTGCATGGCTAGTCATAATGCGGTCATCACATAGTTCAGATACTTTCCGTTTTTGGATTGGCTATGACACGGTTAATTGTTCATTGTCTTAAATGTATGATCTTTCATCTTAATTTTTAGAGGGGATACTTTCATACGTCCATAGGGAAGGAGAATTTACTTTCAACGAAAAATTAAATCTAACCAACGCCATTATCAACTACCAAAAAATAAAACATAAATAGAGAAAATACTACTCATGTCTATACTTTTTTTACTTTTGGAAAATACTTGTTTTTTATCAAGGGAAGGGTTTGGCTGACAAAGGTTTTAACATGATATGTATAAATCGAGCAAACCTCAAGCCTCTTACGAGTCCAACAACGATAGACTCGACAGGTTGAGTCGGAAAATAATTTGCATGACATGGATAATTCTTACTAAAAGACTAGTTCAGACAAGTTTTAAAACAATTATACGACCAGTCTGAGATCTTCTTGAGTGGTTAAGCATTGCAGTTGAGCTTGAAAGTTAGTTACAATTGAAACCTGAGTTCAAAGTTGTAAGACAATACATATAAAAGAGTGAAAGTGAAAAATACTCCACTTCCAAGTGGCAAGAAAACATAAAACTTCTAGAAATATTCCAAAATTCTTGATCAAAACTTTATACCAAAAGAAAAAAATACTCTGGTAAATTAGATCAAAAAAACGAACTAGAAGATGCTACTGATACGACATGTGAAATAGGCCTAAATCATCTACCAAAATAGAAATCTTAATGGGTTGCGAAGATCAATAACCGATGAATATGGGCTCAATAGAAAACCACATTACAAAACAAAATAAGCCTACATAAAGGGATCTTGGTTTACTAGACCTTAACCTTATGAGCAACATGGTTATAGACCAATGAACCTTGGTTTATCAATTTCAAACACTTTACATTTTGATTAGCTGGGTAATATAAAAAACGGATCCAAGTCTGATGGTTGATCACTTAGTTTTATCATCGGATTATGCAATAAATCTAAGATAACTTGGTTTGTTGGCTGGGAACTTCACCTTCTCATAGGCTTAACTAAGCCTATGAAAAGACATTATTTGAAGAAGGAAGACTAAAGTTATTGGAAAGCTTAGATGAACCAACGAATGGAGATGACATAAGTTTTCACCAAGTTTAACTCAGCCTATGAAGCTATCTTAGTTTGAAGAAATATGACTCAATTTATTGGAAATATTAACTAATTATATAAAACAACCTCAATTTTGGAATAGGCCCTACATCCTTATAAATTTTAATCAATCCCATCTAAAAACTTATATTCAAGATGGAAAAAATAATAATTTGTAAGCTTAGCCAAACCCAAAGCGGGACCTCGATTTGAATAAGGAAGATTGTAGTAATATGTAATACTAAATGAGCCGAAAAGGACACCTGTTTGGAAAAAAATATATCACTCTCTTTTACAAAACCTACCCAAGCCCATAAGGTAACCACAGTTTGCAAAGCTTGGTCGAACATTTTTTAGGAACTCGTTTTTAGAGGATCCCAGTTTTAAAAGTAGTCTTGTCTTAGAGGGACTTGACTTTAAAGGTTGATAAATTGATGGTTATTCGTAGCCAAAATTGAAAAATTATGTGTGCAGGGTCGGGTAGGTTGATTTATAAGCCTGACTACGCGAGTCATATGGAATGATATCAATGATAATCATCTAGAATGAGAAAGCGACAATGTCCACAATCCCTTTATCATGTACGGTCTCGACCACTTAAAAAAATTTCTTTATCTAATCATAAATTTCCAAAACTCGTACGTATTTTTAGTTGCCAATTAAGAGACATGAGACTACCAAAAAACCAACCGGTCAAATAATGAGTATGCACCAATATGAATATAAATCCTAGAAATATATGAGTCAAAAGTTTATAATACATCATGTTCAGAGAGGTTAAAAATAGCTAGAAACAAATTATCATATCAAAGTTATTGTGATCTTTTGTACGAATAATTTAATAATATTTTTCTTCCAATATTAACTCAGTTCATTGTTATCTAGATTTTAATATGTTTAGGTGAATTTTCACCTCATGAAAGCTCATACGATCGAGGTCATAAAGTTGTATTGATGAATCATTCATCGAGATTCACATCAATCCAATTGATATACATATTATATATATCATAAGATTTTTAAAATTTTCGATCGGTCTAATAAAATAAATAATATACTTATTTAACACATTTGACTTGTAATTGCAATCTCATTGATACACTAGACTTATACAGATGAGATATTCAAAATTATAATATTTTTACATGCATATACTCTTTTAGTTTGGAAAAATACTTGGTTTTTTATCAGAGAAAGGATTTGGATGGCGAAATTTTTAACAGGACATGTATTAAGCCAGCTTACCTCAAGCCTCTTACGAGTCTAACAACGATAGACTAGATAGCTCGAACCGGTAAACAATTTGCATGACATGGATAATACGTACTAAAATACTAGTTCAAACAAGTTTTTAAACAATTATACGATCAGGTCTGAGATCTTGTTGAGCGGTCTATCGTTGTAGTTGAGCTTGAAAGCTAGTTACAATTGAAACCCGAGTTCAAAGTTGTAAGATAAGAATATAAATATATAATTTTTACTATAAATATCAAATAGTTAAACCGCAAAAATACTTTACGTCCACATGTAAGAAAACATAAAATTTCTAGAAATATATAAAAAAAATTATCAAAGCTTTATACCAAAATATAAAAAAAAAATGGTAAATTAGATTGAAACAACGGACTAGAAGGCATTACTAACACAACATGTGAAATAGGCCTATATAATCTAACAAAATAGAAATCTTAATGGTCTCGACGCTTTTCTTCGATCGTTTCTTCTTTTTATCAGCTCCAGCGCCATCTTCTTTTGGTAACTTCTTTTTGGCATTTGGTTTCTTCTCAGCTGCTACGACCGCCAATTGATATTTCTCCGCGACCTTCTTCTCCGTCGGCTTCTTTTCTGCTTGGGGTGCTATTGTTGATTTTGATTAGGAAATGAGTTCTCTAGAGAGAGAGAGAGATTAATTGGAGAAGATAAATAATTTTATGATTTTGATTGGTGAGATGCAAGCCGCAACTTGAATTTGATAAAAAAGAAAAGAAAAGGGAAAAGAGAAAAAAAAGAGAGGAGAGATAGTTGGTTGAAAAGGTTTATATATTAAGGGTATTTTAGTAAAATTTGGGATCTCATTATAACTGAAAAAGGTCTCATTATAACACGGTCTCATTATAACAAAAACGGGTCTCGATTTAGCGTTATAAATAATGAATTTATGTAATACATTTGACTTCTAATTGCAATCACTTTGATACACTAAACTTATACAGATGAGATATTCCAATTTATAATATTCTTACATATTATTTAATTTTTTATAGATTTAAATGAGTTTAAAAAAAATATAAATAACACATAGTTACAACAAATTTGAAACAATTACATATATTGTACTTCACACCTGTAAAATATATGACTCGTCATGCTGAGCAACGTGTAATCGACCAACTGATGCACAGATTGACACAGGATATGACTTTAGCTAATATTGTGTGTGTTATTGCAGTTCATGTTTAATGTTGTTTTCTGAATGTTTGATGTTTTGTGAGTTACTGTATTTTCTTATTTGTAGTTCATATACATCCTAAACAAGCACAACAACGATAAACTCTAAAGTAGTTCAGATAAATAAAATACGTGGTTCATACGAGAGTTATATTTGTTTGAACCCTCTGAGTTTTCACGAGTAGTCCATACCACATTAGATTTTAAATAGTTCAACAAATTATAAACTTTTCATGGATAGTCATAATGCGTGCATCATATGGTTCAGATATTTTGCGTTTTGTCTTGACTGTGAGAGGGTTAATTACTCATTTTCTTAAAGGTACGATCTTTCATCTTAGTTTTTTGCATACTTCAAAATGAATAGAGGGGATACTTCCGTACATCCATAGGTAGGGAGAATTTACTTTCAAAGCAAGATTTTTAAATTCTTACATATAGAAACTACATTATGAATCTTACCAACGAGATAACCAACTACTAGAAAAAAACAAAAAAACAATACTACGCATGCATATACTCTTTTACTTTTAGAAAATAGTTATTTGTTATCGAAGGAAGGATTTGGATGGCGAATATTTTAACAAAATACGTATAAAGCCAGCATACCTCAAGCCTCTTACGAGCCCAACAACGATAGACTCGGTAGCTCGATTCGGAAAACAATTTGCAGGACATGGATAATTTATACTAAAAGACAAGTTCAAACAAGTTTTGAAACAATTATACAACCAGGTCTAATATATTGTTGAGTGGTTACTGTTGCAGTTGAACTTAAAATCGAGTTACAATTGAAACCCAAGTTCAGAGTTGTAAGATAATAAAGTAAATATATAATTTTTACTATAAATAACAAATAGTTCAACCGCAAAAATACTCCACTTCCACGTGGCAAGAAAACATAAACTTTCTAGAAATATTAAGAAATGTTAATCATGACTTTATACCAAAAGATAAAAAATACTCCGTAAAGTAGATAAAAAAACCGATTAAACAGCGTTACTAATAGGACATGTCAAATAGGCTAAACCATCTAACAAAATAGAAATCTTAATAGATTGCGAAGATCAACGACAAATGAATATGGGCTCAATAGGAAACCACATTAGGAAGAAAATTAGCCAACATAAAGGGGTTTTGGTTTACGAAGGCTTAACTTTATGAGCAACATGGTTTAGAGAACAATTATATTTGGTTTATTAACTTGCAACACTTGAACTCTTGATTAGGTGGGTAAACTGACAAAGAGGCCCAAGTCTAACGGTTGAGCACTTAATTTTATCATCAGCTTGGGCAATAAAGCTAAGATAACTTGGTTTGTTAGCTGGTAACTTGACCTTATGATAAGCTTAATTGAACCTATGAGAAGACCTCCATTTCAAGAAGGAAGATTATTATATTGAAAAGCTTAGATGAACCGATAATGGGAAAGCTTTACCATTGGATGTTATTGTTTTTGTTTGGATTTTGTATTCGACGTTGTTTATTAGCCACACAACCTTTCTTCTTATCAAAACAACCAGAGTCAGTATCAGCAGTCGGTGGGTCTTGATGAAGATGATTGCGTGCTTAGCAAGCAACCTATGGGTCCTCCAGTTTCAATCAGGGATATCTCTGGATCAGATTACAAAGGCGAAAAACTTGACACATACATGATGATTCAATGTCCGCATTCTCAGGTTCTCGACCACAAATGCGTGCAGTGCGGGCAAGTGACGGGCATTGATTATGGCACGTCTTTTGGTTATATTCAAGAGGGGCTAAAGCTTGGCAATGGATTTGTGGAATCCCTTCGACAGCAACATACCATGGACTTGGTCCTCAGAGAAAAGCTGCATTTGGTTCTAGATCTGGATCAGACTCTTATTCATACTGTTCGAGAGAAGGATTTGAAGCCCGAGGAATATTATCTTCTCAAGGAAACAAAAGATTTACACAGATGTGTGTTTCCTGGTGATCAAGTGTTCATGGTGAAACTACGGCCATTTGTTTTAGATTTTCTTGAGAAGGCAAGCTCTATGTATGAAATGTCGGTCTACACCAAAAGCTCTATTACCTATGCGACTGCAATCCTATCTTTGCTTGATCCTCAAGGAAAGTATTTCAAAAGGCGGGTTATAGCACGCGAACATACTCCATATCGCAAGACGCTTGATCTGATTTTGACAGAACCAGAGGCAATTGTTGTGGTTGATGATGATGAAGATATGTGGCCGGATTGCAGACCCAATTTGATAAAGGCTGTGAGATATAGGTACTTCAAGGGAAAAAAGAAGAGCAACAACAACGGTTGTAGGTCTTGTCATTCTCTGAATAAGACCGATGAGAGCGAAACTGATGGTGAATTGGCTAATATACTCAAAGCTCTCAACGAGATTCACATGCAGTACTTCTCCGAAGAAATGTTCGAAGCTGGCAACAGCAATACTAGGCTGATAGTTCCCGATGTTGTATCTACCGTGCTCGGTCGTACTTAGATTATTTTACATATCATCGTCTATATTTTTACACTGAAGTTTCCAATGTATATCATGATCATGCTTTTGTGTTCTGAATTCACAAGCAATATAAATAATAAGGTTTTCAGTAAATACATTGTCACTGGTCATTCTAATTCCAAGCTACATGTTTTTAATAATAGTAAAGTAGAACTGCAAAATAAGCAAAAAGCTGAGGTTTCAATTATATGTCTTAATTCCGCTACAAGTATTGAAATGCCTAAACTATTGTAAGTCTAGGTTTGCAATTTGGAAATATAAGTCCACTAACTTAATTGGTCTAAATAACATATATAGTAGGAAAGAATTTATATTTCTAAACTACATAGCCAAATAATTTTTAAACTATAGAGGTTAAAAGCTCAACTTTAGCTCCAACAACCCCTTCGACGGACCTCATTAGAGAGTCTATTCAAACTACAAATTAATAGTATGTTATATAACTAAATTAGTCGACATTTTGCGTGATATCATAATCCTTACTTGATCTATCGCTCAAACTCAACATTATTCGGCTATATTAAAAAATTAGGCATATAATAAATGATTTTTTAAATCTATGTCGTATTTAGAATTTATGATAAAAATTTAAAAATTAATATTATCATAGTGTTTTTTTTGTCTATTAGTGTTGTTGGCACAAACATAACCAGGACACTGGGTTCCAACTATTGGATCTCATATACACCCATCCAGTTCCGCCTTCGGTTTGTGGTGATATATTTTTATTTTATTTAATATTTTCGCGTCTTACGACCTCTCCACAAATATTTTATCTGTTCGTCAATGGGTCGATAATAAACATCATGTCCATTTCTATTATTTTGGTTACGTTATGCATAAGTTTAAGAGAAGATGATCACGAAAAGACATAAAAAAGACAACAACTTCTTCTTTATAATTCTATTCCATTATTTTTCTTAGGCTTTTTTACTTTCATTTGCATTTATTGTTGTTAGTTCTGACAATAAGATGTTTTTTCATCCTATTAAGTATGTCGTTTGTCATTGACATATCACATTTGGACAACTCCGAACCTCAATATGCATTGTTTATAGAAGTCAAAACATAACACATACATTTGAGATTAAGGATAGCTTAGTTAGGTTTGTCAACCAAATGCAATGAAATATCCTTCTATCAGGGCATGAACACCACCGATGTTATATCTGAGGTTTAGGGAGTAGTGGCTAAGTGTATCTTATGACCTATCCACGAATATTTTATCTGTTTGTCAATTGGTCGATAATAAACATCATGTTCATTTCTCTTACTTTGGTTACGTTATGCATCAAGTTTAAGAGAATATGATCGCGAAAAGAACAAAAAATGACGATAATTTTGTCTTTATAATTCTGTTCCAATATTTTTCTTACGATTTTTTACTTTCATTTGCATATATTGTTGTTGGTTTTAACAATAAGATGTTTTTTCATCCTATTAAGTATGTCGTTTGTCATTGACAGATCAAATTAGGATAAGTCCAGACCTCGGTATACATTGTTTATAGAAGTCAAAACAAAACACATACATTTGAGATTAAGGATGGCTCACTTAGGTTTGTCAACCAAATGCAATAAAATATGCTTCTATCGGGACATGAACATCACCGATGTTATATCTGAGGTTTCATGAGTAGTGGCTAAGTGTATATTAATTAAAAAAACTTAGCTAAAACTTCAAAAATAAAGTTGAAATGATAAAAATCATATGGTCTCGTTTTATGAACCACAACATCGTATAATGGTCAATAAAATGATTCATAACGTTTGTTTCTTAATTCTTCCTTACAAATTACCTGACAGCACCACAACTTTTAACTTGGTTCACCATCAATTCAGTTTGGTTTTAGTTTGGTTCATGAACACCACCAATGTTATATCTGAGGTTTAGGGAGTAGTGGCTAAGTGTATATTAACTAAAAAACTTAGCTAAAACTTCAAAAATAGAGTTGAAATGATAACGATCATATGGTATCGTTTTATGAACCACAACATCGTACAATGGTCAATAAAATGATTCATAACGTTTGTTTCTTAATTCTTCCTTACAAATTACCTGGCATCACCACAACTTTTAACTTGGTTCACCATCAATTCAGTTTGGTTTTAGTTTGGTTCATATTTAGTTTGCTTGGCCTTAAATCGGCTCCACATAGCCGCAAGTTTACCTCAGCTTCGTTGGATCTCAGTTTATCTTAGTTTAGTTTGGATTAGGGTGGCCTCAACTTGTCTCGATCTCAACCCGATCGAATCATATAACTATTTTGGCTTCAGTTAGGTTGTTCTTGTGTCAGTTTCTGATCCAAGCTTATGAGAATCACTAAGTTTGATAATTTTTTACCATTTTTGTTTGTTTCCATTGATACAGATTAAAATCCATTTAAAAATAAAATTATCCTATAACCCCAATCCAGCTTCTGCAGAAACAATCAATATATTTATATACAACAAGTATGTATTCAGGGTGATTTTATATATAATTCCAAACACCAAAGAGATCCATGTATTAAATGTAGTTTCAATCGGTATGTATTCAGTTTATCTTAGTTCAGATTGTAAATGTAGTTTCAAACATCATAGATAGGCTTTGAACAGTACATCGTCCGTCGACTATCGCGTTTGGTGGAGATAGTCCTTTGAATTTCAAATGTTCGTTGACAGTCCTTGGACTATCGCGTTTGGATAAAGTTAGTCCAGAAGATTCTCTGATCCATGAGACGCTGCCACCTGTCACCATAGTCCCCAGATTTTTGTATCACCACCAGTCCCTTGAGTTTATCTCTCTTACGTTTTTGGTTTGACCTAAACTCAAGGGACTAGCGGTGGTACAAAAATCGAGGGACTATGACGACAAGTGGTAGACCTTCATGGATTAGAGGATCTTTTGGACTAACTTTATCCAAACGCGATAGTCGAGGGACTATCAACGGACATTTGAAAATCAAGGGACTATCTGCCACCAAACGTGATAGTCGAGGGACGATGTACTGTTCAAAACCATCATAGATACAACAAAAGGTTAACTTGGTTTAGATAGTTAATATACATCATAAAGAGGCACAACAACGATAAACCTCTGAAGTAGTTTGGATTAGGAAAAAATATATGGTTCACACGAAACATATGTTTGTTTGAATCCTATAAGTTTTCATGACTAGTTCATACCACATTGGACTTCAAATAGTTCAACAAATTATAAACTTTGCATGGCTAGTCATAATGCGGTCATCACATAGTTCAGATACTTTCTGTTTTTGGATTGGCTATGACACGGTTAATTGTTCATTGTCTTAAATGTATGATCTTTCATCTTAATTTTTAGAGGGGATACTTTCATACGTCCATAGGGAAGGAGAATTTACTTTCAACGAAAAATTAAATCTAACCAACGCCATTATCAACTACCAAAAAATAAAACATAAATAGAGAAAATACTACTCATGTCTATACTTTTTTTACTTTTGGAAAATACTTGTTTTTTATCAAGGGAAGGGTTTGGCTGGCAAAGGTTTTAACATGATATGTATAAATCGAGCAAACCTCAAGCCTCTTACGAGTCCAACAACGATAGACTCGACAGGTTGAGTCGGAAAATAATTTGCATGACATGGATAATTCTTACTAAAAGACTAGTTCAGACAAGTTTTAAAACAATTATACGACCAGTCTGAGATCTTCTTGAGTGGTTAAGCATTGCAGTTGAGCTTGAAAGTTAGTTACAATTGAAACCTGAGTTCAAAGTTGTAAGACAATACATATAAAAGAGTGAAAGTGAAAAATACTCCACTTCCAAGTGGCAAGAAAACATAAAACTTCTAGAAATATTCCAAAATTCTTGATCAAAACTTTAGACCAAAAGAAAAAAATACTGTGGTAAATTAGATCGAAAAAACGAACTAGAAGATGCTACTGATACGACATGTGAAATAGGCCTAAATCATCTACCAAAATAGAAATATTAATGGGTTGCGAAGATCAATAACCGATGAATATGGGCTCAATAGCAGACCGCATTAGAATACAAAATAAGCCTACATAAAGGGATCTTGGTTTACTAGACCTTAGCCTTATGAGCAACATGGTTATAGACCAGTGAACCTTGGTTTATTAATTTCAAACACTTAACATTTTGATTAGCTGGGTAATATAAAAAACGGATCCAAGTCTGATGGTTGATCACTTAGTTTTATCATCGGATTATGCAATAAATCTAAGATAACTTGGTTTGTTGGCTGGGAACTTCACCTTCTGATAGGCTTAGCTAAGTGATGCAGACAGTTCGGTGAATTGACAGTTCGGAGCTCCGGTGTCAGATTTTGACCCACAGCACCTTGTTTCGAAGGAAACGACGTCACGAACGCAAGTCACCAGCTTTGCTCGTGAGCTATGGGCTTTTTTGGGCATTTAGGCTCATCTATCCTCTTGTTTTGCAATTTTAATACTTTCGGCTATTTTTGTAATTTTCATATTTTTAGTTTTAGGGTTTCGCTTGAACCCTTATATAAACCTATCTTCTATTCACTATTCGGGGAGTTGTTTTTTATTAATAAAAAAATTAGGGTTTTATCCATTTAGGCTTCTCTGCGTTTCACTCTATATCATAGTGGTATCAGACACAGGCAGTCCTGCGAGATGGTGCGAGGAAGAACCAGCGGTCGCGGTGGCGCTGCAGTGACTAGAGATACAAGTGATTTAGATGATCGTGAAGTTGGTGACCTATGCCGTCAGGTAGCCGATCTAACCCGTCAGATGGCTGATCTGAACACCAAGCAACAAAGCACAGAGGTTGAGGGTATGGATAACCCTTTTGGGGAGGGGATCGACCAGAATACTTTTCACACCCACCGCTGGGAGCTTGGATTCAAGATAGACATCACGGACTTTGATGGCAGCCTTAAGGAAGAGGCACTTATCGATTGGTTATCCCAGATTGAAGAAGTCCTGGACTTCAAGGAAGTTCCCGAGGAGAGAAGGGTCGCATTAGTCACCATTCACCTACGCGGTAGGGCACAGGCTTGGTGGCAGCAGGTGAAGCAGAATCGCGCGCGTGAAGGCAAGGATAAAGTCCAGAGTTGGGAGAAATTCAAAAAAACAATCCGCAAGGCTTTCCTTCCCTACAACTTCGAGCGGAAACTCTACCAGCGACTTCAGAATCTTCGTCAGGGACCCAGATCTGTGGATGAATATACCGAAGAATTCTATCAGCTGCTGGCTCGCACAGATGTGACCGAGTCGCCGCACCAGCGGGTATCCCGCTATATTGGCGGGTTACGCCTTCAGCTTCAAGATGTGCTGAATATGTTCGATCCTTCCTCTGTTTCCGAAGCCCATCGGCGTGCCCTCCAAGCAGAAAAGCAGTCCGCTCGCCGGACCCAGACGAGCGTAAGGACCGGTGCTCCTTCAGAGATTTCGGCGTCTAAACCAGTTCTTCGCCCAACACCTGATCAGATCCCTCCTGGGCGTGGTGCGCCAAGCCGTTCTTCAAGTAATTTACCGTGCTATGGCTGTGGCGAATTAGGGCATCGTCAGGTAGAGTGTCCAAATGTTGCGGGTGCTAGGGGTCTCTTCTCTCAGGAGGCGTTTGAACCGAATCATATTGTTCTTGATGGCCCTCCGAAATTCGATACCTACGATGATGACTTGCCTGAGGATGCGGAAGAAATTGTGACTGGCGATGTTGGAGCAGTGCTGATGCTGCGCCGCACTTTCCTGTCTCCTCGCGTTCCTGAGCAGAGCGACTGGCTGCGAAGTAACGTGTTCCAATTGACGTGTACGATCGGCGGGAAGGTGTGCACCTTCATCATTGACGCGGGCAACTGCGAGAATGTCGTCTCCGAAGCAGCGGTTTCGAAGCTAGGGTTGAGGGCAGAATCGCATCCCAAACCGTACAAGCTCGCCTGGCTCAGTAAAGGTACTGATCTCACCGTCTCTAAGCGCGTGCTTGTTTCTTTTTATGTGGGGCAAACATACCAGGATGAAGTCTTTTGTGATATTGTACCTATGGATGCTTGTCTAGTACTGCTTGGCCGTCCTTGGCAGTATGATCTGTCTGTTATACATGATGGGCGTTCAAATACCTACTCATTCCTCTTTCGGGGAAAAAAGATCGTTCTTATGCCAGCAAAGCCTCGACCCCTGAGCATTCACTCTACTCCTCCCACATCGACGTTGTTGTCCCGTGCTTCTTTTCAGACAGCCATGGAAGAGGCTGGCGTGGTTTTCCTATTGTTCTGTGACCCTGTTGTGCCTAATTCCAATGCGGACCATAGTCCTGTCATTCAGTCGCTTTTGCAGGAGTTCGCAGATATGTTTCCAGCGGATTTTCCACCCGAGTTACCTCCTCTGAGGGATATTCAACATCAGCTCGACCTGGTCCCTGGTGCTGCTCTTCCAAATCGACCCCACTATCGCATGAGCCCGAAGGAGCATGAAGAATTACGACGACAGGTGGAGGATTTGTTGGAGAAGGAACATATTCGGGAAAGTCTCAGCCGTTGCGCAGTTTCGGCATAACTGACACCGAAAAAGGATGGTTCTTGGCGTATGTGTGTGGACAATCGAGCTATTAACAAGATCACTGTTCGCTATAGGTTTCCTATACATCGCCTGGATGATCTATTAGACCAGTTGGGTGGTGCTTCTGTATTCAGCAAGCTTGATTTGAAGAGTGGATACCATCATATTCGGATTCGTCCTGGTGATGAGTGGAAGACGAAGTTTAAGACGCGTGAGGGTTTGTTTGAGTGGATGGTGATGCCGTTTGGCTTGTCCAACGCGCCTAGCACGTTCATGCGTATCATGAATCAGGCATTGAGGCCTTTCATCGGTAAATTTGTTGTTGTTTACTTCGATGATATTCTGATCTATAGTTCTAACCATTCTGTGCATCTATCCCATTTACGTGAGGTGTTATTGGTGTTGCGTCGAGATAAGATGTTATTTCACTAAGCCTATGAAAAGACATTATTTGAAGAAGGAAGACTAAAGTTATTGGAAAGCTTAGATGAACCAACGAATGGAGATGACATAAGTTTTCACCAAGTTTAACTCAGTCTATGAAGCTATCTTAGTTTGAAGAAATATGACTCAATTTATTGGAAATATTAACTAATTATATAAAGCAACCTCAATTTTGGAATAGGCCTTACATCCTTATAAATTTTAATCAATCCCATCTAAAGACTTATATTCAAGATGGAAAAAACAAATAATTTGTAAGCTTACCCAAACCCAAAGCGGGACCTCGATTTGGAGGAAGAAGACGCATGTCTGCATCAAGGTTAACCAAACATATGAAGAAAACTCATTTTATAGAGTCAGGACTTAATTCATTGAAAGATTTTGTTGAGCCCATAAAAAGAGTTCAGTTTTGAGGACTATAACCTAAGTCTCCACCAAACTTAACTAAACCCATAAAGATACCTTAATTTGAAGAAGAGTATCTCATATATTTGATAAGTTTTGCTGTGTCCATAAAGGGATATGATTTTGGATAAAGATGAATAGAGTTCCACCAAAATTAACAATGCTAATGAAGAGACCTCAACTTGAAGACAGATGATTTGAGCTATTGGCAAGCCTAACCAAGCCTATTAATGGACCTTAGTTTGGATAAGATGACTCAAGTCCCCATCAAGGTTAACAAAGTCCATGAAGATATATCAATTTGAATGAGGAAGATTGTAGTCATATGTAATACTAAATGAGCCTAAAAGGAAATCTGTTTGGGAAAAAATATATCACTATCTTTTACAAAACCTACCCAAGCCCATAAGGTAACCACAGTTTGCAAAGCTTGGTCGAACATTTTTTAGGAACTTGTTTTTAGAGGATTCCAGTTTTAAAAGTAGTCTTGTCTTAGAGCAACAATGTCCATAATCCCTTTATCATATACGGTCTCGACCACCAAAAAATTTCTTTATCTAATCATAAATTTCCAAAACTCGTACGTATTTTTAGCTACCAATTAAGAGACATGAGACTACCAAAAAACCAATCGGTCAAATAATGAGTATGCACCAATATGAATATTAATCCTAGAAATCTCTGAGTCAAAAGTTTATAATACATCATGTTCAGAGAGGTTAAAAATAGCTAGAAACAAATTATCATATCAAAGTTATTGTGATCTTTTGTATGAATAATTTAATAATATTTTTCTTCCAATATTAACTCAGTTCATTGTTATCTAGAGTTTAATATGTTTAGGTGAATTTTCACCTCATCAAAGCTCATACGATCAAGGTCATAAAGTCGTATTGATGAATTCATCGAGATTCACATCAATCCAATTGATATACATATTATATATATCATAAGATTTTTAAAATTTTCGATCAGTCTTATAAAATAAATACTATACTTATTTAACACATTTGACTTGTAATTGCAATCGCACTGATACACTAGACTTATATAGATGAGATATTCAAAATTATAATATTTTTACATGCATATACTCTTTTACTTTTGGAAAATACTTGGTTTTTTATCAGAGAAAATACTTTTGGCGAAAATACTTTTGGAAACTTTTAACAAGACACGTATAAAGCCAGCTTACCTCAAGCCTTTTACGAGTCTAACAACGATAGACTCGGTAGCTCGAACCGGTAAACAATTTGCATGACATGGATAATACGTACTAAGATACTAGTTCAAACAAGTTTTTAAACAATTATACGACCATGTCTGAGATCTTGTTGAGCGGTCTATCGTTGTAGAAATCTTAATGGTCTCGACGCTTTTTCGATCGTTTCTTCTTTTTATCAGCTTCAGCGCCATCTTCTTTTGGTAACTTCTTTCTGGCATTTTGTTTCTTCTCAGCTGCTACGGCGGCCAATGGATATTTCTCGGCGACCTTCTTCTCAGTCGGCTTCCTTTCTGCTTGGGGTGCTATTGTTGATTTTGATTAGGAAATGAGTTCTCTAGAGAGAGAAAGAGAGAGATTAATTGGAGAAGATAAATAATTTTATGATTTTGATTGGTGAGATGCGAGCTGCAACTTGAATTTGATAAAAAAGAAAAGAAAAGGGAAAAGAAAAAAAAAAGAGAAAAGAAGAGAGATAGTCGGCTTAAAAGGTTTATATATTAAGGGTATTTTAGTAAAATTTGGGATCTTATTATAGCTGAAGAAGGTCTCATTATAACACAGTCTCATTATAACAAAAACGGGTCTCGATTTAGCGTTATAAATAATGAATTTATGTAATAAATTTGACTTCTAATTGCAATCGCTTTGATACACTATACTTATACAGATGAGATATTCAAATTTATAATATTCTTATATATTTTTTAATTTTTTTATAGATTTAAATGAGTTTAAAATAAATATTTTTTTTAAATAACACATAGTTAAAACAAATTTGGAACAATTACATATATTGTACTTCACACCTGTAAAATATATGACTCGTCATGCTGAGCAACGTGTAATCGACCAACTGATGCACAGATTGACAGAGGATATAACTTTAGCTAATATTGTGTATGTTATTGTAGTTCATGTTTAAAGCTGTTTTCTGAACGTTTGATGTTTTGTGAGTTATTGTATTTGCTTGTTTGTAGTTCATATGCATCCTAAACAAGCACAACAACGATAAACTCTAAAGTAGTTCAGATAGATAAAATACATGGTTCATGCGAGAGTTATGTTTGTTTGAACCCTCTGAGTTTTCACGAGTAGTCCATACCACATTAGATTTTAAATAGTTCAACAAATTATAAACTTTTCATGGATAGTCATAATGCGTGCATCATATGGTTCAGATATTTTGCGTTTTGTCTTGACTCTGAGAGGGTTAATTACTCATTTTCTTAAAGGTACGATCTTTCATCTTAGTTTTTTGCATACTTCAAAATGAATAGATGGGATACTTCCGTACATCCATAGGTAGGGAGAATTTACTTTCAAAGCAAGATTTTTAAATTCTTACATATAGAAACTACATTATGAATCTTACCAACGAGATAACCAACTACTAGAAAAAAAACAAAAAAACAATACTACGCATGAATATACTCTTTTACTTTTAGAAAATAATTATTTGTTATCGAAGGAAAGATTTGGATGGCGAATATTTTAACAAAATACATATAAATCCAGCATACCTCAAGCCTCTTACGAGCCCAACAACGATAGACTCGGTAGGTCGATTCGGAAAACAATTTGCAGGACATGGATAATTTATACTAAAAGACAAGTTCAAACAAGTTTTGAAACAATTATACAACCAGGTCCAATATATTGTTGAGTGGTTACTATTGCAGTTGAACTTAAAATCTAGTTACAATTGAAACCCGAGTTCAGAGTTGTAAGATAATAAAGTAAATATATAATTTTTACTATAAGTAGCAAATAGTTAAACCGCAAAAATACTTCACTTCCACGTGGCAAGAAAACATAAACTTTCAAGAAATATTCAGAAATGTTGATCAAAGCTTTATACCAAAAGATAAAAAAAAATACTCTGTAAAGTAGATAAAAAAACCGATTAAAAAACGTTACTAATAGGACATGTCAAATAGGCTACATCATCTAACAAAATAGAAATCTTAATAGATTGCGAAGATCAATGAAAAATGAATATGGGCTCAATAGGAAACCACATTATGAAGAAAATTAGCCAACATAAAGGGGTTTTGGTTTACGAAGGCTTAACTTTATGAGCAACATGGTTTAGAGAACAATTATATTTGGTTTATTAACTTGCAACACTTGAACTCTTGATTAGGTGGGTAAAATGACAAAGAGGCCCAAGTCTAATGGTTGAGCACTTAATTTTATCATCAGCTTGGGCAATAAAGCTAAGATAACTTGGTTTGTTGGCTGGGAACTTTACCTTATGATAAGCTTAATTGAACCTATGAGAAGACCTCTATTTCAAGAAGGAAGATTAAGTTATTGAAAAGCTTAGATGAACCGATAATGGGAAAGCTTTAGCATTGGATGTTATTGTTTTTGTTTGGATTTTTTATTCGACGTTGTTTATTAGCCACACAAGCGTGTGGTGGTACAAAATAGGTTAGACGACTGTTTTTCAAAGTTGCGAGGATACAACACTGATACGCTAAATGTTTTATGTTGGTTTTGTGGTAGTTTTTTCATAGGGTTATATCGGCGGTATATAAGTCTTTTACAATTGGTATGGAAATTTTTTATTAGTGTTGTAGTTTTGTAACCATGGTATAAAAATTCTATATCGCTAATACGTTGAATGTGTTATGGTGGTTTCATGGTGGTTTTTTCACAAGGTTATACCAGCGGTATAAAAATGTTATACTGCTGATACAGAAATTTGGTACCACCATTGTAGTATTGTACCAGCGGAATAAAAGTTGTATACTTTTAGTACACTTAACAAAATAACTTTCCTCCATTAAAAATCTCTCGTTATATGTTACTCCCACTAACTAAACTAAGATTGCGACCAACTAAAAATTTATCTTTAATTCCATAAATTATTTCTCTATAAAATTTTATTCGAACTTACCATATTTATTTATGTATGAAAATAGCATAAATAACCAAACCAAACTTTTGATTTTTACTATATAAAATTGACTCTCAACGAAAATATTCACTTGCTGCAAGTTGTCAAGTTTGTGAAGAGAACAAGGTCGGATGAGACTACCGATGGATTTTGCAATGAGGTGAAGTGCACAATGTACTAGATGTACATATACGTGTGTGAAGGATAAAATCCATGTCCAACTTCACGCAGTCGTGAAGAAGTCTCTATTATGTACAATTATTTGAGATCAGAACCAATGGTTCGGGTGTTCGACCTCTTGTACAAACTTAGGCAACCAAAATACACGTAATTCCGTAAGTGGAATACAGTTGATATTTAACCACGAGATTACACGTAATTTCACAATTAGAACTCAATTGTTTTTTCCAAACGTATTAGGCAAGCAAATTAAATGTATTTTCGCAATTAAAACAATTAAAAAAACTATTTTGTTATAGATCTAGTTTTGTTCGTATTAGAAAAACAAAAGAAATATTTTAATTTTAATTTTTTTAATAGCAATTTAAAAGATAAGATATTTAAAAAAGTAAAAACAAAAAAATAGTTAAAAAATATTTTGGGATTACTTGTACATACTTCACCCAACATTAACATTCCGATAATTATTAATAAATATTTATATGATTTTGACTGATATGGATAAAATAGTATTTTTATATTTAGTATTTGTTAAATTCTAATCACTTTTGAGTATATAGTATACCGTTAGATATTTAAATTTGAAAACATGCATATAAATCGGGATTCTCGATATATCAAAACAGAAACCACAACCTTTCTTCTTATCTTTCTTGTTATTAATCTTCGTTCCGAAACCGAAACCCAGACCCAGATCTGCTGTTTTCCTTAATCTTCCTTATCTTTCCTTCCCAAACCCCGAACCCAGATAGGTTCTCGGTGATCAAATACAAGAACCAACACAACACCACTACTACTACTACTGATATATATATTCATATTCTGTTCTTTTTTATTTCTTAAACTAAATAATAAACCATGCCTTCTGTTATTCTTCCCGGAGAGATTTCAGGATCGAATCACAAACGCAAGAAACCGGACCAAAACAACCAGAGTCAGTATCAGCAGTCGGTGGGTCTTGATGAAGATGATTGCGTGCTTAGCAAGCAACCTATGGGTCCTCCAGTTTCAATCAGGGATATCTCTGGATCAGATTACAAAGGCGAAAAACTTGACACATACATGATGATTCAATGTCCGCATTCTCAGGTTCTCGACCACAAATGCGTGCAGTGCGGGCAAGTGATGGGCATTGATTATGGCACGTCTTTTGGTTATATTCAAGAGGGGCTAAAGCTTGGCAATGGATTTGTGGAATCCCTTCGACAGCAACATACCATGGACTTGGTCCTCAGAGAAAAGCTGCATTTGGTTCTAGATCTGGATCAGACTCTTATTCATACTGTTCGAGAGAAGGATTTGAAGCCCGAGGAATATTATCTTCTCAAGGAAACAAAAGATTTACACAGATGTGTGTTTCCTGGTGATCAAGTGTTCATGGTGAAACTACGGCCATTTGTTTTAGATTTTCTTGAGAAGGCAAGCTCTATGTATGAAATGTCGGTCTACACCAAAAGCTCTATTACCTATGCGACTGCAATCCTATCTTTGCTTGATCCTCAAGGAAAGTATTTCAAAAGGCGGGTTATAGCACGCGAACATACTCCATATCGCAAGACGCTTGATCTGATTTTGACAGAACCAGAGGCAATTGTTGTGGTTGATGATGATGAAGATATGTGGCCGGATTGCAGACCCAATTTGATAAAGGCTGTGAGATATAGGTACTTCAAGGGAAAAAAGAAGAGCAACAACAACGGTTGTAGGTCTTGTCATTCTCTGAATAAGACCGATGAGAGCGAAACTGATGGTGAATTGGCTAATATACTCAAAGCTCTCAACGAGATTCACATGCAGTACTTCTCCCAAGAAATGTTCGAAGCTGGCAACAGCAGTACTAGGCTGATAGTTCCGGATGTTGTATCTACCGTGCTCGGTCGTACTTAGATTATTTTACATATCATCGTCTATATTTTTACACTGAAGTTTCCAATGTATATCATGATCATGCTTTTGTGTTCTGAATTCACAAGCAATATAAATAATAAGGTTTTCAGTAAATACATTGTCATTCTAATTCCAAGCTACATGTTTTATAATAATAGTAAAAGTAGAACTGCAAAATAAGTAAAAAGCTGAGGTTTCAATTCTGTCTTAATTCCACTACAAGTATGAAATGCCTAAACTATTGTAAGTCTAGGTTTGCAGTTTGGAAATATAAGTCCACTAACTTAATTGGTCTAAATAACATATATAGTACGAAAGAATTTATATTTCTAAACTACATAGCCAAATAATTTTTAAACTATACAGGTTAAAAGCCCAACTCTAGCTCCACCAACCCCTTCGACGAACCTCATTAGAGAGTCTATTCAAACTACAAATTAATAGTATGTTATATAACTAAATTAGTCGACATTTTGCGTGATATCATAATCCTTACTTGATCTATCGCTCAAAGTCAACATTATTCGGCTATATTAAAAAAGTTAGGCATATAATAAATGATTTTAAAAATCTATCTCGTATTTAGAATTTATGATTAAAATTTAAAAATTAATATTATCATAGTGTTTTTATTGTCTATTAGTGTTGTTGGCACAAACATAGCCAAGACACTGGGTTCCAACTATTGGATCTCATATACACCCATCCAGTTCCGCCTTCGGTTGGTGGTGATATATTTTTATTTTGTTTAATATTTTCGTGTCTTATGACCTCTCCACAAATATTTTATCTGTTAGTCAATGGGTCGATAATAAACATCATGTCCATTTCTCTTATTTTGGTTACGTTATGCATAAGTTTAAGAGAAGATGATCACGAAAAGACATAAAAAAAAGACGACAACTTCTTCTTTATAATTCTATTCCATTATTTTTCTTAGGCTTTTTTACTTTCATTTGCATTTATTGTTGTTAGTTTTGACAATAAGATATTTTTTCATCCTATTAAGTATGTCGTTTTTCATTGACATATCACATTAGGACAACTCCAAACCTCGGTATGCATTGTTTATAGAAGTCAAAACATAACACATACATTTGAGATTAAGGATAGCTTAGTTAGGTTTGTCAACCAAATGCAATGAAATATCCTTCTATCCGGGCATGAACACCACCGATGTTATATCTGAGGTTTAGGGAGTAGTGGCTAAGTGTATTTGGTTTAGAGAACAATTATATCGTTGAGCGGTCTATCGTTATAGTTGAGCTTGAAAGCTAGTTACAGTTGATACCCGAGTTCAAAGTTGTAAGATAAGAATATAAATATATAATTTTTACTATAAATATCAAATAGTTAAACCGCAAAAATACTCTACGTCCACATGCAAGAAAACATAAAATTTCTAGAAATATATAAAAAAAATTATCAAAGCTTTATACCAAAAGATAAAAAAAATTGGTAAATTATATTGAAACAACGGACTAGAAGGCATTACTAACACAACATGTGAAATAGGCCTATATCATCTAATAAAATAGAAATCTTAATGGATTGCGAGGACTAAATTCATTGACAAACTTAGTCGAGCCCATAAAGGGACTTTAGTTTAGAGGACTATGACATAAGTCTTCGTCAAACTTATAAAGATACCTCAATTTAAACAAGAATAACTCATATCTTTGGTAAGTTTAGTTGAGCCCATAAAGAGATATGATTTTGGATGAAGATGACCCAAGTCCCACCAAAATTAACTGAGCTCATGAAGAGACCTCGACTTGAAAACACATGACTCGAGCTACTGGTAAGCCTAACTGAGCCTATTAAGGAATCTTTGTTTGGAGAAGATGACTCAAGTACCCATCAAGGCTAACAAAGTCTATGAAGATACATCAATTTGAATAAGGAAGAGTATCTTCATATGTAATACTAAATGAGCCTAAAAGGACATCAGTTTGGAGAAAGTATATCACTCTATTTTAACATATCTAAGGCCATAAGGTGACCACAGTTTGCGAAGGTTGGTTAAAAAAAATTAGGCTCTTGTTTTTAGAGGATCTCAATCTAAAAGTGGACTTGAATTAGACGGACCTGACTTTGAAGTTTGATAAATCAATGGTCATTAGGAGCCAAGATTAAGAAATTATATGTGCAAGGTCGGGTCGGTTAAATAATGAGCCTGACTAAGCGAGTCATATGGAATGATATCCATGATAACCATCTAAATGAGAAAGTGACAACTTAGAGAATAATATATCATATAGGTTCTCGACCATGAAGAAAGGCCTTGATCTAATCAGAAATATCAAAAACTCGTACGTATATTCGAATGTCAATTAAGAGACGTGAGAGTACCAAAAAAACCAACTGGTCAAACAATGAGTATGCACCAATATGAATATAAATCCTAGAAATATCCGAATTATAAGTTTATAATACATCATGTTTAGAGAGGTTAAAAAAACTAAAAAAAAACTAGAAAATACATAAATATCATATCAAAGTTATTGTGATCTTTTGAACGAATATTAAATCAGTTCATTGTTATCTACGATTTAAAAAATTATATTAATTTTTGCCTCATCAAATCCCATACGATCAGGATCATAAATTCGTATTGATGAATCATACATCGATTTCCACATCAATCCATTTAATATACATATTATATACATCATAAGGTTTTTATAATTTTCCACTGGTCTACTAAAATTAATAATGAATATATTTAATAAATTTGACTTGTAATTGCAATCGCTTATATGCACTATATATATATATATATATATATGAGATATTCAAATTTATGATATTCGTACATATTTTTCATATTTTTTTATAGATTTAAATGAGTCTTTAAAATCAATATTGTTTTGAAAATAACACACAGTTAAAACATATTTGGAATTATTACATATATTGTATTCCACACCTGTAAAATATATGACTCGTCATGTTGAGCAACGTGTGCCCATATTAACACATGTCAAGTATTTTTAATAATTTGGTTATGATATTAGAGAAAAAAAATTATATTCAGATCCCCATAATGAGTTATACATTTTCTCACGATAAACAAGGTTATCGTCATATTTATTTGAGTCACATGCTATGTACATACGATCAGGTCGGGATACCGATTTGTGTCTATAGTGATATGTGATATAACATGTACTTGTCCTAATATGGTTTCTCCAGTATTTTAACTCGAACTCATTTTTATGGTGTTTTCCTAACTATTTGAGCTCGTAAAAATTACAACATATATCAAAAGATACACGTTAGTTTGCTTTGTTGACAATATTAGAAAGAGTTTAACTAAACTATTGTCTAAAAAGATAAAAAAAAAAATTACAAGTGTCCATTTTTATGTTTTATCGTAATTTTTATGATTTTATACCAAAAATAGTCATACTGCAAAAACTTATTCTCCCACTCATAAAATAATTTCTCCTATTCTCAAAAAACATAAAAAAAAGTATTCTTTTTCTGTTTTCAAGAACAAAAAAACAAAAAAAACCCAATATTCATCTTCTTCATTTCATTACTCTGTCCCCTCGTCTTCTATAAGAACTCAAGATTCGTCACTTCATCAATGGATAAAGGAAACGAGTCAATTCTTCTTCTTATTCTAAATTTAATTTATTTTGACTTTTGAATTGATTTTCTTCCCAATATTGATTTAACTCATTTAGATTGTCATAATTAGCTGAAATTAGTTATTAGAATCGATTTGTAAAAGATTTGATGATATGTTTGTGTTGATTTTGATCAGATCGGATATAGTTGGAGGACTACTATAGTAATTATAATTTTATCCGAAGGGGAATTTCAGACAAGACAAATGAAATTCAATTATTGAACAGTAACTTAAGCAGGCCAATGATTCAGTTATGTGTTAAGAACATTATTCTTAATCTTGGTGGCTCATAGGATTAACCTGAATTTAAGATCTGACCGAAATGATCCATAGATCTTATAAAAAAGTATAAATACCCCAATCGACGGAATTAAAAGTGTTAGAATTTTTCCAAAGATATTTTTTACTAGCACATTTTTTTCCAAAATCATTAAAAGATCTTCTATTTTTACCCTTGTAATATATTTTTTCATCAGATTGGCGACAAAAATGAGAGGTGCGAGGTGCCTGAAGAATTCTATTCGAAACCTTACTTGTTATTTGAAGTTTAGACATATTTGAGACATGGATCTCAATATGCAGGATATTCCACCTCGTGAAAATAAAGGAATAAGAGATGATAATGAACATGTTACTGTGTCTCATATCAATCACTACATAGAAGAAAGACCATTCATGCAAGATGGGTGTGATCAGGTGAGGGCTAAGATTGAGGATTTGAGAGCCGAGAGGCAAGCTGAAAGAGCATTGAAATAAAAATCCAATGCGGATGGTATATCTACAGATGAGTTTGGTGATAACAACAAATAAGGTGAAAATTATTAGTCCCACAAACAAGGTGAATAGGTCTTGTTGGGAAAAATCATTTAAGAAGATGGTAAGGGTTTTGTTTGTGATAGTTGATTGTCCAACATCTTACAACGCCATATTCGGTAAATCTTGGTTATCAAGGATACATGCAGTAACTTTTTACTGTCCACTAATGATTGAAGAATGTTATGGCAGGACAGGTCGGCGTTGTCCGAAGTAGCCAAAAGGTAGCTCGTGAATGTTATGTCACCGCTCTTGCTCCAAAGTTGACAGAAGCAGTGGAAGTTAACAAGGAATAACAGTCAATGAAGCCTTTTTCCAAAATAAATGAGATATATGCTCCAAGGGAGGCTTCTAGTGAAATAATATCAGTTGAATATGTTGAAATTCATTTGTTAGAATAAGGTAAAAGTGTTCAAATTGGATCTAAATTGTATTTAGTATTTGATGAGTCCGGATTTTCTCACCACTCACTGTAGAAACCGGACAGGGGAATTTCAGACAAAAACCACCCACTGAACCATCCGAACATGACTAAAGTATTAAAAATTAATCACTTTATGACTAAGCTAATTGCTAGACTACTTAAGAAACTAATGGGTTATTGAACTCGACCCGAATTCGTAAGCATGACCCGAAAGCCCATGTGGCCCACAATTAAAATTATAAATACCCAACCACTTTCATTAATAAGGTTAATGAACATTTAATACAACCAGACAGCTCAAATCTCTCACTACAAGATACTTAAACATTAAATACCCTTGAAACATCACAAAATTTTGAGTGGTACAATAGTCTGCCACAAGGTTGTATCAGAAATTTCGACACTATTTGGGTGGCCTTCCGGAGGCAGTTCGTTGGAAGTAAATAAGTGAAGGGCAATGGAGACACTATTATCCATTGTTCCCAAGAACCAAATGAATCTTTGAAGGAGTACATAAGTCGCTTTGTGAAGACCAAAAATGGATTAGATGATTGCTTTGAACAAGTAGCAATAGCTTCTCTAAGGCAGGGTTTGAACCCTGGTAATTTGGCTGATTCAGTAACCAGGAAAAAGGCCATGACATGGGGGGTTTACTGAATCAGGTCGGCAAACAGATAAATGTTGATGAAATGAATAAAACCAGAGTGCACCGGCTGGTGAGATCTGCCCCAGCAGCACCAAATCAAAACCAAAATCAGTCCGGGTACAAGGCCAAGGAAGCCGGACAGGGTCAGAATAGAGCCAAGGCCCAATCCCACCCGGATGCACCAGCTCAAAGCCAACAATCTAGAAATAAGCGAGGACCTTGGGTTCAACCGGAGTGGTTTGCTGAGTTGAAAGAGAATGTAGCCACCATTTATGATAAGACGAAAGACGAAATCCATTTCAAAAAGTCGGTTGCATTACAATCTCCCAAGGAAAGTCGAAATAATAGTTTCTGTCAGTATCACCATGATACTGGCCATACCACTGAAGATTGCATTGCATTGAAACAAGAAGTGCAGAATTTCATTGAGAGAGGGAAGTTGGGGGGCTTATGTTAAAATAAGAAGTGGAAACAGACCTTATAATGCTCATCGGACTGGGCCGAACAATGCAGGGATATCGGCTCCGGATGGGGCTATGGTGATAATTGAAAGGTTTGATGTAGAATCAGAGTATTTGGATCATGATCCAACCCGAAACAAGGTGGGTTTTATCACAGAGCACTGCAAGACGGTGTCCGGACTCATCAGCTTTTTTGAGTCACTTACAATATTTGGGGGAGACACCATGACTGCACCAATAGCTTCTTCGAGAAAGAGGCATGTGCATACTCTAGCTACCCAACTGGAAGGAGGCATTACTTCCTATCAATCACAAATCCCATTTCCTTTCATTGTTTTCGATGAAGATGACTTGAGGGACATAGCTGGTCCCCATGAAGATGTCGTTGTAATAGGAGCATCCATTGGGGGCAATGACATAAGGAAAAGTTTTGTGGACACTGCAGTTCAGCTAATATCCTCTTTTTAACTTCCTATAAACAGATGAAGAATCCAGCAGCGATTCAGTATTCGAACAGGTCAATAGTGGGTTTTACTGGAAGCTCAGCTGACGTAATCGGGGAATTTGAAGAAGAGGTATTGATGGGCAAGGGCCCTTTTAAGAAGATGGTCAGAATATTGTTTATTGTGGTGGATTGTCCTACGTGTTACAATGCTATTTTGGGGAGATCTTGGCTTTCTAGGATGCATGTTGTGGCTTCGACAGTCCACCAATGTCTAGAATACGTTATTCAAGGACAAGTGGGAGTTGTCCGAAGCAGTTAGAAAGTAGCAAGGGAGTGTTATGCAACAGTACTGGCCCCTCGAACTTTGGGGGCAGTTCGGATCAGTGAGGATTAGCAATTTGAGGGGCCATCTGGGGGAGAGGGTGAAATTGATGACCCTAGAGAGACCCCTGGTGTTTTAATACCAATTGAACAAGTTGAAACTCACTCTCTGTCTGAAGGTAGAAGTGTTGAGATCGGGTCCAAGATGACTTCAGAGTTAAAAAGTAAAGTGTTAGCATTTTTGAAAGACCATCAGCATGTTTTCGCTTGGTGCAATGATGATGTAGCCGGAGTACCAACAGACATTATATCACACCAACTATCCATCCGGAAGGATATAACACCTGTTGTGCAAAAGATGAGAGCTTTTCTAAGGAAAAAGATGATGTCATAGTTCAAGAGGTTGACCGGCTTACTAAGATGGGGCACATAAAGGAATCTCAGTACCCTTTATGGACAGCCAATCCGGTGTTAGTAAAGAAGAAAAATGGACAGTGGCATATGTGTATTGATTTTACAGATCTCAATAGAACTTGCCCAAAAGACCTATATCCTGTCCCTCGAATTGATCAGTTAGTAGACTCCACATCTGGGAACAAGCTATTGTCATTTATGGATGCCTTCTCCGGGTATAATCAAATTCAAGTAGACCCGAAGGATCAAGAACATACTACGTTTGTTACTGATAGGGGCCTCCATTGTTACAAGGTGATGCCATTTGGGTTAAAGAACGTTGGGGCTACTTATCAGAGATTAGTAAACAAGGCTTTTGCTAATCAGATTGGAAGAAACATGGAAGTCTACATCGATGACATGATGGTAAAGAGTGTGGACGAAGAGCTACACTTAGAAGATCTCCAAGAAACCTTTGCCAACTTGGTAAAGGTGAATTTGAAATTAAATCC
Source organism: Limnanthes douglasii subsp. nivea (assembly GCA_036936605.1). Classification (NCBI taxonomy): domain Eukaryota; kingdom Viridiplantae; phylum Streptophyta; class Magnoliopsida; order Brassicales; family Limnanthaceae; genus Limnanthes; species Limnanthes douglasii. Next base: position 302,474,069 of record JAUPFV010000002.1, on the reverse strand, counting down.
AGAAAAGTGTGTGTTCGGGGTGCAGTCCGGAAAATTCTTGGGGTATGTAATAAGTGAAAATGGCATACAACCTGATCCAGACCAACTTAGTGCTTTGTTACTAATGGAACCTCCTCGGAATATTAAAGAAGTACAAATATTGACTGGGAGGTTGGCTGCACTAAACCATTTTATTTCAAGGTCTTCGGATAGGTGTGCCCCGTTTTTCCAAACTTTGAAAGGTGCAAAAGAATTTAATTGGTCTCCCCAGTGTGACCAGGCTTTCCATGAAATTAAGAAACACTTATCCTCCCCCAAAACTTTGTTTAAACCAGTTGATGGAGAGACACTTTACATATACTTGGCAGTTTCTGATTACGCCCTAAGTGCAGTGCTGGTAAGGGAGGTGGATAATTATCCTCGTCCGGTGTAATATATCAGCAAGAGTTTGATTGATGCAGAAAAAATATATTTAAAACTTGAAAAACTAGCATTGGCCTTAGTAATTGCTGCTAGGAAAATGAGGCCTTACTTTCAGTCTCATTCGATCATTGTTCGGACGTCTTTTCCATTAAAGAATGTTCTTCAAAAGGCAGACGTTTCAAGCATAATGACCAAGTGGTCAGTGGAGCTTGGAGACTATGATATTGATTTTTCCCCTCGTACAACACTCAAGGCTCAGACTGTTGCTGATTTCCTAGTTGAATTTCACTCAAACAGAGACACCAAGCATGCAACAATTGAAAAGGCTAAGAAAATATGGGTTATCCGGACTGATGGAGGGTCGAGTACCATGGGTTGTGGTACTGGAATATGTTTAACCTCTCCATACGGCGACAAAATGTACCATGCTATATGTTTTGCTTTCAGGGCTTCCAACAATGAGTCTGAATATGAAGCTGGTATAGTTGGTTTGAAATTAGCTCTAATTTGTGGAGCCAAAAGGGTCAGGTTAATGAGCGATTCCCAGCTTCTAATCCATCATGCACAAGGTCAATCCAAAGCTAAAAATAAGCAGCTGGTTAAATACTTATTTATTCTCAAAGAAGTGGCGCTAAATTTCAAAAACATCACCTATGAGCACATACCCCGAACAGAAAATACGCTAGCAGACTCCTTGGCAACCATAGCTTATTCTGAGTCCTGCCCTTGGATTCATGTGCAAGAGTGCCCATCTATTCAAATAAATCCGGATAAAGAAGAAGAAAGTTTGAATATACAAGTAAATCAACCTAAAGATTGGCGATTTCCTCTTTTCCAGTACCTCTCAGATGGCATCTTGCCTCCGGAAAAAGCAGTGGTAAGAAAAATAAAGTATAAGGCTCGTGGCTTTGTCATCCTAAGAGATGTTCTTTACAAAAAATACTTTAGCAGGCCTCTTTTACGATGTTTGGGGTTTGAATAGTCCCAAATGGTGCTCTCCAAATTACATGATGGCGAGGGATCAGCACACTGTGGATTCAGGGCTCTAACAAGAAGAGTCTTGTTAGCTGGGTACTATTGGCCCTCCATAATGCAAAATGCCAAGGAATTGGTGAAAAAGTGTGATCCATGCCAAAGACATAGTAATGAAATTCATATCCCAACTGTCCTATTAGAGTCGATTTCTGAGCCAATACATTTCGCTCGTTGGGGGCTGGATTTGGTAGGACCTCTACCTATGGCATCCGGAGGATGTAGAACTATAATAATTGCTATTGGTTACTTCTTAAAGTGGATTGAAGCAGCCCCATTGGCAGGAACTACTTCAAAAGCTGTGATAAAATTCATCCTATCTAATATTTGCTACAGATTTGTGGTTCCACAAAAGATAACCACAGACAATGGGCCACAGTTCGATAACAAAGATGTGGAGAATTTTTGTGCCTCTAGAGGGATTCAACACTGTTTCTCTTCTCCTTTTCACCCACAGGAAAATGGTCAAGTTGAAGTAGCTAACAGAACCATCTTGTCCGGTCTTAAAAAGAATATATAAGGTACTACTGGAAAGTGGCCAAGTTATCTACAAGAAGTACTATGGGCTTACCAGACCACTCCCGGGGCTGCAACACAAGAATCCCCATTTGCCTTGGTATATGGTATGGATGCAATAGCTCCCATAGAAGCCACTCTCCCTTCATTCCGAGTCCACCATTTTTCCGAACAAGCTAATGAAGAGGCAATCAGAAGCTAGTTTGACTTGATGGAAGAAAGAAGAGTCAAGGCTCACCTTAGAGCCACACACTATCAGGGTTTGATGAGAAGCAGGTTTGCTTCCAAAATCAAAAGGAGGGATTTTTAACCAGGTGATAAGGTGATGAGAAAAGTCTTCCTGCATACCAAGGAGAAGTAGTTCGGCAAGCTAGCTCCATCATGGGAAGGACCCTATATGGTCAGTGAAAAGCTTAAGCCTGGGACATACAGGCTCAAAGATAAAGGTGGAAGGGTTTTGAATCACCCCTGGAACATCGAACACCTTCGGTTGTATTTAGAATAAAAACTATGTAAATATTTACTTGTTTAAAGTCCATGTAAATATTTGGGGGCATACTCTTTCCTACCCTGGTGGCACGGGGAGGTTTTAATGAGGTGTCCGGGTTTTTAAATAAAATTCGATGCCTTCTTAAAAAATTCGAAGTCGTTTGACTAGTAGTTCGATTTAATTCGGTGGAGTGATGACTATTTAAACATTTGTCATCAGAGAATTTAAACACTCTCACTTTAAAACACGTATGAAATAACTAAAGGCTATTTTAATCACTTTATGACTAAGCTAATTGCTAGACTACTTAATAAACTAATGGGTTATTGAACTCGACCCAAATTCGTAAGCATGACCCGAAAGCCCATGTGGCCCACAATTAAAAGTATAAATACCCAACCACTTTCATTAATGAGGGTAATGAACATTTAATACAACCAGGCAGCTCAAATCTCTCACTACAAGATACTTAAACATCAAATACCCTTGAAACATCACAAAACTCTTGGCAAAATTACCCTCAGACTAAAATTATCCTCACCAGTATTAAAAGAAAAATTAATATCCTTGTTATCCCATATTCTACATGTGTTTTCCTAGTGTAACAAGGATGTGATGGGAGTACCAGCTAGTATAATTAATCAGAAGCTATATGTGAAATCCGATGATGGGCCAGCATTGCAGAAAATAAGATCTTTTTCGAGACAAATATCTGAAGTGGTTGTTCAAGAAGTAGATCGGTTAACCAAAATGGGGCATATCAAAGAATCTTAATACCATCTTTGAACATCTAACCCAGTTTTAGTCAAGAAAAAAGAATGGAAAATGGCGTATGTGCATTGATTTTATAGACCTCAATAGATCTTTCCCTAAAGATCCATTTCCAGTCCCCCAGAGAGATCAGCTAGTGGACTCTACATCAGGGAACAAGTTGTTGTCCTTTATGAATGGTTTTCTGGGTATTAAAATATAGGTGAATCTAAATGATCAAGACCCTACTACGTTTATTACCGACATGGGCTCCATTGTTATAAGGTAATGTTGTTTTGGCCGAAAAATTCTTGAGCTACTTATCAACGACTAATGAATAAAGCGATCGCTAATTAAATCGGCATAAATGTAGAAGTTTACATTGGTGATATGATGGTAAAAATACCTAAGGAAGAAGATTATATATTCGATCTTCAGGGAACTTTTTCTAACTTGGAAGCCATAAATTTGAAATTAAATCTAAAGAAATGTACTTTCGGATTTTGATCTGGTAAATTTCTAGGATATATCATAAGAAAAAAAGGGATTCAGGATGATCCGGATCAGTTAAATGCTTTGTTATCTATGGATCCACCTTGAAATATTAGAGAAGTTTAGATATTAACTGGGAGATTGGCTACATTAAACCGGTTTATTTCAAAATTGATAGACAAATATGCTCAATTCTTCCAAGTTTCAGGAAATACTAAAGACTTCAATTGGTATCCTAATTGTGATCAATCTTTCTTTGAGATCGAAAATCACTTATCTTCACCCAAGAAACTATTTAAACCTATTGAAAGAGAAAGGATTTATATGTATCTAGCACTATCGGACTACACGGTAAGTGTTGTATTGGTTCGACAAGTGGATAATTACCCCTGTATGGTTTGCTATATAAGAAAACTTTTATTAGAAGCTGAGAAAAAGTACTTGAAATTAGAAAAATTAGCTTTAGCACTAGTGATAGCAGCTAGAAAGATGAGGCCTTACTTTCAAGCACACTCTCTCACAGTTCGAACTTCTTTTCCGCTGAAAATGTACTAAAAATGCTAATATATCTACAAGAATGACTAAATGGTCAGTTGAGCTTTGAGATTATGATATTGACTTTGCATCTCAGACTGCAATCAAAACTCAAGTTGTGGCTAATTTTCTATTAGATTTTTATTCTAAGAGGCCTCGTGAAGAAGCTCAAGCCAGTAAGTTTAAGAAGCAATGAGTCATATGAACTGATGGTGGATCTAGTACAATGGGATGTGAAGTTGGAATTTTTATAACCTCCCTTTATGGTGATACCATGTATCAGGCTATATGTTTTGGCTTCAGCATCCAACAATGAATCAGAATATGAAGTGGCAATAGTTGGTTTAAGATTAGCACAATATATGGGGGGACAAGAGTATGATTGAAAAGTGATACACAACTACTCATTCATCAAGCCCAAGGGAAATCTGAAGCCAGGAAAGATAACTTCAAACAATATCTACAAGTGTTAAAGGAAGTCACTACCGGGTTTTAATGCATCGAATATGAGCATATGCCCATATCGGAAAACGCCTTGGTAGAATATTTAGCCACCATAGCATATTCTGAAGCGAACCCTTAGATATTTACGCAAGAATATCTGAAGAATACCCTTGTAAATATTTACTTTATTTTACTTCAATGTATATATTTTAGGGCATGCTCTTTCCTACCCTGGTGGTAAGGGAGGTTTTAATGAAGTGTCCAGATCTCAATCAATATACTATCTTTTTCTTTTTTAAAGAAGTTGTCCAGAGTGGATCGAATGAATTGAAGACCTATTAAACACTTGTTTCCCTCAAATGGATTGCCTTTGAGTGGTTGAGATAAATTAAAGACCTATAAAACACTTTTTTCCCTCAAATGGATTGCCTTTGAGTGGGTCGAATGAATTAAAAACCTATTAAACACTTGTTTCCCTCAAATGGATTGCCTTTGAATGGCTCAGATGAATTAAAAACCTATTAAACATTTGTTTCCCTCAAATGGATTTCCTTTGAGTGGCTCAGATGAATTAAATACTTATGGCTCGGATAAATATGAACATGATTGAGAGTTTAAACCCTTAAAGTAAATACATTTTAATGGCATGGTCAGATTTAAAATATTGATGTAGTTTTATCATTTTTAAGTACGATCTTTATTAATGGAAGTGTAAAAGAAAAAATGGAAAAATATAATGTGAATAAAAGTAAAGATGATATAAAATAATAATAAGGATCGTAGAAGATATCTAGTCCATATTACAAAATGCATTGTATACCACAAGGACTTGTACACATAAAATTTCTAAAATATCTAATCCAAAATCAAAAAATGTTTTGCATGCTCCAACGACTTTGATTCAAAACACAAACACAGTAAAAATGGTTAACCTTAGGGCTCATTCTCCTCAGTTTTTCTTCTCAACCTTACCTTTGCCTTTTTCTTCTTTATCATCATATAAATCCTCCTCAGCTTCATCATCAGATTCGGATCCATCCGAGGAAATGTTAAGTTTATCACTTTGTGCGATAAAATGAAAGAGAATTTTTTTCATATAGAACGAACCTCAACAGCTTCCCAAGATATCGTTTGGGAAAGGTTTCGTGGAATAATAGAACCATATCTTATTTAAAGGTTGTTTCTCTCTAATCCATAGATTTTAATACCCCATCAGCATATACGTCCACTGTGGCAGCTATGGTTTGAGCTTTATTCACTTTTCGAGAGGTGATCTCATCGTCCATCTTCTTAAGAAGATCTTGTAACGTTTGTTTCTCCTTAGATAATGGGCTGATGACACTTTTATCCTGGATTAGTTGTTCCTTCAGGGAATTAATTTCTTTGGAAGTGGTAGATTGTAATTCGGTATAACTAGCCTGCAAATTTTCATGTTTAGACTTAGATAGCACCAAATCATCATTGAGTTTCTTCTTCTATTGGCCCAAAGTCTCAACCTTTTCTGCTTAGCCTTAATAGAATATTTCAGCCCTTGATTTTTAGTTTAAAGGGAGACAATGTCTTTGACTTGAGACGTGACTTGCCTCTCCTAGTCGACTATTGGCCTTACATAGCCTGAAACTACATAGCCCAGTGTATCATGCTCATTGAACACTTCAAAGGATTCAACATCATGTATCATAGCATTTACAATGGTGGTAGATTGGGGAAAATCCTTCTCAAAGTCTTCCTTATCAAATTTGATAACATATAGATTTCCTATGTCATCCAAATTAACATCACCTTTAGCAGAAGGTTGGTCAGCAGCAGGAAACACTGAGGAAGAAGGATCAACATGTACCTCTTCTTGGGAATGAACTTTGGTAGGAGTACTACAGGGAAGGGCTTTGGATCGAAGTATAATCTCTGAACCAATGGCAGTCTCTTATGTTTTTCCCGATCTCTTATCATTACCCTATTTGCTCCTCTTCTCACGCTTCTTCTTCTTAAAATTTGGGGAGTTTAAGGGTTTTCTTAGCCTCACCCGAGTAACAATAACATCATCTAGCAAAGCAGCATCAATTTCATGTAGAGGACCAAAACCACCCACATCGGGAAAATATTGAGACGGATTATCATTCTTTTTTTTCTTCTTTTAAATTTTGTCAAGATTGCTAGGAGTCTATTCATGACTGGTAAAAAAATAGTTTACCATTCGTCTTCTTAGTTCTTTTGAAGATATCGGCAACTCCTGGAGGACTAGTATATTGTTACCACAAGACCTCCCTGGTTGAGTTCGTTCTCCATAGATGGGCCCTTACCACGTGTGCTGAGGTAAAACAATTATGGAAAGTAGCTCCCCATTTCTCTGTAGCCCACTGGTGCAGCTTCATAAAATCGGTCATTCCCTCTTCCAAATGTTCTGAGAATATCTTTGAAAACACTAAAAAATAAATACGATGTGGATTTTATGTGTCAGAATCCGATGTGAAGATTAATGTCAATACATGATAAAAGAAATTCATGAAGTACTTACCTGAACTTCTCCAATATTTGGCCCGTAAGCTTGGATTTCCCTTGAAAGTAATCTTTTTACCATTTTCCCAAGTACCACTAATATAGAGGAATGGGGTCCTCCAAGGTTTGTCAGCCTCCAGCAAATCATCAACAACTTTATAATCGTTCCCCATGTTGAAGTAGTAAAAGGGGGATATGGTGGTTTTGACACAAAGTGGCCACAACAACGAACTGTTCCATAGGAATTGAAATCGTAGGCAGCCTTTGTAGGGAATATTGGGTCAGTATATTCCGCTTTTGTATATAAGTAAGAATACTCCGATCTCCACAATAGTGTGATATTGTCCGCTTTGGGCCCACTGGCCCGCACGGCTTTGCTTTTGGTCCACTTCCAAAAGGCCTCACACTAATGGAGATGTATTCTTAACTTATATACTGATCTTTCTTCCCATGTTTAACCGATGTGGGATGTGGGACTTTGGTCACACCTAACAATCCTCCTCTCGAACAAAGTACCACTCTAGCCTCCTCTCAATTGACTTCCATCCGCCTACTCTAGTCAGGTGAAGAGAAACCTGAACTTTAGAGCTTTAGGGCGGATCTATCTGCTCTGTGCCGCTCCTTGATCAAGCCACCTGCTTGATGAGCCATCTGGCACTCCCTCTTTAGATGAATCTGCGCCGCTCCATGATCAAGCCACCTGCTTGATGAGCCGTGGCGCTCCATCTTTAGATGAATCTGCGCCGCTCCTTTATCAAGCCACCTGCTTGATGAGCCGTGGCGCTCCATCTATCCAGCAGATCATTCACCTTGAGTATGGCTATCGGCTTCTGGTATGATGTTCGCGGAATTTCACCCACATCACAATCCACCACATCGCGTTCCGTCTGGGCCTGGTGCTCTGATACCATTTGTAGGGAATATTGGGTCAGTATATTCCGCTTTTGTATATAAGTAAGAATACTCCGATCTTCACAATAGTGTGATATTGTCCGCTTTGGGCCCACTGGCCCGCACGGCTTTGCTTTTGGTCCACTTCCAAAAGGCCTCACACTAATGGAGATGTATTCTTAACTTATATACTGATCTTTCTTCCCATGTTTAACCGATGTGGGATGTGGGACTTTGGTCGCACCTAACAGCCTTGAGGCTATGATTCTAGCTAATATTGTATACCATGCATTGGGACGTAGTTGACTTGGGTACTGAGTGTAAATTTCTCAGTATCTCCAGGTCCAAAAGGAAGTGAAGGCCCCAATTAAGCACTTCATTATATACCACTAGCTCCCCAGATTTGATATCCATCGGATTCACCTTAGGAATGGGAACCCTCACTTCTAGACTCTAGAAAATCCCACTTTTTCCTGATCTTGTGCAATTCGGTTGTATGGGTATATACATTGGAAGTTCTTTGAAGCTCTAGGAAATATTTAACGCGGACCTTAGAAACGTTAGCCCCACTCGCCCAACAAAGACTCTCCGAAAGTAGTTTTGAGTCTGGCAGTCTAGCATTTTACTTCTTTTCCTAAACTGCACTAGTATCGTCGGTTTGGCCAGATGTCTCCAATAGAGTATCATCTCCACTATCATCCATCTGTTTCTCCATTACTTGTGGTTGTTGGTCAGGAAGTTTAGATCCAGTATCTTCATTTTCAACATAAGGAGGCTCAATGGGTGGAGTTAATGTGACGGGATGTCAAAGTGTGCAATGAAGAAAGTTCTACCATTGTAGGAACTTCAATAGGATTATTGATACGAAAAATCGCAAGTGTACGATTTCCGTTGTAGTTTTAGAGTATTTAAGACTCAAATATCGAACCCATGGGAATAGATCTATTTTCAAATCTACAATTTTTAAAATAAAATATAATAATTAATAAACAAAATTAAAAGTTTAAATTTAAAAATTGAATAAAAATGAAATTAATAAATATTAAAAATTATTCCAGAGTTAATAAACATGTATCAACAGATTATAATGTATTTTATATAATCAAATTAACCTAACTTTTGAAATTATTCTTTAAAGTCGGATTCTCTTTCAGAGTGGTATGATCATCTCTCGATCTCACACAACTAACCTTCTTGTATTGCTGGTTATATCTCTAGTCCTCTACCTCCTACAATTAGGTCACAAATTCTAAGAACCTAGTTCAGACTTCACAAGGTCATGGCCGTAGTAAACTACTCATTCAACCTAATGGTATCGATATAGTTCACAAGTAGATATTACCTCTCGGTCTCAACCTAAATCTATGATCAATCAATTAATCCCGTGGGAAATTGAAAGCATTAGGATTAATATCAATACTAAAGAATAAAAGAAAAATAAATTAATAAAAAAATATAGTATATTAAAAATTGTATCAACAGAGGTTTAATAACCCTAGAACAAAAAGGTTTAGCTCCTAGTGAGCATAACCCTAATACAAAACAAAAAGAAAGAAAGAAAAGTAGATTGTTGACGCCCGCTTAGATCTCCTTCGTTAAGGTTTTATTTATAGGAAGAGTTATGGGCTTTTTTATTCACCCTAATCTCCTAAAGATAAACCAAGGAGTATAATTATAATATTAAATAAAATAAAAGAATTGATTTATTATTTTAAATTATATAATATTATATTATAATTTACTATAGAAGACCAAATATTTTATTCTCCTAAAAATAAAATTATAATCTTTATCAAATAAAATAAAAGAATTATATTATTCTTGTAAATTAATTAATAAAGATATTATAATTTATTCTAGAAGGAACTATATTATTTAGATGAAATCTTCAACTAATTTCTTATCTTTTTTGTCTTTCTTTCTTTTATTATTTCTCTAATTATCTTCAAGTCCTTAGCTTTTATCTTCTTCTTTAATTATAGCTTATATGTACAAGCTTAACTCATTTTTGCTCCTTTTGCTCCAATTTCACTAATAAATAAATAAAATAACCAGATGAGAGTATTTGTATTCATAATTAATTAAAACTACAAAATAAATTAGTATAAAAGTAATATAAAATTAAGGATAAATATCATTTGATCAATTATATGTCTCTTTGACAGAGAAGTTGTGCGTTTGGCTTTGGAAATCCTGGTGATTCTTCGAGGCGTGTTTTCTCCTACATCCGACCACATATCTATAAAATAACTATGAGTTTTACGACTACTAACGGCTCTAGTTTTGATAAAATGTGTCTTGATCGACTGGGTAGGTGGATCTTGGATTGTAGAAGGTTTAACAAGAGGGTTTGCTCTAGAAAAAATAGAAAGTCTGTGAGATGATGAACTTCTATCTGGTTTTGAAATTTGTTGAACAATACGTCCACCATGTGAAGCAGGTACTCCAGCGGCGATTCTAGCTTTCTTTTTATCTTCTTTTAACTCGGATATGTTAAGTCAGCCTCCTTTGATTAAGGCAGTTATTGCCGTGAACATGCAAAATTTAGATAAAATATAAGAACTTGGAAAAGTTGAGAGATTATAGTGGTTTTTCTTTATCGAGAATCAAAGTTTGAATTTTTTTCTCACACTAGAAATAGAAACAGTGAAAAATCACACTTATATAGTTTAAAAAGTACTTGAGCATTTAGGGAAATGAACCGTCTAGCCATGATTAAGGGGTAGTAATGGGTCCAATTACCACTTGACATATGTAAAAGAGAACTAATTATAAAGTAGCAACCTTTGAGCTTTTTGGTTGACCCTTCAAGTTCACTTCAAAGGCGAATTATATATTATCTATCATGGTGAGCTCTTCCAAATATATTTTGAAAGAGCTAAGGGGGCTATATGACCTAGATCCTTATAAATTTTAATCGATCTTATGAAGAGACTCATATTGAAGATGGAAAAATAAAATAATTGGCAAGCTTAGCCAAACCCATAAAGAGACCTTGATTTGGAAGAATAAGATGCATTTCCACATCAAGGTTAACCAAGAACATGAAGAGAACTCATTTTATAGAGAGAGGACTAAACTCATTAAAAAAACTTAGTCGATCCCATAAAGGAACTTCAGCTTCGAGGACTATGACATAAGTTTCCGTCAAACTTAACCGAACCCATGAAGATACCTCAATTTAAAGAAGAATAAATCATATCCTTAGTAAGTTTAGTTAAGCCCATAAAGAGACATGAGTTTGGATGAAGATGACCCAAGTCCCACCAAAATTTATCGGTCTCATGAAGAGACCTCAACTTGAAGACAGATAACTCGAGCTATTGGCAAGCCTAAGTAAGCCTGTTAAGGGACCTTAGTTTGGAGAAGATTACTCAAGTGCCCATCAAGGTTAACAAAGTATATGAAGAGACAATAATTTGAATAAGGAAGACTATAGTCATATGCAGTATTAAACGAGCCTAAAAGAACATCGGTTTGGAGAAACATAACTCACTCTGTTAAGATAATCATAGTTTCCAAAGCTTGGTCAAAACATTTTGAGGACCATATTTTTAAAGGATCCCACTTTAAAAGTGGACTTGGATTAGAGGAACCTAGCTTTGAAAGTTGATAAATCGATGGTCATTATGAGCAAAGATTGAGAAATTATGTGTGTAGGGCCGGTTCGGTTAAATTATGAGCTGACCAAGGGATTCATAGGTAATAGTATCCATGATAACCGTCTTAATGAGAAAGTGACAAATTAGGGGATAATGTATCAGATAAGATATCGACCACGAAGAAAACCCTTGATCTAATCAGAAATTTCTAAAACTCGTACGTATATTTGGCTGACAATTAAGAGAAGTGAGACTACCAAAAAACTGACCTATCAAATAATGAGTATGTACCAATATGAATATAAATCGTAGAAATATCCGAATTAGAAGCTTATAATACATCATATTTAGAGAGGTTAAAAATGAAAAAAAAAACTAAAAAAAAAAGCTAGAAAATAAATAAATACAATATCAAAGTTATTGTGATATTTTGTACGAATAATTATGTTAAATAAAGAACAAAAGAGAGAAAATAGAAAAGATGAAGCCTCTTAGAAACGGCTAGGGGTTTTGTATTATTTAGAAAGTGTGTATATTACATAGTGCATAAAATCTTATTTATAAATATAATAAAGAGCTAATGCGCTTGGGCCATATATCTTTACCACCCTCCCTCAAACTCGCAATGCAACAGTAATAAGCACTGAGAGTTTTTAACAAAGAAAATGAAACCGCATTGTTGACTGAGCCTTCGTGAAAATATCAGCAACGTGTAAAGGTGATGGAATATATAGAAGCAAGATGGTGTCAATCTGAAGGTGATGTCAAGTGAAGTGACAATCCATATCAATGTGCTTCGTCTTCTTGTGACAGAGCAGAATTATTTGCTATCTAGATGGTTCTTTTGTTATCATAATGTAGGGAAGTGGTTTTAGTAACATTAATCCCCATATATGCAAGAAGCCATCGTAACCAAACAATCTCACATGTGGTGACGGCCATAACACGGTACTCAGCTTCAGTAGACGACCTAGAGACAACATCTTGTTTCTTGCTTTTCCATAATATTAATGAATCTCCAAGGAAAATATAAAAAGCAGTAGTGGATTTTTGGTCATGAGGATCACTATCCCAATCAGCATCGTTATACGCATGCAGTGCAAGTGAAGAGCTCAAGAAAAATAAAATACTCTAGAACAAAGTGCCACGAATGTATCTCAATATTCGAAGAACAAATCCTCAGTCGATGGATGTAGGAACAGTAACAAAGATAAAACTCAGACGATGAAGGATTTAAATGAAATGAAGACAAATCAACACCAGAGGTAGCAATATTAATCAAGTATGTGTTTCCACTATCAACACTATAGACATCCACATAAGTTACTTTGAGTTTCTCTAAAACATAGAGTTAACCTATTTTGCAATCAACATTATTGATTTTGTATAGCACATACGGAACCGGAAAACCAAACACAATAATCAGATTTACACATTTAGCTAACCAAAACAAAATTTTAAGCAAGAGTGGGAACATATTAAACATTAGATCGCGAGATGTGAGGGGTATAAATATAGTTAATTCCCTCTACTAACATTGGTGTAGCACTAGCAGATAAAACAGATATGGGTGAAACATGAGAAAATGAAACAAAGTTCGGCATGTGAGGTGACATATGATGAGATGTACCCAAGTCCAAAATCCGCAATGATGAATCAATACCTAAAGCGGAAGACGAGGGCATACCTGAATGGTATACATATGTAGACATAACAAAAAAAATGGTATTCGGTTTGTTACTAGTAGATTGTAGAAAATTATATTTTTCAATCATATTCGCAATAAGATCCACAATCTTTAATCGAACAAAATCAAACAATCAAAGAGATACCAAATCAAAATCAAAAAAATAAAATAAAAATCTTAATCAAACCCCAAATCCAAAATTAAACCAAGTCCAAATTCAAAATCTCAGTGGTCCAGCAAAATAAAATCGAATACTCAATTAAATCCAAATCCAAGTCCAAATACCATACTAAATCCAAATACCAAGTCCATATACCAAACTAAATCCAATTTCCAATTTTCAATCAAAATCAAAATTTTCAATCAAAATCAAATTGAATTCATTGTTTTATTAACAAAATTGTTGCACTGTTTCAGTAGCGATTTATCACGAATCGTAGCATCGAATCATAATCCAACCAGTCAAATTGAAGGATTGGATATCCCGACCTCACTCTCCAAAATTCAACAAAAATGGATACTGTTTTCCTTTCGTTCGGAATGTGTGATTGGGGTTGCACACAACATATCCGAAAATTGAAAATTGTATCTCTTTAATGATTTCGTGACCCAATTATTGTACAAACAATTACAAAAAAAATCCAATCGAAGAACAAAAGAATAAATTGGAAACTACACAAAATCAGATCTAAAACAAAACCCAAATCCAACTGGAATCACAATCTAAATTCAAATATAAAAAAACAATGCAACTATTATATCCAACATCTTTTCTTTTTACGATAAACTAGGCTGTCTCTTTTTAATTAAATAGATTATTTAATTACAAAATAATCGTAAGCACTCAAATCAATTAATTTCAAATCACTTAATATTTCAATGCTAATTGCAACTAATTCTCTGTAATTAAATATATGTAATTAATTTACTGATGCAATTTCACCAATTAATTCCTTATAAATTTACTAACTAAATCTTGGCAATTTCATCGATTAATTCTCTGCCGATTAATTCTCTGTCAATTTCAGTAATTAATCACTTATAATTTCACAAATTAATTTTATTACAAAATACATTTCCACATTTACCAATTAATTCACTAGAAATTTCACAAATTAATTCAATTGCAAAATCACAAATAAACTCAGTATATTATTTTCTCACAAATCAAAACAATAATATAACTCAAATAACGCATTAGATTGTACATTTATTGAATAATAACTCAAATAACTCATTAGATTATACATTTTTCGGATAATAAATAACTTAGTAGATTATTTTCTCCCAAATCAAACAATAATACAATCCTCTATCGAATTTTAACATGCTCTGTTAAGATCCATACCAATACACAATCCAAATTGTCGAACAAATCCAAAATTTCTGAATAAATCCAATTCCAAAATAAAATCCAATACTAATACAAAATCGAATACCTGGTAGATCCACAAAATAGGAGGACCACTACGATTCTCCGATCAGGCTCTGATACCATATTAAATAAAGAACAAAAAAGAGAGAAGAGAGAAGAATAAGCCTCTTAGAAGCTGCTATGATTTTTTTATTATTTAGATAGTGTGTCTATTACATAGTGTATAAGATCTTATTTATAGATATAATAAAGGGCTAATGGATTTGAGCCTTATATCTTTAACAAATTTGATAGTATTTTTATCCAATATTAAATGAGTTCATTGTTATCTACTATTTAATATGTTTAGGTGAATTTTTACCTCATCAAAACTCATACAACAAAAGTCATAAATTTGGATTGATGAATCATTCATTGAGATCCACATAAATCCAATTAATATACACATTATATATTTCATAAGGTTATTAAAATTTTCTACCGGTCTAATAAAATCAAATGCATATATTAAATCAATTTGACTTGTAATTCCATTCGCTTGGATACACTATATTTATATAGATGAGGTATTCAACTTTATAATATTCTTATATATTTTGTATTTATTTATAGATTTAAATGAGACTTTAAAATCAATATTTTTTGGAAAATTACACGTAGTAAAAAAAATTAGAAATATTAGATACATTGTATTTGACACTTGTAAAGTATATGACTCAACGTGTTGAGCAACGTAAAATCAACCAATTGATAACCATATTGACACATGTCAAGTCTTTTTTACTTTAGCAATTTGGTTAAGATTTCACACAATAAATTTGTATTCAAATCAACCGAACGAGTTATACATGTTGTCATGATAAACAAGTTTATCGTCATATTTGTTTAAGTCACATGTTATGTAAATAAGATCATGTCGGGATACCAATTTGTATTTATTATGATAACTTATACCACCTAAGTGATATGTGATATAGCATGTACCTGTCCCGATATGGTTTCTCTGGTATTTTAACTTGAACTCATTTTATGAAATTTTTCCTTATTATTCAAGCTCATAAAAATTAAAACATATATGAAAAGAGGCACGTTAGTTTTGTTTGTTTACAAGTGTCCATATTAGAAATACTTTGGCTAAACTATATTCTAAAAAGATAAGTTCTCGGCTAAAAACTCTCGTTAGTCACCGGTGTTTAACACTTGTTACATTCGTCCTACTAAGCTTCACTCGTCACCAAAACGAGTCACTGGATTTTAAAATCGTTGCATCTTTGCCAGTAGCACGTGCAAATTAATATGGAGCTGACACGTGACAGTCCAATGTACCCAGGTTTGTTCCATATACGGTAATTCCCTTTTCAATTCCAAAAACACCCCTCTTTACTATTTACCTTATTTACCTTTAACTTATTAATTTTTACCATACCTTTTAACCTTATTTATTTTATTTACTCTATTTTTTACTTTTTACCCTAACTTTTTTATTTACCCAGCCAAATACCAATAACCCGACCGGTTTAACCCTTTCACCCAAATCATCAACCCTTCTTCTTCTTCACCACCTTCTCTCTTTCTCTCCAAATCGTAAAAGAAGTCTTTGAATCAAGTATCACGTTCTGTAACCCCAAACCGCATCACATATCACCGCCTCCATCTTAAACACCAAAAACCCAATTCTTTTTCTACAAATCTCAAGTGAATATCTTCACTACTCTTGTATTGAATCAAGTATCAAATCAAAATCAAGATGCAGTCAACAAGCAGTCCTGACCTAGCAGTCTCACAGAAACAACAAGAAACTCTGGCGCAGCAGCAATAACCACCGCAACCAAAAACTTCTCCACCTCAACTTCCATCACAACCACCGCAATGGTCCCCGCATCAACAACAATGGATGACGGCGGCGGCGATGCAATATCCGGCGGCATCTATGGTGATGATGCAGCAGCAAGAACACATGATGATGTATCCGCATCAGTATATGGCTTATAACCATCCACATTATCAGCATCCTCAGTTTCAGTATTCACCGTATCAGCAGCAACAGCAACCACCGCAACATTTTTCTCAGGGGCAGCCGAGATCTGCGGAGGATGTTAAGACGCTTTGGATCGGTGACCTTGTCCCTTGGATGGACGAGACTTACCTATGTAACTGCTTCGCTCAAATCGGCGAGGTTCGTTTTTTATAAATTATAGTATATGAATTCGCTTACTCCACTCGGTAAACATTGTATGCCTATTCTTATTATGATTCTTTGTGGTTGAATCCGATTTGGATTGTGTATTTGAGTTTGTTTATGTGTTGTAATATTGAATATAAGGATATCTAGTGTTGTTGAATACCGTTGTCGTTGTGTAATGATTTTTTTTTGAAACTGTTAACTGGAACTCATTGCTTCATCGTCTTTGTCGTCGTGGCTATAGTCGCCGTGAAATTTTCACTTTGAAACTCTTCTGATTCTCAGTGGTTTAGTTAAAGAAGGAGACCTTGGGTTATTAGTGTTTGGCTGGGTAAATGAAGAAGTAAGGGTAAAAAGTAAAAGGTAAAGTAAATAAGGTAAATTACAATAGGTTAAATTGATTTTAGGTTTAAAGGTATAGTAAAAAAGTAAAAGTAAATACGGTAAATAGTAAAGAGGGGTGTTTTTGGAATGAAAAAAGGAAGTGACCGGATGTGGAACAAACCTGGGTACATTGGACTGCCACGTGTCAGCTCCATGTTAATTTGCGCGCGCTAGTGGCAAGAATGCAACGATTTTAAAAACAAGTGACTCGTTTTGGTGACGACTAAAGCTTAGTGGCACAAATATAACAGGTGTCAAAGACCGGTGACTAACAAGGGTTTTTAGCCTAAGTTCTCCCATTTTTAAGTTCTATCGTAAAATTTATGAGTTTATACAAAAAATAGTCATACCTCAAAAACTTATTCTCCCACTCATATACTAATTTCTCTCATTCTCAAAGAACATAAACTTTTTCTTCTTCTTTTGTTTTCAAGAAGAAAAAAAAGCTCAATATTCATCTTCTTCACTTCATCACTTTGTCACCTCATTTTTCTACAAGAACTCAAGATTCATCACTTCATCAATAGGAAATGGAAACGAGTCAGTTCATCTTCCCATTCGAAATTTAATTTATTTTTACTTTTGAATTTATTCATCTTCCCATTCGAAATTTAATTTATTTTTAATTTTGATTTAACTCATTTAGAATGTTATAGTTAGTTGAAATTAGTTATAAGAATTGATTTATGAAAGATTTGATGGTACGTTTGTGTTGATATTATGTTTTATTTATGTGTTTAAGGGTTTTATCGCGAGTCTGTTTGCTGGAATCACCATTATTCTTGAGTATCAGTTCTAATAAGGCTCTGTACCACCAATTTTGCTCAAACGACACTATCAATACTCAGTCATAGGTTTTTTATGTTCTTAAGCATCGGCTGTATGTAATATTTATACTTCCTATACTGTTTAAAAATACATATAATACTATTTAATTTCTTATTTTTAGCATGTTTAACTAACTAATTATTTTTTGTAGTGCAAGAAAGATAGTGATAGTCCTAAAAAAACTTAAGAGCAATAAATGAAGCTCAAACGGAAATAAATAACCGAAACATACTCGTACCTCACAAACCGAAGAATTATATATTGGTTCTCTTAACAGTGAGGAGAATGAGCCTTTGTATATTGAGCGGTCTTTGTTCGTAAACAAGTACCAATCTCAGAGAGACCAAAAAGGTCTAGCCGATGCACATTCTAAGGTAAATCATCCTAACATTCATGTTCAAACTTTAAGTAACATTCCTAGATTTACTCCCCATCTCAAGAATCTATTCTTGGCACAAAATATTATCATATTGTTTCTGAAATAGAAGCTCCACGAGGCATATGACACCTACATCATAATTGTAAGTTTAATCATATATATATATATATATATATATATATAATTTGATTTATATCAATTAATAGATTCTAACAATCTTTTTTGTTTGATTTTATTTATGTTTTTACAGTCTTGGACCGGTACTAACGTACATGCCATGTATGAATAGTTACAGAGATGTACCTCAGTTGCTAGGAAATGGTTAAGAATCTATTGGATAAGACTCCATCCAGGCCTATCAGCACTTGATTGTGTTATTTTTAAACTCACACTTGAATGAGGTTTTCTTCAAACGCTGGCATCAGGAGACTAACATTTTATAATTCTCCTTCGGCGAGATGACTATCACTCTAGATGACGTGCTCGTCAATACTGTCCTATCGATGGTTGGGAGAATAATCAAATTTGAGAGGAGCTCTACCTTTAATAATGCATATGCACGTTATGCTCCATTGTTGGGGGATTACAGTGATTATGGTTCAATTGGAGTTAGAGGCATAGAAAGGATTCATATTTGGTATTAAATATCTTACGAATAACTTTTCTTATGAGTTGTATATATATATATATATATATATGTAAATCAAAATCATACCCATGATATGGTCGTACAAGTTGCATGTGCATACCTGATGTATTTGCTTCATTGTATCATTTGCACTGATAATATCCAAAATCCCTTAAACGGAAACTTCTTCTCTACTTTAGAGCACATGGATTGACTAGGTGATATAGCGCGAGGAACGTGTGCGTTGGTGTGACTATAAAGAGGTTTAAGATAAGTTTCAAATTTATTGATGAGGATTTTTTATTTTTTTACCATTTTGTTAGATTGTTGGATCTACGATCATTTCCTTTTTTTCATCCTGAGGTGAGTGGTCTGTATAGCTTATTCAATCTGAAGCTTGTTAGTTGGTTTTTGAAGAAGCTTACAGGGACCAATGTTCGACCAAAAACCTATTACCGTAAAGTAATTGATGGTCTAAAGGGGGAAAACGTATCAGTGGTACATTATTAATCATAATGTTCTTAATGAGTGTCATTTCGTAGATGCAATTTATATTATTAACTATATATGACCTCTTGACGACAATGAGGAAAATATAAGGAATTTTGAAAACTAGTAATACAAATCA
This sequence comes from Limnanthes douglasii subsp. nivea, assembly GCA_036936605.1. Classification (NCBI taxonomy): domain Eukaryota; kingdom Viridiplantae; phylum Streptophyta; class Magnoliopsida; order Brassicales; family Limnanthaceae; genus Limnanthes; species Limnanthes douglasii. Next base: position 302,454,329 of record JAUPFV010000002.1, on the reverse strand, counting down.
CCGCTCATTGGCGCATTGTCATGTTAGGTATTTTGATACGTTGTATGTTTTTATAAGAAAGCCTACGGATGATGTTCTTTTCTAAGTAACGATACATATTATGTATTTTTTATAGGATGTTGTTGGTGTTTTAGAAAATAGTCGGGCGATATCATGAATTTTGTATTGGATGATGATGTTGTTTAGTATTGGATGTTGTATTTAATAATATTGTTTTTATTTCGATGTTGTATTCGATGTTGGTTATTAGCCACGTGTGGTGCTACAAAAAATGTTTAGACGATTATTTTTCAGATTTGCAAGGATATAACATTGATACGCTAAATGTTTTATGTTGGTCTTGTGGTAGTGTCTTCACAGAACTATACCGGCGGTATAAAAGTGTTAGAAAGCTGGTATGAAAATTTCATACTTGTGGTGTATTATTGTAATGATGGTATAACAATTCTATATCTCCAATACACTGAATGTGTTATGGAGTTTTTTCACAGGGTTATACCAGCAGTATAAAAATATTATACCACCGATACAAAAATGTTGTACCAACAACGTAGTATCCTACCGGTTGTATAAAAATTTCATACCATCGGTATACTGATTTTTTATGTGGGTTGTATTTAGGCTTTTTTACAGGGCTAGTCCAGCGGTGTAGAATTGTTATACCACTGGTATGGTAATTCCAAATCGGTGGTATAACAATTTTATACTATTTGTACACTTAATGAAATAACTTTCCTTCGTTAAAAAGATCCCACTATCTGTTACTCCCGCTAACTTAACTAAGACTCCGACCAACTAAAAACTTCTCTTTAATTCCATAAATTATTTCTCTATAAAATTCTATTCAAACTTACCATATCCATTTATCTACCGAAATAGCATAAATAACCAAACCAAACTCTCGATTTTGACTATATAAAATTTACTCTCAACGAAATTATTCACTTGCTGCAATTGTCAAGTTTGTGAAGAGAACAAGGTCGGATGAGACTACCGATGAGCATTACAATGAAGTGAAGATCACAATATACTAGATGTACATATACGTGTACGGGTGTGAAGGATAAAATCCATGTCCGACTTCACGCAGTTGTTAAGAAGTCTTTATCAGATACAATTATTTTAAACATGAACCAATGGTTCGGGTGTTCGAACTCTTGTACAAACTTTGGCAAAAAGCGTCCACCTCGTACAATTTGAAAATTACTAATTTCATTACAAAATACATGATACGTTATGTGGTGGAGAAAATCATTGAAAAAGATGATGCCGAAAAGAATTGTGAAAGAATTGTAAAAGAATTGAATTTTACGATGGTGAAGGATATGACTTTAGTTAATATTATGTGTGTTATTGGAGTTCATGTTTAATTTTTTTTTATGCTCGTTGATGTTTTCTACGTTATTGTATTTGCTTGTTTGTAGGTTCTATTTGCGTTAAAAAAATTGTAAGTTACTCGCCTCTTATATTATTTTCGGAATATCTATTTTAATTGATGTTTTCAAATCTTATGACCTATCCACGAATATTTTATCTATTAGTCAATCAGTCGATAATAAATATCATGTCCGTTTCTCTTATTTTGGTTGCATTATGCATCAAGTTTAAAAGAAGATGATCGCAAAAATGCCTAAAATAGGACCACTATTTCTTGTTTATACTTCTCTTCTGCTATTATTCCCAAGTTTATTTTTATTTTTATTTGCATTTATTGTTGTTGGTTTTGACAATAAGATGTTTTTTCATCTTATTAAGTATGTCATTTATCATCGACAAATCACATTAGGATAACTCCAAACCTCGGTATGCATTGTTTATAGAAGTTAAAGCAAAACACATTCATTTGAGATTAAGATATCTCGATTAGGTTTGCCAACCGAATACAGTGAAATATCCATGAACACCCCCGATATTATATATGAGCTTCCATTACTAATGGCTATTAACTAAAAATACTTAAGTTAAAACTTCACAAATAGATTTGAAATGATAACAATCGTATGATCTCATATTATGAACCATAATACCGTACAAGGGCCAATTAAAAATAATTCATAACGCTTGTTGTTTAATCCTTTTTTAAAAATAACCTGGCACCACCATCACTTTCAACTTGGTTCACCCTCAATTCAGCTCGGCTTTAGTTTGGTTCATACTTAGTTCGGCTTGGCCTCAACTTGGCTCCACATGGCCTTAACTTTACCTCATCTTAATTCTTTCTCACTTCATCTTAGTTTAGTTTGGCTCGGCTTTAATTCAGTTTGGCTTCAGTTATGCTCTTCCTACATCGAGTGTCTGATCCAAACTTATGAGAATAATAAGTTTTATAATTTTTATTTGTTTACATTTATACAAATAAATATCCATATTAAAATGAAAGTGTCCTACGACCCCAATTCAGCTTCTGCCGAAACAAGCAATATATTTTTATACAACCAATATGTGTTTGGGGTGATTTTAAATATAATTCCAAACATTAAAGAGATCCATGTACTACACCAACAAATTCAGCCAATTGGTTGGTCAATTGGTCGGTAATAAATATAATGTTCATTTCTCTTATTTTGGTTGCGTTATGCATCAAGTTTAAGGGAAGATTATCGCAAAAAGGCCTAAAGTAGGAAGACTATTTCTTCTTTATACTTCTCTTCCACTATTATTCCTAGATTTTTTTACTTTCATTTGCATTTATTGTTGTTGGTTTTGAAAATAAGATGTTTTTTCATCTTATTAAGTATGTCGTTTGTCATCAAAGGATCACATTAGAACAACTCCAAACCTCGGTATGCATTGTTTATAGAAGTCAAAACAAAAGACATACATTTGAGATTAAGAATAGCTCGATAAGGCTTGTCAACCGAATGCAACAATATATCTTAATATCGGGGCATGAACACCACCGATGTTATATCTAAGGTTTGGGGAGTAGTGGCTAAGTGTATATTAACTAAAAATACTTAGCTAAAACTTCATAAATATAGTTGAAATGATAAGAATCATATGATCTCATATTATGGACCACAACACCGTACAAGGGCCAATAAAAATTATTCATAACGCTTGTTGCTCAATCTTTCCTTAAAAATAACCTGACATTACCACCACTTTCAACTTGGTTCACCCTTAATTCAGCTAGGCTTTAGTTTGGTTATACTTAGTTTGGCTTGGCCTGAAATGGGCTTCACTTGGCCTTAACTCTACCTCAGCTTAATTCTGTCTCAGTTCGTCTTACTTCAGTTTTGCTCGGCTTGGCCTCAACTCGGTTTGGCCTCAGAATAGCCTCAACTCGTCTCGATCTCGACCCGACCCCAACTCATAACTGGTTTGGTTTCAGTTAGGCTCTTCCTGCATCGGTTATCTAATCCAAGCTTATGAGAATAACTAAGTTTTATAATTTTTTATCATTTTTATTTGTTTCCATTCATATAAATAAAAATCCATATAAAAAAAATATGTCTAATATGTTAACATGTATTATTTTTTTAATTTAAATATCCGACATCATATGGTATATTTAAGTAGTGTTTTAAAAGGAGCCTCTGGCAGAATCTGAATGCTATAGCAGTTGTGGCCGTGGCCTTAGAGATTAGTTATATGACCCACATAAATAACCAAGTTCTTCTATCAGCTCATATATCTAGTTAGCTTCAAGAGGGATGACAAAGTTGGTCTGAACGGAACGACATAACTTGATGTCTAACCCGAACACATAACGAACAAGATACGGATACTAACCTCCTGATCCGTAAACGGCTTGGACAGGTCAAAATTCTTAATAAAAGAATTTGTCTGACCTGGCCCGGCTTGAAATCGATAATATACATATATAATGCACAATATAAAAATATATTCTAGAAAAATATCGGCGGCCAACCGAACAGAAACCCAACAAATGGGATTTGAACTAATATTAAATTCAAAACAAACCAGGGATTCATATAAAAGAACAGACCAAACGAATCGGTCCGAACCCTGGCCATCCTCGATCGTGGGCAAACCCAGATATTCAATAGTGGTGTGAAATTCTCAATGTTTACTATAAACATTTTTTCCATTTCCCATTTATTATGAACACGTGAACCCTGGCCTATGAACATGTTCATTTAAAACTTAAGTACGACTTTAATAGTAATTAGTCTTTTCATGTAAAAAATAGTCTGTTCATTTTTTATAGGATTGTTACTATTAATATTTATATCCCATAAAATTAGTCCCAAAATATATCCGATTTTGGCTACGGATATCCACTAAAAAATTGTCCGGTTTTAGTCCATTTGACACTCAACAGAGTAATTATTATTCAAAGCTTTAAATATCGGTTCAATGGTCCGGCTTTGAAAAATACTCAAAAATTAGTAGACAACAATATTTGAAAAAATAAAAAATTACTGAATATAATTAGAGAAAATCGAATTTGAATAAAACAAAAATACAACTTAGATGAGTAATTTTGGTCGGCTCTTGTGGTATAAATATAATAATGGGACCGAGAAAGATTAAATGAAATCTAAAATAGGAATATATATAAACACGCGTCACCAAACAATTAGGTGATCGAATCCATAGTATCTACTGACTACTTCAAAAGGACTAATACGTGTCCTTTGAGTCATGATCAGATTTAAGAATTACTTCCAAAATTTTCCAAAAATATTAAAAAGTTAATCACTTATGAGGCTTTGAACAGTGAGTCGTCCCTCGACTATCGCGTTTGGTGGCAGATAGTCCCTGGATTTTCAAATGTCCGTTGGCAGTTCGTGGACTATCGCGTTTGGATAAAGTTAGTCCAGAGGATCCTCTGATCCACCAGATGCTGCCACCTGTCCACATACTCTCCAGTTTTTTTGTCATCAGTAGTCCCTTGACTTTAGGTCAAACTCCAAACTTAGTCCACGACATTAAATGACCCTCATACCCCTTTAATTTCCAGCTTGGCATATTTAATTAAATCAATTTACCCATGTGGTATTATTTAGCCTACGTGGAATATTTTTCCCAAATTCATTTGTGCGTTCATTTTATGTTTTAATTAATTGAATTTAATTTATTAAAATAATTAAACCAAATCTAAACCCTCTCCCTCTCCACTCTCCACTCTCCCTTGTTCAAAGCCTCAAATCCCCAAATCAAACCCTAATCGAACCATAAACCCTACTTTCTTCACCGGCCCGACCGCCTTTGCGGCAATCACCACCAAAGATATAACCCGTGTATCTGTCGTTGTCTAGCACCAAACCCTAAACAATGGTGAAGTTCTTGAAACAGAACAAGGCGGTTATCCTCCTCCAAGGCGAAGTTCGAAGAACGGTTCTTTACCAAGCTTAGGTTTTAAATTCAAAGTCAGTTGCTTTTTAAGTTTATTTTGGTTTTGAAGTCGGATCTTTTATTGAGTTATAGTTTAGGATTCAGATCTGTCTTTTAAATCTGTTTTCTTTGTATTTGGATAATTTAATTTTATATGATTTTGAATGCACCTTCAAGTTTTGAACAAAAAACTTATCGTATGTCTTTTAATTGTTTGGGATTAGCCCTAATTTATCTTTAGCCTCTTCTCTTCCTCTTCAACACCATGACCATGGATCAGAGAAGAAAACGATCATTAGATATGGAACGCAAACAACCAGACAAAAGGAGAAGATCATGGACAAACGATTTACCGTTTGATATTGTATGGGAAGGATTGGGTAAACAAATCTCTACTTATCCTAAACTTATCTCCAAACCCATTTCACTTAACCACAAACTGTTTCGAGTTCACTGTTCAACCAGTGGGTTTATTCTTTTCACTACATCAGAAAAGGAAAACGAAATTTGTTTATTCAATCCTTCTACGCGAGAACAGCTGATTTTGTGGCCACCTCGGCCGATAGGAGTAGTAGGAAATGAAAACTACTCTTTGGCGTTTGATGGAAGCTTGAATGAGCACAAGATTGTTTATATGTACAGTCTAGAAAGACAAACAAATATGGAAGCTCTAATCTACAGTTTCAAAACACAATCATGGAGAAAGACACTGAATAGTCCTTCTTCAATATTATTGCTATATAACCATTATGGTTATAGTTGTGTGTTTTTAAATGGATCAATATATTGGATTTTTCTTTTCCATCAAAAAAAAAGAATTATTAATTTAATTTAATTTAATTAAAAATGACACATAGGAGGTGCCACGTATTTAAATTTGTCATCTCACCTATAACTATGCCAACAAGGGTTTTGGTCAAAGGGCAAAAGAGTAACTAAAGTCAAGGGACTACTGGTGACACAAAAACTGGGGAGTATGTGGACAAGTGGCAGCATCTGGTGGATCAGAGGATCCTCTGGACTAACTTTATCCAAACGCGATAGTCCAGGGACTGTCAACGGACATTTGAAAGTCCAGGGACTATCTGCCACCAAACGCGATAGTCGAGGGACGATTCACTGTTCAAAGCCTCACTTATGAGTATATGAACAACATAGTCATCAAACGGAAACATTTACTACCTGAGAACCACCATAGCCGTCATAGACGCCGAAGAAATGAACCGGACAGCTTTCGAAATGTGTGGATAGTGTAGATATTATATTTTTGAGTTCTTGTTCTTAGATTGTTTGGGAACGTTTTGATGTGTCTATGAGGAGCGGTAAGTAAAGTTTAAGTTGATAAACCCACTTACGGTAGAGCTCATGGAAACTGTTCTCTACTTGGTCACTATCGCTCATAGTTGGTCTATATCGTGTCATATATGGCTTGTTAGTAGATTGTTGGTAGTATATATAATCGATTCTAGTCATAGATCTATTAAAATGATACATTATTATATGATAATTTTGTCTGTTGTCGGTGATATTGAAACATGTTCTACCAACGTTGAACTCTAGAGCGACAGGTGTTACTAACGAGACTATTCTTTTTATTTTTTCTTTGTCTGTTTCACTCTTCCGGGCAATCGAAAGTCACAACTACGTGGCAACTATATATTTCTCCATTTGTTTATATCCAAGGATTTTTATAAATATATTAGTACACACTGTACAGATCAACAATAAGTGAACAATAATAATTATTCGACGAAACTTTATCATTAATGATTATAGTGTGGATGAGATGTAAATTTATTTTGAAATGTCTTTTTAAATATAAGATCGGACATTGTATTTTGAAAGATATAATATTAGAAAAAATATGTTTTTCTAACGAACTACTTCGGAGGTAACCAGGGTCATTTCGGTGGCGGTGAAGCCATAAGTATATAAGACTAGGCGGGAAAAAAGGTATTTTTTAGAATCATCGTTAAGAAAAAATTTTGGAAGTGTGGGAAATGATTATGGTTTATAGGTTTTATGGATACATGTAAATCAATGCGAAAAAAAATGGTTTGGGTGATACGAACTATCCTTAATCCATTTTGTTTTAGTTAAGCATATTTATGAATTTTTGGTTTACTTATTTAATTATGGTTTCATTCTAATGATTTAAATTCGTTTTGAAATTATTCAATATTTAATTAGATAATAATACCCCAATTCAGCTTATGCCGAAACAAGCAATGTATTTTTATACAACCAATATGTGCTTGGGGTTGATTTTAAATATAATTCCAAACATTAAAGAGATCCATGTACTACACCAACAAATTGAGCCAATTGGTTGGTCAATTGGTCAATAATAAATATCATGTTCATTTCTCTTATTTTGGTTGCATTATGCATCAAGTTTAAGGGAAAATGATCGCGAACATGCCTAAAGTAGGAAGATTATTTCTTCTTTATACTTCTCTTCCACTATTATTCCTAGGTTTTTTTACTTTCATTTGCATTTATTGTTGTTGGTTTTGAAAATAAGATGTTTTTTCATCTAATTAAGTATGTCGTTTGTCATCAAAGGATCACATTAGGACAACTCCAATCCTCGGTATGTATTGTTTATAGAAGTCAAAACAAAAGACATACATTTGAGATTAAGAATAGCTCGATAAGGTTTGTCAACCGAATGCAGCAATATATCTTAATATCGGGGCATGAACATCACCGATGTTATATCTAAGGTTTGGGGAGTAGTTGCTAAGTGTATATTAACTAAAAATACTTAGCTAAAACTTCACAAATAGAGTTGAAATGATAACAATCAGATGATCTCATATTATGGACCACAACACCGTACAAGGGATGATAAAAATTATTCATAACGCTTCTTGCTCAATCTTTCCTTAAAAATAACCTGATATAACCACCACTTTCAACTTGGTTCACCCTTAATTCAGCTAGGCTTTAGTTTAGTTATACTTAGTTTGGCTTGGCCTGAAATGGGCTTCACTTGGCCTTAACTCTACCTCAGCTTAATTTTGTCTCAGTTCGTCTTACTTCAGTTTTGCTCGGCTTGGCCTCAACTCGGTTTGGCCTCAGAATAGCCTCAACCCGTCTCGATCTCGACCCGACTGCTACTCATAACTGTTTTGGCTTCAGTTAGGCTCTTCCTGCATCGGTTGTCTAATCCAAGCTTATGAGAATAACTAAGTTTTATAATTTCTTATCATTTTTATTTGTTTCCATTCATATAAATAAAAATCCATATAAAATAAAATTATCTTATGACCTCAATTAAGCTTCTGCCGAAACAAGCAGCATATTGCTATACAACCAGCATGTGTTCATGGTGATTTTAAATATAATTCCAAACACCGAAGAGATCCATGTGCTACACCACCTAATCTGTGTTTGGAGTGATTGTAAATTTAGTTCCAAACATCATATATACAACAGAAGGTTAACTTGTATAGATAGTTCATATACATCTAAAGAGGCACAACAACGATAAACCTCTAAAGTAGTTCAAATAGATAAAATATATGATTCATACGAGACATATGTTTGTTTGGAACCTCTAAGTTTTCAAGATTAGTTCATACCACATTTGACTTCGAATAGTTCAACAAATCATAAAATTTGCATGGCTAGTCGTAATACGGTCATCACATGGTTCAGATAATTTCCGTTTTGGCTTGGCTATGACATGGTTAATTGCTCATTTTCTTAAAGGTATGATCTTTCATTTTAGTTTTTTCATACTTCAAATTGAACAGAGGGGATACTTCCATACGTCCATAGGTAAGGCGAGTTTACTTTTAAAGCAAAATTTTAAAATTCTTAGAAATACAAACTCCATTATGGATCTTACTAACGTGATAACCAACTACCAGGAAAATAAAACAAAAATAGAGAAAATACTACTCATGCATATACTCTTTTACTTTTGGAAAAGACTTGTTTTTTATCAAATGAAGGGTTTAGCTGGCGAAGGTTTTAACAAGACACGTATAAAGACAACATACCTCAAGCCCCTTACGAGTCCAATAACGATAGATTCGGTAGCTCGAGTCAGCAAACAATTGGCATGAAATAGATAATTCTTACTAAAATACTAGTTCAGACAAGTTTTGAAACAATTATACGACTAGGTTCGAGAGCTTGCTGAGTGGTTTAGCGTTGCAGCTAAGCTTGAAAGCTAGTTACGATTGAAATCCAAGTTTTAAAGTTGTAAGATAATAGTACAAACATATAATTTTTACTATAAATATCAAATAGTTAAAGCACAAAAATACTCCATTTCCACGTGGCAAGAAAACATAAAATTTCTAAAAATATTCAAAAATCTTGATTACAACGTGATACCAAAAGATAAAAAAATATTATGGTAAATTAGATCGAAACAACAGATTAGAAAGTGTTACTCATACGACATGTGAAATAGGTCTAAATCATCTAGCAAAATGGAAATCCTAATGGGTTGTGAAGATCAACGGCCGATGAATATGGGCTCAATAGCAAACCGCATTAGGAAGAAAATTAGCCAATAGAAAGGATCTTGGTTTATTAGGGCTTATCCTTGTGAGCAACATGGTTTAGAGACCAATGAACCTTGGTTTATTAACTTCTAACACTTGACCTTTTGATTAGCTGGTAAAAGAAAAAATGACCTAAGTCTAATGGTTGAGCACTTAGTTTTATCATTGGTGTGGGGCAATAAAGCTAAGATAACTTGGTTTGTTGGCTGTGAACTTGACCTTACGATAAAATTAATTGAGCTTATGAAGAGACCTCTGTTTGAATAAGGCATATTCAATTCATTGGAAAACTTAGATGAACTATTAAATGGATCTCGGTTTGGAGGAAGGTGTCCTAAATTTTCAGAAAGTTTAATTGAGCCTATGAAGCTATTTTAGTTTGAAAAATATGACTCAATTTCTTGGAAATATTAACTAATTCTATAAAAGAACCTCGATTTGGGAATATGGTCCACATCATTATAAATTTTAATCGATCACATTAAGAGACTCGTATTGAAGATGAAAAAATCAAATAATTTGCAAGCTTAGCCAAACCAAAAAAGAAACCACGAGTTGGAGGGAGAAGATATATGTTTGCATCAAGGTTAACCAAGCACATAAAAGCACATAAAGAGAAATTATTTTATAAATAGAGGACTTAATTCATTGAAAAACTTAGTTGAGCCCATAAAAGGACTTCAGTTTGGAAGACTATAACCTAAGTCTCCACCAAACTTAGCTGAACCCATGAACAATTCGACGAAGGACCACAAGTCTAAAATGACATCAGTTTGGAAAAAAAAATCACTTTGTTTTACCAAACCTATCAAATCCGTAAAACAACACAGTTTGTGAAACTTGATCGAACATTTTAAAAAAAAAAACTCGTTTATAAAAACCCCGATTTAAAAATGGATTTGGTTTAAAATACCTTAATTTTAAGATGGATAAATCGATGGTCATTACAAACCAAAATTAAATGATTATATGTTCATTGTCCGGTCGGTTTATGAACTGACTCAGCAAATAATTATTAGTTATATCTTCTTGTTTTATGGTAGATAAAGTTTTGGTAAACCAATTGTTGTAATAAGTTGATTTTGAATAATTATATAATGTTATGTGTAGAGGGAGGCCAATTGTTATAATAAGTTGGTTTCGAATAATTATATAATGTTATGTGTGAAGGGAGGGTACCATCCATCGTTTTCATAGTATGTTACTAACTTCTCTAAGACGGTCCCCTTAAGTGTATCCCCCTTTAGAAGTCTGATTTTCTATTTTTATACTAGCTTTGGTTCTTCCAATGATTTGTGACGAAACAATAATTGAAATAAAGGTTTAAGAATCGAATTGTCAATAATGGATTAAATAACAAAATAATTCTCTAATTTTATTGAATGTCACACATCTCCTATACGAGGGTAAGACTATTTATAGTAGAAACGATCCTTAATGAATCGAGATATGATACACGAAAGTTTTGGAGAAGATGGAATGCATCCCCATTTGATAAGATACTCAAAGTAGCTCTCAGACTTCCGCTAACACGTGAGTCTTTCACCGAGTTGGGTGGTCATGTACAATAAAGTTCCAGTTTTCTCATACAACACAATACATACAAAGTTCCTCCTGTCTTTTTATTAGCTATAAACATACATTATGACGATGTATGGATCAACCCCAGTACATCTTGGGGAGTTCCAGACACTGTTACCTTTACTATACTACAGCTTTTCTAGAACCAAATAGCATGGAAGAAAACTTTCCTTTCCTTTGCAACCCTTCGCTTTTTTTACATTCCGGAAAATAATGTTTTTTAACTTGCGAGGCAAACAGACCTTCTTTGTAGTTGTTCACCAAAAGATCACGTCAGCTCTGTACAAGTCTCCTCTATTTCACTGCTTTGAAACTCGCTTTCTCTTTGGTTTTAAATCAATGACAATAATAGAAATGTTATCGGAGCTGTTTCTGTTGTATGCGATTGCACTGAGATCGTCTGCTACAGTCTGTGCAGCCAGCACATTGGACTTACGTCTGCGTCTTAATAAGCGGCGAGCCACCCGGCCTACCTCTTCATTTGTCATCACATCCCAAAGACCATCACTTGCTATGATCAAACATTCGTCGTCTTCGCTTCTTGTTGTGAACGTAACTTCTGGAACGGGAATTATCCACGGCCTCAAGTACCAATCCCCTGAAATATATCATTCAACTACTTATAAATGTTGCAGTGTGTTGAGAGATAAGGCATAACAATTATACACACATATTGTGGTAGATGAAACCAGTTTTATAAATTTATACTTTTCTAAGATCTGCGTTCAAATGAACCAGACAACAAGATCGACAACGACCTGAAAATCTGACATTTACGAGAAAGATATAGAGAGAGGAAAGAGGAAAACCTATAGCTCTAGACATAGTGAGAACTCCAAAAACTCTTGCACCATTCCAGTTTATGACCTTTCCTTCGTTTTCTTCGATTCTCATGAGCTCATCTGGTCTATCGGGCTATAGTATCAACAAAATAAACATCACCTTTATATAGTAATGGTTAGATGCATTCCCACAGCTTAAAGAAGACATTGAGTTAGGATCACCTTTTCAGTTTCCTTATGCTGTTTAATTTCTTTTAGAGGCGAAAGTCTGTTTATTTTTTTTAATATCATTCTAGTAGCATAATTTAGAAATAATCCTGTTAAGTATAGTTAGAAAATGAAATGAATCCGTTTGCTTATCTTACCTTTTGGTCGACTGTTAAGGGGATAATATGAGTCTTCCGACAAAGCACTGCCCTCGAGTCGCCACAATTGGAAGTGATAATCTGACAACCAGACAGAACCACCACAACAGCAGTTGATCCAACTCTGTCTGCTGCAGCTGTGATGTTCAATAATTCTTCGTCGGTCCTCTCGAAACCTCCGGTAAGCGCCTCTTCCCACCTACTTTGCCACTTGAAGCCGTTAACAGTATTAGTCCTCTCCCACTCTTCTGCTATCACTTCATGCATCCGTTTAGCACAGAACTTAGCCACCTACAAATTAATTAACAAAGCTATTAGTCAGCATTAGTATTGTTTTCCAATTTAACTAGAGGATCATAGTATAAAACAAACTTTAACGTCACAAAGCAAAGCATAGTATAAATTTGATCTAGTACCATTGCAAGTATAAACTAAAAAAAGAAATGATAAATATAATACTAAATGAGGCCGACTTCAAAACAAGTGCCAAACATGATTGTGCTATGTAGGCCATCCGGTGGTCCAGGAGCCACCAATGAAGTCTCATCCTTATCCCAACCTAGAATTAAAAAAGTGGATAACGGAACCACGCGGGAGGAAATTAGGCCACTATCCCTCGACTCCAACAGACAAGGAGCCTTTGATATCTATACATTTATATCATCTACATGGAATGTTGTTTGGTTGGTTCTATATAAAACAATAAGAAAGACACAAGTTCGAAGATCCATATTATTTGCAAGGAAACATTCAAAAGAAAACATCTATCAAACAGATAGATAAATCAAGTTCGATAACAAATTTGTTTAAACTATACCGTGACAGAGACATGTAATGCTTTGTCTAATATGTCAACTTCTTAATGCAAATCTACATAGCAGTGATGGGGGCTTCAGTTTTTTTTCATCAAGAAACCATTTAACAAATTAATTTTAAATATATATTCATTACATTAATAAGACTTCCTATAGCCATATTGAATCCGTATCCTAACAACTAATTTATAATTTAGTTAAATTTAGATGGTAACATGTATTATTTTTTTAATTTAAATATCGGACATCATATGGTATTTTTAAGTAGTGTTTTAAAAGGAGCCTCTGGCAAAATCTGAATGCTATAGCAGCTGTGGCTGTGGCCGTGGCTTTAGACATTACGTATGGGGAAGCTTGACCCACATAAATAACCAAGTTCTCCTATCAGCTCATATATCTAGTTAGTTGTGAACCTCTTTAACAGAGATGACAAAGTTGGTCTGAACCTAACCCGAACACATAGCGAACAAGATACGGATACTAACATATTGGACGGGTCAAAATTCTTAATAAAAGAATTTGTCTGACCTGGCCCGGCTTGAAATCGATAATATACATATGTAATACACAATATAAAAATATATTCTAGAAAAATATCGGCGGCCAACCAAACAGAAACCCAGACAAATGGGATTTGAATTAATATTAAATTCAAAACAAACCAGGGATTCATATAAAAGAACAGACCAAACGAGTCGGTCCGAACCCTGGCCATCCACGATCGTGGGCAAACCCAGATATTCAATAGTGGTGTGAAATTCTCAATGTTTACTATAAACATTTTTTCCATTTCCCATTTATTATGAACACGTGAACCCTGGCCTATGAACATATTCTTTTAAAACTTAAGTACGACTTTAATAGTAATTAGTCCTTTCATGTGAAAAATAGTCCATCTACTGTTCATTTTTTATAAAATTACTACTATTAATATCTATATCCGATAAAATTAGTCCCAAAATATATCCGATTTTGGCGACGGATATCCACTCAAAAATTGTCCGGTTTTATCTACTCAAAAGAGTAATTACTTTTCAAAGCTTTAAATATCGGTTCAATGGTCCAGCTTTGAAAAATACTCAAAAATTAGTAGACAACAATATTTGAAAAAATAAAAAATTACTGAATATAATTAGAGAAAATCGAATTTGAATAAAAAAAAAAACAACTCAGATGAGTAATTTTGGTCGGCTCTTGTGGTATAAATATAATAATGGGACCGAGAAAGATTAAATGAAATCTAAAATACGAATATATATATATATATATATAAACACGCGTCACCAAACAATTAGGTGATGGAATCCATAGTATCTACTGACTACTTCAAAAGGACTAATACGTGTCCCTTGAGTCATGATCAAATTTAAGAATTACTTCCAAAATTTTCCAAAAATATTAAAAGAAATAAATCACTTATGAGTATATGAACAAGATAGTCATCAAACGGAAACATTTACTACCTGAGAACCACCATGGCCGTCATAGACGCCGAAGAAATGAACCGGAGAGATCTCGCAAGCGGTTTTTGAGCCTGGAGCCGTACAGCCACCGACGGCATCGCAAGAACGATATAAAACCGCTGGGATAACCGAAACAGCATCCTCCATCTCATTCCGCCTCCCAATCACCGAAGCTAAACCCCATGTCACGTCTCGGTTGCTCCTACCAACGCACCTCGGCTTCACCGCCGCCTTCTCCGCTATCTCCTTCTCCGACGGATCGGATTCGAGTAGCAGCAGCCGTGGAACTGCAGGAATCTCACCGGAGCTACTTGAGGTGGAGGATACATCGCTGGAGATGCTGAGTAAAGATGATATACCCGAGCTAAGAGATGCGAGTTCCGAGCTGTCTCTGTCGAGCTGGTCATCGCCTTCGTCTTCTTTGAGAGACTCCATTGCACCGGAGAGAGAAGAAAGAATAACTGATGGCGGAAAACGACCGCGTTTTAAAGAATAGAATATGAGTCAATGTGACAATCTTGGTGCAATAAATAGAGAGAGAGGGGTAAAAGAATGAATGCAATGCAAGGTGGTCATCAACTTTTCGCTGTAGATGACACGTGCCTTTCCTTTGATGTGATGGTGGTCTATATTGCTTCGCTGGGTTTGAAAACCATTAGACGTTTGTCACCAAAAAAGTTTAAAATCGTGCCGATAAAACATTTATTTGTAAATTAGAATATAACTCAATGCTATTGTCAGATTTAAAAATAAAAAAATTGACTTTCTTGCATACACAATCTTAAAACTTAAATGTTGCATATTTTGTATAGGAAGATTTAACAAATCTGAATCGGCATATGCGACCATTTGCCAATCTTATTTGGTCAATAAGATCGGTAGTAGGACTAATATAACGCATACATGATATGATTTTCCTGAAAAATATAAATGAAACTAATAATAATATTCATCGGAAGAGATTTTATATCTAAAATATATTTTTATATAAAAGTTAGCAAGCGATTTTATTTATTTTTATTTTTTAATTTAAAATTTTAAAGGTTCATATCTTTTAAATCATAATTCGAAAAAAAAAATCGAAAATACTATTTGTTTTGTTTTTTTAAGACGAATAAAACTAGTATCGTTTATGATAGGTTTTGAATTATTATTTTTGTTATATACTATACAGAGGTTTCTCATTATATGGATTCGCATCTATTATAGTGAGCTGATTCCGCATCTAGCATCTATTATAGTGGGCCTCAATTCGCATCTAGTAGTACAAAATTTAAACAGGTTTCGCATCTAGCATTACAAAATTTAAACAGGTTTCGCATCTAGCATTACAAAATTTAAACAGGTTTCGCATCTAGCAAACTAAAGAAAGTTTCGCATCTAGCAAAACAAGAAAGGTTTCTCATCTAGTAAAACAAAGAAGCTTTCTCATCTAGCAAACACAAAGAAGGTTTCTCATCTAGCAAAATAAAGAAGGTTCCGCATCTTCTTCGTTTACACTATAAAATTAAAATTTTGAAAGTCTGCATATTTTAAATCGTAACTCGGAAAAAAAATCATAAAATATCATTGGTTTTATTTTTGTAAGACCAACTAGTACCATTTATGATATGTTTTGATTTTTTTTAAGTCATATTTTACAGATCTTGAGTTACTTATCACTACAAAAGAATAATAATGTTTCGCATCTATCAATACAAAAGAATACTGACGTTTTGCATCTATCAAAAAACAGGTTTGGCATATACCAGTTTGAAAGAATAAGCACGTTTTGCAACTATCAATATGTAAGGGTTCGCATCTTCTTACTGCATCTTCTTCGTTTTAAACCCTTAACTCGAACATAAATTTCTAGAAACACACAAATTCACTAAAATCGACGAAAACCTTACTGAACTACAACAATTACACTACATTAGCAATATAATACGAGAAGAATACCAAAAATCACACAAAAAAAAGATCTCGTGCTACATATTTCGAAATAAAAAATCGAGTTACCTAAAGACACAAATCGAGTTATGCAAACATGTATCCAAAATCAAACTTCTAAATCAGGTAAAAAAACGCAATCAAAATCGTACGAAAACAAAACAAAAACAAGAAATCGAGTTAAAAAATGAATTTCACCTAAAACTATTAGGATATTGTTCATGTAAGACGTAATAGATTAGAAAAATAAAAAAATGGGGAAAATGTTTAATTAAAAAGCCATAAGCTTTTATATAGTCAAGTAAGGATATTTATGGTATTATAGGGTCTTAGATGGTAAATATTTGAGTGAATTGGGTTTTTCTAAAAAATAAAAGAAAATTTGGGTCTTAAGTGGATAATAGTATGGTGTTTGGATCTTAAATGGTACTTAATTCATAAGAAAAAGTAAAATATTAGAAAATTTATAATGGATGGGAAATTTATATACGTTCATTCTGAATCAAAACAATATTGAGTTACAAAACAAAGATGGAATTATGAGAGATACAGTGAGCCTCAGTCGTCGTTAGTATTATCAAAAAAGTTATGTTGAAATTTTTATATATTTTTTAAATATATGACCGGTCCCTCCTAATATATTTTTTCGGTCTCTTCAAGTATTATAAAATTTTATTTAGAACTAGAATTTGTTATGTTATATTATTTAGACCTAGATGGAACTCGCATTTCACACCATTGTGTATTTTGATAAGAATGTATAGTGCTACTTGTTTTGTTTTAACTAAAATAGTTGTTCAAGGGAGAATTTTTGCTCAATGAGGTGATGCTTTGAAAGCCATAAAAATGCTAATGTTGTATAAATTTATTTTTATTTTGCATATTATTGAAAGCCATATTATACATACTACATATAACTAAAATATAATGTTAATGTTGAAAGCCAAATTATTGATTTTCTTTGTCGAGCATTGTAACAAAAAAAATAGGGTATTATAACTACTAAGTACTTGGTTTCTACTACAAAATTGTTGATTCAAAAATAAAAAATGATGGTTGGGGAAGCCTTTTCGAGAACGTGACATTATTTTGTACAAGATATATTATCTTGATTCCAGGCATGGTTGCTCCTTATTTTAATGTATTGAAATCATTTCGGCAACATGGAAAACAAACACAATCAATGACAATGGAACATCATTACATAGTAGAAATATTATATTGTTGTGTTTGACCAAAAATTGCAGAAGTTAAACAATAGGTTTCGTGAACAAGCAACAGAGCTTCTTATTTTGAGTATATCATGTAATCCTATATATGATTATAGATCATTCAATATAGTGAATGTTTGTGTGCTTGCTGGAAAATTTTATCATGATAAAGTTTTTTGGAAAAGAAAAAATTAAGTTAAAGTGTGAATTACAACATTATGGGCTAGACATTCCTACTCATCCAAGTTTTAAGAATATTTCTATTTTTGATTATTTGTGCCAAAAAATGATAAAAACATGAAAAATAAAAATGTATTCATTAATAGATAGACTTTTACGTCTTGTCTTGACACTTTCTGCACCCACTGCATCATCCGGAATAGATGTTTTTTGCTATGAAAATAGTGAAAACAAGTCTTAGTAGTCTAATGGAAGACGAATTTGTTAGAGATTACTTGTTAGTATATATAGAAAAGGAGATTGTGGAGTCATTAAGCTTTGATGAGATCATTGAAACATTTTATATGACCAAATATAGACGAGCACATCTCAAATAAATCGGTATATTTCTGAATTTTATTATTTTGAGTGAGTTCCACATCTTAATTTTATCCATTAGTCTTATGTATGTATAATAGTTTATCACTTGTACTTATCCTCACTTCATGGTTAAAAACGTTGAGTTATTGATATAGTTTTTATGTTTAAAATATTTTATGGTACCCCATATACCATAATCCTAGTTCTACCCCTGGTTACAATATTATATAAAATTAAGATAACATATGAACAATGTTTACATAAAATCTAAATTCCAAATCTTACACAATACTCTTCCAAGAGAACATTTATTTTTCTCGAGAGGAAATCTACTAACTATTTTCTCTCTTAATTTGAGTTGTACACTCACCAAAGTCTTGTCATCTTCTTCGAAATCCAAAGAGCATTATTTATAGTGATTTGTGTCAATATCTTTGCAAAGGAGAGTGTAACAAACTCCTAACATAAATAACCGTTTTTATTGTAACAAGAAGTAACTTATCATGTTTTTTAACATAATATATATATCTAACATATATAAATGAACCCTTATACCAACAGTCACACTTAAACAACTCAAGTCCATGCGATGACCACTTGGCTAGTGCAGACTTTTGCTCATTTATTGTCATTCAAAATGAAGCAGTATTTGCCTCGTCTGAAGGCCCTCAAGCCTATGGCCTCGCTCGACTTTACCAAACATATTTATAACCAAAGTAGCCAATGAATTTGTTGATGACCTCATGGTTAAAGGATTCATGGTAGATGGCATTAATCGGTTTAACTAATGGGTTCCTAGTCAAAGTACTCAATGTCTCAGATGATAACAGTCTGGTATAAGTAGTTTCTCAGTTTTACCAAATGATTCAGGCCGATGCAACCAATACCTTAACCAAATCAACCAATGTTGACGATGCCTAAGCCTATAAAGTCGATGCTTCGACGATGTCTATGATTATTCAACCAATGCTTTAATTCACCAAGTCAGAATCATGCTTTCACACTTCTCCACCTTGGTTTTGACTTAAAGAATTGCATTAAGATATCTTATTTCCCCTTGCAAATGGTCTCAGATGCTTCAGATATAAACCAAATCCAACCAATGTTTGAACTTGTTTGTTGTCACTATTTTAGTAAACATATTATATGAGTTGTCATTCATATGAACCTTTTCAATCACAATCACTCCATTTTCAAGTATACTTCTTAGAAAATGAAGTTTACATTAATATATTTAGTTCGTTCATGAAACATTTAATTCTTTGACAAGTGTATTGCACTTTGGTTATCATAATGCATGATCAGAACTTTGTGTTGAACCCTAAGCCCCCTCAACACTTCTCTTAACCATGTAGCCTCCTTTATTGCTTAGGTAAGAGCAATATATTCGAATTCTATAGATGAAAGTGTTATTACAAGTTAAATATTAGCTTGACAACTTATAGCACTACTAAACAACACAAACGCATATCGAGTCAAAGACTTGTGGATGTTCTAGACAACCAACATAATTAAAGCCAACAAATTTCTCAACATCTTTCACTCCCAACCCATCCTCTCTATACATTAATCATAGACTATTAGATCCTTTGATGTAGCTTAGAACCCACTTAACACCCTACCAATATTCCCAAGATGGCTTTGACATGAATCTGATCAATAAGCTAGAAGTATAAGCCAAACAAGCTTGCTACAGATTATGGCATACATTATACTTCCCACGACATTATAATAAGTAATATCTTCCTATTTTAGCATATTCTCTTCTTTGGCATCAACTTGTAAATATGTTACTTAAAAATATTGAGAAATGGGGTATGTAACTATTTATTTCTGTCTTACCAAACCTGTCAAGCACCTTCCTTGGATAACCTTCATGTGATAGTAAAAAAAATATTTTTGTCTATCTCTAGTTATCTTCATCCAAAGAATCTTCTTGGTTGAGCCCAAGTCTTTCATCTCAAACCCATTTCTCAATATTTCCTTTAAAGACTTAATGTTTGCCTTGTATTTGCTAGAAATTAACATATCATCTATAATAGTATATATATATATATATATATATATATATATGCAGAACTAGATTTATTCACATATACACAACAGTCGCAATTTCTTTTTCGATAACCAATTTTAACCATAAAATCATCAAAACACTTGTACTAGCACTTTGGATATTGCTTCAAACCATTCAAATATCTATTCAAAAAATATACATGGTAGCTCATGTTTTATAATCCAAATCCTCTTACTTAATAAACCCTCTAGCAACCAATCTGGCCTTGTACCTAGCCACTTTAACCCTAAGAATTTATTTCTTCTTTTTGAAAATGCAAGTCTCGTATAGTGTTTGACCTTTAAATTTGTCTACCTGACTCTATGTGCTGTTTTTGCAAAACAAATTCATTTCATTCTACATATTAACGAGCCAGTTGTCTTTATCCTCACTTTGAATTGTCTATCTGGAGTTCTCATGCTCAGAGTAAAGAACCTCAGATGTCGCAGACAATGAGAAAATTGTTAGTTCGGTATACCTGAAATTTTGAGTAGCTCGAATGACTCTTATAGTCTTGTTCATTGTTATCTGGTAGTCATGTTGAGCTTGGCTACCTTCTATATTCGTACGTTTTTTTTCCTTGTGTATTTATTGACTCGGATCCTCTTAAAATACAAGCAAGTTCTAATCCATGTGGCTTTACTTCAATCTCAAGTGTGTCACTTCTTTCAGGTTTGGCTTCAGGAATTTCACCGCCCAAACCAGGATACTTATTATCATTGAATGTCATAATCATATTAATCAAGCACTTCTTATAACCTGATTTGAGGCACCATAACTTGTAACCATTTACGCATTTTGGATACCCAATCAATAAGCATTGATGGATCTTGATTGAATCTTGTCATGTCTGATGCATGCATATGCAGCACAACCAAATACTCCCATATTTGAATAAGTTGAAGACTTCCCTTGCCATATTTATTGTGGATTATTCAAGCCAATCATATTATATGGACAACTGTTTATAAGGTAACATGATATCATAACTGATTTAGCCCAAAACATTATGGGGAGATTATCAGACACTAACATGCACCTCACCCTCTCAAGAATGTTTATATTTATTATTTAAGATAGTTATTTATTTTTAAAGTATCTTGTATAGTTTTATGTTGAGTTATCCCTTCAGCTTTGTAGTAATCAGTAAATTCATTTGTATAGATACCAAAACCATTGTTCATCTTACACTTTTTTTACTTCTCTGACAATTTGTTTTTCAAACATGACTCTTTATTGCTTGAATTTATAGAAATAATCTCCCTTAGACTTCAATAGATAAATTTACAGCTGCCTTGAGTAATTATCAATAATTGACTTAAAGTATCTATTACCCTTCATTTGACTGACCACTTGCAGGCCCTGGGAGATCAGCATGAATATAGTCAAGGGTTCTCTTTGTTGTGTGTTCAGATCTTACAAACTTAACTATGTTTTTTTTTCATACACACAAGATCGACAAAAATCCAAGTTAGTCAGTTAATTTTTTTTTGAATCGGTGATTGCTTCTACAACTCCAACCATTCATTCTCACTCAAATGCCCCAATATCTTATATCATAGGGTGTACCATTTATTTTCCCTCGGACAAGCTAGCCATTTTACCTATCATTGTATCCCCGATAAAAAAATAAAGTTCATTTGATAGTTTTTCCTTTGTTATAGTCATGACACCTCGAGCAATTTTCAGGTAACCATTTTCAACTTTGAAAATAACTTAAATTGCCCAGCATGCCAAAAAGGATGAGATTTCTTCTTAGTTTGGGAACATACCTTACATGCATCATAATCTAATCAAAATCATCAAATATTTGGTATTTTCACACATCCAATTCCAGCTATCTTGCAAACTTTATTATTTCCAAATAACACAGTTCCTCCATTATTCTCTTCAAATGAGTGAAACCAATATTTATGTGGAATCATGTGCGACCTTATTTGGAAGAGTGAACCATAACCTCCACAGAGTCATATCTTTCCAAAGCTACAAAAATACCCCACTAATTTAATCTGCAATCACCTTGCTTTCTTAGTCGTTTGGGATTTTCTTTCCTGAAATGACCCAAGTTCTTGCAATGGTGACATCTAATCTTGGACTTATCAATCTTTTATGTTGACTTTTATTTAGACTATCTTTTGACCTTGTTGGTATTTGTTTTCTCTAACCTTCTTCAAAGGTTCAAACCTTCCTGGTTACTTCTCGAACTCTCAGCCATTCGATACTACATGAGTTCTAATTCCTTGCACCTTATTGCAAGTTCCAACTCATCCACTGACATTGTTTCTTTGTTGTATCTGATGATATATTTAATTTTCCTGCAAAAGGCAATAAGTTTAACTAGATCATTTCCTGATCTTCATCAGCGATTTCCTGATCAGTGTATCCAAATCGATCACTATTTGGATAAGTTATCAAGGTTCTCATCAAGATTATTTTCCTCTTTTATCTTTAAACTAAAGAACATCACCTTCTGATATATTTGATTTATCAAGGACTTTGTCATGTACAAGCTCTTTAGTTTGTTCCATACTCTAACTAATATTTTTTTAGAGATATGTCTCAACATATTATCACTCAGGTATAGAGTGATCGTGATGTATGCAGTTTTGCGCATTTTTTACTTCTCAACCTCAAACAATTTTTCAGGGAACTTAGTGTCCCCTACAAGGGCTGGAGCTACCTTTTGTTAAATCGGGATTGCTCGTATTTGTTGTCTCAAGATTCCAAAATATAATTTCATGTTAAACCTCTCCATCTAAAAGTTCGTCAGTCTCATCTCAGCTTCAGGAATCACTTCGTAACAAAGGCTCTGATGCCAATCATGACTATTGAACAAGTTCTATTAGCTCAATTTGGGTCTTAAATCGATCATTCTAAGAACTACGACACATACACGTAATGATTCTACTAAAAAAATTGAACAAAACTATTAAAAAATAAGAGAAAGCATAACACATACGATTTATAGCGGTTTGAAACTTTTCATACATCCACTATAAACCACAACAATGGTATTCCTTTAGTTGTTCAATAGTTACAACACTACATAAGATTAATAAAACAAAGAAATAGTGTTTATGGAAACTCCAAATTATAGATCTTACACAATGTTCTTTCAAGATAACTCTCTGTTTTTCCTGAAAAGAAATATACCAAGTATTTTATCTCTTAATATCTATTACACACTCACCAAAGTCTCATCTTCTTAGAAATCCAAATATTATTATTTATAATGTTTGGTGTCAATATCTCTCTAAAACATAATATAACAAACTCATAACAAAAAAAATTATTTTTATTGTAACAAACTCCAAAATAGAATGACATTGCTCGGTTTAACCAATGGTTTCCTAGTCGAAGTACTCAATGTATTGGATGATAAAAATTTGGTATAAACAATTGCTTGATTTTACCAAATATTTCCAAAGCGATGCATCCAATACCTTAACCTAAGAAATCGATGTCTCGATTATGCATAGGCATTTACAGTCTATGCCTTGATGGCTCTTAGGACATAACTTCAGTCACTTATGCTTTAATTCATCAAATTGAACCATAATTTTACATTGTAAATATTAAAAAGAACATATGTATCATTCCCCTAATCATAAATTGAGAATTATACAACTGCTGTAGTAGATATTTTATACATGGTTTTACTAAATATGAAATCCATATCATATATTTAATATTTTGGTAAGCGTCAATACAAACTTATTTCCTGTTTTTATAAATTATATATCTTATTCTGGTCATATAAAAATTTTAAAAAAAAATTAATTTACAAATGATTAATAAATTCTATTTACCAATTTATTGATAATAATAATGTCACATAATATATTTGATTTTTTTTATTTTTATATATAATATTAGTTTTTATATTTTTAAATTTCCTAATTGAATCATCCATCATTTTACAATATAAGTATATTTGTGATTTTCAGTCCATATTTATTAACAACAATGTTAATATATATTTTTCAGCGCTACGTGTCGATATATGACATGCTATAATTTTCACAAAAAATTGACCGAATTTATTTACATACTAGAAAAAATAATAATTTGTAGGTTAAACAGGAAACATATATCAACAGTTTTAAACTCATATATATCAGTATGTAATGTGTGTTTTTCAAAAACCTCAAGATCTACCGAGACAAAGCATAAAATCATAAAATTGAGGTATTAAGACTGAAAATATTAGGCAGATAACAACTCACGAGACAAACCAAAACAATAAGATTAAGTTATTAAGACTCAAAATATTGGACAGAAAACAACTCAAGAGACGGACCGAACATTTGAAGCCAATTTTGTGCTCAACATTTACCAAACCTTCGCAGACTATGTCCCTCAGAAATGGCAACCTGAGGGTATTCCTAGCACTCTTGAAACAAGTTTCATCCACCAAAGTTGAAGCTAGAGGTCATGATGAAATATATAAAGGTAATATTGTATTTCCTTCCAGCGAGGTCGGTGTAGTTGATAAATATGTTTCTTTAAGGTGGAAACTAAAATGCTTGAACTCGTTCTTCTCTTGCTTCTTCCAGCGAGGTCGAGATTGTTAATAGAACTCTTCATCCTGTGAAATTTAGGTTAACAATGGTTTTCTTTTTCTAATCAAGATTGGAAAAAAAAACTAGTAGTTTTTACTTATTATTTTTCTATTCTTTGAACCTTAAAGCAATGTTTAAGTTTGTTTTGTAAATCTCAAGTCCTTCAACAAATAATTTATTTTTGATATGATGTTTTTGGTTCTCTTCATAAGTGTTTGTGTTGCTTCTGATTATATATTTCCTCTTTGTTTTAGTTTTTGAAATCTAGTAAATGTTGGCTTACGTTTAACTGTCTAACCAGGAATCCAAGTCAAGCATTTGTTACTATTGTTTTACTGGGTCTTCTAGGATGGGATATTTATTTCTCTTAGCTTTCTATCCCGTATGACAAGATTCGAATTAAAAAAATTTGTTGTTAAACTTTGGTAGCAATGGCACCCTTAAAGTATCATGAGGTTGAGATGACTTTGGTAAAGGAGAGAGAGAAAATTATTGATCGTTTTTTTGGATGAATCTTTGTTTTTAACTTTAATGGTGGTGTGGATAAAAGTAGCATGAGGGTAGGATGGTAATTTCAAGTGGAGTTTTAAGGTGGCGTGAGGGTGTTTAACAGTGTTTAAAGGTGTTTCACAGTGTTTTAAGGGTGTTTCACGGTGTTTTAAGGGTGGAGAGAGAATTGTGCAGCTTGTCAGCAGTCAATTTTTCTTACCCATAGTTAATGCTGGTGGTTGGGTATTTATAGTGTGAAATTTGGGCCCTTATGGGCTTTCGGGTCAAGTTTAATGAACCCGGGTCATGTTTAAAGACCCATAAGTTTTAAGCAGATGTGCAGGTAGCTTAGTCAGATAGTGTTTAGGTTTTTTAGTACTTTAGTCATAGTTCGAACTGCCTTAAGTTTTCAGTGTTCGAAATCATCTGTCCGGTCAACAAGTCCTGTCCGAATTTCCGGGGAGATTTACTTTGGACTACCCTTCCGGGGAGCACTTCGAATTCGGACTCATCAGGAGCCCCTTTTTTAGGTTTTTGAACAAGTGTCTTTGTCAAAGAACTGAAAAACAGTCCGACAAAGGAAGTGGTCTTCCAATTCGGAGAGAGTTGAGGACGGATCCGGACAAGGCAATCGTTTCGAATTCCAAACGGTTCTGTGTCAGAGTTAGTGGGACACGTGTCACACTTTGGTTGGTTTCTTTTAGCCGTTTTCTCACCTCGAAAGTTGTACCACTATCTCGAACAAGTTACCTCTTTAAATACTTTTGATGACGTCAGCGCCGTTTTTTAATCATTGCCCAACTTTTTGGATTCTCCTAGGAATCAAACCCTTTTTTACATTTACTATAAATTCTATTCATCTTTCACAGTCTCACTATTACTTTTACTCTGCCATTTTACTCAAAGCTTCATCTCTCTAAAATTTCAAGATTTCCTCAGTTGTTTTATGTTCACAGCAAGAACAGCTCTAATCAAGGGTGGGTGGCTTAATCTCTCAGAATTGGAGAAAGCTCAAAGGGTTGAAAAAGAGAAAAGACTTGCAGCAGGGCTTCCAGCGTCGCCTATCGAGAAACCAGCCCCTTCAATCAAAGAATCTGATAGAGGTTCATCTTCTTCGAAAGGTACGAGATCTAGAAAACTCTTTCAATCAACACTCTCCCCCATAGTATCTGGCTCATCAGTCCAAGAGTCAATCCCTACTGTCGAACCGGGGGTCGCTGTTATAAGTGTCAGGAAGAAAACCACTTTCATTGCTCTGGGGTCCGACTCCGATCATTCTCCAGACAAACTAATCATGAAAAGACCAAGCAGATTGGTTAAGGGACTCTCTTCAAAAAATACCAGTGAGTCAGGGTCCGGGGCAACTGTTAGGACCCTCCGGGAAAGGCCGGTTGGTCCGGAGGCTAGTAGTCCACTACCTCCTAAGGAAACTTCGACCTCAGAAACTCAAGCTGAGGTGAGAACTCAAATACATACAAAGAGCCAACAGTCCGGAGGATTAGCTATGCCAAGCTTCATCCCTCCCCGGGCTGTTTCTGCAGAAGCTCCCCCAACAATAATGGAGGAGAGGATGGAAGACTCCACTGAGGAGGTTAGGTTTGAGTCCGAGTCTTCCGGACAAGCTGAAACTGCTGTAGTTGTTGCCAAGAAGGGCAAAGAGGACTTGTATCTGAGGCGTCCGGATCTGCCGGAGAGCCTCGAAGGGAGAGTAGGGCCCTGCTTTCACAAGGTAGAGTTCAAGTACCTTTTATCTCTGTTAAAGACCAAGTATGCGTTTATCCATACTAGAGATTTGGGACGGTTTCGCACTAAGTGGGGGATCCCTGAAAACGTAAAAATCCGAATTCCCATCGATCCGGAGACCCCGATGGATTGTAAAAGGAACGAAATAGTCTTCTTTACGGAGCTATTCAACTGGGGACTTAGGTTCCCACTGGATCCAGAGATAGTGCGTTATTTCCACCTAGTCAAGCTATGTCCATCACAGCTAAGCCCTAACGGATGATACACCTTGATGTCATGCATTATGGCATCTAGGTTGTCCGGAATTCCTCTTCCAATGGAAGAGTTCGCTGCTGTAGCTAGTTTGTGCAAACACCATCAGTTCCCTTTCTATCACTTTAACATGGGGAACGATCTGAAAGCTGTGGATGATCTCCTGGAGTCGGAGAGCAAGTGGAGGAGCCAATTCTTGTTTGTGAGTGGCTCGTGGGAGAATGGCAAGAAAATCAAGGTCGGGGAGAATCCTATCCTTATTCGAAGTAGATGGAGGAGCGATCGTAAGTTTTACTTTAAGTTTCTATTCGAATTTCTCTTTTCGTTTAGTTTATGCTAACCAGTCGCTTTCTTGTTTTATTAGAGCTGCCAAAGGAGTTTGGAGACTATCTAAAAGCCGGACAGGTCACCTGTGGCAAGATAAACGCATGGGCCGCAGAGAACTGGGAGAACCGGTTTCACAAAGCTTTTACCCCTGGGAATTTAGCGAGATCCCATCTGTGGAACACCACAGGTCGAAGGGATCTTACCTGGGAGGAGTTCTCCACCCCACCTGATGAAGATGTAGTGTTGAGAAGGTCTCATGAATTGGATGGGACCCTCTTTCTTCCTGCCCGGGCCAAAGCCCCAAGTAAAATGAAGGGCAAGAAGAAGAAGAGCAGGAAAGCAGAAGAGGATGCTGAGAAAGAGGTCCCAACAGGCTCAGAGGTGCCAGCCCAGGTTCAAGTTGACGCAAACCTTCTACAAGTGGTAGAACAGGAGAGCGAGAAACAAAGAGTGAAGTCCCCAAAACCCACAAGGGCTTCTAAACGGACTCGCAAGCAAGCGAGTGATAGTGTTGATAGGGAGGTCAAAAAGAAAAAGATTTCCCAAGGAGAGGAGCTTGCTCTCCGGGATCCGGAGCCCACTTTCCCAACTGACCCAACATTAGCCGAGGAGATCCCAGGGAATCTTAATGAAGGGATTCCAATGGAATTCCACACTGATGAAGTTGATAGGGGAGAGATTAACATGGATGAAGTGGATGTCACCGGTCTGGGTCCTTTAGGTGACTACTTCCTTGGCCTGTCTAGAGATGAGTTCGCAGGGCCATATGTTCCCCCCAGTAGCTCTAACACAGTAAACTTCAATGGTAAGACTTTCTTGGTTTCCAGTGAGAGGGATGTTATAGCCCATTCCCTCCTTAGCAACGTGCAACCAGTACTCACCCTGGAAAGGCAAGTCCGGAGTCAGGCAGAAACCATCAAAGACCTTAAGTCTGAGAAGGAGAAACTGTCCGATGACCTCAGGACTGCCACTACTAAGGTTGACTTGCTTAAGGAGTCGAACGAACAGCTAAAGAAGAATCAAGAGAAAAGCAACACAAAAGTTGCTTCTTTAGAAGAGACCGTGAAAGATCTCCGGGCTAAGCTATCCGGATTGGAGAAGGACTTAACAGCCTCAAGAGGAGAGACTGCAGCACAGGAGAAGCTTGTCACCAACCTGACTACTGACAAACTTGCTTTAGAGAATGCAGTGACTCAGGCTGTTGAGGAGAAAGCTGCTTTGGTGAAGGATCAAGAGGCCATGATCAAGGCCAAAATTAACGCTTATGCCAGGGAGATGATACGGAGTGAAGAATTAATGGTTGAGAAAGTGAAGTCCGACATGGTCCTCTTGTTTCACGAGAAGTTCTCGAAGAGGAGACTAGGGGACTTATGGCGTTATGTGGATGACGATGATCTCCCCTACTGGACCATGGTTGATGAAGGGTACACTGATATATCCTCGTCTGGTGACGAAGAGGAAACCGGAGAGAGTCCGGGTGAGGAAGAGGTTGACCCCAAAGGCAAGAAGGTCATTGAGGAAAAAAGCGACATCAAGGGCAAGAAAACAGATGAGGGTGAGCCATCTTCAAAGGCTCCTCCTTAATTTATAATTTGTTTTGTTTATCTTTTACTTGAACCAAAGTCCTTGGAAGGCCAAGGCACCTTTTTTGTGATGTTGTCTGAATTATTCGGACAGATTTTTGTTCTGCACCCAAACTTGTCTAAAAAGTCCTTGGAAGGCCAAGGCAATTTTAAGTTGTTGAATGAATGTTTTGTTTTGCTCAACCATTCTCTTCTTTCATAATCTGTTTAAATAGTTGGAGTTTAAGTAGTCTTGAGTTATTGTGTTGTGAGAGTGTTTAGTTTCTCTGGCTAGAATTTAAGTAGCCCTTAGACCTTTCAGTCCGGATAGTATGACAATCAACAGAATTTTGCAAAAACTTAGAAAATTATTCAAGAAAGCTCCAAGTTTCATTTAAAGCTCTCCGTGGCGCCGGAGAGAGGTAGCGGTATGCCCCCAAATATTTACATGGATGTTTAAACAAGTAAATATTTACATAAGTTTTATTCTAAGTACATTCGAAGGTGTTCAATATTCCAAGGGTGAGTTAAAACCCTGCCATCTTTGTCTTCTAACCAGTACGTTCCAGGCTTGATTCTTTCAACCACAGTATAGGGACCCTCCCAAGTTGGGGCCAGCTTTCCGAAGAGCTTTTCCTTGGTATGCAAGAAAACTTTCCTCAATACCTTATCTCCTGGTTGAAAGTCCCTTCTTTTAACTTTAGAAGCAAACCTGCTTCTCATCAAGCTCTGATAGTGTGCCACTCTAAGATGAGCTTTTACCCGCCTTTCTTCAATTAAATCAAGTTGATTTCTAACTGCCATTTCATTAGCCTATCCGGAGAAGTTGTGGACTCGAAAGGAGGGGAGTGTCTTCTCTATGGGGGCTACTGTATCCATCCCATAGACCAAGGCAAAAGGTGATTCTTGTGTTGCAGCCCCAGGTGTTGTCCGGTAGGCCCACAAGACTTCTTGTAAATAACTAGGCCACTTCCCAGAAGCCCCTTCCAAATTTTTCTTTAAACCGGACAGTATTGTTCTGTTAGCTACTTCAACTTGCCCATTGGCTTGTGGGTGGAAAGGTGAAGAAAAGCAGTGCTGAATACCCCTCGAGGCACAGAAGCGTTCCATTTCTCTGTTGTCAAACTGTGGCCCATTTTCTGTTGTTATTCTCTGGGGGACACCAAATCTGCAACATATGTTGGATAGAATGAATTTTATAACAGCCTTTGATGTTGTCCCTGCCAAGGGGGCTGCTTCTATCCACTTCGAGAAGTAGTCAATGGCTACGATTATGGTTTTACGCCCTCCAGACGCCACAGGTAGAGGCCCAACCAAGTCCAATCCCCATCGAGCAAAAGGGATGGGCTCAGAAATTGATTCCAAAGGAATGGCTGGTACATGAATTTCATTGCTGTACCTCTGGCATGGGTCACATCTTCTTACCAGCTCCTTAGCATCTTTCATTATTGTTGGCCAATAATATCCGGAGAGAAGCACTCTTCTTGTTAATGCTCTAAATCCACAATGGGCTGACCCCTCACCATCGTGCAATTCGGAGAGAACCATTTGTGACTCATGATCCCCTAAACAGCGTAGGAGAGGTTTGCTATAGGATTTCTTGTACAAGACCTCTCTAATCATGATAAAACCACGAGCCCTGTGCTTTAACGTTCTGGCTTGTGGTTTATCCAAAGGCACGATGCCATCAGACAGATATTGCATAAGAGGAAACCTCCAGTCTTGAGGCCGGTTTACTTGTATTTCAAAGACTTCCTCGTTTTCACCTTCATCAAGTTGAATAGAAGGGCTTTCAAGCACATGGATCCATGGATAGGACTCCGTATATGCTATTGTTGCCAATGAGTCTGCTAGCTCATTCTCTGCCCGGGGAATATGTTCATAGACAACGGCTTTAAACTTCATGGCCTCACTTTTCAAGAGTAGTAAATACTTGATCAATTGTTCTTTTCTAGCTTCTGATAGGCCCAAGGCATGGTGAACAAGCAATTGGGAGTCGCTTAGCAGCTTGACCCTTTTTGCTCCACAGATGTATGCCAATTTCAACCCAGCTATAGCTGCTTCATACTCGGACTCATTATTGGATGCCCTGAAAGCAAAACAAATAGCTTGGAACATGTTGTCCCCATAGGGGGAAGTGAGGCATATTCCTGCCCCAGACCCTATGGCACTGGATCCCCCGTCTGTTCGGACAATCCACACTTTTTTGTCTTTTGAATCAGCTGGTTGTTCTGAGTCCCTATCAGAGTGGATCAACCAGAAAATCAGCCACAGCTTGAGCTTTTACTGCTGTCCGGGGAGCGAAATCTATGTCGAAGTCCCCCAACTCTACTGACCACTTTGTCATTCTGCTTGAAATGTCCGCTTTTTGAAGGACATTCTTTAAAGGGAAAGACGTCCGGACAATGATAGGATGAGCCTGAAAATAAGGCCTCATCTTTCTTGCAGCTATCACCAGAGCCAATGCTAGTTTCTCAAGTTTCAAGTAGCGCCGCTCAGCATCAATCAAGCTTTTGCTGATGTAGTACACTGGGTGAGGATACCCATCTACCTCCCTTACTAACACAGCACTGATGGCACAACTTTGAAACAGCCAGATATACATAGAGAGTCTCCCCATCAATTGGTTTGAACAAAGTCTTGGGAGAGGACAGATGCTTCTTAATCTCATTGAATGCCTCATCACACTGTGGTGTCCATTCAAACCCCTTTGCACCCTTCAAGGTTTGAAAGAATGGAGCACATCTGTCCGAAGACCTGGAGATGAATCTGTTCAAGGCTGCTAACCTCCCCGTTAACCGCTGTACTTCTTTAACGTTTTGAGGAGGCTCCATTTGGAACAAAGCATTGAGTTGGTCCGGGTCGGGCTGTATCCCATGCTCACTTATAATATACCCTAAGAACTTCCCGGACTGCACTCCGAACACACATTTTTCAGGATTTAACTTTAAATTCACCTTGGCCAGGTTGGCAAAAGTCTCTTGGAGGTCGGACAAGTGCAGCTGCTCATCCACACTTTTCACCATCATATCGTCAATGTAAACCTCCATATTTCTTCCAATTTGATCAGCAAATGCCTTATTGACTAACCTTTGATAAGTAGCCCCAGCATTTTTCAAGCCAAACGGCATCACCTTATAGCAGTGCAGACCCCTATCAGTAACAAAAGTGGTATGCTCTTGATCTTTTGGATCCACCTGGATCTGATTATACCCGGAGAAAGCATCCATGAAGGAGAGCAGCTTGTTCCCAGAAGTAGAGTCTACTAACTGATCTATCCGGGGAACCGGATACAAGTCTTTTGGGCAAGCTCGATTGAGATCTGTGAAGTCAATGCACATTCGCCATTTACCGTTTTTCTTTTTTACCAAGACTGGATTGGCAGTCCACAAAGGGTACTGAGATTCTTTAATGTGCCCCATCTTTGTAAGTCTGTCAACCTCTTGTACAATGACATCGGCCTTTTCTTTTGAGAAAGCTCTCCTCTTTTGCACCACTGGTGCCACGTCTCTCCGGACAGATAGGTGATGGGAAATCACCTCTGATGGAACTCCAGTAACATCAGCGTTGCACTAAGCAAAAACATGCTGATGGTCTTTTAAGAATTTCAACATACCTTCTTTCAACATTGGTGGCATTTTGGACCCTATCTTGACAATTTTTCCTTCTTCCAAGCAATGTGTTTCAACCTCCTCAATCGGGATCAACACTCCGGGGGTCTCTCTGGGGTCATCAATTTCACCCTCACCCCCAGAAAGGCCCTCAAACTGCTATTGGTCATTTATTCGGACTGCCCCCAGCGTTCGTGGAGCCAAGGCAGTGGCATAGCATTCTCTTGCAACTTTTTGACTGCTCCGGACAACCCCAACTTGCCCCTGAACAGCATATTTTAGACACTGATGGACTGTCGAAGCCACTGCATGCATCCTAGAGAGCCAAGATCTCCCTAGAATAGCATTGTAGCAAGTGGGACAATCCACCACAATGAAAAGTATTCTGACTGTTTTCTTGAAAGGGCCTCTGCCCAACAATACTTCTTCTTCGAACTCACCGATTACATCAGCTGAGCTGCCCGTGAAGCCTACGATCGATCTGTCTGACTTTTGAATCACAGCTGGATTTTTCATTTTCTTGTAAGTATCTAGGAAGAGGATATTGGCAGAGCTCCCAGTATCTACCAGGATTCGCCTTATCTCATTGCCCCCTATCGATGCTCCTATAACAACAGCATCTTCATGAGGGCCAGCAATGTCTCTCAAATCATCCCCATCAAAGACAATGAATGGGAACAAACTTGACGATTGATATGAGGTCATGCCCCCTTCTAGCTGTGTAGCCAAATTATGAACATGCCTTTTTCTTGATGAAGTGGTAGGAGCCGTTACAGTGTCCCCTCCGAAAATTGTCAAGGATTCAAAGAACTCAATGAGCCCGGAGACCGACCTGGAACGCTCCTCTATCGCACCCACTCTGTTTCTCGTTGGGTCAGGATCCAAGTACTCGGATTCCACATCAAACCTTTCAATGATTACCATAGCCCCCTCTGGGGCAGCATTAACCGGACCTGCCCGGTGAGTGTTATCAGGCCTGTTGCCTCCTCTTCTTTTAACGTATGCACCCAATTTCCCTCTTTCGATCAGGTTTTGAACCTCTTGTTTCAGTGCTATGCAATCATCAGTAGTATGGCCAATATCATTGTGATATTGACAAAAAGAACTGTTTCGATGTTCTCTGGGAGACTGCAAGGTCGCTGGTCTCCGGTAGTGTACTTCATCTTTTGTTTTATCGAAAATGGTTGCCACACTTTCTTTGAGTTCTGCAAACCATTCCGGTTGGACCCATGGTCCCCTTTTGTTTCTAGATTGTTGGCTTTGTGCAGGAGCAGCTGGTTGAGACTGAGCTTTTCCCCTTCCATGCCCTTGTCCGGTTTCTCTAGCTTTGTTCCCGGACTGGTTTTGATTTGGAGTTGGCACCACCGGGGTGGATCTCACCTGTCTGTGCACCCTGGTCTTCTTTGTTTCATCAACATTTATTTGTTTACCAACTTGATTTAGCAATCCCCCCCAGGTCATGGCCTTCTTCCTGGTTACCGAATCGGCCAGGTTGCCCGGGTTCAAACCTTGTCTCAGGGAGGCTATTGCCACTTGTTCAAAGCAATCAGCCAGCCCATTTTTTGTGTTCACAAAACGACTTATGTACTCCTTTAATGATTCGTTTGGTTCCTGGGCACAATGGATTATGGTATCTCCATTACCCTTTAGCTCCTTACTCCCCACAAATTGCCTTCGAAAGGCCACCCAAAAAGTATCAAAGTCTCTGATACAACCCTGAGGTAGGCTGTTGTACCACTTCAGAGCACTCCCCGTGAAGGATTGGGAGAATGCCCTGCAGAGTAGTTTATCATCATCATCAAATTTCATCATGAAGTTCTTGAATTGCTCCAGATGATTGTCTGGATCAGTACTGCCATCGTACTTCTCCATCTTGGTGCTATCAAACCTCTTGGGGAGGTTTCCGGACAGTATTTTGGAAGACAATGGCGATTGCCTCCAATTCCTCCCACGACTGAACGCAGTATCCTCATTAGGTGTTGCAAAGATACCTGACTCATCATGGAAGGCAAAAGGATCCACCAGCATCCGGTCTACATGCCTCCGGTTGTGAGATGACCCTTTCCCAATGTGCATTTTCATTCTTCCATGGTGATCTCTTTTTCTGGAATACTTTTTGACTTGCTTCTGTTTTTTCCTGGTTCGCCCCTCATCACTACTGGAGGACAAGGATTTTTCATTTCCCTCACTGTCCAAAGAGCTGTACGAAGATTCTGAGCTTGAGTCAGAACTCTCCACAGGCTTGGACCGGTGAGACTTTTTAGAACTGGCATGTGTCTTTTTAGTGCTCACATGAGTTTTTGAAGCCTCATGCTCTCGAGGGTTATCAGAGCGATGAGCAACTGATGCTTTGGATTTCTCCTTCACGCCCATCTTGGCCTTTTCAGCCCTCAGAGCTTCTATTTCAATCCTCAACCTGTCACGCTCTTGGACAGTATATTCATCGTTCTCTTCCACCACTTCGAGCAAAGCTGGTGGAAGCTCTGGATTATGCGGACTCATTCGGACAGAATTTCCTTACTTGGTTTTGAATGCTTGATTCAGGCACCGTCGCCTCCCACTGTGGTCGCCAATTTGGTGTGGATAAAAGTAGCCTGAGGGTAGGCTGGTAATTTCAAGTGGAGTTTTAAGGTGGCGTGAGGGTGTTTAACAGTGTTTAAAGGTGTTTCACAGTGTTTTAAGGGTGTTTCACGGTGTTTTAAGGGTGGAGAGAGAATTGTGCAGCTTGGCAACAGTCAATTTTTCTTACCCATAGTTAATACTGGTGGTTGGGTATTTATAGTGTGAAATTTGGGCCCTTATGGGCTTTCGGGTCAAGTTTAATGGACCCGGGTCATGTTTAAAGACCCATAAGTTTTAAGCAGATGTGCAGGTAGCTTAGTCAGATAGTGTTTAGGTTTTTTAGTACTTTAGTCATAGTTCGAACTGCCTTAAGTTTTCCGTGTTCGAAATCATCTGTCCGGTCAACAAGTCCTGTCCGAATTTCCGGGGAGATTTACTTTGGACTACCCTTCCGGGGAGCACTTCGAATTCGGACTCATCAAATGGCTTGAAGATTTGTAGTTTTGGCATACTTAAAATATTATTGGCTTAAGCTATCATCCGTAGATGAGAAAGAGTAAAAACAAATTAGTTGCTTTGAATGATTTTTTTGTTTCTCCGATGGAATGAATATTTGTAGCTTCGGTTCTTATAAATTATTAAGGTCTTTAGCTATCCTCAGTAGGGAAGAAAGTGCAAAATATTTTTGGTTCTTTGGATGAAATCATTTTTTTTTCTTTGTTTGAGCAAGTAAGTTTAGCTATGACACTCTTAATGTCATAAGAGGTTTAGTTATCCTCTGTATTAAAGCTAGTAAAGTATTGTATGCCTTTGTTGGTCCCAATAGAATGATCATTTTGGTTGGCAGAGATAGAGGTCTATAAGCGTAGAAATACTTTGCATTATTTGAAACTATACATATAGAGTCTTACTTAAACATAGATGTGCGAGGGGGAGCTCGAGGGCCCCGTGTATTGTTTGAATCTATACACAGCCAAAATTACTTAAAGGAATATATAAAATGACAAATAATTTTATCAAAGTCATATATTTTTATAAAACTTTTGTGGTGACACCAGGGTAGGAAAAATACACATTAAAAAGTAAAAGTATTTACATAGTAAAATCAGAGTTGAAGTCATGTGTCAATTTTTAAAGTGTATAACGTCAAATACTTTATGTTCCAATGGTATATAAGAGGTTGAAGTTTATAATCCACTAATTAGTATATATTTAGCTTGACATTTGCTGATATTATGTCAAATCCCTCATAGTTTGGACCAAGCTTGTCAAGTGTTTTCTCCTTAGTGTGAAAGAACTTGTATCATGGTCATCTACTTTGAAGCTTTGGAAGAAGAATTTAGATCATATTTAAGATTTTTGTAATGCTTGTGTGTAGGTTATCTTTCATATTCTTCTCTTTGATTAGGTCAAGCTCGGATGTTTGGCCTTCAACATTCGTTCATTCGTCATAGTTAGATATTCGGAACAAAAACAGAAATGTTTCTCCTAGTATTATGGCTTCTGTTCTAAAGACCTATATGAGAGGAGTTTTGGGAGTAATGATAATCAGAATTGTTCAGTAGTCCCACATGACTTCTTCGATGAAGTCTAACAACTTGTCGGTTTCACCTTCTAATACATATATTGATGAGTCCGGACAATTTCACCACCACTCACTGAGAAAAACAGACATGGGTAATTCGGATAATAAATGTCCACTGAACTATCCGGACATGACAAAAGTATTAAAACACTAAACACCTTTTGACTAAGCTAGGTGCTAATCAGCTTATTGAGTAAACGGGTCATTAAACTTGACCTGGTTTCATAACTTGACCCAAAAGCTCATAGGTTAATAATTAAGGGTATAAATACCCAACTACTTTCATTAATGAGGGTAATGAACATCTAATACAACCAAGCAGTTTAAATCTCTCACTACAAAACACCCAGAAATTGAATACCTTTAAAACTCTCCAAAACACTTGACAAAATTACCCTCAGTTTAAAATAAACCACACCATATATAATGCCTTCCAATATACTTTTGTTTTTTACCTTCATTTGTCTATTTTCTTGAGGGTGGAATTGTGAAGAGTACATCTACACAATACTTCAGATTTGACAAAAGAGTGTTAATCAAGCATTATAGAATTGCAAATAGTTGTATGTGGTGATGATCTCAAGTACCATATAACTATAGCAAATATTTATCTTCATGGCGTTGATCATTTCCATTGATTTTATTCTGGACAAGGGATCTGTTTTCATACACATTGAGAAGTAGTCAACTTTCACCATGAGTTACTGTTGACCTCATGCGACCTTCAAAAAGAGCCATAATATGTCCAACCCCCATCTAGTTGCCTCTGATATAATCTTAATATGGACTAATCTGACATCGATAAAGTCAATATTGCACTAGCATGTATCGCATGGTTTGACCAAGGTTTTTGCATATGCCAAGATTGTTGATAAACGTATTTTTTTCATGAGGACTCATCTCTGCAGCCTCTTATAGCCACATTGAGTGTTGTTTTCTCTTTCATAAAATTCTTATAATATGAAAGTCGACTCGTCTAGTCCAAGAAAACGAATGAGGCGTCTAGTGGCATCATGGTTGTACATCATTTTACCAACCAGATATATCTTATCGTTTGGATCTTGATGTTTTTGGCTTCACTTCTGTAATAAGAAAGTATCATTTGTTTTATTTATGCTTAAATGCCAGACTACCACTTGATTTTCTCTTTGATGGCTATTACTTTGGCGGTTCAGCCACCAGGTGGGGTTCTACCATGTATTGCAATAACTTCTTAAACAAAACCACCTATAGTGTCAAATTTTTGCAACCCGAAGTGGTGAGTGCATACGCCATTGTATTCTTTCCCGTCATTATTTTCTCATAAATTAAATGTTCAAACATATCTTCTTACGACGAAGCTCTCTCACGTAATTGAGGATATTATCCTTCTTTTCTTATGATTAGCCTTTTAACTTCACATATGTGAGAAAACCTCATATCTACAATTATTTCTTAGTATTCGGCCTCATTATTGGAGGCGGCGAAGCTGAACTTCATGGTTTGGTTTAGGTTGTCCTTCAAATGGGAAGTCAATTATACTCGTGTACTAGCGCCCAAGTTATGGACCTTCTTTTCGTATGAACCTACCATGTCGTTTGGGGTTCTCTGTCGAAGGTAGGGTCCACCTTCACTAAAAATGTGTTTAAAATATATGTTAGTACTTGATCTTTAATGATAATATGCGGTTCGAATATACTATCAAAGTCCTATAAATGTACTCCCTATGTGGTCAACCCTCAAGATATATCCAACTTATGCAATATATTTTGTAAGGGGTGAGGTTTGGACTATAATCATATAGGCTTGAAAATAGGGTCATTTTTTACGGTTACCGTCAAAGTTAAGTCTAGTTTATCTAATTGAAATTAGTGTGACTTAACATTTAGAAAGGACTCTGCTAAAATAGTATACGAGTTTAGTAATATTCTCATATTCTGTAAATAGCATTTTGATAACTTCATAATGAGATACAATTAAATACATAAACATTGACTCACCCGACTTTGGCTTTGTCAGGGCCTATAGCAAGACTGAGAATTTTTTATGAATACCAAGTCACACTCATGATTGTATCTGAAGCATCGAACCCTTTTAAGAATCTGAAGATGTGTCATTTTTAAGAGGAGCAAGAATGAATCTGTTGAATGAGAAAGAATTAATTTATGGTTACTCCTGATCACTTTGAAACATTAATGATGTCAGACTCTTCTTCTGCAATGTCATCCTTGCTCTAAGCTTTCTTACCTATCTAAATTTGGTCAATAAAGAGTTTAGAAGTTTCTCTTATCTGACCGGACGTTTCATGTGGAGAGTCTTCACTCAGGTCCTCCATAACTTATTCTATTATTTTAGGGTCCGATTCTAACGGATCGACGGGTCGAGTACTAGCATCATTTTCTAAGGCATATGAGTGTTTGTTTGGACTCAGAGAAGAAGGAGAATCAATCGGTACTAACGGTTCTGCAACAACTTTGGCTTTGGCTACCGACTATCTGGTGACCCTAGTTGGAATAATATTCTCTGAATCTGATCCCATTGCTTTGAATGTCGAATGTGTTTGAAGACTTGAGGCTTTTGGAGAGTGTAAGAGTTTAGAGGAGTGTTGGGGTGAAGTAAATGATTGAGCGGTTGTAGAAGTCTCATGGGTAATGTTCGACTATAAGGGTAAGAACTGTCGTACTCGATAACTTGAGTAGTAACTACTGGAGGCAAAGACGCAGGAAGTCCAGCAGCGATTCATGATTTTTTTTCTCTTCCTCTAATTCAGAAAGATTCAACCAACCACTTTTGATTGGAGTTGTTCTCGCAGTAAACATACAAACACCCGAATTTTTATTTTAAGTAATAGATCTCTCTCTAAAAATACGTGAAACCGTTGAAATGAAGATTAACTTATATAGAAATAGCTAAAAGGGTAAGAACTCTATTAATGAGACTTTAGGACTTTTGAGTACCATATTAACTAGGTAGAGGCGTGCTCACTACTGAAATATCTAGAGGAGTGTAAACGTCGCTCATTAATTAGCTTACATTACTTATGGCAGAGTATATTCGAAGTCCACTAAGTAGCTGACATGTGTCAAAAATACGGCGGAGAAAAACGGTAAATTTGTTCGAAAGGGATTCAAAATTTTATTACTTAAAAACACTAAATTTCAAATATGGAAACTCTGAATTGGTTCTACATCATTATTAGTTCTCAAAGAAACCTTTATGAGGACTAATGAGACTGTATGATGGGTCAGAAATCTTTGGAAGTAAGTTAAGCCTAGTGTCAAAATAATTTGAATGGCAGTTTAGACTATCATTCGAGGGCAGTTTAGGTTATTGTTCGAACGACATTTTTGAAAGACCTTTTTAGACTGAAAAATAAAATTACTTTATTACCTTGTGACTAAGCAATATGTCTACTAATATGTGCTGATAACCTCTTAAATTTGGAGTAAGCCCATATCCCAAATGGATCATTAACAGTTAAAGCCATGACGCGGTCCGTCTAACTATAAGTACTCTAGAAGACCTCATTAATGGGGGAGATCTTAATTACGTCTAAGCTTCACACCAACTCAATTATCTCCCTACTCTCTACCAAAGTATTTGATGCTTTCATCCAACTATCTGAAATAACCTTCGTCATATTTCCATCTTACCGAATTTACCTATCAGTGCTAATAAATTGTTTAGACGTTTGTAAACCTACATTGAATAGTTTGGTTGTACCGCTTGAAAATTATTTCAAGCGCCACTCTAAATTACCGTATAAACATATATGATTATTTTAATAAAAAAATGGTGAGTTTAGATATGTTTCGAAATTTTTCGGTTTAATAATGATTCAGAACAACTAAGGGAGCCTCCAATAATTACAAGAGAAAAGACGATAATAGCATATTAAGTAATACCAAATGAATGTTTATCGTTCCAAATTAGATGACAACTTCCACATTAGGTGACAATTTTATTTATAGTAAGGATAGTTGATTTTGGGGGCTATAATACATAAATAATATTTTTTTTAATAACTTTTTTTCAAAAAATTCAATTATAATAATAAATATTAATCGGACTCTTCACCATCCGGCCTATAAATTGCCTATTAACCCCTTATCAGAAACTAATCTAGCAAATTTATATTTCATTTATCACAATCTTCAAACAAGTTTCATTTTGGAACTCGAACTGAGGCTCATTATTTGTTAAGAAAAAAAGAACCGCATACTGTCGTTCTCACACAGCTCATAAGAACATAGAAAAGAAATGTTGATTGCAATTTCAGTTGCACCCGCAATCGATCGTATCACGTGTTACATTTTCCTTAACAGACCACTTCCTTTATTCAAATCATACATCTCACCAAACGCACTCTGTCGAGCTCTGATTGGGTCACTTAAATAAGCTACGGTAGATTGTACACTGCTTCACCCAGATACAGTATACATCAGTTTTAGAGTGCCAATAAATCCTCTTGGTCCTCAAAGTTTACAAACGTCTCAAAATAATTCTTAAAGTGTTAGCTTTTCATATCTTTTTTAATATATTGATAAACTTAAAAGTGGTTTCAAGGGTTCTTGAGAAATGAAAATATTATTACAAATAGACTTCTGTTACTGTTACATTGGGCGATATAAATATAAATTACATACAATAGGACAGTAGTTTTACATATGGAGAGTTGTTCTACTTAAGTATTTCAGTTTTGCTGTGTGTAGTGCATAGTATCGGAAATGGGAATCAAATTGGTACGGTCATCAGCTCGAAAGTCTGCGTCTCTAGCTCAAGCGACCAAATGTCCCTTGTTGTAGACCAACCCACTTATTTTGTATCATCTTGAAAACAAAACAAACCTACCAAAACAACTTTATTTCTTATAAGCGTCCAGATCAGCGTGGGTCGCTTTATAACGCTGGCTTAAGTATGTCGAACATTTTATTGGAGGGAACCTGGTCAAATAAAGGCCATCACATACATAGAAAATAGTTTTTTCAATTGAGTTGCACAGTATAATCCTCCGTGCTGATCGATTTTGGTTAATAGAAAGATGATGCCAATATCTTCAACCAGCATAGATAGTGGGACAGAAACTTACTTGGGAGGATTCTTTTCCGATTTGCAAGTAGGGAAGCACTCAACAAGACAGTCATGACTAGGTTCCACAAAGTATGCAATCTGCTCCAGAACAAGCGAACAGAAAAAGGAACCAAAGAAAACAGCAAACTTGAGAAAAATGAACTACATCAAATGAGTCAAATCCTACAATGTCACAGAAGTTCAATACTTTCCCAAAAGATATGTAATCCACCAAAAAAACAAGAATACAACAAGTAAACAAAAATTCAG
This sequence comes from Limnanthes douglasii subsp. nivea, assembly GCA_036936605.1. NCBI lineage: Eukaryota > Viridiplantae > Streptophyta > Magnoliopsida > Brassicales > Limnanthaceae > Limnanthes > Limnanthes douglasii. The sequence continues at coordinate 302,411,745 of JAUPFV010000002.1, read as the reverse complement.
GGCACTTACAATGCTAGTCATCACGTATTTCTAGGCCAGTAAGGAAACCTTAAAACAATCCATTACTTTCTCAACCATTCAATTTGAAATCGTTTTACGTAAGTTATAACATGTACATGTGAAGAGGTGAATGAGATACACACACTTTACATTCATGCCACCACAATCAACAAGTTATTTATGGCAGAAAAGACCAATCTGGTCAACAATGTAAGCATAATGATCATCCGCAAAACCATATACTAGCAAGCACAATTGATGTGATACAAACAATGTAAAATATTTGACATGAATATTATAGGCGATGTAAAAGTTCTTACAGAATATCTCTCTCGGCCATATCCTAGAACTCGGTGCAAGGTAGACCTAAGATATAGATTCAAAGCGAAAGCATTGTCAGCTAATAAGAACTCCATGTAGTGGAAATTAGTCAAGGATGCATCTGTTATCTATACGTAAAGATAATGTATATTCAAGGCTTGTAACATTACTTGAAGATACAATTGCTCCAACGTTCCAGCATATCACCAATATTGACTATAAATGCCCTGCAAATAATCTATAAAGTTTAAGTTTTGCAAGCAATTGCATATATCAAGAGTTGAACAGAATCTATCTGAACGCCTCACCCTTTTAGTGGTTCTACTGACTCCCACTTTTGAGGCTTTGCATCAGTATCTTTGCATATCTGCCATTAGATAATAGTAGCAACTTAAAATCCGTGAAAAGTTAAAACCGTTGTTGAATTAGGACAATTTTGAAGGATTCTCATACTTGAAGACCCATAACATCATCAGTCAACAGAAGGGTAATCAACCCAAAGTCAGAGTGTGCTCCGCATCCATATATTCCTTGCAAGGGGTCAGAAACTGGACCTAGATAAAGAAAACTGCATAAGTTACACTAAACAGTGGCAACCACACAATATATATATATATGACGTTGTTTCGAAAGTTTACCTTCGTAGTGTAGTAATCGCAAGGTGGCAATAGGATCGCCAAGCATTTCAGGTCTATCAAAGAAATCAGTCTCCAAGTCGAGTGCTAAAGCTATGAGCCTTGTAACTGCTTTTGCAACCTCCCTAAATATATATAAACAAAAATCATCAATGTTTAAATAGACAAGTAGCTTGCTATGGTGGCGATTCTGCATCATTGGGTAAAGCAATATATATGACAAATTACAACGATGTTATGAATAAAAACAATTACGGGGTTTTGTTTGGTATCCAACTTATAGGCTAAAAAGCTAGACTAAATAAGCAAATATAGGTAGTTGGCGTATAAGAAAAACTATGAGAAGTAAAAGAATATTTTTAACTTGTGTTTGATGAAAACATCGTGTATGAAGAAGAAGAGGAAGAAGAAGAAGAAGGAGGAGGTTAGCTTTTAGTGGTTAGGTTTTTATATGCTCAAAGGATCACTTTTTAAGACTAAAATCAGACCAACCAAACAAGTTTTTTTTTTCCGCTTAAAACCCTATAGCCCTAATGCACCGAACAACTCGATATTCGGTCTTAACGGAAGCCTAAAACCCTAATGGCACCAGAATCTCCTACTAAATGAATATTCCAAGATATTGGCTCTCCATAAAAAGTGAAGTAGATTTTAGATTTTCATCAGCCAAGAGGTTGGTAGGGTAGGTGGTGGGCTTAAATTATCAAATTTAATCAAGCCACGAGGTGAAACATATATACATGTAAATGACCATTAAATGCAGCTTACAATGCATCTTTGTGAAACTTCTCCATTGTCTCCCTCCATCCCGGCAAGGTACCTTGAGAACAAGATAATAAATAGAAGAAACTTGTCAACAGTCCATATACAATAAGCTCAAGAAGAATTAAGGATTTAGTTACCATTGTCAGGCCATATATTTGGTCCATGAAAAGGCTTATCGACATCGATTTCATCTTCGGGTACTTCAACGCCGATATAATAGCCCTCCTTGTAATCACCTACCAGCACCAAGACATGAACACAAATTTAGCCTTCCAGCTAAGACATAAACATGCATATGCACTCAAACACATGAACTTAATTGATAAATTTACCATGAACTTGATTTCCTGGATCAAGAAGCTCGTCAAGAGAAGGAGTATAGCCTCTATAGTTTTTGTTCCTCAAAAGCTTCATTTTCTCATTTATCGGCAACGTGAAGAACTTTTTGCTCTGGGAAAAAACCTCATCCAAAAACTCCTGGCTAACTCCATGATTCACAACATAGAAAAATCCACTATCCAAACAAGCCTGAGAACCGAACAAAACAAAATTTCTCAAGATAATTAAGAACCCAATGCAATTCTGGTGTATCACAGCACAGCAGGATTTAAAAGTGAGACTCCTAAGAAATATGGCTGAAATTACTTGTGTGATTGTGTTTAGCTGATTCAAATTGAGTTTCGAAGAATTTAAAAAAACAGAAAAAGGTATCGAAATTGAATTTGACCTGTTTGAGTGCAGAAACGGATTGATGAATATCGGAGCTGGAGAGATCTATGCAATTAAGGACCGAAGCTTTAGCAAGAACGATATCTTCTTCGACATGATTCGCCTCCATCGTCATCAGAAAGACACGTTCCTGTTATTGAGGGATTCTGAAGACGAGAATATACGTATTTATAGGAAAACCATTTGGGGAAGGACCCCACAAAGACTTAGCTAGTTGGCTTAGTACTAGGGAGGAAAACAAATTCTATTTTGTTTTAGGCTAAGAACCTGATTAGTTAGGCTAAAAACCTGATTAGTCAAGAGAATTGCTTATGTAAATACTGATGGACCACAAATCTAAATAAACATACCAAAACGAGAACATCAAACATAAATGTTCAAATAGTATTTTTTATATCTATGAACAACTTTATTATAAATAAATTAAAAAAATTTATCAAGCCTGATTTTAGGTTAGATATAGGTTATAAGTAATTTGAAAACAAAAATATTCTCGAGATTTATAGATATTCGAAGTTGGAGAACAGAAAAAATATAGAGACATAGATTTATTTGATTGTAAGAACAAACTCTCAGACCGATGTTACGGTTTAGAATTAGGTACAAGAATATTTGTTGGAATCTAAGAACGAATTCTCGTAAAGATAAAGAAGAATTCTTATATTAGATCAAAGGTGTGGATTGATCATTTGCAGTGCAAGTGCAGAGGTTGTCGAAAGAATTCTAAAAATATCTAAAAAATTCTAGAGGAAGCTAAGTCACTAAAGGTCTGAATTGATGTTGAATCTCAACTTTTGATCATAGATTCGTTGACCTAGGCGTGGCCCCCCAATCCTTGCAATATGTTAGCAACGACTAGAACGTGGCCTAATATCAATTTTCCCCCTCGAAATAATCTCTTCAAAAACAATTATATGAACATTTTTTGTGCCTCGAAATAAACTCTTCAGAAACAATTAGCAAAACTCATATAACCCCTCAATCCTTGCAATATGTTAGCAAAAACTAGAGCCTAATATCAATTTTTTCCACCTCGAAATAATCTCTTCGAAAACAATTATATGAACATATTTTGTGCCCTCGAAATAACCTCTTCGAAAATAATCACATAAGTATAGTTGGGGGCCCCCAGTCTTAGCTAACTAATTACAAAAACTGGATCATACTTAAACGTTCTTCAAAAAAACTTTTGCTAGTAAATTCCTTCGAATTTCCCAACGTCATCTTTCATATTCCAATCAACAATCTCCCACATTTTCCTTGATGATGTCATCCTAAAGAAAATCTTGTCACCAAATATTTTTAGAGATATTATCACATTTCCCAAAGTTTCTCATCATACCTTTTGTCTCTTCACATTCTATCACATTTCCCAATTCAATACAATTGCACCTATGTTATCGATAACACCCCTAGGCAAACTAAAGAAAATGTCCCCATGCCTTCCTCTCTTCAAAAGCCCATTGTCTCTATAAATACTTTCATTTCACATTTTATAATCCAAATATTATGTTCAAAACTTGCTAGAGAGATAAAGCCAGCTTATGCCCCCTAGGCCTCGTCGAATTTCAGAGTGGTTATTCATTAGTAAAAAATTCGAAGAAAAACTTGTTGTTGGTACCTACGTTGAGCCTCAATCCGAACCTTATGTAACCACATTCTACGGTACATAGCCTCCATTAGAAAATTATTCTGCCATCATACCCTTCGACATTTCTTGTCAAACCCAAAACTTTAATCTCAATCCCCTCGAATCCATGGGTAAAGAGAAACACCACACACATTCTTTTGGCAAAATAAAAAGACATCACAAAGAAAAGAAAAGTTTTAAAGAACATAAACGTGCTAAAGAAACCTCTTCGGAACCACAAAATCTGAACCCAACTCCAATTAACAACAATCCTCCTCAAAAGGTTGATGCCTCTGGGTCAGACCTTCCAGCTACCCCCTCGATGACAGAGCAAAGAAGTCTAAGATTCTCTCCTTCTAGAGTTACAATTACTGACGATGAGGTACAATCAGCAAGAAACGAGGCCCTAAAAAACAAAGGAAAAATAATTGCCTCAGAAAACCCTAACTCAGAGCCAAACGAAACACCCAACACAGAGAAAATTAAATCTGACGATCCTTCCTTGGCCTCCTTGAGTCAAGTATCTACAGCCCGCTGGCAAATTCCGAAGAGCAATCTCTAAGAATTTCCCCAAAGTCCAAATGTGATATCACTCTTCCTTTGGAACTCGATGCAATTATGGGCAACAACATCCGAGGCATCGAAAACAATCATTTGGTCATACTTTATAATATCTCCTACAAATATTTCTTGCCATCGGAAGAAACCATGATAAGGACTCGATGGTGCATCCCTTCGTACATTACTATCAGATTCCCGGTGGAAGGTGAAACTCCCTTATCTATTAGTGACAATGAACTGATCGTCTATACAGAGATTATGAATTGGGGGCAAATGTATCCCTTAAACCCGTTCTTCATCGAATACTTCGCTAAAATCGATCTCTGCCCTACCCAAGCTGGTCCAAACATGTGGTACACGCTCATGGCGTGTATCATAGACTCTAGGATTTATTGCAACGAATTTTATTTGGAGGAGCTCATCGGATTGTCTGGCTTGGCAAAAAATCCATTTTCCCATTTTACTCACTAACCTTTGGACGAGGACAAAAGGTAGTAAAAGATTTACTTGAAGCCGACAAGAGATGGAAGCAATAATTTCTCTTCTTCTTCGGACATTGGGAGACAGGCTATGAGTCAACCCCCTCGAATCCACACAAGCTCTCTCTTTTGTGGACTAACAGAGATAATTTTTTCAACTCTTACCTTAATCTTCCTCGTATAATTATTTTACTAATTTTATTCCTCGAACTTTTGCACAGCCATGATTGGCATTTCTAAACCCTATGCTGACTATGTGGAGAGTGCCACCAAGGTCTTCACAAACTAAGTGAATGGGCCAAAAAAAATTGGGAAAACAAATTTCGTCTCCGCTTCATGAATAACAATTTGGCCAAGAGTCGACTGTGGAGGGTAAACCCCCTAGATAGGCTAACTATGAAAGAGTTGATGGTCCTTCCCTCTCAATAAGAAGTCCTTGATCGATTTGAAAAGAAAGACATCATTATTTACCTTCCAAAGCGCTCCCGAGCCAAAAGTCACTTGGATGACTCCGAAGAAGAAATATCAACCAAAGATCTTCAATCAGATTCTGAAGGACTAGCTATTACTCAAGAGCCATCCTATTTGAAAAATACTGCAACCACCACCTCATTTTCCCCTCCTCAAAAAATAGTTCATCCCATAAAGAATAAAGAACCCAAGAAAAATCAAGTTATTCTGGAGCCTATCCAAGAAATCTATGAGGGAACTAGAGACCAAGATGCTGCAATTGGAGATAAAAATAAAGATAAAGAGAATTCAGGTCAAATTCCAACCTTTCAACTTACCCTATCTCCAAGTCCCTCATCGAATAATGATCCTCTCTCAATATTAGCACATCTTCCAATTCCTCAAAGTGATCCTCCACAAACTATTGACCCCATCATATTAACTGGGGAGTCCTCGAACTTTGATTCCGCTGAAATAGGATCTCCCAGCAGTTCCTTCGAAATTCCTCAATGAGATGACTTTTCTCTTAGTGTTCGAAGACTACTTCATGCTTCTGTCAACATGGAAAGAAAGATACAGCATCTAGAAGACAAGAAAAATCACTATAAGTTCAAGGCTTCCCTTGCCTCCTCCCAACTTGAAGAGATGAAAAAACAACACTCTCATCTAGAAACACAAGCTGATGCAATTTGGGAGAAATTGGTTGCCTCGGAAAATTATGTTCTTCTTCTAGAAAAATGTTGTTAGGAAGAAAGGGATCTCTATCAGTATAAGACCGGTGCTCACGAGAAACTCCTTACATCCCTCAAATAAGCTAACCAACTTTCAACAAAAGGTTTTAAAGAGTGCTTGGAAGACTTCGAGAGGATTGTAGAATAAAAAAATATATCTGTTAAGGAATCTTGAGAAAGAAAAAGATGCAGCTATGGATGCCTATGCAGCAAAATGCGTGGACAAGCTCAATGTCAGGGATGCTACCATCCGAGCAGGACTGATCACCGAAATCCATGAGGAGTATCCTGAGTATGACCTAGGTAGTTTCTGGAAACTTATCTCCCCCAAACTTTGCCCACTTAATATTGTTGTAAGTGAAAGTGACACATCTGATTCCGAGGAGAGTGACTCCTCGAAACATTCTAAGTAATCAAGCCTTTTTTGTTCCACCATTTTTGTACAAGTCCTTGTTAGTTTCGAGGAAGTTTTTGTGATAGGGTCAACATTTTTCGAAGAACATTTATCTTAATTTTCCATGTATGCCATCATTTGGAACACTTTATCAACTTATAAAATTTGCAACTTCATATTGGGTATGAAAATGATTGTATGTCAACTTGCGTTGAATAGAATAATTGCTTTATGCCAACTTTTGTTGGACATAATAATCATTGTATGCTGACTTTAGGCATGCTTAATTTTAATTGTCATAATTGTTGACCTACTTATCCGATCATAACTTATGAATCAGAAACAATAATTCGAGGCAAAAGTTCAAATATATTTATCAGCTAATAATGGCACCTCATTAAAACCTTCCTGTGCCTAATAGGATAGGAAAGAGTATGCCTTCGCTGTTTTTCCAAACCTGAAAATAGAAAAGAAAAATTACATGTTAAGATTTTCATTCTTACTCAAGATACAACTTCAGATGTTCTATGTTCCACGGATGCTTGAGGTATCTTCCCTCTTTATCCTTTAACTGATATGTTCCTTGTTTCGCTCTCTCTATTACTTCATAGGGGCCTTCCCAATTTGGTCCCAACTTTCCAAGGCTTTTTTCTTTGGTATGAAGAAAAACATTTCGTAACACCTTGTCCCTCACCTTAAAATTTCTCTGCTTTACTTGTGAAGTGTATCTACTCCTCACTAATGTTTGATAATATATGGATTTTAACTGTGCACGCCGTCTTTTTTCCTCCACCAAATCAAGTTCTATTGCCCTGCTTTGATCATTCAACTCCTCTGTATAAGTTACCACACGGTATGATGGGAAAATAATCTCCGAGGGAACCACCGCGTCCATTTCGTACACCAAAGCAAAAAGAGAGGTATTGAACAGTAAATCGTCCCTCGACTATCGCGTTTGGTGGTAGATAGTCCATTGACTTTCAAATGTCCGTTGACAGTCCCTGGACTATCGTGTTTGGATAAAGTTAGTCCACCAAATCCTCTGATCCATGAGAGGCTGCCACCTGTCACCATAGTCCCCAGATTTTTGTATCATCACTAGTCCCTTGAGTTTAGGTCAAACCCAAAATGTAGAATATTACGGAAAACTAAACTCAAGGGATTAGTGGTGATACAAAAATCTGGGGACTATGGTGACAGGTAGCAGCCTCTCATGGATCAGAGGATCTGGTGGACTAACTTTATCCAAACGCGATAGTCCAGGGACTTTCAACGGACATTTGAAAGTCAAGGGATTATTTGTCACCAAACGCGATAGTCGAGGGACGATGTACTGTTCAAAGCCCAAACAGAGATATTGAAGTCGTTGTTCGTGGGGTTGTTCTATAGGCCCATAATACTTCATGTAAATAATTTATCCATTTTCCAATATTTCCTTCCAATTTTTTCTTTAACCCATCAAGGATCGTTCTATTGGTAACCTCCACATGGTCATTAGCTTGCGAATAAAATAGAGTAAAAAATCATTGTTGTATGCCCCTAGAAACACAAAAACTCTTAAATTCCTTGTTGTTAAATTGTGGTCCATTATCTGTTGTAATTTTTATTGGAACCCCAAAACCACAACAAATGTTCGAAATAACAAACTTAATAACATCTTTCGCTTTCATCCCCGCTAAAGGTTTTGCTTCTACCCATTTGGAAAAATAATCAACCGCCACTATAATCGTTTGTCTTCCCCGGATGCCATTGGTAAAGGACTAACCAAATCAATGCCCCATATATCAAATGGCAATGCTTCAGAAATACTTTCCAACAGAACCCCTGGTTTATGTATTATATTGGCATAGCTTTGGCACGTATCACAGATTTTTACCAAATCTTTAGCATCACTAGAAATAGTCGGCCAATAATAACCAATTAGAAACACTCTTCGAATCAACAATTTATACCCACAATGCGTAGATCCTTCCCCATCATGTAATTCTGATAAGACAAATTGCGACTCGTCCTTAGCCAAACATCTAAGAAACGACCTACTTAGGGATTTATTTTATAAAAATCCTTCTAAAATGAGATAACTGTGGGACTTAAATCGTATTATCCTAGCCTCTGATTTATCTGTTGGTAAAACATCATTTTCCAAAAAGTCCACAATTTTCGACATCCAATCTTCTGTAACAACATTACTTTCCTCATCGATTGACATCAATTGCTCTGTATTTCTTGTAATCAAGGGACACTCCTGAGTTATGACCCAAGGATAATTTTCTGATCGTGAAGCAGCTGCTAGGGAATAAGGAATTAAATTTGCTTCTCTTCGAACATGCTCGTATCTAACTTCATCAAAAGTTAAAAGTAGATCCTTCAACACTTTCAAATATTTGACTAGATGATACTTTCTTGCCTCTGATTCTCCCAATGCTTGGTTAATCACAAGTTGTGAATCGTTGATTAATTTAACCGTTTTTCCCCCACACACTTGAGCCAATCTCAACCCTGCTAACGCTGCTTCATATTCTGCCTCATTATTTGTTGCTTTAAAACCAAAAAGTATAGCCTGAAACATTGCTATCACATCTGGGGAGATCAATTGTACCCCAACACCACTTTCAGAAACATTCGACCCCCCATCAGTTCGAACTAACCATTCAGTCTTATCTTGCTGATCAACAATTTCCATATTTGCTCGTTCCGAATGAAATTCGACCAAAAAGTATGCTAAGGCTTGAGCCTTTATAGTTATTCGAGGCTCAAAGGTTATGTCAAATTCTCCCAATTCGACTTACCACTTCGTCATTCTTCCTGAGATATCCGGCCTCTGCAACAAACCTTTTAGCTGGAATGTAATTCGAACTACTATGGAATGCGCTTGAAAGTACGGTCTCATTTTTCGAGAAGCTGTTACTAAGGTCAAAGCTAACTTCTCTAATTTCAAATACCGTTTCTCTGCATCCAACAAACTCTTGCTAATGTAGTACACTAGCTTTAAAATATCAAGCTCTTCACGGAGTAACACAGCGCTAACTGCAAAATCTGACACCGATAAATAAATAATCATTTTTTCTCCCAGAAAAGGTTTAGAAAGTATTTTCGGGGACAACAAATACTCTTGAATCTGGCGAAACACTTCAGAACATTCTTCGGTCCAAGTAAACTTACTGGCATTTCTAAGCACTTTAAAGAAAGGCGCACATTTATCCGAAGAGCGAGAGATAAACATGTTCAACGCCGCTAACCTTCCTTTCAAAATTTGGACTTCCTTAATATTTCGAGGAGGAGTTATTGTCATCAAAGCTTTTATCTGCTCCGGATCAGCCTCAATTCCTTTTTCACTTACCATATAGCTGAAAAAATTTCCAGACCGAACACAAAAAATACACTTTTCCGGGTTCAATTTCAGATTGACCTTTTTTCAAATTATTAAACATTTCTTCCAAATTAGAAAATGGTCTTCATCTTGTAAACTCTTTACCAGCATATCGTCAATATACACTTCTACGTTTCACCCGATCTGTTCCATAAAAGTTTTGTTTACCAAACGTTGATAAGTTGACCCCGCATTTTTCAGGCCAAATGGCATTACCTTGTAACAATATAACCTCATTCCAGTAATGAACGATGTGCTTTCTTCATCCCTCACATCTAATCTGATATGTTTGTACCCTGAATAAGCATCCATAAAAGATAACAATCGGTTTCCCGATGTAGAGTCCACTAACTGATCAATCCGACGAATTAGAAAAGGATCCTTTGGACATGCTCTATTTAAATCCGTAAAATCCATGCACATTCTCCATTTGCCATTCTTTTTCCTGACTAAAACTGGATTCGAGGCCCATACAGGATATTGCGACTCTCTAATATGGCCTATGCTTAATAACCGCTCGACCTCTGTAACTATAGATGCAGACTTCTCTTGAGAAACAGGTCTTTTTTCTGCACGACAGGCCGAACATCATTCCGCATCGCTAGCTTATGAAAAATTATTTCCGGAGGCACCCCTGTAACGTCTTATGCACACCAGGCAAACATATTTAACTTCATTGATAAAAATGCAATCAAATTTTTTTGAAACTCAAAAGAAAGTGTTACTTCCATCATGATACTTATATTCCTCATGATCATTGTCCGGAACCAAAAACTCGGGGGACTACATCGGATCATCACAGTGAATTGTTGTTGAGAGAGTCCCCTTTAACTGCTATGCTTTCTTCGATCCGCTTCCTCGAACTTGTTTTGTGGACAAAGCTATCTGATAAAATTATCTAACCATCTTCTGGCTAATCCTTATCGTTCCAATATTGTTTCCTACCACATACTTCAAACATTGGTGCACCTTCGAAATAAATCCATGCATCGTTGATAACAAAGAACGGCCCAAAATCGCGTTATAAGACGTTAGTGCATCTACCACTATGAACAAAACCTCAACTTCCTTTTTAAATGGTCCCCGACCAAGCTCCATTAGGCACTCAAATTACCCAACAACTATTGTTGTTGCCCTTGTAAATCCAACTATAGTTCTATCTGACCGTTGTATCACGGGTGGGTCGGAAATTCTCCTATAAGTGCTCATGAACAAAATATTTTCTGAGCTTCCCGTATCAATCAATATTTTCTGCACTTGATCTCCAGTTATCCCTGCAGCAATCACCACTGCATCCTCATGCGGGCCTGCTACATTCTTCATGTCATCATCATCAAAATATATTATTAGGGAGGGCAAACGATACATCTGCGCTGACGCCCCTACTTCCAATTGCGTAGTCAAATTTACCATATGCCTCTTTCGTGAACTGTTGGAATTTCCTGCAATAGTATCCCCTCCAAAAATAGCTAATGACTCAAAAACGCACAAAGGTCATTCATTTTTCCTCTTGGAATGATTTCCTCTACCATATTTACGTTGTTTCTTCCCACCTTGGGATCCAAATATTCTGTTTCAATATAAAAAATATCAACCTCATCGGATATTACGATTGTTGTGTCAACATTCTTTGGAACAGCCTTCACTGCCGTATTTTTCTGAGTATGCTTTTTCACGAAATCCAATAACATGTCGTTCTCAATTAAAGCTTGTACCTCTTTTTTCAAGGCGACGCACTCCTTGGTGTCATGCCCAATATCATCATAATACTTACAAAACCTATTATCACTTTTGCTTTCCCTGAGAGTTTGGATATGAAAAGGATTTCGGAATTGTACAGTTGACTTTGCCTTGTCAAATATCGTAGCCGTATTTTCTGTTAACTCAGCAAAATAGTATGGGCGAATCCACTAATTCGAAATAGGCGTACTTCCTTGCTGCATGTTGTAATTTTGCTGGTTTGTTCTTGGCCTCGAAGGATATTGGCCCACCGCTTTAGGTTGCACATTAACACGAGTCACTTGATTACTAGACCCACACCTCTGAAATTGATTATGCTCTAGCTGATCACTTGATCCTTTCTCTGATGCCTGAGTTTCCTCCACTAAAATCATATTCTCAAATTGATCGAGTAAAGCTCCAAAAGTCATCGTTTGACTCTCAGCCACTGTATCCTTCAAAAGTCCAGGGAGGTGTCCCATTCTGAAAGCTGCTAATGCCACAGAATCTTTGCAATACTCTATATCCATTTTCGTTTTCACAAACCAGTTGGTGTAATTTTTCAAACTCTCGCCAAATCTTTGCATGCAATAAATTATCATATCCCCATTAGCTCGGAATTTCTTGCTCCCCACAAAATGCTTCCTGAAGATATTCCAAAACATATCAAAATTCTTTATAGAACCTTGTGGAAGCCTGTTGTACCACTTGGAAAAAACTCCCTTAAAGGTTTGAGAGAATTCTTGACACATCAATTTATCATCATCATCAAAGTTGATCATGAAGTTTTAAACTGCTCGATATGATTATAATTCCATCGAATTTTTCTAGATTCGAGATATCGAAATGTTTTGGGAGATTGCCTGACAGAATTTCTGAAGACAAAGGGGAAGCTCTCTAGTTATGCCCTGTTCTGTAATCATTAGCCCTCGAATCTTCATGGTTCGGAAAATAGATTCCTCCTTCGGAAGGTAAAGTATACTGATGTTGCCACTCGGAATTCTGTTGATCGACATTTTGATTTCCAGAAGGCAAATTTCTCTAGTTTTAAGCTTACTCCCCAACATGATAATTTTTTCCCTTGGAATTTTCCTCTTTGAACTTCTTCCTCTATGATACTTCACATACTTTTTTCAATGTTTTTTCTTTCGACGACTCCTTTCAGGGGATGAATCCAACGAACCATAGTGAGAATAATCACTTGAGTCAGAAGAATCAAAGTGGCGCTTTCCTTTCCTCCTTGAAGAATGTCGACCATGCCCTATATACCGATCATCCTTATCACTAGGACGATGATATACATCACGTTCATCTTTTCCATTGTCATTTTCCCTCGAAACTTCCGAACGAAGATTCCCCTGAACATCTTCTTTTTCTGCTTTTAACTTTTTGATTTCCATCAGCTACTCGTTTCTCCAAGCCAATAATATTGACTCATCCATAATTTCTCCCGAACACTGACCATCGTGCCTTCTGAAGCCCTCGCTACTTCAGAAATTATTGCTAATGATATTTTCCTCAGAGTTATTCACGTCCAAATCCTCTTGTTCATCCATAATCCTGTTTGGATTTAAAAGAAATTTCGGGAAAAATAAAACCTACAAGCTAATTTTTGTTCCCACAGACGGCGCCAATGATAAGATATGAACTTAAGGAAGAGTTTTTCATATCAAACAACACTTTGAGTGATTATTTCGTGAATGATGAGTCTGGATTTTCTCACCACTCACTGTGGGAACCGAGCAGGGGCAAGTCGGACAAAAACCACCCACTGAACTATCCGAACAGGACTAATGTACTAAGAACTAAATAGCTTCATGACTAAGCTAATTAGTTACTTTCTTAATAACTAATGGGTTTTTGAACTCGACCCGAATTCATAAGTATGACCCGAAAGCCCATGTGGCCCATAATTAAGGGTATAAATACCCAACCACTTTCATTAATGAGGGTAAGGAACATTTAATACAACAAGACAACTCAAATCTCTCACTACAAACAACCCAAAAATTAAATACCCTTGAAACATCACAAAACATCTGACTAAATTACCCTCAGACCAAAATTATCCTCACCAAATTGGCGACCACAGTGGGAGGAGAAGGTGCTTGAATCTAGCATTCAAAACAATCAGGAAAAACCAGTTCGGATGAATCCGGACGAGCAAGAAGTACCACCAGCTTTGGCAGAAGTGGTAGGAGAAAATGATGAATATACGATTGAGGAGCGAGACAGGTTAAAAATTTAAATAGAAGCTTTGAGGCCTGCCAAAAGGGCAGAGATGGGCAAAAAAAGGAAATCTATGGTGTCAGTAGCCCATCATACTGACAATCCAAGAGATCATGAGCCATCAAAGACCAATGTGAGTGCTAAAAAGATTCATGCTAGCTCAAATAAATCTCATCGATTTAAACCGGTGGAGAGTTCAAATTCAGACTCATAATCTTCTAGTAGCTCCTCAAATGAAGATGGAGTTGAAGAATCCTTGTCATCCAGCAGCGATGAAGGCCGTTCTAAAAATAAACAAAATTTGGTCAAAAAGTACTCACGAAAGAGGGACAGACATGGAAGGTTGAAGAGGCATCTGGGTAAAGGATCGTCTCACAGTCATAGTCATGGCCGGAGACACGTAGACCGCTTATTAATGGATCCCTTTGCCTTCCATGATGATTCAGGTATCTTTGCTACTCCCAACGAAGATACTGTATTTAGTCGTGGCCGGAATTGGAGACAATCTCCATTGTCCTCCAAGATACTGTCCGGGAACCTTCCTAAGAGGTTTGACAGTACAAAAATGGAAAATATGATGACAATACCACTTGGAACAATTCAAAAAATTTATGATGAATTTTGATGATGACGATAAGTTACTCTGTTGAACATTCTCCCAATATTTTACGGGGAGTGCTTTGAAGTGGTATAATAGTCTACCACAAGGCTGCATCAAAAATTTCGACACTTTTTGGGTGGCTTTCTGAAGCCAGTTTGTTGGAAGTAAAGAAGTAAAGGGCTATGGAGACACTATTATCCATTGTGCCCAAGAACCAAATGAATCTTTGAAGGAGTACATAAGTCGTTTCGTGAACACCAAAAATGGATTAGCTGATTGCTTTGAACAAGTGGCAATAGCTTCTCTAAGGCAGGGTTTGACTCCTGGCAATTTGGTTGATTCAGTAACCAGGAAAAAGGCCATGACATGAGGAGGTTTACTGAATCAAGTCGGCAAACAGATTAATGTGGATGAAACAAAGAAAACCAGAGTGCACCAGCAAGTGAGATCTGCCCCTGCCGCACCAAATCAAAACCAGAAACAGTCCGGGTATAAGGCCAAGGATGCCGGACAGGGTCAAAACAAAGCGAAGGCTCAATCCCATCCAGCTGCACCAGCTTAGAGCCAACAATCTAGAAATAAGCGGGGGCCTTAGGTTCAACCGGAGTGGTTTGCTGAATTGAAATAAAATGTAGCCACCATTTATGATAAAACGAAAAACGAAGTCCATTTCAGAAAGCCGGCTGCATTACAATCTCATAGAGAAAGTCGAAATAATAGTTTTTGCCAGTATCACCATGATACTGGTCATACAACTGAAGATTGCATTGCATTGAAACATGAAGTGCAGAATTTGATTGAGAGAGGGAAGTTGGGGGGGCTTATGTTAAAAGAAGAAGTGGAAATAGACCTGATAATGCTCATCGGGCTGGCCCGAACAATGCAGGGACATCAGCTCCGGACGGGGCCATGGTGATAATTGAAAGGTTTGATGTAGAATCAGAATATTTGGATCCTGATCCAACCTCATCAGCTTTTTCGAATCACTTACAATTTTTGGGGGAGACACCATGACTGCACCAACTGCTTCTTCGAGAAAGAGGCACGTTCATACTTTAACTACCCAACTGGAAGGAGGCATGACTTCCTATCAATCACAAATTCCATTTCCCTTCATTGTTTTTTATGAGGATGACTTGAGGGACATTGCTGGTCCCCGTGAAGATGCTATTGTCATAGGAGCATCCTTTGGGGGCAATGACATAAGATGAATTTTGGTGGACACCAGAAGTTCAACCAATATTCTCTTTTTGACTTCCTACAAAAAATGAAGAATCCAGCAGTAATTCAGCGTTCGAACAGGTCAATTGTTGGTTTCACTGGAAGCTTAGCGATGTGATCGGGGAGTTCAAAGATGAGGTTTTGTTGGGAAAGGGCCCTTTTAAAAAGATGGTTAGAAAACTTTTTATTGTGGTGGATTGTCCCACTTGTTATAATGCCATTTTAGGGAGATCTTGGCTCTCTAGGATGCATGTTGTGGCCTCAACAGTCCACCAATGTTTGAAATATACTGTACAAGGACAAGTGGGAGTTGTTCGAAGCAGCCAAAAGGTAGCAAGAGAGTGTTATGCAACGACACTGGCCCCTCGAACGTTGGGGGCAGTCCGGATCAGTGATAAATAGTAGTTTGAGGGGCCCTCTGAGAGAGAGGGTGAAATTGGTGACCCCAGAGAGACCCCTGGAGTTTTGATACCAATTGAAGAAGTTAAAACTCACTCTTTGGCTGAAGGAAAAAAGTATCAAGATAGGGTCCAAGATGACGTCAGAATTAAAGGGTAAAATGTTAGATTTCTTGAACGACCATCATCATGTCTTTGCTTGGTGCAATGCTGATGTAACCGGAGTACCAACAAATATTATATCGCACCAATTATCCATCCGAAGGGACATAGCACCTGTTGTACAAAAGATGAGAGCTTTTTCTAAGGAAAAAGCTGATGTCATAGTTCAAGAGGTTGACCGGCTTACTAAAATGGGCCACATAAAGGAATCTCAATACCCTTTATGGACAGCCAATCCGGTGTTGGTAAAGAAGAAAAATTGTAAGTGGCGTATGTGCATCGATTTCACAGATCTCAACAGATCTTTCCCCCGAATTGATCAGTTGGTGGACTCCACGTCTGGAAACAAGCTGTTGTCCTTTATGGATGCCTTCTCTGGGTATAATCAGATTCAAGTAAATCTGAAGGATAAAAAACATACTACATTTGTTACTGATAGGGGCCTCCATTGTTACATGGTAATGCCGTTTGGGTTAAAAAATGTTGGGGCTACTTATCAAAGGTTGGTGAACAAGGATTTTGCTGATCAAATTGGAAGAAACATGGAAGTCTATATCGATGACATGATGGTAAAAAGTATGGACGAAGAACTACACTTGGAAGATCTCCGGGAAACTTTTACCAACTTGGTAAAAGTAAATTTAAAATTGAATCCAGAAAAGTGTGTCTTTGGAGTGCAGTCCGGGAAATTATTGGGGTATGTGATAAGTGAGAAAGGGATACAGTCTGATCCAGACCAACTTAATGCTTTACTACAAATGAAGCCTCCTCGGAATATTAAAGAAGTACAAAGATTGACAGGGAGGTTGGCTCCACTAAACCATTTTATTTCAAGGTCTTCGGATTGGTGCGCCCCGTTTTTTCAAACTTTGAAAGGTGCATAAGACTTCAACTGGTCCCCACAATGTGATGAGGCTTTCGAAGAAATTAAGAAGCACTTATCTTCCCCTAAAACCTTGTTTAAACCAATTGAGGGAGACACCCTCTTCGTATACTTAGGAGTTTCTGATTGTGCTACAAGTGCCGTATTGGTGAGAGAGGTGGATAATTATCCTCGTCCGGTGTACTATATCAGTAAAATCTTGATAGATGCAGAAAAACGGTATTTAAAGCTTGAAAAATTAGCACTAGCCCTAGTAATTGCTGCAAGGAAAATGAGGCCCTACTTTCAGGCTCATTCTATCATTGGTCGGACGTCTTTTCCCCTGAAAAACGTTGTCCAAAAGGCAGACATTTCAAGTAGAATGACCAAGTGGTCAGTAGAGCTGGGAGACTACGATATTGATTTTGCCTCTCGAACAGCAGTCAAAGCCCAAACTGTGGCTGACTTCTTAGTTGAATTCCATTCAGACATGGATACTAAGCAAGCAACCGGTGTAAAAGATAAAAAAAAGTATGGGTTATCCGGACTGATGGTGGATCAAGTACCATGGGTTGTGGTGCTGGGATATGTTTAACGTCCTCGTACGGTGACAGAATGTACTAGGCTGTATGTTTTGCTTTCAGGGCTTCCAATAATGAGTCCGAGTATGAAGGTGCTATAGCTGGTTTGAAGTTAGCTCTCATCTGTGGAGCCAAAAGGGTCAGGTTAATGAGCGATTCTCAGCTTCTTATCCATCATGCACAAGGTCAATCCGAAGCCAAAAAGGAGCAGTTAGTTAAATACTTATTTGTTCTCAAAGAAGTGGCACTCAACTTCAAAAGCATCACCTATGAGCACATACCCCAAACAGAAAATACACTGGCAGACTCCTTGGCAACCATAGCCTATTCTGAGTCCTACCCTTGGATTCATGTGCAAGAGTGCCCATCCATTCAAATCAATCCGCATAAGGAAGAAGAAAGTTTGAATATACAAGTAAAACAACCCAAAGACTTTAGGTTTTCTCTCCTCTAATATCTCTAAGATGGCATTCTACCTCCGGAAAAAACAGTAGCAAGGAAAATAAGATACAAGGCTCATGGTTTTGTCATCTTGAGAGATGTTCTTTATAAAAAAATCATTTAGTAAACCTCTCTTACGATGTTTGGGTACCGAAGAGTCCCAAATAGTGCTCTCCGAATTACATGATGGTGAAGGATCAGCACACTGTGGATATAGGGCTCTAACTAGAAGAGTTTTGTTAGCTGGGTATTACTGGCCCTCCATAATGCAAGATGCCAAGGAGTTGGTGAAGAAGTGTGATCCATGCTCACGATACAGCAATGAAATTCATACCCCAGCTGTCCCTTTGGAGTCAATTTCTGAGCCAATACCTTTTGCTCGTTGGGGGTTGGATTTAGTGGGACCTCTACCCATGGCGGCTGGGGGTTGCAGAACTATAATTTTTTCCATTGATTACTTTTCGAAATGGATTGAAGCAACCCCATTGGCAGGAACTACTTCGAAAGCTGTTATCAAATTTATCATGTCTAATATTTGTTGCAGATTTGGGGTTCCACAGAAGATAATTACAGACAATGGGCCACAATTCGACAACACGGAAATGGAGAATTTATGTGCTTCTAGAGGCATCCAACACTGCTTCTCTTCTCCTTTCCACCCACAGGAAAATGGTCAGGTTGAAGTGGACAACAGAACCATCTTGTCCGGTCTTAAAAAGAATCTAGAGGGAGCTGCTGGAAAATGGCCAAGTTATCTACAAGAAGTATTATGGGCCTACCGGACCACTCCTGAGGCTGCAACACAAGAGTCTCCTTTTGCCTTAGTGTATAGAATGGATGCCATAGCTCCCATAGAGGATACTCTCCCTTCATTTCGAGTTCATAATTTTTTCGAACACACTAACGAAGTGGCAGTCAGAAGTCAGCTTGATTTGATGGAAGAAAGAAGAGTTAAGGCTCACGTCAGAGCCACATACTATCAGGGTTTGATGAGAAGCAGGTTTGCTTCTAAAATCAAGAGGAGGGATTTTCAACCAGGGGATAAAGTATTGAGGAAAGTCTTCCTACATACCAAGGAAAGGCAGTTCGGCAAGTTAGCTCCAATTTGGGAAGGACCCTATGTGGTCAATGAAAAGCTTAAGCCTGGGACATACCGGCTCCAAGATAAAGATGGAAGAATTTTGAATCACCCATAGAATATCGAACACCTCCGGTTGTATTTAGAATAGACTATGTAAATATTTACTTGTTTAAATTCCATGTAAATATTTGGGGGCATACTCTTTCCTACCCTGGTGGCGCGAGAAGGTTTTAATGAGGTGTCCATGTTTTTAAATAAAATTCGATGCCTTCTTGAAAAATTCGAAGTGGTTTGACTAGCAGTTCGATTTAATTCGATGAGGTGATGACTATTTAAACATGTGTTATCGGAGAATTTGAACACTCTCACTTTAAAACACTTATGAAATAACTAAAGCCCATTTGAACACAAGCCGTCAAAATTAAATAATAAGTAAAGATAAAATTATCCGGTAGATCCCGGGGAGTGATATTAAAAGTATAAAATGCCTTGGCCATCCAAGGACTTTGAAGTTTTTAAGAGAGAAGATTTATCCGGTAAAGTGCCGGACACGATTATAAAAATGCCATGGACATCCAAGGACTTTAGTTCAAACACTAAATTAAAAGATAGTTGGCATTTTGGGGACTTTAATTCTTAGATGTCCCAGCTTCACTTGGCTTCTTCTTGGGATTATTAGGTTCCTCATCTGGACTCTCTCCGGTCCTTTCATCTTCATCAGTGGTGTCATCCCAACCACTGGAATAGCCACGTTTATCACCATCAGCCATAGTATGGTGAGGAAGGTCTTCGTATTCCACGAATCGCCATAAGTCCCCGAGTGTCCTCCTTGGAAATTTCTCATGAAAGAGTAGGACCATGTCTGACTTGACCTCAGCATATCTTTGCTCTCGGGAGTCTATCACGTCGTTGGTATACGCATCAATCCTAGCTTGGATTGTCCTTTCCTGCTCGTTTAGCAAGTCATCTTTCTCTTGCTTAGCTTGGGACACAACATCTTCAAGCGATATCTTATCATTTGTTAGGATCTGAATGATGTCGTCTTTGGCCTTCACCTCCTCTTTCGAAGTAGAAATATTTTTCTACAAGTCAGAATACTTAGACTGAAGTTCTGTGACAACCCCTTCTGAAGTGGCCAGCTTGGTATTCAAGTCCTCATTTCCCTTTATAAACTCTTCATTTTCTTTCTTTAATGCCCCGAGACTCTGCTTGATTATAAGGAGGTTGTTGGACAAACTCTCCTTGTCAGAAATTGAGCGTATTGATGATGGCTGACTGGTTTCGCACTTGCGTCTCTAAGTTGAGCACTGGCTGAATGTTTCTTAATAAGGAATGGATCACCACATCTTTCTCCCCTGAAACAGAAAAAGAGTTACCGTTGAAGGTGACCATGTTCGAGGAGCTTGGGGGAAGGTAAGGGCCAGCAAAATCATCCTTCTCAAGGTCATTGAAGTAAAGACCAATCCCTTGAAGCCCACTGATGTCAACTCCATCGATGTTGATGTTCCCTCCGGCGCCCTCTTCGGTGTGAAAGTCAGTTGGGATTTCCTATGCTTTAGTTGGGTCTGTTGGGTCAACCGGAGGGAGAGACTCCGGAGGCCGGAGAGCAACTTCATCTCCCTTGGAGGTTTTCTTCCTCTTGGCCTCCCCATCTCCACCTTCTACTCCCCGTTTTTTGTCTTTCTTGGGAGCCTTTGGGGGATTTAAAGATCCAACCACCTCTTTAGTACTTTCATTCTCTACCACTTGTAGCAAACCAGCATCGATTCTTCCTTGTTCCTGCCCCTCCGGGCTTGCAGGGCAGTTTCCTCAACATCACCTGGGTTGACTTCAGCCTCACCTAGCTTAGCCTTGCCTTTCTTTCCCTTCATTTTGCTTGGGGCTTTAGCTCTGCCTGGCAAGGCCAGCTTTCCATCCTTTCCATCAGTCTTCTGAAGAATCACCCGTGAAGGGGGTGGAGTGGTTAATTCCTCCCAAGACAACTCCCTCCGGCCGGTGGTATTCCAGAGATGGGATATTGTCAAGTTGCCTCCGGTAAAACAGTTATGGAAGTGGTTTCCCTATTTCTCAGCAGCCCAAGCATTTAGCTTGGCACAAGTAGTCTGCCCAGCCTCTAAGTAATCGTTGAACTCCTTAGGTAGCACTACCAAAAAACAAAAGAAGAGAAATTAGACAAACAAACTTGTTATAAGTAAAGGTGGAAGTATGTGATGAGATTTTTACCAGTGCTTTGCCATCTGCTGGTAAGCATGCTTGGGTTGACACCGGCCTTAATATTCTTCCCGTTCTCCCAAGCGCCACTGATGAATATGAATTAAGTCTTCCAGTTCTTCTCCGACTCAAGCAGGTCGTCCACCACTTTGTAATTATCACCCATGTTGTAATGATAGAAGGGGATGATATGGTTTCTGCAAAGGCTGGCTACAGCAGCA
This sequence comes from Limnanthes douglasii subsp. nivea, assembly GCA_036936605.1. NCBI lineage: Eukaryota > Viridiplantae > Streptophyta > Magnoliopsida > Brassicales > Limnanthaceae > Limnanthes > Limnanthes douglasii. Next base: position 302,389,953 of record JAUPFV010000002.1, on the reverse strand, counting down.
AATTGCTCCATCGGAAGAGGAATTCCGAAGATCCTGGAAGCCATGATACAGGCCATGAGGGTGAACCAGGCATTAGGGCTCACTTGGCTTGGGCAGAGATTTATCAGATGGAAATATCTGACTATCTCTGGGTCCAAGGGAAACCTAAGCCCCCAATTAAAAAACTCTGTGTAGAAGACTATCCCACTGAGTTTGCAGTCTATTGGCGTCTCCGGATTGACTGGTATCCGCACTTTAACATTTTTCGGAATCCCCCACTTCGTTCTCATCCGGCCAAGTTCAGCTGTATGAATAAAAGCGTAATTAATCTTTCGCATGGCTAGCAGGTACTTTACACTTACTTTGTGGAAACAAGGCCCCACTTTTCCTACGAGGCACTCCGGCAGGTTCGGATGCTTTAAACACAACTTCTCTTTTCCTTTGTTCTTCTTGACAATAGCATTCTCACTTGTTTTCCCAGAGACATCGGTCTCAAAAGGGGCTTCTTCGATACTATCCTCCATTACATCTTCCATTACCATGGAAGGATTATCAGTTAGTTTTGGGAGATAAGAGCTAGTGGTTGGCTCAGTAGGCCCTCCGGATGGTTGGGCATTACTTTCCTTTTGTGGTCTGGAGTCCGGCTGAGGCTCAAATCCGGAGATTTCTTTCTGAAGGCTTGAACTGGTTGCCTCCGGACCGGACAACTTGTCCTTGAGGACTTTTATGGGTGCTTCTGACCCTGTAGTTTTAATCTTAGCCCCAGACTTGGAAGGCGTGAATTTTGGAGGTTTAGGTTGTGTAGTGGCAGTCTTCCCTTTCACTAAACGACCCATTCATCGATTTACCAGAAGGCGTGAATTTTGGAGGTTTAGGTTGTGTAGTGGCAGTCTTCCCTTTCACTAAACGACCCATTCATCGATCTACCAGCTTCTCTGGGGAGATGTTAGCATCTGATCCCATGGTGATGAATGGGGAAGGTCTCTTAGTGCTTGTAACTGCCTGCTCTGGTTCAACAACATGCTGTGATTCCTAGACCGATGAGCCTGAAACGATTGGTGAAAGATTAGGCTGGAATAACCTTCTGGGTTTAGAACTTTTGGCAGAAGTCGAACCTCAATCAGGCTCTGAACTTGGTGTTTCAGATTTATCAATAGGAGAAACAGGGAGGCCTGCAGCAATGCGCCTTTCTCGTTCGACTTTTTGAGCTTTTTCTAACTCCGACAAGTTGAGCCACCCACCTTTTACCATGGCGTTTCTTGCTGTGAACATAAACTTACATCAAGAAAAGGGTTTTTTGAGAGGTAAAATCTTTGAAGATTAACATTGTGGAGATAATGAAGATGGTAAAACAGTGAAAAGTGGACTAATTTATACTAAAAAGACAAAAGATGTCTTGAAACTTAGGAGAATACGAAAAGATGGGAGTAATGATTAAAGACGGCGCTGATGTCACCAACATTAATTGAAAAGGTTACTTTATAAAGTAAGTGGGAGCGCTATTCTAGGTGAAAAAAACGGCTGCAAAGACAAATCAGAAAAGGACACGTGTCTCACGATCTCTGGCAAAACCTTTGAGTTTTTGAGAGTTTCACCAGTCCGGATAAAGCAGTTACGCAATTCGAAATCTGTCCGGACATAGTTACGGGTACACATGAACTATTTTTTAGGTCTTGCCAAAGGCCTTCGAACATAACCTAAAAAAAGGGACTACTGATGAGTCCAGATTTTCTCACCACTCACTGTGGGAACTGGGCAGGGGCAATTCAGAAAAAAACCACCCACTGAACTATCCGAACAGGACTAATGTACTAAGAACTAAATCACTTCATGACTAAGCTAATTACTTACTTGCTTAATAACTAATGGGTTTTTGAACTCGACCCGAATTCATAAGTATGACCCGAAAGCCCATGTGACCCATAATTAAGGGTATAAATACCCAACCACTTTTATTAATGAGAGTAAGGAACATTTAATACAACCAAACAGCTCAAATCTCTCACTACAAACTACCCAAACATTTAATATCCTTGAAACATCACAAAACATCTGACTAAATTACCCTCAGACCAAAATTATCCTCACGAGTGAACACAGTTTCTTTGACAATTAGAACTTTAGATAAGAAAGTCAACCAATATAGAGAGAGAAAGAATATTATAATAATGAACCACCTTTCCCAAATCTGGTGGGGTCCTTTTATAATACAAATGATGGCCCCACATGCCTAACTACCTCTTAATTACAAGCTTGACCCTTATTTTTATTGTTTACTTACAATTAATCCTATTTCAATATTTACTTTACAATCCTTCCATAACTTTATTGTGTCTTTGTAATTTACCCTTATCTTTTATTCTTCCTTATCACCAATAACCATCCCGGTTTTCAAGTTTATAAAAAACGACATGCAACATAAAATCTTCCAAGAATAACCCTCAAGTATAAAAACAATAAAAACATGAGCTTTGACTTTCTTCTTCCAACAAATTTCAGTGAATTCTGAAGCATTTCAATATAAAACAACTACTAAACCAGGTTTACTCTATTTTATCTTAAATTTGTAGCTTGTTGTGTTCGTAAATAACATACATGGCCTAAGAACTGTTCGTGTTAGGTTTTGATGATTCGTATGTATTTTTATGCAACAAAAAATACAATTAGTAATCTAGGAACAAGTTATATCTCTGTTTAAAGGTTATGGAAGATTCGTTTACGCAACTATTTTAAACTTATTTACGTACCTAAAATATAGTTAGTTTCAAAAACCTAGTTTCTATTATGTTTTCAAAAGTAAAAAAAAAAAACATTTTTGCAACAAACTTGAACGTATTTATGCATCCAACTACAATTGTTTCCAAACGTAGTTTCTATTTTGTTTTTAAAACATAATAAAACTTTTTTGCAACCAAATTTCACCTATTTACGCACCTAACTAACAATAATTTTCAGACGAACTTTCTACTTTGTTTTTCAAATATACGGTCTTTTTTTCAACCAAATTTCACCTAGTTACGTACTCAACTAACAGTCAGTTTCCAGACCCACTTTCTATTTACTTTTCAAACATAAAAACATTTTTTTACAACCCAATTGCACATATTTACCCACCTAACTAATAGTTAGTTTCAATATTAACCTAGCCCAAATTTTTTAGTAAGAAGTTTAACAAACCACCCTAGTTTTTAAGTTTACCAAACATCACATGCAACATAAAATCTTTCAAAAATACCCCTTTAGTATAAAAACAATAAAAATATGAGCTTTCACTTTCTTCTTTACGCTCGCTAACCATCTCTCTCTTTCTCTCTCTAAAATTAAAACTTTAGAATTTCTCAAATTACAGATTCCTACAACAATTTTTAGTACATTTTGAAGTATTTCAACATAAAACAACAACTATATTAGGTTTTCACAAAAAAAATTACTCAATTTCATCTTAATTGTTTTTCTTGGTGTTTTCGTAAATAACATGCATAGCCTAAGAATTGTTCGTGTTTGGTTTTGATGATTCATATGTAGTTTTACGCAACCAAAAATACAATTAGTAATCTAAGAACAACTTGTATATCTATTTGAATATTATTGATGATTTTCTTTTACGCAACTAATTTGAACTTATTTACGCACCCAAAATACAATTAGTTTCCAAACCTAGTTTTTATTTTGTTTTTCAAAACAAAAGAACATTTTTTGCAACAAGCTTGAACGTATTTACACATCTTACTTTTTTTTGTTTTTCAAACATAAAAGACCTTTCTTGCAATCAAATTCCATCTATTTACGCACCCAACTTACAGTAAGATTCCAGACCAACTTTATGTAAAGTTTGTCAAACATATATGATATTTTTGGCAACCAAATTGCATATAGTTACGCACTCAACTAACAATCAATTTCCAGACTCCCTTAATATTTATTTTTCAAACATTAAAACCTTTCTTCCAACAAAGTTGTATGTATTTACACACCCAACTAATAGTTAATTTCAATATTAATCTACATGTATACTAACTATGTAATGTAGATAAAAAATATATCAAAACAATCTATATATTTCATATCAGGATTTCTAAATACATTTCAACTCATGGAATAAATAAAAAATCTTCAGGAAAAAATAAAAAATAAAATAATAATCAATATCAATAGGTAATTCCAGTCTTTTTCCGCAATAAAAAATAATCCGCAACCACTTTACTCATAATTATGCAATAAGTATAATTATGCAATCATATTTTAACACATCTAAAAATGTATTTTTACAACATAGATGTATAAAATTACACAACCATAAATTGACAAAAATTTATTTATTTTTATTTCTCGGTCAGAATATATAGGTCTAAAGGAAGACCTCAAAAAATAAATTGAATAATTGGAAAAAAAACGATGGCCACAATGAACAGATTAAAGAACTACACTAATCAAATAATATTCTTAAAGATCATGTTGAAAAACTAGAAAAATAAAATCAATCTATATCCACAACCATTTGCAAAGAGATATTGCGTCAAACATAAGAAGATCTTGTATTAAACAAAAGAATATAAACCGTATGATTTATTTCTTAACCATGAATATAGAATAAGATATTAGTAGATGCTCGTATATTAAAATCAAAAGTATGTTTTTTGTAAAATTTGTATTTCTCTAAACTAATTTTTTTGTTTGAAGTATAAATTTTCTTTTATCGTTTATTTATATGTTGTTATTTCACAACTGAAATAATTTATAACGTAATTACGCAACCATTAAAACATAATTTCCCACCAAAATTGCACTAATATTTTTCATAAGAGAAGTCTATTAGCGCAACAAAATTGTAATTACACAACTAATAATAATATAACTCCGCAACTGGTTATAACATAATTTTGTACCCATATTACATTTGTATTTTTTCCCAATACTCTATTTTTTGCAACTAAAATGAACGTAAGTTTACACCATACTAACAATGGTTACTTTCGCAACTAAAAAATATCAAAATTTAAATTTTTTAAGAAAGATCAATACAAATAGAATAAAAAGAACATATCTAATTTTTAAAAAAAACAAAAATACATTTTTATATGGTTTCTTCACATGTTCTTCTATTATGACCATGTTTGTTTCAAAGTCCGCGCTTTACTTTATGAAAAAACTATTCACCTTACGATATAATATGTTTAATCTTAGGTCTTCAAATTCTTATTTTCAAGCTAACTGAAAGAACAACATAATATAGATTTGAACTATAAGCTTCACCAAAAGTAGATAAAACGGGTATGCCCCAAGAATTAGTTTCCTTATAGAACTTGTAGTATAATATGACTATACACATGTTAAAAGATTTCCATGAATACTAAATATAACAGCACTAGCATGTGAAGAAGGGAAATATTTAATTTTCCAAATACACAAGAATATTTTTAGTTCAAAAGATCAACAACCATAACCGGTTCTCATTGAACTTTAAATGATACTTCGGCAGACAACCAAACAATCCACGTACGACATTCTTCAACGTTTCTTTTAATTTTCTTCTCAATATTAGGACATGACTCGTATTCCAACTTAAACAATTAGAGTAACGCTTTGATATATGGGTCACAAGCATAATATTTTTTGTCCAGTAATTATGAAATAGACATGCTATTATATTTAATTTGGTTATTAAAAAACTAAGTTGTACTAGAATTCATAAAATCAAAAAAATTACTTATAAAGTATGCACATGTTTACTTTTCAGGATATAGATTTTTAATGAAGGTAAGTGCTTTATTACCATATTATTTAATAAATTCATGCAAATGTAAATTAAATAAATCAGGGAAAATAATTTCAAAATATTGTCCATCTTCATCCTTAAATTTTTTGGTGTATATCTCAACGCATGCTTCCGATTCTCAATAAGATGATAAGAATACTATGAATGGTAGATTTCAAGAAAAATAGTTAAGACAACATCAACCATACATAGGTGTCGATCATATATAAAAATGATTTGACGACCAAGTAAAAGAGGTTTTAATGTCTCCAGAAACCATTGCCAATTATCATCATCTTCAGCTTTAATAACAACAAATGCTACTGGAAATAAACCTATAGAAGATATAAAGGTAATAATTATCAACTGAATAAAGTAATCTAACAACAAATTATATAATTTGTAACTCTACAGCAAAAAACTAATTTCATAACTAATTTGCACATAATTACGCAATAGGTTAGATTATAATTACGCAGCCAAACAAAATCTATATTTTCACAACATAGGATTAATTCCTTAACAAAAATCTAATTACGTAAGAAAATTGCACGTAATTTTATAATAGGTTAACACGTAATTCTACAACCAAAATATAATTATTTATTCACACACACACACACACGTATACACACATATATAAAAACTTACCATGGTTACTAAAAACTTACCATGGTTACCAAGCTATATAACATCGTTTAAAAGCGGTTGCCTCAATCATAATCCAGCAGAAAATCACTTGTGATATCCAGACTCTTTAAGGCATTAAATCTCCATAAATTCCACTATAGCTTTCTTCAAAACAAGTCATGACATACGATAAGAAATATATAACCATAACCAGATTAATAATTGAGAATATATTTTTTGGATTAATATCACTTTTTAATCTAATACCGTCACATATGTCGTTTGATATAAAATTGAATGTCAAATGCTTTTATTTTATTTCATTAAACCAGGATAACACTTATGATCACCAATTTATTTTTTGATAACCATAAATCCATTCGACTCATCAATTGAAGCATAAAGCCTTCATGGACATTATGTGTTCTCTTTGATCAAACATGAACACTTCATTTTTCTTTATGAATATGAATGAATTTATAAGTAAATCCATGTTCGATAACAGATCAAGATAAAACAATACGTATGAATGTAACGTCATCTTCAAATACATGCCCTACACCTTGAGTACCATCAACCAAATTTATGGTAACAATCTGTTTTTTCTTATGTTAAAAAAACAAACAACAAAACTAGGTTCTCCAATTGATAGATTATTGTTAACTATCGAATCATTATTCTTTAATGATACTTTATCTGAATCAATACCATCCATACCTAAAAATATAGTTTTAACAGTTTCAACAATCTCAATAAGAATATCTTAAACTTTACTACGACCAACAATTCCAACCATTGATACAAAATCATATTCACATCATAATAACAATATATATATTTACCAAATGAATAATTGAAGCTAAAACGATCTTTGACCAAGTAATTTTACTTTCTTATTACAAAATCAATCATACTTTCATAATTTTCAAAACTACTAAGTAAATGAACGAAAATCTAATTATTTTATTTAAAAAATAACAAATAAAGATATGACAAACCTAAAAATGAAAAAAAAATAAGTTCAAACTATTTTTGCATCCGGCTTTAACATGTTTCCGCAAAAAAGAAAAATACACAACAAAAGTATATAGTAGAAATTGAACAGTAAATCATCCCTCGACTATCGTGTTTGGTGGCAGATAGGCCATTGACTTTCAAATATCCGTTGACAGTCCCTGGACTATCGCATTTGGATAAAATTAGTCCACGAGATCCCCTGATCCATGAGAGGCTGCCACCTATCACCATAGTCACCAGATTTTTTGTATCACCACTAGTCCTTTGAGTTTAGGTCAAACCCAAAATGTAGGATATTACGAATAAGTAAATTCAAGGGACTAGTGGTGATACAAAAATATGGGGACTATGGTGACAGATGGTAGCCTCTCATGAATCAGAGGATCTAGTGGACTAACTTTATCCAAATGCGATAGTCCAAGGACTGTTAACGAACATTTGAAAGTCAAAGGAATATCTGCCACCAAACACGATAATCGAGGGACGATGTAGAGTTCAAATCCATATGCGGTATTCCGTAACACAACAATATTTATTAATTATGTAACAAAAATGTATGTAATTCCACAACCCAACACACTACACAAATTACACAACCAAGTTGAATATAATTACGCAGCCTAACAACACTAACTAATTACGCAACTGAAATAAACGTAGTAATTACGCAACAACACCTACAAAACCAAAAATCCTCAAATCTATTTTTCCAAAATCATTCTTTTTAGATAATTATCAAAAAAATACGTGAATATGAATTCAAAGAATCAACATACTAAAACAATCATATAAATCATGAAATTACCTACAATAATTCGACACAAACGAACATAAGATATAAAAATCATAGTAACCGATAAACAATCAATGGTTGCATATGAAAAAAAAAATTGATCGAGAAAAAAACAAAAATTAATTGAAAATTGATGAAGGAATAAACCGAAGGAAATAAAAAAACCATAAAATATAAAAAAAGAATTCAAAACATGGTAGGAAATAAAAAAATATGATTGGTACTATTACTCATACCTTTAATTCGAAACCAAACGGTTATCTACATCTTGTCAAATAATTTTAATTTAAAAGCAGGTGGTATTATTTAAAAATATAAAAAGAAAAATATTTAAATTTAAGAAATACCAGCAAATTAATGATAAAATCTAAAAATGAGATTAATGATAAAATCTAAAAATCAGAGATGGAACCAAAAATACGACGGATATAACCTAGCCCCTTCAAATATTTTAAGCATTTTGTTTTCAGTTCCAATTTAATCTTTCTTTCAAATAAGAAAGTAGAACTCTGTGAGTAATTTAGAGCGGGACTGAGAGAATAAGAGCCTTTTCTTTTTGTCTTCGCTTTTGCTCTCCGTGAATTGTTCGTTCTTGCTTACAATCGATTTCGTGATTTCATTTAATTCAATTGGGTCTAAGTAGAGAACGTTTTGAAGTTTATCGACAGCAGCTCCTGTTTTTTGGAGGTTGATTTCGTCCGTGTTCTCAATTTTTATTTTTTTAATATTTCGGATCATACTTGCAGGCTAGTTCTCTGAAAATTAAAATTTTCGTTAGGGTTTCATCAATTATGGAACTTTTTTGGTGTTGAAGAGCACTGAAGTTGGTTATTGATGTAGCATTTTGTTTTCCAAGGTTGGGTTTATGAACTCATCAATAAGATCTTATTTTGAAAATAGTTCAAACCCTTCAAAATGATTCTTATCAGTGTTGAGGAGTAATCCTGAAAACAGTTTGAAACCCACGAAGCTTCTTCCAAATCCTTGTCTTTGGGTTTGCTGGGGAACAATGGGACTTCTGCCCCACAATCATCAGGCTCCACTGGAATCAATCAAGGGAGGAAAGTTGGCGCTGTTGCATCGCAGGTAGGTACTCTGCTGATTTCTTACCAAGTTTTAGGGATGTTAGGAATTCAGAGTAGCAGAATCTGTATATAAATAAAAGGTGAATTGTCTTTGCCTTGTGTTTGATTTTAGTAACCCATTAAAGAATATTAAGGAAAAAGATATAAAGCCCCAAACATAGCTTGAGTGGCTATAACTAATTTCAATGAGAGATTTCAATTCAAGAAAGAACAAAGATGGTGGCAGGTAATCTGTTTATAAATGTTGAGGCGTATGACCGGGAGGGGATGAACCCATGATGGAGCCTGCATGGCGTCATCTTCAGCCGGTCTATGAACTTCTGTTACTGCTAAGCTTGCCAAGAAATGTATCATCTATTCATTTTTCTTGAGATTGTTAAATTTGTTTGGTTCTGAAGACCATAGAGAAAGGATGTATTTGAAAACTACACTTCTCTGAATGTAAGATAAATTGCTCGTCTATTAGAAAAGCTATAAACAATGTCATCTATAGGTTTGTCTTTGAGATTGAGAAGCCCAATGAGATTGCTGAGTTGCTTGAGATTTTGGGAAGTATTATTAAAGGATTGCATCTTCTTTGAAAGAAGAGTAGTGGCTCTTCCTAGTGCGAACTTTGATTCCTCTTCGCAAGCCTAAATGTTCCTCTACGTATCTTTACCAGTTTTTTAATTGTATAACTCAGTTTGTGGAGAGATTTTAAGCTTGCGTATCTTTACCAGTTTTTAATTGCATAACTCAGTTTGTGGAGAGATTTTAAGCTTGCTGATACAGTAACTCGGATCCATTGAAGAATTGACCGTCATTAATAATTCGAAGGAGGTTAAGTTTGCTGGTCAGTTCGAAGAAGCTTTAGAGTTAACCTTAAGCAGCAATGCTGTTGTATGGTCTCTCTGTTAAGTCGAATTGGTTGCTTTCTTAAGATATTAAATTTTTAGGTATGAAGCTTGTTTTGCTTTTAACTATATAAATCTTTACTCAGATCTATGTGCATTCTGTTTTGTTAGGTAAAAGCTATCCTTTTCCCTCTTCCAAGTGAATTTGATGCTAACTTGAGTGTGGGATTTCCCAATTGACTTGATTTTACTTTCTCAAGTGATATAAGCCTAATATGTATGTAATAGATTGTAGATGTTCATTTCGACCTATAGGGGTATGTTCCTTTTGAATATTCTACATCCAAGGTTTGCACATATGACTTCCTCTCTCATTTGATAAATTTATATAGCAAATATATCGTGCTCGTATTTTTTCTATATTATCTACTCGAGGGTAATAAATCTAAGAGATCCTACAAAATCGGTGTTGCAGAGAGATATATAATCAAATTATGAGTTATACATTGCATTAGTCTCATTTGATGTAGGATACTTACAGCATTCGTCAGTGGTTACATTTGCCTTCAAATACCCTTAAGAGCAATTCCTGACTGCAGCTTTACTAGATTCTACTGTATTATAATGATATTTTGACGTTTCTTATAATCTTATTATAAAACTCACATTATATATCAATGATTTTTTTTTAAATCTTTGGTTACATGAATGCTTGTCCACTATGTTTGATACGATCATTGTCCTCCAAGTCCCAAAATTGCGGCAGATTGGAGAACTGCTGCAATACTAGCTAGATACTGTATCTTTCTATTGGTCAATCGATAATATATTTGTAGATATTGACTTATATACATGGTATAGTCATTAAGCTAATCTAATAATTGCTCAAAGATTTTCATCCATAAGCATATCTGAATGGCAATTGTATCATCATTCTGGATCTCAAGCATTGACACAATGTCCTAGCTATGGAAGCATTGTGTGAAATCTGTTATGTACTTTTCAAAGTTTGAGAACATAAAATATTAGGTGATAGTTATAAGGATTCTAAAAACTTGGTGACCGGAACAGAAATAAGTGACAAATTGGTAAGAAAAGATCAAAACGGCGGTCCTCTAGCAATGTCACTTAGCACCTAGGGTTCTTTGTCTCCTCTCTGTCTCTCTCTCTCTCTCTCTCTCTCTCTCTATATATATATATATATATATCTATACATCTCTTTCTCTCTAAAGAGACGCTTCAAGCGGCGGCCGGCTTCATCAAGCCATTACCAAGACAAAAGACTGCTGCTGCGATTCAATTAAGAGCTTGCTTGCCTCCGTCCTTTTGCTGCTTTCACCTGCCAGAGTCACATTTAAAGATGGCCCATCTCCGCCACTGATCTCTCTCTCCTTCTCATGGCTGACACTGCTGCTACTTCTTCACTTTCTTCGGTAATCACGATCACAAAACCATCTTTTCATTCCAATCGAACATAATATATTAGATCAGATGATGTCTCGGTTGATCGAATTCGTAATGAATAAAGTTGGATCAAATTTTGGAGTAAGTTGAAGATTCGATTGAATCTTTTTATTGATGATTGTTAGAAATTGTAAGAATGTTTCAGATTCACATTTAAATGTTAACTTGCCTGAGCTAACCTATCTTGCTAGGGATCTTTAATTGTTTGATTGTAAATTGTATATCCAATTGAGAAAATCAAATCAAATACCACAGGATACCGTTTCATATATATGGCTAACTATATAAATTTCATTTTCTTATTATACATTTCAATGAAATATGAGTAGGATATGATCTCAAGGTAATTGTTGTAACTTAAGTGGCAGAGTGCACATAACCATTAAAGGTATTGTTGTAATTACTGTTTGTTCGATGATTTTGGTTTTGTAGATAATTTTCAGTGACAGATTTGTTTTAAGTTATCTATTTATTTGGTCAAGAAGGTACTGCAATTGTGATTTACCCTACAATATGATAAGCAAGCTTGTGGTCCAGTGACAGGAATGCAAACCATGGTATAAGTCTTACATTTTAATATTTATTTTCATCGATGATATGTACATTCGTAGTTGATAGTCTTTTCAAGTTTTGTGGACTAGGAATATACTTGTTTTCTCTTAGAAGAGATTTGACTGAGTAGGGGCACTTTTTACCTGAAACAGTAGTGATAAAATAATGAGACTGGGTTTTTGTTATTGGCCTTTATGTCTGGAGTCACTATAATGAGTATTGGTGAAACAAAATTAGAGTAGTATACCAATCTCCATTGCCCAATTACATGTTCAGGAGTAACGTGTGTATGTGTGCAAGTGTATATATAGTATAACTGTTTCCCCATATTTCTGATTTTTGTATATAGTTATAGTTAAGATATCTCCAAAAATTATTCTGCTAGTCTGGTAAGTGTAATGTAAAAATCATTTGCTCTGATAATCTTTATTTTTTTTTGTAGGTTCTTCGGTGTTCAAAGTATAATGTTGGTATAAAAACTAGAGGAATTTATTATCCGATGACAAAAATGTTTTTTGAGGTTGGGAGTATGGATTCCATTTGATACCAATTGCGCTTCAAATGAGTTTCCGCTCTCTGCATGAGTCATTGCTCAAACGAGACGAATATCGATTTGCTATAGAAAAGAAAACGATGTTCCAAAAGCAAATCGAAATTTCGTTTTCTTCCATTGCAAAACGATCTTCTTCTCCTCGTTCGTTTAATGTTTGATGTTTGGAGTAGAAACTCCTTTGGAGGTCCATTGGTGTCAGATGGAGTTCATAATTGCAACCTTAAAAAGTTTATTTTTGTCATCAGGTAACTAAAGTTTTTCAATTTTATCTACCAATTTCTTGTGTTTTTTATTGGTTTCGTTTGGTAGAGGATCTTAGTGCTGCACCGACGGGTGCAATCGTACCTTTTCATGCATGCGTGGATCCAAATTCTCACAAGTGGGAGCAGATCAGGCAATTGATAAGGTCAAAGCAACAGTAACCGTTCTTTGACAGTGCTTATTAGGTACTTATACTGATCACATAAACACGGTATTCCAGTAAATAATAGAGCAGTTGATTGTCAATAATAGTATACACCTGGAATTTTATGCCATTGCGGAACTATAGACGAGATTTAATTATTGATCTTCCAGGATTTTGCAAGTGGTAGCCTAGATTCAGATGCACAGCCTGTGCGCATATTTGTTGCTGATGGTGGTGAATGGCTGACTGCTCAGAGTTATCCCAAAAACATGGGACTTGATGGAGACGTGTTGGTCCCCTCAGCATTGTAAGCCACTGAACTTTGAACTAATTCAAGTACTATTTTCTCATCTTTTCTTTTGCCGCGCTATCAAATAGTTTGCATATGCAGTGTTTTGATGACATCTTAGATTTCAGTTGTCTTATGGTTCTTCAGATTTGGCTTCTAGTGTATGTTTTGAGGAGTCTCTCTTTGCAGTAGACAAATATCAGCACGGTTCAGATTACCAGTCTTTATGGTTTATTGAACATTCCTCACTTTCGATACTTAAAAGATTTAAGGTTTAGAGCTATTTAAAATACTTGTTTGTATAATCTACAATAAGATGGTTATGGCATTTCACGAAATTCAGAATTAGTTCTGTTTATTAGTTCATAATTGTTTTTTGTTAGAATATAAAATTGTAAGAGCTTAGACCATTTACCCTCAGCCGGACGAGACCAAACAGATAAACACACTGTCAAATTGATGCTGTACGTGGGAACATAGTTTCCCATAAGAGCATTTTTCAAAGATAACTTGAAATGAAGCATTTTGGTTTTCACTTTCTATTTTAATTTTCTTTCAAATCAGAAACTAAAATTCTGTTAGTTAGAGCGGAGTGAGAGAAGAAGAGGCACTTTTTGTCTTTGTTTTTCCTCTCTTGCTTAGGGCTTACAATTGATTTCGTGTTTTACTTGATTCAATTGGGACTAAGTAGAGATCTTTTCGAAGTTTACCGACAGAAGATCCTGCTTTTTGGAGGTTGATTTTGTCCGTGTTCTCAATTTGTTTTATCCGGGATCATACTTGCAGGCTAGTTCCTGAACATTAAGTTTTCGTTAGGTTTTCATCAATTATTGAACTTTTTTAGTTTTTATAGAGTACCGAAGTTGGTTATTGTTGTAAATTATTTTTCCAGGTTAGATTACGCAAAATCATTTGTCTATGAACTTGTAAAAAAGGTTCTTATTTTGAAAACAGCGCAAACCCCAAATTCATCTTTTTTTTAAATGATTCTAGTGTTGAGTGGTAATCCTGAAAACAGTTTGAAACCCACCAAAGCTTCTTCTGAATCCTTGTCTTTGGGTTTGCCACAGAGCAATGGGACTTCTGCCCTACTATCATCAGGCTTGACTTAAATCAATCAAGGGAATAAACTTGGTGCTGTTGCGTCGCAGGTGGTACTGTGCTGATTTCTTGACTGTAAGAGGCTTTGCGCAGTGAGATTACTGGGAAGTACTATTAATGGGGTGCATTGCCTTTGAAAGAAGAGCACAAGCTCTTCCTAGTGCGAGCCTTGATTCCTCTTCAGAAGCTTAAATGTGTCTCAATTTATCATTAACAGCCTTTTGATCGCATTACTCAGTTTGTGGAGGACTTTTAATCTTGTTGATACACTAAGGATCTATTGGAGATTTGACCATCATTACTAATTCGAAGGTGGTTTAGAGTCAACTCAAGCAGCAATGCTGTATGGTCCCTCTGTAAAGTCAAATTGGTTGCTCTCTTAAGATATCAAATTTCAGAGGCATCAAGCTTGTTTTGCTTTACTCAGATTTATGTTCATGTCATTGTTTTGGTCTTTAAAGTTGCAATCAGTAAAAGCTACTCTTTTTCCTCTTCCAACTGAATTTGATGCTAACTTGAGTGTGGTATTTCCTAGTTGACATGATTCTAATATTTCAAGTGAATATCTAAAATTAGCCAAATGTGTATGTTCCTTTTGAATAGTCTACATCTGAGGTTGCACATATGATTACCTCTCTTATTTACTAAATTATTTAGCATTTATCTTGGGCTCATTTTTAATATGTTCCCTCACGTTCACAAGTGAAAGGAAATGAAAATTATTTCAATATCGAGTGCTATTTTAGAATCTTAATATATATTGCCAGTTATGAGGTACACCTCCTCTCGCGTCATCGATTATAATATCATGTTGCCGGTTAATTTATATATTCTAAACTTAAGGTCTACTAGTTACAATCCCGTAATTTTTATGGTATCATCTATAAATGCCCCATTTTTCGAGCTATGCAAAGTGTATAATAAGCTATGACAATATCAAATGACCTTAACGCTACATATATCTAAGAAATATCGCAAAATGGTCGATCGTTCGTATATACTGATACGTCTGGAAATTATACTAACAATAAATATGAAAAAATATTAGCATATTTTAATATATATTAAATAAAATAAATTTCTCAATATTAACCTAAATTTACATCGTTCTAATTATGGTGTGTTGAAGCCATTCTCGAGTACGTTCATACACTTGAGGAGTCATCGATGCATATATACAGATGTATTACAGTACGATAGCATACTCATTGTATATCAGAGCCTTTAAACATTAAAAATGATCAAATATCGACGTTTCAAACATCTTCATAAAAACGCAAAAAACCCTTTGTGTCATGAATGAACTCTCCCTAAGAACATGGTAAAACTAGGAAAATATCATCTCACCTTAGTCTTACCTATCCATTAATCTTGGATGCTTTATGAACTAAAGATAATAAAGGGAAATAATTGTTGTTCGTCTTGTTGGTAAATATGCAATAACCAAATATACATATGAGATAAGCCCGGGTGACATAGGTGATTCGTCTATCTATGATATGTGAACTATTTTGATAACCACTACTAATAAAGGTCTCCCGTAACCATGTTAAACAACTCAATGTTAGGACTTATAGTTTCTGAATATAGCTCCACATAATTGATTCAAACCAGAAATATCGAGCATGCCAGGGTATACTCATGAAGCTCAAATAAATAACCCTCAATTAGAAGATTTGTAATCACGTGGACGTCGTCCAATGTCATTGCCATCTCACCAAAAATAAAACGGAACAAAGAAGTTTCCAAGTTTTATCACTCGAATAATGAATCAACCAAAGGTACATTGGTAGACCAACATCACATATAATCGATAATTAGACCGAAAGGTATCCACATAATCTTTATTCGGACCTAAGTCTGACTATCTAGGTCCCATTTCCATAATGTATCGTACAACTTAAAACATCGTAAGAAAACTTGAGCCTAAAAATATATGAAAAATACGTGGATAATAATAGGATCAATTTTTATTTAAACATATGGTTCTGATAAACTTAGATCTCCATTGAATACGTTGTACACCTCGTGAGTAATGTAGTTCCGGTACAAATCGAGCACATGAGGTAAATATTTAACAAACATCTTGTCAGAGTTTGATCTTGAAGGACCGCTAGGAACAACACTAGTCGACCTTTATCCCACTTTAAAATGACAACTAATGGGACAAGGAGTACGATATGCGTCGGATAACTCCTGAATAGCTGGGTGCTAATGAATACACGCACGATGAGAAGATGGACCAATTTGGACTAAAAGATAAAACTCGGACTCGGCAACATCCAACGATGTACCTCTACATTAACCTTTATCTAACAATAACTCTCAGGTCAAATCTAGCTTCAAATTTCAAAATATGTGGCTAGACCACTCTGACCTTAAGTCAACCATATCAAGAAATAACAAGCTATCCTATTGAAATATTCTGCTAAAACTGAAGAGACGCAAAGTCACTCTTAAAAATTGGAACAGAGACACATTTGGTAATATCTTTAACTCAATATCTCAATTTGAAGATAATGTAAAATTTCACGAATTATGCTATTAAGACACTCCCTCTGCTGAGAACAATAGAACAATACCAACCTAGACATTGCTAATACTTATCATTTACAATTACTTGCTAGAGAAGAAATTTTATGGCAACAAAAAAGCAATATTCACTGGATTTGAAACGGTGAAAGAAATACAACATCCTTTCACACATATGTCAAGAAGAAATGGAAGAAAAATCATATCAATAAAATCCGCGTTGACAACACATGGACTTATGACCCTCAGGAATTGAATCATCTGCTATATCCTTCTTTAAAGATTTATTAAATGATAATAACTGTTCCACTGACTTAGCAAACATTCAATAAAATATCCATAATCTTCTTACAAATAAAGATAATCTATTATTATTGAGCTTACCTACTAACCAAGATTTCTATAACTTTATTTATACTTTAAATCATGATAGTATTGTAGGTGTAGATATATTCAACATCAAATTCTATCTCAAATGCTAGCCTATTATTGATGAGTCCGAATTCGAAGAGCTCCCCGGAAGGGTAGTCCAAAGTAAATCACCCCGTAAATTCGGACAGACTCCATGACTTCAATTCGGACAGCACTGATTGAACCGGACAGATGATCTTGAACACTGCAAACATAAGGCAGTTCGAACTATGACTAAAGTACTAAAAAACCTAATCACTATCTGACTAAGCTACCTGTACATCTGCTTAAAACTCATGAGTCTTTAAACATGACCCGGGTCCATTAAACTTGACCCGAAAGCCCATAAGGGCCCAAATTTCACACTATAAATGCCCAACCACCAGCATTAACTATGGGTAAGAAAAATTAACTGCTGCCAGGCTACTTAATTCTCTCTCCACCCTTGAAACACTTTAAACCACCCTTAAACACCACCACACCACCGTGAAACACCCTTACACCGCCCTAAAACTCCACTTGAAATTACCAGCCTGCCCTCAGGCTACTTTTATCCACACCAAATTGGCGACCACAGTGGGAGTCGACGGTGCCTGAATCAAACATTCAAAACCAAGTAAAGGAATTCTGTCCGAATGAATCCGGATAATCCAGAGCTTCCACCAGCTTTGCTCGAAGTGGTGGAAGAGAACGATGAATATACTGTCCAGGAGCGTGACAGGTTGAGGGTTGAAATAGAAGCTCTGAGGGCTGAAAAGGCCAAGATGGGCATGAAGGAGAAATCCAAAGCATCAGTTGCTCATCGTTCTGATAACCCTCGAGAGCATGAGGCTTCAAAGACTCATGTGAGCACTAAAAAGACACATGCCAGTTCTAAAAAGTCTCACCGGTCCAAGCCTGTGGAGAGTTCTGACTCAAGTTCAGAATCTTCGGACAGCTCTTCGGACAGTGAGGGAAATGAAAAGTCCTTGTCCTCCAGCAGTGACGAGGGGCGAACCAGGAAAAAACAAAAGCAAGTTAAAAAGTATTCTAGAAAAAGAGATCGCCATGGAAGAATGAAAAGGCATATTGGAAAAGGGTCATCTCACCGGAGGCATGTGGACCGGATGCTGATGGATCCTTTTGCCTTCCATGATGAGCCAGGTATCTTTGCAACTCCTAATGATGATACCGTGTTCAGTCGTGGAAGGAATTGGAGGCAGTCTCCACTGTCTTCTAAAATCCTATCCGGAAACCTCCCCAAGAGGTTTGATAGCACCAAGATGGAGAAGTACGATGGCAGTACTGATCCAGACAATCATCTGGAGCAATTCAAGAACTTCATGATGAACTTTGATGATGATGATAAACTACTCTGCAGGACATTCTCCCAGTCCTTTACGGGGAGTGCTCTGAAGTGGTACAACAGCCTTCCTCAGGGTTGTATCAGAGACTTTGATACATTTTGGGTGGCCTTTCGAAGGCAATTTGTGGGGAGTAAGGAGCTCAAGGGTAATGGAGATACCATAATCCATTGTGCCCAAGAGCCAAATGAATCGTTGAAAGAATACATAAGTCGTTTTGTGAACACAAAGAACGGGCTGGCTGATTGCTTTGAACAAGTGGCAATAGCATCCCTGAGACAAGGTTTGAACCCGGGCAACCTGGCTGATTCAGTAACAAGGAAGAAAGCCATGACCTGGGGTGGATTGCTGAATCAAGTCGGCAAGCAAATAAATGTTGATGAAACAAAAAAGACCAGGGTGCACAGACAGGTGAGATCCACCCCGGTGACACCAACTCCCAATCAAAACCAGTCCGGCAACAAAGCTAGAGAAACCGGACAGGGGCATGGAAGAGGAAAAGCTCAGTCTCAACCAGCTGCTCCTGCACAAAGTCAGCAGTCTAGAAACAAAAGGGGGCCGTGGGTCCAACCGGAGTGGTTTGCAGAGCTCAAAGAAAGTGTGGCAACCATTTTCGAGAAAACTAAAGATGAAGTACACTACAGGAGACCGGCAACCTTGCAGTCTCCCAAAGAACATCGAAACAGTTCTTTTTGTCAATATCACAATGATATTGGCCATACCACTGATGATTGCATAGCCTTGAAACAAGAGGTTCAGAACCTGATTGAAAGAGGGAAATTGGGTGCATACGTTAAAAGAAGAGGAGGCAACAGGCCTGACAACACTCACCGGGCTGGTCCGGTTAATGCTGCCCCAGAAGGGGCTATGGTAATCGTTGAAAGGTTTGATGTGGAATCTGAATACTTGGATCCTGATCCAACAAGGAACAGAGTGGGTGCAATAGAGGAGCGTTCCAGGTCGGTCTCCGGGCTCATTAAATTCTTTGAGTCCTTGACAATTTTCGGAGGGGACACTGTAACGGCTCCTACCACTTCATCAAGAAAAAGGCATGTTCATAATTTGGCAACCCAACTAGAAGGGGGCATGACCTCTTATCAATCGTCAAGTTTATTCCCATTCATTGTCTTTGATGGGGATGATTTGAGAGACATTGCTGGCCCTCATGAAGATGCTGTTGTCATAGGAGCATCGATAGGGGGCAATGAGATAAGGCGAATCCTGGTAGATACTGGGAGCTCTGCCAATATCCTTTTCCTGGATACTTACAAGAAAATGAAAAATCCAGCTGTGATTCAAAAGTCAGACCGATCGATTGTAGGCTTCACGGGCAGCTCAGCTGATGTAATCGGTGAGTTCGAAGAAGAAGTATTGTTGGGCAGAGGCCCTTTCAAGAAAACGGTCAGAATACTTTTCATTGTGGTGGACTGTCCCACTTGTTACAATGCTATTCTTGGGAGATCTTGGCTCTCTAGGATGCACGCAGTGGCTTCGACAGTCCATCAGTGTTTAAAATATGCTGTTCAGGGGCAGGTTGGGGTTGTCCGGAGCAGTCAAAAAGTTGCAAGAGAATGCTATGCCACTGCCTTGGCTCCGCGAACGCTGGGGGCAGTCCGTATAAATGACCAATAGCAGTTTGAGGACCTTCCTGGGGGTGATGGTGAAATTGATGACCCCAGGGAGACCCCCGGAGTGTTGATCCCAATTGAGGAGGTTGAGACACACTGCTTGGAAGAAGGGAAATTTGTCAAGATAGGGTCCAAAATGCCACAAGTGTTGAAAGAAGAGATGTTAAAATTCTTAAAAGACCATCAGCATGTCTTTGCTTGGTGCAATGCTGATGTTACTGGAGTTCCATCAGAGGTGATTTCCCATCACTTATCTGTCCGGAGAGACGTAGCACCAGTGGTGCAAAAGAGGAGAGCTTTCTCAAAAGAAAAGGCTGACGTCATTGTACAAGAGGTTGACAGACTCACGAAGATGGGGCACATTAAAGAATCTCAGTATCCTTTGTGGACTGCAAATCCAGTCTTGGTAAAAAAGAAAAACGGTAAATGGCGAATGTGCATTGACTTCACAGATCTTAATCGAGCTTGCCCAAAAGACTTGTATCCGGTTCCCCGGATAGATCAGCTGGTAGATTCTACTTCTGGGAACAAGCTACTCTCCTTCATGGATGCTTTCTCCGGGTACAATCAGATCCAGGTGGATCCAAGAGATCAAGAGCATACCACTTTTGTTACTGATAGAGGTTTACACTGCTACAAGGTGATGCCTTTTGGTTTGAAAAATGCTGGGGCTACTTATCAAAGGTTAGTCAATAAGGCATTTGCTGATCAAATTGGAAGAAATATGGAGGTTTACATTGACGATATGATGGTGAAAAGTGTGGATGAGCAGCTGCACTTGTCCGACCTCCAGGAGACTTTTGCCAATCTGGCCAAGGTAAATTTAAAGTTAAATCCTGAAAAATGTGTGTTCGGAGTGCAGTCCGGGAAGTTCTTGGGGTATATTATAAGTGAGCATGGAATACAGCCTGAACCGGACCAACTCAATGCCTTGTTCCACATGGAGCCTCCACGAAACATTAAATAAGTACAGCGGTTAACGGGGAGGTTAGCAGCTTTGAACAGATTCATCTCAAGGTCTTCGGACATATGTGCTCCTTTCTTTCAAACTTTGAAGGGTGCAAAGGGGTTTGAGTGGACACCACAGTGTGATGAGGCATTCAATGAAATCAAAAAGCATCTGTCCTCCCCCAAGACCTTGTTCAAACCAGTCGATGGGGAGACTCTTTTTGTGTATCTGGCTGTTTCAAGCTGTGCCATCAGTGCTGTGCTAGTAAGGGAGATTGATGGGTATCCTCACCCGGTATACTACATCAGCAAAAGCCTGATTGATGCTGAACGCCGTTACTTGAAACTCGAGAAACTAGCATTGGCCTTGGTGATAGCTGCAAGAAAGATGAGGCCTTATTTTCAGGCTCATCCTATCGTTGTCCGGACATCCTTCCCTTTAAAGAATGTCCTTCAAAAAGCAGACATTTCGAGCAGAATGACAAAGTGGTCAGTAGAGTTGGGGGACTTCGACATAGACTTTGCTCCTCGAACAGCATTAAAAGCTCAAGTTGTGGCTGATTTTCTGGTCGAATTCCATTCTGATAGGGACTCAGAACAATCTGCTGATTCAAAAGACAAAAAAGTGTGGATTGTCCGAACAGATGGAGGATCCAGTGCCATAGGATCTGGGGCAGGAATATGTCTTACTTCCCCCTATGGGGACAACATGTTCCAGGCTATTTGTTTTGCTTTCAGAGCATCTAATAACGAGTCCGAATATGAAGCAGCTATAGCTGGGTTGAAATTGGCTTATATCTGTGGAGCAAAAAGGGTCAAGCTACTAAGCGACTCCCAATTGCTTGTCCACCATGCCTTGGGCCTATCAGAAGCTAGAAAAGAACAATTGATTAAATATTTACTTCTCTTGAAAAATGAAGCAATGAAGTTTAAAGCTGTTGTCTATGAACATATTCCCCGGGCAGAGAATGAGCTAGCAGACTCGTTGGCAACAATAGCATACACGGAGTCCTATCCATGGATCCATGTGCTTGAAAGTCCTTCTATTCAACTTGATGAAGGGGAAAAAGAAGAAGTCTTTGAAATACAAGTAAATAAGCCTCAGGATTGGAGGTCTCCTCTTATACAATATCTGTCCGATGGCATCGTACCTTTGAATAAATCACAAGCCAGAACTCTAAAACACAAGGCTCGTGGTTTCATCATGATTAGAGAGGTCTTGTACAAGAAATCCTATAGCAAACCTCTCCTACGCTGTTTAGGAGATCATGAGTCACAAATGGTTCTCTCCGAATTGCATGATGGTGAGGGATCAGCCCATTGTGGATTTAGAGCATTAACAAGAAGAGTGCTTCTCTCCGGATATTATTGGCCTTCAATAATGAAAGATGCCAAGGAACTGGTAAGAAGGTGTGACCCATGCCAGAGGTACAGCAATGAAATTCATGTACCAGCCATTCCTATGGAATCAATTTCTGAGCCTATCCCTTTTGCTCGATGGGGATTGGACTTAGTTGGGCCTCTCCCTATGGCGTCCGGAGGGCGTAAAACCATAATCGTAGCCATTGACTACTTTTCGAAGTGGATAGAAGCAGCCCCCTTGGCAGGAACAACATCAAAGGCTGTTATAAAATTCATTCTATCCAACATATGTTGCAGATTTGGTGTTCCCCAGAGAATAACAACAGACAATGGGCCACAGTTTGACAACAGAGAAATGGAGAGCTTCTGTGCCTCAAGGGGTATTCAGCACTGCTTTTCTTCACCATTCCACCCACAAGCCAATGGGCAAGTTGAAGTGGCTAACAGAACAATACTGTCCGGTTTAAAGAAAAATTTGGAAGGGGCTGCTGGGAAGTGGCCTAGTTATTTACAAGAAGTCTTGTGGGCCTACCGGACAACGCCTGGGGCTGCCACACAAGAATCACCTTTTACCTTGGTCTATGGGATGGAAGCAGTAGCTCCCATAGAAAAGACACTCCCCTCTTTTCGTGTTCATAACTTCTCCGGACGGGTTAATGAAATGGCAGTTAGAAATCAACTTGATTTAATTGAAGAAAGGCGAGTAAAAGCTCATCTTAGAATGGCACACTATCAAGGCTTGATGAGAAGCAGGTTTGCTTCTAAAGTTAAAAGAAGGGATTTTCAACCAGGAGATAAGGTATTGAGGAAAGTTTTCTTGCATACCAAGGAAAAGCTCTTCGGAAAGCTGGCCCCAACTTGGGAGGGTCCCTACACTGTGGTTGAAAGAATCAAGCCTGACACATACTGGTTGGAAGACAAAGATGGCAGGGTTTTAACTCACCCTTGGAATATTGAACACCTTCGAATGTATTTGGAATAAAACTTATGTAAATATTTACTTGTTTAAATATCCATGTAAATATTTGGGGGCATACCACTACCTCTCTCCGGCGCCACGGAGAGCTTTAAATGAAACTTGGAACTTTCTTGAATTAATTTTCTAAGTTTTTGCAAAATTCTGTTGATTGTCATACTATCCGGACTGAAAGGTCTAAGGGCTACTTAAATTCTAGCCAGAGAAACTAAACACTCTCACAACACGATAACTCGAGATTACTTAAACTCCAAGATATTTAAACAGACTATGGAATAAGAGAAGGGTTGTGCAAGATAAAACGTTCATTCAATAAACTTAAAGTTGCCTTGGCCTTCCAAGGACTTTTTAAACAAGTTTAAGCACAATACAAAAATCTGTCCGGTTAAAACGGACAGCATCACAAAAAAGGTGCCTTGACCTTCCAAGGACTTTGGTTCGAACAAAAAGTAAATAAAACAAATTACCAACTAAGGTGGAGCCTTTGAAGATGGCTCACCCTCATCTGTTCCCTTGGTCTTGATATTGCTTTTTTCCTCAATGACCTTCTTGCCTTTGGGGTCAGCCTCTTCTTCACCCGGAGTCTCTCCGGTTTCCTCCTCGTCACCAGATGAGGATATATCAGTGTACCCTTCATCAACCATGGTCCAATATGGGAGATCATCGTCATCCACGTAACGCCATAAGTCTCCAAGTCTCCTCTTCAGGAACTTCTCGTGAAATAGGAGGACCATGTCGGACTTCACCTTTTCAATCAATAATTCCTCACTCCGTATCATCTCCCTGGCATAAGCATTGATTTTGGCCTTGATCATGGCTTCTTGATCCTTCACCAAAGCATCTTTCTCCTCAACAGCCTGAGTCACTACATTCTCTAAAGCAAGTTTGTCAGTGGTCAGGTTGGTGATAATCTTCTCCTTTGCTGCAGTTTCTCCCCTTGATGCTGCCAAGTCCTTCTCCAATCCGGACAGCTTAGCCTGGAGATCTTTCACAGTCTTTTCTAAAGAAGCAACTTTTGTGTTGCTTTTCTCTTGATTTTCCTTTAGCTGTTCGTTTGACTCCTTGAGCAAGTCAACCTTAGTAGTGGCAGTCCTGAGGTTTTCGGACAGTGACTCCTTCTCAGACTTAAGTTCTTTGATGGACTCTGCCTGACTCCGGACTTGCCTTTCCAGGGTAAGTACTGGTTGTACGTTGCTCAGGAGGGAGTGAGCTATAACATCCCTCTCGCTGGAGACCAAGAAAGTCTTACCGTTGAAGTTTACTGTGTTGGAGCTGCTTGGGGGAACATATGGCCCAGTAAACTCATCTCTTGACAGACCAAGAAAGTAATCGCCTAGAGGACCCAGGCCGGTGACATCCACTTCGTCCATATTAATCTCTCCCCTTTCAATCTCATCAGTATGGAGTTCCCTTGGAATCCCTTCGTTAAGATTCTCTGGGATCTCTTCAGCCAACGTTGGATCAATAGGGAAAGTGGGCTCCGAATCCCGGGGAGCAAACTCTTCTTCTTGAGAAGTCTTCTTCTTTTTTACCTCTCTGTCGGCACTATCGCTTGTCTGCTTGCGAGTTCGTTTGGAGGCCCTTGAAGGTTTTGAGGGAGTCTCTCCGTGTTTCTTACTTTCCACTTCTACCACCTGAAGAAGGTTTGCATCAACTTGAGCCGGGACTGACACCTCTGTGTCTGTTGGAGCCTTTTTCTCCGTATCCGTTGCTGTTTTCCTCCCTTTCTTCTTTTGGCCCTTCATTTTACTTGGGGCTTTGGCCCGGAGAGGAAGGAAAAGGGTCCCATCTAGCTCATGAGACCTTCTCAGCACTATGTCATCATCAGGAGGGGTGGAGAACTCCTCCCATGTTAAATCCCTTCGACCTGTGGTGTTCCACAGGTGAGATCTCGCCAAGTTCCCCGAAGTGAAAGCCTTGTGAAACCGGTTCTCCCAGTTCTCTGCAGCCCATGCATTTATCTTGCCACAGGTGACCTGTCCGGCTTTCAGATAGTCTCCGAACTCTTTTGGCAGTTCTAACAAAACAAAAGAATAGCTAGTTAGTGAAAGCTTAAAAAAGGGGAAGATTCGAACAGAAACTTAAGGAAAGAACTTACGATCGCTCCTCCATCTACTTCGAAGAAGGCTAGGATTCTCCCCGACCTTGATTTTATTGCCATTCTCCCATGAGCCACTTACAAACAAAAATTGGCTCCTCCATTTACTCTCCGATTCCAGGAGATCATCGACAGCTTTCAGATCGTTCCCCATGTTAAAGTGATAAAAAGGGAACTGGTGGTGCTTGCACAGATTAGCCACAGCAGCAAACTCTTCCATGGGAAGAGGGATTCCGGACAGCCTAGACGCCATAATGCATGACATCAAGGTGTACCATCCGTTGGGGCTCAGCTGTGATGGACATAGCTTGACTAAATGGAAATAGCGCACTATCTCTGGATCCAATGGGAACCTAAGTCCCCAGTTGAATAGCTCCGTAAAGAAGACTATTTCATTCCTTTTACAATCCATCGGGGTCTCCGGATCGATAGGAATTCGGATTTTAACGTTTTCAGGGATCCCCCACTTGGTGCGAAGCCGTCCCAAATCTCTAGTATGGATAAACGCATACTTGGTCTTTAACAGAGATAAAAGATACTTAAACTCTACCTTGTGAAAGCAGGGCCCTACTCTCCCTTCGAGGCTCTCCGGCAGATCCGGACGCCTCAGATATAAGTCCTCTTTGCCCTTCTTGGCAACAACTATGGCAGTGTCAGCTTGTCCGGAAGACTCGGACTCAAACCTAGCCTCCTCAATGGAGTCTTCCATCCTCTCCTCCATTACTGTTGGGGGAGCTTCTGCAGAAACAGCCCGGGGAGGGATGAAGCTTGGCACAGCTGACCCTCCGGACTGACGGCTCGTTGTATGTTTCTGAGTTCTCACCTCAGTTTGAGTTTCTGAGGTCGAAGTTTCCTTAGGAGGTAGTGGACTGCTAGCCTCCGGACCAACCGGCCTCTCCCGGAGGGTCCTAACAGTTGTCCCGGACCCTGACTCACTGGTATTTTTTTAGGAGAGTCCCTTAACCAGTCTACTTGGTCTTTTCATGATCAGCTTGTCTGGAGAATGATCGGAGTCGGACCCCATAGCAATAAAAGTGGTTTTCTTCCTAACACTTGTAACAGCGACCCCCGGTTCGACAGTGGGGATTGACTCTTAGACTGATAAGCCAGAAACTATTGGGGAGAGTGTTGATTGAAAGAGTTTTCTAGGTTTCGTACCCTTCGAAGACGACGAACTTCTATCAGATTCTTCGATTGAAGGGGCTGGATTTTCAACAGGCGACGCTGGAAGCCCTGCTGCAAGTCTCTTCTCTTTTTCAACCCTTTGAGCTTTCTCTAGTTCTGAAAGATTGAGCCAGCCACCCTTGATTAGAGCTGTTCTTGCTGTGAACATAAAACAACTAAGGAAAGTTTGAAGTTTTAGAGAGATGAAGTTTTGAGTGAAATGGCAAAGTAAAAGTGAAAATGAAACTGTGAAAGACAAATGAAATTTATAGTAAATGTAAAAAAGAGTTTGATTCCTAGGAGAATCCGAAAAGTTGGGCAATGATTAAAAACGGCGCTGACGTCATCAATAGCATTTAAAGAAGTAACTTGTTCGAGAAAGTGGTGCAACTTTCAAGGTGAAAAAACGGCTAAAAGTAACCAACCAGGGTGTGACACGTGTCCCACTACCTCTGACAAAGAACCGCTTGGAATTCGTAACGGTTGGACTGTCCGAGCCTATCTCAATTCTCTTCGAATTTGAAAACCACTTCTTCAATCGGACTGTTTTTCAGTTCTTTAACAAGGACACTTGTTCAAAAACATAAAAAAGGGGCTCCTGATGAGTCCGAATTCGAAGAGCTCCCCGGAAGAGTAGTCCAAAGTAAATCACCCCGTAAATTCGGACAGACTCCATGACTTCAATTCGGACAGCACTGATTGAACCGGACAGACGATCTTGAACACTGCAAACATAAGGCAGTTCGAACTATGACTAAAGTACTAAAAAACCTAATCACTATCTGACTAAGCTACCTGTACATCTGCTTAAAACTCATGAGTCTTTAAACATGACCCGGGTCCATTAAACTTGACCCGAAAGCCCATAAGGGCCCAAATTTCACACTATAAATGCCCAACCACCAGCATTAACTATGGGTAAGAAAAATTAACTGCTGCCAGGCTGCTTAATTCTCTCTCCACCCTTGAAACACTTTAAACCACCCTTAAACACCACCACACCACCGTGAAACACCCTTACACCGCCCTAAAACTCCACTTGAAATTACCAGCCTACCCTCAGGCTACTTTTATCCACACCAATTATAGCTACTAATCTATGCTTTGCAATCAGATCTTTCTGCAATGGTGAATATGTTCCTACTGGTGTCTATGCTACTGCGATTTGTCTAATTTCTAAAAAAATATTATCCCCAAATATGGAATGATTATAGACATATTAGTCTATGCAATGTGTTTAACAATATTATATCTATAATACTAAATGATATAATTTCTATTCTATTGCCCAAGATTATCTCTATTGACCAAAGTGGTTTTGGTAAGGGTATATGTATTCCAGAATACATCTTACTCACTAAAGAGTTAGCCTTGAATATATATACAAGAAGAGTGAAGAAGGGTCAATCAAATCTTAACAGCCTATGGTTTTAACCATAGATTTATCAATCTTATTTTGAAATATATTAACAATGTTAGATTTTCTATCATTATTAATGGAGAAGTTAGAGGATTCTTTGAAGCTACTAATGGTATTAGACAAGGGGATCCATTATCCCATAGCCTATTCATCCTAGCTCACGAATTTATAATAATAGGTCAAAAAAACCTATTACTTGATCATCCTAGACTAAGATACAAAATACCTAATAACTATACTATCACATGCTTATATTTTGCTAATGATAATATCATTTTTACTAATGGTTTAAAATTGAGTGTTAGTCTTATCAACAGCTTCCTAACAAAGTATCAGACACAAACTGGGCAACTAATCAACAAGGATAAATCATTCTTCATTCTCCCTAACTCAACCACATCAAGTAGAGAAAATGTTATTCATCAACTCAATGGCTTTAAGGAAATCTCATTCCCTATGACTTATCTAGGAGCAATCATCCGCAACAGGAATACAACTATTCACTATGAAGGTGTAATCTCTATATTAAAAAGGAAACTTTAAGACTAGGATAATACCTTGCTCAGATTTGGTGGGAGACTCACCCTTATCCAAACAATCCTGATGGCCATCCTCAATTATCACATGCAACACTCTCTACTTCCAAGTTCTACCATAAAAAGAATTGAGGCTAACTGCTGTAGATTCTTGTGGGACACAAATGAAAACCACATATCTATCTCTTGGGCTAGTTGGTCCAAGATCTTCCTCTCCTACATTGAAGGTGGATTAAACATGAGAAAAGTAGAAGAAATCAAACTAACCTATGCGTGCTACTATGGAAGAAAATCCACGAAAATATATGTTTGTGGTCTAAGGTCTTGCATAGTATATATTTTCCCACTACTGATCCAATGCAAGTCAGCCTATTTTATAAGAGATCTCAGATTTGGAAGAGACTATATGACAATTGAAGCACTGTTGAAGCCTATATTTTCTGGTCTTTAGGTCAAGGAAATCGTGAATTTTGGTTAGATAGATGGTGCCATACCAGACCTCTAATGGACCTCTCTACTTCAAAAAAAAGAACAACATGGTATTATCAAACTAAATTTAAAAATTTCTGGATCAATAATGAACGAAATCTAGCCAAGATGTCTTCCTCTGTTACGTCAGTTGACATCATTGGAATCTCTAAATTCTCTATTAAGCCTCACCTCCATGTCAATCTTCAATGGACTGTAAATGATTCATGAGACTTCTTCTTTAAAGACACATGGAATAACCTTCGAAACAAAGGTTTATTATCTAACTTATACACTCATCTCTTAAATATTCACCCCACTCAATTTCTCCTTCTTCTTGTGGAGATTCCTTCACAACTGAGTCTCAATTGAATATGTCATTCAGACCAGAAACATAAAACCAGTCTCCAAGTGTCAACATTGTGGAAATATCAAAAATATCCAACACACTTTTGTTCAATGTTATGTAGCATGAACATTTTGGATTTACTTTAATACTATGTTTAAACTCAGGATTGCTAGCCATATGTCCCTCTTACACATTATAAGGATTTTGGTATGGTCAACCTCTAATCATATACATATCAGGTCTACTCTACCTTATGTCATTTGTTGGACTATTTGGAAACACAGTGGTAAGACTTATAGCTTCTAAATATAGCTCCACATCATTGATTCATACGAGAAATATCGACCATGCCTGCGGTAGACTCATGAAGCTCAAATAAATCACCCTCAATTGGAAGATTTGTAATCACGTAGAAATCGTCCAATGTCATCGCCATATCACCAAAAGTAAAATGGAACGAAGACGTTTCCAAGTTTCATCACTCGAATAATGACTCAACCAAAGGTACATTGGTAGACCAACATCGATAATTAGGCCAAGAGGTATCCACATATCTTCATTCTGACCTAAGTCTGACTATCCAGGTCCCATTTTTATAAGGTATCGTACAACATAAAACATCGTAAGAAAACTTGAGCCTAAAAATATATGAAAAATACGTGGATAATAATATGATCAATTTTTATTTAAACATATGGTTCTGATAAACTTAGATCTCCATTAAATACGTTGTACACCTCGTGAGTAATGTAGTTCCGGTACAAATCGAGCACATGAGGTAAATATTTAACAAACATCTTGTCAGAGTTTGATCTTGAAGGACCGCTAGGAACAACACTAGTCGACCTTTATCCCACTTTAAAATGACAACTAATTGGACAAGGAGTACGATATGCGTCGGATAACTCCTGAATAGCTGGGTGCTAATGAATACACGCACGATGAGAAGATGGACCAATTTGGACTAAAAGATAAAACTCGGACTCGGCAACATCCAACGATGTACCTCTACATTAACCTTTATCAAACACACGAGTCATCCTGCAAATATAATCAAGAATTAAGCTATACATATTTTTAATAAATATTTTTTAAACTAAAGGTAAAAACAATCATAAAATGGAAGTTATAGATTAACATCCAACATACAACATCCAACAAACAACTAAAAAGATACAAAAATAATATTATTAATTTTGAAAAAAACTAATACTTAGATAACTAACAAACTAGAAAAACAAAAATTAAAACAAATCTATGATAATTTTTTTTATGATTTTTAAAATTGGTGTCTTTAAAAACGAAAAAGGATTTCTTCTCTCTCAAGAAATAGTTTCTTGAATGGTTTCTCTGAAGATCTGCAATGGATATTGATCAATAACATCAAATTGATGTTGGTTCTCCCTCAATGAAATACCATCAACCCCAACTACAACCGCGTCACTCCAAAGAACCAACTGAATCTCTACAGAATCCTCAAATCTCTCTTAAAACCAAGACTCACCACCACCAGACTTGCAAGATGACTTCTATGGACTCTCCCATGACTACCTTTCTTATGCTCAAAGAAGTTTATCCCTCACCTAATACCAGCTGCAAACCAGCCTTTCCATCCAAGCTTCAAACTAAGGATTATCACACCAACTCAATGTTTGAACCTCAAAACTGCAATCAAATACCTCTCATGCGTCAACAAAAAATCTATTCTAAAATCATAAAGCCAATTTTAAAGAAATTGATCCATGAATCTGTTAGCATTCAATCTCAATAGGATTATATTTCTATAGACTGATAAGGTCATTCTTGAAGTTCAGGCAAAGATCACACTAATCTGCAAATTCTCTGCTAGAAGACCTCAAATTTCTGAGATCCAAAAGTTCTTTCACACACTCAATTTTAAAGTTCATGTCAGCCTTTCTTTATGGGATCTAAGGCATCTAATGATAGAGTTGGATCATCAAGAAGATATAAAATATATTTAAAAAAGATATGTATGGACTATAGGAAAATACACCATGAAGGTTCTTAAATGGACTCCACCATTCCATCCAGAGGAGGATCTGCCATTACTCCTATCTGAATTACCCTCAATAATATCCCCCCTTTTTTATACAATCCTAACATAATCAAACAACTAGTTAACAACATAAGAAATCAAATTTATGTTTGGGTGCCTTCCAAATCTTGGCCATGTACAATTGCTGTAAGGCATGGGTGGAAATTGACATGTCAAAACCCCTGCAAGAAACGATTTGGGTTACCTTTGGCAATAGAGATGGCTTCTGGCTCAAGATCTCATATGGAGAAAGACCTCAATATTGTACATAATGTCATCACAGGGGTCACACACTCTATACCCTACAGAAAACTTAACCAAGAACCCACCAAACCACCTGAATCAGTTCTCCCTTCTCACAATACTGATCTCCTTAATCCTAAAAAAACCTGGATTGTTAAACTCAATCCAAATCCTAACGTCAAGTCCCTTCAATCTGCCAAAATATCCCTTTAATGGATCATGTTTTATCTATCCAAGTCAATCATATTCAATCTTTCCAAGTTAATCCTCGTCAATCTACCCAAGCCAACCCTCCTAACTCTTTACCAATCTCAAACCCTACACCTTACCTTAGTCCACCATTAGAACCAAACTTTAGAGAAAGCTCTATCCTATCATCTTCTCTCAAATGACCCTATCGTTCTATAGTGGAATGTTCGTTGAGTTGGAAACAAATCCACAAGGAGAAGAATCAAATCTATTATCATATATGAGCATATGAAATTTATAACCATTCAAGAACCAATGATTGACAAAAAAATTCTAGCCCAAAAAACTCAATACTTGAGTTTTCAAAATGTTACACAACAATTCCAATAAAATTGGGATCTTCTAGAATTCTAATTACATAATTCAGACTTTAGTGGATCAAGATTAATAATTCACTTAAATGTGAAACATGCTAAATTGGAGCAAGAATTCATGGTATCAGTTATCTACGCAAATGTACACGTGATCTTAGAAACATTCTTTGGGAAAGTATCATAGATGTAGCTTATTTAAACAAATAGTGTCTCCTTGTGGGAGACTTCAACTCAGTTGCTGACCCATCTGAACATCTCTGATATTCTACAACTTTCTTGAGAAGTATTGACAATTTGAATAACTTAATTTTTTTACTGTAACTTGATTGATGCAGGGTATATAGGCTCTTTTGGACTAACTCCCATAAATGGAAGCGACGCCATAGATTACTAATCAATAATCCATGGACAAACTACTTCGCATCTACAACTGTCACTCTTATGGCAAAGACATGATCATATCACTCTCTGATTTGCATCAGTTTATCTAACAATAACTCTCAGGCCAAATCTAGTTTCAAATTTCAAAATATGTGGCTAGATCACGGTGGTCACCATCATGACCTAAATTCAACAATCAAGACTATCTGGGATCAAGAAATAACAGGCTATCATATTCAAATATTTTGACTAAAACTCAAGAGACGCAACGTCACTCTTAAAAATTGGAACATAGACACATTTGGTAATATCTTTAACTCAATATCTTAATGTGAAGATAATGTGAAATTTCCTGAATTATGCTATCAATACACTCCCTCTGTTGAGAATAATAGAACATGACCAACCTAGACATTTCTAATGCTCATCATTTACAATTACTTTCCAGAGAAGAATTAAACTATAATTACACGTCATCAGGAAAATATAATCAAGAATTGAGCTATAATTTCTCCCTAAATTCTGAATCCCCAAAATCTGCAAATCTGAGCTCACTCTCTATTTGAAAAACTTAACCAATCTACCAGTATCCAAGCAACCACACGCCCATCTCTCAATGTCTTAAGGGGTTCTCTCTCGCTCAAGTTTCTGAACTTTCTTCAACCTAGATTACTCAATTTACAGGATGTCCTCTACCTTTAATATCTCTGTTTTCAGTACCAAATATTGAACGCACTTTGTTGTCACCCTCTATCAAGATGTAATCTTCAGGGCGTGGGCCTCAAACTTGATAATAAAATTTCCCGAGCTGGCTGAGTGTATAAAAACTATGATCTATTAAAATAAAAAGAGTTGAGATTTCAACACCTAAATTTCAATCTCTTTTTGTTGGATTTCAACACCTAAAATTTATCTTATTTTCAAAAATTTGAATTTCCTAAAATACGCCTACTCCAAAAAATAAAAAATATATATTGAATGATAAAATGGTCAAAACAGGTGTTAAATCCAATAAATGAGAGTTGAGATTTAACAGGGTTGATATATAACATAAACGGGTTGAGATTTAACGTAATCTAAAATTTGTAGTGAGAAGTATAACAAACATGGATTATATAAAGGGAGAGTTACCAATAACCACTATGGTAAAAATAAAAATACCAATAACCATCCGGAGTTGAAGTGTACCAAAAATCACATGCAACATAAAATCTTTCAAGAATACCCATCGAGTATAAAAACACAAAAAATATGATGTGTCACTCACTTTTTTACCATCGCGAATCTTCTCTCTTTCTAAAATCAAAACTCTCAAATTATATATTCTTACAACAAGTTTCAGTGAACTATGAAGTATTTCAACATAAAATAGCTACTAAATCAGGTTTTCACAAATAAATTACTTTATTTTATCTTCTTCTTTTTACTTATTGTGTTCGTAAATAACATGCATGTCGTAAGAACTATTAGTATTTGGTTTTGATGATTCATATGTTTGTCACGCAACGAAAAATACAATTACTAATTTAAGAACAACTTGTGTATCTTTTTAAAGGTTTTGGATGATTTGTTTTATGTTAATAATTTGAACTTATTTACGGACCCAAATAGTTAGTTTCCATACCTAGTTTCTATTATGTTTTTTAAAACTAAAATAAATTTTTCGCAACAAACTTGAAGATATTTACGCACCCAACTACAATTATTTCAAGAACTACTATCTATTCTGTTTTTCAAGCATATTTTACTTTTGTTTGCAACAAAATTGCACCGAGTTATATACCCAACTAACAGTCAGTTTCCAGACCCACTTTCTATTTATTTTTCAAACATAAAAAACCATTTTCGTAACCCAATTGCACATATTTATGCATCCAACTAACAAGTTTTAATACTAGCGTACATGTATTTTAACACTATAATATAAATATAAAATATCAAAAGAATCAGTATTCTCCACATCAGGAATTCCAAATATATTTCAACTCATACAATAAATTAAGAATCATCAAGAAGAATTCAATAATTTTAAGAACCAATATCAACAAGTAACTCCAATCTTTTTCTGCAACAAAAAAAATATATTTCGCAATCAACTTACTCATAATTACGCAACGACTAAACAAGTAATTACAATCATAGTTTGACAAAAAATATTTTTCTTATTTATTTAGTGATATAGGTCTAGAGGAAGAACTGAAAAAAGCAACGATCATAATAACAGATTAAAAATTTGCAAGAATAAAATGCTAGTCCTCAAGATCATGTTGAAAATTTGGAAATGGAAAATCAATCGATTTCCACCATCATTTGCAAGGATATCTTGCGCCAATCATAAGAATATATAGTATCAAAGAAAAAGGGATAAAATGTTTGGTTAATTTCTTAACCATGAACATACAATAAGATATTGGTAGATACTCGTCTATTAAAGTCAAAATTATGCTTTTTGTAAGTGTTTTATGTCTATAAACTATAGTATTTAGTGTGGGGATATAAATTTTCTTTTATCAGTTATTTATATATTTTTATTTTACAGATGCATCAATTTATAACGTAATTACGCAACCAATTAAAGCATATTTTTGTGCCCCAGTTACACTGCTTATTTTTTATAAGAGAAGTCTATACAGAACAAAAATAGCATCACGCAATCAGTATATAACATAATTCCGCAATCGATTACAACAGAATTTGGCACCCAATTACACTAGTATATTTTTGAAGAACATCTCTATTTTTTGTAACCAAAATAAACGTAATTTCGCACCCAAAAGTGGTTACTTTCATAACTTAAAAAAATGTCAAATTCCAAACTTTTTAAAGAAAAAGAAACAATAAAAAGAACATATCCAGTTAAAAAAAAATACATTGTTTTATATGTTTTCTTCACAAATTCTTTTATTATAATACTTTATGAAAAAACTCTTCACCTTGGGGTAACTTACATCTCTTATTGGGTCTTCTAATTCTTCTTTTCAAGCTAGGTGGAAGACCAATAAAAGATGGGTTTGAACTAAAGGCTTCACCAAACATTGATAAAACTAGTAAAGAATAAGTTTCCTTATAAGAACTTGTATTATAGCATGACTCCACATATGCCAAAGGATTCCCACGAATACAAAATATAGCAGCACAAACATGTGAAAAATATAAACATTCAATTTTCCAAATATCACAAGAATATTTGTAGTTCGAAAGATCAACAACCATAACCGGTTCCGACTGAAATTCAAATGATACTTTGGTAGACGATCGAATAATACATGAATGACATTCTTCAATATTTGTTTTAATATTATCGTCAATATCAGGACACAACTCGATATTCTAACGTAAACAATTAGTATAAGGCTTTGACATATGGGTCATAAGCATAATTCTATTTTTTTTTCTAATAATTCAAAAATTGGTAGACTACAAAATTCGCTAATTTTATTTTTTTAAAGACTCAACTGGCCTAAAGGCCATATAACTATAATGTTTACCTATAAAGTGTGCACATGTTTAATTTTACGAGGGAGGTTTTTTAAGAAGGTAAGTTTTTTTTACGATTTTATTTAAAAAAATTATGCAAATGTAAATTGAATAAAATATCGGTGGATGCATAAGAAAATTTTCTTACAATCTTGACCATCTTCATCCTTAAATATTTTGGTGCACACCTCAACGAATGATTTGGATTCTCAATAAGATGATAAAGACAATACAAACGGTAGCAAACATAGAAAAATGTTGAGACAATATTTGATATGATCAGATTCTTTTAACAGTCAGGGTCGAATTCCGTTTAGAGAGATTTTTAGATATATAAGAAAAATTATGCCACGTAAGTAAATTGCTTGATGACTAAGCAGTATGCATGCTTCAAATATTATTGGCCTAAGAGCTCAATAAGGCCAAACTGACATTATGACCCGACCCAGTGGATCCGTGAACCCGAGTTTTTCTATAAATATACCAAAAAAAATATTAAATGGGTTGAAAGATTTTCTCTCTAAAAAACTAAATACTAGCACCTCTATTATCTCTCTTATATTCACAAAAAATTTAATATATTTAGTCACTTACCAAAAATACCCTCCAGCTATTTTACCATCACCAGATTGGGGACCACAGTGTGAGCGAATGGTACCTGAATATCAATATTCAAAACATGTTGAGCCTTCGAAGTTTGTTGGAATATGGAACTAGAAATGTAGATAGATCCCCATCTAGAGAAAGATGGGATCAAATGTAATGAAGAGCATGTTAATATGACTCATGTGAATCACAACGCTAAGGACAGACTCCTAATGCAATATGAACGTGATCTGCTTAGGGTTGAGATTGAAGCACTCATAGCCTAAAGACATGCTGAAAGAGATTTATATAAAATAATCCAACAGAATACTTCAAGGCTGATGGGCCTGAAAATAACCTCAAGCAAAGTTTAGATGATCAGCTTCTTAGGGCCCACCAAGAATCTAAGAACATCGGGCTAAGCATCGTACAAGTACATCAGATTCTGTTGATGGGTCCACAAGTGGGTCAGATTCAGAAGTTTCTTTTTTATTTTTTGTGACGAAGATATAAGAGATAGAATAGATGGTTGCAAAACACAAGAAAGAAGAAGACGAAACATAGAATAAATAAACTTTAACCCTAGGTTAAAGTATAAGAGACTTAGATAAAAAAACTCAAATTTGATTTAAAAAGCCTGACGGAAAATATAGGATATATGATGCTTTATATAACACTACCCATAACCTTAACTCAAAATAAGGGAAATTACATAAATTTCTAAAAATAAAAACAACTACATAAAAATAACGCATATATATAAAACTGGTTTTTAAAGGCTTTGCGGGTCGAATTTGGGTATCAAACTTTTTAATTAATCATATTTTTGAAATATGATGACCTTGTCGAGATCTTCGATTTGAGTACCTATTTGACCCAATTTCGATACCTGAGCGAGAAACCAATCTGTTCGTAGTCTTCGCTGCATCATCATTCCCTGGTTGGGAAGAATTAAAGCTAGAATTCAAAATGTTGAAACATTGAAAGAACTGCAAAAATATTTGCGTATTCACCTTAGATTGGAACTGGTACCAACATGAGGGTGTGAGAGGTGAGAATCTGAATATTGTCGCTCTTGTCAAGAAGTGGTTTCCCAGATTTTTCCCTTTTTATTATGTCATCAGTATTGCTGTGATTAGCAGTAATAAGATATATTCCACCCACTTGTTCTATGACAGCTTCATCAACCCATTTATCAAGCACAATAACACTCTTACGCGTGTAAAACGTCATTATCTTTCCAGTTCCAGACCGCGCTTGTTGTATCACATCAAGACCCTTTCAGAAATGAATAATTCCTTTTTGTTGAATAGCAGATGACTTCTCAAGTTCTTGCCCCTTATTAAAATAATGATATATTTTTTTGGTATTACCCAATCGTTTTCGTTTTTAACACTGATTTTATCCTCATCGTCGTATACATCATAAATCAGATCTCCTAATTCCGATAAAGTTTCATCAGAATTATCGTCCTGGTAGTCATCCTCATACTCATTAAAGAGTGGATGGTCGAGTACCAACGAACCCTCCATATAACCAGCAACTATTTGATGGATCTCATCCCCCATTGGTTTTTCTAAATTGTAGCTATGACGGTGGTTGGATTTTATGAAAAATACTTTCGCTTTTGAATTTATGATTGGATTTTGAAATCTGGTGGTGGTCATCCTCTCAATATCTTCGATCATTTTTTTCATTTGATGTCACAGGGAATTCATCTGTTCACCTATCTGGCCAAATCGGTATTCCATCTCCTCCTGATAGACTGGTTCTACGATTGGAGTACTGGACTTCCTGCAAGCGGTTCTCTTAGGCGGCATATCTTGGCTACAAAACACAAGAAAGAAGAAGACATAACATAGAATAGATAAGCCTTAACCCTAGGTTAGAGTATAAGAGACTTAGATAAAAAACTCAAATTTGATTCAAAAAACCTGCCAGAAAATATAAGATATAGGATGCTTTATATAGCACTATCCCTAACCATAATTCTAAATAAATAAAATTATATATATGTCTAAAAATAAAACAAATACATAAAAATAACACAAAAATATAAACACTAGTTTTTATAAGGGTTTGCGGGTCGAATTTGGGTATCAAACTTTGTGATAAGTCACAGTTTTGAATTTTTACTGGTTCGTTGAAATATTCGATTTGAGTACCTGTTTGACCTAATTCTGATACCTGAGAGAGAAACCTATCTATACGCAGTCTTTGCTACATCACTTTTCAAGTAGTGATCATGGACGTAAAAAGAAGAAATAAAATCGAAGTAAGAAGCTTTCAAAAAAACATCAAAAGTTGAGTAAACATGATTTATCGGTAAAAAAAAAGATCGGAAGGGTAAAGAGAAAACATTTTATGAAGGGAAAGTTAAAGGGTCAGCTAATCGTAGTATTGATCATTTACTAAGTGATCAATTTGTTGTCCATCCCGCCACCCCTAATGAAGATCACATGTTCAGCCAGGGGCATATTAAGAGGCAGTCACCACTGTCTTCAAAAATCTTATCTCGACATTTAGCTCTGAAAGGATTTCGAGAGACATAATAATTCATTGTGCGCAATATCCAAAGGAAACACTTAAAGATTACATCAGTCGTTTTGTAAATATTAAATATGGATTAGTTGATTGTTTTGAACAAGTGGCCATTGATAAGGGAAGAAAAATATTGTGGTAAATAAGCTAAATTTGGTAAATAAAATGATTAATTTGATGTAATAAAGTATTGAGTACAAAACTTGACCAATATATAAGTTTGGAGGGGGGGGGGTCATATGTAATAACTAATGTGTGTGTTTATAATTAGCAAAGTAGTAGGGTGAAAAAACATACATAAGAAAGGGTAAATATGTAAATTAGGAACTTATCCCTTGTATAATATAAAGGACAACCCCTTTTGGGGAAATGATCCAACCATTAGTCAATTATTACCTCATTATAACTTTTGTCTTTTTCTCTCTCTACTCATTTTATTTCTCTTTCTGGAATCACTAGCATACGAACATTATCGTGGCATATATCTTAATACAAAAATTGACAAGACAAAATAATCCATTAAGATATCTCTAGAATTATCATTGGCGCAGTATGTGGTAAGACGATTGGTACCCGGAGTTGTCTTTCCAAAACTATAAATTTGATATTAAAACATTGTGAGAGTAATGGACATGGAAATATTTGGATGGTTAGAGTCTGGTACGAAGAATCATGTGATTAGAGGTCCATATAGAAATCTCGTATGATTCATATGAATCTTTTTCCCCAGAAAGGGATAATCGAAATCCAAAGAATTACAGGAAAAAGGATTCGAGAAGGCAAAAAGATGGTCGCCGGACATCTCACCGTTTTAAGGGTTCGAGGAAAGAAAAGAACGAACATGAGAAAAAAGGACTTGGGTCTGAGGAGAATTATAGGGTTATGAATGTAAATAAGAGGGAACAAGTAAACCTTCACATGCAGATTTCTTCTGGAAGCCATAACCTCGAATTTTGTATGAGTAATCAGTTTACCTATCCATCCAAAGAAGGTTTATATACGACAACGAACGAAGGTCCTTGGGGAAGTATATATATATATATATAATAGATCATAATTGGAGATCATCTCCTCTCTTCTCAGAAATTCTTTTTGGACATTTTCCCAAGTGGTTTGATATCTCAAATCTAGAGAATTTTGACGGAACACAAGATCTAGACAACCACATCAAACAATTCAAGAACTTTATGATCAGTTATGACGAGGATGACAAATTTTTATGTAGAGCATTCTTCCAAACCTTCAAGAATGCAGCTTCGAAGTGGTACAATCGCTTACATGAGGGTTGTATTAAATTTTTTGATATTTTTAAGAATATATATCATCAGAATTTTTTGGGAAGCAAAACGTTCTGCGCGAATGGTGATACGATAATTTACTATATGCTAAAGGTAGGGGAAAGCCTCAAGGAGTACAAAAATTATTTTATCAAAACAAAAACCGACATGGAAAGTTGTGAGGATAAAGTGCCACTAGCAGCTTTTCAGATGGGATTTCTTCGGAGAATTTTGAAGGATAATGTTGCTGAAAAACAAGCCATGATATCTGGGGCTTTGCTAAATGAAATAGAAAAACAAACTTTGGTGGAAGAAACGCAAGCATGAGAAACGAGTTCTTTGGAATATATTGAGCAGAACCAATTTCGTCAAAGTTAGATGACAACACGAAACAGTTCGCAACCAATAAACGTTGTCCGAGCTTGAGCACCATTTCAAACGATAATCCATGCACTTCCAAAAATTAAAGAGTATGCGATGGTTGTTAATACTTAATAATATGTCCAACCTTTATCAAACAAATGGACCCGACCAACCCATTTCGTTGAGCTGACTGAGTGTATAAAAACAATCTTTGAGATTACACATCCACATGTACAAATTTGTAAGACACTTCTAATACAAAATCCCTGTGAGAACATACAGAATAGGTATTGAGAGCATCATGAGGATATTGGGCATGATATGAAGGATTGTATGGTATTGAAAAAAGAGATACATTCCTTGATTGAAAATGGGAAGCTGACAACATTTGTGAAGAAGAATTCTTTGGTTTCTCTAAAGCAAGAAAATTCTCTGAAGCAAGAAGATGGTTTAATAATATCAGAATCTACTGATGAAGAATCTATTGATGCATTTGATATTTCCACGGAGTATATAGATCCGAAACCATCCAGAAACAACATAAATATGGTGGAAGAGCCAATCGTAAGAGGAAAGGTTAGTTAACTATGTGCTTTATTTGAGTCACTAACAATTTCTGGAGAAGATACTGTTGCAGGAATATCAAATGTTTCTCGAAAGAGGCACATTGATAGCCTAACAACTCAATTGGAGGCGGGAGCTTCACGACATAGATATACAAATCTATCTCCAATAATGTTTTTGGAAGAAGATGACATGAGGGATGTAGATGGTCCACACGAAGATGCGGTCGTTATTTTAGCAGAAATTGATAGGCATGAGATACGAAGAATTTTGATTGATACTGACAACTCAACTAACATCATATTTATTACTACTTATAGTCAGATAAAAAATCCACCAACAGTCCTTGGTCAAATTGGAAAATTGTAGAGTTTACTGGAGTAACAGATGAAGTGGTAGAAGAATTTGAGGAGAAAGTTAAATTAGATCGGGGACCATTCAAAAAGGTACTGACAGTCTTGTTTATTGTGGCAGACGCTCCAACGTCTTATAATACAATTTTTTGAAGGTCTTGGCTTTCGAGAATGCATGCAGTGCCATCAACTGTTCATCAATGTTTGAAGTATATAGTGAGAAACAATATGGGAACGGTTATAAGCAGTCAAAAGATGGCAAAAGAATGTTATTGAACGAATTTGGCCCCAAATCAAATCAAGGGGGTCGAGTCAAAGAAAAAACAACAACCAGTGGGGTCTTCCTCGAGATCCGACCCCATTGATGATCCGAGGGATACCTCTAAGTTTTTGGTCTCAGACGAAATATTTTAGGATCATGTTTTCTCTCAGGGTAAAAGTCTAAAAATTAGCACAAAGTTATCTTTGAAGGTTAAGGATAATTTAATTTAATTTTTTTCGGCAAAGTTACACTTATTCGCATGGTGTACAAAAGATGTGAAAGGGGTTCTTGTTGATATCATTTGTTAGAGGTTAGTAGTACGGAATAATGTTTGTCATATCATCCAGAAGAAAAGATCTTTTTCCCAAGAAACGTCTGAGGCTATTATAACAGAGATAGCTCGGTTGACTAAGGTTGGGCACATACGCGAATCACAATATCTTTTGTGGACTGCTATTCCGGTTTTGGAAAAGAAGAAGAACGAGAAATGGCGGATGTGTGTTGATTTTAATGATCTAAATATGGCTTCTCCAAAAGATCTTTTTACGGTCCACGAATAGATCAATTAATGGATTCGACTTCGGGGAATCAATTACTTTCTTTTATGGATGCATATACTGGATATATTCATGCCCAAATGGATCTTAAGGATATGGAGAGTTGCACTTTTAAGACTGGAAGAGGTTTATATTGTTATAAGATAATGTTGTTTGGGTTAAAAAATGCTGAAGTGAATTACCAATCTTTGGTAGACAAAGCTTTTGACACTCAGTTTGGGAGAAATGTTGAAGTATATATCGATGGAATGTTAGTAAAAAATGCAAGAGATGAGAACCACTTGGTAGATCTAGAAAAAACTTTTGCTAACCTAACAAAGACAAATTTGAAATTGAATCCAGAAAAAATTACGTTCGAGTAAGATCCAAAACGTTTTTTGGGTACATAATCAGTGAGCGTAAGATAGAAGCTGATATGATACAACTAAATGCTTTAAGCACTATATCACCACCTCAAACGATCAAAGAAGTACAAATTCAAACTGAAAGATTAGCATTCTTGAGCAGATTCATATCACGATCGTTGGATAAGTGCACCCATTTCCTTCATGTGTTGAGATAAGCAATTTATTTTGACCGAACCGTAGAGTGTTCTGAGGCTTTTTCATCAAATCAATGAGTATCTTTCTTCGCCAGAAATTTTGACAAAGCCAAATTCGGGGGAAATTTATATGTTTATCTAATGGTGTCAAGTTGTGTTGTAATTGCGGTTTTGATTCGAGAAGAAGACAATTCCCAATCGGTTAAATTGGGAAATTTTAAGATTGAATTTGAGCCTAGGACTGCAATCAAAAGACAACGTGTTTTTTAGTTGAGTTCCATTTTGAACGACCAGAAATTGAGATTGATGAAGAAAACTTTGGGTCAGAGTGGAAGGTCCGAACATATGGGGGTTCAAGCGCATCAGAATGATAAGCAGGGGTGCAGTTGATTTCTCCAGAAGAAATTTCCATGTACCAACCTATCCACTTCAGATTTAAAGCATCAAACAATGAGGTCGAGTACAGAGTT
This sequence comes from Limnanthes douglasii subsp. nivea, assembly GCA_036936605.1. Classification (NCBI taxonomy): domain Eukaryota; kingdom Viridiplantae; phylum Streptophyta; class Magnoliopsida; order Brassicales; family Limnanthaceae; genus Limnanthes; species Limnanthes douglasii. The sequence continues at coordinate 302,346,028 of JAUPFV010000002.1, read as the reverse complement.
GCTTTAGCAGGGTTGAAAGTTGCTAAAATTTGTGAGGTAAAAAAGTAAGGCTCATAAGTGACTCACAACTTCTCAGAAATCATGCATCTGGTCAGTTCAAGGCACGAAAATATCATTTAGTGAAGTATTTTAGGGTGTTAAAGACTTTAACGTTGGTTTTTGAAAGCATCAGATACGAAGATGTTCATACAGCTAAAAATTACGTTGCTGATTCTTTGGCTACAGCTTCGTATTTTGAAGATTATCCTTGGATTATTACACAAGAAAATCCTTCAATACCAAGGGGATATGAGTCGATAGGAAGGTTCTATCGAAGCTTTTCAAATTTCTACAAGCACATAAAAAAATTGGAGTGAAATTAAAGAATTCTTGGTAAATGATGTGTTACCAGTTGACAAACTAATGGCATAAAGAATATGTTTTAAAGCACATGGTTATATTTTCCTCGGAGATGTGTTGTATAAAAAATATTTTAGCCAGCCTTTACTTCGATGCTTAGGAGAAAATAAACCACACATGATATTGTCAAGATTAGATGATGGGGAAGGATGCGCACATTATGTGTATAAAACATTGATATGAAGAGTTCTTCTAACAGCGTACTAGTGGCCTACAATCTCTTAGGATGCCAAAGAGTTAGTTGAAAAATATGACACCTACCAAAGATTTGCTAATACAATCTATACACCAGGAGTGCCTCTTGAATCAATATCTGAATCACTATCTTTTTACCAATGGGAGGATGACAAACGATAATTGTAGCGATGGACTATATTTCTAAATGGGTGGTTCAGGTGGACTATTTTTCTAAATTGGTGGAAGCTGAACCATTAGCAGGAACAAAAGCTAAGTATGTGATCAAGTTTATTTTTTCCAATATTTGTTATCGTTTTGGGGTTCCAAGAATGATAATGATAGATAATGGGACACAAATTGATAACAAAGAAATGAAAGCTTTTTATGCTGCTAAATGAATAAAATAGTACTTCTCAACACCTTTCCATCCGCAAGCGATTGTTTAAAAAAGAATTTGGAAGGCAAGGCTGGAAAATGGCCGGTTTATTTACAATAATTTTTATGGTCATACAAAACTACTCCTCGGATGGTTACACAAGAATCAATGTTTGTGTTAATCTATAGGATGGATGCAGTGGTTCCATCCGAAATAATCATCCCCTCATATTGAATCAACAAATATTTCGGAAAAATAAACGATAAGAGAAAACGTGCAGAATTAGGTTTGATAAAATAAAAAATAATAAGGGCACAATTGAATTCTTTACACTATCAGACTTTGATGAGAAGTCAGTACACTTCCAAAGTTAGAATACAAGAGTTTAAAGGAGGGGACAAAGTGTTGAGGAAATTATTTCTTCATACGAAAAAAATGGCTTGGTAAGTTAAGACGTAACTAGGAGGGTCCATATAGAGTAACGAAGAAAGTTAAGTCTGGGATATATCGACTCAAATATGTAAGTTTGTAAATACTTCTGAGAATCTATGTAAGTATCAATGGCATATTTTTTCCTATCCTAGTGGCGCATGAAGGTTTTAATGAGGTGTCATAATAGCCGACTTATATATAATATTTATTTTCCATCTTAAATTTTTTTTCACAATCTTTATCTTTTTTTATTGGAAGGGTCTTCCAACGAATGTTGTTCAACAATTTTTATCTTTTTTGGACCAAAAGGGTCTTCTAACAAATGTTGGTCTACAATTTTTTAACTTTTTTAGACCGGAAGGGTCTTCCAACGAATGTTGGTCTACAGTCTTAATTGGACTGGAAGGTTCTTCCAACGAATGATGGTCTATAATATTTATCATTTTGGACAGGAAAAGGTCTTCCAACGAAGGTTGGTTTACAAAAGTTAAGTATAAAAAATTTCATATGAAAACGTTTGGAGGAGAAAATTAAAAGTCTTTTACAAAATTTAAATATAAAGTTTCATATAAAAAAGTTTAGAGGATAAAGTTAAATGTCTTTTACAAAAGTTAAGTATAAAAAATTTCATATGAAAAGGTTTAGAGGAGAAACTTAAAAGTATTTTACAAAAGTTAAGTATAAAAAATTTCATTTGAAAAAGTTTGGAGAAAGAAGTTAAAAGTCTTTTACAAAAGTTAAGTATAAAACTTTTCATATGAAAAAGTTTGGAGGAAAATGTTAAAAGTTTTTTTATAAAAGTTAGGTATAAAAAATTTCATATGAAAAAGTTTGGAGGAAAAAGTTAAAAATCTTTTATAAAAGTTAAGTATAAAAAATTTCATAAGCAAACGTTTGTAGAAAAATGTTAAAAGTCTTTTAAAAATGTTAAGTATAAGATTTCTTTCAGATGAAAAAATATTTGGAAGAGGGAGTTAAAAAGTAATTTTTGAAAGATAATCATAACAATTATTCTCATGCGAAAACGTTCGAGGGAAAAGTATATAACCGAAGAACTTCCATACTTATAACTTTTACAGTGTAAAACAGATTGTCAGAACACAAAGGCTTAACAAAAAAATACACTTATGGTATAATTAGTTCACAAGATGTAAACAAAAAACGATGAAAACAAAAACTAAGTAATAAAGCCCAACCTTATTCTGAGGGGCTACCATCTCTACTGCCCTCCGATGAATTACTAATGGTAGAAGAACTATCCGACCCATCTGAGTCGCTGGTTGAGTCTTCATCTACCAAAGAAACTCCCTTCAGATGATGCCTCTCCATGACACGTTCCCCAAAACTCTGTAACTTTAGATTGGGGAAACAATTCATGAATCTCTACTATCAAAGTTGATTGGACGTTTGCATCTCTTTCTTCTAAACAGGAGACTATATCGGCATCATATTCCTCAAGACATATATTTTTGTATTCCTTGGTGGTATCTTTAAGAGATAGATTCTCAGTACTGACCCTCTCAATCTCTCTGACATTATTCTCAAAATGTTCATTACAAGAGTCGAAGAGGCCATCAATAAGAGTATTCCGCTCAATATGTTTAGTGATAAACCTCTCATATTCATTGTCAAATTCCTCTTTTCCTTTTATTAGCTGAGCTTGAAGCGCTTCAATCTTCACCAAACGCTCAGCAGAAATTTTATTCTCAAGAGCAAGCCTATTTTCCAATATTTTTACATCAGACCTTTTTTTGGATCACTTCTTTTTTTATAACGTTCATTCTAATTGGATTTTCGTTTGAGGAGAGCAGCAGCATGAAATAATTTGTTAATCTCATTGGAAATAAAATCGTTTTCATAAACATCAAAGTAAGTAGAGACAGGGGAAAATTTTCTGCATTCCCCACAATCCCTGGAAGTCCCTCTTGGTTCCCTTGACCAGTAGTATGTATTCTCAGAGTGATAAATTCTCCACCATAATCTGAATCAACTAAAATTATCTTTTTATAGGAGGCAAACTTGGAGTAGTTGTGTTATCATCTACATCTTCATCAACAAGCGTCTTATTGCCTTTCTTTTTAGCAGAATGTCTCTTTGATAGCCCAGCACCACCATCTTTCTGAGTAGGTTTTGACTTAGCCACAACTTTTGCCTTGACATTTACTTTTTCTTTGTCCTCGACTTCAGTATTCGAACCAAAATCACCATCAGAACCATCTTCTTCCTCTTTGTCCTTTTTGGAATCCTGATGACTAGGATATCTAGCCCTAGTGGGGAGATATACAAGGTTATCCAGACGCTCTAATCGTTTGAGTATAATATTCTCTATGTGAGGTACCATAAGTTCTTTCACTGACTTAGCTTGGGTCAGATCATACCTCCAAATGTGACTTTTGGCTAAGTTTGAAGGAGTAAAATATCTATAGAACTGACGGTTCCAAGTACGTTGGCTTAGTTGCTCAACTGAGCAAAGTTTTGGCTAGTTATTATGACAAAGTCCTTGAATGGTTTAGCTTTTCCTTCATTACTGCTAAATAAGAAAAGTTTTGGTGGAATAAATAATTTGAATAAACATAAGTAAAGAAAGAATAAGACAAATACCTCGGTTAGTCCACTTCAAAGTCAGACGATGGGGCAGCTTGTCATAATTCTCAAAGCGTATCTCCAATAATCCGGAGACGAAGATGAACTTTTGCTTCCACTTCTTATCAGTCTCAAGAACATCATTCACAATCTTGTACTTTTTTGTGAGAGATATAGAATAGAAGGGAAAATGCAAGTTTCTGGCCACAATTGTTAATCTAACTAATTCTTCGAGAGAAAATCCAAGTTAAGAAATCCGTGAAGCCATGATGCATGCCATGAGGGTGAACCACATGTTGGGACCAGCTTGGGTCGGACATAATTATATCAGGTGAAAGTAATCAACTAAATCAGGATCTAGAGGAAGTCAAAGACCCCAATTTATAATATGTGTAAACAATCAACTCGTGATCTTTAACTGATAAAGGCGTCTCCCCAACTTCTTGAAATCAGATTTTGATGGAGTCAGGAATCCCCCATCGGTTCCTGAGCTTAACCTCTTCAGATGGATGAAAATACTTGTATTTTATCTTGTGAAGCGCCACCAGATGTTTGGCTTCAACCTCACGAATATTACCGAGGATGGCTTCCATATTCGAGGGCAACTCAACATCGCCCTTTTGTTTTTCTTCTTGGATGTTTCTTCCTGATGAGCAGGAGAATTAGCTACAATTTTAAGAGGAGAATACTTTTAAATCGGATTAGAAGGCACGATGAGAGGAGCCAATGCATGGATAGCTTGGATGGGTTGAGCCTCAACAAGGGTCATACCATCCCATTTTGTTGTTGTTGTCTACCGCATCAATTAAGTGCTTATCTTGCACTTTTGGAATAAATTTTAAGGGTGAGCCAGAAACTTTGTCAGTTTGAACAAATTTTGATGAGTGTTTTTTATGAGTGACATCGGGCGTTGTTTGGGGAGTACCCTGTGGAGTTGGTTGAGAGATTCTTGTGAATTTATTTAGGAAGTCCAAGGTCACCCTTGTTGCGCTTCGAATAAGATTGACCAGGGGGGCTGGATAGTAGGAGGATCGGATGCAATATGGTTACCTGTGGTTCCTACTGCGCTTGAAATATTTTTGAAGGGAAGGCTACTGACCATAAAACGTTATTTGAAGGACTTGTAGAGGCCTGGGTTCTTCTTATATGTCAGTAGCCTCTCTCTCTTCAGCTTTTTTGTGATATTGAACAACTCCTAAAGTTTGTATCTCTCAAGCCCTTCAGAGTCTCTAGGCATCAAATGATAAATAAAATGCTTAGTGGGATAATCTAATTCTCTCTCTAAACTAAAGTTTTACTTTATCTCTCCAAAAATGAAAAGTGTGTAACTTTGAAATTGTGAGCGGAGTCAAATATTTATAGAGATGTTGTGGGCTTCTAAGGAATTCGAAGGCCCAAATAATAAATAGGGTTTTCTCTAAATAACAGGTATTTAAAGGAGATGAAAAGTTTTTTGGAAAAGCTACTCTACCTATGATCTGATATCGACGCGTATTGAGATGTGTAAAGGATTTCTGACACACTTCATCATCCACAAATTCTTTTGTAAAGCATGATAATATAAGTCAGAAGGATTTTGACACGTGGGATTAAATGGTAGTGCTACTCTAAAAAGTTTATGACACAAAGACATTGACAACTCATCAAGTTTCACTCTAAAACGTAACCTAAGATGAGTGATGGGTGACCATAAGGTCATTATCTCTAATGATGAAGTCATGGGTCTAAAATAATACCAGAGGAAGAATAATCTCATGAGAAATCAAGGGAAGAAAAATCCGAGGACACCATATAAAGATCGCTGAAGGAGTCCTAATAAAAAGTGATCCGATGACGAATCTAGGAAGAATAATTAGAGGAGATCTCCGATGAAGAAAAATCTTCGTCCATGAATAAGTCGTTGTTCGAATATCTTCACAAGGACTAGGGGGCTACTGATAATGGGAGAAAAATATTATGGTAAATAAGCTAAATTAGGTATATAAATGGATTAATTTGATGTAATAAAGTATTGAGTATAAAACTAGACAAGTATATAAGTTGAATGAGTCATATATAATAACTAATGTGTGTTTATATAATTAGCAAAGAAGTGGGGTGAAAAGACATACATAATAAAGGGTAAATATGTCAATTAGGAGCTTACCCATTTTACTATATAAAGGACAACCCCTTTTCGAGAAATGATCCAATCATTAGTCAAGTATTACCTCATTATTAATTTTGTCTCTTTCTCATTCCACTCATTATATTTCATCTCTAGAATCACTAGCATACAAATATTATCGTGACAGATATCCCCATACGAACATAGAAGGACAGAATACTCCACTAAGAAATCTATGGACTTATCAGCCATAACTTAACTTCGACAAGGGCTGTTGGCTGTAGAACTGCCTGATTCTGTGACTCAGAAGCTTATACTTGGGGTGGGTTGTTGAATCAGGTTGGAAAATAGATTACAGTTGAGGAAACTGATAAATCAAGGAAACCTCACCAGAACAGATCTGCACCTACAACATCTGTCCCACAAGCTAGTACTCAATCATAGGATACAGTTAACAATCGACTTAGGGATTCGAGGCAAGGTTCACATCGACCTAGGCATAGTCAATCTAATCAGGGTCAACAATCAAGGCCAAAGGAAAATCAACGGGTCCAACCTGATTACTTTACAAAATTAGTTAAAAATATGGCTACCATCGACGAAAGGACTAAAAATGCTGTATAATTCTGAAGGCCAACTCCTATTCAAACTCTAAAATAAAATCGAAATACACGTTTTTGTAGATACTACAACGATGTGGGACATTACAATAAAGCCTATATTGCTTTGAAAATGGGAAATTAACCACCTTTGTGAAGTCACAATGAGAGAATATGTATCTAGGAAATATGTCACAACCTAGTACAAGTGGGGTTCAAAATATATCGCCCAATATTTAAAAACAAAATACCAAAGCGTCCAAACAAGAGAGTACGATGGTGATTGTTGAGCAGTTCAATGTGGATTCAGAGTACTTGGATCTTGATCTAGATCGGAACCGAATCAATATAGTAGCAGAAAGTACTTGAAGAGTATCTAAGTTGTGCTCATTCTTTGAATCACTGACTATGTTTTGGAGGGGATATTATGACAACTCCACCAAATTATTCTCGGAAGAGACATGTAGTCAGTTTGACTACATAATTGGAAGAAAATATATCCACTCATCTTTACCAAACTCATGCTCTATTTATAGTGTTCGATAAAGATGATGTGAGAAGAGTGGCAACCTCCCATGAAGAAACCGTGCTAATATGGGCATCTATTGAAGGTAGTGAGATTCGAAGAATTTTGATTAACACGGGTAGTTTGCTAAAGGTTTTACTTTTGTCCACTTACAAAAAAATGAAGAATCCTACGGCTATCCAAAGATCAAATAGAACTCTAGTAGAATTTACTAGCAATACGACTGAGGTCATCGGGGAGTTTGAAGGTGAAGCTTTATTAGGAAAAGGACCATTCAAGTAAATGGTAAGAGTATTGTTTGTCGTTGTAAATTGTTTGACCTCATACAATGAAATTTTTTATAGGTCATAATTGTCAAGAATGCATATTGTTTCATCTACAGTTCACCAATATTTGAAGTATGCGGTTGGACCTCAAGTAGGAGTGTTTCGAAGTAGCCAAAAAGTGGCTAAATAATGTTATGTTACAGCTCTTGCTCCTAAATCTCTGAAAGATATGTCAACTAAAAAAGAGTAGCAATTACTAGAGTTCTATTTGGATCCAATTGGAAAAACAAAGTTGTTAACCTTCTTATCCTATTTACATTTATTTACTTGGTGCAATGAGGATGTGACTGATGTGCTTGCATATATTATATTCCACAAACTGTATGTTCGTTCCGATGCTGGTCCAGTTGTACAAAGAGTGAGGGCCTTTTCTAAAGAAAAATATGATGCAATAGTACAACAAGTGGATATATTTACTAAGGTAAGATACATCTGTTAATCCCACCATCCACTTTGGACTGCAAATCTGGTGCTTGTGAAACTAAAGAATGGAAAATAGAAGATGTGCATCGATTTCACATATCTCAACAGAGTTTGTCTAAAGGATATTTTTCCACTTCCCCGCATAGATCAGCTGGTGGTAACTACTTCGGGTAATAATTCATTATCTTTTATGGATGTATTTGCTGGGTATAATCAGATTCATATGATCATGAACGACCAATATCACACCATATTTATCACGGATATGGGGCTTCATTGTTATAAGGTAATGCATTTTGGATCAAAAAATGCTGGGGCAACCTACTATAGATTGGTCAATAAAGTGTTTGTCAGTCAGATCGGAAGAAATATGAAAGTATACATTGACAACATGATGGTGAAGATTCTAAAGAACGAAAATCGTATACTTGATCTCCAAAAAAAAAATTCTAATTTGGAAGATATTTATTTGAAACTAAATCTTGAGAAATGTACATTTGGGGTTTGATCCGGTAAATTTTTGGGTTACATCATCAGTGAGAAAGAGATTCAGGTTGACTCAGATCAATTGAATGATTTATTAGCTATGGATCCACCTCGAACTACCAAAGAAGTTCAAATATTAACCGGGAGATCAGCAACTTTAAATAGGTTTGTTTCAAGGTGATTGGATAAATGTATACAGTTTTTACAAGTATTGAAGAATACCAAAGACTTCAGCTGGTCCCCAAATTGTGATAGATCTTTTATATAAATCAAACAACATTTGTCTTCACTAAAAACTTTGTTCAAACCCATTGTAGAGGAAAAACTTTATATGTATTTGGCAGTATCGGATTATGCAGTAAGTGTTGTGTTGGTTCATGAGGTAGACAACTATCCCCACCCTGTTTACTATGTTAGTAAGAGTTTATTGGATGCATAGAAGATAAACCTCAAGTTGGAAAATCTATCTCTAGCCTTGGTAATAGCAGCAAAAAAATGAGGTTATATTTTCAACCACATTCTATTACTGTTCGAACCTTTTTTCCTTTAAATATTGTGTTACAAAAATCACACATATCATGTCGAATGACTAAGTGGTCTGTCGAACTTGGATATGAGGATACTGATTTTTCTCCTCGAAAAAAAATCAAAGCTCAAGGCATGACTAATTTCTTAATCGATTTCTATTCAGAAAGACCTCGTGAGGACCCTCAAGATAACAAGTCTGTGAAAGAATGAGTAGTTCGAACAGACGGTGGATCTTCTATGATATGATGTGGGGCTAACATTTGTTTGTTTTCTACCTGTGGGGATTTAATGCGTCAAGCCATACAATTTGGTTTCAAGGAATCTAATAAAAAATCAGAATACGAAGCAGTCATAGTAGGTCTAAGGCTAACTCAGATATGTGATGCTAAAAGAATCCGATTGTTGAATGAATCACAACTAGTCATACATCACGAACAAGGACAATCTGAAGCCAAGAAAGATAAATTGATAAAATACTTAAGGGTAGTAAGAAATGTTTTTTGCTATTTTTAAATGTTAAGTACGAACATGTGTCAAGATTTAAAGAATTCAATGGCTGATTCTTTCGATACCATTGTGTATTCAGAAGCATATCCTTGGATTCTTATACAAGAAGGCCCTTCCATATCAACCTCCTTTGAAATGGAAGTTGATACTTAAGAAAATTTCCAAATATCAGCCATAATAAACCAAGATTGGAGGTATGGTATCCAAAATATTATTACTGATGGGGTTTTACCTGATTACAAAAGGGAAGCTAGAAAGTTAAAATTCAAAGCCCATGGTTTCTTGGTATTATATGGGGTTCTATATAAAAATATTTTAGTAAACCTTTACTACATTGCCTCGGATCCAATGAATCTCAAATAATGTTGTCTGAACTACATGATGGGGAATGATGGGCTCACTGTGGGTATAAAGCCTTAAACTAGAATGGTATTACTCGCAATGTATTACTGACCATCCATTATGGCAGATTCCAAAGACTTGGAAAAAAGTTGTGACCCTTGTCAAAGGTATGGAAATGCAGTCCATGTGCCGTCAGTTTTAATGGAATCATTATCCGAAGCAATCTTTTTTATAGATGGAGGCTTGATTTGGTTGGACAACTTCCAATGGCTTCAGGTGGATATCGAACTATCATTTTGTCAATTGATTATTTCTCTAATTGGATAGAAGGTGTGCCATTCTTCGGGACAACTTCTAAGGAAATAATAAAATTTACGCACTCCAATATATGTTGTAGGTTTGGAATTCCAAGACGCATAACCACAGATAATGGTCTGTAATTTGATAATAGAGACTTGAAGGAATTTTCTGCCTCGAGAGGAATACATTATTATTTTTCCTCACCTTTACATCCCCAAGCCAATGTGAAAGTAGAGGTAGTAAATAGGACAATATCAATGGGGCTCAAAAAGAATTTATAAGGTGCATCTGGTAAATGACCTAATTTCTTACAAGAGACTTTATAGGCCTACCAAACTACTCCCTATATTGCCATCATGAGTCTCCATCCGCCCTTGTATATGGGATGGATGTGATTACACCTGTAAAAGCTACTATTCCTTCCTTTAGGATCCAAAATTATTCTGAAAAAGGTAATCAAGCTACAATAAGAGCTCAGTTGCATCTGATTAAAGAAAAAATGATTAAAGCATGTCTGAGAAATGTTCACTATTAGGGTTTAATGAGAAGTAGATATGCATAAAAATTATGAAGAATAAATTTTGAGGTAGATGACAAGGTTTTGAGAAAAGTATTTTTACATACCAAAGATATGAAGTTTGGAAAGTTAGCCCCGAACTAAGAAGGCCCCTATACAGTGGTTGAAAAAATCAAGAGTGGAACATATTGACTAGTTGATCGAGAGAGCGTTCCATTAAGACACCCATGGAATGTAAAGCACCGAAGATTATACCTTGAGTAAGGTTTTGTAAATATTTAATTTACATTTGTTTAATGCAAATATTTAAGGGGCATACTATTTCCTATCATAGTGGCTCGGGGATATTTTAATGAGGTATCTGTATCATCAATCTACCGTCTTTAAAATTGTTTATTTCTAATTAGACTCAGTAATTATGATTTTCCTTCAAATGGATTACCTTCGAATGGTTTGTGATTAAAATTATAATATGCATTCGATTGGCTTGCGGAATTGAAGTAGTTGGAGCAGATCTATTCTGGCGTGGTACTCTAGATTTTTTAGTTTCCTCCACTGTGATTTGTTTTCCAACCTTATTGAGTAACCCTCCCCAAGTCACTGCTTTCTCATGAGTTATTAAATCAGCTAACTCACCCGGATTCAAACCTTATCTTAAGGAAGTAATATCCACATACTCAAAGCAATCACCTAACCATTTTTATATTTACAAAATGACTAATGTAATCTTTTAAAGATTCATTGGGTTCTTGTGCACAATTGATGATGGTATCACCCTTTCCCTTAAGTTCTTTACTTTCCACAAATTTCCTCTCGAAGGCCATCCAAAATACATCGAAGTTTTTAACGGATCATTGTGGTAAACTGTTATACCACTTTGATGCACTTCCCTTGAAGGTCTGTGAGAAATACCGACATAAAAGTTTGTCATTAGCATTAAAATTCATCATGAAATTATTGAGTTGTTCAAGGTGATTATCAAGATCTTTTCTCCCATAATAATTTTCCATTTTAGAACTATCAAAACTCCTCAGACGATGCCCAGCTAAAATATTTGAGTACAAGGGAGATTGCCTCCAATTGTGACTTCGACTAAACATATGATCCTCATCCAGAGTGGCAAAGATACCTTGTTCAGATTGGATAGCAAACTGATCACTTATCAAATGATCAATATCGTGATTAACCGATCATTTAACTTTCACTTGATACTTCTTCTTCTTCTTCTTCTTCTTCTTCTTCTCTTTACCTTTTCTATCTCTTTTCTTAGAATGCTGTTTAGATGACTTTTCCTTTTTCTTCTGACGGCCATGATGAATACTTGATGAAGAGGACCCATCAGAGTCAGATGTTGTCATTGAATTTTCAGCAGAACCTGACGTGCTCATCACTTGTTTAACCTGATGCTCCTTTTTATAATTAATACGAGTCTTTGAGGACTGATCATTTTCACCTTGTTTGTTATTATCACCAAGCTCATCTGTAGATATACCTCCCGCATCAGATTTTTCTTTCAATCCTTTTTCAGTTTGCCTTTGGGTTGTCAGACCTTCAATCCCATCCCTCAACTAATCATGTTTCTCTTGCATGAATGGTTTTTCCTCTGTGTTGTGATTGACATGAGATACATTAACATGCTCATTATCATCTCTTATTCCTTCATTTCCATGAGCTGGAACTTCTTGCATATTGACATCCATGTCTCAATGATTTCTGAATTTTGAATTACAACTAAGGTTTTGAATAGAGCTATTCAGGCACATCGCGCTCCCACTGTGGTCGTCAATTTGGTGATGGAAAAATCTGATTTAGAGGTAAAATTAGAATATCTTTCAGCTGGTTGACATTAAGTATTTAGTAGAGAGTAGTGACAGAAAGGAGGTGTATGCTTGTATATAATGTTTTAGAAAAATTCAAACCCATTTATGTTGTTCGTTGAGGTGTTTGCGCTTTTTTTAAAGTCCATGGGTTATTTGGGTCAGATCTTCTATTCTGGCCCATTTTATGAGCCCCCAAACTCATGATTCAAGGTACTACGCACATAGCTCAGTCATTGGTTCACTTAGGTTGCTGCTTAGTCATCAACCTTTTTTTACCCTGTCCGAATTACGGCAATGTATATCCAAATAGATCTGATACTATCATTGTTAACTTGCTGGCTAATGGTAAATACCCATGGCCTTTATATCCCTTGTTAATCTATTGTAGAATATTAATTTCTCCCTCTATGATCATATCTCACATTTTCAGAAACCAAAATAAAGCAGATGATTGGATTGCCAAATGGACTCTTCAATGTAAAATAAAGTTTGCTTCTACTTATTTTCGAACCCCTACCCAATTGAGTCATATTGTTCTTTTGGAAAGTCTCAATCTGGACTACATAAAAAACAATAACTACTAGATGTTCCAACCTATATTTCTATTATGATTCTATCTAAAGCTTTTATAACTTTAATTTTTTCCCTGGTTAGCCAAAATTACTCATGACTAGCATCTTAAGTTTACATTTCCAGAATCCATGTAGTTGAAAGCTTGATAGCCATTTTACCTGAAAGGATTTTACTCGATGTTGATGCACTGTTCTAGCTTTCGATGCTTGGAGATCCCTTTATCTTGGTGGAAATCTGGATGCCATAGAGGATATGGTTGATTCATTCTCCAATCTGATTCTAGCTTTGGTTTTCATCATCATCACTTTTTGAACTCATGAATCCAAATTCTCTATCTGCATGCAATCTCTTCTCGAATTATCTTCTTTTCCAATCTATGTCTTGCTGATTCAAGTTTAGATAAGTCCAACCACAAAAATTTCTCTCGATTTCGAGAAGATGGAAGATCAAATTGTTGAAGCTCTTAAGTCGATCTCTCTCTTTAGTTTCTGTACTTTTGTTAAGATATTTTTTAGGTGCCTTTTTCCTGTCTAGATTAGTACTGTACTCTCCATCAATATTTAAATAAATATTCGATATTTTGATTAAAGAAAAATAGAAACACATATTCTAAAATGCTTAATAGCTGTACAAGTAGTTACCACCCATTTGGAATGTACACATGAACTTTGATTAGCTTTGTTAAGAGTTTTTTTTTCAAGTTTTATCCTAAATACAACATAATTTGACAAGACGATTTTTAATCAATGTAAATGGTAATGGCTGAATACTACCATGTCATGCATAACTAACTCTAACCAATTACTTTTAAAAAAGATGAATATTTAAATCAAGTATATATTTTACATCTCTGTGTCCATATATCAAATAAACACTTAAAACTCCTAATAAGGTTTCAAGCTAAGGTTTGTGTCATATTTTATAGTTTCTTGGCTAAAAAGCACTGTTAGTTCCCATGTTTACCATTTGTATCAACTTAGTCCCCTTCTTTCAACCATGCATAAAACGCATCCCCATTCTTTTTTTAATTTGCATTTTTAGTCATCTCGCACATGTGAAGCCTAAGAGCCTGACACGTGGCATCAAGTTTTGTTGCAAGAATGGTCCTCCAATTTTTTTGCCAAAACTGTCCCTGTCATGCCAACTCAGCTGCTTAGTCACATTTACCTTTTACCCTCAAAAATTACCATTTACCTTTAAAATTTACCATTTACCCACTAATTTAATAAATGGACCGGGTCGAACCCATATTTAACTAACCCAACTCGAAACCCAATATAATCTAGCCTAAACCCGAAAACCAAAAACCCAATTAATCTAACCCACTTGCTTAATTAAATCAATTCCCAAATAGAAAACCCTAATAGCAGAAAAAAAACATAGTATTCGTTTCAGTTCCTTTTCCTTCCTTCACCAAAACCCATGGCTTTATTATATATTTATAAGAAATCAGATTTAGTATTTAAGAAAGTGGCGTAATTAAATCTATGGATTTTGACATATAATATATATTTATACGAAATCATATCTAATATTTAAGAAAGTAGTGTAATTAAATCTACATATACAATTCAATTGGCTTGGTCCCAGTTCTTCTGTTTTCTTTTGGTGTTGAAGATTTGTCGTGTCAAAACCAACAAATTTAATTCACAAATCGAAGAAGCCCATCCTTGGAAATGAAAATCTACATATAATTTGTTGTTGAATTAATACTCTTCAGAAAAATCTTCGGAGGCCTCTGAGGTGAAAAAGGATTAAGCTCTAAGCTTTGGGTGACATGCTACATCTCATGACTCTTAGAGTGTCCATTATTACTGATGTTTTGCCTCCTAGAGGAGAATGATACAGGCTTTGTCCTTTCTTGAGAAGAACCATCTAGTTCTTTTGAAGCACGAATATGTTTCATGTTTCATCTTTTTGCTTCGACATTTGTGATTGTACTTGATTTAAGTACCTTGTCATCAAACAAACCAATCTCAAGGCTTGAAAATGATAAACGACGACCAGCGCCACCTGCTGTATAGCTCCAATCAACAGATGTTTGAGATTTCTCCGCTTTTGGAAGTATGCGTAGGAAGAGGAACTGAAACGAACGTTATTTGTTTTTTCTGTTATTAGGGTTTTCTATTTGGGAATTGATTTAATTAAGCAAGTGGGTTAGATTAATTGGGTTTGGGGTTTTCGGGTTTGGGCTAGATTGTATTGGGTTTTGGGTTGGGTTAGTTAAATTTTGGTTCGACCCGGTCCATTTATTAGATTAGTGGGCAAATGGTAACTTTTTAAGGTAAATGGTAATTTTTTAGGGTAAAAGGTAATTTTTTAGGGTAAAAGGTAAATGTGACTAAGCAGCTGAGTTAGCATGTGAGCAGGGGCAGTTTTGGCAAAAAAAATTGGGGGACCATTCTTGCAACAAAACTTGATGCCACGTGTCAGGCTCTCAGGCTTCACATGTGCGGGAGACTAAAAATGTAAATTAAAAAAAAATGGAGATGAGTTTTATGCATAGTTTAAATAAATGGACTAAATTGATACAAGTGGTAAACATGAGAGACTACCAGTATTTTTTATCCTAGTTTCTTTGATATAATACTTAGGTTGCTGCTTAGTCATCAACTTTTGTTTACCCTGTCCGAATTACGGCAATGTATATCCAAAGATATCTGATCCTATCATTGTTAACTTACTGGCTAATGGTAAATACCCGTGGCCTTTATATCCCTTGTTAATCTATTGTAGAATATTAATTTCTCCCTCTATGATCATATCTCACATTTTCAGAAACCAAAATAAAGCAGATGATTGGATTTTCAAATGGACTCTTCAATGTAAAATAAAGTTTGCTTCTACTTATTTTCGAACCCCTACCCAATTGAGTCATATTGTTCTTTTGGAAAGTCTCAATCTGGACTACATAAAAAACAATAACTACTAGATGTTCCAACCTATATTTCTATTATGATTCTATCTAAAGCTTTTATAGCTTTAATTTTTTCTCTGGTTAGCCAAAATTACTCATGACTAGCATCTTAAGTTTACATTTCCAGAATCCATGTAGTTGAAAGCTTGATAGCCATTTTACCTGAAAGGATTTTACTCGATGTTGATGCACTGTTCTAGCTTTCGATGCTTGGAGATCCCTTTATCTTGGTGGAAATCTGGATTCCATAGAGGATATGGTTGATTCATTCTCCAATCTGATTCTAGCTTTGCTTTTCATCATCATCACTTTTTGAACTCATGAATCCGAATTCTCTATCTGCATGCAATCTCTTCTCGAATTATCTTCTTTTCCAATCTATGTCTTGCTGATTCAAGTTTAGATAAGTCCAACCACAAAAATTTCTCTCGATTTCGAGAAGATGGAAGATCAAATTGTTGAAGCTCTTAAGTCGATTTCTCTCTTTAGTTTCTGTACTTTTGTTAAGATATTTTTAGGTGCCTTTTTCCTGTCTAGATTATTATTGTACTCTCCATCAATATTTAAATAAATATTCGATATTTTGATTAAAGAAAAATAGAAATACAGATTCTAAAATGCTTAATAGATGTACAAGTAGTTACCACCCATTTGGAATGTACACATGGACTTTGATTAGCTTTGTTAAGAGCTTTTTTTTTCAAGTTTTATCCTAAACTTCTATACAACATATCAACAATATTCTAGAGTTAAATACAACATAATTTGACAAGACGATTTTTAATCAATGTAAATGGTAATGGCTGAATACTACCATGTCATCCATATATCAAATAAACACTTAAAACTCCTAATAAGGTTTCAAGCTAAGGTTTGTGTCATATTTTATAGTTTCTTGGCTAAAAAGCACTGTTAGTTCCTATGTTTACCATTTGTATCAACTTAGTCCCCTTCTTTCAACTATGCATAAAACGCATCCCCATCCTTTTTTTAAATTTGCATTTTTAGTCATCTCGCACATGTGAAGCCTAAGAGCCTAACACGTGGCATCAAGTTTTGTTGCAAGAATGGTCCTCCAATTTTTTTGCCAAAACTGTCCCTGCCATGCCAACTCAGCTGCTTAGTCACATTTACCTTTTACCCTCAAAAATTACCATTTACCTTTAAAATTTACCATTTACCCACTAATATAATAAATGGACCGGGTAAAACCTATATTTAACTAACCCAACCCGAAACCCAATATAATCTAGCCTAAACCCGAAAACCAAAAACCCAATTAATCTAACCCACTTGCTTAATTAAATCAATTCCCAAATAGAAAACCCTAATAGCAGAAAAAAATAACATAGTATTCGTTTCAGTTCCTCTTCCTTCCTTCACCAAAACCCATGGCTTTAGTATATATTTATAAGAAATCAGATTTAGTATTTAAGAAAGTGGCGTAATTAAATCTATGGAATTTGACATATAATATATATTTATACGAAATCAGATCTAATATTTAAGAAAGTAGTGTAATTAAATCTACATATACAATTCAATTGGCTTGGTCCGTGTTCTTTTGTCTTCTTTTGGTGTTGATGATTTGTCGTGTCAAAACCAACAAATTTAATTCACAAATCGAAGAAGCCCATCCTTGGAAATGAAAATCTACATATAATTTGTTGTTGAATTAATACTCTTCCGTAAAATCTTCGGAGGCCTCTGAGGTGAAAAAGGATTAAGCTCTAAGCTTTGGGTGACATGCTACGTCTCACGACTCTTAGAGTGTCCATTATTACTGATGTTTTGCCTCCTAGAGGAGAATGATACAGGCTTTGTCCTTCCTTGAGAAGAACCATCTAGTTCTTTTGAAGCACGAATATTTTTCATGTTTCATCTTTTTGCTTCGACATTTGTGATTGTACTTGATTTAAGTACCTTGCCATCAAACAAACCAATCTCAAGGCTTGAAAACGATAAATGACGACCAACGCCGCCTACTGTATAGCTCCAATCAACAAATGTTTGAGATTTCTCCGCTTTTGGAAGTATGCCTAGGATGAGGAACTGAAACGAACGCTATGTGTTTTTCTGTTATTAGGGTTTTCTATTTGGGAATTGATTTAATTAAGCAAGTGGGTTATATTAATTGGGTTTTGGGTTTTCGGGTTTGGGCTAGATTGTATTGGGTTTCGGGTTGGGTTAGTTAAATTTTGGTTCGACCCGGTCCATTTATTAGATTAGTGGGCAAATGGTAACTTTTTAAGGTAAATGGTAATTTTTAGGGTAAAAGGTAATTTTTTAGGGTAAAAGGTAAATGTGACTAAGCAGCTGAGTTAGCATGTAAGCAGGGGCAGTTTTGGCAAAAAAATTGGGGGACCATTCTTGCAACAAAACTTGATGCCACGTGTCAGGCTCTCAGGCTTCACATGTGCGGGAGACTAAAAATGCAAATTAAAAAAAAGATAGAGATGAGTTTTATGCATAGTTTAAAAAAATGGACTAAATTGATACAAGTGGTAAACATGAGGGACTACCAATATTTTTTACCCTAGTTTCTTTGATATAATACTTAGATATTAGCATAAAATCCGTATAAGTTTGAACTTACCACCTAAATTTTTTATCTTAAAAGTCAGGTCCAATAAATTTGATATACATAATATATCTCTAATGGATATAACCCACTTCGCGCATAACACGCTAGAGTATTTGCGGAATTTTTTTATAGTATGGGATAAATATGATTTATTTATTTATTTTGTACAGTAAATTTAAAAATAAGTAGGATAAAATTATTCAGCCGAGATGTATAGTTTTAAATATTTTTAAAAATAAAATAAAATAAAAAATGAATATATTGAAATGATTTTAATAAATAAATAAAATAAAATAATAAATATAATTAAATGATGATAATGCAATCTCAAATTTCTAATCGGAGTTTATAGTTTATATATATAAAGTTAGGATATATGATCTTGAATATCAAATTAGAAGAAAAAAGAAACATAAATTATATAATATATAAAATTCTAGTTTGGTCGTATTTAATTGTCATACGTATTGTGCATATTTATTTAACCTTATCATTTATAGATTATAGTTCGATTGAGTGATATATTATGTAAAATTTAGCATCGGTAAATAAAGTGACGAGGAATATAAAATAATATCTATCACTCCAGGTTAAAGCTGGAATATTTGTGGTCAATATATATTTATTGACAAGACCGAGAAGTATGGATTAGAGGTTTATTTGAACAGTCATGTTTCTAAATTTTAAGTTGAATAAAAAGTAAGATATAATGTTTTTTTAAATAAATTACCAGTCTCAAGAGTATTTTATTTTAAAGGACATTTACATCTTGTTGTTTTTGTCTTCTGCCAGATCCAATTATCTCTAGCTAAACTGTAATGAATTTGAAGAGTTTGGGTTGATAATGATTTTATTTGTGTCTCGTTAAAGTTATTTACCATAAAAACCTTATCAAGAAAAAAGTATTAAAAAAATGTAGCATATTATTAAAATAACTGAAATTGAAAATAAAAATAGTACTATTAGTAATAAATAAAATTGATACAATTAAAAGGTTCATAATAGTGTTTTTATAAATTATCGGTGCTTGTGAAAGACATATACTAATGAGTCGAGCCCTTGATGAAGAGTAGATTTTTGTTGGGGAATAGCAAAAGACGTACGAGTGAAATAAAACAGTTGCAGCTTAATCGACGAATAGCCCGAGAACGTTCGATATGTTCCTCTCATACCATAGCGACACTGGCCTTATAGCTAGAGAACAATTACATATTAATTATTAATATTAGAATAGTTTTGTGTTATGTTAGAATTGGATACCCGTCATGAAATTTCAAACCTGAAGAGTATTATATTTTAAAACTCACGACTAATTTCACATAAAAAATAAAGTTTGAGTATCATAACCCATTGGATCGGCTCGGGTCGGGTACCCATGGATTCAGAAAAAAATAACATCCCTAACTGATCATTGTAGGGGACGATAATCTTTATTGGACAATTAGAGCTCAATACTAAAGCATTAGACTAACGGTTCTTCCATCAAGATACAAATTTGCTCAATTTATATTAATACTTTATATATATATAATTATTACAAAACTCACTCAATTTATATTAATACTTTATTAATACTTCACTTTCATAAAAAGAATAATATAATAAGTATTATTATTATTATTATCTATAAGTCTAATACTTTAAATACTAATAACTTTAATTAATTTGATTCATAACAATAAGCACGGATACTCTGTATTTACACATGATGATATACTCTAAATCTAGGATTTCCTTACAATCTCACATTTAGATCATTCATGTGTACTAAAATGTATTTATCCATATTGTGTATTATAAAAATTTATTGTTCACGTATAATATTTGAATGCATATTCATGTTAGATGATAGTCAACCATAAACCAAAGAGGTTCCATCGTAGCTTTAGTATGCGTAATGGTTTTGTAATAAATGCACTACTAACTACCTCTTAAAGAACCCTCGCTTCTCATAAAGTGCAAGATGAAAGTGTAACACGATCCTATAATCAACACATGTCAACTTCCAACTGGTTCTGTTTTACTAGAATTAAGATCGCTTAATTTAAGTAATACGAAAAAAACTGAAAAATGAATCATTGTATTATTAATCTGAAATAACTCGAGTCATGCATACAATGACAATACCATCTGAAAAACTAAAAATATTGAAATCTATTCAAAACTGCAACTGAATCTAAACACCCTCCAAGCTAAATATTCTTATATAAACTTTATGTTTCGTAAATTACTAAATGGTGTAATGCATGTGTGAAAGAATCTAAAAGTATGAAATTTATGTCAATGTGATATACCCTTATATGGTCATCCAAGATCCATTCCTTCACAATAATAAACTCAATATGTTTATGATTAGACTTATTTGAGTTTTTATTTTTCGTCTTAGAACTTGACAGTTGAACTATTATCACAGTAGAGTTACGGAGGCCTTTCAATTACCTCTATTGTATGCAATGCCATCACAAAGTTTCTCAACCAAAGTACATGAGTAGATTTTGTGAAGCATGCCAATACTCGGTTGATATAATGGAGTTTATGATAAGAATATGTTTTGCACTATTCCATGATATGAGGCATCTAGCTATAATAAATATATATCTGATGATAGATTTTCTAGTGTCTACACACATAGGTAATTTCGTATCAAAATAGCCTATGATCTGTAGGTCATCCGATTTGTTGTATGTTCCATTTAAAGTGTTTGGTATTCTTCAAGTATCAGAGCACCATCTTTACCATATTTTAATGGGTAACTCTCAGATTTCTCAATTACCTTCTTAACATCCAAATTATAAATTATATGCCTAGTCTTGTAGATACTTAAGGATACATGAGACTACAAACTGTCGATGAATGTGATATTATCTGCATGAAATGAACATATGAATCTGTATTTGGGAACTGATGGAGTGAGAACTTGACATATTTCACTTTTTAAGGGTATTTTTTTATGGGTTTGTTATTTCCATACCATAAAGACGTAGCATGATTTCAACGTATGTCTCTTGTGAGATAGATTCCCATAGGACGGTTCCTTACTATATGGATTTGTAACATATATGAGGCTTCACCAAAATTATTTATATCAAATCTATTTGATAAGAATTCTTTGTAGCATGTAATAAACTTAGGTCATTAGTGGTTAGGACTATGTCATTGACATATAACACTAAATATATTTCTTTACTCCCACTAATCTTATGATATACATAATTTTTTATATTTTTTACGTAAAAAATGAATGAGATGATAATTTCTAAGAACTTGCGGTGCCACTGATGAGATGCATGCTTGAGTCCCATAAATGAATTTATTTAGCCAACACAACATCAATTTTGGGTCTCTAAGCACGATATTTTCATGTTGCTTTAAGCAAATTGATTATGTCAGTGTTTTTATTGAGGATTTTGTTTTAACCTATATCTAATAAAGCTCAATATTAAAATGGGAAAGAAGAACCGTGATTGTCATAAATGAGTTTTTTGTAATACCGGAGAAAATATCTCAGAATAGTCAATCCCCTTAGTTTGTTTGTATTTTTTTGCTACAAGATGAGTTTTGTATCTTTTACTTTTCCTAAAGCATAAGTTTTGGTATTAAATAACCATTTAAAAACGAGTGCTTTGTTTTATTCAGGTAAGAAGACTAGATTTCAAAGTGAATTATCTTTAATTGACTTGTATTATTCATTCATTGCTTCAACCTAGATTTTAGACTTTGAAATCTTCATAGCATCCTGAAAGGTAATTGAGTCCTCTTCTAATGATGTTTAAAGTTCTTTCATGTTTATTAAGTAATAAAACATAGATCTACATATCTTGAGTAGATCTACATAATGTTAGCTTATTGTGTTGTTTAATTTCTTGAGGTTACTGGATTTGCTCACCAGGATCAACATCAATAATTTCTACTTGAGATAACAAAGCAACATCCGTAAGATAAAGTGAACTCTCTGACATAACATTGATGACCAGTAAAATAATAATAATCAAAGTATCAATGTCAAATACTAAATGAATTAGTTCTAAATCTTCCTAAAAATTATGTTGACTGAATTCTCCCCCTCCTCCCAAAATCTGCATCCTCAAAAAATACTATAGTTTCGTTTTAAAGGTCGAACGCTTAATGAGAGAGTAAAATTTATAACTCCTATAATGGTTTGGGATCCTATAAAATTGTAACTAACTATTTTGGATTCTAGCTTTTGTTTACTAGGTATGCAAGGCTTCGATTCCTACTGGACCTACCTATATATGAAAGTTTTTAAAACTAAGCTTAAACCTTCTGAAGAGTACATGTTTTGTTTTAGTTATTGTTGAAATAGGTGCCTTGTTAAGGATATGTGATGCTCACTTAAGGTATTTTCCATATATTAAATATGGTAGTGATGTATGAGTAATCATGCTTTCAACCATATCAATTAATGTACGGTTGTTCGGTCAGATATATCATTCATAGTGGGTGAGCCTGACATGGTGTACTAAGAGAAAATCCTATGCTATTGAAGGTAGATATTGAATGGTTTATGACGGGACAATCCCACACTCTTGAAGGTTGATATTGATTGGGTTTTGATGTTATTCTCATGATCCATCAAACCTTCCATGATCGCACCATCATGGTCAGATCTGATGATTTTAATTTGTTTGTGAGATTGTAATTCAACATCGGCCTTAAAAAATTTAAACATATCAATAGCTTGTGATTTTTCATGAAGTATATATATATAAGTATTTTGAAAAACTATCTATAAAATATATGAAGTATTATCGGTCACTCGATGATGTTGTAAGAAATGGGTCATAGATCTCTGTATGGATTAACTTCAAGACGTCTTTAGCAATATAGTCTTCAAACATACTAGGTTGGTTTATTTTCATTTGATACACCATATACGTTTATATAAATCGGTGTAGTCAAAGGGACCTAATAAACCTTTAGCAATAAGTTTGCCTATCTTCTTTCAATGTGCCATATAGATGTTGAATTCTCACAAGTTGTTATATATGTTACATTTATTAGTTTTTGTAATTAGTGATGCTATTTAACTTATACAAATTAGCATTACAATCAATAACATTTGAGTTATGCTTTTCCTTTGACAAAAGAACAAGTGTAGCTGAATTTTTCCAATAATGAAAAAGATAGTAAATGTCTTCTAAAGTAGGGAACATACAAAAAATCCTTAATACAAAATATGTCCTGAATTCAAAAAAAATGACATGGTTTTGACTAAACAAGTGACGTCAACTGCAGTGAAAATTTGTATATATCTTTCATTGGAAGGTCTACTTTGGATTGATCCCTGCATATCAATATAGACGTGAGTTGCGGCTGTTGTATCAATGCATAATGTATTTTTTCACACTTAAATAAAATTAGTTTCAAAAGTTACTAGAGGAGAGAGCTAACCTTTCTTTATCCTTCATACCTTAAATTTTGTGCAATCTTTCTTCTAATTAATCATACATTTGCAATAAAAATATGATACAATTTTTCTTTTTTCCATTTACCTTCTTGAGGTCTCCCTCTTTCTTTTCGGATCTTGAAAGTGAATTATGTGCAGCTGCAATAGATGAATGTCTCATATTGTTATGATGAATGATCTTTTGGACATTAACCATATTGGCTTATATATTTTCTTGAGTGTAATTTTCTTCCTCGCGCACTATATTTGCAATAGAAGTTGTCATATCCCACTTATTCTCTAAGAAATCATACGTTGTCTCTAGGAAACTGAATCTCAAAGGTACATATAAAAATAATATTGGATACCACAATAGTCTCATGTAGCTCAACATTGAGTGCCTTAAATTTTTCATGAATATTCTCTAACTCGAATTTATGCTTACAGACTTTACAGTTGCTTATGTATTTCATAGTAGAGAGCTTTCCAATCTAAGATTTTTATTTCAACATGTAGAGGCCTAATGAATATTTTTTCTAGATAGGAAAACATGTCCTTAACTAGCATCATATCGGTGGTATGAGAACTTAAGAACGCCTAAAGGACTCCACTTTGTGAGACATGGTAACTAAAACGATTAAAACGTTTCCACCATTCAGAGCGCATATTAATAAAAGCGGGTGGTTGGTTCTTTCCAATATAATGAGCTATGTCATTGAGTCCCAACATGAGTATAATTTCCTTATTCTACTACTTAAATTTATCACCTGACAAAATGGGAACCTGAAGTGAGTTTCTTAGTTGATATTCACTTGCTGAAAATCAAAGAATAAAAAACTGAATTAATGAAATAGTTTCTGAATAATATGAAATGCATTTAAGCACATAATACTAAATTTTCTCAAACTAAGAATTATGATTAGGCATTCATATGTATTGCACTGATCAAAATCATTAACGGAGACGATTAGTACTAACATGCAATATATTACCTCCGAAGTCATTACTGTAAGGTAGATAATGATGGTTCCATGCCACATCTGAAATCAATCAAGACTTTCGTTGGGGAAGTACTTGATGGATTCATGGTTGATGAGTCCGAATTCAGCATGCTCCCCGAACAAGGGCAAATCGGTCTAGTCTCTCCGAATACCGGACAGGTTACACGGACAGGGATCGAACAGGTCACTTGGACCGGACAGATTACTTTGAACACTATGAACTTAAGGCTGTTCGAACTATGACGAAAGTACTAAAAAACCTAAACACTTCCTGACTAAGCTACTTGCTCTCTTGCTTAGAGCTCATGGGTCTTTAAACATGACCCGGGTTCTTTAAACATAACCCGAAAGCCCATAAGGGCCCAAACATCACACTATAAATACCCAACCACCCGCATTAACTATGGGTAATGAGAATTAACTGCTACCAAGCTGCTTAATTATCTCTCTACTCTCTACTCTAAACTGTTAAACACCCACACACCACTGTTAAACACCCTCACACCACCTTAAAACTCCACCTAAAATTACCAGCCTACCCTCAGGTGATTATTATCCACACCAAATTGGCGACCACAGTGGGCGGCGACGGTGCCTGAATCAAGCATTCAAAACCAGCAAAGAAAATCTGTCCGAATGAATCCGGACAATCCGGAGCTGCCACCAGCTTTGCTCGAAGTGGTGGGAGAGAATGATGAGTACACTATCGAAGAGCGTGACAGGTTGAGGGGTGAAATAGAAGCTCTGAGGGCAGAAAAGGCCAAGATGGGCGTGAAAGAGAAATCCAAAGCATCAGTTGTTCATCACACCGACAACCCCAGAGAGCCTGAGGCTTCAAAAACTCATGTGAGCACCAAAAAGACACATGCCAGTTCTAAAACGTCTCACCGGTCCAAGCCTGTGGAGAGTTCTGACTCAAGCTCAGAATCTTCAGGTAGCTCTTCGGACAGTGAGGGAAATTAAAAATCCTTATCCTCTAGCAGCGATGAGGGTCGAACCAGAAAAAAGCAAAAGCAGGTTAAGAAATATTCAAGAAAAAGAGACAGACATGGAAGAATGAAAAGGCATATTGGCAAGGGATCATCTCACCACCGGAGGTATACGGACAAGATGCTGATGGATCCCTTTGCTTTCCACGATGAACCAGGTATCTTTGCAACTCCCAATGAGGATACTGTGTTTAGTCGTGGAAGGAATTGGAGGCAGTCTCCACTGTCTTCTAAAATTCTGTCCGGAAACCTCCCCAAGAGGTTTGATAGCACTAAAATAGAGAAGTACGATGGCAGTACTGATCCGGACAATCATCTGGAGCAATTCAAGAACTTCATGATGAACTTTGATGACGATGATAAACTACTCTGTAGGGCATTCTCCCAATCATTCACGGGGAGTGCTCTGAAATGGTACAACAGCTTGCCTCAGGGTTGTATTAAAGATTTTGATACGTTTTGGGTGGCCTTTCGAAGGCAGTTCGTAGGGAGTAAGGAGATGAAGGGCAATGGAGACACAATAATCCATTGTGCCCAGGAGCCAAATGAGTCCTTGAAATAGTACATAAGCCGTTTTGTGAACACAAAGAATGGATTGGCTGATTGCTTCGAACAGGTGGCAATAGCATCCCTAAGGCAAGGTTTGAACCCAGGCAATCTGGCTGATTCAGTGACCAGAAAGAAGGCCATGACCTAGGGAGGATTGCTAAATCAAGTTGGCAAACAAATAAACGTCGATGAAACAAAGAAAACCAGGGTGCATAGACAGGTGAGGTCCACCCCAGTGGCCCCAACTCCAAATCAAAACCAGTCCAGGAACAAAGCAAGAGAAACCGGACAGGGGCATGGTAGGGCAAAGGCTCAGTCTCAACCAGCAGCTCCTGCTCAAAGTCAACAATCTAGAAATAAAAGAGGGCCATGGGTCCAACCGGAGTGGTTCGCAGAGCTCAAAGAAAGTGTGGCCACCATTTTCGATAAAACAAAAGATGAGGTGCATTACCGGAGACCGGCAACTTTGCAGTCTCCCAGAGAGCATCGCAACAACTCTTTTTGCCAATATCACAATGATATTGGCCATACCACTGATGACTGCATAGCATTGAAACAAGAGGTTTAAAATTTGATTGAGAGGGGGAAGTTGGGTGCATACGTTAAAAGAAGAGGAGGCAACAGGCCTGACAACACTCACCGTGTTGGTCCAAGTAATGCTGCCCCAGAGGGGGCAATGGTTATAGTTGAAAGGTTTGATGTGGAATCTGAATACTTGGATCCTGATCCAACTCGAAACAGAGTGGGTGCTATTGAGGAATGTTCTAGATCGGTCTCCGGGCTCATTAAGTTTTTTGAGTCACTTACAATTTTCAGAGGGGACACTATGACAGCTCCTACTGCTTCTTCAAGAAAGAGGCATGTTCATAATTTAGCCTCCCAGCTCGAAGGAGGCATGACATCTTATCAGTCACCGAACTCATTCCCCTTCATTGTCTTTGATGAAGATGATTTGAGAGACATTGCTGGCCCTCATGAGGATGCTGTTGTCATAGGAGTATCTATAGGGGGCAATGAAATAAGGCCAATCCTGGTGGATACTGGAAGCTCAGCCAATATCCTTTTCCTAACCACTTACAAGAAAATGAAAAATCCAGCTGTAATTCAGAAGTCGAACAGGTCAATCGTGGGCTTGACAGGCAGCTCAGCCGATGTGATCGGAGAGTTCGAAGAACAGGTGTTATTGGGCAGGGGCCCTTTCAAGAAAATGGTTAGAATACTCTTTATTGTGGTGGATTGTCCTACTTGCTATAATGCTATTCTAGGGAGGTCTTGGCTCTCTAGGATGCATGCAGTGACTTCAACAGTCCACTAATGCTTAAAGTATGCTGTTCAGGGACAGGTTGGGGTTGTCTGGAGCAGCCAAAAGATTGCAAGAGAATGTTATGCCACTGCCCTGGCTCCTTGAACGCTGGGGGCAGTCCGTATTAATGATCAATAGCAGTATGAGGGCCTTTCTGGGGATGAGGGTGAAATTGATGACCCCAGAGAGACCCCTGGAGTGTTGATACCAATTGAAGAGGTTGAAACGCACTGTTTAGAAGAAGGTAAGATTGTCAAGATAGGGTCCAAGATGCCACCGATGTTGAAGAAAGAAATGTTGAAATTTTTGAAAGACCATCAGCACGTTTTTGCATGGTGCAATGCTGATGTTACTGGAGTTCCATCAGAAGTGATATCCCATCACCTATCTGTCCGCAGAGATGTAGCACCAGTGGTTCAAAAGAGAAGAGCTTTCTCAAAAGAAAAGTCCGACGTCATTGTACAAGAGGTTGACAGACTCACAAAGATGGGGCACATTAAAGAATCTCAATACCCTTTGTGGACTGCCAATCTTGTCCTGGTAAAAAATAAAAATGGCAAGTGGCGCATGTGCATTGACTTCACAGATCTCAATAGAGCTTGCCCAAAAGATTTGTATCCGGTCCCCCGGATAGATCAGTTAGTAGACTCTACTTCTGGGAACAAGCTGCTTTCCTTTATGGATGCCTTCTCCGGGTACAATCAGATTCAAGTAGATCCAAAAGATCAAGAGCATACCACGTTTGTCACTGATAGGGGTCTACATTGTTACAAGGTGATGCCATTTGGCTTGAAAAATGTTGGGGCTACTTATCAAATGCTAGTCAACAAGGCATTTGCTGATCAAATTGGAAGAAATATGGAAGTATACATTGACGATATGATGGTGAAAAGTGTGGATGAGCAGTTGCACTTGTCCGATCTCCAAGAAACTTTTGCCAACTTGGCAAAAGTGAATTTGAAATTAAACCCTGAAAAGTGTGTGTTCGGAGTGCAGTCCGGGAAATTCTTAGGGTATATCATAAGTGAACATGGAATACAGCCCGATCCAGACCAGCTCAATGCCCTATTCCAAATGGAGCCTCCTCGAAACATTAAAGAAGTGCAGTGATTAACAGGGAAATTAGCTGCTTTAAACAGATTCATCTCGAGGTCTTCGGACAGGTGTGCTCCTTTCTTTCAAACTTTGAAGGGTGCAAAGGGGTTCGAGTGGACCCCACAGTGTGATGAGGCTTTCAATGAAATCAAGAAACATCTTTCCTCTCCCAAAACTTTGTTTAAACCAGTTGATGGGGAGACTCTCTTTGTGTATTTGGCCGTTTCAAGTTGTGCCATGAGTGCTGTGTTGGTAAGAGAGGTTGATGGGCATCCCCACCCAGTGTACTACATCAGCAAAAGCTTGATTGATGCTGAGAGGCGTTACTTGAAACTCGAAAAACTGGCATTAGCCCTGGTGATAGCTGCAAGAAAGATGAGGCCTTATTTCCAGGCTCATCCTATCATCGTCCGGACATCCTTTCCCTTAAAGAATGTCCTTCAAAAAGCAGACATTTCAAGCAGAATGACTAAGTGGTCAGTAGAATTGGGGGACTTCGACATAGACTTTGCTCCCCGGACAGCAGTTAAAGCCCAAGCTGTGGCTGATTTTCTGGTTGATAGGGATTCAGAACAAGCTACTGATATAAAAGACAAGAAAATGTGGATTGTCCGAACAGACGGAGGGTCTAGCACCATGGGATGTGGTGCAGGAATATGTCTAACTTCCCCATATGAGGACAGTATGTACCAGGCTATTTGTTTTGCTTTTAGGGCGTCTAATAACGAGTCCGAATACGAAGCAGCTATAGCTGGATTAAAGTTGGCCTACATCTGTGGGGCTAAGAGGGTCAAGCTGCTAAGTGACTCCCAGTTGC
The DNA here is from genome assembly GCA_036936605.1 of Limnanthes douglasii subsp. nivea. Lineage (NCBI taxonomy): Eukaryota > Viridiplantae > Streptophyta > Magnoliopsida > Brassicales > Limnanthaceae > Limnanthes > Limnanthes douglasii. The sequence goes on along the minus strand of JAUPFV010000002.1, from coordinate 302,316,345 downwards.
TTGTCCACCATGCCTTAGGCCAATCTGAGGCTAGAAAGGAGCAGCTTGTAAAGTATTTACTCCTCCTCAAAAATGAAGCACTGAAATTTAAAGCTGTTGTCTATGAGCACATTCCCCGGGCAGAAAATGAGCTAGCTGACTCATTGGCAACTATAGCATATACGGAGTCATACCCATGGATCCATGTGCTTGAAAGCTCTTCTATTCAACTTGGTAAGGGTAAAGAAGAGGAAATTTTTGAAATACAAGTGAAACAACCTCAAGACTGGAGGTTTCCTCTCTTGCAATATCTCTCCGATGGTGTTGTGCCTCCAGATAAGTCACAAGCCAGAACATTGAAACACAAAGCTCGTGGTTTCATCATGTTGAGAGAAGTGTTGTACAAAAAGTCCTACAGTAAACCTCTCCTGCGTTGTTTGGGGGATGACGAATCACAAGTAGTCCTCTCCGAATTGCATGATGGTGAGGGATCAACCCATTGTGGATTTAGAGCTTTAACAAGAAGAGTGTTACTCTCCGGATACTATTGGCCATCAATCATGAAAGATGCTAAGGAGTTGGTGAAGAGGTGTGACCCATGCCAGAGGTACAGCAATGAAATTCATGTACCAGCCATTCCTTTGGAGTCAATTTCTGAGCCCATCCCTTTTACTCGATGGGGGTTGGACTTAGTAGGGCCTCTCCCCGTGGCATCCGGAGGGCGTAAAACTATAATTGTGGCCATAGACTACTTCTCAAAGTGGATAGAAGCAGCTCCCCTGGCAGGGACAACATCGAAAGCTGTTATAAAATTCATTATGTCCAACATATGTTGCAGATTTGGTGTCCCACAGAAAATAACAACAGACAATGGGCCACAGTTTGACAATAGAGAGATGGAAAGCTTATGTGCCTCAAGGGGTATACATCATTGTTTTTCTTCACCTTTCCACCCACAAGCAAATGGGCAAGTTGAAGTAGCTAATAGAACTATAATGTCCGGTTTAAGGAAGAATCTGGAAGGGGCTGCTGGAAAGTGGCCTAGTTATCTACAAGAAGTCTTGTGGGCCTACCGGACAACACCTGGGGCTGCAACACAAGAATCACCCTTCGCCTTGGTCTATGGAATGGATGCAGTAGCCCCCATAGAGAAGACACTCCCTTCCTTTTGTGTTCACAACTTCTCCGGACACGCTAATGAGATGGCAATCAGAAATCAACTTGATTTGATAGAAGAAAGACGGGTTAAAGCTCGCCTTAGAGTTGCACACTATCAAGGCTTGATGAGGAACAGATTTGCTTCTAAAGTTAAAAGAAGAGATTTACAACCAGGGGACAAAGTATTAAGGAAGGTCTTCTTACACACTAAAGAAAAGCTCTTCGGAAAGCTGTCCCCAACCTGGGAGGGTCCGTATATTGTGGTTGAAAGAATCAAGCCTGGAACTTATTGGTTGGAAGACAAAGATGGCAGGGTTCTAACTCATCCTTGGAATATTGAGCATCTTCGGATGTACTTGGAATAACACTTGTGTAAATATTTACTTTTTTGAACATCCATGTAAATATTTGGGGGCATACTCTTTCCTCCCTGGTGGCACGGGAGGTTTTAATGAGGTGTGCGGATGGTTGAATAAAATCGATGCCTTCTTCAAAATTTTCTAAGTTTTTTCAAAGTTCTATCTCTTGTTATACTACCCGGACTGAGATATCTAAGGGCTATTTAAACTCTAGCCAGAGAATTTAAACACTCTCACAATGCAACAACTAAAAGCTACTTAAATTCTAGCTATCTAAACTAGAACAAACAATGAAAGAAGATGATGCTTGTGCAAAATAGAAACATTCATTGAATAACTTAAAATTTCCTTGGCCTTCCAAGGACTTGTGAATAAGTCAGGGTACAGCAAAAAAAAACCTGTCCGAACAAATACCGGACACCATTACAAAAAGAGTGCCTTGGCCTTCCAAGGACTTTAGTTTGAATAAAAGATAAACAAAGTAAACCATAAATTAAGATTGAGCCTTTGAAGATGGCTCACCTTCATCTGCTTTCTTACTCTTAAAGTCGCTCCCCCCTTTGACTACCTTCTTGCCTTTGGGATCATTCTCCTCTTCACCTGGGCTCTTTCCGGTCTTCTCTTCATTATCATATGAAGACTCACTGGAAATTCCATCCTCTTCGCCCATTGTATAATATGAAAGGTCATTATCATCCACATAGAGCCACAAGTCCCCCAGGCTCCTCTTCGGAAATTTTTCATAAAAGAGTAGAACCATGTCAGACTTCACCCTTTGAAGCAATGCCTCTTCGCTTTTAATCATCTCGCTGGCGTAGGCGTTGATCTTGGCATTGATTGTAGCCTTTTGGTCCCTTAACAGAGCGGTTTTCTCCTCAGCAGCCTTGGTCACTGCATTCTCTAGAGCAATCTTGTCAGTGGTCAAGTTGGTGATAATCTTCTCCTTAGCAGTGGTTTCTCCCTTTGAGACAGTAAGGTCTTTCTCCATACCGGACAGCTTCTCCCGGAGATCTCTTATAGTCTCTTCTAGAGTGGCAACTTTTGTGTTTCTTTCATCTTGATTCCTCTTCAGCTCCTCATTTGCTTCCTTAAGCAAATCAGCATTGGCAGTAGCAGTGCGGAGGTCTTCGGACAGCTTTTCCTTCTCAGACTTGAGGTCTTTGATGGTGTCTGCTTGACTCCGAACTTGTCTCTCCAGTGTAAGAACTGGCTGCACATTTCTAAGCAAAGAATGGGCTATGGTGTCCTTTTCACTAGAAACAATGAAAGTCTTACCATTGAAGTTGACCGTATTGGAGCTGCTTGGAGGAATGTAGGGCCCTACGAATTCATCTCTGGGGAGGCCAAGGAAGTACTCACCAAGCTCAGCTAGACCAGTGATGTCCACTCCATCGAGGTTGAGATCTCCCCCTATACCTCATCGGTATGAAAGTCCCTTGGGATCTCTTCGGCCAGCGTTGGGTCAGAGGGGTCAGTGGGGAAAGAAGGCTCCGGATCCCGGAGAGCGAGCTCATCTCCTTGGGAAGTCTTTTTCTTCTTGGCTTCCCGGTCAGCGCCTTCACCTACTTGCTTGCGATTCCTCTTGGGAGCCCTTGGAGGTTTTGGGAGGTCTACTTTCTGCCTTTCAGTCTCTTGCTCCACCACTTGCAAGAGGGCTGCATCAATTTGACTCTGGGCCGGCCCCTCCGGGTCTGTTGGGGCATCCTTCTCAGCATCGCTTGCCACCTTTTTGCCTTTTCTCCTGCCTTTCATTTTGCTTGGGTCTTTGGCCCGGGCAGGCAGATAGAGTGTCCCATCTGGTTCGTGGGACCTTTTAAGCACAGTGTCTGGAGGAGGCGGAGTGGTGAGCTCCTCCCACGATAGGTCTCTCCGACCTGTGGTGTTCCACAGGTGAGACCTTGCCAGATTTCCACTAGTGAAGGCTTGGTGGAACCGATTCTCCTAGTTCTCTGCGGCCCAGGCATTGATTTTACCACAGGTAATCTGTCCGGCCTTCAAATAATCCCCGAACTCCTTAGGCAGTTCTGTTAGAACAAAGGAAAGGCTAGTTAATTCAAACCAACTTAAAGAAAGAAGAAATGGACGGAGATTTAAGGTAAGAAACTTACGGTCACTCCTCCACCTGCTCCTGAGGAGGCTTGGGTTCTCTCCGGCCTTGATCTTCTTGCCATTTTCCCAAGCACCACTGATGAACAGAAATTGGCTCCTCCATTTGCTCTCCGACTCCAAGAGATCAACAACAGCCTTGAGATCGTTCCCCATATTGAAGTGGTAGAAGAGGAATTGGTGATGCTTGCAAAGGTTGGCCACCGCTGCGAACTCTTCCATAGGGAGAGGAATCCCGGACAGCCTAGATGCCATGATACATGACATCAGAGTATACCAGCCATTGGGGCTCAGCTGGCTCGGGCAGAGCTTCACCAGGTGGAAGTATCGAACGATCTCCGGATCCAATGGGAACCTGAGTCCCCAATTAAATAGCTCTGTAAAGAAGACTATTTTGTTTCGCTTACAATCCATAGGGGTCTCCGGATCTATGGGAATCCTTATGTTCACGCTTTCTGGGATCCCCCATTTTGTGCGCATTCGGCCCAGGTCAGGAGTGTGTATGAATGCATACTTGGTCTTTTGCAAGGCCAAGAGATATTTGAGCTCAACTCTGTGAAAACACGGCCCCACCTTCTCTTCAAGGCACTCCGGCAGGTCCGGATGCCTCAAGTACAGATTTTCCTTGCCTTTTTTGGCATCAGCAACAGTATTTTCAGTCTGGCCGGAGGACTCAGACTCGAAAGGGACCTCTTCAGCAGAGTCCTCCATTCTTTCCTCCATAATTGTTGGGGGAATGTCTGTGGTAGTGGTCCGGGGAGGGTTAAAGCTTGGCTCAGCCTGGCTTCCGGACTGCTGACCTTCTGTGTTTCTTTGACTTCTCACCTCAGGTTGGGGCTCGGAGGCAAAAGTCTCTCTTGGAGGTACCGGGCTGCTGGCCTCCGGACCAGATGGCCTTTCCCGGGGAGCTCTGATGGGCACTCTAGACCCAGAACCACTGTTTTTTCCCCCGATTTGGAGGGAGTATTCTTGGAGGATAGCCCTTTGACTAGCCGACTTGTTCTTTTAACAACCAGCTTCTCTGGAGAGTGCTCTGTGTCAGACCCCATTGCAATAAACGGCGAAGGTTTCCTAACACTTGTAGCTGTGATTCCTGGCTCAATAGCAGGTACTGACTCCTGAACTGAGGAACCAGAGACTATAGGCAAGAGGGTGGATTGAAATAACTTTTTGGGCTTTGTACCTTTAGAAGAGGATGAGCCTCGATCTGACTCTGTAACAGAGGCGACTGGTTTATCAACGGGTGATGAAGGTAGCCCTGCTGCTATTCGTCTCTCCTTCTCAACTTTTTGTGCTCTTTCCAACTCCGAAAGATTGAGCCACCCACCTTTGATCAGTGATGTTCTTGCTGTAAACATAAACTACCCAGAAAACCTTTGCTTTAGAGAGAGAAAGCTCTGAGTAAATTTGCAGAGTAAATGTGAAAGAGATGGTAAAACAGTGGAAAATGAGTTTGAATTTATAGTAAATCTGAAAAGAGGAGTTGATTCCTAGGAGAATTCGAAAAGTTTGACAATGATTAAAAGACGGCGCTGATGTCACTACTTGTAATTAAAGAGGTTGCTTTTCGAAGAAGGTGGTGCGAAATTCAAGGTGAAAAAACGGCTGGAGTGACCAATCAGAGAACGACACGTGTCCCACTAACTCTGGCAAAAACCGTTTTGAATTCGTGAAGTTTAATCTGTCCAGGTATACCCATAGATCTGTCCGGATTGAAAACCACTTCTGACGTCGGACTGTTTTTCAGTTCTTTGACAAGAATACTTGCTCAAACACCTAAAAAAGGGGCTCCTGATGAGTCTGAATTCAGCATGCTCCCTGAACAAGGGCAAATCGGTCTAGTCTCTCCGAATACCGGACAGGTTACACGGACAGGGATCGAACAGGTCACTTGGACCGGACAGATTACTTTGAACACTATGAACTTAAGGCTGTTCGAACTATGACGAAAGTACTAAAAAACCTAAACACTTCCTGACTAAGCTACTTGCTCTCTTGCTTAGAGCTCATGGGTCTTTAAACATGACCCGGGTTCTTTAAACATAACCCGAAAGCCCATAAGGGCCCAAACATCACACTATAAATACCCAACCACCCGCATTAACTATGGGTAATGAGAATTAACTGCTACCAAGCTGCTTAATTATCTCTCTACTCTCTACTCTAAACTGTTAAACACCCACACACCACTGTTAAACACCCTCACACCACCTTAAAACTCCACCTGAAATTACCAGCCTACCCTCAGGTGATTATTATCCATACCAATGGTAATTTGAATGAACCATAAAATATTGAAAACATAGTTATGCATGAGTAGGGTAAGTGTGAACACAACAACTATATCATGCAACATGGACTTATCATAAGAAAATATATGAGATATTCTTCACTTAGGGCCGACTAACACTCAAAACAGTTATTTCATAAGTTGTGAGGCCTCAAACCCGTTTATTTTCATGCCTCACCAGACGTTTCCCTTTGATGAGGGATAAAAGGTTCGTTAATCAATTCCACAGAATGGGCATCTTAAGTGCTCATATTCTAATTTATACAAACACCATTGAATCATATATCTTAGCAGATCAGAGCTTAATGCGTTGTACCTTAATAATTTATGAGCATCTGAATTAGTTCGGGGATGCGAAATATCTCGTCAATTTTTAGATATCTTAAACGAGATTAATTATAATCAAACTCCATAATCCAAACCAAACAATCCCTAAACAATCCTTGGACATACAACACATTACCCGTACATCCCCGATTCTAAGTACTAACGGCAACGGGTAATCACATCCCATACTGAAGGCCATAGTTACATCATTACTAGATGATTCTTAATGCACACATAGATGAGATTACATATCTGTAATCCCTTAAACATATAGCACTACACATAGACATGGTATAAGAACTGAAATAACCATTCTAAACGTGGTTGTTCTAAACATGTTATACAAATGAATATAAAAGCATACTATTATATCAAAGATATGTGATATTTATAAACATGTTAAGCATAAGCACACATACAATATCAATGATACTCAAGGTCTGAATTGGTTTGTTATTGTACCAAAAGAGGTTCAATGCAGCCAACCATGACAAGGCAACCAACAACAAGAAACGTTTAGCTACTAGTCAGGGTTCATCGTGATCACGTTCGGGGTGATCGCGATAAATTCACTTTTTGTCGACCATTTGCATAGGTGAAATATAGTTTTCGTAGGCGCACATTGTTGTTGAATGTGGTTCACTAGGAAGAATTAATCCATGATCGCGATAAATTCACCTTTTGTCGACCTTTTGTACATGCGAAATATAGTTTTTGTAGGGACACATTGCTGCTGAATGTGGTTCACTCGGAAGATCTAACCCATGATCGCGGCAAACCCTGGCGAATTTAAAAACTCACAAATCCCCAAATTGGTCTGAATTAGGGTTTTGTCCTTAGTGTTTCAAAATTAAACCTGGAACATTATAACACATAAATGAAATAATTGCATCATCCAATCTTAAACATGCGATCCTACGTTCTCTACCACCTAACACGATTTATGTCTCAAAATTTGAAAATGAAAATTTGAGGGTTTTCTCCCCAACTGAATATATCGTTAGATGGTAGTTTTGGAGACCCAGTCGAATGTATACATAACTCTTAACCGGACTAGTGAACAGTTAAATATAAAATCATAAAGCTTCCAAACCCTTGACATATGAGAAATTTAATTCTCATATTCCATAAATACAGAAAAAAAATAGATAATACTAATCTTTTTGAGTCAGCAAAAACTTACAGGGATAGAAAAAGCTTCGGCAATTTGCATGAAAATAAATATTCTCATATATATATACACACACTAGCGGTTCACAAATCCATCTCAAAAAATAAAAGATATAGGATTTGATGAATAATAATGAAAAACTTGTAGAGCTGAGAAAAACATAAAACTAGATGGAAAAAAACAAAAATATAAACAATATTCAACTAATTAATCTATATTTATATTTAATCAATATAATTTATTAAATTACATAAAAATTCCTGAATATCGATTTGAATACCATTAAAACTCAATATTAAAACGTCAAACTAATAATTATTTTGAAAAAAGGATTTGTATCCACATTTTATTATACTAAAATCTAATGGAAAATACTTTTATTATGGTTATCTGTAAGTTTAATATTTAAATTATTAATTAATTTAATTAGTTACATTCATAACAAAATACTTACAAAATCTAAATTTTGTTTATGCTCTCTTTTCTCTCTCTTTTTTCAAGGTTAATTGAGTTTGGCAAACGCTGAAATACATTACCATAAATAAATTAGAATAGTATAAATCGGAGTTTTTCTCCTTTGTTGACATAGATTGAAATATCTAAACGAGACAAACGAGACAATAGTACAAAAAAGCATTAAATAAGTCAATAGATTATTTTTAAGCTAGTGGGCAGCAGAGTCTGATTGTATTGATTATATATTTATATGTAGTGACTCTAAAATCGTGTGTTGTCTCACTGCATTGGCTTACAGATGTCCAGTGCAAGAGACAGATGGACGGACCTCATTATCATTTTGACCTTCTTTTCCTGCATGAAAAACTATAAAAAAATACTCTTGAACCAGGCAACAAATCAAAACAAACCCATTTGTTTTGAAGAGATGGAAAGTTCAATGAAGGAGAAGAAGAGAGATGGTGTGTCGGCTGTGGAGTTGCATCCTAAGTCTGGTGTGGGTGGCGGCGTAGGTGACGTCTACGGTGAGGATTGCGCAACCGAGGATCAGCTCATCACCCCATGGACGTTTTCCGTCGCCAGGTATATATATAAATATAATATCATGGTTTTTTTTTTGTCGCTGTTATATTCGAAAACAGAGGAATTAAAATGGTGGTTTAAAATTGTTTATCACGATTCAGTGGGTATACTTTGTTGAGGGATCCGCGTCACAACAAAGGAACTGCATTTACCGACAAAGAGAGAGATGTTCACTATCTACGCGGTCTTTTACCTCCTGCTGTCTGTACTCAACAACTTCAGGTTCCAAAGCAACTTTTGTCTTTTTTTTAGAACTTGGGTTCTGTTTTTTTTTTTTTTTTTATAAATATTTTGGTTTAACTTTAGTGTTTCTTGCTTTAGGAGAAGAAGTCGATGAATAACATCAGGCAGTACCAGCTTCCACTGCAAAAGTACATGGCCTTGACTGAACTTCAGGTAACAATACAAAAAGACTGGTTTTAGAGCTTTTGAAAGAGTAAAATTTTCGTAAATTTTAGTCGATTGACTATCCATTTTAGTAAATTTTATGGAGACAGACTCGACTATTCATTTTCGATAAAGTTAGTCTCTTAAATATAGTCTCCTTAATCAATATCGATAGTATGTGTGTCTTAAACTAATTTTGGACCAGTTGAACTCGAAAATAAATAGCGATTAGACTAATTTTAACAAAAATTGATAGTCAAATAATTAGTCGAAGTCGAGATCGAAAGTGGATAGTCTAAGGGATTAAAACCGGATGTTTTTTTAGTAGAATGATCATCTGTCGAGGAAACACGCACTAATTAAGAACTAGTCGAAGAAACACGCACTAATTAAGGTCGAAGTCGAAAGTGGGTAGTCAAAGTGGTTTTCGAGATGGTTTTTTTAGTCTGAGGGACTATATGTCACGAAAGTTTTTGTCCATAGTCAATCGAAGCAATGGATAGTCAAAGGATTAATTACGGTTCGAAGTTTCATTTTTGATTCACTTTTAGTTCTAAGATGATTTGTGATGTACTCTTATATATACCAACAGGAGAGGAATGAAAAACTGTTTTACAAGCTGCTGATTGATCATGTTGAAGAGCTTCTGCCTATTGTATATACTCCAACAGTAGGTGAAGCTTGTCAGAAATATGGAAGCATCTTTCGCCGCCCTCAGGGTTTATACATAAGTTTGAAAGACAAGTATGTATGGGTGTTCGTTTTCTTTTCTCAGGATTTTTTATATTTCGTTAATGTTTTGGTCGCACAGGGGTAAGATTCTCGAGGTTTTGAAGAACTGGCCTGAAAGACATATTCAAGTCATTGTTGTGACTGATGGTGAACGAATATTAGGACTTGGAGATCTTGGATGTCAGGTACATTGAGTGATTTGTGCGAGTTAACTTGTTATGGAAGTTTTGTCACTTTTGGGCCGTAAATATTTCATTGGTCCTTGTTGGATTTTTATTTGCATTTCCTTAGGGAATGGGGATTCCTGTTGGAAAGTTGGCTTTATATACAGCTCTTGGTGGTGTTCGTCCTTCCGCAGTAAGATCTTTTTTCCGTTTTAGCCGTGAATCTGACCTGGGAACCTAAAAAATAGCTGAAGAATTAACTGTCAACTTGGATTTTAACATTTATGTTCAGTGTTTACCTGTAACGATTGATGTGGGTACAAACAATGAGAAGTTGTTGAATGACGAGTTTTATATCGGGCTAAGGCAAAGAAGGGCTACCGGGCAGGAATACACTGAACTTCTGCACGAGTTCATGACTGCCGTGAAACAGAACTACGGAGAAAAAATTCTCGTGCAGGTTAAAATCATTAATATCAAATATTCGGACATATTAATATATGAAAAAAGCATTGGTTGATCCAATTTGAACTTACGCAGTTTGAAGATTTTGCAAACCACAATGCTTTTGAGCTACTAGCAAAATATGGCCCTACTCATCTCGTCTTTAACGATGATATACAGGTAAGAGATGCGTTTGTTTATGCAGGTTGTTTTTATATATGTGAGTCGTTTTGTTTTGTTGGCAGGGCACAGCTGCTGTTGTTCTTGCAGGGATTGTGGCCGCCTTGAAAATAATTGGTGGAAACCTTGCGGAACACACTTTCTTATTTCTTGGTGCTGGTGAGGTAAGAATTCTACTCCTTTGCTAAGCTGTCTCTTTTGATCTTGTGTAATTACGTGCAATTCGGATGCAAACTATATTTTCCGTTATTTTACCTAGTTCAGTATTTTCGTAATCGCAGGCCGGAACAGGTATAGCAGAGCTTATAGCCTTTGAAATGTCGAAGCAGGTGAGTCTTCACACTGAGATATTCGGATTTGAGTTCATTCTTTGTATTGTAATAAGCTTTGGTCTGTTTTATATAGGCAAAATCTGCGGTAGAAGAAACCCGGAAGAACATTTGGCTTGTAGACTCGAAGGTTGCCCGAAAGCGTATTTTTGTTTACCTTCAATTATGTGTTATCATTAGAAATCCTTAATAGTAAAATTTTAATTTTGTTGCAGGGATTAATAGTCAGTTCTCGTATGAATTCACTACAACATTTCAAGAAACCTTGGGCTCATGAACATCAACCTGTCGACAATCTTTTAGACGCCGTCAAAGTGCGAATCTGTCTTATGTGTTTTGATAATGCAAGATTTTAGGCCTAACCATGTTCTGCCTATATCTTCAGGTGATTAAGCCGTCAATTCTGATTGGGTCATCTGGAGTTGGAAGAACGTTTACGAAGGAAGTCATTGAAGCCATGGCCTCCTTCAACGAGGTACACATACCGTTCAACTGTTTTGGTTTGTTAGTTTTACGTACCAGAAACAAGTCTGATATTTTACAACTAATGGGTGACAGAAACCTCTCATAATGGCTCTTTCCAATCCAACTTCACAATCCGAATGCACAGCTGAAGAAGCTTACACATGGAGTAAGGTAAAAGCTAACATGAAAGTAGTTCTAGTGTTGTGAAGTTTTATTTATTCGACTCTCATTGTTTTGTTTTCAACTGAAGGGGCGTGCAATTTTCGCAAGTGGAAGTCCGTTTGATCCGTTTGAATATGAAAACAAAGTTTTAGTTCCTGGCCAGGTTATACAGATATAATAGGAAATTGTAAGGTTTTCCTTTCTACAAGGCTTAAGATTTATGGATTGTGCTGTGTATTCAGGCAAACAATGCTTATATCTTCCCTGGATTGGGTTTTGGTTTGGTAATGTCCGGAGCCATTCGTGTTCATGACGAGATGCTTCTTGTAGCCTGTAAGTAGTTATCGTAGCTATAGAATGTTCGTCTTTTACACAAATGCTTGATATAAGCATCAGAAAATCTATACAGCTGAAGACGTAGTTTCACCATAATTTCTTATGGTTTGGTGTATAACAGCGGAAGCACTGGCTGGGCAAGTAACACCTGAAAATTTCGAGAAGGGGATGATCTACCCAACATTCCCGAACATACGAAAGATTTCAGCACACATAGCAGCTAGCGTAGCAGCCAAAGCATACGAGCTTGGTCAGTACCTTACGATTTCGTCTAATCTTCCAAAATATTTTTCGGTATTTTAATCTCCGGCAAATTATGAATTATGTAATTTGATTGTAGGTTTGGCTACTCGTTTACCACGGCCCGAGAATCTTGTCAAGTATGCTGAGAGTTGCATGTACAGTCCTGTTTACAGGAACTACCGCTAAAAATGTTGTTAATGTTCATGTTTCTCAAGTCTTGTCTTTTGTAATATATTATCTTATCATGTTCTGCGTTATCAAACTGTTTGAACTAGATTGCTATAATCTAGTAGGGTTGGGTTGATTCTGAGTGATAGTTGTAATATAGTGTGAAGAATAAAATGTGAACTTTTTTTTTAAGCAAAATCAAACTCGCATTACTTTATTGAAAAATTACAAAAGTTTGAGGGCAAAAACGAAAGAAATTACAAATTAAAGAACAATTAGGGCAAACCGTTTGAAAAGAGTCTTCTTCTCCAAAGGTCAGGTAACGAATCCAACCCCAAAACTCTCCAAAAGCACAATGCTACGAAAATCATTCGGAGGACTAGTGAAGTAAGTCTTCTTCTTCGATCTTAAGACACTTTTTGCAATCCAATTAGCTGCAGACGGGAGATGTGCTTTAACGTTATGTTTGGATGAATCAAAGATCTGCAAATCTCTAAAGAAGATCTCAGGTACCAAGCTTCGTTTCTATGCGCAATGAGATTGACAAGAACTAAAGAATCAGATTCGACATCAACATTAAAAACCAGCTTCGTTTCTATGCGCAGTGAGATTGACAAGAACTAAAGAATCAGATTCGACATCAACATTAAAAACCATTTGTTTCTTTTGCAGATAATCAAACCTTCTGTAAGAGCACTTAGCTTAGCGAACAGAGGATTCAACTTGCCTAAGAGAGTTTCAGAACCCAAGAGGACATCTCCATCAGAGTTTCTAAACAAAGCTCCTGAACTCGCTTCACCAAGCTTATTACACGATCCATCAACATTGAGCTTAACTCTTCCAGGACTAGGAGCCAGCCATCTAAGGTAAGCAAGAACTTTTCTACTGTTAATTGAAATGTTGCATCCAAGAGAAACACCCGCATTATAAGATTTATTCCATAGTTTATAGGGAAGCATCTTGGCCAAATCCATACTACAAATAATGTGAATGACTCTGTCAATAGCATGCTTAATGGAGTCAGGATCACCAGAAAACTTTGACATGTTTCTATTCCTCCAAATGACCCAACAAATGACCTGAGGAACAATATGAGTAATGTGTCTTTATTTATTTGAAAACCAGAACCACATACGAAGGACATGAGAGAAAACCATGTGTCTACCTATCCTAATTTTAAACAAACAACTAAAATAATTCCAGATATGCCAAGCATAGCAACAACTGACAAAAGGATGGTCTTTGTCTTCACAGCTGTTGCAGAATTGGCATTTAGAAGCCATCTGGATATGCCTTTTCATGATAATGTTGTCTATAGGAATGTAACCTTTTAAAATCTTCCAACACAGAAATGAATACTTTTTAGGAGTGTAAGAGTTCCACACTTTAAAGAAAAGACCAGACTTAGTGTAAGTTTTTCTAAGGCTTTGCCAAGTGCTTTTAGTGTCAAAATCATGATTATTAGAAAGGGACCAAATGATTTTATCAGCTTTGTTAGTATTAATTTGATATTTAGATATGTGATTAATCCTATCATTAGTGATGATGTTATGAAGACCAGTTAGATCCCAACTGTTATTTTTCCAAAACGTATTAACACTAGCTTTTGGAAACCAAGATTGAGCTATAGGGTCACTTATCAGAGGAGGTTTGTCATGCCAATCCTCCAGCCAGAAATCCATGTGACCCTGACCAAGACTCCATTTGATGTGATTTTCATCTTGACCTCTAATGAGAGTAAGTCTCTTCCAAACATTTGAATCAGTAGGCTTGCAAGAGGCCTTAATGGCATGGCTGTTAGAACAGTAAAGCTTTTGCATCAAAGAGGCCCAAAGGCTACTACCCTTCCTGAAAATAAACCATAGCTTATAAGAAAATGTAAGTTGAATATGAGTTAAGCTTTTAGTGTTTAAACCCCCCTCCTCGAAGGGCTTGCAAAGGCAACTCCAAGTAGACCAATGTATAGTCTTAACTTGATAGTTGCTTCTCCACAAAAATTTATTGAAACATGATTTAATTCTTTTAATAATACTATTAGGGATACAAGTATTGCGCATCCAATAATAGACAATAGGCATTAAGACACTAGTGATAAGGGTTAATCTGCCACCAAAGGACAGATTATTTAAGTCTCACTCATTAATTTTATTGATCTTATCTAAAAGAGCAGAGAAGTACTTCCCTCTGTTATTTCTAGCAATTGTGATACCCAAGTAGTTGAAAGGAAGGGAATCAATGTTGAAACTAGTACTGATCTTGATATTTCTAGTTTTCTCATGATAAGCTTTACTAGACATGATCAATTTTTTTTTCTTTGTTAACAGCTTGCCCAGAAATGAGCTGATATTTGTCCAGAAGATTGCAAAGGGAAGCAATAGTTTTAGGCTTACAGTTGGTGAAGATAAGAACGTCATCAGCGAAAGCAAGGCAGGGAATCAAGTAGTCTAATCTAGCAGCATAATGAAAGCTCCTGTTGTTGTTGTACAAATTGTATATACCTCTTAATAAGACATCTTCAGCTAGGATGAAAAGGCTAGGAGACAAAGGGTCTCCTTGCCTAAGGCCCTGTAACTGCTTAAAGTAACCCTTAACATAACCATTTAAAAGAACAGATATGTGCACATTAGTGATCATGTTTTTAATCAATGAAATGCAATTATCAGAGAACTGAAAACAAGATAAAATTTTCAAAATAAAGGCATGAGAAATCTTGTCAAAAGCTTTTGTCATGTCAAGCTGAATAATTACATTACCAGACTTAGGTTTTCTATCAATATCGTGAATCATTTCCTTTGTAATAAGGATATTTTCATGGATAAGCCTCCCTCTAATGAAGGCACCCTGCATCTTAGAAATAATATTGGGCATAATGTTAGCTAGACGAGTGTTAATAAGATTAGAAAATATTCTATTAAACATAGTACACAAGCTTATCGACCTGTAATTTTTCCAAGTAGTTGGATTATGAGATTTAGGAATCAAGCAAATGCCGGTTGCAAAGACTCCATCAGGGATACCATTGCCTAAAAGATACGAATTGAAAGCATTACATAAGTCAACACAAATAACAGACCAACAAGATTTAAAGAAGTGAAGGTTGAAGCCATCTAAACCAGCAGTGCTATCATTTTTCATGTTAGCAATAACACTCCAAATTTCATCACTATTAGTTTTCCTGATCATAACAGCATTCTCTTCATTCTTAACCAGACTTGGAATGTTAGAGAATAAGTCATCCTGCATAAACAAGTTCTCAACATTATTGTTAGTGAATGAATTAACAGAAAGAGTGTTTTTATAAAAAGCTTCAGTAGAATTGGCAAGATCAACATGATTGTCAATCCAAACACCATCCTCATTAATCCCATTGATAGTGTTCCTTCTCCTTCTCTTGCTGACATATACATGATACAACTTAGTATTACCATCTCCATCACGAAGCCACGAATTATAACACTTCTGACGCCAAGAACTTTCCTCATTTCTCAAAGCTTTAATGTACCGACTATTGGCCTTAAAGAGAGCAGCTTTGGACTCATTATTGTTCTTGTCAAATTGAAAAGCCTTCATCTTCTTAACCGTCTCAACAGTTTCTTTAACCATGTTAAAGACGTTACCAAAAACATTAACATTCCACTTCCTAAGGCAGCTCTTAAGTCTCTTTAATTTGAACCAAAAGACTTGGCCATCTTTACCCTTGCAAGCTAAACTCCAGTTCTGTCTAACAATGCTTAAGAAGTCATCATGATTAGACCAGGCATTAATAAATTTAAAGCTCTTTTTACAATCAACACTATTAGATAACAAACTAGACTGAATGAAAAAAATGAGCATGGTCAGAACAAGTTCTGACCATGTGGAACACCTGAGTTTTATTGAAACTAGTAATCCACTTATCATTCACTAACGTTCTGTCCAACCTTTTCCAACGGGTGCCTTTATTCCAAGTGAAACTAGAAGCATAGTTCTTGAGCCCAAGAACAATAGAAATATCAACAATCTTACTAACATCAGCCATAGGCTCTTGGATAGACACAATTTTAGATTTATTATCTTTAACCATAGACAGCAGCCTCCTCACTGTAGGCTTATTGGTTAATCCTTTAGCATTCCAATTAGTCATCTTTATCATTATCTGATAGAGATTTTAGATTTGGTTTTTCTCCCTTCTTAATAAGAGAATTGATAGTAATCTTCTTGGCTTTCCTTCTTTTCATCTCAGACCTAAGTTTACTACAAATTATTGAGCCAAACTCAGTATTACAATCAGAATTAGTAGGAGATCCCTCACAGCTACCACCCATACTAGCACCATCAGTATAAACGTTGTTATCTTTCATACTGAAATTACTTTGAGCAAAATCCTCATCAATCATTTGAAGAGCTTCAATGACCTCCATATTGCCTTGAACAGAAACAGTTTTGGGATCGTTCTTACTGCATTCCTTTGATATCTCAACAGAAGTAGCCTTAGGAACATTATCAGTGCAATCTTTTAATTCCAAACTTGATTCATTCTCCTTTCTAGTTATAACAGACCTAAGTTTTCTTCTATACACCTTCATAAAAGGCTGATTGTTACATGAAACATCTTGAGCATTCTGAGAATCAACACCATCATTATCATTCTTGCCAACATTCATTGCATTGTTGACACTTTCTTCCTGATTCTCTGACTTTTCAGTTTCTTTAACTTTTAATTTAACAGCTTTTTTACAATCTTTATCTTGATGCCCTAAATGGAAACAAACATGACAGTAAGGTGCCACATTTCTATAACTCAGATTGATCCAAACACCATCATTGGATCCAAATCCAGTCCAGATTCTGTATTTCAGAGCTTTTGAGACATCCACTTCCACATGAGCAAAACAAGCATTCATTCTGGCTCTGTTATCGGGAATGATAACTTTGTATGTAGTGCCTATTGTAGAAGCCAGATCATTGATAACAGCTTCATTGTACATGAATTCAGGGACTCTTTCGAACCTAATCCATACCAGCGTCTTAGGACTTTCAAATTTTCTATTAAAGTCAGGCTCCCAACGCAAGATTCTCATCGTCTTTCCCTTAATGTTCCAGATATTTTTCGACCAGATCTTACTGACGTCCTCTTTACAATGAAACTGAATGAACACATGTCTTGAATTATGACTAGCAAACTTGTAAGAACCCTGGAATTTGAAGCTTTGCAAAAAACTTTCAAGAACCGATTTACGTGGTATACCATCAGAGAATTTTCCGATTATTGTGGTAGAGGTTTTACTAAGTAAGAACTCCTTGACACCATTCGAATACTGAACCGTAAAATGATCATCTGATTCTTTCCTGAATTCAGGCTTAATCTCAAGACGAGAATCAGAGACAGACTGTCTAAATAAATAAGCGTAAGACTTTTTGTCATGATAAATCGGGAGACTACCATGAAGAACGGAATATTCTTCATTTGCGAGTTGCTTCTGAATGAAATCCTCCATGGCAGAAGAGGAAGCAGATTAGAGAAGAGAACTATTCACCAAGAACGGGTTTCTTGGAATAGAAGAAATCATCATCTTTTTCAAATCCATTTTTTTATTAGAAGTTCCTTAGTTTTCACGCCTTCTAATCAGCGGAAAACCGAATAAAATGTGATCTTCAATGCGAGAGTAAATGACATATCTGCATAGTGTAAAGATTAAAATTTGAACTTAATTTTAAATGGTATGTAATCAACAGGTTCGGATATTGAATCTCTCTGCATCTTAAAACCCGGATATGATTAAGATCTTCCTAATCAAATTTTATTGTAAACTATTAATGTCTAAATTTAGTTAATACATCTGTACATTTTTCGTAATTGCAAAGGTTATATACTGCTTATGGAATATTGGATGCGGGGTTCTATTATATATTATTTGTTATTTACCGTTGTTAGAAAATCATAATTTTACTTTTAGACAACATTTATAAATACTCTAGCTGTAAAATAAAAATTAAGTTGCATCTCTTTTCTTTCTCATATGCTCCTGAATTAAAAATATTTAATTAACATAAAATTATAAATTTTGTTATTTCTTAGATCCACAATAAATAAACATATAATTTAGTTCATTTTAGTGGTTAGAAAAAAATTAAAATTTCTTTATTTTTTGTTCCTTTGGGATAAACAAATGTGTAAATTAATTTTATTTAAGTGTTTTTTCTTCATTTCATTAGTATATTCCTTACTTTCGTATAATTGTATATAAATTTTTGGTGTTTTCAAACTTTTAATTCTGTGTTATAGTTGGATGGTTTAAAATGAAAATTTTCAAATTTTTAATTTTTTTTTTGAAAAAACCCTATATTTGTTATAGTTGAACTGTTTAAATTTGAAATAAAGATTAGTTAACTATGTATATTGAAGCTTTATCCGGTATTTTTTTTATTTAACATTAAAATGAAAGTTTTTCGTATATTTGTTTTTTGTTTATACGACGATGACAGTATATGTATTGTCGACATACGATGTCGGTATCAGGTTTTGTTATTTATTTTAGTGTAATTGGATCGACTAGTCGACCAATTTAATCATGATATATTATCAAACAAGTCGTAGAGTGCGGAGTGCACGCTTGTTAGATTATATCACGATTAGCGGGGTCCAAGGGGCGGAGCCCCTGGCTGGGGTCGAGATTGAAAATCGGCTACTGTTGCAAGTCAACAGAATTTCGAAATTGAAAATTTGACCGTTTTATTCAAATTTGAAAATTTGACCGTTTTAACACAAAACCGGTTGAGAGACCCTAACTGCCCAAACTTCCAAACTGTATTTTGGTTGGTCGAAATTATAAATATGGGTTCTGTTAAAAGGAAATCATATAATTTTTCATCCTCTCTGTTCAAAGTACATATCTCTGATTTTATCCAATTGAAATTTTTGGAGAACCCCAAAAATATTTCAATAAGAAATTGTTTACAAGACTTCAGAGATTATCCGGAAAACGAAACACTATTTACTACATTTTATTGAAATATTCTGGTCTTGTTGATGAAGATAGAGATGACGAACGGAGGAGAATCTGCGAAGGAGATGACAAGTAAATTCGCTAAGTTGGACAAGTTCGAAGGACATGATTTCAGACGATGGCAGAAAAAGATGCATTTTCTGTTGACTACACTCAAGGTTGTGTATGTCTTGAGTACCCCCTGGCCAGAGATCACTGAGAATGAAACATTGGAACAAACGAGGAGGCGCAGCAAGTAGGAGAATGATGACTACATTTGCCGAGGCCATATATTAAACGGTATGTCTGATACTTTGTTTGATGTATACCAAAATGTCGAATCTGCAAAAGAATTATGGGATTCTATAGAATCAAAATACATGGCAGAAGATGCTTCTAGTAGGAAGTTCCTGGTTAGTAATTTTATAAATTACAAAATGGTTGACTCTAGACCTGTAATGGAACAGTATAATGAACTACTAAGAATTCTGGGTCAATTTGTTCAACACAATATGAAAATGGACGAATGTATTTCAGTTTCTTCTGTTATTGACAAATTGCCTCCTTCGTGGAAGGATTTTAAACACACACTGAAACACAACAAGGAAGAAATTGTTTACAAGACTTCAGAGATTATCCGGAAAACGAAACACTATTTACTACAGGTTTCATTTTCGGCGTCTAATATCTACGTTTTTTGTCGGTATTGAGTATCGTTTTTAAAATTTATTGTTTATGTAGTAACTATAATTTCATAATCTCCATATGTTGCATCAAATATTAACCGTCTACGTCGATATTGGTTGGCGGATACGACCACTCAAATGGATCACCTATGTTGATTATGGTTGTCGTGTATATTTTTTGATAATTTTTTATATATTCGTATATTTTCTATTTTTAAGGTTTGATCAACATGAAGTTTAGTAGAAATGTATTGTTCGTTATTTAATCAATGTGTAGACCTAACAGTTGAAGTTGGTGGCATTAGTGTAAGTAGATGGTTTAGCCTATTATAAATCTCACTTAATCTAAAAAAGCTTCCGAAAAACGTAAGTGTGTGATGATAATTCGCATAATTCTCATTTTTGTTGTTTCTTAATTTATTTTAGTATAAAATTTGCGGGAGCAAAATAAATTTAATGAGGCACATGAAACGTTATCTTGTCCATAGACACGCATAGCATATCTCCATATATTTAAACGGTGCTACATACGGTATTAAACAATCTGTTTTAAACCGCGACAAGGGTTTCCTACACGTAGTCATGAAGGTTATAAAAGAGTAAAAGAAGTCTTTAGTAAAAACAAAGACTTTTTAGAGATGTACTAGTTTGGATGTAAATTTTTTAAGATGTAATAGTTATATTATTTAATGTAATTTTTTTGGTTTAATACCATATTAGATGTTTTATATTTAGTATAATTATGGTAAATGTGTTTTAATATTATTTTAATTATTAGACGTGATGATAAAAATTAGTGACGCGTAAAAAATACTTGCATATAATTTGAACGCCTCACGTTGACCTCACAAGTAATTATGAGCTCTTTCTGATTTTATGTGTCGATTTATGTGCAAATACACTTGCGTAGATTATAACAATTATGTTTCAACAAATAAATAATATCGACAAGCGACGTTTATATTGATGCTTTATTACATGCATTATATGTCGACTTGAGTTGTTGACTACAATTTAAATTTAGTATTTTTACTAACACTTAATTTGGACATCTGGATTCTACATTAAGTGCTTTAAGTGTATCTTTAAAGTAGTTTTCATGTGACGATACATTAGTGATCCAATTCTCAAACTTTATCTCCTAAAATGTTTTGACATAATTCTAACATCATTTTTTATATATACCCATAAAAAATCTCTCACATATCCACATAAAAATGTAATAACAATACAAATCTTCCAAATTTACGATATGAAATGGATAATGCGAGAAGATAACCACTTACGGAAATCCATTGTCATTATAACTAACAAAGTCGGATGAATTTATTATTGTTTCTGATGAAACTGTATGAAGAATGTACTATATGTATGGTTTGAATCGTATATATTTTGTATGTTTGATGTCGTCTACACAAGGTCGTGAAGAAATTTGTACGAGGTTCGAATTAAAATTGGTTCCCAATTTAATTCAACATCGTGTACATGTAAGACAAAAGACATGTGGAAGTTTTTTAATTTTACTTATTATCGGTTCCATTCAACGAGCCATTTAGACTAAATGTATAGACAATACAATTAAACACGGTCACAATGATGAAACAAATATCTGCATTATCATCCAATTATTGAAGTCGGTAAATATTTTTTCCTTTCTTCATCTGTTTTTGCAACTACCATAAACAAATTCATATAAAAGAAACTCTTATATGATTTTGATCATTAATTATTCCCTCATATGCGGTTATGAATCTTGATGATCAAACAAAGAGTAAGCTATAACTCTAAAACCATAATGGTCATCCTTTTTTATATATGTTACCTCAAAAATGAACCGAAACATAGACGAGAGAAGACTGTCTTCAAATAACAACTCATCTTTAACTACTTTATCATTTTTTTGTTTAGATATTGCACTATAAATGTTACGTATGTTGGATTCGTTTCCAGTTTTCTCATTACTAATTGTGAGAAAAACTTCATGGGATGGGAACTAATCGTAGAAAAATTCAGAACCAATTTTTTCATCTATTTTTAGCCTTCTCATTCCAAACATTCTTCTAACCATCCCTTAGGCTCATAATTATGTATCCCGCATATAAATTTTAAAATATGTAATCCATTTTTACCTTTAATGGGATAACCTCTAAGTTTAAATAGACATTCATTTTTACATGTTTATTCTCCTCTTAACGTTAAGTGTCTTAGATTGCTTCCTATATGGTCTGAATTTCTCGCAAACAAATATTAATCTCGGAGTATTCTATTATTTTTATCATCATAAAAAATCTTAACTATTATATGTCATATATTTCTACCCATACATACTATCCATTTTTCAAGTTTAGATTTATTATATTATGTACTAATCGTGAATGCGTTAGAATAATATCTAAAAATATTTGGATGTTTATTGTTTTCGATTACCTATAAATGAAAAAATAACAACGAAAATGATTTAAATGATCACTAGCTTGTAATATATACATATCATGTATATGGGTTCCTTTTTTTATTACATCAACATAGGTAGCAGAATGGGACTCTATGTCGGCATGCCACATCGTCAGCAATGTTGATGTGATGCGTCGACATGTATAGAATATTGGAAAATATATATTGACATATCATATTGATATGTACGGGTATGTTGACGTGACAAAGCGAAATTGAATGACAAGTATCAAATCTAATGTCTTATTTTTGCACGTCGATATGATTTTACATGTCGATGTCACTGACGTCGATGTGTTGTGTCGAAATCACGATGAATGAGACAAACCTATAATCGATTTTTTAACTAGATTAAAACTATAAAGTAATTTTGAGTAATTGTAGTATACTTAGGTTGTTATAGGTTAGATTATGAGTTTTTCAAATTTAAGATGACAGGGATGATTTTATAAATTCATTATAATTTGAAACACCAATTGGTCCATTCTATTTTTTAAAAAGTTTTTCTTTGAAAAAAAATGATGTATAACACTTTTAATGTGGTATTTAGCTTTTATATTTTTTAATATTGGTATTTATAAGGGAAATATTTTAGGGGACTGGACCACACAAAAATGTAAATAGTTATTGGGGGAGTCTGTTCTAATCAAACCGATAGTCACTTATGAGATCATTTTTATTTAAATAGTTGATGGGGGAGTCTGCTCTAATTAAACTGATAGTCACTTATGAGATCGTTTTTATATTTGTGGAATATTTCTCAATGGTTCCTATGTTCATTTTTGTATCAAAGTGGTTTTTATGTTTTAAAAACTATACAATTTTAATCTTTCACATGTGGGATTAATCAATGCATGAGATTAATCAGGAGTTGCCACATAGTGGTTCAAACACTACAATAAAGGTTACTAGAGAGGTAGAGAGAAGCCATGGATCGTATCAAATTTATGTATCCAAAGTTTTTATCTTTGATATTATCTGAATTAATCACGACACACCAAGTTGAGTTTCCATTATTACTAACTATGGACCACAAATGTTTGAGGGCAACCATCTGATTCTAGGTTTTTAGATCTAAAACCTCAAGGTTTCCCTTTAGGTTGGGCAAGGTAACATTGGACCAAGTCATCTTTTCCCCTGAGGCTTTCATCTAATGGTTAGACTAGAGGAAGCACTAAATGGTTGGGGATAACTCCATGAGTACATTGTACACTAGACGATGAAAATTGAAGACTAGTATACCTAACCTACAAAAAGAAAAGATTATATGAGTTAGATTTTACCAACATAAAAAAAGGTGTTTGGAGGTCCACGATCTAATATGAGCAGTAATATTTTTAGAAGAGGCCAACAATCATTGTAGGATAAACGACTCATGATGAGGAAAACACCCACATACTTTACTTGAAGATATTGATCCATTATTTTTTTAAGGATGGAGTTCACCCCATTGGGAAGATATGCGTGTTAATGGGACTGAACTGAACACCCAATAGATCAAAGAAGTCATTTAGACCATCTTTAATGAGATTCAAGAAGTTAATATCACAACGGCAGAAAATAATTAGATCTTCATTAAAATAGAGATTGATAATTTTGATCTTTTGACATATACATTAGCAAGGACTTGCATTACAAGAATCAACATAAAATGGAAGACATGAAATGATTTTTATTAAAGGATAAACATAAAATGGGAGACATGAAATGACTTAGCATTACAAGGATGAACATAAAATGTAAGACATCATTGCCTTGATGAAGCCTATTTCTACCGTGAAACTTACTGTTGAGATCACCATTTATGTTAACATTGTATGAGGAGGTGGTATACATTAAATTATCCAAGTGATCATCATATTTGGAAAGTCCATAGTGATAAGGATGTCAAAAAATAAGGTACCAACAATAATTTTCAAATGCTTTTATAAGATCGCTTTTTAGTGCGACCCTTGGGTATTTACCATTCGTTTGGTAATCCCTGAGAATTTCTTAGGAGAGATGTATATCGTCAGAAATGCTACACCTGGAGACATGCCAATTCAGATTTTTCAATCAGATAAGAGAATGATTCATTTATTAATTTAGCCAGAATATTGGAAATAATATTATAAATGACATTGCAAGAAGCAATAAGCCTAAAATTGGAGGCCTATGAAAGAAATTATTTTTTAGGGATGAGGTTGATAGAAGTGGGTTTCCAGAAAAGCTCAAGTATCTTAGTATTGAAGAATTTGAGGACTATTTTACAAAAATACTTTCCCATGATACTCTAGAAGTACTTGAAAAAAATTGTGTTGTAGCCATCAGACCCCGAGGCTTTGTCACGACCAATTTAGAATAAAGCATTTTTAATCTCCTCACTTTCTATGAATTGAGAGCGGACACCCTTGATAAATTCGAATAGCCATGAGGATGGCTGGTGTCGAAGAGATTAATGAACTAGTTTACGAAGACATTGGTCACCCTGATTGTAGTTCGCGCATTACTCCATTGTACCTAGTGATGCATCACTGACTCGCTTCGCATTAATTTTATACAGGCCCGCATCAACCAAAAAATGAGTTTCTTATATACTTTGCAAGTAGTACCGCGTCAACTTTGTAAGTAGTCTTGTATCGCTCATATACTAAAAAAGAGACTTGCTTCTACTTTGTAAGTTGAACGACATCATTCATTTTTTTGTAAGTAGTCCCATATATACTTTGTAAGGAATCCGACATATACTAATCACAAAGCATGCCTCATAAAGCTTGTATTTTCAGGTTAGACATGCTTGCAATTATTAATCAGATAAAATAACATATGATAAAACATGTACACCTAGAAGCTACAAAAAAACACCATTTTATTTCATTTTTCAAAGAACATATGCTATGAGGAACAAAAACACACCTACAAACAATGGGTTATTGTAGCAGTAATAAAAACATATGACGCTGATGAAGAAGCATTCGGATTATGGATAAAGTTGGTACCACTTACAACCAACGATGTCAAGATTGTCTTTGGTTTAAAGCATGTAAATAAACACATGCCATTAAACAGCAAAAAAATTGAACCAAGATATTCGGAATCATAAGAAAAAGAATCATGATTAATGAAGACTTACTTTTCTGATATAACAATAATAAAATTTAAAGCAAACCAAGCAAAACCAATGACAAATAAAATGATGAAGGTATGCAATTCCTAGTTTTGTTACACACTTTTACATTATTATTATATCCCTCGCATGTCTTCTATATGGTATCGAGCATCTATCATGCATTACTTGTCTAACATCTATCATGCATTACATCGTCCCACATCTATCATGCATTACCTATCCAACATCTATAATCTATTACATTGTCCCGCATCTATTATGAATTAGTTGTCCAACATGTATCATACAGGACACTATCCTGCATCTATCACAAATTACAATGGCCTCGCGTCTATCATGTACTTATATTAACTAAAGGTTTCACATGTTTATAGGATGTAAAAAATAAATTATAACACCATGAGATCAAACAATCAAAGACGTTGTAATACTTTTCATAATGTTAGCATGCTCCACATTGTTCTTCTCTACATTTGGAGATGTAATAGCTTCTAAAACCATGCATTATATTGAGAATATGAAAACATAAGTAACTATGATTTGGCTAGAAGAATCAAAGAGAAATTGATGAATTCAATAAAACCTTTGGCACGAAAGAAAACATGATAAAGTAGTTTGACGTGTTGTTATATTACTGGTTAGTATTTTTACTTTACATCATTAAAAAATTAAAAATATTATATCTAAATAATCATTAAAATTCAGTCATTCATCATGGAACACATAACTATTTGTCAAGGAGATGTAATTGAAGGTAAGATACTAAGATGCTGTAAATGGCTGGGTCTTGAAGGGAAAACTAAATTTAATTTTATTCAAACTAAAGAAGATCAATGATGAACATGTATATTTAATCCATAGTATAGTCGCCCCGCGTCTATCACATAGGCAGAGCCACGGTGGGGTTTGTGGGTGCCCAGGAACCCACAAGTTTATCTATATACTTTTAATAAGCTAACATAATATTGAAAATTATCTTGTCCCAGTAGAAAAGGCTGAGGTAGGAACCCATTGTTCTCGAGTATTAAAAAGGATGGTCTCTTATATTTAGGTAACCATATATTTATATCTATATTAAACACAGTTTTATAGAGTCCATTTAGTTAATTTATATTTAGTAACCATATATTTATATATATATATTAAACACACATTCATTTAGTTAATTTATATTTTTATCCTCTTATATTTAGGTAACCATATATTTATATCTATATTAAACATATTTTTATAGAGTCCATTTAGTTAATTTATATTTATATTTATGTCAAAATTTTATAAAATAATACTGTATTAATTTTAAAAAAGAGATTAGAACGAACTAATTCTAAAATAAAAGGGATGGAAAAATTCAAGATCACTATTTTGTAACAATTTGGAGTACCGTTTTTTTCCTTTTTCGCGCTAGGAATATGTAACGAAAATAAATAAATAAAATTGGATTCAACGTTTATAAAACCGTACAATTTCTTCCATCTAAATTAAGTGTGATCTAAATTTCAAAGTCTATATAGTTACAATTTATATTAGTTAAAGATAATTTAAATTTCATATAAAATGTTGAAATTTCAGGTGAAGAAAGGAAAACATAATCAAACACGAACCTAAGTAAGTTAATAAATATAAATAAAGTTAAGTTATATATGATTGCATATCTCCCTTTAAAAATTTCAAGGATTGCTTTAAACTCTTTCTATGCATACTGTTTTTTTTTTCTTTAACAAAAACCTAATTTTAACCTTGACACGTGTCAAGATACACACACAATACATGACGATAAGTAAAAAAACGACTAAGACTAAGATGAAAATACCTAAATGTGAGGCAACATCGTCAAGCCGAAGAATTTTCATGTGCTCATGATTATAAATTAGCAAAATACTAAAGAAAATAACCAATAGATATTGGATTCATAAATACAAAAAACACTAGTTAACCAAACAACCCAAAAAAATCATAAATCATATATGGTGCATAAAAACCTAAAAACTCATATTTTATGCTATTTCATTTTTGGACAATAACCAGGACCCCATAAGGATCAAATCCTGGCTACGCCACTCGTCTATCATTTAATACATTGTCCTACATCAATATTTTAATACATTGTCGTGACTCTATAATATAATGATTTTTTTGCGTCTATCGTTTAATACGTTGTCCAACATATATCGTTTAATACAATGTATCGTGTCTATCATATATTATATTATCTTGCGTTTATTGTTTAATTTTTATACTTAAATATTTAAAAATGTTGTAGGTTTTGGAAAGAGGATCTAACCTAACAAATGAAGAAGAAAATATATTTGGTTTGGAGGTCCAAAATGAAGAATAAGTTGATGAGAAAGAAAATTCCCAAGAAGAAGATATTGATGCAGAAGAAAAAAAATGATTTTCCTGCCGACGAAAAAAAAGAAGACTATGTTCGTAAGGAGGTTTCTCGTGAGAAAATTAATTTTAACGAAGATAATGGAGGTACAAACTGGGATATCCAACAATAGGAGGATGAAAATGGTTTTACTGATGTAAAGAAAACAATAAATGAATTCATTGTTCAAGAACGTCCAAGTAAACAATCTACACATAAAATACTACAAATCAAAGTAAAAACTAATCAAAGAATGTGGCACAACTAATAAAATTTTCATAATATGCAATAGAAGTTGGTAATGTACAAAAACTACTAGTGCCGAAAGAATGTGCAGATTCTTATGCATCTAAAAACACCTAAAAATATAGTAAAGAAGAAGTTTTCAAACAAAGTAGATGACATAAACTATCAATTGAGAGTACAAAATAGAAGGTTAAATAGATTATTATACAAACAAAAGGTAAGAATCTCTCATATATCATCTTTTCATTCTCTCATATATAATGGTTACTCATCAATCATCAGTAACATGGTTTCGCATTTATCATGGTTGTGAGTCTATCATCATTTTTATGGTTTCATATCATTTACATTGTTGTGCATCTATCATAATTTAAATGGTTTCACATCATTTATATGATTTCGCATTCATCATCATTTAAATGGTTTTGCACAATTAACATGATTTTGCATCTATCGTCATTAATATGGTTTTACATCCATCATGGTTGTACATCTATCATCATTTAAATGGTTTCGTATGATTTTATCATCGTATGGTTTTGCATCTATCATCTTTGACTAGTCTCATATGCATTGCATGTCGCACATCTATCATCATAGTTTTGTCCCGCATTTATAAATTATTTTATTCCACTTGTTTAGTTTTTAATATTCAGGTTCATTTATTTTGCAGAGAATTAACATGAAAACCCCCAAAATAATCGATCATGTGTGTAACCAAAACATAAACTTAATTTTAGTGGATCGAATATAGAGTTATGTAATTAATCGTAAAAAATTGAAGTTAAGATTGCAGAACTAAAATAGAAAATCACTAAAAATAACAAGATCTTTTCATAATTTGAAGAAAAGATAATTGCATGTATTGAGGGATCTCCTACTGATATGAAGCAGCATCATGATCCAAAAGGAATACAATAGCCTACTACTACAGAGATGGTATACGAGATGGTTACAATCAAAGAGAATCCTGTTATTGTTGTTAATACAAGCCATGAGATGGTTATAAGTAAGGAGGAGCAACAAATGGTTGAACATGTCCCTACCTTTATTGTAGTTGTGGAAAACCATGAACCTATTACTATAGAGGTGATAGTAGAGATTTCTATAATCTAGGAAAGCCCTATAAATTTTTCTAATACAAGCCACGAGGTGGTTACAAGCAAGAATGATTAATAAACGGATATACAAGACCCTACTGTGGAAAACCACCGCCCTACTATTATTGTTAATATGGAAAACTAGAACCATCCTTTTGATGTTGTTGTTAAATATTATGTTCTTATGGAGGAAAAATAAGATGTTTATGGGCAGAATGATACTGTAAAAGAAGAAGTGATGTTGATTATTCAATGTTGATAAAAATGTTTTAAATACCTTTGTATTACTATAACTTTTTGGAGATATGTATTAAATTATTTTTTGCTTATATCTTGTAATACTTGGTCTAGCATAAAAATTATAATGCCTGGTCTCGCATGATATAATCTTTCATTAAATGGTCCATCATGATATAGTCTCGAATAAAATCTGTAATGTTTGGACTCACATTGTAGTATCCTGCATGATATAGTTCCCTACGGTATTGTCCCTCATGATATAGTCTTGTATGATATAGTCTATCAAGATTTTGATATAGTCCTACACAATATTCTCTTGCATAGTATAGTCTCCCATGATTCAGACTGTTTTACAATTGACATTGTCTCGCATTGTTAGCTTGGTTTCCAAAAATCAATATTCGCAAGTCTTGAATTACTAATATACAAATGTTTTGTAAATGAATCTGAAACTATACACCAAATCTAGGAAAGTAAGACTCATACTCATCAATGTCTGAAAGAAAATAATGAATCAGATCCTGGTGTTAACGAGGAACTAATCCAGATTGAAACATATCAAAAAAAAGAAAGAATTAAGTTAACCATCCTTGCTCTCATCTATATATTGTCTCTCATCTCTCATCATCTATGGTCTGTCATTTATAATGATCCATTATCTCGCATGTATCATATTTTTCTGGTCTCACATGGATCATATTTCATCTTTTATCTATTGTCATATCTCGTATCTATCAAATTACATCTCAATGAATTTACTAATATAATGGTTTCACATTTTGCAAAAGGAATTAAAAGAGGGCCTTCATTTGAATTATATTTGGATCTTACTCAATATGAAATCCATAAACCAATTGATTTTACAATGCAAAACAACAAAGTGGCCATTTAAAAAACTAGTAACGCAAATAGTTGAAATCAAGCAATACTAAAGATTAGAACTGGTTCAAGAAGAAGAAAGGCAGCAAGATCCGAAAGTATTATTGGTTCCAGAATTAGCATTTCCTATTTTTGTTAGTAATATGAAGGAGATATTAGGCAAAGATGAGATCAACTAGAAGTTAAAAGTTTATTAAAAATTTATTTGTATATTTGGTTTCCCATTATACAATTAAATTACTATTAGTTCCACTATTGCATATTATTAGTCTCGTAAGTAATGTCCCGTATTGTATTATGTTTGCCTATCATATTGATTATATATAGTTTCACATCTATCATATTGGTGTCCATATATCATGTTGGTTATACGTGGTTTCGCATCTATCATATTGATTATATCCGGTTTCGCATCTAATATATTGGTTATATGTGGTTTCACATCTATCATATATTTGGTTTCACATTTATCTTATTTCTTATACCTAGTTTCGTATTTTTAGATCTAACATAAGAAATAACATGTTTTGCAATTAAAAACAATAGAGAACAAAACTCATCATTGTTACCATCTCTACCTATGACAGATAACAATACCCTTTTATACTTACTTGTAAAAAGGTTTCATAATAAATAAAACCGGATGACAAGACTAGAAACCATAAAGACAAGTACCAAATACCACGAAACAACTCTTGAAGACATTGGTTTCGAAGTACACTATAGTATGTATTCTCTACTATTATCAAGAATCCTAAATGTTTTGAAATAATTCTTAAGTAGTTTATATAAAGTTGAATCATCTTCACAAACAACCATCTTAGGTTTCTTTAGATCAATCCATGAAAGATGATACAAAATATCAAAACTTTAATCATTTTCTAAAAATGATTTTACACTTGTGGCTATAACATCAACATTGCTCATAATATAATCATGTATCTTATTAGCAATCAAATTTGATGATAAATTCTTTCTAATTTCTTTTCAAAAATCAGTCTCATAAGTGTGAGGTTAGACATACTTCTTAACAACTATAAAACCAGTAGTCTTATCTTTTTTCGTATAAAGTCTCCAAGGACAACCCTTTGAATCTTTTTTCTTGCAATATTCACTCACTTTTTATTTATTACTATGTAGATATTTGAAAGTAAAAGCTTTCTTTAAATTAAACTAATTGATTAATAATCTTAAACCTATTGCACCATCTTCAAAAACTTTTCCAACACTAATTTCACCAATCGAACCAAAAATAGTAAGTTGTTTGTTCTTGTGACCAACAAAATTCATACATAACTACTTTCACCATAAATAAAATGTTGATTTGAAGCTTCAAATCAATTTTGACCAGATTCTCTAATATTTTCGTTAAGAATAACATCACTTTTTATATCAATAGTAGCAGTTGAAATCTCCAAAGTATCAATAATTGATAGCAAAGCAACTGAATCACCATCATAATCTAAGATAATATTTTGAGGTCATCTCAATAATATCTTAATATGAATTGACCCTGAACCAACAAATTGTACTTACTTAAAAGAAATTTAATCATTTCTTCAAATACTTCAAACAGACCAAGATCACGGTTGCAAGTTCATCATTTAGTTTTTAAAAAAAAACTAGTCGACCTCTAGACATCATATACCTGTATTTGATAATTTAAAAATTAAAAATAAAATATGTGTCTCATATCTATCATTAAAAAAATATTAGTAGTCTCGCATCTATCATAAAAAAGTCTTGCATGTGATGATAGATAAAGTCTCGCGTCTATCATAGAAAACAAAATTCTCGTATGTGTGAATTAACAACGTGTCTCGCATCTATCTTTGAAAAAACAAAAACTCTCTCATATAAAAATTAACATGGTCTCGCATCTATCAATAAAAAATACAAAAGTTTTGCATGTAATAATTACTGTTGTTTCTCGTCTAAAAAATGCGAGACAAGAGATGTGAGACGCTTAGAAACACTAGTTAATCTCCATCTTTATTGTAATGCTTACGTAAAAACTATAAAAATCGTTTCATCTACATTTTACAAAAACCTGCAATAAAAAAACATACACAAAAATATAAAATTAGACTCTATTAAACATTTCATATAAATTTTACAAAAAACTGCAATAAAATAACATACACAAAAACATAAAACTAAACTGAATTAGACGTTTCATCTATATTTTATAGAGTAAAAACACCTAAAATGAGTAAAACATAACTAAAAACTCAAAATTACAGAACTTGCAAATTGACTTC
Source organism: Limnanthes douglasii subsp. nivea (assembly GCA_036936605.1). NCBI lineage: Eukaryota > Viridiplantae > Streptophyta > Magnoliopsida > Brassicales > Limnanthaceae > Limnanthes > Limnanthes douglasii. Next base: position 302,283,996 of record JAUPFV010000002.1, on the reverse strand, counting down.
TAAGGATGAAGTAAATACTAAATTAGTAGTGAGATAATTTAAATTTGATAAATAAATCAAAATATGCGAAGAAAATAGACTCAAAACAACAACTAGAAAATTGAAACTTAAAAGGAAGTTGAATCGTCATTTTACCTACATCCGACTATGGATCCTAAAAATACTATAGAGAGATAGAGAGAGAAATAGATCTTAAAATTATGAGGTTAGAGAGATAAAGAAACTTGTGAAAAATAAAAGATTTATATAATTCATTAAAGGTATTTGAGGTATAATAAAAAAAATAGTTGGGTATTAGATATTAAATAGGAAATCTAAATATATCTTTCTCAAATATATATGAAAATAAAGGTTGATGAGGTTAGAATTTAGTCGACCCACAAGTCGAACAGGTGAAATATTGAACTAATATTTAGTTTGTAATATAAACTCAACAAATGTGTAACATTGAGGGTATTTTGTATAATAATAAATTATATTGTATTGATTTAATAACTTAGTGAGGTAGATTAGGTTTAAACGGACAAATTGTCTAGATCCAATGGCTCAGTAGGCCAACAGGCACACCCCCATTTTATATATAGCATTTGACTTTTCTAGCTAAAGGGAAAAAAATTAGACGAGGGTTGAAGATATTCAATTTTTATTCAGGCTGTGACTTTAGGGTTTCATTCTGGTTTTTTGGTTCCTTTTTATCTTTTACTTATCAAATGACGACCATATGCGGAGAACACTCGGTATCCGAATACCATATCCAAAACCAGCCTTTTACCAAGATACCATATCCAAAACCAGCCTTTCACGACAATTGGTATTGCTATTCGAGACACCAAAGCTTGTTATTATCTTTATCTTTATATTAGTTATTGATTCATCTAATTTTGCTAGTGTTGTGTTGCTTGTTTTGTTAATATGTTCATAAATTCTCATATTAGTGTTTGTGTTTTTGTTGTTTTTTGTGTTTTAGTTTTCTTTGTATTTTACAGATATGGATACAGGTTCTCCAGACATGACTCTTCTTTACCAGAAAGCTTTCGAAAGAGAAATTGAGCAGTTTCATACCCGATTGATCTGCTATGGATTTCGACTACGCACAATATATGGCCTTGACGAGACTCATAATAATATAAGCCCAAATGTGATTATCATCATTTTCTATATTGAATGGAAGATGTCCATCAAATGGAATCATCATAGATTTTTCCTCTGTCGAAAGTCGTCTACGACCAGTACGGTTCACCAGACTCAGTCATCAGAATAATTGAAAATCCATCAGTGGAAGTGAAAGAAAACCAATTTTGCGTTAAAATACTTGTTTCGACCAATCCCTCTGATATCAACATAATTTAAGGTGTGTATCCAGTAAGACCATAAGTTTTGAGGGTTGGTGGTTACGAGGGTATTGGGGATATGTATTCTGTAGGCTCTGTAGTAATCCAATTTTCACATAGTGATATGGTATTTCTTTTCCACCTTATTATGAGACTTAGCAGACTTATGTTGTAAATGATAAGGATGTATGGTATAAAAATGATACAAAATTTCACCTATAGAGTATGTAATTCGTTCCTTAAAGCTTAGGTACTTCAAAGACCGATCAGAACTATGGAGACTATGAGGTGATCGTAAATAATTGAAAATGTTTGGACACATTTTTGTACACGAATAATGTCATGCGGACTATCTTACTGAACGATGTATATAAAAATGAGAAGGAAGAAGTGAAAGACTAAAGGTAATAAGTGGATAATACTTTAGTTTTTGCATTTTTATTTTTTATTTTTTTAAATACAAAAATAAATTATAATAAAAATTACAACAGGGAATACCTCGATTTATGTCACCAAAATATTTATCATCGGAAAAAACAATGGAGATACAAATTTGACTACAGATGAAAAAAATATAGAATTATACCTTTAGATCAAGATTGAAAACAATTCACAAAACCAAGCTCTACAAAATAAAACCTAGATGTGGAATTGAAATAGAGAAGAAAAACTGAGACTTTGGCAGAAAAAAAAATGAGATACCATTCACGACGACAGTGAAAAATCACGACCGTGGAGAAGCACGATGCTCCAAATGAAGCACGTATGTCATTAGAGACACTCAGAAAGCACGACAACGGTGAAGTAGAAAAAAATAAAGACGAGATATTATTCACTTTAGATTTAGAAAAAAGCTGCACAAATACGGCGATAAAAAACACGACACTAGAAAGAAAAAATACAACGTTGGACACGATGCTGAATAAAAAAAAATACTAGATAGAATAGTAAAAAGAACAAAATGTGTTTGTTTTTAATTTTTTTATCTTGATTTAGAAAAGAGATAACGACAACTATAACAATAAAAGACGAGTCAATCACTCTCTGAAAAGGTCTTAGAAGAAAGTCTAATTGTCCTTTTTTTATTCGTACTTACTCTAAAATGAACGATATACACATTTTTTTGTATTTATAAATTTATATATACAACAATAAAATTTCAAATTATGTTTAAAAATAATGTCAAAACAATTTTAAATCTAATAATAAAATTTAATTCGATTATAATTTAAAAATAAAATAATAAAATCTCAAATGATTTATAACACCATTTTATGTGAAAGGGTCAAGCTATTTTCATCCAAATGGGATCTAACCCCACTCATATATAGGTTTACCCAAAAGTGATCTAATCTAATCTATTTTTGGATAAAAATATCATTATTGGAGTATATAAGAGTTTTTTTCATTAATGACTATTCATCGATTCTTGAACAAAAAACCTTGTTTTCTATATTCTTTGTAGCTTTCTCTCCTCCTTCCTCCTCTCTCTATAATTTCCGGCCAACCATCCTCCTCCTCAATAGTGAAGAAATTCGTTCCTCCTCCATCACCAAAGTACACATTCTCTATTTTATTTTTTAAATATTCTTTAATTTTTTTAGTTTTTTGAATTATTGAGCTATTAGTTAGTATATTGTATGTTTTTTGTTGTTATTTTCAATGGTATTTATGGGTTAGGTTAGTATTTATGCATTTAAAGTACTTTTAGATTGAATTTGTGGGTTTGGGGGTTTCCGAAATACAAATTGATAGGTATATTGTTCATATTCCTCGTCAGAATCGCTGGAAATGCAAAAGCCTCTCAGTTTGCATAACATATGTAGAACTGTTAGCTTTACTTAATATACTTTTGGTTAAATAATTATTATTCAAGACACGCATCCTTCTGTTAAAATACAGTATCTCGTTATTTTTTAACAATATATTCAATAACATCCTTGGCTTGTACATTATTATCAAGTTATATTATTTTTGGATTATTTTTTTTAGATTCTTGGATTGCTCATCATAAAAGAATGTGTATGGAAATGTGTCAACATAACTTCATGGTTAATAAGTTCATGTAAAAATGATATAACCTAATCCATTTTTATACAAAAATTATTTTCTTGGAGTGTATAAGGGCTTTTTGTTTTGCTAAGGACTACCTATCTATTCATGAATAATAATAAAAATTGTTTTCTATTTTCTCTCTAGCTTTCTCTCCAATTTCGTCATTCTCTCAATAATTTTTTGTCATCTTACTCCACTTCCGATAACTTATCTCCTCCGAAAAACTCCTCATCCTCGAAGGTAAATAAATATGATCCTCATCCATCATAAAAGTAAACCTTCTCTATTTTATTTCTTTAATTTTCTATGATTTCGTTAGTTGTTTTACTTGTTTAGTTATTAGTTAGTATATTTGTTATTGTGATTTGTTGTGGATTGTATGGGTTAGGTTAGTAAATGCATAAATATAGTGTTTTCGATTGAATTTGGGGGTTTAGGATTTTTTAAATGAAAATGGGTAGGTAGTTTGTTCATATTCCTCGCCAGAATCGCAAGGAAAATGAACAGCATCGGTGGTGCTGCGCCTGTGCACCATTGATGCATAACACCTGTACCATAGGTGCATGACTAGATTTTTTTGAACTCTTCAAATATTTTTTTGATTTTTTTTCTTTGATTTTTCTTTTAAATTTTCTACCTATTAAACTTGTTTTTTCCTGCTTGTGCGTGCTTATTTTAGTTTTTATCTAACTTTTATTATTATTTTTCTCAGATCCTCCGACACACTAAAAGATCTTTGTGTTGATTCACCAAAAAATCGTTTTAAAAAATCAATATTCATGTATTTATATTTTGTCAATCTAAGTATTTGAAATTTATTTAACGTAATTTTTTTTAATGAATTTTAATTACTTGTCTTTCATTTCACATAAATTTGATATTATACATTGAGCATAATAAAAACGCATTCATCTTAAATTAATTTTATTTTTTAATTTTAATATTTTATACATAATATCTAAAATAATAATTATATTTAAACTTTAATTAATAAAAACATTGATATTAGTTATAAGTTTTGTTAAATGTAAATTTTGATTTTTTTTTCTAATTCTCACACAATAAATATTTGGATGAGTTAAAAAATCAAATTTAAACTTTAACTAATAAAACCTCACTAAATTTTACTAATTATATATACATACGGATCATAAATGGTATCTTATTTGGCCTATATGATATCTAATTTGTAACAGCTTGTTTTTAATTAAAAATTGATCTAATCAGATATTTGAATAGAGTAAATTTCTAAATATTATAGTCGTGGTGATATATTTATATGTTCATATTTGGATCTCCTTATGCTTGTTCTATGTAACGTTAATTTTAAGACTACCATTGCTCGTACCACCGGTTATTAGAGAATGAACTAGTAGTATGATCTCTTAACATAGACTTTCTATAGATTCGATGTTTCGCGGTCTTTGCTTATAAACGGGATCAACGACGATCTATTATAAACAGTATAATGGTGGAAGTGGATGAAAGACTATCATCGATCGTGGTAGGTCAGTTATTAAAAAAAATGCACCAGTCGAAATCTTATGTTATTTTCCAGACCGACAAGTTTCACATACATCATCGAGACGACTAATATTTGATAAACAAGTTACCATCATCTTTTTTGAAAACCTCCTCAAATTTCTATAATTCAAATTTTTGTACCGATTATGTCATAACTTTGCAACTGTTTCATGAGAACTAATTAAGCAAACATTTTCAGATCTTAAAGAGTTAGTGAGAAAATATTATTTTGTGCTACTCCAACTTTAGCAACAACCCGATTATAGAACGATAAGTAACACATCATGTCACGAAAATGAATATCATAACCCTTCTTCGGTAGATGCCCAACACTAAGCAAATTATTTTTAAGGCCATGAACAAAATAAACATCAGACAATTTCTCAATCTTACCTTGTTTTGTTCTGAATTCTAATTCACCAGCACCACTAATTTTTTAAGCTTTTCCATCTCCTACTATTACATTTTCATATTTAGATCATTTTATGATTGTTTTATGTAACTTTAATTTAGATCATTTTATGATTGTTCTATGTAACTTTAATTTTAAAGTTATCATCGAAGGACCGGTTATTAGAAAATGAACAAGTAATATGTCTTTCTCGACGTAGGCTTTTATAAATCTGATGCTTTCCAATATTTGCTTATAAACGAAAACGTCGGTGATATATTATATACAGTATAATGGTGGAAGCATATGAAAAACTACCATCTACCGTGGTAGATTGGTTATTAGATAATAAACCATAATATGTTTATCTCTTAACGTCCACTTTCCATAGTATCTGAGACTCCTCTAAGACTTCGAGTTTAAGAAGTTAATATTTCTCCGCAAAAAAATTGCTCTAAAATAGACATGAATTTTTTGTTAGATATATTATTGTTCGATTTATTAAGCGGATATGCTGTTTTGGGCTATAAAGAAACATGCTCCTGCAAATTTTATGCTGATCTCCAACGATAAGGATTTTTGTAATGCTCTCCATCAGTTGCGTATGAGGGGTACAATATATTGTTGGCACAACCACAAAATGTTGCAACCCCTTGTTGTTGCTGCTAAAAATGTATGTCTCTGGACAAATTTTAATAAGTCCAGAACCTAATAAACGGAGGCCCTCCGCTCAAGAATGGTCAATCATTACAACTTCCTAATGGTACATCTTTAGTTGATTCTAAAACATTATGAGATACTCTCGAATCTTCTCAATTCGGTTGTCCTATGGAAACTTAAGACAGCTCCACATGAGTTTTTTAGTAGGCAAGAGCCTGTGGTCTCTACCAGCCGGTCTACTCCTAATGTTAGTTCGAAAAAACTTCATTTTACGAGTAGTAATGGTCATAATCAGATAAACAAATCATCCACTTTCCATCCTAATGTTAATTCCAAAAAACTTGATTCTTTGAGTAATAATTGTCATAAACTCAAAACAACCCGTCCACTTTCCATCCTCCTCTGAGGCACTACGAGACCACCTTATTCGCATGATAACTTATCCGCATGATAATATGCAACCTCATACACATAATTATGGCTTTTGCCCAATGTCTCCCAGATATGACGGTCCTAGATTTTCTTATGCGCCACCAACAAATTTACCTGATATTGGGAACTTAATCTCTCAATACCAAAATAACATTCAAAATGATCCTATCAGTACTTACCATGTAGGAGAAGGGAGCAAATCAAAATTATAGTCTTCAGTGTAAAGTTTTATTGGGATCAACTTAATTAATAATAACACCTTGAAAACCAAAAAACTTTTACCCACCAAAGAGAATCTAACCAACTCTATCCGACTCGAAGATCCAAAGCACCGTAATACTAGTGTAGGGAATGCTTTGGATAGTGAAAATGAACATCATATGGTAGTGAAGAAGTTCAATGGGCCAAGTGCAGCTCTACCTTGCTAAAGGTCAAGAAGAATGGCATCGTGTGAATCTGATAGGTGCTGGTGCTATTCGGTGCGGTGGTGGTGGTGGTGATGGCAACCACCATCAGCACCACCAACGCCGCCACCACAACTACCACAACTACAACCACGACACCACAACTACCATTACCACCACTACCACCAACCACTACAACGATCACCACCACCACACCGAACAACACTACCACCACCACCTACCAATTCACGCAATGCCATACTTCTTGGCCTTTGCAAGGTACAACTGCACTTCGCCCATAAACTTCTTCACTACCATATGATGCTCAATCGCACTATCCCTTGTAGCTTTGATATCTTATCATTTTAGAAAAATATCCATTTTTTCTTTTTCAATTAAAAAAGTTCACAAAAAAAAATTGTCATAAAATATCTCGGTTGAAATAATATTTTTATCATTTTGTTAAATTCCTCATCATTATAAATAATATATACTTACTAACGGTTCAAAACAGTAGGAGTAAAAGAATATCTTTCATATACATCGCATTAACTTGAGGTCAGATCTAATTCCAAAGAACTCAAAATGAAAAATTATTCCATTACTGTTTACGGGGATCAGTGTCTCCTTCAAAGTAAGAAAAACAAATTATTACAACACAGACATAGTACACATCCGCATACAATATTACATGGTCAGCCAAATACCTCCTTAAGAACAAGAGGTGAACAGAGAATGAGTTGTTGATGCTGACAACCACGACTACCATTACCACCACTACCACTGACTACTACCACGATCACCACCACCATACCGAACAACACTACCACCACCACCTACCAGATTCACCCAATGCCATACTTCTTGGTCTTTGCAAGGTACAACTGCACTTCGCCCATAAACTTCTTCACTACCATATGATGCTCAGTCGCACTATCCCTTGTAGCTTTGATATCTTATCATTTTGGAAAAATATCCATTTTTTCTTTTTCAATTAAAAAAGTTCACAAAAAAAAATTGTCATAAAATATCTCAGTTAAAATAATAATTTTTATCATTTTGTTAAATTCCTCATCATTATGAATAATAATACTATTTAAATAATATATATTTACTAAGTGTTCAAAACAGTAGGAGTAAAGGAATATCTTTCATATACATCTCATTAACTTGAGGTCAGATCTAATTCCAAAGAACTCAAAATGAAAAATTATTCCATTACTGTTCACGGGGATCAGTGTCTCCTTCAAAGTAAGAAAAAACAAATTATTACAACACAGACATAGTCACATAGTACACATCCGCATACAATATTACATGGTCAGCCAAATACCTCCTTAAGAACAAGAGGTGAACAGAGAATGAGTTGTTGATGCTGACTCTCGGCGTACAACTTGCAAAGGACATCCCCTGCAACATTCCAAGCAAACCCGCACTTCTCAACGCCCTTCACCATTGCGTAGTTATAAACCACATGATAGATTGCCAGAGCTTCGCTACATATCTCCTCCCAACTTTTCTGCCCCTTTTGCAGCTTCTTGCCGCAATACAATTTCTGTAAACCAAATGTTAACAAAATACAAGTCTTACACAGATTTGTCAATGAATAACAGCGATGAACTTAATAACAGTAAAAAAAGAGTAGGCTGATTGTGGTTTGTCAAAAACGTTCTCTTCTCGTTTCCACTAATAACGAATTTAAAGAGAAAAAATAGTTACCTGTTTGTAAAGCCTTATAATTTCATCAGCTACTGTGTTTTTCTCTGCTTCTTCCTGCTGCAATGCGCTATGCATCTTCTCTCTGTACTTCGCATACGCCCTACTCCATTTTTCCATGTAAGCCTCAGGAACTTCATGTTCGAAAAGCGGAAGTTTTTTCACTTCTAAAAACATTAGAGTTCAACAAAAGACAAACTTACACACTTCCCTTATAATATATAAGTTTATGTAAATTAAACGCTTTAATGCCAAGTTAGACTTTCTTACATACCCCATGTTATCGGATCTGATAATTCATCTTGTGTCACATAATCATAAATCAATCCAAGAACAGAAGTAGATGTGTAAGATATCTGTCTTTCCATGTAATGCGGGTACATATCTGCTTTCAACTCCATCGGTAGTTCAATCTTCGAAAAAAGTTACAATAGAACGTTACTACTATTGCAAATTCCAAAGCGCTAAAACTAGTCACTTGAGCGAGGTTCTAACTGAAACAACCACTCAACAGCTCAATAATATGAATCAATTCTTAATATTTTGCATAGTAGTTAGTTATAAGAATTGTTCTTAAAACTCTATAGATATTTTACATAAATAAATCGCGTTCTAATTACTCCGAGCATTGAGACAAAGATCTAAGGTTAATATGATGTTACTAACCTTAACACCCGCTTTTGGGGCATCGATAGCATCATAATACACATCAATTAACTGAAGAATTTTCTTCTTCATTCTAGCTTTCTCGTCAGCACTGTTTTCACCCATGGTCAGATAGCGGTCCATTATTGCTGTCCAGCAATCAGAAGCAGCCGCAATAGTAAAACTGGACCCAGGAAAAGCACATTTAACATAAGCAACTCTCTTTTTTTCCGAATTTTAAAAAACTGTGATACAAATGCCTATAAAGACCCCAACCTCTTAAAAAGATATATATGAAATTTCAATGATTGTAAAATTAATGGGAATATCTTGTGCTTTCTATAATTTAAACTTTGCTACACCTGTTTCTTCTTCTTTTTTAATACAAGAAATGAATAATTTCATTTATAAAGATACTTAAAGTGAAGAATAGCTATTAAAAGAAGGTCTAAGTAACATGAGTGCACAGACCTTGATTGAAACCTAGTTGCCAAGAATAGCTCGAAAAGCTCATTTTCTAACTCCTCTTTTGAATAATCGCTCGGCCTTTTGAAGGAGTTAGCCGGAGTTGAAGAACCACATATCCAAGGTTCACTCGCTTTGTAATGCTTTAGTAGCTAAACACAGAACAGAACAGAAAGAACATCAGGAAACAACAAAGCTACAGGGGTTAATGAAAATTGTATTGGCACTTCTACAAGATGACTGTATTATCGCTATAGTGTATTAAATAAAAGCAATAAATTTAGAAACTAGGTGAAATTTAAAAGAAGTGCCAACAGTAAGAATTTGAGACCAAAAACAAAATTGCAGGGACTTTTGGTTACTTTTGTCATGATTGTGCATAAAGTGGAAAACAGAAACAATACATATAATTAAACTGCATAAGTAAAGGAAAAACTATAAAGTCAACCTCAGGATTTCTTGACACGAAGTACTGATCACCGTCAAAATCCCCCCCTCCGATTTCATCTCCCAATGATCGTGGACCTTTCTGAGAGAAGAATATACCGTACTTGGCGTTCCCAACGATATCTTCCAAGGCCTTTACATATTTAGCTTCAAGAACATGAATATCACCAAAGTGTATCCCTGGATTCCGGTAAACTAACACTTTTCCTGAGATTTGTCCTGAGTCGCTATGTTTTCAAAGGAACTCCATAAATACATAAACATTTAAAGTCTTGCATGCAAATGTATCTTACTGACTGAGACAATCTCTTGCATATGAAATCAAAGTAAACTAAATAACAATAGAAAAAGAACCACCAATAAATACTTACAGAATGATGCAGACTTCATTACTCTCTAGTTCCCCCGTGGGATCAACGGTCCCCATCAAATAATAACATTCAGAAACAGGAAGTTTTCCGCCTTTAAGTTTATTTTTCTCCGTTTTTTGGAGTATGGAGATTTTATGTTTCAAGTATGATTCATCAAGAGGAATACCACATGAAATCATCCTTGCCACAATGAACTCATCCTTATCACCACCATTAAGAGAAGCTACACACAAAGCGTATTATCTGATAAAATTTATAAAGGCACTAGTAACATACGGAGTAATCAAGACATGTAATGTCTAACGGACAGCTTTACAGCGACATTGCAGGAAAGGTTGCCAAAATTAGAGTGCAAAGTAAATATCCAGGGAAGTTTAGTCTGTGCATTAATAGTTTTATATACAGAATATCCGTTGAAGCTGATAACCCTAGTAGCAAGTTTCATTGATTTAAAATTACAAACCACTGCAAGAAAGAATATTTAACGTATCCAACACTTTCTCAAAAGAAAATACCTTTCAACGCTGCACGTTTATTATTCCTTACTACCTTTGATTCTTCCAAAACACTATACAGAATGTCCAAGAAGAAGTCGTTTGGAACCCCTCCATAGCTAAGAAGCAGTATTAAATTTTTTGAAAGGTATGTTCTTCCTGGCTTTTGGCTGGAGTTTGTAGAGACAGATCAAAATGTACCGATTAGATAAAAGGACCAGCATTTCTTTATTGCCAGTAATATTGCAGCATTGTAACAATATCAATTAGACATTCGGCTGTAACCTAATGTTGGAAACTAAAACCTTGCTAATAAAGAGGAAATTTAAGATAAACAAAGGGTGAAAATTTAATACTCTTAGCTATCATACTATTCAATTCATACGTTTTCAACCAATCACAAGAGTCTGCTTGATGTAAGATGTAGAGAACAAAAAGATAACAAAAATGTGCAATGATTAATGTATGCTAGATGGATACCTTGTGGCAACTACCTCGAAAGAATTTTTGCTTTGAATATTCGTAATATTTGGATCCTTCTCAACCTTAATCATCGATGGACGAACCTGAACTGTTTTAGATGGAAGCTACAGAAATTGAAATGATTACATAGTAAGATAACCATTACTAATGTCCTCCTTTAAATAATTGAACAATAATCCCATACCTTCTTATTAACAAGAAGGGTACCCTTCACTGTAGTTCCAGCGTAATAAAGACGACACTGAATCAACAGAGGCTAGAAAAGCAAATGAACTTATTATAATCAGCACAAGTTTTAAAAGAGATAAAAACAGTTGCACTCACGAGAGAGCACAATTGTGCTGAAACACTCATCACCTCTCGACCAAGAGAACGTTCTTTTTGCAATTCCTGGATCGTCATCTTTAGTTCCTCGTGATGAAATTATGGAAATGTTAAAAAAAGGACTACAATCAAGAATACAGAAGAGCAACTTAAAGTGATTAGTTCCAATATCGCAAAAGTATTCACACATATGCAGACGAACCTCGCTACTATTACTGTCACCATCGTTGCACTTTCTTTTGTATACATTTTTAGCCAGGTCTTCAGATATAAAACCAGTTCCATCCGAATGTATATTAATCTTTCCATCCTTACCATAAACATCATTTCCATATTCATCCTGCGATTAAAGAGAAGTGAAGACAACAGATATAGTAAATGAATGAGAATTTAAATATAGCCAAACTGAATGGATATAAGAAAACAGAAAATATTTTCCAATCTTACACGGCAAGGTATGTCATCAATTCTCACAAATTTGAAATCAGAAAAATCAACATCGAGCGTTATCGTCTTGGACAGAATTAAGGAAAACCTGGATTCTCACAAAGAAGATGACTGCTGAATTAGACGGAAACATGAATAAGATGTTATATATCACGAAAACGATTATTCAATGTATCGTTCAAACGAGTAGCACCTCCTCAACCTATACCAACCTGGCCATATATTTTGCTAGAGTTGGCAAAGTATGTATGTGCATAAATAGTGAACGAGCTTCACTAATTGTTTTGCCGGACAAGATATAACCGTCCCCTTGGTCAATCGACGCGTTAGATTCCATGCGAACAAAATAACACCTAATGCCCCTATTGGAAGGATCTTTCTTCTTTTCGTCTTTACCTCCATCCTTAAACACTGGCCAATATTATTTTGTAAGTAAATCAAATGATGCATTGCAGTCCCAAGAGCTTTTGAAGCTATATAGAGATTTTACATATAAAAATGGATGTTAGAATTAGCTTTTAAGAAACAATGCTCAACTATGAACTCTTACACCTACAAAGAAGGACAACTGGCCCTATAATCAAATTATTATGTACATGCTTAAGTAAACTGCACTAAACAGAGAACTAGGATATTCTTCATTCCAAAATAACTTGACCTTAAAAGACATATAAGTAGACATAGTCACATAGGCAGCCTTTGCCTGAAAAGAACCAAATATAAGTCCTTCGATTAGCCATTCTGTTAACCAGAATGTAAAACAGGAAAAGGCTGCAAACCGAGTGATGCTTTCTACAAAGATGTAAGAGTACCCCGCAGCCGATGATGCAAAACCTATACGAAAGCTATATCTATAAAAAAAAATATTAAAAAATCCCCTATTTAGGTCATGCAGCAGCTTGGCTACCATCTAATCTCTTAGAAATAGAAGTAACTATTCATTTACTATATATTATTTTATTATTTATTTCTATCTTTGGTCTTTGCCGATCAATGTAACATCGTTTTTATACAACACAAATTAAAATGAAACATTATTTTTGTTATTAGGTAAAGAATAGAAAATAACAATAGATTATATGAATTGTTTTTATATAATTGTTTGATTAATTATGTTATAGAGTAAAGTAGAAAAAAGACTATGTTGCATAAACTTGCTTTTCCTAATTTGAACCAACAGGGTTTAATGCCATTATGCAAGCTAAAATAAATGACTAATTTACAAAAACAATATGGAAATCTTTTTATGCATTCTAAAGTAGGTCTTAACATGAAAATGTAAGACATTTACTAAATATCACGCAGCCAAAATTAATGGAGAAGACTTGCCGAAAAAGCGATAGCACCGTAAGCCAATAACAATCCCTTCTTTCGCTATCCTTTTATATGTGGCATAAGATCCGTTTGTTGAACTTTTTTTGTCCAGCTGTTCAAATTTAACCAACAGAACGTTTTCATCTCCCAAAACCTTCTGTAAGTGAGTTGCAGTCTTCTCAAGGAAAGGGCCCTAAAATCATATTAGTTTAAAAGTTGTAAACAATAGAACCTTTCTGTTAGCTGTTTAAGCATAGTCAGATCTTTCCTATATCAACCAGAACCAATAAACATTTAGCCTATGCCAAATAGCTACGTATATATGTGGCTATAGGGTAACGACACATTGTTCAAGCAAAACATTGCTTTGAGAATACTTACATAGACACTGCATACTTCCACCATCTTGTAAATTAGAGAGAAAAAGAAAGAAAGAAAGAAGTAGAGTTGCTCATAGAAAGGTTATCGATCTTGCAGACTGATCAAAGCACCGTACTAACAAAGTCTTGCATGCATTGGCAATACTTTCTTACATTCTTTGAATAAGTATTTTGATCTCTACATTTGCATTTTGAGTCCTTGTTCATTAATCTTGGGAGTGCTGTCATACGGAAATATCGAAGTGTTTTCTTAGTCATGAATTTGATATTGGAGTTAGATGGTAAAGAATAGCATTGGAAACGCACAACTTCTTAACAAACTTTTTTCAAAGAAAAAAAAAACTTTTGTTTTGCATTACTTCTAACCAAAAAACAATCTAACTATTTTTTACACAAAAGAAAAAGATGTCATAGAAGAAGATGGATGAAGCTGTAATTCCTTACCTAAATTGGATTTGTAGTCTATATTCGCGTGAAGCAAAGATATAACAGAATTCAAGCTTTCTTAGTAGATCAATCATAAATATATATATATATATATATATATATATATATATATGCACACAATAGAGAAGTCATTCAAGGTCATTAAGCACACACATATAACTGAACAGACCTTTAATCGGTGTTTCCCATCTAAGGAAACATGACAATGATAGTAATGCGTCCTACCCAAATCCCATTCACGAGTCTGCATCAGAATAGGAATTGAAAATGCTAATTAGTTTAACTTCAGACTCTTCATACTCTCCTCCACATCAAAACAAACAGTTTTACACCGACGAGTAGAACAGAACATGTAATTATAACAAAGCAAGATTTATCTAAGGGCGTAAATCTTGGTTTAACTCTCTTCTTTAAAAAAATTCCTTTTTGGAGAGTAATGAATCTGTGTGACTTTTGTCATCAGTTAACAAGGCTCCAATTCATTCAATAATCGAGCCTCCAAAAAGGAAAAAAAAATTGGACAGTATGTGTTACCGGCTTAAAGACAGCTATAGTTACTTCAAAAGTATCTTTTGTCAAATGACATTTCAGACTGAACTTACCGCCACTATAATCAAACACAAATAATGAACGACTAGAACACCGAATATAACCCACATACTTGTCTTCTATTTTCAAGTTTTTCTTCTCCGCCATGTATTTTCCAAATCCGTGACTCGAAAAAATCCATCCGTAGTTGTTTTAGCTCTCTGATTGACTCAGCAGAAGTAACTTCTTCAAGGCGCTTACTGCAGAAATCACATATAAAACAAGTTAAATTACATTTTTGCAAGTTGAAGGGGAAAAAACCAACCAAGCTAAAAACTTACTCTCCAATATAGTTAAGCAAGAGAAAAGCTTTTCTAAACTCAAGCTCTCCCAAAGCAACGGTACTACTACATGTTAATTCGCTGTCACTACCAGGATGGGATCCATTAAACTTTTCCATTTGCTTGGGATGTTGAAACCGAGACGGGCTCACTGTAATTCATCATGAGTAAGTTGTATTCCAGGTAAAACATACAGAGACTAAAGCAAAACAATATAAGATAAATGATGAAAACTACAAAGCTAAATGACATACAAGCTTGAATAGAGATGATCCATAAAACCCTCGAAAATGAAAAAGAGAACAAAACCTGGAGAAGATAAAGCCGCGCGATTTGGAGTGACACTGGGGCTCCGACTCTGTGACGGAGACCCGCAATGTCTTTTCTGCGGTGAAGAACCCGAAACGGTGGACTGACTTAGCAGACAATTTATGAGGCCGTCGAGGGTGAACTTCACCTTCGAGTTGAGTACCTTATGGAGAACATCAATGGCCACTTTTTCGTCGACAGAGAGCAGCCGCTGCATCGTTTCCGGTTTTACTACCGGAAGGTTCTGCTCAGAGTAGATTCGCTGCAGCAAAGCTTCGATAGAATCAGGAACATGAACATGAGAATCGGCCATAACTTAAAATTTTGGATTTTGAAACTGATTCGTTATAGCCTCTTGGAATTGGCTCTTTGAGGTAGTAGTACTGTATTCTGTATTTTGTTTAAAAACTTTAGTGGTACTGATTAGTGATGATGGCGGTGTGGCTTTTACGTCATTGATTTGCAGGTAAAGTTCCGATGGGACAGGACGAGAAAACATCCTGACTGAACAGTGGTTGCGTATTTCAAATGGAAGTCATATATATACGTCGGGCCCATGGTCCAGCCCATTTCATATTTCGTGAATAAAATTTTAGTGATGTTGAGATATCAAAGCTATCCGTTTTATAAAAGAAAAAACGTTTTTCAACTAATTTTTTGCTTTTTTTTAACTAATTAATTTTAGGGTTATTTCCCTTTAGGTGTTCCGGTCCAACAAAAATTGTGGTCCATAGGTGCATTTAATTGTATGATAATTCTATAAGGGATGTTTTATTTTCTTATTGACAAGTTTACCTTTAATTTACGTTAACTCATGTACGAACTGGGTCTTCTTCATCTCAGTCTTCAAATAAGTCGAACAAGAATACCTTTTTTTTTCTTCATCTCACTCTTCAAACAACTCGAAACGAAATACTTTTTTTTTCTTCATGTCACTCTTCGATCAAACTTCTTTCAACTGGACATCAGGTCTTTTTATCTTCTTTTCTCAATAGATTCGAAGTTTCTTGTTCTTGAATGATTTATTTTGTTGATTATTGAATGATTTGGTGATATATTGTTAGGGTTTTCTTAATCATAGAGATATATTGTCGAATCATATTATAGATTAACATGTTTTTGTGTTGAATTAAACCTAATTTCCAAATGATTTTCAGATTACTAGCCGCATATTATTCAGATCATTGTCTAGTGATGCTTTATGTATATGTTTAGTTTAGATTACAAATTCCATGAGTGATGTTATAGCTAATTGTTAAGTGTAATTGCATATTTTATATGGAATAAAATGTTAGTTCAATGTTATTCTTATGTGCATATTGAGCTTCTGTTGTATCATAAAACTGTACCATAAACTGTTAATTAAATGTTACTTTACTATTGTTACTTCTCTACGTGAGATTTGAGTCTGCTATTTAACCAAAAGGAAACCTTACTATTGTTACTTCATGTCTTCTTATTACATTTGCAGTTTTAAGTCTGTTATTTAACTTTACAGTTTTTAAGTTTGTTATTTAACTCTACGGCTTGTAATTTTGCAAGGTTTTAATATGTCGACTACATTTGCAATTCTTAAGTATAATGGAGACACTGATGTCCAACCATTATATTCTTTTGCTAACTTGGAATGTATGTTTGATTATGTTTTAGATAGATGGATGGAGTTGGATAAAGATAATGTTAGTCTTAAGTTGGATAGATGGATGGGTTATTGTCAAGGGAAGATGATTTTATATCGATGATTGGTATTGTTCAACAATCAGGACAATTCCAAATGGAGATACATGTTCTTCTTAATGGTGACAATCATATTAGTTTACAGAAAGATCTATTTTCTACTACACGTCAAAGTAAGGCTTACATTTTAGTGGCGATACTTTGAATCTAGATTTTTTAATGACAACGCTAAAGAACCTGCCACAAAGTCTTGGCGTACTATAATAGAAGATGTTGGTCAGGTTTTTAATGGTGGATATGTTGAGTTTCGACATTCACTTTTGAAGTTTACGATAGAAAATGGGTTTGCATTTAATTATGACTGTAATACAAAACGTCAAATTGGTGATTCTCGTGAGTTCAAGATAAAAAAACTGCCCATTGAGGATATATGCTTCATTTGATATTGCTAATGATTCTATGGTTGTAAGGAAATATGTAAGTGAACACACATGTTGTGTTATTTGAAGAATAGACCATATAAACATTAGACGTCTAACATTGTGGTTAATGAAATTTTATCGGGAGCTAAGAGTAATAAAAACATTACTGCTACTGGTATAAAAGATATTCTAAAAACTAGATATGGGTTGGATATTACCTATAAAGTAGCTTGGACAGCTCTAGAAAAAACAAGGAGTGAAATATTTGGAGATAGTTTTACATTTTATGGTCGTATAAAGGGTTATATCAAAGCTATGAAAAATCTAGATCCTAATAGTGATTTTCAATTGGAATATAATCGGGATACGTCTGCATTTAGTAGATGTTTTATTACATTTGGTGCTTGTTTTAAAGGATTTGAAAGATGTGTACCCCTTATTCAGTTGGATGGAACATTTTTAAAGGACAAATGCAAATGAACTCTACTTCAACAATATCTATTGATGGAAATCAAGGTAACAAACTTACTTTCTACCTTTTTTATTTTAATTTGTTATGTATTTTTATTTCTTTATTATAGTTGTTTATGTTACTTGTTACAATGTGTTTCAACACTATTTTATTGGATATAGCCGATTTTACATTCTTATGCTAGTTTATGTTACTTTTTACATGATTTTTCAGCAATATTTTACTGAACATAGCTGAATATAGCTGATTTCTTATGCTAGTTTATCTAAGAATGTTTATGTTACTTGTTATAGGGTTGTTTCCAATTGCATTTGCAATTGTTGATTCGGAAGATTCAACTAATTGGCTATGGTTTTTTGCATTGCTAAAGCCACACTTGTTATCACCAAAACACAAGAGAGACCAACTAGTTTTATTGAACACTATTTCCATTCTAGTGTACATCGAGAATGTTATTCGTTGTCGATACACCCTTTTACCTCGTTTGGTCAGTCTTCAGTTGTTGATGAATCTCCTATCGTACAACCTCCAGTTTTGAAAAGACAACGTGGTAAACCAAAGAAGAAAAGAATTCCTTTACGAGGTGAACTGGTTGTAAGAAAGGTTAAATGCAGTAGGTGTAAAGTTGTTGGTCATAACAAAAGGTCATGTACGGCGATAAACGTTTAAGCTTTTATGTTAGTTTATTTCTTATTTTTATGTACGAAAACATATTTTTTTATGTTTATTGGATTCACATTAGTTTTAAATAGTATTGGATTTTATTAAGATTTGTTGTAGTATTTTATATCAAATATCATTATCATATGGCTTTTAATTGCTAATGAATAATTAGTTTAATTGGAAATAGCAGTATTATTACTGTTATTGTAGTATGAATAAGAGTATTGTTACTGTTACTTGTAGTATTAATAACAGTGTTCATGAGTGCTACTTATAACATGTTTATATTTGTTTATATTTTGACCTAATATGTTTATATTTGTTTATATTTTGACCTACAACATAAATATGTGATCTTATTCTATGACTATGTAATTTTTGATTGATTACCTCCATCAATACTTCTTTTTGACAAATTAAGTTTAATATCAAATTGCTAATTAAAATCAAACTAATTGTAACATTGGTAAATAAAAATAAGATAAATATATCAGTGACATTATAAAAGTTGTAAAACGTTATAATAAAATATAGTTATAGTATTATTTATGAAGACTGCAATTTATTATTTTAAGTTATGAATAAGAGTATCATTACTGTTACTTGTAGTATGACTAACATATGATATGAATAATTAATTTCATTTCATGGTCGATATTAAAATTGTCTAATCTATAATTTGGCAGTGTAGTTTTTAACACAATTGGGTTCACTAATAATGGTTTACAAAAAAAGAACGTAAAACTATTACTTTGAATCAAACAAGTTAAACATCTGATTTACATAAATGTTTTTTAGATCACACGAGTTACAAAACACTGAGTCATCGAATTTGAAGAGTACAAAAGTTTAACTTCCTTTATTTTACACCGAATTTGTCATTAAGAAAGTACGAAACAATCTAGCTCTCAAAATATTTCCCATCTCTTCATCATATTTGGTATCAATTTGATTTTTTGTAGAGGTCGTGCAAATAAGCGCATACCAAAATGCCGCAATCAAGTGAATCTTTTCGTTGTTGGGGACATTCTCTTTCACTTATAACAGTTGCATCTCATTTTAGAAATCCTATTTCCTTTAGGCGATTCAGCTGCAAAAAAATATGAATGTTATTTCTAGATGATATTATAGTATAATAGATTGTTATGATAAATACTAATCTTTTTTTTTCAGTCGTCATGTATTTATCTTTTATAGTTTTTGTTCTTGGCAACAACGAGTTGAGTGTGTGCATGTCTCTTCACGTGTATCTACAACTAATAATGTCCAATGATCTCTTGTTCTTGTTCCTCGTGTTGTGTGAAGTGGAATGGCAACATACCGAAATTCAGCAAATGCAAACCTTTTTAATTTATCATCAAGGATCCTTTTTGCCATTTACATACTGTATTACTGTAATAAATAATTTATTGATAAAATTAGTAATATAAATTATGTTATAATCATTGAAATATATAATTCATATACTGATGTTGCTGCCGAAATTGTTAGGACTTTCTCATTTTCAGAGTTTCCTTCTTCTTCTACTTGATACATACTATCTAGGTATGAAGCATAAACATTTATAACCAGTAATGTTAAAATAACAAACAAATATGTTACAAAATATATAACATTGAAGGGAAAGTCACAGCAACGTTAAACAAAGATATAATAACGTTAAACAAATCCAAATTGCGATAAGATTTCAGCTTCTAATAAGACCGTATTTTACATGGACCTACCTATTAATTTGTGACATGATTCTCATGGCAGTACTGAAAGATCTATTGAACAAACAAGCACATCCACTATTATATCATGTTTGATTGAACAACCATTTTGTTACAAACAAATACAACTCAAAAGTTAAGAGAACCTAAAACATGATATGAGTTTTGAATCATACACTATTACTGTCACAGTTTTAAATATAAGTTAAAGAGTTCTTGCAGCAAGAAACCCATTTAACGAGACATATTAACAACCTAAATCATCAAATAGGAGCACAACACCACATTTGAAACAATCGAAACATATTCAAGTAATAGCCCCATATTTTATTCTCAAAGAATTTAAACATTTTCAGATATTCGACATTGAAATATTCTTATAGTAGTTAGCATTAACAATCTAAATAAGTTTAAAGAATGAACACCAAAATAAGTAGATAGTCAACGTTAAGAACTCGAAATGATCCCATAATTTACCAAATATTTACAACAATATATGAATCAAATTTAAAATTAAACTACAAAAATTGTTATTATTGTACTTGTATTATGAATAACAGTATATTTGTGTTACTTGTATTATAATAACAGTATTATTACTGTTATTTATAATATAAATAACAGTAATAATACTATTACTTATTATATGAATCACATCATTATTAGTAAAGAATATAATAACAAAATCAAATATAAGAAACAAGAAATAAGAAACCACCACGAGCCATAAACAGCCCGAGAGTACCTTTTCTTAAGCAAGTAGTTTTAAAACAAACAAGAATCGACCCTACAGTTGAAACATACATAAAAAATACTTTTAAATAATAATAAAAATTAAATTTGAGTACATCAATTCTAACTTCATCATATTATATAATCGTATGAAGATGATAGACGTCCACACATAAATTATCTTTTATCCAAATTGAAGCCCTGTATATCACACAAAACCAAAACAAACATATTAAACTATGTTCTGGATTTACTGAAGGATTGATCTGAAGACAAAGATTAAATAGCTAGTAATCACTACTCAACCATACAACCAAACACCAATTAACTAAAGGTTTAATTCATAGTTATTACTAATCGGTAAGAGTAAAGAATCATCATTGCCAAGCCTGGAGTCAAAAAAGTGTATCTATATCATTGTGGAAAATCAGACTACTTATAGTGAAAACCCTATCGAAATGAAGAACCACAGACTAGAAAGAAATATAGGACTACTACCGCATTGCAGAGCTTCTTAATCAAAGGAAATGGTTTCCTGGTTAGCCCTCTGCTAAACCTAAAAAACAATACAACAAATCGAAACAAAAGTTAACGTAACAGATAACGATTATTAGTGATTAAACTCGATAAACATAACAATTCTATACAACAAATTACATGAATATATTTCGTATTACTCTTGCACCTGTTATAAAACATGCTACAACAGATAAAAAAACTATGTACTCTAAATAAACTACTTCTTAGAAAGGGGCCACCATCCAGCACACCTTCGTCCATACTATCACTCAAACAAATACCATCAACATTAAACAAAGGAACCCAAAATCGCAAATATCATACAAGCCCCGTCTTCCAATACCATTACTCCCTCACCTAAAGTCCCTTTAACCTCAAAACCTCTAGATACAATTAATGTTCTTATGTAAATATCAGCTATATGTTTACTATAGTGGGTATCATGAAAACTCATAATCTCCTTCTATATTTTTATCCCCAAAACATCATAATCAGAAGTTAAAGCACATGAAATTGAATTCAAAAATGACATAATGTAGAGCAGCTACATAAGCATAAGCTTGAGGTTTTACCTTAATCGTTCGATTCAACCCATCTCTAGAAACTAGGTGATAAAAAAAATCAGATTGAAATTTAGTATCATACCTTAATTGATCTTTTGCCGATAACAAGTAGAGCAATCCGTTTTATTTTATAGGTTTTGGATTTTCAATCCGTCGTCTAATAGTTAGGGTTTCTGTTTTTGATTTTGGATTTATAGTTATTTGAAGCTTTTGAATTTTATTCGTGTTTATAATAGAGAATGAGAATAGCAGGTAAGCGCGTTCTGAAAATGAGAGGGTAATTTTGTCATTTGTTATATCATGTACACTAATTGGAATTAAAAAACTAAAATGTATTTAACGAGAATTTTAAAATATTTGATACACTTATTAAGAACTCACCCTTAATTTTAATTTATTAGTGTGTGTTTCTTTCAAATCGTAGTTTTTGTAAAAAGATTGAAAGTACTATATGTTTTGTTTTTTAAAATGAATAAAACTAGATCCATGAATGATATTATTATTATTATTTGCATTATGTTTTCTTCGTCTCGTATCTCGTACTTTATTTTGTCCATACTCTCGTATGTATCACTTCATTTTGCTTTTGGTCTCGTATTTCGCACTTCGTTTTATCTGGTTTCACAACTTTCACTTCATTTTGTCGTTGTCTCCCATTTAATTTTAACCATGGTCTCGCACTTAAATAAAAAAGAACAAATTTAACTATGGTCTCGCATCTCGCATATCGCATTTCTTGTAAGCCTCATCTTGCACCTCGTACTTAATTTTGACTATGGTCTCGCAGTTAGGCATCACTATTATCGATAAGATGTATAATTTCATTCAGTTTAGAAAACCACTTCTGATTCAAATTCCTATTGAAATTCAAAATTATCATTTTTGCAAGTATCATAATGATATATGCCACGATACGAGGGATTGCATCGCTTTGTAAAAGAAAATCCAAACCTTGATTGAGAATGGGAAGTTGACCACTTTTGTCAAAACACAATACAACGATCGATAGCAAGTACCAGTTGGCAATCAAGACATAGTTTGAAGAGATGCAATTGAGGTTGTGCCGAATTAAGAAAATACGATGGTCGTATTTTGAGCATCTAGACCCTCATTCCAATTGAATGAGTGTGATGGTGATTAATGAACCTAGCGAGGAGGAGAGGGCTAAGATTTTGTGTGAATTCTTTGAGTCACTGACTATTTTATGTGGGGATACTATGTCAGGGACTTTTTGTTATTCACAAAAAAGTCATGTTATAAGTTTGGCAACCCAATTAGAAGAGATAATGTAAACCCATATTTACCAAGATCTGATGTTGTTTATTATGTTCAATGGTGATGATTCAAGAGATGTTGATGGACCTTATGAGGATGTCATGGTAACCGGAACGACTGTTAAAGGAAATGAATTTCAAAGAATCGTGATTGATATGGGTAGTTCATCAAACATCGTGTTCATGTCCACTTATAAGAAAATAAAACCCTCATATCATACTCCGATCAGATAGAACCATAGTGGGATTCACTGGGATCACTACGGATATAATCAGAGTTTGAGGGGGACGTTTTGTTAGGTCAGGGACCCTTCAAGAAAATGCTACAAGTAATTTTTATAATTGTGGATGGCCCAACCTCATACAATTCTATTTTTAGCAGATCATGATTGTTAAGAATACATGATGTTGCGTCATTTATTCATCAATGTTTGAAATATACCATTGAGGCTAGGTTGGAGTTATGTATAATAGTCATAAAGTGGTCAGAGAATGCTACATTAATGCTCTGGCTCCTAAGACAATCCATAGTGCTGAAATGAAAAGAGAACAACAATTATCAGAGTCCATTTTGGATTCATATATTATAGATGATCCGAGATAGACTCTCGGTTTGGGTAAATTTTATGAGGATATTGAAGTTTAAACTTTTTCAAATGGAAAAAGTTTAAAGATTGGAGCTTGATTATCACCAGTCATAAGGGAAAAACTGTTGTCTATCTTGTCAAAGAGTTTGCATATGTTTTCCTAGTATATCGAGGATGTAATATACTTCTCTACGAGCATTATTTGCCATAAATTTGCAGTACATCCCATTGTACGCCCCATTATTCGGAAATGAAGAGTTTTTTATGCCGAAAAGTTTGAAGCAATTGTGGCTGAGGTAGATCGATTAACAAAATTAGAGCATATCCAAAAAGCTCAATAACTGTTGCGGATAGCCAACCTCATACTCATCAAGAAGAAAAATGAGAAATGGCGCATGTGTGCTGACTTTACAAATTTAAACAACGTCTGTCCTTAGAATTGATCAATTGATAGACTCAAGCTCAGGTAATAAAATCTTATCATTATGGACACTTTTGCGGGGTATAAATTGATACAGATGGACCAGAGTGACCAAGACAACACCACATTTATAATCGGTAGGGGAATCTATTGCTACAAAGTGATGTCGTTTGGATTATAGAATATTAGATCTACTTATAAGTGCCTGGTAAACAAAGATTTGGATAGCCAGATCGGAAGGGATGTTAAATTTAATATTGATGATATGTTAATAAAGAGATTAATAGATGAGAATTATTTTTCCGATATGGAGAAAACGCTTTGTAACCTAAAGGCCATTAACTTAAAATTAAACTCAGAAAATGTATGTTTGGCATTCGGTCTCGACATTTTTAGGGTTATATAGTGAGTGAAATGGGCATGGGAGACGACCAAGTATAGTTAAATGCTCTAACTAACATCGATCCTCAAGGTCCGTCAAAGGGGTATAAATTTTGACTAGAAGGTAAGCGACTTTAAACAGATTTATATCAAGGTTTTCGGATAAGTGTGCACCATTTTTCAAATCTATGAGTTCGAATATGTTCAACTAGACTCTAATGAAGCCTTCATAAAAATAAAAATCATTTATCATTTCCATAAATTTTGACCAAACTTATTGTAGAAGATTAACTATTTGTCTACATAATTGTTTCAGATTATGTCGTAAGTGCGGTTTTAGTCAGAGAAGTTGAAAGTTATCCGCTCCTGGTTTATTATGTAAGTAAAAGCTTACTAGGCGCTAAAATATATACTTAAAGTTTCAAAAAATAGCTTTGACTCTAGTAGTGGCAACCTGAAAAATAAGACCGTATTTTCAAGCCCATTCTATTATGGTTCAAACATCATTTCCACTTAAGAATGTGTTGAAAGATCCAGATATATCAAGTCAGATGACCAAATGGTCAGTGGAATTCGGAGACTACGATATAAATTTTGAACTTTTGACAACAATTAAGGCACAACCTTTGGCATACTTTATAGTTGAGTTTCATCCTGAATGATCTGAGCCTTCATCAGATATTGACGAGCTCCAGGATGAATGGGTAATGTGAACCGATTGGGGTTCAAGCATTTTGGATTGTGGAACAGGGGCTTAGCTGGTATCTCATTTCGGAGATTCAATGAACCAAACAATATGTTTCGGCTTTGAAACATAAAAAACAAAGTATAATACTAAGCATCATTTGCAGGGCTACGACTAGCACAAATATTTTGTGCCAAATTTTTGTGTCTAATAAGTGACTTACAGCTTCATATTAACCATACATCGAGCCAAGCTGAAGCAAGAAAAGACCACTTGTTAAAACAGCTAAGAGCAATGAAAGAATTAACAACATTCGTCGAGTGTGTCACGTATAAACATATTCACCGGGTAGAAATTCTATAGATGATTCTTTAGCTATTATCACATATACTAAAGGGTATCCATGGATATTGGAACAAAAACACCCTTTAATAAATCAATTTCCTAGCAAAAATTAAGCACTAAAGAATCATTCTAAATTTTGATGATCTTAGAGAGATGTGAGTTTAAATAATTTATAATTATAGGGACTTTGCAAGTTGATGAATCATTGGCTAAAGGCTAACGTTCAATGGACATGGTTTTTACGGTCCTCGTTGACGTACTCTATAAAAAGTCTTTAAGTTTACCATTATTATGCTTCCAAATTATGTTATCTGAATTGTATGATATAGAGGGATTTGCCCGTTCTAGCTATAAAACATTAGCAATAAGGGTTTTATTGGTTAGATACTATTGGTCTTCCATCATGGCAGATGTCAAAGACTTAGTCCAAAAATGATTCACATGCCAACGATTTGTGAATGCAATATATGTACGAGCTGTACCACTCGAGTCAATACATGAGGCATTATCTTTCGACAAATGAGGGTTGGACTTAGTTGAACATTTTCCTATGGCCTCCGGATAACGCCAAACCATCATGTGGTTGTTGATTATTTCTCTAAATAGATGGAAGCAAAGCCTCTGTCAGGAACTAAGGAAAAAGTTGTTAGTAAATTCATCTTATCTAACATATCTTTCATGCTCAAAATTCCAAGAACAATGACCACAAACAATGGCCCTCAATGTGAAAACAAAGATATATAAGCATTTTGGTCCTTAAGGGATATTAAACGTTGTTTTTTATCACATTTTCATCATCGGGCTAACGAAAAATTAGAGGTGACAAACATAACTATCCTTGATGGGGATACAATATTTGGATGGGTCTTCCCGTAAATGGCTGAATTATTTGTAAGAAATATTACGGGCGTACCAAATTATATCATGTACAACAACTCAAGAATCTATTTTTGCATTATTTTATGCGATGGATGCGGTAACCCCAGATGAAGCCACCCTCCCATATTTCTTAGTTACGAATTACTCTGAAGCAGTTAATTATGAGGGACGAAGAGCTGAAGTACATTCTATTAAGGAAAAAAGAATAAGGGTGCATATGAGATTTGTTCATTATCAAACTCTGATGAGAAGTAGGTATGCATCTTGCGTTCGAATGAGTGAATCCAGAGTGGGAGACAAATTTTTGAAAATGATCTTCTTTTATACTAAGGATAGACAATTAGGGGAGTTATGGCCAATGAACGACCTTATTTGGTTACTCAAAGGGTTAAACCTAGAACTTATCAAGTGGGGGATCAAGAAGATAACCCTGTTCGACACCCATGGAATATCCAGCACTTGAGTTTGTATCTCGAATAATTTAAAAAACAAACAAGGTACATTAACTACTTTTATGATGTAATGTTTGAAGACATATATTTCATACCTTGGTGGCGTAGGTAGATTTTACTAAGGTGTCTGAGTAGTCATCTTTATAAATCTTTTTTCCTTCTATATTTATATTTTAATTTTAATTAATCCGGATATTGTTCGAACCAAAAATTTAAATATACTCTACGGTTTCAACATTAGTTGGTAAATGATCCAATATTAGTTGGTCAAATTAAAAGGTTCCAACAATAGTTAGCCAATTGTAAATGATCTAACATTAGTTGGTCACAATCAAAAGGTTCCAATATTATTAGTTGGCCAAGTGTAAATGATCAAACATTAGTTGATCATGTTTGAAATGTGTTTCATTGATCGGTTGATGACTGACGGTCATGTTCAAAGTATATTTCAATGGCCGATCAGAGATTGCTAACCCTCAACGAGGAAGACTCTGACTACACTTTTGATGAATAATAAACTTGCTTAAAACGAGAAGTTAAAAAGGAAAACAACTCATATTCGTAAATTCTGAATACGATTACAAAATGCCCAGGCCATACGAGGGACTTAGAAAAAGATGATAACATAAATAGTATGTAAAAATATATAATTCAACTGCATTCAGACTCGTTTCCATCATATTTTCCATGATATGTATACCCTCATCATTAGGATTCTCCGGTTGGTCATCTTCGTTGGGACTTCCACATTCAGAATCTTTATTTTAATTCACATTCTTGGAAGCACTATCCTCGTCCTTCAAATCTATGGTGGGTTTCAGTGTATCTGTGAATGAAATGTTAGAATGTGGTTATGCTTCGATTACCAAGTCCTAAAAAGATCCAAGACTAATATCGGAGAATATGTTGTGAAAACTAATAACCAATTTGAATTTGACCCTAGGATCCCGCTTATTTAGAGAGTTTGGACATTTTTTAGCATATGCATCGACGAGACACTTTTGGTCTATATAGCATGTTTCTTGAATGCAGCTAGATATTCCATGACTTTCTTGATAACTTCTTTCTACTCATCTAACAACTTTTTTAGAAGGTTTATTTAGAGTTTATGCTCCTTTTCACTGTCCTTGTATTTTTGAGCTTGTTTTGTCAATGAGGCATCTATCTTAGCACTATTGACTTCATGAGTGGAATTTTGTTTGCTAAACCCTCATTCAGCCAATATGACTTGGCTTTATAGATTTCTAGTATGATTCTTTTGCTCATCCGTAGCTTTTGTATGAAGCTCGCATTCTTCTCGAAGAGATACAATGGTATCCATATGCTTTGCTACTTCCCTTTCTAATTTGGAAATGGTTTTGACAATATGAAACAAAGCAAGACGATCGGGGCCATCTTCCTCAAGCTGGAGGGACTGTGTTCCAATGCAACCCTTCGGATTTAGAAATGTTTTTCTCTATTTTCACTATTTAGCCTTTCCGGACTATTTAACGGACTTTTACCGTCAACCACCATTTCATATACTTTTAAAAGAGTTAAGAAATGATTCTCAAATGTTTGGGCAGTGTGGCACTTAAAAATTAAAGGAATTGTTGCTTGATCCGCAGTACAAATAGTTTTCGAACTTGTCTTCAGCTTCCTTTTCTTTTTCATTTTCTTCTTACTATTTTGTCATTTCTCCTTGTGATCCTTTGATGCGCGTATTGTTTTCTTCAATTAGAGGGTCAAATTTTATTTTTGTATTACCCTCATTGTGGCTTCAACTTCTTTTATTGACTCATTGGTTAGTTCTGCCTCCTTAACTAGAGTAACTACTTTTTTTCGTCCCCAAACCACCAACATATTTATTTACCCTATAGCTTAGAGTCCTCTCCCTGGTCGGAATATACACCATGATATCAGCAGCTTCTACTAGATTGAGGACTTCCAACGCACGCAGTAGATTTTTAAATTACTCCCACAATAAGTTACATTTTCCTGAGTACGACAAAAGTGACTCCGAACCAGGTTGGCCGGGGTGAAAAAGTTGTGGGACCCATTCAACCAGTTCTCTTCAGCGCACTGGTGTAACTTCTTAAAATTCTATTTGACAACTGTCAGATTATGATGTTAGGACTTGGGTATAACTGCAAAAAAGATAACAACATAAACTAAAAACGTGTAAAATTGATACTAATTTAAGTTATAATCAAAAGCAATATGAACTTACCTACACTTTGCCACTGCGTCGGTACTCTACTCGTATTGTTTTTCCTGAAGATCTTTTGGTCATTCTCCCAGCAACAACTCATAAAATATTAGTGATGCTTCCAAACTTTATGATCTTCTGGAAGATCATTTACTATTTTATACTCATTCACTAGAGTAAAAAATAGAATGGGATCCAAGAATTTTTTAACAATCCTTTGATTGCTACGAACTGCTTTATTGGTATTTCGATCTTGGATAGCCTTGATGACATAATACAAAACCTCAGTGTGAACCAATTATTCGATATTGCTTTACACATGCCAACTAGCTCAAAATATTGAACTACTTCTTGATTCAGTGAGAACCGGAGCCCTCAATTTACCACATCCGAATAGACGACCAACTATTTTTTTATAACAGGAAGTGATGTCTCTCCGGGCTTTGGTAGGCGTATATCTAGCTCCTTCAGGATTCCCCAGTGTTCCCGAAGATCAGATTATTCCCCCTCGTAATAGTAGCTATAACTAATCTTGTAGAAGAAAATCAAGTTTATAATATCCATATTTTGGAAGTTGAGCCCGAGTGCGTCAGATATCAAAGGAGGCAACTCTACTTCTTCTTCTTTGTCTTTACTGTATTTTTCCTTCGATGTCTTCCATTGTATATCATCTACACATTTTGTGTCCCTCTCACCATTACCTCTTGATTGGCCTGACACAACACATTTTAATCACACATTATTCCACTCATTTTCGATGAAACGTGATTAGTATTTATCAAAAGTGTCTCATAGGTCCCAATTTGGCCTTAAATACTGAGTTTTCTGCGCTGAAGGCTGAGCTTTAAAAGACGAAGGTTCAACTAGTATGTAATGTCTATTATAAAGAAACTTGTCTCCGTAGTCAAATATTTGAAGAATAAATTGGGACATTTCATCTTTTGGAAGCCCAAGAGCTCTTCTAAAAAATTTATTTGTTTTGGCTTTATTTGAGAGACACAAAAAATCGTCTAGGGTATTGTCGGAACAAAAATTAATTTTATGATTTACATAAGACATGATCTTATCTACGTCGTAAGTGTTTTGAGCATATATACAATGACTGGTTTAATAAAAACCCTGTTAGCTCTTATTGGGATTTTAATAGTGACAATTGGGACTTAACTAAGATTAGTAACACAATTAATCCTACCATAATTAGTAATATTCAAAACCTAAAAATTGATAACCATGGGGATAGAATTATTTTCTTGATGTCTAAGGATGGTTCCTATATCAGTAAAGAGACTTGGAAATTTTTAAGACAAAAGCACAACTTTTCTAATCTTTATAAAAGAATTTGGAATCAAATTTGTCGAAAAAAATGTTCATTTATTTGTTGGAGGGTCCTTAAAGGCTGAATTTATACTGATAACTGTCTAAAAAAAGACATATAACCATTGTTTCTAAATGTCAATTTTGTGAGTCAAATGAATCTATTAAGCACTTGTTTCCGGAATGTAAATTTTCTTGGAATATCTGGTTATAGTACGCTAATTTGTTCAATATTAATATGTCAGTCATATGACTTTCCCGGCTTTGAACAGTGAGTCGTCCCTCAACTATCGCGTTTGGTGGCAGATAGTCCTTGGACTTTTAAATGTCCGTTGGCAGTCCCTGGACCATCGCGTTTGGATAAAGTTAGTCCAGAGGATCCTCTGATCCACCAGATGCTGCCACCTGTCCCCATACTCCCCAGTTTTTTGTGTCACCAGTAGTCCCTTGACTTTAGGTACGATTTTGCCCTTTGACCAAAATCGTTGTTGGCCTAGCTGTTGGTGAGATGGAAATTTTTTCCTACGTGGCACCTTAATGGGTCCATCCTATGTGTCATTGTTTAATTTAATTAAGTTAAATTAATAATTGAACACCCTTACATACATTCCTAATTGCTTATTCCTCGAACTCGAATGCCTTCTCCTCTCTCCTTTATGCTTTCTTATTATTATTTTTTCCTTCTCTTTCTATTAGTTTCCTAAAACTAGTAAAAATATTTCATCTACATCCTCCATTTATCATGGAAACACAGTGAAGCAATAAAACGATACATCAATATAAAGCGATACATCAATCAGACAAATATGGAAACAAACTAAATACTTGTATATTCTTCAGAGAAATCCAGTTCGATTTTGACTTTCTTTTGTTTCCTCCTCGAACCCTTCTTGATTTTTGAATCACGTTTGCCACAAATTAGGGCTAGCAACAGGGTGTGCTGACTGTGATTAAGGAAGATGATTCAGGGTTTGTGTTTTGATTTGGGTATAGATTTAGGACCAGATAGATTTGGGTATAATTTAGGGTTTGATTTGGGGATTTTATTTAGAACAATGGAGAGGGGAGAGGATAAAGTCGAGGGATTGCAATTCAAAAAGAGATAGTCAGTCTGTTCAGGGATGCAGAAAATCTAGGGTTTAGATGTTGTTTAATTATTTTAATAAATTAAATTAAATTAATTAAAAGATAAAATATAACGCACCGATTGATAATGTTATAAATGAATTTGGGGAAAAATATTTCACGTAGGCTAAATAATGCCACCTGGATAAACTTACTCAATTTTTAATGCCAAACTGGAAATTATAGGGGTAGGTGGGTCATTTAATGTCGCAGACTTAGTTTGGGGTTTGACCTAAAGTCTAGGGACTACTGGTGACACAAAAAACGGGGGAGTATGGGGACATGTGGCAGCACCTGGTGGATCAGAGGATCCTCTTGACTAACTTTATCCAAACGAATTAAAGCTCATGTACTTGAGGAACCAGTAAACACCTCATGCTCTTTAACCTTTTGTGAATCTAAGCTTTTTCATCTGCAACTCTAGGTCGAGGTCAGGGATTCAGACCATATGCACCCAAATACTTTGGTAATAACCCTTTTATTCTCTATGGTCCTTATCCTCACTTCAATTATTTTGAACCAAAATTCATAAAAGTTTCAAAGTTTAAATCAGTATCCAGGTTAGAATGATGGTGTTAAGGAATTTCCTTTTAGTCAAATGTACAACATGGCTAGGTCACCCTTGGCTACTGAGATCTATCATAGAGAATTTCCACCAAGGTTTGATAAATATAATATAGACATATGTGATCTTTAATGATCTGAAACATCAAATTAAAAAATTAAGAAGTGTAATATTAATCTTTAGATGAGACGACATGCTTATGTACGGAGCCTTCTTGATAACTTTCAAAAGAAACACTCTAACTTGGTTCAACCAGCTGTCTCTAGGCTCAATAAAAATATTTGGTACTTTATGATGTTGTCCAATGATGGTTTTATTGAAAGCAAAATGGATAAAGGATGATGGTGACTTCATAATGTATTATAAGCAACAATCTAGGGAAATCATACAAGATTATTCCCAACAAATTGGTTCAGAAAAATACTAAAATGGATAAAAGTCATGAAGTTATTGTTTTTTATTTTTTAGACAAAGAGTCTTCATGATTTATTAACGAAAAATATTATAAAGAAAAATGCTTTATTCTTTGGGGAGCTTGTGA
Organism: Limnanthes douglasii subsp. nivea; assembly: GCA_036936605.1. Lineage (NCBI taxonomy): Eukaryota > Viridiplantae > Streptophyta > Magnoliopsida > Brassicales > Limnanthaceae > Limnanthes > Limnanthes douglasii. The sequence goes on along the minus strand of JAUPFV010000002.1, from coordinate 302,250,971 downwards.
CTAAAGTTAAATCCCAAATTAATGTTTAAGAAAAAATAAGGTTGAGGTTAGTTATGAGCCGACAACCTTGTCAGACCAACGATCGCAAAACTAAACTCTCGTTCTATCTATAACAACTTATCAAGACCTTATGAGCAACAAAAACTTAATTATATTTCAACTACCTCTTGATAGGGTCGAATTTTGTTGATAGTAAGGATTGAATTTTTCTTAAGGGTAGTTTAGAACTAACAGAAAAACTATGCCTTGTAAGCTGAGTGCTTGTTGACTAAGAAGTATGCCAATTTCGAACGTTAGTGAACATGGGGGCTCATAAGGCTTGACCACATTTCTGACCAAACCCGATGGGCCCATATACCTAAACCTTTATATAAATTGACCAAAAAATAGCATCAAATGGGTTGGAATATACACTCTCTGCAAAATAAAATAATGGATCCTCTATTATCTCTCTTCTCTCCATAAAAACCTTAATAATTTGTTTAATCCGTTACAGAAAAATACCCTTAAGTTAGATTTTAGCTCCATCAGATTGGCAACTATAGTGTTTAAAAATTGTTGAATCTTTGGAGTTTGTTAGAACATGGAATTAAAGATTCAGATAGATTCCCCTCTAGAGAATGAGGGGATCAGAGGCAATGAAGAACCTTTTAATATGTCACATGTGAATCGCAATGATGAGGACAAACTTTTAATGAAAGAAGAGTGTGATCTAATCAGGGATGAGCTTGTAACACTCAAGGCCCAGCGGCAGGCTGAAAAAGATATATGTAAAAACAATCCAACATAACATTTTAAGCTTGATAGGCTAGAAAATAACCTCAAACAGAGTTCAGATGATCAACTATTTAGAGCCCACCAAGAATCTAAGAAGGAACATCAGGCTAATCATTGTGCAAGTACATCGGATTCTGTTGATGGGTCTGCAACTGAGTCCGATTCAGAAGTTTCTTCTTCCTCTTCAAGTAGTGATCGTTGACGTAAAAATAAGAAAAAAAGTTAATTAGATTTTTTTTAAAAGCACCAAAATTCGAGTAAACAAGACTCATTGGTAAGAAGAGAGATCAAAAGGTTAAAGGGAAAATGTTTTATCAAAGGAAAGTTAAAGGGCCGACAGATCATAGTATATACCATTTACTAAGTGACCAATTTGATGTCTAGTCTGAACCTGGTATTTTTGCTACTCCAAATGAAAAACACATGTTCAATTAGGGGCATAATTAAAGGCAATCACCATTATCTTTGAAAATCTTGTATGGACATCTGTCCAGACTATTCGATAGTTCAAAAATGGAAAATTACGATGGAAGTCAAGATCTTGAAAATCATCTTGAACAGTTCACGAATTTCATGATGAGCTTCAATGATGATGATAAGTTATTATGTAAGATATTTTCCCAAACGTTTAAAGGTAGTAAATTGAAATGGTACAACTTATTACCCCAAGGGTCGATCAAGATTTTAATATGTTCAAACTAGCTTTCCAGAGACAGTTCGTAGGAAGCAGATAACTCAAAGGGAATATAGACACAATAATTCATTGTGCAAAATATCCAAATAAATCGCTTAAAAACTACAATATTCGTTTTGTAAATTTAAAAAATAGGGTTAGCTGATTGCTTTGAACAAGTGGTCATAGCTTCACTTTGACAAGAGTTGTTGGCAGAAGAATTGGTTGATTCGGTAACTCGGAAGAAAGCTTATACTTGGGGTGGATTTTTTAATGAGGTTAGAAAACATATTACAATCGAAGAAACTAAGAAATCAAAGCAACCTCATCAATACAAATTTGCACCTACAGTTTTTGTCCCATAATCTAGCACTCAATAACATGCCACAATTAACAATTGGCCTAGGATTCAAGGAAAGGCTCACATCAACCTAGACAGAGATAGTCTAATCAGGGTCCATAATCAAGATCTAAGGGAAATTAATGGGTCCAACCTGATTATTTTGCGAAATCGGTTAAAAATATGGCTACCATTTACGAAAGGACTGCGAATATTGTACAATTTTGAAGGCCATGTCCCATCAAAACTCCAAAAGAAAATCAAAATACATATTTCTGAAAATACTATAATGGAAAAGTACGATAGAAGTCAAGACCTTGACAATCATCTTGAACAATTCAAGAATTTTATGATGAGCTTCAGTGATGATGATAAGTTGCTATGTAGGATCTTTTCCCAAACGTGTAAAGGTAGTGCATTGAAATGGTACAACCGATTACCCTAAGGGTCGATCAAGAATTTTGATATGTCCTGGATGGATTTTCGGAGACAGTTCTTAGGAAGAAAGTAACTAAAAATAAATGGAGAGACAACAATTCATTATACACAATATCCAAATGAATCGCTTAAAGACTACATTAGTCCTTTTGTAAATTCAAAAAATGGGTTAGCTGATTGCTTCGAACAAGTGGTCATAGCCTCACTTCGACAAGAGCTGTTGGGTGAGAATTGGTTGATTCAGTAACTCAAAAGAAAGCTTATACTTCGGGTGGATTTTTTAGTCATGTTGGAAAACAGATTACAATCGAGGAAACTAAGGAATCAAACAAACCTCATCAGTACAAATCTGCACATGCAGTTTTTGTCCCAGTGGCTAACACTCAATCACATGCTACAATTAACAATTAGCTTAGGGATTCGAAGCAAGGTTCACATCGACCTAAACAGAGTCAGTCTAATCAGGATCAACAATCAAGATCGAGGGGAAATTAATTGGTCCAACCTGATTATTTTGTGGAATTGGTTAAAAATATGGCTACCATTTACGAAAGGACTAAAAATGTTGTACAATTCTAAAGGCCATGTCCCATCCAAACTCTAAGAGAAAATTAAAACACTTTTTTGAAAATACCAAAATGGAGAAGTACAATGGAAGCCAAGGCACTGACACTCATCTTGAACAATTCAAGAATTTCATGATGAGCTTCAATGATGATGATAAGTTTATATGTAGGGCCTTTTCCCAAACGTTTAAAGGTAGTTCATTGAAATGGTACAACCGATACCCCAAGGGTCGATCAAGAATTTTGATATGGAGAAACAATAACTCATTGTGCATAATATCCACATAAATCTCTTAAAGACTACATTAGTCGTTTTGTAAATACTAAAAATGGGGTAGTTGATTGCTTCGAACAAGTGGCCATAGCCTCACTTCAACAAGGGCTGTTGGCCGGAGAATTGGTTGATTGGGTAACTCGGAAGAAAGCTTATACTTGGGGTGGATTACTGAATCAGGTTGGAAAACAGATTACATTCGAAGAAACTAAGAAATCAAGGCAACCTCATCGGTACAAATCTGCACCTATAGTTTATATCCCACAAGCTAGCACTCAATCATAGGCCACAACTAACAATCGACCTAGGGATTCAAGACAAGGTTCACATTAATCTAGACAGAGTCAGTCTACTCAGGGTAAAGAGTCAAGGCCGAGGGGAAATCAATCGGTCTAACCCGATTACTTTATAGAATTGGTTGAAAATGTGATAATCATTTACGAAAGAACTAGAAAAGCTGTATAATTCTGAAGGCCAGCTCCCATCTAAACTCCAAGAGAAAATAAAAATATATATTTATGCATATATCAAGATGATGTAGGGCATGACACTAAACTGTATTCCTTTGAAGCAGGAAATACATGCTCTGATTAAAAACGGTAAATTAACCATTTTATAAAGTCACAAGGGAGGAATAGGCAGTTAGGCAATAGGGCACTGCCTGGTACAAGTGATGTTCAAAATGCATATATCCAAAAGCAAAATGCCAAAGCATCTAAACAATAGAGTACGAGGGTAATTTTTGAACAATTTGATGTGGACTCGGAGTACTTTGATCTAGATCCAGATCGGAACCGAATAAATATGGTAATAGAAAGTAGTGGAAAAGTATCTAAGTTATGCTTATTTTTTTGAATCACTAACTATTTGTGGGGGGGGGGGGTAGTAATGATAGCTCAATCGAATTCTTCTCAAAAGAGATACGTAGTTAGTTTGACTACACAATTGGAAGAAAATATGTTTACTCATCTTTAACAAAGTCTTGCTCCATTTATTGTGTTCGATGAAGATGATATGAGAGGGGGAAGCCCCTTATGAATATGTTGTGGTAATATGACCCTCCATTGAAGGTACTGAGATTCGAAGAACTTTGATTGACACGGGCAGTTCAGTGAATGTTTTATTTTTGTCCACTTACAAAAAAAATGAACAACCCTACGGTTATCTAACGGTCGAATAAAACCGTAGTAGGATTTACTGGCAATATATTTGAGGTAATTGGAAAATTTAAAGGTGAAGCTTTGTTGAGGAAATGACCATTCAAGAAAATGGTAAGAGTGTTGTTTGTGGTTGTGGATTTTTCGACCTCATACAATACATTTTTTGGTAGGCCATGGTTGTCAAGGATGCATGATGTGGCATTGATAATTTACCAATGTTTGAAATATGTAGTTGACCTCAAGTAGGAGTGGTTTGAAGTAGCCAAAAGATGGCAAAGGAATGTTGTGTTACGACTCTTGCTCATACATCTCTGAAATATGTGTCGACTAATAAATAATAGAAATTATTAGAGTCCTCTTCGAATCCAAGCAGGATAGATGATCCAAGAGAGACTCCTAATGTTATGATTCAAATAGAAGAAATTGAAATACATAATCTGGAAAAAGGGAAAAATGTTCGAATCGGTACAAAGATACCATCAGAATTGAAAAAGAAGTTGTTCGCCTTCTTATCCAAAAACTTACATTTATTTTTTTGGTGCAATAAGGATGTGAATGGTGTGCCAGCAGATGTTATTTGCCACAAGCCATCGGTTCATTCCGATGCAGGGCCAATAGTACAAATAAACAGAGCTTTTATAAATAAAAATCTTATGCAATCATACAAGAAGTGGATAGGTTAACTAAGGTGGGACACATCCGTGAATCCTAGTATCCACTTTGGACTGCAAATCTGGTGCTTGTAAAAAAGAAAAATGGTAAGTGGCGAATTGCTTGCTGCTTGCAGGCTCGAAAATCATTTTTTCGCCTCTCCTCCCTGTCTCCATTCTGATTGATTCGCTTCTTCCTTCGAAAAACGATGTGCATTGATTTCACAGACCTTATTAGAGCTTGTTCATATGATCTCTTTCTTGTTATCTGAATAGATTAGCCGGTGAATTCTACTTCGGGTAATAATTTTCTATATTTTATGGATGCATTTGATGGGCATAATCATATTTAAATGGATCCGAACGACCAAGATCACACCACATTCATCACGGATAGGGGGATCCATTATTAATGTAATATTTTGTGGGTTAAAAAATGCTAGGGCAACCTACCAGAGATTGGTCAATAAAGCTTTTATCAGTCAGATTGGAAAGAACACAGAAGTATACATTGATGACATGATGGTGAAAAGTATAAAGGTGGAAGACCATATACTTGATCTCCAAGAAATGTTTTCTACTTTGGAAGCTATTAATTTGAAACTAAATCTTAAAAAATGTACATTTGGGGATTGATCCGACAAAGTTTTGGATTATATCATCAGTGAGAAAGGGATTTGGGCAGACTGCGATCAATTGAATGCTCTATTAGCTATGGGTCCACCTTGGACTACCAAAGAAGTTCAAATATTAATTGGTAGGTTAACAACTTTAAATAGGTTCGTTTCGAGGTCATCAGATAAATGCATGTAATTTTTCTAAGTGTTGAAGAATTCCAAAGACTTCAACTGGTCCCCAAATTATGATAGAGATTTTATTGAAATCAAACGATATTTAGCTTCACCAAAAAACTTTGTTCAAACCCAATGGTGTGGGAGAGACTTTATATATATATTTGGTAGTATCAAATTATGTAGTAAGTGTTGTGTTAGTTCGTGAGATAGATAACTACCCCCACCCTATGTACTACGTTAGAAAGTGTTTGTTGGATTCAGAGAAGAGGTACCTCAACTTAGAAAAGCTAGTTCTAGCCCTGGTAATAGGGGCCCGAAAAAAAAGACCTTATTTTTTAACATATTTTATTACAGTTCGAACCTCTTTCCTTTAAAAATAATATGTTATAAAAATCAGACATATTTGCTCGAATGACTAAATGGCATGTCGAATTAGGAGATTATGGGGATTTAATGCACCAAGCTATACAGTTTGGTTTCAAGGCATCTAATAGTGAGGCCGAATACGAAGCAACCATAGTAGGTCAATTTTTCGCTCCCATTACCAGACCTTCATGTCTTATTTATTTATTCTCAAACCCCTAGGTCTCTGAAGTGACTTATTTTATAACTTTCTTCTTTGAGTGATCGAATGATATACCTTCACTTACTTGTTTGGCGCCCGACATCAGGCTGGTAGGAAAAGATCAGCATAAGATAACTTCCTGACAGCAACCACTATATCTTAATCAATGATATCAACTTGAGAGGAGTCACCATTGAGATGAATGGTTGTCTCTATATTGAAAACCCTATAAATACATAAAATTATCTACGATAAAAATATATATATATATAACCTATTGCTCCAATGCTCTAAAGCCCATTGACTTAGCTCAAAATATTGTTCCTCTAATTTTTACTTTGTTAAGGTAAAAATATTATTATAATCTACCAATAAATAAGGATGGGTTAGCCTTAAAATTAAAATAAGAAGAAAAAATAGAAAAAAATACCAAAGCAAAGAGTTTGTCAAAAAGTAAAGGGCATTTCGATAGACTTCATAACCTTACTTGATTTCTTCAATGAGCTTCATGTGAGGTGAGTGTTTTTCTTGATGGTAGGTACTACATTATCTCTCATGCTATGAAAAAAGATAAAAGTCGTCTTATACTCGTTCTCTAACTCTAGTAGAGCATCGATTACCTTATGGTGTTTGGTAAAGAGAGTTAGTCGAAGGGAATGTACTGATTAGTAGAAATAATGCAAAATGATATGAACTATTCAATATCAAACTCCATATTTAATAAGTCAAAATCTATGATGCAAGATATTATCTTGTGTATGTGTTGGGACAAGCTTGGCTCGAGCACAAGTCCAACAATGTTAAGAAGCTGAGAAGGTGTAGATGCAAGAAACGTCTAAACCCCTAGTAAAAAATATCAATGTACAACACAAGCTGAATAGGTCGGGCTGAAACAAAAGTCTTCGTGAGGATCGGTAGTTGAACAGTGACATTCCCTATCAGGCCTAAAGTGATCCCAAAGCTTCAAGGTTGGACTATATGTACCTGATCCTCTATACGGAAGCAAGATGATACATATGTACGTCTAGGGTAGTAAGAGGGTTTTTGGAGCTGGAAATTCTTCATTTTCCTCATCTTCTTTGGTCTCAGCTGGCCATATAACACTTGTAGCCAGCCCAAACCTTTCGTGTGCTTCTTTTCACATCAGTTAGAGCATAACATCCTTTATTTTTGAACTATGTTCTTCTTCTTTTTTGGCTCTGGGGCTGAGGACTCCCCATGTGATAAGGCTTAGAGTATAAAGGTTTGAGCAACATATATGCTAAAACAATCTAAGGGAATTATTGAGATGATATTTTTATGGCTCACTAGTGGGGTTCCATAAGGTTTCCCTCGTAGAGTATGACTTTAGTTGGACAATTTAATTCGAGTTTTCCCTACTTTGGATTTCTTTTCATTTGAATCTTTACCTCATTAACCTCATGTTATTATCATTCCCCTCTCAAATAAGGGATGTGTTAATATGAAAAAACAAGATTCACTAGAATAAGAGACCTCATCACCATCAACCTCAACTACGAAGCAAATGAGATGTTTGGTTAAAAATCACTCAAACACCTAAAAATTTGACAAGTAGTAAATTGTATTCCTAAAAACTCAGGGAATATTATTATAAATTTTGAATATCCGGAAAAGTTGTTAATGGTGGCTCACATCATCGGGAAGGGTTTTACAGTGGCTTGAGGTATTTTAGTGAAATGATCAATCTCTCTCTCTAAACTGATGAAGTAAAGAGAAGTGAGAGATCTTGAAATAATTATAGAGTATGTACTTTTTTATTTGCCTTTTCTAATTCAATTCTTTAGTGACTACAAACACATCGAGAGTTTAAAAAGTACCACCTTTAATGCACGCGTGAGAAGCTAAAAAGCCTATAATAGTAGGGCTGATAAAAAATTGACATGTGGCATGTAAATAACATACTTGGAAAAAAATTACAATAACTCGAGAATTTACAATTTACTCAAGTGGCTGCAACATCCAAAATGCTTCGAGGCTTGGGGTCAAGATTCAGTCTGAAATGTCCCCTGATCCCAATCTCAAGCTGCATACTAAGGTAACTCCTGAGCTTAAGCTCAGGCTTTGATCTGAAACATGTTAGTAATCCAAATAGTAAGTTTCAGCCTAAAGCGTCTCCTAAGCCCAATGTTAGGTTGTAGCATAGTTGTCAGTGACGTGCGGCGGTCCGTAGCAAAGAGGGCTAAAAAATCCACAGCGGCGAGACGATTGCCACATGACATGCGACGATCCCTTACCTGAATAATATTTTTATAGCACATAACTGTAATTTACATAGTTTAATTTAAACATTTAAACTAACAATAATAACTTAAAGATCTAACTACATAATATTAGAACATTCGAGTCAAATGACAAATACATAGACTAAAAGATCCAACTATAAAACATCCATTTACATAGTTCTTAAAACATCCGAGTCAAATGACAAACATAGACTAAAATACATCATCGTCCGAGACAATATCTTCACACCTCTCATCTCCATCATGTTCTCTATTTATATCTCATAATAGAGTATTTTCTTATTCAGAGTCTTCACCAACAAGCCTTTGATCTCTTGTGCGAGACGTTGAAGACGATGGATTCTTAGACCGAATATTGTAGTCTACTTCATCAACCTTAACAGTTCCAAAATCAACTCCTTCCAAAATATTTCATCTTTCCAAAACTTAGTTAGGTTTTAGTTTTTTAGTTCAAAAAATATATATATCGGGCTTAACGCCTCGCCACGACGAGCGCCACGTTAAGGGTCTCGCCACGTCCCACCCTGAGGCGATGAGGCCTCGCCTCGCCACGTCCACTATGTGACAACTATAGGATGTGGTCTGAATCGTTTCAAGGATCCAATACCAAGCTTCAACTAAGGCATATACCTTGATAAGATTTTGATAACGTGGTTCAATCTTTTGTTTGTGCTGGGAGGGAGGGGTTCATATCTTTATATTCCTCCATCATCGATCTCACAAGCATAAAAGAGCTATTGATAAAAAAATTATAAATCAGAGCGTCAACCGATTTTGAACATGATAATATAGTCATTCATTAAACAAACCCAATAATACTCATAATTATATACTTATGGACCTAAAGCCCGTAAAAATCGTTATAAGTATAATATGTTATATTTCTAAAAATAGATGAATAAACATTATTTTATTTAAATTGTTATATTACTTTCTCTTTTCATATTTTTTTCATTGTTAATTTTTTAGTGGTTTTGTCCGAATAAATCTAAAATTTATAAAAAAAACATATATAAAAACGTGTTTATTAATATCTAAAAACTATCTATAAAATAATGGTACCGGATTATAATAGTTAAAGATATTTTATATTTTAAAGATATGTTTATGTTTATGTAAGTAACATAAAAATTTAAGTATACTTATATTGTTGAAAAATCATAAACTTACTAATACTTGGGTCATTTCAAAATACATTCAAAACACGACATACCTTTCGACAAAATTATAGGAATCTATTTGAGGGAGATTTAACAACAAATATTTATTATCAAAATTTTGTTTGCAAAACTTAAAAGGGTTGTTTCATAGCGTCGTCCAAAAGTTTAGAGTTTTCTAATTAATTCTCTTTTAAACATTTTTAAATGCTTCTATGAATGTAATTTAGGACGCTTGGAATGACTCTTTCTAACTCGTGATTGTGCAATTTGTGGATTGCTACTCTTTTTCTTTTTGCTAATTTCAATAAAATAAAATAAATTATGGAGCACTAAACTTAGTACTGTGCATATTGGTGTCGTTTAGTTCTTCCATCGAGTATGTGTTTTCTCTTTGCGATTAAAAATTCGATTTTCTCATCTCTAGAAGATCTAAAGCTATAATGAACTTCCACTAATATACGATGGTGCAAATTAGAAAGCTAGTTTCAAATTTAATAAACCGAACACTAACTCAAATACTAAAAGTATGATTACGTATAGAAAACCACACTTTCCTTTGTAAGCATGATTACGTATAGAAAACCACCCTCTTATTTGGTTTCATATTCAGCACTGTGCAGTTTAAACGTACCCGGTTTTGTAATTTGAAATTCTGGGTTAAACGTGTATATTTTAAGAGCATTCAGCATTCAGTACTTTTTTTTGACCGTGTACATTATGGATTGTCTTGAAAGTTAGAAAACAACAAGAATAACCGTATCAGTAGAATTTGGAACATCAAATTCTAGCCACTCAACCAAATCGAATCAGTAATAAATAGTTGACGCTCGTCTATACAAAAAGATAATAGGATGTAATTAGAGTTTTGGTTTTTATTCTATTTTAAAAATAGAATTAATAAGAAAGAATCTAAAGTAAATCAAACGCACAGTAAAATATTTAAGGAAGAATTTAAAGTAAATCAAATGCACGGTAAAATATTTAAAGTGTTTCGGATGGTGAAAAAATTGTACATCTAGACTAATAAACACATTTTTTATATAGGAGATTATAAAAAAAATATTTAAATATTTAACACTCAATCACTTATTTTTTATAAAACTTTTTTTCGATTTATAAAAAATATGTGAATCCGTTAATGCATATTCAATGGTGCCGTCGTTGATCTCACATGTACCGGCGTTCGTCTTGTTTTATCACATCACACCGTTACCACACGATATGCTTCTTTTATTTATAGAATAGGGTAAAACCTTAATTATCCGACAAACGCTCCAGAATTAAAACCCATTAATCAATGAGCGTAAAATAACTCATAATCTTAAATTATGAAACAACATAATAAATATGAAATCCAAATTAATAGGAAACCAAATTAATATAGAACATCCAATTAATAGGATATCTAATTACTAGGAAATCCAAATGATATATGAAGACCAAAATATGAGGCTCAATTAAACAGAATACATCTAGCAAATAGAAGAAGCACACTTCCATAAAAAAAACTTAAGCCCACCTCCATCAAATCAAACACAACGTTTCAGTAGTATTGACAAATTGCTTCGGACTACCTCACTTCCGACATGCTGTACTTCAGATCAGTCTGCCCCGGACTAGTCTACTTCAAACCAATCTATTTCGGACGAGTCTGTTTCAAATCGCCATGCTTTGGTCCAGTTTTCTTATGTCCAACACATATGCTTCAGATTAGCTTGATTCGGTCATGCTCAACTTTTAGGTTCTATTAGACTTCTTATACACCTAAACATGGTTGAGCATTCAGTCGCATAGAGAGTCTGGAGTTTTATTTGAACTGCTACGATCAAACTTATTCAGCTACAACACTTAGTTTCAGCCATTAGCACCCAATTTGAGTGTCAGCAGGTAGTTTAAGCTTCAACATTTAGTTTTATCCTTCAGTACCTACTCCCATCATTAGGATCCAGCTTCAACTCTAATTTACAGCCTACAACACTAAGTTACAACTTTCATACCAAGTTACAACTTCTGTACCAAGTTACAACCCTTAACGCCAAGTCAAGCCTTTGATGGTGATTTTGTCATCGTCACTATGAGTCTATATTTAAACATTTAACACTTAAAGTCATAGTGACGCTATTATCTTTTACCCCAATGCTCCAACTTCTCATCAGATACAAATTGTTCGTTAGCTCTATCATGGAAATTCTCCTTAACAGACTAGTTGGTCGACCTAAATCAAGATCAGACCTAGCAACATATAACAATTACTCAACAGTTTAAAACATCCCAACCCTTTTATCTATCAAATTTTAGATCAAGATCTAGACCCAACAATGGATGAACTTCTTTTGTAAAGGCCGATCCCAAAGTCAGCTTGAAAACAGATTCTATAGAGGAATCCTCATCTCCATCCTTATGTTCAAAATTCATCTTAACTCCAGCTCCATATGCGACACGTATTACATAGGCTCATATTGACGATGATGGATGTCCTAACACAACTTTCACCCAACTTCTTTCTTTATCCAGCTCTCATAAGCATAACCCTTACATCAAGTAAGCTTTAACTAACATTCTTAGTAATTTCATTATTCAGGGTACTTTCAATATTATGCGCCTCCACATACCAAACTTAGGATAATTTTTAGTGAACTGTTAGTTTACTAATACTATGTTATTATTAGTCATAAGCATATTTAGGTAGTTTTGGATTGGACCTCAATTTGCTTCGACAAGCTTTTAAAGTCCCCTAGTTGAATCCTAGTAGAATAATTCCCAACACTATATACCATTTGTACTACGAACTCATCAATGACCAAAATATCATTAGTTCAATTAGTCTCTACAACAATATGTATATCTTGCAAGACTCGGAGTTTGCCATCTCTACCCTTATACTCAAACCCTTCCTCATATAACATACTTATAAACATAAAGTTACGTTTAAATTCAAGAACATACATCACATTTATTAAAGTTTTTTCTGGTCTTGTAGATAATTTGAAACTAATACATTATATTTCCTTTACTGTACAACACATATTACTCCCATACATGACCTTACCACCATCAAACACTCCCATACTCTCAAGCCAATATTTATTGTAATTCATATAGAATTACGTTTTAGAATCAAGAACCCACTTGTTATTATACATATAATAAGACACCACTAACCTATCAACATATTCATAGTCATCCGAGATAATCGTTGTATCTCCAGCTTTATCCTTCGGATAGTTATCTGCCTTCATCCCCTTGAGGCAGTTCCTGGAAATATGGTATTCTTTCTGATAATACTAATATATTATCTTAGATCTAGCACATTTCTTGATTGAATTTATTCATCCAGGCTTCCCACTTACACTTATTTCGACATTTTCAGAGCTACATTTTCAAAAACGTATTCCGTTAAAAATCTTTTGAGTTTAAAACACTCTTCAATTTTTCTATCGTGAAAGACTCTTTTCCATAGAGCATGATATCAAAAAAATACTAATACATTTCTGGTAGAGAGATAAGGAGGATAATTTATTGATCTTCATCTTCTAACTTGACACCAACTATATTCAAATTAAGAATATTTCTACTGAAACTTCTAGCAAATAGACAACCCAATTAAGTAAAAAAAAATTGTAAAATAGAAGAAGCTTAGTTTGATCAAGAACTTAAGACCAGTTCCATCATAGCAAACACAACATTTTAGTAACATTGGTATATTTCATCAGAATAACTCTCTTTGTACATGCTATGCTCTAAATCAGTATGTCCCAGATTAGCCTACTTTGGACCAATCTTCTTCAGTCGAGTCTACTTTGATCCATCTTACTTATGTTTAATTCATATGCTTCTGGATCATCTTGTTTTGGTTATTCTTAACTTTCAGGTTATAATATACTCATTCTACACCTAATTTTGGTTGAATACTTAGTCATATAGAGAATCTGTAGTTCCACATGAACTACTCTAATCATATTTCTTCAACTACAAAAATTAGTTCCAGTCTTTAACACCTAGTTCTAGTGTTATCACTTAATTGCAATTTCAAACCTTAGTTCCAGCATTTGACACATACTCTCAGCATCAACATCTAATTTAAACTTTAGGTTACAACATGTGACACAAAGTTACATCTTCTATGCTAAGTTTCAGTTTTGACACCAACTCAAGCCTTCAGCAGTGATTTTCCACCGTCACTATGAGCTTTTACTTAACATAGTGGTACATGCTTAATATCATATAAAACTAAATGCTAGTGGATTATCTAATTGATAAGTAATCGGTTAATTAAATAATTGGAACTAAACCAATAGATAAAAAATTATTACAAAAGTATTTTGTAGATACCGGTCAGTATTTGGGTCATGTGAATGATTAAGCCCAAATATTGACACTTAAATCTACTAAATGTTTTACTTAGGGACTAAATTAGACAAATTAAATTAGTTAGATTGTAGATTATTATCACAAAGCTTACTAAAACATGTGAATACAATTATGGTAAAATATAAACCTAAATGTTTTCACATATAAAGAGACATACATTGATAAAAAGCATATTTTGGACAATTTGTTCATAGAACTATGATTCCAATTCCATGTTTTTATGTTTAAATTGATTTGCATGCTTAAACTAGAGATTTTCACTCAACTTAGGGTTTCTTTACTACTGTAAAAAAGGATTTTCAAGGTAAATCAAACCCTAAATCGAGTGATCAATTCAAAATTGTAGGACTTTGTCACGGTAACTCATGGTATTATCGCAGCGAGGTCTCATCTAAAGGTAAACAAACTAATTCATCGCGACAACGACCTTGCTTTCCACAACAAATCATATTGTTGCATACAAAATTTCATCGCTGCAGTTGTGCACCTATGAGGGTGTTAAGTTGGGGCTTCTTTCTTTTAGACTTATGACCAGCAATGTGTTTAGACGTGTTATTTTTTATAGGTATGCAGTTGATTGAGAGATTTTTAAATGTTAAGTATATTGTATGATTAAGATTTTCATGACTATGATAGTTGAATCATGAAACTAATAAATCGTCTCAATTAAATTTTTTTAGTGAATTGAGGAACATAAGGTCTAGACTCATAGTTTAATCTAATTTAAAGCATTTTAGGCCCAAATGAATGATTTTAACATACTTAATCGTGAATGATAGAATATCATATGTGAATTGATCATTAACGTTTTAAATGAAATAAAAAACTAGTCCAAATGTGAGATTTATCAGAATTAGGACAATTAAAAATAGATCAATAGTGATTTTCTCAAACTTAGAAAATGTATGTTCATATATTTTCCCAAATGTATCATATTAACGATGTATGTTATGTATTACATGTAATATGTCATGTTTAAACACTATTTTGTAAGGATTATATGTCAAATAAATGTATGATTTATGTGATGTTTTTCATATGTAAAAGTTATAGTTTATACCCATAACACATAAGGTAATAGACATCCAATATTTAGATGTGTTAATTGTTTCTAATAAATAGAGGAGATAGTATTGTATTTTAAAAGTTGTGATTATGACTTGACATTAAAGACTAAAAAGCTACAATCTCTCACTAAAGATAGTTTTTATAAATAGAATAACTTTTTTAAAGTGTGAGATAAGTCACATAGATTGTGCTTAGAAATTATGAAACAATAAATACCTTTGTAATCAGTGGGCATGTCTTCACTAAGATCACCCATACAATTAGGTTTCTCAAAATAGCTGAGAAATGTTTTACCAAAGTTTAGTAAGATGAAGATTAAAGTTTTGCTAATACAGCTCTCCACCATAAAATTTAATGGCAAAATAAAAATAAGAAAACATATTTTTGGAGTGTCAATAATGGCCTCAAAGTTAAAAGCATTTGAGATGAACATCCTAAAAAAATTGTGATGAGGTTTGCCTTTCAGTTTTTTATAAGTGTGAGAAGTGAAAAATTACTAAAATGAATTATCATGCTACTTAGAAGGAGTACAAGTTGAAATAAGAACATCCTAAGGTGTATAAGGTGAGTTCTCAATAGATAAAGATGAGAATAAAAAGTATGATAGAACATTTGATAAGGCTTCCAATTTAGAAGCAAAGAAATTTACAGAATCACATGTTGAAAGATTAATATTTTTTTACAAGAGGACATGACACCTTAAGATGGAGTTTGAAAAATATAAGCTAACATAAAAATATTTTAAGACCGGAGTTTAAAAGGTTGGAAAAAGCATTAAATGTGTTAGATCTGGCCGTGATAGTGAATACTATGACAAATATGATGACGGATGGACAATATCATAGATCATGTGTAAAATACCTAGAATAATGAGATATACTTCCTCGGAATACAATGTCGGTTTTGCCCATTATGAAAGGTGTATTTGAGAAATGAAACCGTATTCATAAGGATATGGTGATAACTATACTTTTTTCATTCAACCTTACAACTATCATTTTGGGGCGAGACCATTATATGTGCAGTATACATTCATAAAGTTCTCACAAAGGAAACCATAAAGACCTCATATGAGCTTTAGAATATGTGCAATCCTAGCTTAAAATGTAAATATATTTGAGAATGTCCATCTGAAGCAGCCTCATAGGCCAAATAAAAAACAATTTGAAACTAAGAGGGTTAACTATTATTTCAGCGGATATTTGAAACATTAATATAGATTTAAATTTTATGATTCTTATAGTATAAGTATATTTTTTTACATGAGCATCAATGTTATTTGAGGATGTTGGGTGAACTGGTGCTCAAAGATAAGTAGGTAAAAAAGCTAACATATCGACCCAAAAGAAGGTTGTTGGTAAACTAATGGTCAATAATAAGTAGGTTATTAAGCCAAAATATCCGTCCAAAGGAAGATTCTTGGTGAAATGATACTCATATATTAGATGATTTGGTTTCAAAACCAGTTATTCGAGTCTCGTTAAAATATTAAGTTACTCAAGATAATATTTGTTTTCCTTATAAAAAACAAAATAAAATTGTTCAAGAAGATCAAACTCTACCTCTTCAAAAAATGAAAAGTTAAAGAAATAAATCCCCTAAGAATGTCCACTAGAGACATGAAGAACAATATATCTATATATCATATAATGTATATTCAAGAACATAAAGATTCATGTGGCTAACTGGTAAACGATTCATCGTGTTTCCATAAAGCTATGAACAATACCGATTCTCAGTTGTGGATCAACACTAAGGAAGAATAATACAATAAATTTAAGATAACATGGTACGAAAATTTATCCCATTACTTGAATGAAAAGACCAATTGGTTAAATTTATAAAAACAAACGAGATAACTAAGATTATATAAATATACATAAAATGTGACTTGTGACACACGGTTATACTCAATGTAAAAATATTAACTTTAAAAAAACTTTATATTTTGGTACCAGCAACCATGACAAACAAAGATAAGGGATCAGCCATCCTACGAAAAATCTTGTTCATCGGCAAGAAATTGCCAATGCTAAAATGATCATAAAATTTACGAGAAAGTATGGTGGCTGCCATTTACACCCTCATAGAATTTGGTACAAGTTGACTCAAACATATACCTATCTTTGTAAAGAATTTCAATAGGTATTGACATAAAATGAACCGAAAATCTATTTCTATAATATATGTAAATATACAACCTAATGCTCCTCAGCATGTGATGGAGTTTCATAGGTCTAAGAAAACTGAATATTCATATTCGTCTGAATCCCTCACTCTTTTTTCTTGTCTCTATAATATGAAAGATTGATATAGTTACACATATGCTCAGTTACACTCACAGTCTCAGTGATTGTAAGTAAATTCCTCACAAAATTCACTATAAGCATTCTTAGATATTCGACCTATATAAAAGCTAAAGAATAATTGTTAGGGAGCAGATCATTAGAAGTATGAGAATAATCAATGTTTGGAGGTAATTTTGAAATGGTAACCACTTCAGTGGATCTAGCTCAATGGTTTTTCATAGTGAGAAAAAATTAAATCTATAACATCCTAATATTTATTGGGAGAATGAGTCTCAAAACAAGCAACGGTGCTCTCATTTTTATTATCCAAATCATCATATTTTTTTATAAATAAAAGGCTTTAAATTTATTATTCTTCGCATTTGGGAAGAAAATCAAGATACAAAAATAATAATCCTAAGATATAAATTGAAAGAGAAACACAAAATTTCAAGCACAAAGATGCACAAATCGGAAATACGCAAAAGCTTGAAAAAAAACAACAATTGAAATCAGGCTGAACTTTCTCAAAAGAAACATATTTATCTTAAATGGTACATTTATCATAACCCTTTATCTTTTTTAAATATTGGTCTTAATAATTTTGCAGATCGAGAGTTTAAACTGAAACAACTTTGAAGGTTGTGATGAAATGATACAAAACGCCTACACGCATTGAATTAAATACTAAAACATACGTATCAGCGACGTGTTAACATATTGATCTATTTTAAAAAGTGTCTACTAGTTCATTACACCAATACATCGAACTTTTTCTAAATTTAAATATCTACCCCATAATTAACAAAAAAAACTTCGGACGGGAAGCATTACTTAATTGATAAGATTCAGTTAATATACATATAACAGACATACAAACGTGGACATTTAAAAATTGAAGACCAAGACAGTTTAATTATTTTATCCGAGAACAATGATAGTCCTTGTTTTATATTTTGAATAAACTCAAATGAATTCTCTCTTATAACTAAAAGCAATTTTAAGCAAATCCAAAGATATTATATCAAATGCGTTTTTTCAAATTCCTTGCAAATCTTAAATTAAAAAACGGCATGTTTACAAAATTCTCGGCTACTAATAAACCAACCACATAGGAAATATGACCTATATGTGTATTCTTTTCCTTTAGGGAAAATATAGATTTTTTTCTCAATGGTCGGTAAAAGATTTCTAATGAGAGAAATATAAGGTCAATAGACTTCAAGACTCTTATGAAATTAACAATAATTAGCTCAGTAATTTGGGTTCGCAAACAAAAATTAGGCACGATCATTCGATTTCAAAAATAACAACATATCAAGGTTCGAAAATATCACAAACTGAAAACAGCAAACGTGTCTAGATAAAAAAATAATAATTCAACTTGATCAACTATTCGTTGATGCTCTTGCAAGGACTAGAAGGTATATTTATAATGATGGAAATTTTCTAGTCGATAATATCTAGTCCACAAAGACTTAAAACCAACAAACTAACATATAAAAAAATTAATGTCAAAGATATTAAATGATAATATATTTATTTATTATACATCTTAGGCCTAAATGTCAATAAGAAATACTTACTAAAACCTTGAGGGGGTGCAAATATAAATCTAAGAGTAGCCTATCCATATTTATCTCTTATAAGAAGTTTCTTTAATCACTTCAGTAAATCCGCATACGGAGTCGGAACCACCATTTAAAATGCCCCTCATTTGACCGTGCAGTCAGCAATATAGTTAACTTCTCTAGAAATATGGTTGAATTACAAGTTTGGATTATTCATGAAAATATCTCTACACACCATAAATGCATCCTCCCCACAACCCCCAATGTTGTTACCATATTTCACTAACGTGTGTAGCTCTAGTGAGTCCGTTTCTACAACAAGAACCCCATACTTACGGTCAAAGTCCCTATATAAACCAAAATGTAAAGCATAGAGTTCTATCAAAAAAGCTAATCTTACCAATCTTGACCCCATGAATCCACCTAAAAATGATTCATTCACAGATAGGAATGCTCCTCATATCCATGTCTTGGTTTTGCCCATTTTACCCGTGTACATCCAATAAAACTATAAGTCCTTCGTCAACCTCTCTACTCTAAAATTGAATATAATATTTGGTCGTGTTCGAAACCATAGTCGAATTTTTTCTATAGACTTTTGCCTCATATTGGGTTAAAAAAATCATGTTATTCTTATCAAACCGTATGTGTCAAACTATTAGAGCGGTTATTTGGTATCCCCATCCATTAACCCACTTGGGACCGGTCTGATAAGGCCAACCCAGGACCAGTCCAGGTAACTTAAAGAGAGGGTCAGGGGCTGAAATTTTGGATCGACTTTTTTACCGCTTTGGACCAGTTTGCTCTGTAACCAGACCGGTAAGGGAGATATATAAGTTTTTCCCTAGATTTAAGTATAATTCAAACTAAAACCATAACATGAGTAGTGTAGTTTTTATATGACTCGTCATCCTCATGAATCAAAGAAGTATTCCTCCTCAATCGAAGAAATCGTTCGGTTACCAATTCCAATTCCAAGTACTTACTTTTCTGATAATTTTTTTTATTTTTGTTTATCTTGTTTCCTTTTATGTTACTAGTTTTCACTAGTTTAGTAATTGTACACACAACTATATCCATCATTTAAATACTATATCCATCCTTTAATAATTATACACACAACTACTGTGCCAAATTTATAAATGTAAACCACTATAACTATTTACAATGAAAATGAAATTAATAGAGCTGTTATTGGGCCTCCCAACCCGTTAACCCGCTCGGGACCGGTCAGGGCTAGACCAGACCGACTCTTAACGGGCCGGTCTCGAGCCATAATATCTGACTCCATTCGCTTAGCAGTCCGGACTGGACCGACCCGGTAGCTTACCGAGTCGGTCTCGGTCCAATCAAAACCTAGACCGGCCCGACCCGATAACAGAACTACATACTATAGGCAATCCAATAGTTGAATTTTTTAGGCTTTTGGATTTAACTTGACACGTTAACAATTCGCTCCACCGTCTAGAGTCTTTTACATTTGCTTTTTCATTTCCTGGTGCGCAAACAGAAATTGCTCTTTGTTCATCTTGAATTTTCGACGCTCTTCATATAAGTCATACAAATCGCATCATACTCTCTATACTATTTTTGTATAACCAAAAAATTACTTTATGATTCTCAAAGAACTTTGTACCTTTAAATATCTTGGAACAAGTGAATAACCATCTTTGAGTCCTTAGCGCATCCACTGCAAAAAGTCGACAATCTGACACCCTATCTCACCAAATAAACAGTCACTGGAAGCCTGTTACTTGTGGCACACCACAATAGTAATTGTAGTTTTTGCGGACATTTGAACGCCCATAATTTTTTCAAACTTGAATACCAACTCCTCAATGGAAAGATCAACGAATTATAAGCTAATGTTATCAAAACTACTCACGATGGCTCCGGTTTCCATTTGTACCGCTCTTCATTACAATGGTGAACTATACTCATACCATTAATCTACACGTCCATCGTTTCCATGCTATTTTTACATATCCTCGAATCCGACGTCTTAAGTACATAGTCCATCAATCGTTCTTTAAAATATTTTTGTTTGAAAACCCTCACCCATAACCCATAACCCATTTTCATTTTCTAAGACCCTCCACCTCAATTCAGCTAATAACGTTTTATTGAAATTCTTTGTATCTTTATATCCTAACACTCCTTTCTTTTTAGGCTACACATTTTGTCTCATGTCACTCAATATATCTTCCTATCCTTTTTTGATGAACCCCAAACAAAATCTTTAATAATATGTTTGACTTTATTGCACACATGCATTCACGACTCTGTTGTCTGCATAATATAATTCGGGACCACGCTCAAAATCAATTATGTCAAAGTTATCTGACCCGCTCGAAAGAGATTTTTTGTTTTTTAATTCGGTAATTTTCATTTCTTTTCGTACTAATGTGCCAATAAAACTATTTTGTGAGACGATTTGAACCAATTGTCGTACCTAGACAGGTCTCTAAAGCTTTACTAAGACAAAAATTACTCTTAGACATCAACTCATTATTGCGATTTTGTTACATATTCTAAAAAAACAATACTATTATCGGCTCGTAGTTTATCGATCGGTTTGACTCATAGTAATTATTAAAGAACAAAAACTGAAGTATTTTTAGAAAAAAGTGTGAAACCTTTTTATATTAAAGAAATCATATTGTAAGTTTGATTTTTAATCCATCCAGCCATAAAAATAATAATTTTTGAACCAAACAATTAGTTTTTAAATACAACCATAGTTTTTTTATTATTCTAAAAAGAAGCTTTATGAATTGGGTGAAATTAGAAGTTTTACAACTTAAAGTCCTTAATTTAAAGTTTATGACAAATAAAGGACTAAAACGGAAATTTGAAAAATTGAAATGAATTGAAGTGCGCCAACTTTTCCCTCTCTGTTCTTGATTTCGACTCCAAAATTTTCTTCAGAGAATAAACAGATAATCTCTACCTATTCTTGAGAGAAATTACGTTAAACTTCTCATGAAATCCTTGCGAGTATGAATCATGAATTTACTTTGTTTAGAAGAGTTCTCTCTTCAAGAAGTAGCAGTTTGAGCAGCCGTTAGATTTCTTCAGTCTTCTAAATCCGTCAATCATTCCATTTCATTTCTTTTCTAAATCATTTCTCCAATGGTTCATCTTCCTCAAGAAAGGATGTAGGGTTCATATTCATTAGTTCTGCAAAACAGAGGTAAGATAGATTATAAATCAGTTCTAATATAGTTTATTCATAGGCTTTCTAGTTTCAAAATTGCTTCCAGTTGAGCTAAAGGCTTAAGTCAATCTTTATTTTATACTTTAGGGTCCATCGTGCTAGACAATCTACATCTCGATTATGTTCCCTAAAGATAAAATGAACAGACATTTTGCTAGTGATAAGAGATTTGTTCTATCGATTACTGATGCTAAGTAATTTGGGATTTTAATAGAAGAGATGAGAAATATAAGTATTATGTAATCTGATTCAATGTCTACTTCTCTTATGCCAATAATTCTGCATATATTAAGTTCATCAACATTTCCTTGCTTCAGCTTTTAACATAGTGATTTTTCCATATCCACTGATTATAACACCTTTGTTATCTCTAATAAGTATTCATCCGCTTGATTCTCCAGATGATAAACATCACGCGTCTGAATTTAGTTTGAATCTTCCTGACTTTAGAAGCATCCATTAAAGGTAAGTGATTTTATGTTTAGTATTTATGTGATTAACACAACCAAGGGATGTTGCTTCACGTTTATTAAGTTTCCAGTGCTTCCTCCGAAGAAGATTAGAGTGGTCTAGATGGGTCACCATGTTTGTAATGTAATTAATGGTTGATTTTGAAGAGAAACTATCTCTATTTATTTTCGTCTTGTTACGTTGTTGCCAAATTGCCCAGCGGATAAGTGGGGGTAGGATTATTTTGACATGAATCTTTCCTGGGGCTGACCAGAACCAAGCTCTAAACAGATGCTGTAAAGGTATGTGTCTTCTTATGTCAATCTTAAGTATACCTGCAAAATAAAACCATATACTCCAAGCAAAGTTACAAGATACAAATAAATGGTCTTTTGATTCTTCATTTAGACAAAACTGGCATTTAGATGTAAGTTGAATATGTCTAGTTTTGATTATAGAATCAATAGGCAGTTTGTTTACCAATAGTCTCCAAGCAAGGAAAGAGAATTTCCGTGGGGTTATGTTATTCAACAGATTTTTAAATAATGATGAACAGAAAAGAATTGGTCTAATACTCTTCAAAATATCTTTTACACTAAATTTTCATTACTGGATAAGCTCCATTCAATTATATCTTTAATATTTTATTTTATGTTAGTTCTAAGGACAAGAATAATGTTGGAACTAATAAAAATATCTTTGTAGTTTATTGACATTTCATCTATTATTCTCCCAAAAGGAGCAAAGTTAAATACCTTTAAACCAGCTATCGTTTAATTTATGATCAAACTTTATTAAAAGATTATTACAATACCAGTTATCTAACCACAGATCAACTTTACCTTCCCCCCAGCTTCCACCTGATTTTTTCTTCAGCAAATTCTTTTATATCTGCCAGTCTCTTCCATGTTAAGGAACCCTTTTTGAATAATTAATTTGCAGAGGTTGGTTTCCTTTACAGTAAATGCTATGCATTAGCTTAACCCACAATGAGATGTTTTCTCTGAAGTTTATCCAAAGTTTACAAGAGAAAGCTTTCTCAATATCTTGCAACCTTCTAATGTTCAGTCCACCTTCTCCATATCATTTGCATATATTTTTTCTAAGATGGCCATTGGATTTTAGTAGCTTCATTTGATGATCCCCACTGGAATTTGTTCAGCAGCCTTTCTATATTGGCGATGACTGAGCCAACAACTTTGAAGCCAGTATTGGGGAATTGGCATCAAAACAGTGTTGATTAAGGTAAGTCTTCCTCTCCAGCTTTCAATCTTAGCTTTAATATTTTTTAGCAGAGGGTTGTAGTTATATGATTTGTTGTAGGGGCTAAGAGTAACTCCAACGTATGTATTTGGTAGATTCCTTATGCCGAATTTAGTCTAGATTGCAAGGGAGTTCCTTCTTTCTTGAGTCAGGCTTGAAGTTGTGATAATGTTAGTTTTCTCTTTGTTTAGAGATTGGCCTGAGACTTCTTGATAAATCTAAAAAAAATTACCAATTTTCTCCAAAGAAGAAGGCAAACCATTATTAAATTAGTAGATCATCAGCAAATTAAAAAAAATAGGAATTGTCAATTTACTTATGTTTGAAAATCTAAGAGATTTTTCCTTTAGAAACATTTCATGTAATCCCCTTAACAGAACCTCTTCTGCAAGTATGAATAGACTAAGGGACATAGCATACCCTTCTCTAATACCTCTTCTCATTTTGAAAAAAACCAACTGATTTACCATTTATAAGTATAGAAACTTGAACATATTTGATAATATTTGCCACTAGGGAGATAACTCTGTTATTGAAGCCATAACATTGTAAAACTTCCAGGATAAAGCAGAGGAAGAGGTTATCAAATGCCTTGGACATATCCACTTTTATAATTATGTTTCCAGCCTTTATTTTCCTATTGATGTCATGTACTAATTCCTTTGCGATGAGGATATTCTCATGGATTAGTCTTCTTTTGACATATGCTCCCTGAAACTCTGAAATCAATTTAGGCAGTAGAAAAGAAAGTCTATTGTTTAATAGTTTACACATTATTCTGTTTAGCATTGTATAAAGGCTTATTGTTCTGAATTGGTTCTAGAATTGAGGAGTTTCTACTTCAGGAATTAAGCAAATTCCAGTAGCTAGAATACCCATTGGGATAGTTTGATCTTTGATGAAATATTTTATAGCATTACATAGGTATCGCTTGATGGTATTCCATCAAGTTGTAAAGAAGTGTCTGTTAAAGCCATCAACACCTGCAACTCCTTCTAAGTTTATGCTCTGTATTGAACTCCAAATTCCTGTTTTGTAGGTTCAGCTAAGATAAAAGTATTGTTAGTATTATCAATAAGTTTAGGAATAACATTAAATATCTCACTATTCATATATTCATCTTGTAGATTTTGATCAGTTTGTGAAGGAGATGATAGAATTCCTTTGGAATAATTTGCTGCAGATGCTTTGATAGTTTCATTATCAGAGAAATATTTATCATGAAGCTTTATACCAGACACTCTAGATTTTCTTCTTTTTTATTTTTACAAATTTGTGGTATAAATTTGTATTTCGATCCATAGAGCCAATTCAAATAACACTTCTGTTTCCAATACTCTTCTTCCATTGAGAAGACAATGAGGTGTTCTGTATTTTCTTTAGCCAAAGCAATTTTGTTTTCTTGGCTATTAGAATTGATAAACTCTAGTTCTTTAACCTTTACGTTCTCTTCTGTTTGGGCCACCTTGTGAAAAATGTTTTTCAAGTGAGTTTTGTTCCAACTTTTCAGAGCTTCTTTCAATATTTTTAGCTTGTTCCAGAAGATGTACAAAGGATAACCATTCATTTGATCATTCCAACTAGTCTCAACAATGCTCAAGAATTCATCATCTAAAGTCCAGGCATTAAGGAACTTTAAACTCTTAATTAGATTATCTCTGTCTTTAATTAAAGATACACACAAAGGGGTGTGGTCAGAGCACGTTCGTGCCAAATAGACCACCTTTGTTTCAGCAAAGTAATCAGCCCAAGCAAACATTTCCACATTGTCTTGTTAATCCAAGTCAATTGAGTTCCAGAAAATCCCGCATCCTCAAAAACAATCTTTGATTACATCATTAAAGTTAGAAGAACTTTGATAGCAATTATTTACACAACCTGCTTGTTCAGAGGGAGATGTTACAGTATTAAAATCCCCCATTAAAAGCCATTCACTAGCTAAATCTGCTATATTCCTTAATGTTTCCTAGAAATGCATTCTGTTTGATTTTTGGCATTTAACATAGATGCATGTTATAGAGAAATATTTTTCCAGAAGACAGTGTTTGATATGAGTATGAATACATTTAACATAGATGCATGTTATAAAGAAAGATTTTTCTAGTATTATATTTGTTTGTAAATCAAAAGACCAAAACAACCAAATTTTGTTTGACATATTAACAAAGAAGTTTAGGTAACTTAGCTTTGTAGAGAGGGACTCTATTTAGTTGCTTTCTATCATTGTTTCCTGAATGCATAATAGAGAGATCTTTTCTTTGCTTATATTTAACTACAGTCTTCTAATGGTACTTTTGTTTCCAGCACCTCTTAAGTTCCAACATAGAGCCTTAATCATTTGGGATTTATTCAAGCATATATTCTTGTCTCTTTGCAATGGAGAGATTATAAGTTGCTTATTTTTTTTATCTTGCCAGCTTTAGTTTTCTATTAAGGACCTTTTGGAAGCTTGAATCTGCATCCCTTTTGCTGAAAGTTGAGTGTTTGGGAGGCTGCCCGTGTTGATTTTATTCGGTGTAATGTATCCATTAGAAGCATCAGATTGGGATGAGAAATGATTAGCATCTAAGGGCTTGATTGCTTCCAAATTTCTTTGTTAGTCATCTCATCTTCAGCAACTGTACTCTTCTTCAGTGTGTCAGGTATGCTAAGAACTTTTGGTTAAGGACTAAGATATGTTACTCGAACCAATTCTTCTGATCTTTTGGTAACATCCCCAGTTACTTGATTTTCATTTTGTGCAATCAGTATTGTTAAAATGTGTGGCATCTGTGCTTGATCTTCTTTTAGAGTATTTTGTTCTTGTTCATTTCTATATTGATCCATTGTCTGAGTTGGTTTAACCTTTTTACAAGAAGATTTATCATGGCCAACATGATAGCATTTGTAACAATAGGCAGGAACATTCTTGTAACTGAGTTGGATCCAAGCACCGTAATTTTCTCCAATACCAAGCCACATAATGTGATGTAACTTTCTTGATATGTCGATCTCCATCAAGGCATTACAAACATTGTATAATGCTTTGTTTTTAGAGGTATCCAAGATTTAATTGGATTTCTTAAGGCTGATGCTACAGAGTGAATGATCTCTTCATCATACATATTTTCCGGTAGCTTTTCAATTCTGACCCAAATCGGAACTATTGGGCGTTCTATCTTTGGACTAAACGAGGGTAGCCACTTAAGAATTCTCATTGAATAGTGTCCAACATACCAGAAATTGTGACTCAATATCTTACAAATATCATCTCTAAGGGAAAATTCGAGAAAAATATGTCGTGAATCCTAGTTTATATAAGAAAAATCTCCTTCAAACATTCTTTTTTTAAAGAATTTGTCCAGAATTTGCTTCTTTGGAAGGCCTTTAGTGAATTTCCCAATTAGAGTAAATGTAGTACAAGGCTGAAGATTTTCAAGGATTCTTTCATTGAATTGAAGGTCAATATGATCTTTCTTATACAATGTAGATTCTTGTTTAATCAGCAGGTTTGGAACAGATTTTGTTGCAACCTCGAGATAAAATTTGTTTGCAGAAATCATTTTTGATTCAATCTGATCTACAATTCAGTTTGGATACTCTATTCTTGACCCGTTAGAAAGTTTTGAAGATTCTTTGGCTATCTCAATGAGATCTATCAGAAAAAGCTTGATGAAGATAAAGAAAATATCATTTAAGAAAGATTATGGTGGATGTTTGGAAAAGCTAGATCGGTCGAAATACAATAACTGTGTTTCTTGGAGGAGGAAACGGATCTTTCATCTCCAACATATCTAATACAACCATAAATTATTCTAATCCTTTCTTAAAAGATTATAATTTGAAAACTTTCTTTTTCAAAAACGTTAAAAGGCAAAAGAAAAGTATGATATTACTTGGTATCCAATACAAGTATCGAATGAAACTGTAAACTTCGTTAAATGGACATAAAGTTAGAATACTAAACATTTAACAACAAAATTTAAACTTCAAAACTCGAATATATAAAAAAGAAAAGATTAAAAGACACCCGGCCACCACCCAACCGGAACTCATCCCCGCCGCCACATGTCATGACACGGCGTCTTCTGCATCTTAAGATTATTATAAAACCTACAAATAAACTCCTCCGCGGCATTATCCACAGCGGCACGGCCTTCTTCTCCGACATCATCTTTCACCGGAAACGGTGAGTCCGTCACCCTCAACTGCCTCACCAACTTCGAACTCACCCCATACCCAGGTAACATCATCGGAGACGCCGCCGCCGCCGCCGCATCATCATCGTCGAGCTCTTTATTAAGCATCTCAAACATTTTCTCGGCCTCCGCAGCGTCATAATGGTGGTTGCGTTTTATAAATTTGTTGGCAAAGGAGAAGGCGACTGCTGGGCTGTTGCTGCAGCTGAATTCATAGTCGCCGTTTGTTGGAGATATAGCGGCGGTGGTGGCGGCTGGGCGGGTGGCGAAGGCGGCGTAGTGCTGGAGGAGGAGGTTGGTTATGGCTTTGTTAGCGAGTTTGTTGCTTTTTTTGAATAAAATGTTGAAGTCTAGTAGTGCTTTGGATTTGAGAATGCCATTTTTAACCATCATGAAGAAGATACGGAGTATGTTCCATACTTTTTTTCTTACTATGTGTGTTCTTTCTTTTGCTGGTGGTGATAGTGGTACCTCCATGTTTTAGAATTCGAGGAGAGAGAGGTGTGATTGTGGTTTGTATGAAGGGAATAGAGAAGAGAAAGGTGTAGTATATAAAGGAGCGGAAATTAAGGGTTGTGCATGATTAAATTATTTTAGATTTGGTACATGTGGGGGCTTATTATAATCATTGCGTTTACCCACTTTTACGTTAATTTTAAATTTTATGTATGGGCAGGATATTTTATTAAAAATATATTGAATAAATAAAAATAGTTTTTACAAAGCATATTTGAGTAATGATATTTTTTTTAATAAAATTTTAATAGGAGATTAATTCAAGACCGAACCCAAAAAGAACTCATACAGAAAAAATCTTAAGACAACCGAAAAAAGACAAAAAAAATCAAAATCTGTCAGGATTTAAAAACAAGAAAAGATTAAATGATCCATAGCGAAAAGAATCGTAAGAAGTAAAAGAGCGTAAAAAAAATCAAATATGTCCGCAAATCTTAGAGAGAATAATTACAGCCAAACTACAAACAACACGAAAAACAAATTTAAATTAGAAAAAAAAAATGAAAGTTACAGAGGGACCAAAAAAAATCTGGATTTAAAAATAACACTAAGTTAGTTTTTAAGGGATCGCGATAATAAGATGCAATGGAAAAGTATATTAACCCCGTTTATTTTTCTATATTTTTCTCAAATAACCCGACATACATGATATGTTTTATTCTATTTTATAAATAAAATACATTTTAATTTAAAATTATAATAAGTGTGGGTTTAGGTTTGCTATAATATATAAGAATATTTTTATTAAATATTATAAGTTTTAAATATATTTTGTTTGCCGCATTTATTTTCCTACAATTAGATTTAATATAGTTAAGTTTTAATTAGTTTTTCCTTTTGTACTCTAATAATATTTCATGCTATAGTAATAAGTGTTGAGAGTTTGTCAAACGAAAATGAGATGTCGACTGCGATTTTGTGAAGATATCAACAATCTGAAAGGCAGATAAAAAAATAGAAGCGGGATGATCCTTAGCTGAAGATGATGACGAGTCAAATAATAATCAATTTCAATGTGTTTTCTCATGTCATGAAAAATAAAATTGTTTGCAATCTGCATGACGTTTTTGTTATCACAATGTAAGGAAGTGAGCTTAGTAATATTAATCCTCATATTTGCAAGAAGCTAGTGTAACCCAACAAACTCACATGTATTCAATGTTAAAGCATGGTACTCAACTTCAGTAGAAGATCTAGAAACAACATCATGTTTTTTCTAATGAGATTAATGAATCCTCAAGGAAAACACGAAAGCCACTAGTGGATTTATGATTATGAGGATTGCTATCCTAATCAACATGACTATATGCACGCAATTCGAATGAAAAAGTCAAACAAATAAATATTTAGAACTGAGTGCCACAAAGATATCTTAGTAAACGAAGAACAACTCCCTAGTAGATAAAAATAAAAGCAGTAACAAATTGACTACCCACATGAACAACATAAGTAATACATTCGGTCGAGTTATAAGATAAACCAAGCTCTTTACAGAAGTACGAGACAAAGTTGGGTTCGATAAAAAAACACAATCAGTTGGACAATCCCGAGCATTGGTTTCAAGATATATGCCCATCATCGTGTTATTAGAAAGTCATGCTCGCTCAAATACATCAGATATATATTTTGTCTGAGAAAGAGTATAACCTTTCAGAGACTGAGCCACCCCAATACCTAAACAATAATGTAAAAATCTAATGTCTTTCATTGTAAACTCATAAGCTAAATAATGTTTTACTGCCTTAATATCATCATTATCATCACGTGCAATAATCATATCATCTAAGTATAAAGATACAATAATTCTTTATGCACTCGTACATCTGAAAAATAAAGTTGAATCATGATTAATTGAATGAAACCCGGTGAAATAATAATTGTTAGAGAATTTCTTAAACCATACACAAAGATCTTGTTTGAGACCATATAAATATTTCTTAAGTCGTCAAACTTCACCTGGTTAATGAGCAACACCCAGAGGAGGCGTCATGTAAACCTCCTCATGAAAATATCAATTTAAAAACATATTTTTAACAACGAATTAAAAGATCATCCAATAGCGAATAGATGCAACATCATTAAGGGTATATTTTTTGTCATTTTTGCTAATATGGTAAAAGTCTCCTCATAAAATATACCATAATTCTCGGAATATACTTTTGCTAGAAGACGAGCCTTATAACTCTCAGCGGACCCATCAAACTTTTTCTTGATTTTAAAAACCCAAGGAGAATCAATTATATACTTATTAGGTAGAGGTTTAACCATATCTCATGTATGAGTCTGATAAAGACCAGTAAACTTTTTGACCATAACATTTTACCAATAAGGATAAAAAATAACTTATTTAACCAAATTAGGTTCATATAAATCATGCATGCTTTCTATGAAAGATGCAAATAGAGCTGAGTAAGAAGAATAAGAAATATATGATAGTTTGGTAAACTTACTTGTACGAGTACATCGCATAAGAGGTGTGAAATATGTAGTTGCATCAAAGGAAAAATAGACTAAGGCATTTGTGGAGCTAAAGTAGTATCATTTAGTTTAGATATCTCAGAACTGATATATCACGATTAATACTTGTATTATTTTTATTGCTGACTGAATCAATAACCTGAAGATCTATCTTTGTTATGTCATGTGATTTTACATGAATATAATAAAATCAAATGTTTTAAAAAAATATGACATATCGAGATACATATAACTTTTGTCTAGTGTGATCAAAATAATAATATTCTTTTTACATAATACCATAACCAAGAAAAAGACACAATTGTTTTAGGTGACAACTTTTTTCTTTCGACGTGAGGACGGATGACAAAACACGTGAAACTAAACACTCATAAAGAGAAATAATCTGGAATATAATCATATAACTTCAAATTAAAGACATCCCTGAATTATGTGCGGTATAAATTAGATTAATAACACATACAATAGTATGAAGTACTTCTATCTAAATAAACACTATGAAATATAGCAAATAACATCAATGGACGATAGTCAACAATATGATAATGTTTTTTATGCAACCCGATTATGTTAAGAGGTGTCAGTACAAGATGACTAGTGTATAGTACCATCAGATTCAAGTAACCGAATAAAAGAGTTTGAGGTATACTCTCCTTCCAAGTTGCACATTGAGCATTTTATCACATCAGAATATTGAGTGTTGACAAGCGCTTTAAAATTTATATAAATTTCTAGAAAATCATACATTTATTTCATAAGATAAAACCACATAAAACGAGTATAGTCTTCAGTAAAAGATACATAATAGGTCGAACTAACCTTTGTGGAAACACGAGATGGATCCCAAATATTAGAATGGATAAAATCTAAAGGATTAATAAAGCAATGGATACTGGTATCAAACAGTTCGACATAAGAGTTTTCAAGTTTACAACCATTACAATATGAGATACCATAATTGTTAATGATCTAAAGTACATGTCGAGACTAAAAACTACAAATATGATGCATACATGTACTAAAAGAAAATACCAAAGTTAAAATTCAAACGACAAATGACTCAAACAAAATGAAGATAAATCAACACCAGAGCCAACAATAACAGCTATGTATGTTTTTATTGCTGTCAACACCATACAAATTCACATCAGTTACTTCAATTTTATCGAAAACATAGAGTTTCTCTATTTTATGACATGTCCAAATCATTAACTGAGTATATTGATCTCGTATAACACAAACAAAATAAGAAGACCCAATTACCAGATTTACACAATTGGAAAACCGAAACAAGATTCAAAATAAGGTTGGAAATATAGTAAATATGAGAGAGTGATATACAAGGGGTATCGATATAGCCAAAACCTTTTAACGAAATTGTTATAACACTTGCAGACAAAACATATACAGGTGAAATATGAGACAAAAAAATAAAGTATAACACATGACGTGACATACACTAAGATGCATTAGAATAAAAAATCCATAAGGATTAGTCAATACTTACAAATGTAGACATGATAAAATTCTTCTCACCATATTTTCTTGTCATATTTGCAATAGTAATCCTCTAAACTCCAAACTCAAATCCAAACTCCAAATGCCAAATTCCAAATGCTAAACGTCAAACGCCAAATGTCAATCCCCAATCTCCAAACTCAATCGTCAATTCTGGATATGAAATCGTCAATCATCAATCATCGATCACCAATCATATAATTCCAAATGCCAACCACCAACCACTAATTGCCAATCGCAATCGCCAACCACCAATCATCAATCGTTAATCGCCAATCGTTAGTCGTCAATCGTCAATCGTCAATCGCCAATCGTCAATCGTTAATCGCCAATCACCAACCATCAATTGCCAATCACCAATCGCGAATCTAATTTTCAATCATTAATCGTCAATCATTAGTCAAAAATCACAAATCGCCAACGGAAAATACCAAACAAAATCCAAACACAAAAAAAATAAAAAATCAAACATAATACCTAAAGTGGGTTGTTGCACTAACAACTATGGAACCTCCAATTAAATCAAACACGAGTCAAACATAACTCTGATTCCATATAAAAGAAAATATAACTAAGGTTTCACTAATGAGAAAATAGAATAAAATATATTTACAAAGAGCTTAAGCCACTATATATAGAGTACTAATAAAATGGGCTAGTATGCCAAAAATGTATACTAAGCTATATGTTTATTAAAAACAAAAGAAATAATGTCGAGGACATTGTTACTTATTTATCATGGTACGAACAACAAGACACAAGTAGTAATATAACATATGAATATAAAAATGAATATAACATCATAATGATTGTTTTATCTTTCTTATAGTTTAAATTTGATTCATTGAAGGTGTCCAATTGTAAACTTCAATAAATATTTTAAAATGGTAAATTCAAATCAATTATTCCAATAAGAATTTTATAAAAGATATTATTACCTTATATTTATCATAATCAAAATGATAACACGGATAAATCCATTGATCTTGTTTTTTCATCAAGTATCTCTTTTGATGGATTAACTATTGAATCATCCTTATCTTTCTATAAGTTTTAGTGAGTTTGAAACATACATTTTTATTTAGCATACTGTGATCTGAAATAATGGTTATTGTTATTTGCAATACCATTACTATAAAAATCAATAACAAATGTATATTATAAATAACATCAAATAACCAAATAGTAAGCTTCCATTAACAAAAGTATCAAGTACTAGATTAATATAAAGCATAAAGATAAAAAAAAAGTAAGTAGTTTGTTTAATTAAAGTCAGAATAACAATTCTAATCATACTTGTAGCATACTAAGGTAAAATTAAATTATAAATAATTTGTTATATGAAGCAACTCATACATTGAGATCTTGGTTTCTTCATTGTGTTCTTTCCACGATGGTACCATTATTGAGCATCAATTTCCTACCATGACTCCAATACATGCTACATGTCATAGTCTGATTCTCGGGATGTTGTTCTTTTATAAAACTATGAATACTTATATTCTACACGTGATTCAAGATTTTAAACTATTCTTGCTAGTCTAAATGCATAGTAATTTTAGTGTGTATATATATATATATAAGTGAATCAGTATATGCAGGTTTAGTGTTTGTAAATATATATATTTACGATGTGTACTAAAGATAGGGTTTTTATAAGAAAACCCAACCCATCAAGTTTAGGACTCTCATAACTTGGGAGAGAACCAGAACCTGAGCGAGATTTGATACCAATTGCGACGTGGTCAGATGTTGATGAGATACTCTATTTATAGAAATTCCTAGTAAAAATCAAATTAGTAATAATCAAACTGTTGTAAAACTTGCAAATTTATAGTTTTAGTCATAAATCTTAAACAAAATAATATACAATAGTATTCTCTTATTTTAAAAGTGAATACAATGCTTAATTGTTTTAACTGAAATGCTTAAATTTTTAACAAAGTTCTTAAAATTTTTAACAGAAGTGATACACAATGACTTGAATGCTAAACTCTTTTTAAATGATAATTCCAAGAAAGAAATATCTTTATTTACCAAAATAAGATAAACAATCGAAATCATACATTAGAGAATACATTTAACTTGAAGTAAAACTGAAGCATATAACAGACAATTGCATTTAATCAATCAACTGACGTTGTGGAAGGACCTTATAAGACTGATAACATTGTATGAAAAAATTACATGAATAAGAGATTACGTAACAAACAAATAACTAAAGTTCACATAGTTATACAAGTCGAGAGAGAAAATACAGTCTCTTTTTGTGATAATTGATAGTTTTATCTCTAGAACCTCCAAAATGACTATTAGAGGAGTTGTTGGCTCATAACTCACAAGGCTAAATCCCTTGGTTAGAAAAAATGAAGATAATAAATGATAATATTTAAACAAACAATCATCGCTATATATTACATCATCAATATGCACGCAATAAAAAAAATAATTTTTGGCAATACGTATCATTTTGAAACATTGACATAAATCTCAATTTCAATCTTAAAATTCTGTATCTTAAAACAACAATTAAAGTTCCCCTGAACTGTTACACATTTCATCTTGAAGATTTTGTATCTTAAATCTATTTATGATTTTACTACATAAAACACTAATTATCATTAAATAGAAAATAAAAAAAAATGATACACAATCAAAAAACGTTCATATACTATTTAGTTGCACTTATATAATATTATAATATTTTTGTAATATTGTAAAAGATACTTACATAAGTAAAAAAACTAATTAGGAAACATTTCGTAATGTTTTGTTTGAAATTATTTGGGTGAATTCGCGTCATTTCATTCTTATGGCCCTATAACAAGTCAGTAATTTTTATCATAATTTTAAAGAACACGCCATTGAGCTTTCATTAATTTAGCTTCATCAAGAATAACCGTAGTGAAATGAATACCAAATGACTTTGCAACATCAAATAACACATAAACATAAACAAAATTATTATTTACATCAATCACAACACTTTTACATTCTGAAGCATTAATATACATCTCATAGTATACAAGAACTCATTAAAAATATAGATATATGCAGTGAATTCTTTTGGTCTTGGTCTATTTGTTACGTACTTTTTATATTTACCGAGTATATTGCATAAAATTAACAATATTAACAAAATAAAAGTTGAATAAACATAATCTATTTATTAATATATGAGCTATTTGTTTACCTCTCAATTGTTGACATCTATCAAAATTGCACTCGCCTAACTAACAATGTCTCTTCTACTAAATGTATCATAAGATGTGTCATTATATCAAAAGACAATTAAGGTGAAAAATATATGCAATCTATAAAAATGACAATTATATCATCTTTGACTTTTTGGAAATCTTATTTCTTCAATTCTTTTGCGCAAAGTTGAGCAAACAATCGTGATAATGCTATATTAATGTCAAGTATATCTCATTCTAGTAAGGTCGAAGGCCACCGTAAAGAATCTTTGCATCAATACATGACAATCATGACTCTTTAATACCAAAAATGTCTCGTCATCCATCTTCGCAATACATATATTGAATTATTTTTAACCAATTAAGAAATGTTTTTTATAACTTGGTTTTAATGTATACGATAAATGTCTTTTTACCCGTTTTCTCCTAATTTGGTCAACCATAAATATTTATGTATATTCATTCATTCTATATTTCAAGAGGCTTTAAAGATGTATTTAATTATTTCTTCACTAATAAGAATTATTCTAACAATATTATCGCATACATTGTTCTATACGCATTACATATTCTTTAACTTCAACCAATATTTAAGCTAAAAAAATACTTTTACATGTTCAATTCATGTGAGAAGTTACCATCGAGTTATTTTATGTTTATTACTTTGGTAATTACCAAGTTGGACGAGATACAATTGATTTAAATATTCTAATAACTCATCGCTTGACCAACTTTTAGGTCTAGTCTTTCTTTATTTCGTATATACACATCATTCAAGTGAATTATGTAACCATCAACGATGAACCATATAACAAACTTTACTAATATGACATCCCTAAGTAACATCATCGATACAAATTAGGCATAGTTGATAATCTTTGGTAGACCATGATGATAACATTCCATAAGCGGAAAAATCACTTAAAGTCCACATGAGAGTCGCTTTCATAGTAAAAAAATATATTTGTAGATCTATCATAAGTTTATACTTCATTCTCCCATAAGTCATTAAACTCATCAATCGAAGATCAAATATATAATCCAGGTATTTACGAGGTGGTTATGGTCATGGAATCAAGAAAGTTATCATACTAATTATTTTTTCATACACATCCATAACGGTAAGTTGTAAAACACAACGACTATCAGCCAAGTTTTATATGATGTGCTTCGGGTTTTTGTTTTTTTGTACCATGTAATTTGTTTAGTTGTATGCCTTGACATGTACAAGCACCTCAATCTTGGCTTTAATGCGAAATATCAAAAAATATTTTAACTTTTTTCTTGTCTTTACCTTGGGATATATGCTTATAGCATGGTTTTGTGCATAATGGACATACATATAAATTTTAATTTCCCTTGTAAAAATTTTAAAAAATAATTTTGTTGACACTCATATCAAATTC
Source organism: Limnanthes douglasii subsp. nivea (assembly GCA_036936605.1). Lineage (NCBI taxonomy): Eukaryota > Viridiplantae > Streptophyta > Magnoliopsida > Brassicales > Limnanthaceae > Limnanthes > Limnanthes douglasii. The sequence goes on along the minus strand of JAUPFV010000002.1, from coordinate 302,213,789 downwards.
AGATATATTTTAACATTTTACCCGCTTTAGAGTGGTTGCTTCGTAGTAGATTTTCTTCCCAAAGCATTTTTTGAATAATCCTATAAAATATTCAAAACAATTGTTTGACATTTTATACATAACTTTTTCATTTAACAACTTTACGACCAATGTAAAAACTGAAAACTTTTCATAATCGGGATATATGTTCTGCATAACTTAATAGTTTTTCAAACTTGTTATCTCAATTACTTTATCTTGGTAGATAAAAATCTTCTTCCATTTCGTTGCTTGTGCCATCTCTTATTCTAGCATCGAATGTTGATTGATGTGGATAAACATCATTTATCGTATCTATTGTTGTCTCGTTCAGATTGAAATTTTCCATACTCTCATATGTATGAGGGTTGAAGAATTATGAAATGTTTAGCATGGCAAATTCATTGTGTAAACATATATGTCATCCCATTTATTTTCAAGTGAAATTTAACAACTTCAAGATGGTGCCCAATGTAGTTGTTCACTTTTTACATTGACAACAATTTTTGTTGTTATTGGTAAGAGTATTTTGTTTTATAAATATAATAAACTCGATTATCCCGTCTACATATGCCTCATCATGTTTGTTGAAAATAATTATCCAACTTTTATCCATATTATTCTAACAAAATAATTATAAAAAAAATACATGACATATCAAATTGTTTTATTTTTATTTTATTTTTAATATCAAAATATTTATGATTATATAAACAATCCAAATTATATTATTTATATTATTTTATTGTTTTATTTATTAAAATAAATTCTAACTTGGATGGACTATCCATAAGAACTAATTAAATGAATTATGTATCTAATAAAATAAAAATATATTACATAAATTTTGATTCCAAGTGAAACAATATAATATTTATTACTATTTTAGTATTCATGTTGGATTTAAATTAAGTTATTTTGATTAGTTCAATTATATGAATTAAATATATGAATATAATCCAAATATATTAAGAGTAGTTATATGGTAATTTTTATAAGGTAATTTGATATGTGAAATATTTAACTAATTATTTAGTACTAAGTATCAAAATACTTATAATACCTTATTATTGATAATAAATTATTTTTGAACTTAATTTTTTAAAAATATATATAAAAAAATTGTAACCCTGAAAACATTTTTTTGTCTATACATTAACAAGGTAAGGAAATTAATGTTTCGCGTTTTGGTATTTAATAAGAATGATTAGTTATTAAATGAATATAAAATTAATGTTTTAACTCACTCATAAAAAAATTAATTTCATATGGGATCTCAATTATTTTGAGCTTTTTATTAGAAATTTAAATTTTGGAATTCAAAATGTTCTAGAAAATATTAAGTTGTTTATTTTAGAATAAAAGTATGGATACCATAAATATAATATGAGGTGAAAGCTAATTATATATTAAATGAAATTGATTAATGTTTGAAATTTTCTTTCATAGAGTTCAACAATCATTATTATAAAGAAAACACAAATAGTTGAATCATATAATGTATATTTTAATTCTCATGTACATCAAACACCTCCCAAGCTAATACTAGAGAACTTACGTGAATTTATAGAAGAACTATTACATTTTCCTCGAAAGCTAATACTAGAGAACTTACGTGAATTTATAGAAGAACTATTACATTTTCTCCTTTAAATTTGATGATGAGAAAATCTTTAAATGTTTTCTACTATTTTAAAGGAGGTGCATAAGTTTAATAGTATAGTAAATAATGATTGATGGTTGGTTAATAAGTATTTTTGTTGGTAGAAGTAGGTTGAGAAGGTAAGTGGGGTTTTGTTGGTAGAAGTAGTTGGTTAGGAAACATATGGGCTAAAAATAGACATCCATTACAAAAATCAGAAATGACAATAGGTCGGGATGGGTGTGAGTACGTAAACCATCCAGTATTTACTTTTTTAAATCTGGCGGGTTTTGGTACCATTTGGATAAGAGATTTTTAAACCTACAACACATCGTGTGAAATTTTTAACACTTATAACTTATCACTTCGGATCGGCTTGGGTTGGGTACACGTGGGTTCGGAAAAAAAATGTATCCCTAACCAAAATCAACATTATTAATCTTATTACATTTGTAAAAAACGTATTTTGTTGCTGTTTTTATATGTTTCTTGCCAACAAAAACTGATTGCAAGATGATATTACAAAAAATAATTAGAATTGTTGTAAATAACTAGTTTTTTAACAACAAAGTTTTGTTATAATTTTGTTTGTTTTATTTTTTAAAAAATGTTTATTGTCGTTGAAAATTGTCATTTTTCTCCAATAGAAGTTTTCTTTTGCAAAAAATATCGTTGTATATAATAGATATTCTTGTAGTGGATAAAATGTTATAAATCTTTAAAAAAAATTAACGAATTATTTTATTATAATTTATATTAAAAATATACATAGTGTATTAGATTTTGTAGTAGACTATGTTGACTATATTAAGATTAATCATCATATGATTAAAAAATAAAAAATGAAATCTTTTAAAAAAAGTGTTATATTTGTGTGTAATAAAATTAACCCTTATGATAATATTCTCCGTACCTAGAATATGTTTTGAAACTTATAGTTTTGTTTTTTGATACTGAAGAAAAGTATGCGTGGTTTATAAATATAAAATATGTAAAAAAAATTATCTTTTAATAAGAACATAATTTTTATAAAGAACATAGTTTTTATAAATTGATGTGTATTTTATGACTCAACATAAATATTGAGTTTATGTAAGGAATTTACTTATAAGTGTGAAATAGATTATGAAAACATATTTTCTCTAATTGTTATACATTACACAATTATGGTTATATTCATTCTTGTAGTATTAAGATTTAGATTTTATACCAAAGGGCGGATAAACACGCATTTTTACATGAATATCTAATTTTGCATTAATCATGTTCTAATATTAAAATTTGGGGAGTAATTGATGTAGCCCAGAAAGTCCAAACAAAAGCCTTTTTAATTTAATTTTATTTTATTCAAATATCTTATGTATTTAAATCAAATCTAATTATATTAAGATTTGATTTGATATTATTTTATCATAAAATATTTATTTATTTCCTTGTATTATAATTTAGGGTTTTGAGAAGCTCTTATATAAAGCCTCATATGCCTTAGATTATTTTAAGTTTTTGGAAAAATAGATTTTTTTTATCTCTAAAAATTTCACTCTTTGTTACCCTTAGATTAGGGTTGCATCATGTTACCCTTGAATTAGGGTTTCATCTATCGTTGCTTCTTCTTCTATTTCCGCCGCGTCATCAGTTTGGTATCAGAGCCTCAGTTTCTGCTACGGGTCAAGCATGTTTCTGAATCTTGATTTCATCCGATTCAAGGTCTAAATGAGAGAACAACATACGGCCATGAAGAACTCAAAGATCGTTTGGTATGCGGGAGACACACTAAGCATTTCAATGACGATCATATTGACCGGTTACTGAAGGATTTTAAATTGGCTACCAATTGTCGAATCAAGGTAAAAATTGCTTATTGAGATGCTGTCTCAGGCTATGAAGAGGTTTTCAAAACCATTCATTTTTTCATCAACTGGGCATGGGGATGTTGTCTTCAGGCTATGAAAAGGTTTTTGAAACTATTTTTTTCCTTCAACTGGATGGCTTCAATGTGACTTCGAATAAGGAACACTCGAGAAGAATTTATCTTATTCTGATAAGGTCAACAATTATAATTCCCAATGTAACGATTGAATAAAATAAAATAAATAATTTAGGTTCTTGATGTTGATGGTGATGGTGCTGTGAATTCGAGGACGAATTCTTGTCAACCAGGAGAGGATGATGTAGCCCAGAAAGTCCAAACAAAAGCCTTTTTAATTTAATTTAATTTTATTCAAACATCTTATGTATTTAAATCAAATCTAATTATATTAAGATTTGATTTGATATTATTTTATTTTAAAATATTTATTTATTTCCTTGTATCAGAGCCCAACAATTCCTGCTACGCAGATACAGGAATCATGTTCCGGGTACCTCTTGATTTGAAGGCTAGAATAGAGAACGACATCTTCCAGTCTACTTGCACAATTGGAGGAAGAATTTGAAAATTTGTAATTGATTCAGATATCTATGAGAATCTGATTTCAGAGGAGGCTGTTCAGAAACTGGCGTTGAAGACTGAAGCTCTTCCATACCCATACATACTATCAGGACTGATAGAGTACACTGAGGTAACAGTTTCTAAACGTTGTCAAATTGCATTTTATGTTGGTAATTACAAAGATACATCATGATGTGACGTAGTTCCTATGGACGTTTGCCATCTAGTTTTAGGAAGTCCGTGGCGATTTAAGAGAAATTCTACTTATGATAGTAGAACGAATCGATACAGTTTTGTGAAAGATGGTATCAAGTTTATATTAGTGCCATCTAGAGTAATGTCTCCAAAACCACCACCAGTTAAGGAGTTTCATGCTCAAATTGCACCAGCTGCCGATCTTAGTTGTGATGCTAAAACTGTGTCTGACTCCGTGTTTGACAAACCAGTATATGATACAAATATTTTTGAAGATGTATCTGGGTTGGTATTTGACAAACCAGACTATGATGAGTATGATGATGATTGGGATGATGAAGATCTAATTGATATTGAGGAGAAACTTGTAGATCAAGATATTGTCTCAGGCTTCAATACACCAGACTACATCGCTCCAGACCTTCTATTGAAGAAGCACGACAAACTAGCAGATTTTATTGTGGAGATGCATCTTCCATGTATTTTATGTTATCCTAAAATCAAACCTTTGATTCGGTTTTTGGTGGATACATGTTGTCGTATTGGAAAAATGGAAGATGATATTTTTGTGTTTGAAATTATGAATAAATTGATAAAAGAAAAGAATAGTGTTTTAATGGATAAAAAACTAGGTTTTGTAATAGAACCTGGAGGATTTTTGTGTGATGGCTGGGGAAATAAAAGAAAGTGTTACAAGTTAAAAATAGAAGATTGCAGTGTTTTGAATCTGCTGGCAGATATATACTCTGAAGAACTTGAGAAGCCATCTAATATTCAACAAAGAGGAATTGTTACTTTCTGCAACGGTCTTGGTGTGATACAACAAGCACAGTCTGGAACTGGAAAGACAACAACTTTTTATACGCGCAAGGGTGTTGTGCTTAGTACATGGGTTTATAAAACAGACATAGAACAAGTGGGTGAAGTGTATCTTGTTACTGCTGATCACAGTAATGTCGAGGACATGGTAAAGAGGGACAAAGCTGAGAAACCACTTCTTGAAAAGAGTTGCAGCATTCTGATTCTCACCTATCACACCCTTATGCTGGGTATCAATTGAAATTGGCAGTGAATATGCTAATATTTTTTCAGTTCTTTCAATGTTTCAACGTTTCGAATTCGAGGTCGAATTCTTCCCAACCTGGGAAGGATGATGTAGCAAAGACTGCAAACAGACTGGTTTCTTTTCTAGGTATCGGAATTGGGTCAAACAGGTACTCAAATCGAAGATTTCGACGAGCCCATCAGATTTAAAAATTGTGACTTTGTCACAAAGTTTGATACCCAGATTCGACATGTATAGCCTTCGAAAAACAGTTTTAATATTTTAGCATTATTTTATTTATTAATTTTATTTTAAAACATTTATGTAATTTTCCTTATTTGGAATTAGGGTTTTGGGTCATGCTATGTAAAGCATCCTATACCCTATTTTGCCGCCAGACTTTGATTAATTGAATTTTGAGAATTAATATTCTGAGTCTCCTTATTTCTCTAACCTAGGGTTAGAGTTTTATCGTTGTCTGTTTCTTCTATTTCTGCTGCGTCATCAGTAATTGAAATCAATTTTTCTTTTTACCACACCACAAAGCGGGAGCATGATTAAAGAGAATATTAAAATCTCTAGGTTGACTTCTATCCTTAGATTTTCTTTTTCCGATGCATCAAAATTATAATAATATTTACCTAAATAATATAATGAAGTTGAGAACTGGTAGTTTGAAATATCATTTCATAAACAAATTCTATTTCGAATTAAATGTTAGATATATGTGGAAATATGTTTTCTTAATGTGTGTCTTAATTTTCTAATAGTTATTGTTTCGAATTCAATTTTACAGTATAATAATAATTTAATTTTTTTATTAATAGATTTATTCATACCTCCAAAATGAAACATATAAAAATTAACATTCCTTTTACAAATAAAATTTATTTTCTAAAACGTATAATATGATAAGGTTAAATTTGTAGCTCAATCAAACATTATTTATAAATGGTAAGGTTAAGTAAATATCACTTAACAATATCTATTAAGAGTCGGCTACCCTTATCTATGAAAGCTAAGGTTAAGTAAATATTTGCTTCTTCCGAAAGTTTGAATCTAAACTATGAATGGCTATACAAGAAAAAACTAACACTTTGCCCAAGTCTAATCATGAAATATCTTGCAGAAGGGATGCATCCAAATAACAAATCGAGACTAGAAGTATTGAAGTATGATTTGCTTGTTATGTGTCTCTCATCGAAACTTTTTTCCGTTGAAGGTTAGTCGTACCCTTGCTTCGGTGTTTATCCTCAAAAGAAATAGCTTTCGCACTAAAAACCCCATAGAATGAAGTGTCTATTATGGGTATAAATCTCTCCATAGGATGAATCTTACTAGTTGGGTATTATTGTTGAACAATATATGTGTATGCCAAGGTATCCATGCAATATTACAACACATGTCGACGATTCACAATACCTATTAAGTAATATATGAATGTGTTACATTTGATAGATGAGATTGGACATAATGGGATCCCTACCGAAAGCCTAAAGGGTCGACAATACCGTATGGTGAAAATAGACAACTTATCAATGTGGTAGGAAACATAAACATTAGTGAATTTCGGGCAAAAAATAGTTCTAAACTTATTTAGAACAAATATTTGTTGCATGTATGGGGTATTTAGATTCGTAAACTCCGAAAATGAATTGTAGTTCTAGAATAAGAAACTAATTTTATTTTATATAACCAGAGGAATTCAACAAAACTTATCGGCTCTTTTCCTCCCTAAAAAAATAGGAAATTTGAGGTGACTAACCAAAATTTTATGGATGGAATAATCAGTATCCCGAAGGTTTTGCATGGACGTGGTCATATTTCTTTCAAAACATATTATGGTCGTACCGAACCATCTCAAGAAGCGCAGCATGGAAATATTATTTTTTTGCTCTGGTTTATATGATTGAGATTTTTGTCCTAGTGAAGGCATTATTTCCTTCTATAAAAATTATAAAATTACGATGAAGAAACAAATGGGAGCAACAGTAGAGCCGAACTGGACTTGATAGAAGAAAACGAATAGAAATATATCTCCAAAATAAGCACTAACAAACATTAGTACAAAATATGTATGATTTTAATATTTATTTTCGTGAATTACAAGTAAGAGATAAAATTTATAAAAGATACTTCATTCATACAAAATATAAATTGGCAAAACTAAGGCCAAACTGGAAAGGACCTTACATAGTAACCAATAAATTTAAGTCAAGCAGTTACAAATTGATGGATACAAAGGGACATGATATTCTATACTCATGGAATCTGAAGCATTTGAAAATTACATTCTCTTAATATTTTTGACATCTCTAAGCCCTTTATTTTTTCTTACATTCTTACTAAAGTGGCGCGCGTAAGTTATAATGAAGCATTTAATCATTAATGAGTATTAATGTCATCTTAATTTGCATATTCTTATATTTATGTAATACAATTTTCAAGTCAAAGCACCAAATGTGCAAATTGACTTCCGAGTCATAGCATTAAAGTTTATAGGCTTCCGTGAAAGAGAAATAATATGTAAAGTGACTTCTGAGCTAAAGCACTAATATGCAAGGTGACTTCCAATTCAGAGCACTAATATGTAAAGTGATTCCTATTTTTTATCCTCATGTGCAATGTGATTTCACAGTCAGAGCACCGATGTGCATAGGCTTACGAGTCATGTTTCATAGACAAGTACGTAATTATACTCTGGACTTATATACACGAAGTAAAATAAGAAAAAAAGCTAACCAAGTTAGCTAAAAGATTTGTTTGAAATAAACAAGCAATAAACAAAATGTATCAATATACATCAAACACATAAATTTACTATGATTACACATATCTATTGGCAATATAAACAACTATTATCTCTTAAAAAGAGCACATTGAACCCCTACACGGTATTAAAACCACACGACTTTTTCAAAACGTGCAAGTATAGTGTGATACAATTTTTTCTAAAAAAAAGTAGCATCATTAAGAGTTGGTTAATGTAGAAATAATATTGTTTAAATTAAATATAACAAAAAAATGGATCTTACATACAATCACAATTTGAATCAACTTGAGGATTTTAATTTGTTGGTTCAAAAACATCAAAGCAAAAGTAGCCATACTCTTAAGGAAAATGCACATTTACTTTGATAGAACCCCCCGGTGAAGGAACCCTTAAAACAATAGTATCCACCGGATGATGAACCCTGTCTTTACTAGGACCCATGGTGAAAGAATTATTTTTTAATAAAGCCATTGGGTAGAAGCCTGGGTGTTGGTACCTCCTCCACCTTTTACGGATCAGAATACAAAAATCTTCCCTATTTTCATAGTATGGACTACCTATGGCAAGTATAAGAGAAAAACATGACTGACTTGTCGTTTCTTGGGTAATACCAATTCTAGAAAAACCTCCAAATTCACGTTGGACATGCCATTTTGAATTTGGAAGATAATATTGTTTTTTAACTTTTTCCTCACTCAAAGTCATTTTGGACCCAAAATTGTTGAGTTTCTCTTAAATGAGATTCCTGTTAGACATGTTCGTCATACAACATGCCCCAACTCTGTGATATTTTATTATTAGAAATATCATATGGACTCTATTTCTCCATTTATTTATTTTATCCATTTATGTCCCATTATTGGACTACCAAAGATGTATCAATTGCCCCCGCTATAGTATCTAACATAAGGGGACTTTCTATAATCACCATGTTCTTCAAAGGCCAATAAACCATGAAACTAGATCTTATATGAATGAATAGGTTATATTATGATTTTCCCACATTTCATCAATTTTTTTGTAAATATTGGAGTCTCTGACTTCCCGACTCCGTGTTCTCGGCAAAAAACCTACCATACTTTACAAACCATAAACCAGTATGTTCAGAATACATACATACGGGTACTAGAAATATTGAAGCATAATATTTATCTTTTATTGATCAATCTGCAGTAGTAGATGTATGTCAAATGCTTTTGTCATCTCTTAGTTTCTACTCACAAATATGAACCTATTTTTCTAACTATTCACTTAATTTGATAGACCACTTACCACTTGGAAATATAGGGGAAATCAAATTGTAAAATGGACTTAGATCCGCCAAACTTATTTGAGCTACAATGAGAACTTCTTACATAAAAATAGGTTACTTGCCGTGGTTCGCCGCCATAATCATAGTTTTGAGCAACATCTAACCAAAATGGGCGAATTGTATGTGACACATACCAGTTAATTGGAAAATTTTCAATTACGCGAGTTTAATGGAAAACGACCCCCACCTCTAACTCAAAATAATATGTTAGGTCCGCTCTTCCACACAAAGCTTATAATAATCATACTTTATGGTAGTTTCTAAAGCACTCATAAACAATGTAATTGGTCATGTTTTACTATCTTATAACGCTCAATCGTAAAACACTTACGGAAGACAACGTGCCAAACTATTACACATGTAGCCGTTTGCGAAGGTTCTACCATGAATGATCTGCGAACCAATTTATTATCATTTGATCTTTCACAATCTAAACTTACAACCTGTCTACATATTATTTATGTTTGGTTGATGATAAGAATACAAAAATAACATCTTGTTTGGAAATATATAGAGAAAAAATTGAAGCCTAATGAAATAGAAAGTAAACTAAATCAATGTTGGCATAAAGCATAGTTATACACTTGGAAACTTGGCTAAGTGTTTAACAACGCAACCCAACAACCGCTGGTGTGCCTAAAACATGTGTTAATATTTGCTCTAGTCAAATGTCATTTTTCTCTTGCAACCTTCTCGCTTCTCCAAAATGTAATGATCATGCATATGTTTCTCACACTCTCCCAATAATATTTAATTAGCCACTAGAGGCCAAACTCCTACTCAACTTGTATCTTATGAGCTCAGATAAATCAAAAAAATATTATTATGATCATCTTCTTTTTGTCAATAATTTAAAGTACTAGGGGCTACCTTAGGTAAAATCACCAACAATATTTTTCACTTTTAAAAAACGTGTTAGTTACTTTAGTATCGTACTATCTACTTCTATACTTTTTCCTATTGGTAAAATTAAAAAAAATCTTTAACGGAGGTTTAGGATAGTGAAAGGATTTTACCGACTCACAAATAGGATTAGTATTAAACTAAGCTCCGCGTTGTCATGCTACTTTGGCTATAGGTAATTAAACCTGCCAGTAGACGGAAACTACAAGACCTGAATATCCTCTCAAACCAAAAGCTCTCTAAACTAATAATTCAATTTAAAAAAATTTAAAACTAAGTTATTACGTACCCTCAATTTAAGTTCATATTAATATTTAGACATAAGTGTATATTTTTTTAATGTATATTCTAATTTATAAAAAATAAGGCTAAATACTTAAATACCAAATTAAAACGCATTTGTTAAATAATTTAATTTATATACTTTTAATATAATAGTTATGACCTATATATCCTTAACTCTATGGATAAAAACTATGATCAAAGGGTGAAGCTATTTCCTCCATAAAATTTATTATTTCCTCCATCATTCATAAAAAACCTCATTTTGTTATTTCTTCCATAAAGGAAAATCCTAATTTATCCTTGTTTTAATTTTACACCAAAAACCCAAATTTCTACAGTAACTATCCACTTTCACCTCTTCTCTTCTAACACTAAAAAACCCTAGCCACCAAACAATTTTGAATAGTTTCTGGAGTTCCAAAGATAAAAATCCATCGTTAATCTTATTTTTATTTTAAATATATGGATTGACATATCGAATAAAATCTCTTTTTAAATCTATGATTTTTTGCATAATGAGTTAAAAGAACTGTATATGCAGAAGAAGAAAAAACTTGTTCGTCGTTTAATCGAGTTCCTGCGTATGAGTTACTAGTTTAATCGTCTTTTAATATCAATTTCTGGTTTAATTGTTTCTTTCCTATATATTTCAAAATATAAATTTTTTATGGTTTGATTAATGTGTGTTGATTGGGTTCTTTTTTTAAAATATTATATGCGATTCTGAGTTCCTAACTCATAATCATATGCTTTTAAAAAATATGTTATTCGGAGTGGTTGTCTCAGAACTACATGTTTTCTTTTTAAAAAAACATGTAATTTTGTGACTAATCTTAAAAATGATTGAGTTTTTATGTTCTTAGGGTTTAATTTTAGAAGTAAATCATATATATTGGTTGTAATTTATCTCAATGATGTGTTTGTTGTAATAAGGGTTTAATAGTGGATGGTGGCATCAAATTATAAATTAGAAAGTAAATAAAGGGCAAGAAGGTAAAAACAAATGTTTAGTGTTTTATTAAAAAATTAAAATGGAGAAAATAATAGATCTTATGGAGGAAATAGCTCCACCCATGATCAAAAGATTAGTATTGAATTCCGGTCATTCGATCACTTTTTTTTTTCCTCCTACTTTTCTTTTATTAATAGAGATTTTAATTACCGAAAAACTATTACTACAATCCAAACACCTCGACGGAAACCATTATACTCCTCCATGCAATATAAATAATCACTTTTTTCTTTTCACAGATCACCTCATTTAATATATTGTACAATTCTTAATAAATAAAAGCCATAAAAAAAATATAATTAGATATAACTTTGGGAATTAAATTTACACCACAAATACTTAATCTAAATATCTGAATAAATTTACACCACAAATACCTAACGCCATAAACTTTGAATCCAGAAAATGATGGTTATTGCATATTTTTTTATAAATGCACTACAACCTAAGCTTTTTCAAAAGAGAGACGCCAATATTAAAGTGGTTTGCTTTTCAATTTTCTTTTCCTTTTGTCATTCATCATTAATTAATTTATTTTTTATTATCAATAAGGATCGAAGACAAGATTACTAAAAAGTCCCTTTTGATTCATCTGAATTACCTAATAATATCCTACACGTATAAAAATAATTCAATCTACTTATTAAATAGTTTATGGACAACTACAACAATGGAAAACTTTACATTACTGCTTTATGAATTCTACACTAAATGTCTAAGATGAACTCATTCAGTATATACTTTTTCTCTTACTTTTTTGAGTTGATTGGATTATTATAAAATTCGGATAAAAGTACGACCAAATATATTCATCTCCAATCAATAAAGAAAGTAACAAATGACTCCTTCTGCAATAAGTATAGTGTAAGTAGTAAAGAAATAATATTGTAAAAATTTAAGTGCTGATAAATATATTACTGTTACGATTCTTTTCGAAACATATTTTAAACATGTATCGTAAGAGGTTAACTTTGGCTGCTAAATTAAAGTTGAATTTCAGTTCGGCCCGTATTATAACAGAGTCGGTGCCCGTATTATACCAAAACTGTATATAGTTTTCACCGCAAACAAAAGTGAATTTTTGTGAAAGGTTAAATTTAAAAATGATAAAATCGTATCCAATTGCCTTGGAACAGGACTCGAAGTATTACGGCTTTGATTTGAATCATGAAAGATATTATTGAGTTGGAAAGAATAGGAGCAGCCACTGATTTTGAAAGTGAAAAGCAAGTTCAATTTTAGAGGAGCTTGAGTTGAGGACCAATGAATGAGAGTCGGTGGATTTTGTATAAAAGTGAAATGGCAGCCTGACAAAGTTGACAGAAATTTCTGGCAGCAACTACTCTCATCACGTGTCTACCTAGTTGGTGTACATGATTTATGTGACTGTAGCATGCACGCGATTACGTGCGTGCATGGTCAAACCATCTTTCAAACCTAAACGGCAAGGTGTATGCGTATCTATGTAAACTTTTTCTTCATTTCGTATTTGAAGTTTAACTTAGAAAAATTTGAAGTACCTAGTGGTTTTAATGTTTAAATGTGAAAGGTATTCCGAAAATATATATTTAAATAAAGGAAGATAAGTTTTTTTTGGTTGAAGTTTAAAAGAGTTTTGATGAGTTTAAAGATAATTAGCTGGATATGGAAAAAGAAAGGACATATTATTCGAGATTCTGCAACAAAACGAAAGGAACAACAATTATTTGAAAATCAAAGTTAGAGATATTACAATAGTGTCTGATGATTGTGAGTACGTTGATGGGTTAATGACTTTTTATTTATACCGGTAGAACGATAAATAGGTTTTAGGTTTGGTGCATCATTTCACATAACTTTCAATAAGAATTGTGTTGAAGGCTTGTGAATGTTTGATGGTGGAAGGATCAAACTCGGGAATGATGAATCCTGCGATGTCAAAAGGATTGAAACAGTACGACTTAAGTTGTATACATGACTTAAGAGAGTAATTAACAACGTAAGGTATGTACCTGAGGTTAAACGTAACTTTATTTCTATTGGGATGTTAGATGATGAAGGGTTTATCTATAAGGGTGGAGACAAAAAATTTAGGATTTTGCAAAGCTCCATTGTTGTTATGAAAGCCTATAGGACTAATAGTGTCTTAGTTCTTGAGGATATTGTAAGAGTAGTAGAAATATGCCTAGTGTGGTGAAATATTCTACCAAGTTGTATCATCATCGATTAGGGAACTTAAGTGAGAATGGACCCAATGAACTAATTTAATAGTGGTTGTTAGATGGTACAATATAAACTAAGCTTTTGTGAAAGATGTGTATTGGGTAAGAGCAGAGGGTCCAGTTTATGCCCATCAACCATATATCAAATGAAGTACTTGATTATGTTGACTCAGTTGGGGTCCAGCACGGGAACCTACCATAGATAGTGTAGGAAAGTATGTTCTACTTTTTAATACCAAATATGAAGTGTTTGCTACCTTTGTGAACTAGAATACTTTGGTAGATAATCAAATCAATAAATTGTTCAAGAAGCTTCATACTGATAATGGCTTGGAATATGTGAACACTGAGTTCACTGGCTATTGTGTAAAGTTTGGCACATTGCTAGACATCGAACTGTACATGGACTCACTAACAGCACAAACTTGTTGAGAGAATGAGTCGAACCCTACTAGAATGGGTTAGATGTACACTTTATACAACTGGTATGGGTTAAAGGTTATGGGGAGAAGCCGTGACAACGGTTGCATACATCATCTACGCGAGTCTATCTACAATATTTAAGTTTTTTTATCCTCAAGAGGCATGAACTAGAGAGAAACCTAAGATAAAACATTTGAGAGTGTTCAAATATGATGTCTATGTACATGTGAAGTAGGATAAGCTTAGGTCAATATCACTTAAATGTTAACTCCTCTATTATCCGGAAGGAGTAAAAATGTATAGGTTATGGTGACTTGAACTTATAAGTAAAAAGGCTTGATAAGGAAGGACGTAATTTTGAATGAAGAGAAAATGCATTAAAAAGGTGCTGGAGACTCAACCTAGTAATGCTATGAAAATATGTGAAATTGATAATGGATCTAATCTATAAAGTAAAGTTGGTGATGTTCCTGCCAAAGAATATTTTGGGTCTAGTTCTGACTCAACTCCTACAAAAGAAGTTCAACCACTGCATGAATCAGACCTAGGGTCTATTGCTATTGGCCTTTGCATGATCAGATGGAAAAATAACATGAACGTGACAGTTATCACCTGATAGTTGATAGAGCATAAAGACCAAGCAAACGACCGCAAATGTATGGTTTTGCATATGTAAATGGTTATGATTTATCGATTGAAATACAGAGAGATGTAATCCGAGCCACCTTACCAAATTCTGGAAGAATACAAGTAGACCTCTTCGAACTTCTTTGACCTTATTTTTTTCCTTTAAATATGTGTTACTTGTCTCTAACTCCTTTCCTTTAACAGCCATTTCGAAGCTTTATATTCATCATTAAAGTGATGTGAAAGTCACTTTTAAGAACCTAATGGGCCAAAGCAAAGTAGTTTAATGGCTTTCATCAATGAGGAAATTTTCCACTTTTCCCCGAAGCGAAGTGGTCTAATGGTTTTCATCGTTTGAAGTCACACTAGGAGGAATAATCTCAAGCGTGAGTTGAAATGAGAGCAATTTTACACTCCTCTCGGGCCCTTTTTCATTAGAAAGAGAACCAAAGCTGCTTATGGAAAGCTATATCTTCCAACCAGGAACAAAGCCCCTAACCATCAGCATAAAAAGGACAAGAAAAACAAGGAATACACCTAAAAAAGATGTTGAAGCTCGAACCAAAGATAAACTGGATGAAATCGATGAGGCCTTGTTAGTTGTTGTTGGTGTCATTGTCGAAGGAGGTGATGTGCCTATGAAGATTCATATGTCCAAGAAAAATAAGACACACCAAAAGAAAGAAACAAGACAACGACAAAAGAAGTAAGAAGAGAAAGAAGACTTTAACCTGTTTAGATATTGTACTGCTTCATATATCATTCCTCTTATAATTCCCATTGTTGACCCTCCTCCAATTTCTACATCCAACACCGCCTCTCCACTGCTCCTCATATTTGAAAGACATGCCACTGGAGATGACAATACAATGGAGGATATTGGAGGGTTTGACTTCGAGGCATTCAAAAACTACTTCTCAGAATCTACAAGCAACACCACCAATGTCGTGTTCGATGGTGTACTCATTGAGTTTTCCAAGGAAAACGATGTGCTGAAATATTTAACGATGAGTTATATGAGTCCCTTGTCGAGCTCGAAAGAGAAGTAAGGTCCCATAGAGAAACAATTGATTCTCTTAAAATTAAGAACAAAAATTAGAAAGCCTCTATTGAAGAGGGAAAAACTAAGGCTTGCCAAACATCTGAAGAGGTCAAATCACTCAAGGAAGAACTGGCCAAGGTAAAGGCTGATTATGAAAAGCTGTAATCATCTAGCTCTGGGGAAATCACTTCACTGAAGAATCAGCAAACTGCTGACGAAATAACCATCGAACGTTTGTTGGGTGAGAAAAATAGTCAAGAGACTCTAATAAATATAGACGAAGATGAATTGGATTCTCTTAAGAAGAAATCTAAACAAGAGGTGGATGTTGTTATAAATGCATATGCTGACGTGGTTATAAATTCCTTAAACAAGCGACATGCCTCAATTAAATTAGTCATGCTGTTGGAATTACATAAGAGATTTCCTACATTAGTCTTTGAGTATTTGTGGGGACTTGTCCTAGATTACTTATTTCCCCCTGATATGGTCATAATTGATCAGCTACGTATCTCTGAGGATTCACCCAATGATGGTTTGATGATAGTGATGGAGAGAACTCTGGAATTGGGAGCTCAGAAGAAGAAGATGATGAATAAACTGATGGGAAAGAGCCTAATTTATTATATTATGCAAGTCCTTGTTGTCTACGAGGCATGTTGTGATAGTGGGTCAAAAGCTTTGTATAAGTCTTTGGTAGTGCTAAAGCATTTTTGTTGTTTATCAATTTCGGTCCTATCAACTCCTTGGGTTTCCCGAGGCATTTTGTAGTTGATAATATCTCAAAGACTTCATCTTATTTCCTTATATCTTTTTATTTTCATTCCTTGATCCACTTTATTCGAAGGTAATTAATCTTTACGCAAAATCCATTCGAATGTAATCCAGTCAAAGGCACACAGAGTTAATACCCAAGACATTCGAAGGCACATAATTTTACTATACAAGTCATTCGAAGGTAATCCATTCAAAAGAACAAAACATTAATACACAAGTAATTCGAAGGTAATCCATTCAAAGGGACACAAAATTAATACACAAACAATTCTAAGGTAATTCATTTGAAGGCACACAAAATTAATACACAAATCATTCGAAGGCAATCCATTCAAAGGCATAAAAAAATTAATACACACTCATACTTTTGAGAAAAAATTATTTTAAGGCAAATATAATCGGTTAATAATGATTCATGCACCTCGTTAAAACCTCCTCGAGCCACCAGGATAAGAAACAGTATGCACCCAAATATTTACATTGAACAAAACTAAAATAAATATTTACAATACATTTACTCAAGATACAACCTTAAGTATTTGATATTTCACGGGGGCCTCAAAAGTCTGCCTTCTTGATCAATTAATCGATATGTTCCTTGCTTAATCTCTACACACACAGTGTTTGGTCCTTCCCAATTTGGTGCTAGCTTTCCGAATTTTTTGTCTTTAGTGTGTAAAAATACTTTCCTCAACAATTAATCATCCACTTGGAATTCTCTTTTTCGTATTCTATATGCATACTTGCTTCTCACTTAACCTTGATAATGCACCATTCTTAAGTGAGCTTTGATTCTTTTTTCTTCAATTAAGTTTAGCTAAGGTCTTACTACTGTCTCATTATCCTCTTCAGAATGATTTTGAACTCTAAAAGAACCAAGAAAAAAGCCTATCGGTATTATTGCATCCATATCATAAACCAAAGTAAAAGGAGATTCTTGTGTGGCAGTATGATGAGGGTTTCGATAGGCCCACAATAATTCTTGTAGGTAATTTTTCCATTTGCCTACTTCCTGTTAGCTTGGGGATGAAAATATGAATAGTAACAATGTACATAACACTTTCATATCCTTGTTGTCAAACCGGAGACCATTATCTGTTGTAATACTTCTAGGAATTCCAAATCTACAACATATGTTAAAAATAATAAACTTGATTAGTGCTTTGGAAGTAGTTCCGGAAAGAGGTGATGCTTCTATCCACTTAGAGAAATAATCCACAAATCAAGCCATCGGTAATGACCTTACCAAATCAAGCCATCGGTAGTGGCCCTAGCAAATCAAGCCACCATCTATCAAAGGGTGTTAATTCAAATATTGATTCCATATGAGTTGTTGGTACATGTATTGCATTTCCGAACCTCTTACACAGATCACATATTTTAACTAGCTCTTTAGAATCCCTCATCATAGATGCACAATAATATCCCGCTAACAAGACTCTTCTAGTCAAAACTTTGTAGCCATAATGGGCAGAACCTTCTCTATCATGTAATTCATATATAATTACGTAAGACTCATCGGATCCGAGGTAACGCAATAGAGGCTTGTTAAAAGATTTACTGTAAATAATTCCTCTTAAACCCAAAAACCTACGTGCTTTAAACTTCAATTTCCTAGCTTCATTTTTGTCCTCTTAAACCCAAGAACCTTCTTTAAACTTGGATCTCATGGCTCCAATATTGTCTTATTATTGTAGATATTTGAAAATTATCCTCAATTCCAACTATTATTTTGAGGGTTGTTGTTATGGAATGGAACTCTTGTATCAAAATCCAAGAATATGCTTCAGTGTACGCAACAGTGGCTAACGAATAATCTATTGAATTTTCAGATCTTGGCACATGCTCATACTTTACACATCTAAAGAAGGCATAATTTTTTCTTAATACTTGCAAATATTTTACTAATTTTTTTCCTTGTTTCAGATTGTACCTGAGCTTGATGTATGAGCAGTTGTTAATTATCTATTAATCAGATTCGTTTGGCCCCGCATATGTGAACGAGTCTTAAACAAGCTATAGTTGCTTCGTACTCGGCTACATTGTTTGATTTCTTAAAACCAAAACATATCCTTTGGTACATTGAGTCTCTAAAAGGGAATAGTAAACAAATATTCACGACCCACAACCCATCAGACTAAATTCTCCATATCTTCAGATTATCCATTCTTTCCCAAGATTATTAATAGAACGTTATCCATGAGGTCGCTCTGAATGAAACTCAACCAAGAAGTCTGCCACAGATTGTGCCTTGATTGTTGTTCAAGGATAAAAGTTCATCACAATCCCTCAATTCTATAGTCTACTTGGTCATCTGACCCGATACATGAGGCTTTTGAAACATACTTTTGAGTAGAAAAGAAGATCAAACCATGATGGAATGTGCTTGGAAATATGGCCTCATTAAGGATAATTTTTCCAACTTCGGATATCTTTTCTCAGCATCCAACAAACTCTTACTAATATAATAAATCGGGCAAGGGTAACTGTCAACTTCGCGCACTAGCACTATATTGACAACATGATCGGATACTGCCAAGTATATATATATATAGTCTTTCCGCCAATACTCGTTTAAAAAGAGTTCTAGGAAAAGATAAATGCTTCTTGATTTCAAGGAGTGACTTATTACAATTTGGGGAATTTCTCAATATTTGGAAGAATTGTGCGCACTTATCCGACGATCTTGATATGAACTTTTTTAAAGCTTCCAGCCTTTTAGTTAATACTCGAACCTCTTTTATGGATATGAGAGGGTATATAGCCAATAATGCATCTAATTATGCTGAGTCAACTTGAATTTCTTTTTCATTAATGACATAACCTAAACAATTTTCAGATCTCACTCTAAAGGTGCACTTATCTAGACTTAGCTTCAAATTGATTGCTTCCAGGTTGGAGAAAGTTTATTTGAGACCGAACAAGTGGTCCTCTTCCCTTAGACTCTTTACCATCACGTCATCAATATAAAATTCTACATTTCAGCCAATCTGACTAGTAAATTCTTTGTTCACTAAAAGTTGGTAAGAAGCCCTAGCATTCTTTAAACCGAAATGCATTACCTTAACAATGCAGCCTCGTGTCAGTGATAAATGTAGTATGATCATATTCCATCACATCTATTTTTATCTTATTATACCCACAAAACGCATCCACAAATGATAACAATTTATTTCCAGAGAGACAGTAAAAGGATCACTGAGACATGTTATGTTAAGGTCTATGAAATCAATACACATTTTTTTAATAAATACGCATTCTCCATTTTCCATTTTCATTTTTCAAAAGCATTGGATTTGATGTCAATTATAGGTACTGAAATTTCTGAATATGCCACGCCTTTGTTAGCATGTCTACCTTTTTAAAAATAGCTTTGGATTTTTCTTGAGAAAAAACTTTTCTTCTCTGTATTACTGGGCCTGCATTGGATCGTACAGCTACCATCTGGCAAATGATGATAGTGTGTACACATGTTACATCTTCATTACACCAGGATATCACATGCAAATTCTTGGATAAGAAAGATAACAACTTTTCTCTCAATTTTGATGGAAATTTAGTTCCAATTCTGACACTTTTTTCGTCTGCAAAACTATGCATCCCAACATCTTCAATATGAATAAATGCACTAAGAGTGTATCTTGGATCATCTATCTTGCTGAAATATGCAGATGATTATGGTAATTGCTATACCTTTTTAGCTGTCACACTTTCGAGAGACTTTAGAGTAAGAGCATTGACATAATATTTCTTAGCCACCTTTTGACTGCTCTGAACCACCCCTACTTGGCCTCCAGCGACATGTTTTAAACATTAGTAAACCAATGATATAATAGCATGCATCCTTTTCCAAGAATTGATTCTTTTTCGAACTCCCCAATAACATCAACAACGTTTCCTGTAAACCACACTATGGTTTTGTTTAATCGGAGAATAACTTATAGGTGTACATAAATAAAATATTACTTGAGCTCTCAGTTTCAATCAAGATACGTTGGATTTATGTTCCATCGATGGATGCCCATGTTACCACAACATCCTAATATGGCCCAACAACATTCCTTAAATCATCTTCATCAAAGACTATGAAGGGAAGATGATTTTGGTATAAATGAGAAGATATTTTCCCTTTTAATTGTGTGGTCAAGCTAATCACATGCCTTTTCCTCGAAAAACTTGAAGTAGGTGTAATCATATCTACTCCAAAAATAGTTAATGATTTAAAAAATTGACACAACTTAGAAACTTTTCCATCATTTTCAGATACCGTATTCACTCGACCCTGATCCGGATGGAGACCCATGTAATATGAATCTACATAGAATTGTTCAATAATCACCATCGTACTTTTCTATTTAGGAGCTTATATGTCTTGCCTTCGGACGATAGATAAAGTTGACTGCACCCCACTCGTGCTTGGCTGTAATCTGTTAATTTAACAAATGTAGTTAGCTTCTCATTTTTAACTATTGATTGTATTTCATGCTTCAGAGCAATATAATACTTAGTAACATATCTAACATTGTTGTGATATTTACATAATCATGTGTTTAGATGTTCGCACAGAGTTTGGAATGCTGGGGGCCTTCGGAATCGCACAAAATTCTTCGACCTGTCATAAATAGTTGCAATATTTTCAATCAATTCTGCAAAATAACTAGGTTGAACCCATTGATTTTCCATTGGTTTAAATTGTGGCCCCTGAGTGGACTGGCTTGATCTAGGTTGATGAGATCCTTGTCGAGATTCCCTCGGACACTTGTTAACCATAGCTTGAGACTGGATAGTAGCTTGTGGAAGAGGGGTTGAAGGACAATTTTATGTTTATGAGGATGCCTTAACCTTTTAGTTTCCTCCATTGTGATTTTCTTTCCAACTTGGTTCAACCAACCAATCCAATTCATTATTTTTTACGAGTAAATGCATCAGCCAGCTCACCTGCTAATAGCCTTTGCCTAAGTGCAACTATTGTTACTTGTTTGAATCAGTCTGCTAGCCCATCTTTGGTATTCACAAAGTATTGTGTATAATATTTTAAATATTCATTGTGGTGCTGCCATCAACGGATTATAGTATCCCTATTTCCTCTAAGTTATTTGCTCCCCACAAATTATCTTCGGAAGGTCATACAAAACATGTCAAAGTTCTTGATCGAATGTTGGAGTGATCTGTTATACCACTTCAATGCGCTATATACATTTAACTTGTCATCATCATCAAAGCTCATCATAAAATTATTGAACTACTCAAGATGATTATCTGGATCTGGACTCTCATCATACTTTTCCATTTTGGAGATATTTGGATCTGGATCGAACTACTCTTGAATATTTGGATCTAGATCGATCTACTTTTGAAGCCCAATGTCTGGAGAGGAGTTTTGCAGACAAAGGAAACTTTTTCCAATTTTTTCTATGGCTGAACATGTGATCTTCATTAGAGGTAACAAAAATCTCAGGCTCGGATTAAAAGGTGAACATTTGACCCCAAAAGTGGGATCACCACCTCATAGCATGTTGCCACAAAAACCCCGTATTTCTTCTACAGAATCTGCTAATTGTTCCAGAGCAACTAGAAAAAGATTCTTTAACCAGAAAGAATTCAGTTCTGTTTCAAAGAGAGGAGGACGGGTTGTTCACATTTCATTTGATGGTCAGAGGTGAATTAAAAGCTAAGCACTGGTAATTCTAAAGATTCCCATGGGGAAAAAATAGAGATGTCTCCTACTCTCAGTAAAGACCAAACACCATTTCATTGATTCCATCTTCGTTTATTTAGATTTTATCTTTATTTTATTGAATTAAAAATTACGATAGAAAAGAAATGTGAAATTCTTGAGTAGTCTATTTCCTTTTGAATGCCGAACAACATAAAGTGTCTTTTATTCTATTTTATTTGATTGGAATAGAAGATAACATTTAATTTCGTAATGAACCCATTAATTATTATTATTCTGAAAAAAATACTAAAAATAAATTGATCTATTAACAATTGATCTATGCTACTCAACTGACTCGTTCATCTACCCCTGATATTCATTCTTTTTTTACCCTTTCGACTCATTTTCTTTCCCGAAGAATCCTGCTTACTTGTCTTATTGTGTTTATTCGAATATTTTTTTAGATTGAAGCATTTCTTACTTTTTATTACGATAATGATCACTACTCGAATAGGATGAGGATATTTCTGATTCTATTGTAGATTCCTCAGTAGACTCTGAAGTGCTGGAATATTGTTTAGCTTGATGGTCTTTTTAGACTCTGTGTGGATTTTAGGGGACTAGTCATCCTGACATCACTTCAGATTATGTTAGGGATTATCATCTGGCTCATCATATTTTGGATACTTCGATGAAATCTTCCTCTTTAGATTCTTTTCACAGTGTCATTGGGCTCTCAAAGCCTTATTTCTCTACGCAGGTGATCTCACTCCTCTTGCACAATAAGCCTTTTTTCAATCTTATTATTTATATGACATGTGTGTACATGCTCCTCTTTGACTCTAACCTCTTTATTATCAAGAGAAGGGTCTATTTTCATTTCATGATCCATGTTTAAAAGAACTTCGAAGGAAAAAAAATTTATTTCATCTTTTGGATTTCTCTATCTGTGCACCTTGCCACTGTGGTCGCCTATCTGATATGGTTTAAATCGGTTTTGAGGGTATTTAAGTAATTTCATAATGGTGTAATAAATTTAAGATATAAGGTACGGAGATAATTGAGCTGATATATTTAATGTTTAGAGAGATAAAACTCAACCCCTATAAATATTGTTCACTAAAGCCTTTATAAATTGACTTTGTGTTAACTGGCTAAATGGGTTGCGTCATGGTTATGAGCCAAACCCAAAGACCAAAAAACATATTCAACAATTATTTATTAATATATTTAACACAAAATAATAATTAATATGATTTTTTTTTACATTTACACTATGATAACTAAGTCCAAAGGTAAAAGTATAGTATTTGCCTTAGGTCAAGATTGACCCTCAAAGAAATATGATCCTCTCAAAGGAATCACCCTCAAATATTTCCAACCCCACCAATCTCAATAAGATTATATACAGAAGATCGTATGTCAGTTAACAAAATTGGTTTGAACTCCCATTGGTTCCCAATTTAGATTTAGTGACACTCAAGTAACAACCGATGCATCAGACGAAGTATATGCATGGGATACCTTATGCCAATGTTATTGGTAGCATTATGTATGCTATGATTTGTACAAGACTGATCTTGCCTACACTTTAAATCGTTTTTGTAGATTCATGTTGAGTTTGAGTATCGTAGATATTGCAAGTATGATTGTATGTAGATTGCATTGAACCTCATTTAATACAGTAGCAACCAATTCATACCTTGAGTATCATAAATATTTCAATTATGCTTTCTCAAATGTTTTTGGATTTGTTATAAACTATACTCGTTCGATTTTGTGACGTATCATTTTTCCATAATATTTTTGAGATCGAGGAAATTGTGATATGATTCCTCCTAGTTGAAAACATTTGAGAGTACCACTTTTACGAACACAAATTTATTACTATGACATGCAACTCATGAATTTGGGGGAGGAGTGCTTTATCATTTATAAACTTAAAATCGAATATTTTACGGTATTAGTCGTGTTTTGGTCAAGATGAATTTTGTTTTGACACAGTTATCCCGATGGATAATTATTTGTTCTAGGCGTTGGTCGTGATCAATCCTAAATTGGTTGCAGCCAAATCGTGCCAAATATTTATAGAAACATCGGGTCTGATAGAAATCATATTTTATTTCAACCAACCTTGTGTTGATTGCGGCGAAATCCTCCTTGCCGGAATCATTACGAGTTTGATCGCTGTGAATTGTCCTCCAAAACTTTCAGATAAATTCGCTTTACTTATTTCGTCTTAAAAATTATTTGTCCAATCCAATTTTTACTTAATGGTTCACCAATTGTGATAATTATTATTCTTTCTTCTAACATAATTAATATTGATAAGGATGAGAATTATCCGAACTATTGGCCAGGTTGGTGGAACGTATGGCTAATTTGGGCTCATATAAGTCTTGTAAAAGAGGCCCAAAAAATATGTAACATTGAGGGTATTTCATGTAACAAATTGTAATTATAGTTAAGATTAGTGAAATAATTGAGGGAAATTGTCCTAAATGAATCACTTATGTGACCATTAGATCAACCATCACTACTATATAAAAGGACACTCCATTTATTGGGGAGGGTGAACATTTATTAGTTTATTCATATTTTTGTCAGTTTTTCTCTCTAGACTAGTCGTGTTTCTCTCTCTAGACCAACGCTCTTGAAAATAACTTCGACTCACAATACTCCATTGAAAATATTTAGAACAATAATTTGCGCCATCTGTGGGAACCGGTTGGTACCCAAAATCGTTTCTCCAAAATCGTTATTTCGTTGTTAAGCTTTTTGAGATAGATGAACATGAAAAGATTATAAGAGCTCGATATTTGGATAGAGGGCATGGGGATTGAAGCTACATCCGAGGATCATCGTCTCAGAGAAAAAAAAATCGAGGAACAATATTACAACGATCAGTTCGCGGAGCAGCCGCTCAAGCAGTCTATCTTGGTGGTACCAAGAAAAGAACCACTAGAAGACAATGCAAAGTTAAACTTGGAGAAAGATGCAACAGTGGCTGCTAAGAGGCTTAGGTCGGAGGTTCAAGAAGAGAAGTTGTCTGAGGAAAACAAAATTGAGGATTTTTATTGGACTAGCGATAAGCGTGAAGCACAATGGCGAAAATTTTGTTACTCTTCGAGAAAAAGAAATAAAATCTAGACGCTAGTATGATTATATTAATTTAATGATTATTATGTCTATGATTCAGACAAGTCTTACTCCCCGAAAAAAGGATGACCTACGCGAGAGGAATAGTAAGAAAAATATTTTGAAGAGACGCAAAGACAGTCGTCGAACATCTCACATAACCAAAAAATTCAAAGAGAGAGGGATAAGTAATCTAGAAAAAAGGTACATGGGTCCGATGAACATGATAGAATGGTAACCGTTGGTAGAGGGGAGCAAGCTACACCTCATATCCAGTTTCCATAAGCAAATTATAGTTTTAAATACCGCGTAAGAAATCAGTTCGTGAACCTTTCCAACAAGGGTTTGTATACAGTAGCGACCGAAGCCCTCAAGGGCAGTATGTACAAAACCGGGCATAATTGGAGATCATATCCTTTATCTACAGAGATATTTGTCTACATATATGCTGAAGTGGTTTGTTATTTCAAGATTGGAGATGGGGCCCAAGACCCGGGCATCCACATAGAGCAGTTCAAGAACTTCATGATAAACTTCGACGATGATGACAAGATATTGTGCAGGACGTTCTCCCAAACATTTAAAGATGGTGCTTTGAAATGGTTCAACCATTTTTTGCAGGGTTGTATCAAGAACTTTGATATTTTCTGGAGGATTTTCTAATAATATTTTATGGGAAGCAAGACGTTCTATGCAAATGAAGACACGATTATTTATTTTAGGCAAAATTCGAGGAAATCCTAAGGAGTATACCAGGAAATTCGTTAATATCAAAACCGAGCTGGAAGGGTGTGAAGATAATATGGTGTTGACAGCGTGCAGGATGGAAATTTTTCCTAGTATCTTAAAAAATAATATTTCAAAAGAAAAATTATGACGTTCGAGGTATTGTCGATTCAGGTTGAGAAGTGAATTTTAGTGGAAGAGACACGGACGTTGGAATTGGATTCTATGGCTGAGATAGAGCAGAAACGGAAATCTCTAGTAGTAATCTACCAACAAACACTTATCCAGGTCCCTCAACCTAATCTTTGACCCATAGTGCCAAACAAGTTACCTTCAAGACCGATGATGAACCAGTAGGTGGCAAACACATAGTAGACTTCTAGAAAAATGCTGAACAAGTGGGTCTGACCTATTCATTTCAAAAATCTCCTCCGATCTAAACCCTGAGACGAAATAGGTATTAATAATATTATGACGACATCAAACATAAGATGAAATATTGTATAACATTGAAAAATGAAATCTGAATATTGATTGAGAATGGGAAATTGACCTTGTTTGTCAAAAAGCACTCTCGGCGTGATCCAATGAAAATGGAGGTTTTTGTGGCTCTGTAGCAACAAAAAGTTGTAATAATTTTGGACCCCATTGATTCGCTTGATGTGTATTCAGAGTACTTGGACCCCAAGTTGGACAGGATAATTATCGTGATGGGGGAGGAGCCTACGGAAAAAGAAAAGGTTAATAAACTCTGGAAATTCCTCAAATCCTTAACAATTTTTGGGGGTGATACAATTTCAGGCTCTATGAACGTTTCCCCAAATAGACACATAATGAACCTTGCTACTCACTTGGAATCAAGTTCTTTTCCTCATTGGTACATATACTCATACCCATTGCTCTCTTTTGATGACGATGATATGACAGATGTGGCAGGGGGAGTACAATGATATAGTATCGTAGCAGGAATCTCCGGGGATGGAATTCGAAGGGTTCTGATAGACATGGGTAGTTATGCTAATATTTTATTTATGACAACGTACACGGATATAGAAATTCCTCCAACTATTCTCCAATCCAATCAAACGATTGTAGGTTTTACAGAATTAACTGTCGAGGTGGTTAGAGAATTCAAAGGACTGTAGAGTTGGGTTATGGTACGTTCAAAAAAGAGGTGGTTGTGTTTTTTATCATGGTGGACGCGCCCATGTTGTATAATGAAATATTTAGAAGATCTTTACTATCTAGCATGCATGCAGTTGCTTTGAGAGCTCACCAGTGCTTGAAGTATGTGGTAGGAAATAAAGTAGAAGTGATTCAAAGCAGCTAAAAAATGGCAACGGAGTGCTACCGAACAACTTTGGATCCAAAGAAGATTAAATGGGTCGAACCAAAGAAAGTGTAGCAGTTAGTGCGGTTCACTTTTGGGTCTAATCATGTTGATGATCTGAGGGAGACCCTCTGGTTTTTGGTCCTCGATGGAAATTTTGAGGATTACGTTTTCCTGACGGTACGAGTTTGAAGATTGGTACAATTTTGTCTATGTAGGTGAAGGAGAAGTTAATCCATATTTTATCAACAAAGCTGCACATGTTTGCGTGGTGCACTGAAAATGTTACAAGGGTACCTGCTGAGATTATCTGGCATATATTGGGCATCTGAAGCAATGTACGCACAATTATCTAAAAACAAATATGTGTTTTTCTCATGAAAAATTTGAGCCAATTATGGTCGAGGTGGATCGTTTTTCGAAAGTATGACACATATGAAAATTTCAATAACCGTTATGGATGGCCAATTCGGTCTTGGTAAAGAAGAAAATGGCAAAAATGAAGAATGTGTGTGGATTCACTGCCCTGGACAGAGCCTATCCGAATGACCATTTTTTGGTTCCCGAATTGATCAGTTAGTGGATTCCACAATGAAAAATCGGTTGTTGTCTTTTATGGATGCATATTCAATATATAACAAAATCAATATGGATCCAATAGACCAAGAGATCACATAATTCATTACTGGAAGAGGCTTGCATTGCTATAAAGTCATACCATTTGAACTAAAATATACCGGAGCAACTTACTAGTAGTTGGTGAACAATGCTTTTGAGGCTCAAATCGGACGTAATGTTGAGGTTTATATTAATGAAATGCTAGTGAAATGTACCAAACATGACAACCATTTTGCAGATTTAGAGGAAACATTCGGGAACTTTAAAGTAATAAACTTAAAGTTAAATCTGGATAAATGCACGTTCTGAGTCCTCTCTGGTAAATGTTTGGGTTATATAGTCAGCAAAAGAGGGAAAGAGGCCAAAATTGTACAGTTGAATGCTTTGAGCACTATGGATCCTCCTTGGTCCATCAAGGAGGTGAAAATATTAACCGAGATGCTAGAGGCTTTATAACATAATTTATATCAAGGTCTTTGGACAAGTGCGACCCATTTTCCAAGTGCTGAGAGAGGCCAATTATTTCAATTGGACCATAGAGTGTACGAAAGCCTTTTACAAGAATCAAAAAGTATCTTTCTTCCCCTGAGATCTTAACGAAGCCTTGTTCGAGGGATATGTTTTCCGTTTACATAGCGGTATCTGATCATGCTGTAAGCCCCGTGTTAATCCAAGAGACCGATAATTGCCCTCAGCCAGTCTATTATATCAGCAAAATCCTCTTAGATGCGGATAAAATATATTTGAAGTTGAAAATAATAGCCCTTGATTTGTTAATCGTGGCTTGAAAGATGAGACTCTATTTCCAAGCATATTTGATTGTAGCTCGGACATTCATAGTAGACTATTTTTCCAAATAAGTAGAATCTGGGCCATTTTTCGGGGTCTAAGCAAACGATATGACCAAGTTCATTCTATCTAGCATATGTCGTCACTTCGGTGTCTCGAGGAGGTTGATAATGGATAATAGCCCACAATTTGGCAATAAAGATATAAAATCCTTTTGTTCTTCCCGAGGCATACGACAATGATTCTCAACACCTTTTCACCCATAGGGAAATTTCCAAGCCGAAGTAACTAATCAAACAATCTTAGATGGGCTCTAGAAAAAAATTGTAAGGCAAGGCTGGGACATGGCCAGACTATTTATAAGAGGTACTACGGGCTTACCGAATCACTCCCCGAATGGAAACTCAAGAATCACCCTTCCCATTAGTCTATGGGATGGATTTTGTGACACAACCATATGTCATTTTTCCCTCGTATTGAGTTAGTGAATATTAAGGAGAATATAACGATGAGGGTAAGTGTGTTGAGCTACATATGATTGAGGAAAAAATAAAATTGGCATAACAAAATTATATGCACTACCAAACACTTATGAGAAGCATATTTGCGTCTAGAGTCAGATGACGAGAATTTAACATATGAGATAGGGTCCTCAGGAAATTGAGACCTAATTGAGGAGGCCCATACACAGTAATTGAAAAGGTGAAAGTGGGAACGTATCGGTTGGAAGATAAAGAAGGGAGAGCGTTTCAGCACCCGTTGAATATCAAGTACCTTAAGTTGTATCTAGAATAAATATGAAAATTATACATATACGTGTATATATATATATATATATATATGATGTCTAACTTGCGTAAAGATCAGTGGTATACTCTTTCCTGCCTTGTGGTGCAGAAAGGATTTAGTGAGATGTCCAGGAGGGGTGGAAGTGCTTCTGGTGTTTGATATTTTGGCCATTTTGAATTGTTTCTTAATTAGAGGCCACAGACCATAGTATATGGTTTAACTGATACTCAATGGCTTTGGGTATTCGTCTTCTAGTCCATATGCCTTTTTTTTGGCTCTTTTGTTTATAGAAAACCAATCTTGAGCGGTAACTTATTTGTCATGAACGGAAGGTATCCGTGATTAAAAGCGATGGAGAAAACGTTTAGTGATTTTTTAGATAATCAAAGCAAAATAACAGGCAACACTTTCTCTTTTTATAAAGCTTCTCTCTCTCTCTCTCTCTCTTTTAAAAAACAAACAATTAAAAGTTATGAGAAATTAAGCTTATTTAGAGACAACCGTATAAGCCTCCAATGGTCATGAAAGCTCATGGAAGATGAATGGTCTCGTAGTTCACGTAAGCCTAGAGGATATGAAGAATTTCGTAACTCTTCTCCTACAATTTTAAAACCATGCATGTTGGGAAGCAAAAAAGGTTTTATGAGACACCAAGTCACTCAGAAGTCGTTTTTGAGAGCCTATGTTTTACTTTAAGAGATTAAGAGATACGTGTACAAAAACCAACATGCATAATGCATGATTGTCTTGGTCAAAATCCTCGTGGCAAAGTCGACTAATCTAATATAGGCCATAAGATAAAGCATATCGAATACGCCTGAGGCACCTGTAAAGCTAGTCTTCACTCAGATATCTTTGTAACAAATAAGGGCTACTGATAAGGGTTAGAATGATTCAAACCATGGGTTGGGTCGGTAGAACGTAGGGCTAATTTGGCCTCATATAAGTCTTGTAAAATAGGTCCAACACATGTATAGCATTGAACACATTTCATGTAATAATTTATAACCATGATTACGATTAGTGAAAGAATGAAATGAAATAACTCTAAATTTATCACTTATGTAGCTTTTGAAATCACTTATTTTATAGAGAAACGTGAACATTTACTACTTTATTCCTATTTTTTTAAGCTTTTTTAGCTTTTTTCATAGCTTGAATCGTATTCCTCTTTTTTTTATAAAGTAAAATTCATTAACGAGAGAAATTCCCAATATGTGCTTCACAATAGTCCAAGAGACTTACATATAAATAGAGCCAAAATCAACCTATACTAAAATTTATAATTAACGGCGCCAAACGAGAAAATAAATTGCATTTCCCTCCGTAACAAATTGACCTTATGAGAATGAAATCTATAACAACCCAAATTTCATCATCTTCTAACCAACAAAATCCAAAGTCTTCAAATCCCGAAAAAACTCAAGTGTCTCCATTGTAATCTTTGGCTCAACCCCGAAATTGAAACCAAAGCCTACAAAGAGAAGAAAAATATAAGTAATTGTCAAGCAAAGTTTGTTGCCGATTAGAGAAATGATCTTCATGAACAAGAGAATAAGGTAAGAAACTTAACAAGATTAAAGCTCAGTTGAGTCTTCAATATTAAAGTAACGCAGGTTTAAACTTTCTAAAAGGGTGATTGATTTTAACGGATTTGATGCTTGAAAATTAGAAATTTCAGTTTTTATTAGCAAGCCAATCGGGTGCTTTATTTTGAACCCCTAAAATGTAAGATATAGACATAGTCGAGGTAATTAATCTTCAGCAACAATGAAGATTTTGCTTCAAGGGCCAAGGACATATACCATTAGAAAGCATTTTGACTAAGATCAAGGTCATTTTCAGTTTCAACCTTTTTCCATCAATTATTTTTTCAGAGCAACAATCAACAGAGCACGGGATTCAACCATAATTGGACTCATCTTGCCGTAAATATTACTTGATCCACGAATGATTTCTCCAGTATGATCTCTGATTATTATACCACCACCCGAGTCTCCATTCCATTAACATGAAGAATCCATATTAAGTTTTAGATAATTAAGACTACGAGGACACCACTTTTGGTAGTTGGGATTCCGTTTATCAGGTACGTTGCTTACAAGCTTCCAATACTTTCTTTATCAGGAGCAGAAGCCTCAGAGCTCTTATTTTCATAGTCCAAGATATAGTATTTTTCCAAGGATTGAATAGTATCAATAATTTCGTTATCTTTTGGAATATTCTTCCCACTGTTTTGTGTGATGGATTGATTAAGAGTCTTGTCATGTTTCTTGGAGATTGTGGAACTCAAAACTTTAGTCTGAGTAGGATCGGCAATGATGAACTTTAATTTCTGATTGTTATCTTTCTTTATGCTTCTTATAGTTTCATCTTCTGGTATTTCTTCCGATCATTTCTTAGTTGTTCTACTGTTATTTGTATATTTTTTCTTGTTCTTCTCTTGAGCTATATTGCAGGAACTGGAATCATGGCCAATGTGATAACAATGATCACAATAATTTGGAAGATCCTTAAATCTAGAATTTATCCAGCACCATTGGTTATCCCCAAAGCCTACCCAAATATTATGGTGTACCTTTCGAGTAAGATCCAGTTCCACCCAAGCCAAACATGAGTTGTGGTATACCATGTACTTTTTTGGAATTTTTATTTTCCATGGACTGCCTATAAATTTTGTTATCGAATAGATTATCTCTTTATTGTACATGAAATCATGTAATCTTTCAAACTTGATCCGGACTTGGCTAATAGGACATTCGAATTTTGTATTGAACTCAAGAGTCCATTTCAGCAATCTCATGGGTAAATTACCCATGCACCAGATATTCATAGTCCATACTTTGCACATTTCATCTTTTAAATTAAATTCAAGCAGCATATGGCGAGAATATCAAACACTGATATTGCATTCATATTTAAGTTTCATCTTTTGTAAAAAAAAATCATTGATAATCTATTTCTTAGGAATTCCTTGGTTGAACTTTCCAATAATTGTATATTTACTTTGATTGATTAGTGATTCTTTAACGCATTGTGGGAATTGTACTGAAACATGATCTATTTTGTGTTGATAGTACATTGTGTAGCATTCCTCTGTTTTATTCTCGTTGCACAAAGTTTCTGCATACGTTTTCTTGTCGAGATGAATTCTTTTATGTTCATTTTCAACTTCTCTTAATTCATTTGAATGATGCAGATTATTGATTGAATATCGAAAATATAGAAAATCTTCCATAACTAAGCATATACGAAAACACAGATCTGTAACAAGGAACGGAGAACGATCCAAAACTAATCTTTAAACAAAATTAAAAAACAGAATCACACTTCAAAAAGAACTTAAATGAAAAAAAGAGAGGCTCGAATAAAAAACCATTGTTCTTGAAGAAGAACTCTCTTGAAAGCGGTTTAAAACTAGAACCAACTAAGTAAATCATCACCAAACAACTATCAAATGTGATATACATTTTGTTTTCTTATATTTCTTTGTATTTTTTTAACTTATCAGTTACCTTTAAATCATATAATTAATACACTTCTATAATTATTTTTAGTTTGGTATTCCATTTTTTATTTAGATCAAATAAATTAAGTATACGTTATAGGTATCGTGTCTAATTAGGTTAATAAC
Source organism: Limnanthes douglasii subsp. nivea (assembly GCA_036936605.1). NCBI lineage: Eukaryota > Viridiplantae > Streptophyta > Magnoliopsida > Brassicales > Limnanthaceae > Limnanthes > Limnanthes douglasii. The sequence goes on along the minus strand of JAUPFV010000002.1, from coordinate 302,180,420 downwards.
TTTTATTATACATACATCATTCCTCTTTTGTTTTATGATGTAATTATTTATTTATTAAAAAAGGTTATATTTGATACATACATTTAACACTCAAACGAAGATGATGTATCCATCCCGACACTAAAATATATCATCTCATTAGTTAAAAAAATATAACAAATTATTAATATAATATTTTGAAATATTTTAGATACCACCGTACCCAATCTTGATATGATCAATACAATTTTAACTACAAGTATTTTAAAAAAGATGCTAGTTTATTATTTTAATAATATAAATTATACATATACATATAAATAAGGGTAGATTTCCCCTCTCAATATTCATCTAAAAATTCAAATTAGTATACGATAGATTCATTGAAGGATAATGACATACATATTCACTATGTAAAGAAAAAGAATAGAATTACAATTAGGCTTCTTCTTTGGAAGAGTGCTCGAGTTGCTTAGCCAGGAAGAGAACCCAGTAACGTACAAAAGGAGTCAAAAGGAGGAGCCGTTGAAAAGCGGAGGTAAAAGTAAACACTATATGAATAATGTCTTACCATATACTATAAAGTAATTTTGAAAGACAAAAGGACAAACCAAATTTACCTTTCCATACCAATAAAAGTCTAAAAATATTTTAGCTAGTAGCTAAGAATTTTTTCTAATTAAGGTGAAGTTCAAACATTCTCTTACATACTAATAAAAGTCTAAAATTATTTTAGATGGTAGCTAAATAATATTTTTGGTTAATTAAGGTGAAGTTCAAACATTTTCTCACTCATTTTTCAAAAATAAAATTTATTTTTTATTTATTAAAAATAAAATTTATTTTTTATTTATTAAATAATTTGTCCACTAGTATCTATAGCAATTTAAGAGTTGAGAAAGTGATGATAATCTGGTTTTGAGTTACCAGTAACTATCTCGAATTTTTTTAATACACGTCTAATTGTGTTTTGTTATTATGGTTTTGATCTTTCTTTTTTCATTCGATCAATTTCTTATGAGGTTTTAGATCCGTCTTTTGTTCTTCTTTTAATCGAGATATTATGTATTGTCAATAGTTTAATTTTTTCTAGGTTCTTTTTCGCTTATTGATTGTTTATCAATTTACAATTATTTTTCATCATTTTTTTATTGTTTCGAGTTATTTTGTTGTTAATTTTATGATTTTATGATTGTTTTAATTATATTGATTATTTGTTTGTATACATTTGCGTAAATATCTTAACAATTTTTTGAAAAATGTGATTTTACGTTAACAGATTTGGGTGCGAAATTATATGTTAAAAGGTTAGGAAGTGGTTGAATAAAAAGGTTGTGAAATTACGTTATATGTGGTTGCGTAAAAGGGTGGCAAAATTACATTCTAGGCGGTTACGTAAAAGGGTTACGAAATTACGTTGTATTTGGTTATGCAAAATACAAGTGTAATTGGGTTGCGAATTTATGATTTTATTAGTTACATAATTACTTTATAAATGGTTGCAATTATGAAATAACATATATAAAGTAATGATAAAAATAAATTAATACTTCAAACAAAAAATAATAGAACTAAGTGTCAATTTTGAATGTCTAATAAGTTTTCAATTTTCATTTATGATTTTGGTATCATGTGTTCCTTTTGATAAATTATTCGTACTATAAAATTTAGTTAGCACAATAATTTGTATATTGTTTATATATATATATATTATTTTGATAATACTTACTGTTTATCTAATCTTTTTGTTGGGTCACCATGTAGCGTCGAGTTGCAGTTGTATACAATTTCTTCATTTAAATCGGATACACATAATGTTCGATGATTTGATCCATTTTTACTTTAGTTTTTTTACATAATGGAACGATGGTGTATTAAAGTGAAATTGATTTTATCTTATATCAATATATATAATATGATGTATATACAATCAAATTAATAATAAAAAATAAAGAATTTAAGACTTCTATTTTAACATAATAAATTAACTTACTAGTGCATGAGCTAATATACGTATTGATTTTCTCCAATTTGGCAGATTTAAGCCATAAAGTTTTAAAACATTTACATTATTATTTAGCGCTTCCAATTTAATGAGTATGTATGAATCAATGGCATGCATAAAAAACAATAGAAGGGTGTGAATTAGTTGTGAAAATACAAAGTGTTGATTGTGTGCGTAATTATGTACAATCGGGTTGTAAAAAAATAAAAAATAATATGGGTGCGTAATATGAACAAATTGAGTTCGAAAATATGATTTTAGGGTGCAAAAATACCTTATAGTCCAGCTGGCCGTAATTTTTAATCTGCTAAATCTTTTATAATTGAACAAAAAACCTTCTTGATGAGAATGACCAAAAAACACGATTGATAACAAATCCAACTTCTTCTTTCTTCTTCAAAATGAACAAATATGTGACATTTTCTTCTAATATTAATTTATTTTTATTGTTGTCGCTTGGTCAATCATATTTCACTTTTATCCTTTTCTGTTCAAATGATTTTGGATCATAAAATGAAGATATATTTTCTTCATCAATTGTAAGAAGGAGGAGGAGGAGGATTTACGACTGCTCGTACAACTATTTTTTTATGATGACAGTGAGGATTAGGTTTTACAACTACATATACACCGTTTTTCTTCTCTTGTTGAATATTTATAGTGTTAAATAATAAACATCGAACATGCTCTCCAAAATTCAGTAAAAACGGACATCGTTTGCCTTTCGATCGGACCGTTTTATTGGAGCTGCACACAGCAGATCCCAAAACCGAAAACTATATCTATTCTGACGAAAGGCAGATCGAAATTTCCAACACAAATCCAATCAAAAAACAAGATAATTTTTTTTAGAAATCACACAAAAGCAGATCCAAAACAATATCAAAGTCCAACAATAATATAACTCTCTATCGGATTTTAACATGCTCTGTCAAGATCAATACCAATACATAATCCAAAAATTGTCGAACAGATCCAAGATTTCCAAATAAATCAAATTCCAAACCGAACTCCAATACTACTAAGAAATTGAATACCTGGTAGATCTACAAAACAGGGGGATCACGACGGTTCTCCGATCAGATCAACCTGACTCTGATACCATGTTAAATAATGAACAAAAGAGAGAAAAGAGAACGGCTAGGGTTTTGTATTATTTAGAAAGTGTGTATTACATAGAGTCTAAATCTATTATTTATAGATAAACTATATGGGCTAATGAGCTTAGGCCTTATATCCCTAACATATATATCTTTATTTTTTAGGAACAACTCTTACACCTACTTAAACCTCATTTGTCAAATGTATTACAACTTTTTAAATTTATTTTGGTTGATTGGAGCTTGTACATTTTTTAGCCTCGTTTTAATTTCCAATACAACAGTATAAGTTTCTACAAATCCTGGAACCTTTTTTTCTTTTTGTTGTTATTTCTCTTATCCAATCTCTTTTTCAACATTAATTTTTTTTTATGAAGTCTCTATCAATATGTGATATGTTTCTTTTCTTTTATTTGTAGTTGTTCTTGTACCAACCTGATTGGGATTTTGTTCAAATACCCAAGAAGATTGTAATATAAGGAGTGTCGATTCTCTTGATAGACTATATTTATCAATTTCTGATTCTTGTGTTTTGAGAATATCATATTTATCTTTGATTATACGATCTTACTCATTCATTATCTTGGTTAGAGATGTACTGGTAATGCTAATTCTTTTTATTTGATAATTCAAAGCAAGAATATTGTTGTTCGCATATTCATTTTCTTTATCTAACTTTCAAATTGTACAATAACAAAGTATCATTTGATTGTTTTATTTTTTTAATGTGTTGAAGGAGTTCAATGTTTTTTGTTCCATTTTTTCAATTTGTTTGTTGAGTTTGTTATATTATTGCTTTCACTTGTTTAATTTGATTGGCCTCTATTGGACCCATATCTTTTGTGTGTGAAAATAATAATTCAAATTCAGGTTGCAAAATTAAATACAATTATGTTACGAACATACAAATTTAAAATATAATTGAACATAAGTGCAAAAGTACATTTTAATTGGTTACGTAATTAAGTGTTAAAATGGTTCTAAAATTAAGAGTAATATGGGTGCGTAAATATGAACAAATTGGGTGCGTAAATATGATTTTTGGGTTGTGTGAATAAAAATAAATCACATGTTCACTTTGATTCTGTAGGCACTTGACCTCTTCATGTAGTTCCCTTAGTTTTTCCTTAAGCCTCATATTCTCTGACATTTTATTTAAAATTATGTTATCTTCATCATATGGTCTTTCCAAATATTTTAAAATCTACGAGTTTTATTTTTTTCGTATCCGTATTTCAAACTGATTTTTATTTCTTTTTTTTTCTTTTTGGAGCAATGGTTAGTGCAATATCAGGCTCTTGAGCACCAACATCAACACCTTCATCCACGGATTCATTAACATCATTAGTAACACCTTCGTTCATTTCTTCTTTAACATTGACATCTTCATCAATAGTAACACTTTTATGATTTTTTTATTTCAATTACTTCATTTGTAAATTACAACCTCTATTTGTCTGTTATTTCTAGTTCTCACAATATAATTTGTTATTATAATAGGAAAGTGTACTAATTAAATTTATAGATTAAAATTATTTTTGAGAAGTAAAAATAATTTGTAAACTTACATTTTTTTGTTATACTGTTGAATATTTTAAGCAGATTTGTATTACTTCTCTTTAACGTCGTCCATTTGAAATATCATGGAATAGTTTCTTAACATCTTATGTAGAATTCAAATGTTGTGTGTTGTAAAAAAATAGTTGCATAATGATAGGGAATTAGTATATAAATTACTGTTTTTATTATATTTTATTAAATACATATATATTTAAATTAGTACTTAGCACATGTAGTGCTACACAACCAATTGTTTTTTCAGGTTTGCTTATGCAATATTTTTTCACTGAACTTATTAGCATTTCTCTTGTAGTTTACGTCCAATAATAGTCATTTATTTTTCAAAAATCTTCAACATATTTGGCTGTTGAAGTAGCTAATCTTAATCTAGATGTTGTGAAAAATAATATTGCACAAACTTACAACATTTATAGTACAACTAAATCATTAATATTATGTTCTTTTTGTGAAACTGCAGCCGGCTTGATTGCATCCTGTAATATATTTTTTTGTAATTTATTACATTTGATTGAGAATATAAGAGTAAAGTGGTTGTAAAAATATGTTTTCTAGTTGTGAAATTACAAAAATTTATTTTGGTTCCGTAATTAAGAGTAAAATGGTTGCAAAAATAAGTTTTTAATTTATATAATAAACAAAAAGAAAAATTATCACCCATATCTTTTGTTTGGTGAGCCACAAATCTAGAAAAGAAGTTGCAATGATTCTTGATTGTTGTTCTTCATTTGAAAAAAATCAACTCCTCTTTTGTTCATGTTAATCTTGTTTTGCCTGACTTGACTCCTAAATGAGCATTACATCATTTCTTGTCATTTTAACAGGTTTTTCAGCAAATATCAAAGCTGCCTTCTTAGTGTCAAAATATTTTATAATTTCTATTATGACCTTTTATTTCTTATTTGAAGCATTAAAACATGTTTACAGTCATATGTAACTTTAATTAGATGGTAGAAATGTGTGTTTTCAAAGCTTTTTGGTGAGCTTCTCATATGGGTTATGAATTCAGAATTTGAATTACATGTACAAATCTCGATCTATAATTTATTGTAAAACTTTACATTAAGTTAAACTATTGTAAGTTTGGTGTAAAATTAAGTTCAAATAGGTTTCATAAAAGATTTTTTACGTTTTAAAAGCATTTTTTTTGTGAACTAACTATAAGTTGGGTGCAAAACTACGTTAATATAAGTTGTCTAAAAGCTTTTTAGGTTTGAAAAACACACAAAAAAAAGTTTGGCTGGAAACTTTTAATAAGTTGGGTGCAAAACTAGGTGAATATTGGTTGTATAAAAGCGTTTTAGGTTTGAAAAACGAGAAAGAATTTTTTTTCTTGAAACTTAATGTATATTGGGTGCAAAATTATGTTCAAATTGGTGAGTAAAAGCCTTTTTAGATTTGAAAAACAAGAAAACAAGTTTTTCAGTGAATTAATTGGATTAGATTACATAAATACGTTGTACATGGTTTCAAAAAAAAGAAAATAAAATCATCCAGAACCTTAAACAGGTACACAAATTGTTCTTAAGTTACTAATTGTACTTTTAGTTTCATAAAAAGATATGCATTCATCAAACCGAAACAAGAATCGTTCTTAGGGAAAGAACACAACAATTGAAAAATTAAAGACGAAATATGTGAAAACCTGATTTTATAATTGATTTTGTGATGAATGATTTCAGAATTCGCTAAAAACTATAGAATAAATCTGTGATTTGGGAGATTTTAGAGCTTCAATTTTAAAGAGAGAAAGAGAGTTTGTGAATTAAGTAGAAATTAAAAAGATGTTGAGTTTCCGTTTTTATACTTGAATGATATTTTTTATAGATTTTATGTTACATGTGATTTTTTGTATACTCTAAAATGCAAAAAGTTGTTGGTAATTTTCAATTATCCTAGGTTGTTATTGATAATTTACTCTAGATTTTAACAAAAAATTAAATATAATTTTTGATAAATAAATTATTACGTAAAATAATTTTGATATATTTTAAAATCATATTATATATATCATTGCACAACTCTTTTTCTAGTAAAAGCTTGACCAAGTTACGTTAGAGCAATATCAAATTGTATGAAGGTTGGAACTAACCATAAATTAATTTAGGAGAAAGATGCATACTGATTTCGATCGTCCTTTATTATTAATATATTAGTAATATCGGATCGTAAAGCTTTAGATACGAATGTACTTGATGTTTCTTAATCCATTCAATATAGTCTCATCTATTATAACTGATTATTTTAAAAGCATTATATATATATTCTTTTTGGCAAATTCAAAATTTTATTAGGAAATGAAATGTATTCAAATATTAAGGTTACATTGACCAAACTTAATTTGAAGACTTGAGCATACTGAGAGTCCATCAGAATAGTCTTGAGGGCTTATGATCATCTTCACTCGAGAGCATGATAAGTTGAATTCTGATTACATGCAACAAAGAAAATAAATATTGGATCATGAGTAATCATGTTTGAAAAGTTAGCATGTCAACACAATAACAGAAATAAGCCACATGTTTATTTCGTCATTCGTAAATATCCCAAGTTGATGATTTCTAAATATAATATTGTTTTAAGCTTGGCAAGAGTATTTAAGATGTCAATATTATAATTTTTTGTGATAAGTTACCTATTTAGAGATCCAATTCGTATCCATATTCTGCTCATTGTGGATAAATTTAAGAGTCATGTAATCCGTAATAAATTTCTGCAGTACATTCAAATAATGAGGATAAGAACCAAGGTGATTTCCCCGAGCCTAACATATCAATTAACATTAACAAATCAGACTTAATATTTAAATGAGAAAAATTATTGTTATGACATATGATTATACCATATAAAAGAGCTCTAATTTCAACAATAATATGAGACTTTTTGCCATTAAAATGACCAAAAGTTTTGATAAGGTTACCTAAGTGATTTCTAGTTATAATTCCACCGCCACTTTCCCCATTAATTAGACATGAACCGTCATAATTTAGTTTAAATTTTTTTTCTAATAGAAGGATACCATTTAACATGCATATGAGGTTTGAGAGTTGAATGATGGTTAAAATAGCCAAGAGCTTTGGCAATATGATAACCACTATGTCAACGCTTATTCTTAAATAAGTGAGCATTATCTAATTTGATTAGAAAGAAATTTATATTGTGAATTAAATGTTTTGAAGAACTTATTATGCCTTTATGTTTAATGTTGTTTATAGCAGACCAAATATTCCAGCAAATAATTGTTGGATAATAGATCTGATATGGGTCATGCAATTAATGATAACCAACAGTAAATTATATGTTTTATGGACATGTGGTGACCAATCTTGATGTTAAATAACTCGGAGAAACAACAAAAAGTTTCCAAGGAAGTTTGGCAGGTTATAAAAAGTTGGAACATAGGTCTATGTTCATACAATGCTGGCACTTAGAGGCAAAAGTAAAGTTTTTTGATTGCATAACAGTATCAATATATATCATTTTAAGTGCCTCCAAAGTAATAAGGAACATCTTTTAAGGTAAATATTATTCCATAATTTTGAATAGATATATGATTTGGGCTGTTATTCTCTAAGGGAATGTCGAGTATTATTAACATAAATCATTATATACTTAGATTTACTCCATATTATAATTTCATTAGTCTCAAAGTTAATGTTTAAATTGTAAATTCTCTTAATATCTGAAGGGAAGACATTATCCTTTAATTTATCAAAATTCCAAGTGTTATTAAGCCAAAAGTTGTAGACATAATTACTTATGTATTAGATTATTTTCAGAATATTAACTGTTATGAAAGAGTGAGAAGTTCCAATTATATAGTCATTAAACTATTTGGCCTTAACCCAAATTCTAAAGGATGTTAGATTTAGGAGAGTGTCTAATTTTCAATAATCTTTTCCAATTTATAGAGTAATATGGTTTAATGTTTACTTGAAGATGGTGAGATTTACAATAGATAGAATGCATTAAGTTAGCCCAAAGAGTTTTATTGGGCCTTAAGTTCATCCATAACTTACAAAAATTAAATTCAAACCAAATTAAGCAAAATAAATAGATAAACTATAAATCTTTTATATTTATTTATGTGTGTTTGAGCATGTAATTAATTTATAATAAAAAAAGATAGAAAAAATCATATATTACACGATTACTATTGTAAGGAAATCAACTTTTTAATATATTAAATTAGATAGATAATTTTGAAAAAAAATATAGTTTGCTTAATTTATTTTGGAAAATATTTTGAAAGCTACATATATTTTTCTCGTGATTTTTTTTAAAATTAACACTTAAACAAGAAAATAAAAATTTGTTAGATTATCAACTAAATATTATTTTTAAAAAACAATCTATCAATAATTAACCAATATCAAACTTATTTATCAATAACTATCCCAAATTGGATAAATATGGATGACTATTTGGTGAATAACGAGTATTTATATATAACCACATAATGATAAATGAATAGTCAAAAGTACCCCTTGCTGTTTTTTAGACCATAACTCCAAAAAAATCCAAAAATATTATTGGTTTATTTTTTAAGACAAACAAAACTAGGATTCATAAAAGATATTTTTTGGATATTTTTTAAAACAATTAGTTGCGTAATTACATGTAATTGAGTTGCGAAATAAGTTTACAAAAATATTGTGTTTAAGTTGTGGAATTACGTGTAATTTGGTTGCTAAAAAAATATGTTTGAGTTACGAAATTACGTGTAATTTGGTTGCTAAAAAGTATTCATGTTCAAAGTACAAAATTACGTGCAAATATGTTAGGAAAATAAGAAAAAAATAGTTGCAGAAATAGGACTTTGGTTGCTAATAAGTTTAATTATGTGAAAAAACAAAATACAACTTGTTTTTGTGAAAATAAATGTTATTTAAGTGCGAAAGAACTAACTTTTTGTAGTTGCGAAAATATGTGTATTTTTTTTTTGTTGAAAATACTTTTTAAAAAATGAACTGTGTTCTAGTTGCGAAAATACGTGCAATTTGGTTACAAAATTGGTCTCAGAAAAAATGTGTCCCAATTGCACAATTACATGTAATTTTTTAATTTTTTTTAACAAAATCCTAAATATTTAAAGTTTCTCAAAGAACCTTTTGCACAAAGAAACTTTAAAGACTTCGAAATTGTAACGCTTACCGAGAAGTGCAGTTTTCCAATTCAAAACAAATTGCCACTCATACTATAAGATTTAAGGAGTTTCATTATTCCTTACAAAATTGGTGATTTAAAATTTAAAAAATGTTAATGTAGTTTAGGTGCTAGTATAAATTTTATGTATCTTCAATCTATAGAAAATTAGGAATATGTGGAATAAAAACTACAATCATTTATCTATAGTTAGCTTATAGGTCTTATGCATATCTTAAAGGAATAATAGAAGATGTTTTGATAAATTCCGTCAAATTTATATTTCCAATAAACTTTATAATGTTAAACATGAAAAAACATAGACTTGTATAGGAAGACTTTTTCTAACCACTACTATGACACCTATAGATGTGGAGGTTGGAAATTAAAAGTTCTAGTAGGTGGTGAACATGTACAATTTAACATACTCAAAGCGTTAAAACTTTCAAAATACGATGATTCATGTTTGTCTAATTATGTGGTAGAGGAACCAAGTGATAAATATATACATACAAATATTCCTCGTCATACTTAAGAAAATTCATTAATGCATTATATACTAGATTAAAAAGGATTGAAAATAGAAAAAGTTATAAAATTTACGAAATATATGAAATATATGTTCAATCTAGGGATGTTCAGACTTCAAATTTAAAAGATTAATCATCAAAAGCCGAAACATCTAAGTTAGAGTCAAAACCTCAACCCTCACATTCACTGAATGTCTATAAAATAATCCATAAGTTTGAAGATGAAAGACATAAGAGAGATCATCCCTCCAAATCACCATATTAATCTTTTAATGAAGGAAGTCCACAAATCTTTAACTAATTATCAGAGGCGACTAAATTTAGCCAGAAAAAAAAACGAGTTAGAAATAGTAATCATGGTCTAAATTGTGAGAGATATCGTTTCAAAGAAGAATATGGAATTGTGCTAAACATCGTATATCGTAAAAGGGGTATATCTTGAGAATGAAGACTAGGTTACTCATGTTATTATCCAAATGTAATTGATAAAGATTGGGTGTCAACTTCTCTTTAAGTTCCATAACGGAAAACCTGACAATTCAAGTTATCGACTGAAATGAAGCAATGATTGTGAGGCAAACCATTGTAAGTTTTATGTTAATTTTAATTTTTATGTTATCGTGTACTTTTGTATTTTTATTTAACATATCGGTCTAAGCTTTATGACGCTTTAATTTCAATATAACTTTTCTTTTAGATTGTCTTATGACGGAACCCGAAAGTTCATACATTTCAACTCTAATTTATTTTATTGAATTCTTACTCTCTTCTTTATGTTTTAATATTTGAATAATATTAGGTTTCAAGTGTGTGATATGAGATATGTCGATAGTTGAGAATATATCACATTTTTATGATAATTTAATATTATTTATAGTATATTTAAAGATCTTAATACTTAATTCGAAATGATTTTGAGTTAAAATGTTAATAATTGCATCTTAAATTTTTATTTGATTAAAGTCTTTAGAATTATTTTTGTGTAGAATCTATAACAATTAATTATGTTAAAAATTTACTTTAAGTATATTTTTTTACATAAAAATTAATTCGCTTATATAATATATATTTTTCTAAAAAGTAATTGTTATATGTATATACAAAATATATTAATAAAAATGAAGAGAATTGCATAAATCTTTATTGAGTAATTGGTTTCATGCATAATCTGGAATAAATTTTTATAAAATGGAAAGATATTTGTGTTAATTATCAATATGTGGATTGTCTATTTTTTTTAACCTAACTAGTTCAAGTCCTTGAATCCTTAAGGGCGTTTCATCATCCATCATCCAATGCTCTTAACCAATTGGGAGGATGTCATTGATTTAAAACTTGTTTAGTGGATTAGTTAAAAAAACACAATAAAATTAGGTATTGCACAAGTCAAATGTATGCATATAAAAAATATTATTTTTCTATGTTTGTATGTCTTTTGGGGGTGTCTTATCATCTAATGACTTATACAAATTGGCTTGAGATCCACTGAGTGTCACATAGAAAAAAGATGATTAAAATTATATATAATAATAATAAATAAATTGACAACTATTGAAAGAAAAATTGATGTCATTTTGGTTTATTAATAAAAATATTTAAAAATATTCAAATTTGTAGTATATAATGAAAGTTTAATATATTTTTTTAAATAACAAATTAGAAATTCTTTAAACTTCTTCAAATTTTTATTAATAAAAAATAGTTATGAATTTTGTTCACTTGCTCAATAGATTTCTTTGCAGTTATAAAATTTAGTATTCATTATACTATAATATAATATCATTTGATCATACTTGTAAATCATAATATTTAGTTTTTGTTCGGTATTAGCAAATAGATAAGTGCTGAATAATTTGATCAAAGTATATTTATCATTTTATTTTATATAGTTATTAGTTTATTTAATAATAAATAAAATAGAGGGTTTATTAAGAGATGAAAAAGCAAAAATGAATTAAATTGCGGAAAACCCACGTTTAAATAGAATGATTAAAAACTAAGAACCTAAAAAAAGAAAAATAAATAAATTTGGAAACAAATGTGGAATTAAAAAATAATAACCAGAATGAAATAATTTTTTATTATATTTAATTGGTATTAAGATTTTATTTATTAGAAAATGAAGTTTTATTTTAAGGAAGTATGGCTAAAAAAAAGCTTATCACTTTATCTATAAGTAAAACAGATACCCAAAACACAAAATGATGCTAAATATATATCCTAAAATTTTCACTTTCACGTTTTATTTTCTATGTTCTTATAATTACGAAGAATAAGAGTTAATTTCTTTATGTGGAGTTATGAATCTTCGTAAGTTTAATTAATATGTAATAATTTATTTTTATTTTCTATATTTATTTAATATTATTATTGAACTTAATTATTTCGGTTACATGTTAGATATAGGTTATGACTGGGAGGTAAAATCTATTTTAGAACCGTAATACTACTAGGTTGAATGAGCAGTGTGCTATAGTCATACCCTAAAAGGTAGTCGAGTTGGTTGAGTAAGGCATGATTGTGATCAAAGGTCATGAGTTCGAGTCTCTCTACATACGCTTTCTTGGCTGAGCCTGTCACCTTGTGTGGTTTACCTTCTGGCGTTGGTTTGTAGGCTATTGCGTCAGACTAAGGGTTTACCCTGTGTGCACTCGTTGAGTAGTGGCTGCGGATCCCTTCCGAAAAAGAAAGAAAGCTCGTATATTCATGCTCTGAAAGGGGTAGCCGAGTTTTCACTGTCAATTTTTGCTCTTCGTTTAGTTATATCACTGACAGTGGTGGATCTAGGAATTGAAGTAAGGGATATAACTAAACCAAATTTAATATCTTAAAAAGATATTTTAAAATTGACATAAAAGTAAATAAAATTTGTTATAAAAAATATATTTTTTGAAAAATAGATGAAAATAAATACAATTTGTTATATAAAACATATTTTTAACACATTGATAAAAATATTAGTATATTATTTTTAAAAGATATTTAAAAAAATAATATATAACAAAATCATTTAATATATAAAAGATAAATGTATTTTGAGAAATAGATGGAAATAAATTCAATTTTGTTATATAAAAAATATTTTTTAAATAAATATAGATAAAATTAAAATTTTATGTAAATATTATATAAAATTAAAATCAATATATAGTTTTATTTTAAAAAAACTACCAAATATTTCCATATATATTGTCTTTAAACTAAGTAAATGTATTTTCACTTTCCTAAATGAACACAAATCAGATCAGAAAGATCAAAATAATAATAAAATTTCAAAAGAAAACAAAAAAAATATACATACCTTGAAAAAATAAATTGGTGGAACTCCTTCGGATCGTGTTCTTCCTTTTCACCAACTCAATATCTTTTTCTAAATGAAAGTAAGAGATAAAACATAATTAATTAGAAAGATTAAAGAAATATTATATCAAAACAAATTAAGGCAAAAACAAATTGAGAATATTTACAAAATCAATGGAGTTGGAGTTCTAGTATTCATAGAGATTAAGATGCTCGAGACTACATCCAACCATTTATAAATATCAACTTAAAATTTCCTTTTAAAATATTCAAGATTTCTAACTTAAATTATTCTTTAAAAATATTCATAATCCAAGATTTTAGATTAAAATTTCCACTCTTATTTGATACTTTTAATCTAAAAAATTTCATTAAAATAGTCGACATACTAATTTTTAAATTAAAAAATTTCTACCATTATATATTAAATTTAAAACATTCCTAAAAAAATTATTATCTTAAAAAGTACCGTAGAATTGTTACTTTAATATTATTTAAACAATTATTACCTTAAAAAAATTACAAAATATATATTTTAGTTAAAAGGGGCATAATTTTTTTATTTTAATATTATTTAAATAATTATTACCTTAAAAAAAATTATAAAATTTATATTTTAGGTAAGGGGGGGCCTACGCCCCTCCAGGCCCCAACGTAGATCCGCCGCTGGCCGAGTTGGTGGAGTAAGGCATGCTTGTGACCAAAGGTCATGAGTTCGAGTCCCTCTACAAACGCTTTCTTAGTTTGAGTCTGTCACCTTGTGTGGTTTACCTTCTAACGTTGGTTTGCAGGCTATTGTGTCAGATTGAGGGTTTACCATGTGCGCACTCGTTGAGTAGCGGTTGCGGGTTCCCTCCGAAAAAAGTGGGTTATGGCCATGATATAATTTATTATGAAACAAGTTCTTAGATATTATGACCTAACTATAAGAGGTAGAGTACTAGAGATCTAACCATTCATACAAAATGTTTATTTTTGGGCTCAAGCTTGGTATGGTCAATTTTTCAGGCAAAATTTTAAGCGTTACTGTTCGGTCTATATATGGTGTTGGACCGTAAGTATATAATGTTTGTTATAGAGACAAACTCGCTAGATTTACACGCGCTAGTGAAAGCTGATGACGACACTAGATGACGTGTTGAATATGCACTTATGGTATGTATAGAGATTTTTGGGAGTAATCTAAACTTCAAATTAAACCATGTTTATAGATAAACTAATTATTATGTTGACTGAATGACAAAATGTGAAGTGACTTCAATGGTGAAATAAATTTCTTAAAAAACTTTGTGGATAACTACTCATATATCCATATTTTTTATATTTTTTTCGGAGGGAACTCGCAGCCACTACTCAGAGTGAAATGAGTGCGCATAGGGTAAACCCTCAGTCTGACATTATAACCTGCAAACCAACGCCAGAAGGTAAACCACACAAGGTGACAGGCTTAGCCGAGAAAGCATATGTAGAGGGACTCGAACTCATGACCTTTGGTCACAAGCATGTCATACTCAACCAATTCGGCTACCCTCTTGTGGGCCTCATATATCCATATTGTACACCCTCTCAAGGGTTTTGTAGGTCTTACTTAGCAGTTTTTAGGCTTGAGATATATAGAAAAAAAACAAATTTATGTATAGATTTAATTAATTAAACAATGTTAAAACACTTAAATTTTTTATACAAGTTTAATAACACTAACTCTGTTTAATATTGATATACTTTTATTTTTTAATTGCTTTTTTTATTTATTTCACAAAAATCTTGATCATCTTGATCATAAATTGAATGTTATTTTTCGTATATTTTTATATCAAAATTTAGGTTTAAAATTTAGATTTTTATCTAGGGTTCAATAATTTCCGAGTCTAGTACTTATCAAAAATATAAAAAAAATCAT
This sequence comes from Limnanthes douglasii subsp. nivea, assembly GCA_036936605.1. Lineage (NCBI taxonomy): Eukaryota > Viridiplantae > Streptophyta > Magnoliopsida > Brassicales > Limnanthaceae > Limnanthes > Limnanthes douglasii. Next base: position 302,164,883 of record JAUPFV010000002.1, on the reverse strand, counting down.
ACACTTGCGATTTTTCTATCACCCCACCGCATTAGCGTACGAAGTGTTAGACTTCTCAACCGATTTACAGTCAGATGTACGAAACCTCTTTAACAAGTAATCATAATTCACTTGGAAGGTACAAAAAGATATAGGAAGCAATATCCAAGGCTTGAGAACATGCCTCCAACTAATCTCACTAGTAGATGACATTCTGGAAACAAAAAATCAAACTCAGCTTTTCAGCTACTAAGAATAATGCAGAGTTCAAAGCTAAAATTGTTGGCTTGCAACTGCAACAATTTATGGTATCAAAAGAATTTAACTTTTCATCAACTCTCAACTTGTCGTTCATTAAACCTTAGGGTTGACCGAAGCTAAACAGATATCATCCTCGAGTATATAAAAAGGGTCCAACACCATATTGTAGTATTCAATAAATTCATATTTGAACAAATTCTTAGAACGGATAATGACACAATAAACGCTTTAGACTCTTCAACATGCACGACACCAGAACCATGAGTAATATTTCAAGAAAAATCTCCCACCAACCTACTGAATAAGTTTATCTCCAAATTATGATAGGATGTGAAGATGAGTCAGACTATTGGTAAAATAATTATCATCCAATATCTTAGATAATGTCTGCTCCCAGAAGGGAAGTCCCAAAACATGAAAAATTAAAGCCTAATCAGCCAAGTTCACTTGGATTGTCGATACACTATACCAACAAAGCTTAACCAAACCTATGCTTTGATGCATTGCCCTGATAAAAAATCTTTTATAGTATAAGAACTTTATGATGAGGAATGAAGTGCACATTGCTGGCATAAGGCATTACAATGTTTTTTTTATTATATACGTATTATTGACATACAATAATCCAGAATGCAAAGAAGAAGACGATCCATGTTAATGCTTCTCTAACTCTACCCATATTCTGACCATATTATTAGAAACCATATATGAAGCTACCTAACTTTGGAATAATCTTTTATGATTAAAGACAATGTCAAGCCATGTATGTTTTCTCATGGATGATGAAAGCAACTAAATACGACACCCTTGGAACAATAAACATTTAGATTTATATATTTCTCCTTAAATTTTGGCTCATGTTTATACTCACGTTACTTGTAAACAGTTTATTATACAAAGGATCTATTATTTTCCATCATATGAGTCTTTTTTATTTATATGTGTTCATTTATCATTATATCACAAACAAACTTATTTTATAAGTAACAATATGTCTTTCCGCATTATCATCGTATAATAAAGATACACTTGGCATTCTCTAACGTATATTCTAACATATGCTGACTTTTCAGTTTGCGACATAAGCCATATGGAATAACTTAAAGATTATGATCGAAACATACAAGCTCTAATGGACCACTTTAAGGCTATGGTCAAAATATACAAGCTATATTGAGCCACTTTAAGGCTAAAACCGAAACTTATCAGCCTTATTAAACCATTTTGAAGTTACGACTGAAATCTATCAGCCTTGTGGTATAACTGTAAACCTACAACCAAAACATATCAACCATATGTAATAACTTTGATGTTATGGACAAAACATATACAAATTTTAGATTCGCACAATTTTCAACTTCAGGCTTAAGCTTCACTTAATTGTTATTTTTGATAAAAACAAATCATGCATCGGCAAGTGTACACATTATGGATCCAATCAACGCAAATGATAAGCCTAAACTTAGTTTTTAGCCCCTTGAAGAGGTTCGACCTTCATGGCCAACAAAGTCAAAATTAACTAAAAATAAACATGAACATAGTCTTTTGTCTTTCGAAGAAACTAATCTTTGTACTTGTACTTTGTAGATTTTGTCTTTTTAATATTCTAGAATGGGCTAAGCTGATCTAACTTATATTCTTATCGAAATTGATTTAATCACTTGTATTTTTTATTATTGTATCTTTTAATACTTATAGACTTGTTTCTTAAAATGAATAAATAAATAATAATTTTTCTCTAAGAAAGGTCATTTCTCTCTCTTTTTGACAAATCAACCAAATCGTATCACCAAAAGCTTTCTCCTCATGCCTCATCCATGGTGATTATTATTTAAAAAATGTACTTTCTGGTTGATAACCTTATCAACCAAGCTCTGATCCATTCATTTTCACCAAACCAATAAATCTCAAGTTTCAAGAGATTACCTTCAAGTTAATATCAAGACCTCATCAGATTGTGCAAGGAAAATATCATTATAAAATACATCAAGAATAAATAAGCTCATATATAGTCGAAACCATCTTTTTTCTACCTCACCAAAAGCTCATACAAAAGCCCCAAATTTGCTAACCCTAAAATTTATCAGAGGCTCGTCAAAGAAAATTAATGGCGGAAACAATTAATCAACCTCACCTCGCATTGATTCAAGTAGTTCCAAATAATATTCCACTGTGAAAGCTTCAAACAATCAAGAATTAAAATTCAAACACAATGCAAAAAACCATTGCGGTTCTAAAAGAAAGAGATAAATACGAAAATACTAATGATTTCCCACCTCTTCCCTCTACAAATAAGGTCACAAAGAATCCATAAGGCATTATAATACCGAGCAACGTGTTATTTGATTTCTCCTCACCAACTCAACAAAATACAGGTTGATCAAATAGCACAACCAGTTCCTAAGCAGATGTCATTTGTCTTTACAAGAATGGCATATCTCACGCAAGCATCATCTATAAGGACAAAGATTCTCATTGATAAGAACTCATTTCCATATCACTCATAAAGTCGAGGAAACAAATAAATAAAATCTAATTTCTTCCTCTAAGATTACTTTAATTTTTAAATTTAGTTTTGGTGGGCCTAAAATATAAGACTTTAAAGATGTTCACTAAAATAGTTTTAGTTTCCTTCAAACTCAATGGTATATACAATATATCTATATTTGGTTACAAACACATATTTATAAAATTCAAAAATACAGAGGATATTAGGAAATATTGGACAAATCATATCTGAGCGTTGGTCAATACTCATTCAGAATCTTCAAATTGACCATAAATTTTGATCCCCATACAAGAGTCTTCTCTCACTCCTGCCCGGGTAACATTCCCAAGAACTCCAGAGTATATGTACAATCAAGATATCGTTGCTCAAATTGCGAATGTAATTGGATTACCTTTAGCAATTTGGGTTCCTTTTAAAAACCATGCAAGCTTTAAATGTTGTAAAGCTTGGTTGGTTTTAGATGTTTCAACTTACCTTCCTCAAAATCTATGGATTAGTTTTAAAGAAAATAATGGCTTATGGCAGGATATCACATATGGTGATATTTTGCCATACTGAAAATCTTGTTATCATTTAGGTCATAAAGAAGCAAATTATAACAAAGACTAAAAAATGAATTTGAATTCAAAAACAGTCTCCTGAGATCACAAAAAGAATAAACAAACCTACTATTGAAAACTCTCAAAACTTAAATGAAAAACAAGATTCAAATGAGAATATTGATTCTGTTAATATTCATCATACTAATCTTGATTCATCTAATTTAGATTTAAACAAAAATAAACAACATAACTTAATATAAAAATCAAGTAATAAAGAACATGTTCCAAAAGGTAACTCCATGAAAACTTTAGAGAATACATGAAAATAATGAGATAATAGAAAATAATATCACCGAGGATCTTCATACAATTGAAATAAGTAATTTTTTCAACATATTTAAATATTTATACAGTTATGATACATACCAAGATAACACTAAAATTTTAAAGTCTGGTAGATTACCAACTTCACCTAAGGTGAAAACAGTAACTTGCAGCAATAAGATAAACAAACCTTTAAGCAACACATCATTTAACTATGAAATATCACTCAGATCTTCCAAATCTTTACAAAAATGACTTTAACAATGCTTAATTGGAATGCTAAGGGTGTTGGTAATCTTAGCACCTTAAGAATAAAATAAATAATTAAAACAAAACATATTTGTTTCATTACTCTCAAAGAGACAATGAATTAGGTTTAAATTTTGGCTTTGCTAATATCAATAATAAAATCTGGACAATTTGGAAAGATCACTTTAACACTCAAATTCTCATTAATAATGAACAATATTTACATATGATGGTGAGCCACACTTCTTCAAATATTGAAGTGTTAATCACCATTATATATGCCAAATTTATTAGATCCCAAAGAACAATTCTTTGGGATCGTTTAAAGAATTTGTCTTTTACTAATCAACCTTGGCTGAATGTAGGAGATTTTTATAAAATTACAAATGCAATTAAACAACTTGCTTATTCCTCTATAAATTTGAGATGATTGAATGAATTTAACAACATGATACTGAATTGTAATTTGGAGGATCATGGTTACTCATGATCCAATTTCACTTGGTCTAACAATCATAAGTGGAAGCGCTTTGATAGAATATTACACAATACTTCATGGAGGGTTTATTATGATATTACTAAGGTGAAGCATTTGGCTAGAACTAGTTCAGATTATTCACGTCTTATTATATATTTTTCATCCTTCACAAACAAACCTAAATCTCCTTTTAAATTTCAAAATATGTGTATTCTCTAAAATGACTATCTAAAGACTGTTGAGCAAAGTTGGAAAGAAAATTTAAATGGTGATCCTATATCTATTTTATGGTTGAAATTGAGAAAACTTAAGATCATATTAAAATCGTGGAAATATGAGGTGTTTGGAAATATCTTTGATAGTATTGCCAAAGCTAAAGATGAGGTTAAATTTGATGAATATAGTCTTGAAGAATATGATAGCATTATCAATAAAATGAATATATTAAAGGCCAAAGCTAGCCATTTAAATTTATTGGCTAGAGATGAAGCATTCTGGCAACATAATAGTTTTACTCTCTGGATCAAGAATGGTAATAAGAATACAAAAACTTATCACAACTATGTTAAAAATAGATAAAAATAAAATATAATAAAGTATCACTTTTGGTGATAACTGGATTGAAGATTCATTTCGGTTGGCTCCTCTGCTGTTGATTATATCAAATCCTTTCTAACATGTCAATCTAGTCTCCCTAATTTAGATAATATCTTCTCTATAATCCCTAAACTAATTACAAACTAATATATTATAAATTTAACAACTTTCACATTAATAGATGAAATCTATTATGTTATTAAAGTATTAAAACTCAAATAACATCTCTGAAGTTGAGGGATTCAACTGCAATTTTTTATCAAATATGTTGGACAATCATTCATACAGAACTTGGTGATACTATATGTGTTTATTTCAATGTTATACATGCTCTTAAAGGCATTTTTGCAACAACAGTCAGCCTTATTTCCAAAAATAATTCATCAAAGACCCGGTAAGAATTTAACCATATAAGCCTTTGTACATTACTCAACAGAATATTGTTCAGTCTTATTAATAACATACTTGCTAAGGTTTTACCCAAATTAATATCTAAGGAACATGCTAGTTTTTTTGAAACCATGTGTATTCATAAAAATATTTTCTTTACTCATGAATTATCCCATTATCTCAATAAAAAATAGAGGATATAATATTATTTTTAACCTAGTATGGCTAAGTCTTTTTATATAATCTCCTTCAACTTTATATATTTTGTCTTGAATGTTTTTGGTTTTGTTTATTCAGCTAATTAAAAGTGGTATTAAACATACCAACTTCTCTATTATAATCAATGGTATCTCTTATGGTTACTTTTTTCTCCAGCAATGGAGTCAAACATGGTGATCCTTTATCACCCAGTCTGTTCATCATTGTTGAGCGAATATCTCTTAAAAGGTATTAAAAAACTATTTCAAAATTATAAATTTTTGCAATTCAAGATAAGAGGACACATAAATATATAATGTCTTACTTTTGTTGATGATATGATAATATATACGAATGAATCTCTTAATAATGTCAAGAAAGTATGTGCCTTTCTTGATCATTATCAAGTCGTCTTTAGCCAGTAAATAAATAAACAGAAAACAACTTTCATTCATTCTATTCATATGAATAAAGATAGATCCAAATCTATTAGAAACACATCTGAATTGAAACAAAACTCTTTGCTTTTTAAATATATTGGTATATCAATCCACTTAAATAATAAATCATGTCATTTTTATGACCTTGTAACCAGCATAAGAAATAAAATTATGGATTACGATAATAAAATTTTGTCACTTGTGGCAGATTGATTCTCTCCCAATCTATTATTCTTTCTATACCAATTTACTGTATGAATATCAGTCTATTACCTAAGACTGTTATAAAAAGAATAAAAAATCTTATTAATAAATTCTTATGTTTTACTAAAATACCATAATTTGGTATTTTCTCTCCAATCTCTGCGAACATTTTGATGATAATTTTTTAAATATCATAAAACTAAAACATATTCAAAATTCATTTCCATGTAAGATTTGGATGAACTTTAGAGAACATAGATGTCTTTGGTCTTCCCTTATGCATTCAATTACTGCCCTACTTCCCATCATCTTCAAGTTAAAATAAAGCCTCCTGACTCCAAAGTTTGGAGAAGATTAATAAAAATAAGAGAAGTTGTTGAAAGATTCATATTTTGGAAATTTGAAAATGATCAAATTGAATTTTGGCTTGATAGTTGGAATAAATATCTTCCTTTAATATCACTATCATATAATGAAGATAATTTCTAGTACAATCAAACCAAAGTTTCTGAGTTTTGGCAAAATGAGGTTTGGAATGTTAATAAAATTAAAATAAATGTATTACTATTTGATATAAACAGAATCACAAAGTTCAAATTAAGTGCAGCATCATAAGATACCATTATATGTAACGTGTCTTCTAATTAATAATTATTTCTAAAAGAAAGTTGGCAGAGTATTAGACAAAAGAACAATAAAACAATGTTATACAAAACATTATGGAATAGTATCACCCCAAAGAAGTGTCCATTCACTCTTTGGAGGATACTCAATGGATTTATACATGTTGATTCAATAATGCAGAAGATAAATTTTAATCTTGCTTCAGAATGCAAACACTGTGATAATTTAGAAACCATAAATCATGTATTTATGGACAACAATATTTCATGGGAAGTCTGGCAATATTTTACCGGCCTTCTTGGTATTAAATAACCAGCTATATGACTATTAATCATATAATTAATCTTTGGTTCATGTCAATTAATAAACAAGCTCATATACATTATCTCCTCTATCATATGCTAAACCATTTGGTCCGCCACAAACAAAATAAAACACAAAAACATTAAAGGATTTTCAACAAGTATTATTAACAAAGTTATATTTATTATAACCAATCTTGATTGTGAAAATCTATTAAAACGTAAAAAATGGTCTGGTGACTTGAAATCATCTAATATAATTGACTGTTTCCATCACATGCCTGAGCCAAAAATAGTTTCTTATGTCAAATGGTATCATTTTGCTTACAATAGAATTAAGACCAACTGTGATGGTTCTTACTTAAACAATGGTAAATCTAATGAGGTTTACTATAAAGATTGATAAATGTGATTTAATATATGGGATTGGTAGGTTAGTTGGTAAAAATACCCCTTTAATTGCATAAATAAGGGCTTTACTTGAAAGTCTCATTTTTTAAAAATCTAAAAAAATCACTAACTTAGACATTGAAATAGATTCTCTTATATTATATAAAATTTTAAGCTATGGTAATGCCCGTTGGTTCTTTTATCTTTTAATTATTTTGGAAATAAAGACATAGCTTGTAATAAAGGTCAAAATAATCAAGAGATGACATTTGAAAATGAAATTAAGCTCACCTCAAATATATACTCAACTTCAAATCAGCATCCACCCTCTCAAAAATAAGTGTGGGTGCAAAAGCTAAAATCTGTAATAGTGAGTAAGTAACAATTTTACATGTAACAAGCTATTAAACAAAATAAAATAGTTTTAAAAAATCTAAAGAAAATATTAACACTCAGACATCTACTTTATTAAACTATAATAAGACCAAAAGAAAGAAAAATAAAAAAACAAACAATCTAGAAATCTAAAAATTTGATAATAATATGTGAGTCACCAAACTTAATTATCTTGGTAATATTTTTTCAGATTGTTTGTTTCTTTATTCTACAATTAAAATTAATATGTGAGTCACCAAAATATTATTATCTAAGTCACTACAAATTTCTAGATTTCTAGATTTTTTGTTTCTTTGGTAATAAGTCACTAAAAACTTATTATCTGTTTAGTGACTCACATATTATAATTAAGTTTTTAGTGAGTCACATTTTAGTGACTCACATATTATAAAATTTCTAGATTTGTAGATTGTTTGTTTCATTGGTAATATTTTGGTGACTCGCAGATAAAATTTGATAATAATATGTGAGTCACTAAACTTAATTATCTTGGTAATATTTTTAAATCTACCATTAAAGAAACTTAATTGTATTAAAGTAATATTTTTATCTAGAAATCTAGAAATTTCTAGTGACTCAGATAATAATATTTTTAATGACTCAAATATAAAGAAACAAACAATCTAAAAATCTAAAAATTTGATGGGAAATTAATTTTTTAGATTTCTAAAAAGAATAAAGACCCGTCTAAGTTTTTCTGATGAGTCAAAATTAAAAACATAATCAGTATGCGAATCAAATGAGGACCTATATAAGGAAATAACAGAGACATTAAACTTAATTATCTTGGTAATATTTTTTACTTTAAAAACTTAGACAACTACTTAAAAGAACACTATCCGCCCAAATTAATCGGTGCATGTAGTCTTCATTTATCTCCAATAAAAGAACAACTATCTGTCATAACTAAAGTGAAACAAAAAAGCATAAGTCGAAATTTAAGAAAATTTAAACATGGAACCATCAAAATTCCCTAATTTCAAAGGCAACCAAATTTAAAGGATCAACAAGATCATTGAATTCATTATCCAAATGGCAGTATCTCTTCTCAATTAGAATATCTCTTCTCAATTAGAATGAGAATATCATAAACAATATATGAAAACTAATAATTGCTAAATGAATCTTATATGGTAAAAACAATCCTATAATTGCGGAATCTAAAGCCTTATTAGATGGTTTGTTATTATGTAAATATTCACCGGTGGAAAATGAAACTGATTCTTCGCTATTATTTAATATGATTTATAATTATATGACTCATTGGAATTTTAGAAGTATTATTAGTTGTTGCATGAAACTTATAACCTCATAAATAAACTTTAAACATGTTTTTCGTGAGCAAAATTATGTTGCCGCTTGGGTAACAAAATGAACTTTAAAGTATAAATCAGATTGTGAATTCAATGACAGCCAAACCCAAGTAGAACATGAGACTATAATAATTTTGGAAAGTCTAAATTTAGGTTATATAGAATTAGAAAGTTGACAGTTGTAAGATCCAAATATTTTGGATCAATCATGTATGGTTGGCTACTAACACTTAAGCAGGTTTACTCATGACCTCGAAATGTTATATATATTATAGGTACAGGTTCACGGAATCAATGAAAAAAAAGAATGGACTCAAAATTAAAATTTCCAAAAAAGCATTGTGAAGAATTCAAGATACTCAAGATTTCTTTTTATATAAGTAACATAAGGAAATCTGAATTGGAGGAATGTAAAATAGAATTTTGGTCTATTTGACCTATTATGTAACATTAATTTCCATTTAAATGCTATTATAATAAAATTTTAGTTTTTTTGAAAAAGAAGAAAAAATTTGGGTTTTAAACTATCAAATAATATATATATATATATATATATATATATATATTCAAATTTGTTTTGAGAAAGCGTCTAACCAAAGACCCAGTCTTGTTATCTCTAAGAGAATTGCTAAAAAGTCATTTTTACTCGGTGAAGTAGCTTGTTTTGAATTTTAAAAATTACTCTGTGAAGTTTTTTTTTGACAATTTTGCCCTTCACAAAATCATATAAATAGAATAAATTACTCCGTGAAGTTGCCATAATTTTAATTTTTTTTCCGATTTCTCTACATTCTCTCTACCTTCTCTCTTTGTCATAATTTTTTTCCACCAAAAATTAAAAGAACTAAAATTAAAACTAAGACTAAAGAAATTAACAAAATCATTGTTAATTTAAATGTTACCATTTACCTTCAAAACCACGTGATCATATATCATAACACTTAAGAACTTATTTGTAAAAAACATATTTACATCTTATTTATTAGAAATGTTTCTCAAATCATAATGCGTATTATGTTTTACTGTAAATTGATATGTTTTTAGTTAGTATTAGTCTTTAGTAAGCGATAACCTACTAAAACAATTACAAAAAGAAACAAAATTAAAAGATAAATGTTAAACAGTTAGAAAAAAATGATACAAGTTTGTCCGCCAATGTCATAGCGGTCACGATGGTGCTGGCGCAATCTCCTGGTGGAAACAGCAACCTGAGCGCCATTACATGACGGACAACCCTCTGTGTCCGCCATCTAATGATGTTAACACCATCGTGTCCGCTATCTAATGACGTCATCACCATCGTGTCTGCCATGACATGACATCAAGGTCATTGTGTCCGCCATTTGTCTAGCGGAAAGTATCTTCTTCGATAGGATAATTGCGAAGAACACCACCTGGAACACCACCTGGACGCCATCGTCTGGCGGGAATCGAGTATTTTTTGATTTGTTTAAATCACATTTTAGAAAGAAAAAAAGATAGAGTGGTCCACGTCTATATTGGTTTGTAGAAAAATAAGTTTTTTTACAATTTCGGCCATGATTTTTAAATTTTACAAAGTTGAAAAAAGAAAAAAAAATTAGTTAGTTTAAATTTTGAATTTTTATGATTTTAGTGAGTTTTAAAAATAAAATGTTAAGTTAGAATTGATTTTCAATTCAGCAACTTAATAATGAAATAAATAATGGTATAAGTAATTAAATAAAATTTTAAATTTGTTTTAGGTTTTTTATTAATGAAAATTTTATAAATATTGAAAAATCAATACATGCAATTTCAGTAATTTTTGTTTCTTTTTCAGCAATCCCCTCTCTCTAATTAACACCTAAAGGATAACCCCAAACAAGACTTAATCAGTTCACTGACCCAAACAAAACAAAAGCCCAATAAGCTCCTTTCTCTGCAGAGAGTTACATTTCAAATCGATCAGAATCATTTTTTCAACGAGAAAAACCTTCACGCCATCGTCATTCTCAAACCACCACATCGGACCACCATTATAACATGGATCACGAGGCGCAACCACTAGACGCCACTTCCGACCACCAAACCATGGAACCGGATTCATCAGCCACGCTTCTCGATCTCTCCAGTTATCAACTCCACGACCTCGACTCGATCGAGTTACCACCGACCCTTACCGAGTTGGACCTCACGGCGAACAGATTGTCAAACCTAGACACGAGAATCGCCAATCTTTCGAACCTGAAGAAGCTCTCGTTTCGACAAAACCTAATCGAAGATGCCGCGGTCGAGCCAATCTCTCACTGGGATGCTCTTTCAGAACTCGAGGTATACTCTAGACACCATCTATGTTGGTTGATGAGAACATACTGAAGAATTTTTTTGATGATTTTGACTTTTAACTACTTCAACTTTTGATTAATTTCGATGATTTGATTCGAGAATGAGAATGGTACTTCGGAAAATGGTTGATGGAGTACATTTCGAATGATTTGGAGTGTGTTTGCAGGAGTTTGTTCTCAGGGATAATAAGCTAAAGAACATACCTGATATCGCCATATTCAAGAGGCTTTTGGTTTTTGACGTTTCCTTTAATGAAATCTCTTCAATGCACGGATTATCCAAGGCCTCTAACACACTCAAGGAACTATATGTCTCCAAAAACGAAGTTACAAAAATCGAAGAGATTGATCACTTACATGACTTGCAACTTCTTGAACTTGGTTCTAATAGATTACGGGTCAGTTCATCGAAATTTCAACACTTTTATTTGCAATGCCCGTCCTGATGTTATCTGCACATATCGTTTTCTAGGATATCTTTCTGTGTTACTTAGGAGCTCCTTTCTTGTATGATACACAAGTTGAATCTATATCAGTATTACTATGCTTGTGATATGTTTTCTTATATATTATGATGTCATGGATTAATCTTACATCATCAAGCAGCTTTAGGTATGTAGATATATTTTTTAGTTATTTTACTACAAAATTATGGTAAAATTTAAGCATGTTGGCTTGAAGAAGTTAAACGTTTGATGAATACAAGTAGATCATTAGATTTAATGATGCGTCTCGTTTTCTTGTCTGTATTATAGAGAAAGTTAGAGAACGATATCAAATGTAGTAGCCGTCCTTAAGTGGTTACCCGTGTTTTCAGGTGATGGAAAATCTGCAAAATCTGAATGTTCTGAAGGAGCTATGGCTGGGACAGAATCGTATTAAAGTTGTAAATTTATGTGGGCTGAAATGCATTAAAAAACTTAGCCTGCAAAGCAATAGGTTAACTTCCATGAAGGGATTGGAGGTATGCTTACTGTTGAATGTTCAAGGTAAAATTTTTGCATGTGAAATTGCACTCAACAGGGTCTATCTTGTGTGTTTATGAACAGGAGTGTATTGCTTTAGAAGAGTTATACTTGAGCCACAACGGCATATCGAAAATGGAAGGTCTAACAACATTGGTTAACCTCCGTGTACTGGATGTATCAAATAACAAGCTAACGTCGGTTGATGATATTCAAAATCTGACAGGGTATAATTCCGGACTGTGACAATGTTTTATGTTGTTTGTCTGATTTCTTGACCCGCATCTTCTTTTTGTAGGTTAGAGGACTTATGGGTTAATGACAATAAAATAGAATCACTTGAAGGAATTGCTGAAGCTGTTGTTGGTTCAAAGGAGAAGCTTACCACTATCTACCTTGAAAACAATCCATGTGTAAGCCCATATAAAGATGTCTAGTGTCATTATTAGTGAATTTTGATACTATTGTGTTCTGCTACTTACATTCTTCGGTGATTCGTCGAGGAAACTAAGATTTATATGTGCTTTCGGATCACAAAGGGTGATACACTTGCATAAATCACTTGAACATATGTGTTAGCGAAATGATCTGTGGTCACAAACTACAATATATCTGAAGATAAAGTCACTGATCTTCTCAGAAATCTACACGATTTTTTCTCTTAGACTCAGACAAATCTTTTCCAATTTGTTAGAGCTTTGATTATGGATTGATTAAAATTCACATTAGCAAGTGTATAGATGCGGATTTGCTTTGTCAATAATATATCTTACATTCCTTTGAGCTTTCTCTGTTCATGAGTCTGTTTTTTTCTTTCAGGCAAAATCTTCAGATTATGTATCTGTTTTGAGACAAATCTTCCCAAATATACAGCAAATTGATTCGGATTGCTTTATGTAGAAAACATATCGTACTGCTTTTGTGTCGAGGAACTTTGCAGCCGAAGTTTGTGAAATTCGAATGCTTGCGCAAGCGGAGATCGTCTGTTATTGATTTGTCCGGGCCTTATAGCGACTGCAAGTTTCAAACATTTGTTTCGACCCGTTGAGACGTGTAAGTAGGGTTCAGGAAGTTCACTCTTATTATACAAGGAGTTTATGTTTTGCTTGTGCAACTGTTTTGGTGAACTGACTTCCATATTATTAAAACCTATTTTAAGTTTTATATATCTTTGTTAGGCCATTGCTTGATTTTGTTTTGTTTTAACTAAGCCGCTGAAGTTATAAGAACCAAATTATTCAGTGAAAGTTATTTATTCTGACAAATCTGTAGTAGGAGATAGGTTGTTTTCTCCTTTGAGCTTGAATTGAAACACAGCTAATATTATTACCATCCCTATTTTTCCTTGGGTTTTCTGTTTTTGCTGGCTCAATAGACTAATTGCTAAAATGGTGGGATTATATCACCGATTTGTTATGTCTCTAGTTTTAGGTTTAAAGTAGTTATTAATACGTACAAAAATGAGTTAATAGGGTTGCGTATACAAATAGCTGGTAGGCTGAGTAAGTGCCTTCGCCTTTGGGTGCTTTCGTTTAGATAGGGTTACGAATTCTATAAACGGGGTTTGGGGGCTGAGTAAGTGCTTTCGTTAGATAGGCTTACAAATACTATAAACAGGGTTTGGGTTGAGTTGGTCCTTTCGTTTAGATAGGGGTACAAATACTATAAATAGGATTGCACATACGAGTAAATGCTTTCGTGTAGATAGGGGGGTTAAAAATGCTGCTTTTGTATAAATAGGGTATAAATATGAGTTTTGTGCCAGCTGAGTTAGTGCTTTCGTTTCGATAGGGTTAGTTTCTTTTCATTTAGATAGAATTACAAATGCAGTTGTTGTTTAGATACGGGTTTTTGTGTCGTTCTGTCGAGTAAGTGCTTTCCATTAGATAGGGTTACGGATGCTGCTTTCGTTTGAATAGGGTCATGGATGCTGCTTTCGTTTGAATAGGGTTACAAATAGCGAGTAAGTGCTTAAGAGCTTTGGTTTACATAGGGTTACAAATGCTGTTTTTCTTTGAATAGGATTGCAAATATGAGTTTACTTTGTTTGAGTAAGTACTTTCGTTTAAATAGGAAGACAAATATGTGCTAGTTCTACCGCTGTTCGGTTGAAAGTGCTTTCCTTTACATAAAGGAAGGCACATACGAGCTATAATGTGGTTCGGTTGAGTAAGTGCTTTCCTTTACATAAAGGAAGACAAATACGAGCTAATGTGGTTGGTTGAGTAAGTGTTTTCTTTTACATAAAGGAAGACAAATACGAGCTTTCGTGGTTTGGTTGAGCAAGTGCTTTCATAGGGTGACAAAAACGAACGCCATCAAAAAGTGCTTTCGTTTATATAGGGTGACAAAAACAAGCTTTGCTCGAGTAAGTGCTTTCGTTTAAATAGGGTGACAAAAATGATCTACGGTTGAGAAATTGATTTCGTAGGTGAAATATCTTTTTACATCTGGAACTTAATGTTATGAAAACTTACATCTTGAACTTAGTGTTATGAAAACTTTATAAGAGACCAGAAAATCAAGACATGTAGAACTCCATATTTTTGGTGTTTTCTTGAGGTTTTTCTTAATATTAAATGGATCTAAGACAGAGTAGTGTGCATCTTTCACTTTATGGAATAAGAACCATCTACTCCACTATTAAAATCTACAGAACTTCAAAACTAAAGGTATTCCAAAGTCCCTCTTCCCCCTATTGATGGCGAACAAACCAAATCGATGGGGCCGGAGCGGAAGTGAGAGAGAACTTTCTCTCACCATAAAGAAAACACTTCTTTTAACCAAATCAATGGGGCGAGAGAACTTCTCTCACAAGAAAGAAAACACTTTTTTTTTTCTCTAGGTCGCGATCCACCTTCTCTCCTTTATTCTCTTAGATTTTCTCCTTCATTTTATCGCCTGACATTTCTGTTTTTCTTTGTGCTTCATCTTCACCGAGATTTTAACATTCAAATCTACCTTCCAGTGTATACGCTGCTTTGTGCTTCATCTTCATTTTAACATTCAAATCTAACCTCTAGTGTCGTGTATATGCCGTTTTGGATGAATTTTACGAAAAAAGAAACAGTGTCGTGTATACGTCACATCGAAGAAACAAACCGGCTTCCACCGCGTTTCGTCTTTGTTTATCCTTTCAGCAAGGATTTGCTCGTTCCACGTTTCTTGTTGGGATGATTCCTCTCTAAATCTTTACTTCAATGGAGGATTTAGTTCAGGATAATGCTCAAGTAATGCTAGCCGACAAGAAGAAAGCTGAAAACAAGAGAAAAAAAAATGCTATAAAAGTTTACGGGGTGGAATATGTTCTTATTTATCTTAATGCTTTGGTTAAGTTCGATGATTCAACAATGACTAGAGAAAAGTTGTTTGATGAAAATGTCTGTAATGATGAACGGGAAATAACTGACGAACAAAAGATCTCTGTTGCATGAGAAAAGATGAAATTTGCTGTTAGTGGTGGGTAGATTGAAGATTCTGTTAGCTTTGTTTTCTTCTCTTCGACTATTGTTGGTTCGACTATTGTTGGTGGTGAGTCCTTATTTAGAAAAAGAGCAGATCAGTTTGTAGAAAACCGGGACAAAAAAAAGGACTATTGTTGGTGGTGAGTCCTTATTTAGAAAAAGAGCAGATCAGTTTGTAGAAAATCGGGACAAAAAAAGGAAACTGAAACACAAATACCAGCTCCGGCGATCGATACTCTGTTTTTGGAACAAATTTTAGGAAATGAAATAATTCTGGCGAACTCGATACCGTAGGAGATGATTCAAACAACTTTCCGACCCCCGTGACCAGATTTTTGTTGTCGGCGTCGATGAAAAGTCAACTTGGCATTCAAGAGGGCTGCCCAAGAGCCGTGACCCTTTGCTAAATGAAACAGCCGTATTAAAGTTCCATAATGGAGCACGTGCCGTTAAAGCTCGTAATGATAGGTTGCATGACCCTTCATCTTTGTTAAAACTCGTAATGATAGGTTACATGATCCTTCATCCATCTAGTGAAACTTATGCCTTTAGTGCTCATAAAAACAATCCACATGTCCGTTTGTCTAACAAATTGCATGCCATTATGCCACTTAATGATAACAGTTGAGTTACTCCATCAAATGAAAAATATCCATTAAATGTGTTTAATGCTATCAACGCAGGGAAAATGCTCACACTGCATTCTCAGACCGCACTACACATAATCCTTGTAAGACTTTCTCCAGCCTCTTCCAAGATTTTCGGTTGAAATCTAAAGACTTGAAACTCCAATTCATTTCACCTCATTTAGAAGGCGAAGATATCACTCTTGACTAAGCAGATGAAATTCCTTTTGTTGAGACTTGAGGCACTGTCTCATCGACTGTTTAACAGGAAAATTTCCAGGTAAGGTTGTGCTTGATAACATCATCAAACACTAGGAAGTTGACTGTAAACCCTGCCGAATGGGAAAGAATGAACATTCTTCAAGTTCCTTACTGAATCAGATTTGCTACTAGTTCTAGCCAACAAACCTTACACCACTTATAGTAAAATGCTTATGTTAAAAGAATAGACAAAGATGTCACGTTGACTGACGACCTATTCACCAAAATAACGACGTGGGTTGTTCTTAATAATGTCCCTCTAAGCGTTTGGAGTGAAACAAGTTTGAGTAAGATGTATTCCGAAATTGGTAATCCCCTCTTCACTGACCAATTTACTTGTGAAAAAACGCGCATGAAATATGCTCGTATATTCATTGAAATTAATGTTAGTAAAGAGCCATAACAAGTTTTAATGTGAAACTTCATTGTGGTAGATGTTATATTCTATCTGTTGTGTACGAAAACTACCATCTGTTTTGCTATATATGTTATCGTTTTGGGTACAATCACTTTCTTTGTCCACCCAGAGAGCAGAGAGAAAAGGAAAGAATCTGTGACACAAGGCTTGTGTCAATCAAAATGTGCGCAAGATTGCTAATGAAAGGCCTCACGCGACTAAAGGTAAACCATCCACTTTTGAGCCTCATCGGCAAACCAATCAAAATGTGCACAAGATTGCTAATGAAAGGTCGCACGCGACTAAAGGTAATCCATCCACTTTTGAGCCTCATCGGCAAACCACCCACTGCCCCAATGCACGTACACAAAAGGATGCAGTACCCACACCCATTATTGAAGATGAGATAGATCATACCTTCGCAATGAATGCAACCTCGCTCGTTGCCGAATCCTTGCCTTGCCAAAACAAACCCTTGTGGACACTTCGATGGCAAACACTAATGATCGGGAACCTATCTTTGGCCATCCGCAAAGCAAATATTAAACCACACCTTTTATGACCAACTCAGCCGATCCATTAAATGTCCCTTGGGCTGAAGGTCATGAGCAAAAGATCAAAGAAAATTGTGAGGTGCAGAGTGCCCAATAACTTCTCGGTTGACCAATAAAGCTCCTTACTTTGAACATCAGATGCCTTTGTGGGTGTACAGATCGGTGTGCTTCTCTCTCCACGGTTTGTAAGCTCATTATCCAAAAATCTTTTCCCATCTATTTCCTCTTAGAAACGAAATTTTTCAAAGAATGTTTAGATAGCTTTATGTCTTCAAGCTTCATAAACTATGATCATTTTTCTAATTTTGATGTGATAAATGGAGGGCACATAATTGCTATTTGGGATGCTAGTAGAATAGCTTGCACAGTGATTGAAATTTAAAGCCAACCTATCCACTTCAAAGTCCATTGCAATGTCACTCAAAAAAACGTTTTATGGTACCTTTGTATACCCTTTGTATAATGTGTCGTAAATGAGAGTTCTTTGGGATCACCTCACCACCATCGGGGCCACCATCCGCTTACCTTGGATGATTATGAGTGATTACAACGCCTACTGCGCACCGGGAGACCACATAGGGGTTATTCCCCTTCGAAATTATGAGTTAATTGATTTAAATAACTTTTGTGTATCTCATGGTCTTGTCGATGCACCCTCCACGGGTTCCTTCTACACATGGACAAATGATAATGTTTGGTTCAAACTTGACCGTGTTCTCATAAACCATGGTTGGAGTGACAAGAATTTTTATGCAAAGCCTCGTTTCTCCCAATGGAGTCGGTCTCAGACCACTTCCAATCATAGTCTCAGTTGTGCATGACTTTCAACATGGTTTTTGACATTTTAAATTTTTCAACATGTGGCTTGGTCATCCCAGGTTCGCTAGCATTATTGAAAATAGGTGGGGGCAATCTATCGACAGTACAATACAATACATTCTTGCGCAAAAGTTGAAGGTGCTAAAACGCCCTCTAAAAGAATTGAATAAAGCCGAGTATTGCGATATTCTTGAGCGCACTACTACTGCAAATACAACCTTTAAGGATGCCATTTCATATCTCATTACTGACCCAAATAACATTGATTTGAAAGAAGAGGTTCACAGATTACGGGCTAGAGCAAACTTTCTACTCGCCGGCGAGAAAAGCTTCATTCAACAACGTATGAGGTGCACCCACTTAGTCGATGGTGATAGAGGTATCACATTTTTATATAGCCTAATCAACCGTGACAGTGATCCTAGAGTTGGTGATTTCAGACCGATTGGTCTCACATACGTTACCTATAAAATGATAACCAAAATCTTAGCAAACAGAATGGCCCATCTTCTTCCAACTCTCATTGACATGAGACAAGGTGCTTTGTGAGTGGTAGGAATCTTGTCGATAACGTTTTACTTGCTCAAAAATTGGTTAGAGGTTCGAACCGAGCAAGAATTTCTCCAAGATGCATGCTCATAGTGGACATTTGAAAAGATTTTGAAGCGGTCTCATGGGACTTCTTTTAGAAATCTTTCATGGTATTGGTCTCCCTCCTAAATTTGCGTGCTGGATTCTAGCATGCGTTACCACGACATCCTTCTCGGCATTTATTAACGGAGAGCTTTATGGCCACTTCCGTGGGCAACAGAAGTGGCCATGAGACCCGATGTCTCATACCTTATTCATCATATGTCTGGAATACTTCTCTCGGTTATTAAAGATGAGGTCAAGTAAGTCGGGATTTCACTTCTATCTAAAGTGTGCCAGCACGCACACCACTTAACTTGCCTTCGATGACGACTTGATGCTCATTTCAAAAGGTGATGTGACATCGGTAAACATCTTTATGGAATGATTAAGTCACTTAAAGAATGTGTCGGACTTCTCCCTAAACCCCTCAAAATCCACCATATATCTTGTCAGAGTTAAAGGGATTGTCTATGATTGGATTATGGATATAGTCGAAGTTGAAGTTGGCACTTACCTAGTTAGATATGTGGGCAAGGTTTCTTTTGAGTTTATAGCCACCCTTTCATTGTACTCACCTAAGAGACCTTGTGACTCTCTTGATGATTGTCATTTTGTACATCATATATACAAAACCACATTTACCTTTTTTTACAGAACTTCTTAACTCAATCGGTCTATAAAATTGAAAACGCAGCTCCGAGTTCGCTTAAAGGTAATGTTGGCCAGATCCGATCGGATTTTGCCAAAACCAAAATTATAATGAACCAAATATATAAATAAAAATTATGGTATGTAAGTAGGTCGGGCCAAATATGGATTTTTAGATTGTTCAACTTGATCTTGTTCAAAAATATATAAATTATATATAAAAAGTATAAAATATAAATAATAATAATAAGAGAGACTTACCATTTAAGACTCATCCAAGAAACGTATTACGGATAAAGACCCAAAATATTTAAGAGACTTTATACATAAAATACTATTTTATATAAAATCCAGTAAAAACAATTGGACCCATTTGTTTTGTTTTTTTTTATTAAAATTTTTAAAGGTTTATATCTTTTAAATCGTAACTCGAAAAAAATCCGAAAATACCCTTGGTTTTTTTTAAGACGAACAAAAATATTATCACTATGATATGTTTTGATTTTTTTTAAATAATATATATTTTACACACGTTTCTCATCTATCTAGTTTCGCATCTAGGCGAACAAAATTTAAACAGGTTTCACATTACATGGTTTCACATCTATCATAGTGGGCTGGTTTCGCATCTAGCATATTTAGTAGTGGGCATGAATTCGCATCTAGTAGTACAAAATTTAAAGAGGTTTCGCATCTAGCAAAATAAAGCAGGTTTCACATCTCGCAAAACGAAGAAAGTTTTGCATCTTCTTCGTTTACACTATACGTTTTAATTTTTTTAAAAGTCTGTATATTTTAAACCGTAATTTGAAAAAAAGATGAAAATACCATTGGTTTTATTTTTTAAGACAAACTAAACTAATACCACTCATGATATGTTTTGATTTTTTTTAAATATATATTTTACACAAGTTTCTCATATATCTAGCTTCGCATCTATCCGTACAAAATTTAAACATGTTTCACATTACATGGTTTCACATCTATCACAGTGGAATGGTTTCACATCTAGCATCTATCATAGTGGGATGGTTTCGCATCTATCATAGTGGGCTGGTTTCGCATCTAGCATCTATCGCAGTGGACCGGAATTTGCATCTATCAGTATAAATTTAAACAAGCTTCGGATCTAACAAAACAAAGAAGGTTTCGCATATTCATCGTGTACACTATAAATTTTAAAAAAATTAAAAGTCCGTATCCGTTAGACCGTCACTCGAAAAAAAAATATGAAAAATACCACTGGTTTTGTTTTTTTAAGACAAACAAAACTAAAACCACTTATGATGTGTTTTGATTTTTTTTAAAATATATTTTATACATGTTTCTCATATAAGGGTACTTAGTCAATATTATTTAAATTCTCTAACTAAACTTAATCAATATTATTTAAATTATTATAATTATTGATTTATTTTAATATAAATTTATCATTACGTCGGAAAAAAACTAAAATATCATTGGTTTTGGTTTTGATAAAACGAATAAAACTAGATTAATGAATGATATTTTTTTTACTTTTTTCCGCCAAACCTAGTTAACAGGTTTCACATTATGTTTTGCCTGATTTCATATCTCGTATTTTGCTTTACTCCCCGTCTCGCATCTCCCACTTCGTTTTGTTGTAGTCTCGTATCTTGCATCTCGTACTTCATTTTGCCTCGATCTAGCACTTAAGGCAATACCAATTTAACTTTGGTCTCGCGCTTAATTTTAACCCTAGTCTCGCACTTAGTTTTAATCATGGCCTCACACTAAGGAGACAAAAATATCAAATTTAACCATAGTCTCGAACTTAAATTTAACTATGGTCTCGCAACTCGCATTTCCTGTAAGCCTGGTCTCGCACACGAACTTAGGAAAAAAAAACATATTCAAATTTAACCTTGGTCTCGCATATCGCATATTCGGTAAGCCTAGTCTCGCACATTGCACTTAGTAAAAAATCAATTTGAACCATAGTCTCGCACTTAAGGTAAATAAAAAAAATCAAATTAAACCATTTATCAATATTATTTCTCTTAACCTTTCCACCCCAAGCCAATGGACAAGTAGAAGTGGCGAATCGAACTATTTTAAAAGGTCTAAGAATAATTTAGAGAGGCGGCTAAGTAAATGGAGAACTATTTAGAGGAAATACTATGGGCCTACAGAACAACTCCACACACTGCAACCTAAGAATCACATTTTGCCTTAATATACGACATGGATGTGATAGCCCTAAAAGAGTCCACCCTTCCCTCTTTCAGAGTTCGAAATTATTCCCAACAAAATAACGAGATCGCAATAAGGACTCAGCTAGATTTGATTGAGGAAATAAGCTCAAATCTCATCTAAGAATGGATCACTATCAGGGATTAATGAGAAGCAGATATGTATCCAAGATACTAAGAAGAGAATTTTGGGTTGGAGATAAAATTCTGAGGAAAGTATTTCTACATACCAAAGACAAGAGATTAGGAAAATTGGCTTCAAATTAGGAAGGTCCATACACCAGTGTGAAAAGAATCAAGTTTGGGACATACCGATTAGTTGATCAAGAAGGCGTTCCATTGAGGCACCCATAGAATATGGAGCATCTGAGGATGTACCTTGAGTATGAAATTGTAAATATTTACGTTATCCTTGTTTAATGTAAGTATTTATGGGCATACTTTAGTCTACCCAGGTGGCTCGAGGAGGTTTTAACGAGGTGTCCGTCTTATCAATCTATCACATGTTTCCTTTAATTATCTTGATCCCAAGAGATTTTATTTTCCTTTAATGATGTATTACAAATTTTATTTGCCTTCGAATGGACTATCTTTGAATGGTATGTGTTACAAATTTTATTTTCCTTCGAATGGATTACCTTCAAATGGCTTGTGTTAAAAAATTTATTTTCCTTCAAATGATTTACCTTCGAATGGCTTGTGTTTGAAATTTTAATTGCCTTCGAATGGTTTGTGTTTAAAATTTTAATTTCCTTCGAATGACTTGTTTTTGAAATTTTAATTGCCTTCGAATGATTTATTTTAAAATAATATTTGTTTGAACCTTTAACTATTCGCGAATGTTTTACTCATCTTATAATAAATTATTCAAAGTAAATTATAAATTCGAAGCAAGGATATTGCAAAAAGTGAACAAGATTTTTGAAAATTAAGAGAAACCGGAGCTCGTACAGTAAACAAAATATTCAACGTAACCTTACAAAAAGCATCCAAAGACTTATTAAAAGTCAACCAAATATAATAACAAAATTTTCTTGCACTTCTCATGGGCTCCGTCCCTTTGAATTTCTCCTCTTTTTTGTCTAAACTTCTTTTTTTGGATTCCACTTCATCATTTTCTTCAGAATTTTCATCTGATGATTCTTCGGAAGCAGTCATCTCATATGACAAAGATATATTCGGTGGCATAAATTTCTCTGAAACCAAGCACTACAGTGATCCAAGACTTAAGTTTGGAATTTTTTTATGGAACAATGGAACCATATCCGATTTGATCGAAGCATCACATTGATTTAGTTTGTCTACAGTAACTTCGACATATTTTTCCAACAAATCATTAGCTTATTGAGTAGACTTATTTAGTTTGTCACCCTGATTTCTTCTTCAAACTCTCCTCTTATCTTCTCTAAAGCTTATTTATTACATATGATACGATCCATAGACTCTTTACTAGTCTTCTGCTGATCTTGTAATTCAGATATCTCTTTGGTATTAGAGGTTTGCAATTCGTTAAGATATTTTGAATTTTTGATGTATCCTCCTTGGCTTTTCCCACCTCTGATTTGAGTGTATCGGCCTCCTTAATTGCACTATCAAACTTAGCATTCTCTATTTCAAAGGAGTTTTGAAGTTTCTTGTTCTCCTCTTGAAGATCCAAGATGGTTCTTCGTTGAGATTTAACCTCCCTTCTAATTCAACAAAGGATCTTACACAACCCATTATCGAGTATCCTACTGTGCCATTTTCTTTTGAGACTTCGATGGAAATACTGTCATATATCATGTTAGAGGCTGAACTTGGAAAGGCCTTGTTAAAAGCATCGTAACCAAACCCTGCCAACTCATCCATCGGGTCTTTAATCCCGGTTGTTCCTTCACCATCAAAGTTTAGAAATAAAAAAGAGGGATCATCTGGTGCACGAATAGTAGGAACTGAAATATTCGGACGCAACGCCAAATCGGAACTCGTTGAAGTTTTGTTTTTATTTTTTATTCTCTCATCATTACCTTTTTGTGTCTTTCTAAGCCTTCTTTTTAGGCTCAACTACGTCTGTAGTTATAACATATCCTTCCACAGTAGCAGCAACTGCATCCAAGAGTGATTCATCAATCATTTGTGATTGTCTTTCGATATCTTTTTCTGAAACACTTTGCAAGTTTCTTTTTTTCTTTTATTTGTCCATGTGACTGAAGGATCTTTTTCTTGTTAGAAGATGCACCTTCATATCATCAGCCTCAATTATTTGCATGAAGGCAGTGGCCAACTGAGGAGTAGTAAATTCCTTCCATGATAATTCCCTTTTAGAACTAGTTCTCCAAAGATGACTACGAGACAGATTTGTTATAGTAAAGCATTCATAGAAACCGTTGCCCCATTTTCTCTCTGCCCAGTCGTGCGGCTTTCTAAAAGTCACTTTTGCACTTTTCAGATGATGTGTGAAGCGATTCGAAATAAATACGAGGAAAGAAAGATAAATTATTATCAAGACCAAAACAAGACACACAAAATACCAAATAATTTTCAAAATAAAATTACATTGACTCTTCTAGAATTTAGTGAGTTTGCTTGGATTCCCTTTTGAGGAAGAGATTCTCAGACCATTTTCTCACGGTCCGCTGATAAAAAAACTGCATTTTCCATACCATATCTGATTCTAGTAGGTCATTAACTACTTTACACTCATTTCCCATGTTGAAGTGATAAAAGGGGATCTTAGAGTTGCATTATAACCTTACAATAGTTGTTATCTGCTCCATTGTTATAGGCGTCTTGGAAAGCCTCGATGCTATATTACAGGCAAGTAAAGTAAATCAGGCGTTCGTACTGGTCTGACTCAGACATAACCTAACCAATTGAAAATATCTAACAATTTTGGGATCTAAGGGAAACCTAAGACTCCAACACTTTTGTGAAAACTACTAACTTGTTTGAACGACAGTTCATCGGAGTTTCTCCAACCTTAGACAACCTGAATATAATCATATCGAGAAAACCTTATTTTTTGCGAACAACATCTAATTCCTTATCATGAAAATAGATATAAGATATCTTATTTAATGCTATGAGATATTTCATACTTACTTTCTTAAAATTGTGGCCAACACGTCCAGCCAACAAAATTGGCAGCTCATTGGACTCTTCTTCTGCAATGTCATCCTTGCCTCGAGCTTTCTTCCCTGTCTGAATACAGTCAAAGGTTTAGAAGTTTCCCCTGTCTGACCGGACGTTTCAAGTGGAGAGACTTCACTCAAGTTATTCATAACTTCTTCTATTATTTTTGGGTTCGATTCTAACGGACCGACATGTCGAGTACTAACGTCATCTTTAACGACACACGAGTTCTTGTTTGAACTCAAAGAAGAAGGATAATCAATCAGTACTAATGGCTCTGCAATAGCTTTGGATTTGGTTGTCGAATGTCTGGTCCCCCTAGTTGGAATAATTTCTTTGAATTTGATCCCATTGCTTTAAATATCGAATGTGTTTGACGACTTGAGGCTTTTCGAGAGTGAAAAGGTTTTGAAGAGTGTTGGGGTTAGGGATACAATATTTGTCCAAGCCGACCCAAACTCGTCTGATCTAGCCTTACTAGGTAGGGTTTTGTTTGGCCTGAACTTATAACTGACCGGGTACGAAAATGAAAATTATGGTCCGTATGCGGGTCGGGCCTGAAGAGATATGAACTTAGGGAGGAGTAATTTGTATCAAACAATATTATGAGGGATTATTTCTTGAAAACGGATTCTTAGCCACTAGTCCTTTAGAGAGAGAAAATTAACAAATGTAGGGAGAGAAAGTATATTATATTAATGACCATCCTTTTCATGAATCTAGGGAGGTCCTTTTATAATAAAATTAATAGGCCCCACATGCCTAACTACCTCTTAATTACAAACTTGGCCCTTACATATATTGTTTACTTACAATTAATCCTACTTCAATATTTACTTTTCAATCTTTCCCTAATTTTAGTACTCCTTCGCAATTTCCCCCTTTATTTTTTATTCTTCCTTATCACTAGCCCCCCAATCCTTATGAAAATGTTTTTGACGAGAACTGTGATGTAACCTTCGAATTTCCTCTCATCTCCTAATTTTTCTTAAGATATACCTCTTCGGAAATAACTTTCTAGCTTTCTCAAAGTAACCATTCCAAGTGTATAAAATCCATCTTCGAATTTCTTCGAAAACAATCCTCCGTGTCGAAAATATGAGTAGCACTTAACCTTGATATTGGACAATTCATATAGCCCCCCAATCCTTGCAATATGTTAGCAAACACTAAAACGTATTAAAATTTCCCAATATTTTGCGCCCTCAAAAAAATATCTTCGAAATTATTCATATGAAAATATTTTGTGCCCTCGAAATAATATTTTCGAAATCATTCATATGAGCATGCCCCCCAGTCTTAGTTAACATATTACAAAGACTGGATCATAACAAAACGTCATTCGAAACGCTCTTGCCAGTAAATTCCCTCAATTTTTCAAGCGTACTCTTTCATATTCCAATCAACAATCTCCCGCATTTTCCTTAATGATGTCATCCTAGAGAAAATCCTGTCACTAAATATTTTTAGAGATACTATCACACTTCCCAAATTTTCTCATCATCTCATTTGTCTCTTCATATTCCATTACTCTTCCCAATACAATAAAATTACACCTATGTTACCGATAACACCCCTAGGAAAACAAAGGAAAATTTCCACGGGCCTTCCTCTCCTTAAAATCCCATCTGCCTCTATAAATATTCTTTTCCATTTCACATTTTTCAATTCAGACTAAATTCTGCTCAAAATTTTCTAGAGAGAGAAAGCTAGCTTATGCCCCTTAAACCTCGTCGAATTCCAGAGTGGTTATTCATTAGTCAAAAATTCGAAGAGAAACTTGCAGTTGGTACTTACGTTGAACCTCAATCTGAACCTCCTGTAACCACATTCTACGGTAGCTGGCCTCCATCAGAAAATTCTTCTGCTATTATCCCCTTCGGCATTTCTTGTCAAACCCTAAACACTAACCTTAATCCCCTCGAATCCATGGGTAATGAGAAACACCACAAAAATTCTTCTAGCAAGAGGAAAAAACATCACAAAGATAGGAAAAATTCTAAAAAACATAAGTGCTCTAAAGAAACCCCATTTGGAACCACAAAGTCCGACCCCAATTCCAATTAACAACAATCTTCCTCAGATAATCGATGGCTCTGGGTCAGATCTACCAGCCACCCCCTCGATGACAGGGCACGAAAGTCCAAGATTCTCTCCTTCAAGAGTTAGAATCATAGACGAGGAGGTACAATCAGCAAAAAATGAGGCCCTAAAAAACAAAGGAAAATCAATTACCTCATAAAACCCCAACTTAGCTCCAAATGAAACACTCAACACAGAGAAAAACATATCCGAATGTCCTTCCTTGGCCTCCTCGAGTCAAGTATCTACAACCCCGTCTGCAAATTTCGAAGAACAATCTCTAAGAATTGCTCCTAAGTCCAAAGGTGATATTACGCTTCCTCGGGAACTCGACACCATTGTGGGCAACAATATCCGAGGCATCGAAAACAAACATTTGGTAATACTTCATAATATCTCTTACAAATACTTCTTGCCATCGAAAGAAACCATGATAAGGACTCGATGGTGCATCCCTCCATATATTACCATCAGATTCCCGGTGGAAGGTGAAACTCCTTTGTCCGTTAAGGACGATGAACTGGTCATATACACAGAGATCATGAATTGGGGGCTAAGGTATCCCTTAGACCCATTCTTCATCGAATATTTTTCCAAAATCGATCTCTGCCCCACCCAAGCAGGTCCAAACATGTGGTACACGCTCATGGCGTGTATCATGGCCTCTAGGATTTCTGGTAACGAAATGTTTTTGGAGGAGCTCATCGGAATGTCTAGCTTAGCAAAAAATCTATTTCTCCATTTTACTCACTAACCTTTGGACGAGGACAAAAAGTAGTGAAAGATTTACTTGAAGCCGACAAGAAATGGAAGCAACAATTTCTTTATTTCTCCGGACATTGGGAGACAGACTATGAGTCAACCCCCTCGAATCCACGCAAGCTTTCTCTTTTGTGGACTAACAGAGGTAATATTTTCAACTCCCTCCTTAACATTCTTCGTAAAACTGTTTTACTAATTTTATTCCTCAAACTTTTGTGCAGCCATGACTGGCATTTCTAAACCCTACGCTGATTATGTGGAGAATGCCACCAAGGTCTTTACCAAATTGAGTGAATGGGCCAAAGAAAAGTGGGAAAACAAATTTCGCCTCTGCTTCATGAATACCAATCTGGCCAAGAGTCGACTGTGGAGGCTAAACCCCCTCGACAGGCTAACTATGAAAGAGTTGATGACACCTCCCCCTCAACAAGAAGTCCACAACCGAGTTGAAAAGAAAGACATCGTTATTTACCTTCCAAAGCGCTCCCGGACCAAAAGTCATTTGGATGACTCTGAAGAGGAAGTATCAACCAAAGATCTACAATCTGACTCTGAAGGACTAGCTACTACTCAAGAGCCATCCTCTTAGAAAAACATCACTGCAACCACCACCTCAATTTCTCCTCCTCGAAAAACAATTCACCCCATAAAGAAAAAAGAACCTAAGAAAAAGCAAGTAATCCTAGAGCCTATCCAAGAAATCTCCGAAGGCACCAGAGACCAAGATAAAGATAAAGAGAACTCAAATCAAGTTCTAAATTCCCAACTTATCCTATCTTCAAGTCCCTCGTCGAATAATGATCCTCTCCCAAGATTGGAACCTCTTCCGATTCCTCAAAGTGATCCCCCACAACCTGTTGACCCCATCATACTGACTGGGGAGTCTTCGAACTTTGATTCCACTGAAATGGGCTCTCCAAGCAGTTCCTTCGAAATTCCTCAAAGAGACGACTTTTCCCTCATTGTTCGAAGACTACTTCATGCCTTTGTCAATATGGGGAAAAAGATGCAACATCTGGAAGACAAGAAAAATCACTATAAATTCAAGGCTTCCCTTGCCTCATCCCAACTTGAAGAGATGAAAAAACAACACTCTCATCTAGAAAAACAAGCTGATGCACTTCGGGAGAAATTGGTTGCCTCGGAAAGTTACGTTCTTCTTCTAGAAAAATGTTGTCAAGAAGAAAGGGATCTCTATCAGAAAAAGACTGGTGCTCAAGAGAAACTCCTTACAGCCCTCAAAGAAGCTCACCAACTTTCAACAAAAGGTTTTAAGGAATCCCTAGCACACTTCGAAAGGATTGTAGAAGAAAAAAGATATCTGCTGAGGAACCTTGAGAAAGAAAAAGAAGCAGTTGTGGATGTCTGTGCAGCAAAATACGTGGACAAGCTCAATGCCAGTGATGCTACCATCCGAGCAGGATTGATCACCGAGATCCATGAGAACTATCCTGAGTATGACTTAGGTAGTTTCCGGACACTTGTCTCCCTTGAACTTCGCCCACGTAATATTGTCGTGAGTGAAAGTGACACATCTGATTCCAAAGAGATCGACTCCTCGAAACATTTTAAGTAGTCAATAGTCTTTTTTGTTCCACCCTTTATGTACAAGTCCTTGTTAGTTTCGAGGCAATTTTTGTAATGGTGTCAACATTTTCCGAAGAACATTTATCTTACTCAATTCTCTTTGTATGCCAATGTTTGAAACACTATTTATTAACTTATAAAATTTGTGACTTCATATTGGGTATGAAAATAATTGTATGCCAACTTGCATTGAATATAATAATTGCTTTATGCCAACTTTTGTTGGACATAATAATCATTGTATGCTGGCTTTAGTCATGCGTAGTTATAGTTGTCATAATTGTTAACCTGCTTAACTGATCACAATTTATAATTCAGAAACAATAATTCGAGGCAAACGTTCAAATATATTTATCATCTAATAACGACACCTCGTTAAAACCTTCCTGTGCCTAACAAGATAGGAAAGAGTGTCTTCGCTGTTTTTCCAAATCCGAAAATAGAAAAGAAAAATTACATGTCAAGATTTTCATTCTTACTCAAGGTAAAACTTCATATGTTCTATGTTCCATGGATGCTTAAGGTTTCTCCCCTCTTTATCCTTTAACCAATACGTTCCCTGTTTCACTTTCTCTATTACTTCATAGGGAACTTTCCAATTTGGTCCCAACTTTCCAAGGCTTTTTTCTTTCGTATAAAGAAAAAAAAATCGTAACACCTTATCTCCCACCTTAAAATTTCTCTGCTTTACTTGTGAAGCGTATCTACTCCTCATCAATGTTTGATAATGTAGGGATTTCAACTGTGCACACCGTCTTTTTCTTCCACCAAATCAAGTTATATTGCCCTGCTTTGATCATTCAACTTCTCTAGTATACGTTGCCACACGGTATGATTGGAAACTAATCTCTGAGGGGACCACCCCGTCCATTCCATACACCAAAGTAAAAGAGATATCAAAGTCGATGTTCGTGGTGTTGTTCTATAGGCCCATACCATTTCCTGTAGATATATTGCCATTTTCCAGCCTTTCCTTCCAAATTTTTCTTTAACCCGTCAAGGATCGTTCTATTGGTAACCTCCACCTGCCCGTTAGCTTGCGGATGAAATGAAGCAGAAAAATATTGTTGTATGCCCCTAGAAACACAGAAGCTCTTAAATTCCTTGTTGTCAAATTGGGGTCCATTATCCGTTTTAATTTTCATTGGAACCCCAAAACGACAACAAATATTCGAAACAACAAACTTAATAACATTCTTCGCTTTTGTTCCCCCCAAAGGTTCTGCTTCTACCCACTTCAAAAAATAATCAACTGCCACTATAATCGTTTGTCTTCCCCTGACATAGGCAAAAGACCAACCAAATCAATGCCCCATCGATTAAATGGCAAGGCTTCAGAAATACTCTCCAACAGAACCCCTAGTTTATGTATTATATTGGCATACCGCTGGCACGTATCACACTTTTTTACCAACTCATTAGCATTACTTGAAATAGTCGGTCAATAATAACCAGCTAGAAACACTTTTCGAATCAACGCTTTATACCCACAATGCGCAGATCCTTCCCCATCATGTAATTGTGATAAAACAATCTGTGACGCGTCCTTATCCAAACATCTGAGCAAAGGCCTACTTAGGGATTTCTTGTATAAAAATCCTCCTAAAACAATATAACTGTGGGACTTGAATCAGATTTTCCTAGCCTCTGATTTATCAGTTGGTAAAACATCATTTTCCAAAAATTCCACAATCTTCGACCTCCAATCTTCCGTAATAACATTATTTTCCTCATCTATTATCATCAATTGCTTTATATTTCTTGTAATCGAGGGACACTCCTAAGTTATGACCCAAGGATAATTTTCTGAACATGAGGCAGTTGTTAAAGAGTCAGGATTCGAATTCGCTTCTCTTCGAACATGTTCGTATCTGACTTCGTTAAAAGTTAAAACCAAATCCTTCAACACTTTCAAGTATTTGACTAGCTTATCCTTTCACGCCTCTGATTCTCCCAGTGCCTGGTTAATCATAAGTTGTGAAGCGCTGATTAACTTAACCCTTTTTGCTCCACATACTTGAGCCAGCCTCAACCCTGCTAACGCCACTTCATATTCTGCCTCATTATTCGTTGCTTTAAAACCAAAATGTATGGCCTGAAACATTGTTATCCTATCCGGGGAGATTAACTGTACCCTGACACCACTTCCAGAAATATTCGACCCCCCATCTGTTTGAACTAACCATTCAGTCTTATCTTGCTAATAATTGATCTCCATATCTGCTCGCTCCAAATGAAATTCGACCAGAAATTCTGCCAAGGCTTGAGCCTTTATAGCTGCTCGAGGCTCAAAAGTTATGTCAAAATATCCCAACTCGACTGACCACTTCGTCATTCTTCTTAGATATCCGGCCTCTGCAACAAACCTTTTAGGGCGAATGCAGTTCGAACTACTATGGAATACGCTTGAAAGTACGGTCTCATTTTTTGACCAGCTGTTAGTAAGGCCAAAGCCAGCTTTTCTAATTTCAAATACCATTTTTCTGCATCTAGCAAACTCTTGCTAATGTAATACACTGGTTTTAAAACATCAAGCTCTTCACAAAGTAACACAACGCTGACTGCAAAATCTGACACCGACATATAAATAATCAACTTCTCTTCCAGCAAAGGTTTATAAAGTATTTCCCGGGACAACAACTACTCCTGAATCTGGCGAAACACTTCAGAACATTCTTCGGTCCAACTAAACTTACTGTCATTTCTGAGCACTTTAAAGAATGGTGAAGATTTTTCTGAAGAACGAGAGATAAATCTATTCAACGTCGCTAATCTTCCTGTCAATATTTGGACTTCCTTAATGTTTTGAGGAGGTGTCATCATCGTCAAAGCTTTCATCTGCTTCGGATCAGCCTCAATTCCCTGTTCACTTACCATATAACTAAGAAATTTTCCAGTTCGAACACCAAATATACACTTTTTTTGGTACAATTTTAGATTGACCTTTCTCAAATTATTAAAAGTTTCTTCCAAATCAGAAAAATGGTCTTCATCTTGTAAACTCCTTACCAGCATATCGTCAATATATACTTCTACGTTTCGCCCGATCTGTTTCATAAAAGTTTTATTTACCAGACGTTGATAAGTCGCCCCCGCATTTTGCAGCCAAACGACATTACCTTGTAACAATATAAACCTCTCCCAGTAATGAACGATGCGATTTTTTTATCCCTCGCATCTAATCTGATCTGGTTGTATCCCGAATAAGCATCCATAAAGAATAACAATCGGTTACCCGATGTAGAATCCACTAACTGATCAATCCGAGGAACTGGGAAATAATCCTTTGGATAAGCTCTATTCAAATCCGTGAAATCCACACACATTCTCCACTTGCCATTCTTTTTCCTGACTAAAACTGGATTCGAGGCCCATACAGGATATTGCGACTATCTAATATGGCATATGCTTTATAACCGCTTGACCTCTATAACTATAGCTGCAGAATTCTCCTGAGAAATAGTTCTTCTTTTCTGTACGATAGGCAAAACATTTTTATGTACCGCTAGCTTATGACAAATTATTTCCGGTGGCACCCCTGTAACATCTTCTACACACCAGGCAAACATATTCAGATTTGTTGATAAAAATGCAATCAACTTTTATCTAAACTCAAAAGAAAGTCTTACTCCTATTTTTAGAATCTTTCCATCATGATACTCGTATTCTTCGCGATTATTTTCCGGAACCAAAAAATTGAGGGACTCCCTCGGATCATCATATGGAATTATTGCTGAGAGAGTCCCCTTTAGCTGTTATGCTTTCTCAGACCCCCCCCCCCCCCTCCTCGAACTTGCTTTGTTGACAACGCTATTTGGTAACATTCTCTAGTCATCTTCTGACTGCTCCTTATTGTTCTGAAATTTGTTTCCTACCACGTACTTCAAACATTGGTTTACCATAGAGATAACACCATGTATATTTGATAAACAGGTACAGCCCAAAATTGCGTTATAAGACGTTGATGCATCTACCACTATAAACAAAACCTCAACCTCCTTTTTTATTGGTCCCCGACCAAGCTCCACTAGGCACTCAAATTCACCAACAACTATTGTTGTAGCCACTGTAAAGCCAACTATATTTATATCTCACTGTCGTATCATAGGTGGATCGAAAATTCTCCTATAAGTGCTCATGAACAAAATATTGGCCGAACTGCCCGTATTAATCAATATTTTATGCACTTGATCACCAGTTATCCCTGCAGCAATCACCACCGCATCCTCATGTGGGCCTGCTACGTTCCTCATGTCATAATCATCAAAACATATAATTGGGGAGGGCAAACGATGCATCTGTGCTGAAGCCCCTACTTCTAATTGCGTAGTCAAATTTACCATATGCCTCTTTCGTGAGCTGTTGGAATTTCCTACAATAGTATCCCCTCCAAAAATAGCTAATGACTCGAAAAACGCACAAAGGTCATTCATTTTCCCTCTTGGAATAATTTTCTCTACCATATTTACGTCGTTTCTTTCCTTTTTGGGATCCAAATATTATGTTGCAATATCAAAAGCATCAACCTCTTCGGAAATCATCATTGTTGTGTCAGCACTCCTTGGAACAACCTTTACTGCCGTACTTTTCTGAGTATGTTTTTTTCACAAAATCCAATAACATACCGTTCTCAATTAAATCTTGTACCTCTTTTTTCAAAGCGATGCACTCCTTGGTGTCATGCCCAATATCCTCATGATACTTACAAAACCTATTGGAACTTCTGCTTTCCCTTGGAGTTTGGATAAGAAAAGGCTTTCGAAATTGTACAGTTGACTTAGCCTTGTCATATATTGTAGCCAAATTTTCTGTTAACTCAGCAAAATAGTCTGGACGAATCCACTTATTCAAAATAGGCCTAGTTCCTTGCTGCATGTTGTAGCTTTGCTGATTCGTCCTTCGCCTCAGAGTATATTGGCCCACCGCCTTAGGTTGCACATTAACACGATGCGCTTGGTTACTAGACTGAGACCTCTGAAATTGATTCTGCTCTAGCTAATCACTTGATCATTTCTATGACGCCTGAGTTTCCTCTACTAGAATCCTCTTCTCAACTTGATCAAGTAAAGCTCCAAAAGTCATCGCTTGACTCTCAGCCACCGTATCCTTCAAAAGTCCGGGGAGGAGTCCCATTATGAAAGCCACTAATTCCATAGAATCTTTGCAATACTCCATATCTGTTTTCGTTTTTACAAACCGGTTGGTGTAATTTTTCAAACTCTCCCCAACTCTTTGTCTGCATTAGATTATCGTATCTCTATTAGCTCGGAATTTATTACTCCCCACAAAATGTTGCCTGAAGATATTCCAAAACATATCAAAATTCTTTATAGAACCTTGTGGAAGCCTGCTGTACCACTTGGAAGCAACTCCCTTTAAGGTTTGAGAAAATGCCCAACACATCAATTTGTCATCATCATCAAAGTTGATCATGGAAATTTTTAACTGCTCGATATGATTATCGGGATCTTGTGTTCCATCGAAATTTTCTAGCTTCGAGATATCGAAATGTTTTGGGAGATTGCCTGACAGAATTTCAGAGGACAAAGATGAAGCTCTCCAGTTATGACCCGTTCTATAAACATTAGCCCTCGAACCTTCATGGTTCGGAAAATAGAGCCCTCCCTCAGAAGGCAAAGTATACTGATGTTGCCACTCTGAATTCCGCTGATCGACATTTTGATTCCCAGAAGGAAAATTTCCCTGATTATAAGCTTGCTCATCAGTATGATAATTCTTTTCCCTCAGAGTTTTCTTCTCCAAACTTCTTCCTCTATGATACTCCACATGCTTTTTTCCATGTCTTTTCTTTCGACGACTTATTTCAGGAGATGAATCTAGCGAAATATAGCGGGAATAATCACTCGATTCAGAAGAATCTAAGTGGCACTTTCCTTTCCTTCTCGAAGAATGTCGACCACACCCTTTATGCCTATCATCCTTGTCACCAGGATGATGATATGCCTCACGTTCATCTTTTCCATTGTCATTCTCCCTCCGAACTTCAGAACGAATATTCCCCTGTACAACTTCTTTTTCTACTTTTAACTTTTCAATTTTAATCAGCAACTCGTTTCTCCGAGCCACTAGAATTGACTCATCCATGATTTCTCCCGAACTCTGACCATCGTGCCTTCTGAAGTCCTCGTTACTTCGGAAATTGTTGCCGATGAGATTTTCCTCACAATTATTCACGTCCAAATCCTCATGTTCATCCATAATCCCACTTTGATTCAAACTAATTTCGGGAAAAAGAAAACCTACAAGCCGATTTTCGTTTCCCACATATGGCGCCAATGAAGAGATATGAACTTAGGGAGGAGTAATTTGTATCGAACAATATTATGAGGAATTATTTCGTGAAAACAGTTTCTTAGCCACTAGTCCTTTAGAGAGAGAAAATTAACAAATGTATAGAGAGAAAGTATATTACATTAATGATCATCCTTTTCCCGAATATAGGGAGGTTCTTTTATAATACAATTAATGGGCCCCACATGCCTAACTACCTTACATTTATTGTTTACCTACAATTAATCCTACTTCAATATTTACTTTGCAATCTTTCCCTAATTTTAGTACTTCTTCGCAATTTCCCCCTTATCTTTTATTCTTCCATATCAGGGCCGGGTATGGATTTTTAGTTTTTCTAACCCGACCCGGTCCAAAAATATAAGCTATATAAATAAATAAAATAAAATAAATAGTAATAGTAATAATATATAAATTGTTAATAATTACTAAAAAACTTGTTTCCAATAATATATAAATTTTGTAATTTCAATAATTACTAATTAGATTCTTCTACTAAATATTATTATACATAATATATTTAATAATTAGATTCTTCAACTAAACTTAATCAATAATATTTAATTTTTTTATAGTTATTCATTTATTTTAATATAAATTTATGATTAGTCTTTATTATTTAATCTAGCATTATGTTATTCATTAAGTTTGTCACCAAAAGCAATGTCACATTTAATATCGATTGTATAAATGATGTTGATGATTGATGATATTATTGGAAACCAAAAAAACTTTAAAAAATGTTTATGTTTATTTTAATGTTTTATTTCATATTATGTAAACATATTTTCGATTACTTGTATTATAAAAATTTATACTTTATAAATAACTTTTTAATGGTTTATTTAAGTATATTTGTTTTGGTTTAAAAATTTTACATATTAATTTTTGTATAAATTAAAAAATAAATTCCAACCCCAAAGAAAAATATTGTTTGTAAGCCGGGTTGGGAAGACCCGCGGACACGTGCGGGTCGGGCTAGGATTCAAGTAAAACAATAGCAGGCTCAAGCGGGATGGCCCGAATCCGGTCTGAACCCGACCCATTATCATCCCTAATCGGGGTGAAATAGATGATATAACGGTTGTAGGATTCTCTGGGAATGTTTCGACTACAAAGGTAAGACCCACCGTACTCGATAACTTGAGTAGTACTTACTGAAGGTGAAGAAGGATGAAGTCCAACAAAGATTCAAGCTTTCTTTTATATCTTCCTCTAATTCAGAAATATTTAACCAACCACATTTGATTAGAATTGTTCTCGCAGTAAACATACAAGCACCTAAATTTTAATTTATTGTTTAAGTGATAACTCTGTCTGTAAAAATATGTGAAACCGGTGAAATGAAGATTAACTTATATAGAAATAGCTAAAAGGGTACTTAAGAACTCTATAAATGAGACCTTAGGACTTTTGAGTATCCTATTAACTAGGTGGATGCGTTTCCACTACTAAAATTTCTAGGGAATTGTAAACGTCGCTCATTAATTAGTTTACATTACCTAGGGCAGAGTAAATTTTAAGTCCACTAAGCAACTGACACGGGTCAAAAATACGGTGGAGAAAAATAGTAACTTTCTGGACTTCTAAAGAGATTTAAAATTTTATTACTTAAAACACTAAATTTCAAATATGGAAACTCCGAATTGGTTTAACATCATTATTAGTCCTTAAAGAAACATTTGGAAGTAAGTTAAACCTAGTGTCAGAATAATTCGAAGCATAGTTTCGACTATCATTCGAAGGGCGGTTTAGGCTATTGTTCGAAGGGAATTTTCGAAGAAATTTTTTGACAGAAAAATAAAATTACTTTATTACCTTGTGACTAAGTAGTATTTATACTAATATGGGCTGATAACCTCTCAAATTTGGAGTTGGCCCATAACCCAAATGGATCATTAACACTTAAAGCCTTGTCCCAGTCTATGACCCTAACTCTAACTATAAGTAAACGTAGTATTATTTGTCCTCTGGTCGAGCGAAAATTTGGTTATACCCGAAGTATCCATCGAGGAAATAATAAAATTTGCGACCGACTAATCATGCTAACATTTGATCAATAAATAGAAATATGGCGTGATCATTGTGTGTTGCATCATTCAATCTTTTATATTTACTGCACACTTTCCACCTCGTGCCCATTCTTGTTAATATAAATTCGCTTTTATCGTTCTTGATCACTATTATTCCTCACTTCTTGAAAACAACGTATACAAGACTTATCTAAGTATTACCTGAAATAGGGTAAATAATGATATTGTTTAACAATTTTAGTATTTTCTTCATTATTTCTTCTTACATATCTGGATTCATCCGTTAGTGTGGCTGAACTATAGGCTTGCAACTTTCTTTAGTAAAATCTTATCTCGGAAGATGTCAGATTTTATCCATCTAATTGCTTTCTTGAACCGTCTCAATATCCTTAACAAAAAAATTCATCTACATTATTAAAAAAACATAATAATATAAAATTGACATGTTCTTCCAAATACACGTACCATAAATTATATGCTAAAAGTTTTAGCTATGTCTTAGAAATCTTCAATTCAAATAATTTATCTTTAATTTCCAAAATTGAAAAACTCTTAATTTGATTGGGTAGATTATTTAAATTCTTCACACATTCTACAACCCTTTTATTATCAATATTTGTTTCATAAGTTTTAACATGTACAAATGAATTTTATATATCCGAAAGACGAAATATTTTATGTACGCATTTATAAACCAATTCATCTACCACATCCATGAAAAAAATAAGTATTAGTATCTTTAGGATATTTAAAGCTCATAGTATGTTATATTATACATAATCATCCATTGCTTGAATGATCTATTTCCCCCTCTTAAATTCTATAATAGTTGTGATAGTAGCTAGAAAATGTCTTTCGAGGATGAGAGATACTTGTATATCTTCTCTCATGTCTAAAATAATATATACTAGGAAAATAAACTTGTCGACCTTCATTAAAAAGACTCTACTACTTCACTAAGATAGGTAAAAAACTGATTTGCTAAACGTGGAGACACTATTTTAAGGTTTAATTCATTATATCCATATTTTTTTATAAATAGAAAACAACATATAAAATTGATAGTAGAACTTAAATCACCTAATCATTTTTCAAAATTAACATGTCATAGTTTATAAGGTGTAAGAAAATTGTAGTTTATGTGATAATTTATTTTCGATCAACGTGTTGCACCATTCTATAAGCATGAGCGTCTCGAACTCTAAAAAATATTTTATTCCAGAGGGTGTCTTTTAGTAACTTTGAGTATTTTTGCATGAGTTCTAGCAACTCAGTGAAATGAATATTTATTTTAAGGCTTCAAAACATCTATAGAAATTCAAAGAACTAATTTTGGTGCTATACCTTTTCTTTTAGCCCAATAATCGAATTTATGATGCATATTTAGATATTTAAGGAGGTTGCTTTGTTAGAAGGACTTCTCCATGATCATAACCTTCATTGTCGTGATGCAATTTACATTGGCAACCTTCAACTTTGTATTGGACAAGTTTATTGCGATCACTATCATCCTTGCCGCAACGAAGTTCGGCCTACTTTGGCTTTTAACCTCCAACAAGTTCAGCCTAATCATGGCCTCAAACTACTCGCAATGACGAACATATCCAGTAAAACCTTATATCTGAATTCGAACCTTTTACTACGACCATCTAAAGCCTCAATACGACGAACTTTAACTTGGTCGCTACCATTTATTTTTTTATCGCGACGAAATTTGCCACTATTACATTTTGTTTATTTTCAGCCACTTCGCGGTGTCGCTGATATCCTTGTAGCGAAAAACTTCACCCTGATAACTCTTTGTTTTATTTTCGATCAATTTACCGTGACCACCAACAACCTATAAGGGAAAACCGTACCTTGTTCGTGACCACCATTTTCTAATGCATCAAACTGATATGAACTTTTGATTTTTTCAGACAAAACTTGATTTTAAACTGACACTTTCAAGTTGTTTGCGCTTGATTCATTTATTTCAAATCAGTTATAAAAGGCTTCATTGAATTTATTGAGAGTGTCGTATAGGTTTGGTTGCTTCTCTAACTAGTCTATATATTCTTAATTTAAAACATTTTTGGTATTTTTCTATCAAAAACTTAGATGTTGGCGACGCCCAACCTGATTATTATTGTTATTGTAGTATGGTCTAGGGTATTGCTAGAAGTTATTTACATAAATTGCATCGTCCAATGGGGAAAATTGATTTATTGGATAAAACGATTCACAGTTATTAACATTTGTAATATTCATCTTTATCCATGTCATTCGTTGTTCAAGTACAACTATGATAGATTGCTGAATTGTATTGTTATCCACTATAAACATGTGTTTGAATTCTTCTTATGTTGTGAACAAACATAATTATTATTTATTAATACCTCAATTAGTTTATATTATTCTTTTGGTGTATTATTCACGAGGCACCTCCACTCGATGCATTTACCATAAGTTTATTATTTTCTCGAATCCCGTTATAAAAAAAATTATATAATCAACCAAGTGGAAATACTGTGATGATGATATATTTGTAGGAGCTCTTTGAATATTTCCTATGCATCATAGTGAGAGTCTTTCAACCAATTATTCCCACGTAGCTTATTATTTCATTGAATCTCATTTTAATTTTTTTGTTGATTTCAATGATGGGAAATACTTGGATATGAATAGTTAGACCAATTATTCCTACGTATTGATACACCCAAATGATAAAACTTGTAGCTATGTCATTATTGGGTGGGACTCCATCGTATTTATATGTGTAACATACTTTCTACGAGCTTGAAAGATGGGAGTTTGGACACTGTTTTCACTCTTCAACAAACATGTACTTACTCTATATCACAGTGATACATGTGGGTGTAATCTAAAAAATTTCTACAGCCGTTGCCACCCTTATTATACTTTGAGTTAATCATATAAGTGAATAATTTGTGTAACCATTGATTCTACGCATATTAAAAACATATTTTTATTCAGTCATTTTTCATGGATTTCTCAGTTTTCTTAATGTCTTCTCATTCAGCCATTGTTGCTGGGGTTTTTTGTTCTCTTAGTAGCCTTTCAAAGTCTCTCTCGATTTCTGGATCGAAAGGAACTAATTTGGTGTTCAGAATTATCTCTGTATAAATCATGTAATAACAAAACAAGAAATAAATAAATATTAAAGTACCACGTCAGTATACGTTTAGCAATATTTTAAGAGGAATAACAATAAAATAATTACCTAACTAGGGTGTCAAAAATTTGGTGTAAAAAACAGAAAATATACGATTATTGTCAAGTAATACGAGTATTATAGACTCGAATTTAATACGATTATATATATATATATATATATATATATATATATTAAGGCTATTTAGTTCTTCTAATGTTTAATTTGAAGATCGAATATCAGAGGTTTATATATAAAAAAACGAAATTAAAATAGCAAAAAACAAATTGGGATATACTTATCGGTTAT
The DNA here is from genome assembly GCA_036936605.1 of Limnanthes douglasii subsp. nivea. NCBI lineage: Eukaryota > Viridiplantae > Streptophyta > Magnoliopsida > Brassicales > Limnanthaceae > Limnanthes > Limnanthes douglasii. Next base: position 302,123,451 of record JAUPFV010000002.1, on the reverse strand, counting down.
TGAATAATCCATAGTTATTGAACCTATAATTTTTTCATAATTAATTTATTACATGTTTATACTATTACTTAAAATGAAGTTTTCTTACAATTTGTTGTTATCATATCTCGATCGTAAACAAATATCCTTCATCTCGGTTGATTATATGTTTAGTCTTATGCTTTCTACAAGGTCATATAGTTTAAGAATCTTGTAAATATTTCAATAAGTAATGACCACTCTCCTTCAATCCAAAGTATTAATATAGTTCATAAATAGGTTATACATTAGAGTCACAATCTTTACCTAATTGAAATCATTAAAATTAATATCCATACTCAAAAATATATATAAAAACTAAGTTAATAAAAATAGGCAATCAAATTTGCTAATTAATGTATATTATCCTACATATCCTTACTCATTATATAAGCCTATTTTTTACCAAATTAGGTATGCTTATTAAAACCTCTCTTTTTTCTTTTTATTCTTCTTTGAGATTTTTTTTCTTATCTTTTTTATTTCCTTATCTCATTCTCTCTATTATTTAAAAAAGTTTAAATCAAATTCAATTAAGTTGTAAATTAACAAAATTGTAATCGATAAGAATTTAATTACGTTATAAACCAACAACCCAAAATCAATAAATATTTCAATCTCTATATAAATTGACAAAATGTGTTCGAAGGGATAAATCAAAAGAATTATAAGTGTATGTGTTTCTAAGGTTTAAGATTATGGAATATTTGGAGATATAAAACAATTTTATATTTCAAGTAAGTTTTACTTTGTTCTCACGATGAAGATGAATTTTGTGTCTATTGTCTCGCATGTAGCATCTAACATTGCTAGATGCGAGGTAAAATAAAAATGGTAAATGCGAGACCTAAATGTTATATGGTATATGCGAGATCTAGATGTTATATGCTAAATGCGAGACCATTGTAAAATACAAATGATAGATGCAAGACTAAATGCTAGATGATAGGTGTGAGACATCTATTTTAAATGCTAGATGCAAGGCCAATGTAAGATGGAAATGATATATCGAGATATAAAGGCTAGATGATAGATGTGAGACATAGATTTTAGATGTTAGATGCGAGTCCAATGTAAAATATAAATGGTAGATGCGAGACATAAGACTAGATGATAAATATGAGAACCATATTTTAGATGGTAGATGCGAGACCAATATATAATAAAAATATTAGATGCAAGATAAAAAGCTAGATGATAGATGCGAGATCCATATGTTAAATGTGAGAACAGTGTTAAACGGGGTCGTGATTTTTTTAAATATCATTCACTGCCAACAGTAGTTGCGAAGAGAACACTCCCTATACCATCCCATGGCGTAAAATATCTAGTCTACGCCACACGTGTGGCGTGTAGCTGGTCTTTTACGCCATGAGATAGCGTATTGAGTTTTCTATGCGCCATACCACCGGTAGAATAACCTAACCAAATCCAAATCCAAAATCCTGGTTCAATTATTTTCTTTACTTTTTACATGTTGCAGGAAGTTACCCAATGCAAAATCTCTCTTGTTTCTGACTATGCTCACCATTTCACCACTCACGATGAGTAACCGAAAATTATCTTGGGAATACTTAATCGGTTCATGGTTTGATGGTTAACGGAACAACTCAACAAAAAATATTTGGTGCTTTGAAGAAGGTCGATCCAGAGAATGTGTCAAATATTTGTCACATATACAATCACCGTCAAAGAAAGAAGATGGTTAAAAATCATGGTCGTTCCCAAATGCAATGCTTGTTAGCTAAATTACAATTGCACAAGTATAACTATTGGGAACGGACGACCAACGATGGCTCGAACGTGATAACCGATTTGTTTTTAGCACACCCGCTAAGTATTGATTTACTACGGACATTCCTACGCTTGGTAGTCATTGATAACATATACAAAGTTATTAGTTACATGATGCCTTTGCTTGAAGTAGTTAAGGTAACATTGACCAACAAAACGTTTTGCATTGGTTTCATGTTTATGGTGAAAGAACAATAAGACAACTACGAATGGTCATTGGGATGCTTGAAAACGGTAATGAAGCATAATGATAGTGAATTCCCTTATGTTATAATTACGGACTCCGAACTTGATTTGATGAATAGCATAAGTAAAATATTTCATAGTGCGAGTCACATGTTATACGAGTGGCATATCAACAAGAATATTAGTGAAAAACAAAAATATATTTAAAGACGATATGGTGTTTAACAACTATTTGATGGTTTGCAATGATGTCGTTTTATCCACTACCGTTGACGTGATAAACGAGAGGTTGACTAAGATGCAGTCAGTGTTCAAAGAGCATGATAAGGCGGTTGATTATATTGTAGAGTTTTGTATTACACATTATAAAGAGAGGTTCCTTCATGCCTATACTAACAAAATCATGCATTTCAATGATCACACCTCTAATAGGGCGGAAAGCTCGCATGCTACGTTAGAAAAATATATCGGGTCAAACCGATTGAATTTTGAATGGGTTTGGGAGAAAGTACATCGTTTATTGGCGATGCAGCATTCAACTATAAAAGAATCAACGGAGCTTAGCAAGTGTCGTCTAATTCACAAATTTCAATATTTTAAACCTTTCAAATTTTTATGGGGGTACGTATCACCTATTGCATTGACGATAATATACAATAATTATATTGATGAAAGCAGATGTGATAAATCTTCATGCATTTTCTTTGATCATACGACCCAAGGTTTATCGTGTACCCACTAACTAGAAGCAATCCGAAGAGCGGACAGGCATGTACCTAATCGGATATAAACGAGTATTGGAATAGACTAGATATCGTTCCCCGAGTTAAACTAACCGGCGAAGAAGATGTGAAAGTTAATTTTACAAATTTAAATGTTAAACTTGAAAATTTTGATGTTTACGAACAAAGTCATTGGCTTAATAAACTTCAACGCATTTTAGATCCCTTAACTCCATTCTTTTGCGAACCCTTCCAAAAAATTAAAACCCAAGTAGAACTCCTAAAAGGTGCCAGAGGTCGTGGTTGTGGTTGCAGTAAAGGTATCAAACTCTAACATGATAATTCTACAAAAATGGATCATTTATATCCTGAATACATTGAACAAGAATGGTTCGAGTCTCACAATAGTGTCGAAACTCCAAAAATAGTAATGCTCGTCACGCGAACGGTCGTCGCACACACTTGTACTAATTTCGGAGCAAAACTGCTGAATTGTTTTTTAAAAATGCGTTGCATATGTAGGTTTAGGAACTCTGGTTACGTCGAATAACATTACCGTTATACCATCATTTCTGGGTAAACCAATTCGATCAATTTTTCCCAACATGCCGGACTCGAGGTATCCGAAAGACATACCTCAATTTATGCATCCTTTCATAATTTGATTATAAACGTGATGCCCGACGATAATTGTAGTTTTAGAGCCATCTCACATGGTATGCTCGATTACGAAAGTGGATGGACAATGGTTAAAGAACCCATGGTTCACGAGTTAAAGATGCATTGAGAGGTTTTATAAATGTGTCTCTTATTATGACGACGATAGTGAAGTCGATAAGGAGCTACACCGGTTGAGTTATAATAATGAGAATGCACCGAATTTGATGTCGTTTCCTAGTTGCGGCAAACTAGTCACGAAGAAATTCAAATGTGTTCTATATTTCCTAGCTACCGATGGATGTACGACTTACTTACCGATGAAAAATTCACTACAAAATGATCGTTCTGATAAAGAAGATCAGTGTCGGATTCATCAATACAAACTATTTTGTTCTCGTAAGTAAACAAATTTTTTAATTGTAGACACATTTAATTATTTATTATCTAAATGCATACTTACTTTTATTGTCAAATTGTAGGTCTATTTGGTTCAAGTTTCACTGTTTCTGACCATATATCCAACGTGGATGTGCACGGCTAGAGACGACGCTAGTTTTTGGTCGATCCTCTTGCTATAGATATTTAGCATTTTTTCACGACTACAAAATCCCACGTCGATAAAATCCGTAGAATTTGAGAAATTCGTAGTTAACTTAACATAATACTTATAATTGTATTTGTGTTGTAATTTTAGAATCAAACTGGAAGTAGTTATTATTTTGTGGTTTTTGTGTTGTACAATATTTAAGTTATGTACTCAAGAAGCACTAGACTTGTAGTAACATTTGTCCATGCGTTATTAAAATATCGTTTAACATTTTATTTTTTCAAAATTTTTGTTAAAGCAATCTGCCATATGTTTGACGTATGGATCCAGCCTCACGCCAACAATTGGCGTGGAGATACATAATCACGCCAACGGTTGGCGTCGACCGCCAAAGTGGCAAACTAAGACAGTGCCAACCCTAATCCTTTATCCTATTGTCGCCAGTGCACGGAGAAATGGAGGCACTCTCCGTCCTGCAGTGGCGACAGTAAGGCAGATTTTAAAATAATAATTTATACATATTTTTTTATTATTACTATAATTATTATTGATATTATAACTATTATTATTACTGTTATTAATATGGTAATTAATATGGGTATAACTAAAATGAGACCCAATTTCCCTATAATGAGGCCTCTAAATCAAGTTTTTTTTCATCTTTGTGAAATTACTATTTTGCCCCTCACATATAAAAACCAATTTTCCAGCCAAAACACGGAATTGTATCACTTCTTCTCCAACCAAACCTCTCCTAAACACTAACATAAAACTAAAAAAAAACATATATACATCATACATTATGAATTTGAGTGATTTTGATGATGATTTTTCTTGCAATATGGATGTATTTGTATTTTCCAGGTTTCCAAACTTATTTTTTTTATGAATCTTCTACTTTAGTAATTTAACGCCACTTCTGAAAAAATGAAAGCAAAGAAAGAAAAAGTAAAAATTGCATAAAAACAAGTTAAACAACAACATAGGAGTAGCATAAAACTCAAATAACCACTGAGGAAATCATAAAAACCCAAACAAAAATCAAGAAAAGCGCAAACTAAGACAACAACTAAGACATGCATTTGTAATAAATCATAGTCAACAAAGTTTATTTGTCAGGCCAATTCCATTTCATCAACTTTCTTTCACCTTTCGCAATATGGTAGTCCACGACAGCAACACACATTTCCTCTTCCATAATGGTGGAAATGTAGGCATGGACATTATCCAGCTGCTCATCCGTTAAATATCGGTAACTTGACAGTTGAAAAACTTAAACGCATCATGACATTCCTCATCTTGAGGTTGGAAACTAGGTGTACATAAAATTTCGGTTGTTTGGTTACAAGAGAAGAGCATCTATTTATTGATCATTTCGTCTTTAGATAATGTCATCAAAGTAGACCAATCACTACTTGGCACGTGTAAGATGTGATTAACGTAATCTAATAGCCCAATCATTTCATGGCACCTAATGGATACAAAAACACATATCCTTATGTGTGTTAGAATAAACTACGTGCGTTAGATCTAGGTGTCCAGTTATAACATATAAGAGTCTCATTATAGCGTAATAAAATATAGAGTGCAATAAACAATATACTGAAAAAATGAACGCAAAAAACAATAAAGTAAAAATTGACTACTTAAAATCACAAACTCAAACAACTACATAAAATATAAAAACTCAAACAATAACTTAGGAAATCAAATAACAGGTCGACAACAACTGAGAAAAACATAAATATTCAAACGACAATTGGGGAAATCATTAAAACTCAAACAACAACAAGGAAATCATAAAAACTCAAACAACAACCAAAGAAAACATAAAACTTATAAGTTGAAGTCGTATCCCATGTTGTCTTCAACAATATCATCCTCTATTTCTACAGTCATCTCCTCCAGATATGCTACCATATCCCTAATAATGTAATCTACAAGTGTTATGTTTCACAATGCAGCCGCTTCTTGCTTAATTTTATAAGGCATGAACAACAAACGTTGTAGAGGTTTCACATGATTGAACTTGCTTTTGACTTTGTCACGACTGCGTGTTGGATGATTTGTTACTCCTAATCGGCCATAATCAAAATACATCCTATATAGCATATGATAAAAAAAATATCGCTCGTATCATCAGACATTGTTCAGTGGACAAAATTCACCACCTAAAGCAACTGGTAGTCTTCATTTACATTACACTTCATCCCTAAAATCCTTTATGTTTTTTATGTTTCTCAATGTTCGGTGGATAAACTATTAGACTAGGTTCCAGGTCTCTTTCAAAAGACATCCAATTTGACGGGTAATCGGTATTTTGCGGGAAAAAAATATATGGCGGAAATCATTGGTCGGTGAGAGTCATTGTTTGGAGGGAACTAATGTTTGGTGAGAATCATTGGCTGGTAGGAATCATTATTTAGAGAGAATCATTGTTTTGAAGGAATCAATGTTTAACAATATATAAAATATGTAAATAAATATAACTAAATAAATATGGTACATTAAAACATATAAAATATGTAAATAAATATAGCTAAATAACATAGAATGCAATAAAAAGTAAAACCCAAATGGGACAACATAACATGATCCAATAACACAGTCGCGATACATGCCAAAATATAACTCGAAACAAAAAATGTAATGTCTAAGCAAGTCTCTTGTCGATAGACAAAACCTCATTGTACGTCATAACCAAATGATCGAAATCACGATCAAACTCACCAACTCCGGGAAACAACGAGATCCTACGCATACTTGCGTAAAAATGCTGTATGATAGTTTTATCCCGATCCTTGTATACATAGTCATCCAGCTGGTGTATGACAGGGTTGATTAGGTTAAACCGACTAATCTTCCGATGGAGGAGAAAATAATCAAGAGTATAAAAAGACTCCATCTCATCTCTAATCATCTCTCTCATAAAAACCTCATATAACCGGTAATCTCGCTAGTTCACCAAACTCTCATCGTCGAATGCATACTCCATCATCTTTGGTTTCCTTTTTTCTTTTGATTGCATCTTGAGCAAAACAATATGGGATAACCCTCTAGACACAACCAAACTGCCTCAACACCCGCTCTGGATAATATGCATACGAGTTCTCTACACCGACAATAACATCACGAAACCATGTTATATCCTCTAACGGGAAATGGTCGCGTATTGCACGATAAGACTCAAGCGATACATGAAATACAAAACAATACGAACATGAACACATATAAGACTCGACATCCACGCCGCTCAACCCAACTAACACACGAAAATTATAAAACTACAAAATAGTTTTATATTATTCAATTATAACAATATGTTAAACTATAAAATAGTTTTATCTTATTCAATTATAAAATGTACATCTGTCTCCAGCAGGTTGTTGATGGTGATCCGAACCGCACCTGTATCTCATCTCGCAATAGTAGGTTGGCGCTCTGTGTAAGTGGAACGAGTAACATAGCGGAACATAATGAAATGGTCTCGTATCCACGTCTTCAACAAAACGATATATCTGGCCATAGTCCTGGTCTCGTGAAGAGAGGCCTCACCGAGATGGTGATACAAATAACCAAAAACAACCTTACCCTATGTGTAACGTCCAACAGACTCATCGGTGAAATCACGAAAAAAAAACAAATACTTAAAATTAATGTAGATGTTACTATTGTTGGGGAATAGAACAATGTTGGATATGTGTAATATATGGGCACACGTAGCATGGTGTACCATAGCGTCGATGATACCTAGGTAGTCATCGCAGAACTGTGGCCTACTGTACCTAGTCCGCAACAATCGTAAACCAAACCGATGCCCTTGTATTTCTTAACCTCCTTCACAAAGCTTACATCATTAATCCCAAACAGTTCAACGCCCTCATGCATGGCCAACGACTTGTCGGAAATAACTGGTAAAGCAGCAACCTGACCTTCTACTGCGAGTCCCAATATAGTGTGCACGTCATCAAGGGTGATCGTCATCTTAACGAAAAAAATGGAAATTATTTGTTTCCATATGCCACCGCTTCAAAAATACCTCTGTCATGTTGGAGTGCGTGTGCATGCACGAAAATGACTCGATCAGTCTATCGAAAAACGTACCGTCATGTACGGCGCGCACCCTACTTTGGGAGGTCAAACTCGAACCTCTATGCCTGGGATAATGAGCGTATAGCCGCATCTCGCGCTTCTGGGATAATGAGCGTATAGCCGCATCTCGCGCTCCTGAAAATATTCATTCTCAATGTTAATATATATATATATATATATATATATATATATATTAAATCGACACTAAAATATCAACGTAGATATTACTTCTCCCTGCCAAAAGTAATAGGCAGTGTGGGAGGTGACCGTCTCGCCGAATAACGAAGATAATCTGGTTCGTCATTAGAGGAAAATGAGAGAAAATGTTAAATATATTTCGAAATTATAGTAATTCTAGTGGGTAATTCTTGTGTTTAAGAGATTTCAAAAATTTTAACTTCAAAGTGTGATTTTGAAAATAAGAAAAAAACGACCTAACGAATTAAAAATGATTTATTTTGAGCAACTTCTTTTGAAACGATAAGCGCAAAATATATGTTTGTTGTTAATACTTCAGTCGAAAAAATTCAATGATTACGCCTTCTTAACGATGAACTGCAAGACAAGCGACACTGGTATATTCTAACAAGTCAATTAACGCCATCTGGCAAAACCACGCAGGAGCATTACCGATTCATGAAATCAAGAAGGAGCGGTCCAATTGCGATCTAATAAAACCAATAGTGTACAAAATGGACTTTTCGCGAAAAGCCCAAATCGCGAGAGTCCTTCCCTTCTGCTAAAGAAAAGTCTTCGCTTCCTCTCTTCTCAGTCCACTATCAAACTCTAGTTCCTGAGAGCTCGATTAAAATGGCGGACACAGAGATCCAACAATCCGATACGGTGTTGCGTCGTGCTTTCGGGGCCGTACTCGCATTCTTCATTCTTCTTCTCATCGGAGTTCTTGCTTTCTCGATCCGTCTCTTCTCTGTGAGATCACTCCCTATTTTACAGATCTTGAGCTTCCATATTATATTTTCCGATTTCGATGAATTTTATCTGGTTGTATAGAAAATTAAAGAACATCGCGAATCACTCAAGTTTAGTTGTTTCGGTACTTGATGCTGATCTACATGACGTGAAAATGGCAATGTTTCATTTCGAATTGAAATCGGTTACGAAGCATCAATCTATAGGGAGATTTTTTACTATCTAGAGGCTTTAGCTCTCGCTTGTGATATTGTTTGAAAATTGATTTGATTATATAGTGTTGCAATGTATCTACCGAAAAGGAAGAAGTAAGAGTTTTGTTGTTTCTGTAAGTATTTTTACTCATACTCTTGTGACTTTGATTTCAGGTGATCAAATATGAGAGTGTGATTCACGAGTTTGATCCCTATTTCAACTATAGAGTCACTCAGGTGTTATGCTCCCTCCCTCTTTCAATGTGTATTGCATTATCATTTGATGTAGTTCTCTGATCTGATCAAGCAACCATCCTTGTAGTAGCTGATGTGTTTCCTTTTTTGGTTTCAGTTCTTATCAAAGAATGGGATATATGATTTCTGGAACTGGTTTGATGATCGAACCTGGTAATTGCACTTGTTTAACTTGCTCTTAAGTGTTCCAATCAAGGAAGTTTCTTTTGTTTATTGTATACGTATGTCACTCTTAAAAAATCTTCTGTTTTGTTTGTTCAACTGAACATCAGGTATCCTCTTGGTCGAGTTATTGGTGGAACTGTTTATCCTGGGTTGACAATAACTGCAGGCACCCTCTGGTGGTGAGTTTAGTGTAAATACCCTTCAGTAAATAAAGTGGTTTTTCATTCTGATTTCTATTCTCTTGTTCTGTTTTGGTTTTGGAAGCAGCAAGTTCCCCATGAAACTGATGGGCTAATTTCTTACGTAAATTGATGCCAGGGTATTAAATTCTTTGAATATTCCTCTGTCAGTGGAGACTGTTTGTGTATTCACTGCACCAGTATTCTCTGCTTTTGCTTCTTGGGCAACATATCTACTAACTAAGGTTTGTGTCGTAAAAATCATCCAGTATCTATTTTGCTGTAGATAATTATACACCATTAGGTTAGTTACAAATTTTCAGTTTCATATCTGACAGGAAGTTAAGGGTTCTGGTGCTGGATTGACAGCTGCACTTTTATTGGCCATGGTAAATTCTATAAGGGGTATTTTTATATTTTCCAATTATAAGGATTATCATCGTACTTTAAAATGGCATTAAAAATAAAAATGTTTGTTTTGAGTCTTAGGACTTTATGGTCTGTCGAAGTTTAATATTCAGTATGCATATCAACAAAATTAGTTATTTGCTTTTGTTTTCGATTTCAGGTCCCATCATATATATCACGTTCTGTTGCTGGTAGCTATGACAATGAAGCTGTAGCTATTTTTGCTTTGATCTTCACCTTTTATCTCTATCTCAAGGTAAAGCTGTTTTTTAAAGAGGAGGGTTTAAATTGATTACCTATAAGTTGTCTCTAATTGAAGATCGTTTTACTTTTTCTGAACTGTCTTTGCTCAATATATTATACTTGGTCTTCCAACCCTCCCACATATGTAATCATATAATGAGTCCGGTTATCTTGTGCAGACACTGAATACAGGGTCCCTGTTTTATGCTACTCTGAATGCCTTAGCATACTTTTACATGGTAGGGGTTTCTGACTTCTATTTTTATTTATCCATGTTTTCTTACTTTCCTAATGTTATCTGTTTGTTGCTTTGCTTTCTATTTTTTAGGTTTGCTCTTGGGGAGGATACACATTCATTATCAATCTTATACCAATGCACGTGCTTCTATGCATTGTGACCGGTCGCTATTCTTCTCGACTATACATCGCCTATGCCCCTCTTGTGAGTATATGCAGTGCTCATCATGTCTTCATTTTAAGGAAAACTGAAAGAGCTAACCTTGGAAAAATCAACTTTCCCATAGGATATCTGAGAACTGCATGTTAGTCCTACGACATATAAAAAGAAAAGAAATGTTTGTGTGAACTTTTTGTCTGAGCAAAAGTATCAATTTGAATAGATATAAAGAAAATAAAAACTTGTGTAAAAAGTTGGGAGTTGTGAAAGGATTTTCAGTGAAGGAGGACTAGACTATTTAGAATGTAGGAAGAGTGCCAAAGAACTGTAATTTCTAAAAGCAGATGCTGATTCCAACGACATTGGTTGCAATGCTTTTGTTGCTGAACTTCTGAGCAAAAGGTTTTGTAAGTTTTCCTGTAGTGATCCACTGGGTTAGACTGAATTCTTTTTCTCACCACAAGAGGTGTTTGTGAAAAAAGTTACTTTAAGCTTCTTTACCAGTCCAATTAACGCTTCTGTATTCAGTGTTCTAGCTGAAGGTACCTGTTGGAATTTCGTTACTTTTCCTGAAAATACAATTTCTTATTGCAGGTCGTCCTTGGAACATTATTGGCTGCATTGGTGCCTGTCGTTGGTTTCAATGCTGTCATGACTTCAGAACATTTTGCCTCGTTTTTGGTGAGTTTACCACATTCTTTTGTCAGTGCATAGTAACCACTGATCAGACTCATTTAATTGAAGTTTTTAAATAGTAAAATGATGTAGTTCTTACAAGACTCTGATAGTAATCTTCAAGTAAGTCATATCATGATTGCTTTTCATAATTCAACTCTTGTGGCATGAATGACTTGAATGGAGGACACGATACACAGGATTTGTCCCTATTTATTACTCTGTTTAGTTTGTTAATTTTTCTTCCTTACCCTTGTATTCCTTGCCTCTCTGCCACAATTTTGGTTTTACCATGACCTTGTTCATAGTGTATATTTTTCTACAGAATTGTTCATGTTTATAGTGTTACATTTGCAGGTCTTCATTGTAATCCATGTCGTCGCTCTTGTGTATTATATCAAAGGAATTCTCTCTCCTAAAATGTTCAAAGTGGCTGTGACTCTTGTTATATCTGCTGGACTGTAAGCTTCCTTGTTCATCTATTTCCTCAATATTAAATAAATCTAATTTATAGTGTGCTGCTAAGTAGCAAACTTCACGTTTTGCTATGTCTTGGAACTTGAAAATGATATCAGTTCTCTGCAATATCAATTCTCCAGGGTTATTGGGGTTGCTGCAATTGGAGTTCTTATAGCATTGGTTGCTTCAAGCCCAACAGGAGGATGGAGTGGTCGTAGTTTGAGTCTTCTTGATCCGTAAGTAACTACTTTGGCAATTAGTATTTTACATTTTATTTGAATTAATCATCTAAATGCATAAATAAATTGGTAGAATAAAGATGTATGTGGGGTTATGTGTCTGAAACTGAAATGACTTGTGTTTCGTAGATATGCTTCCTATTTTTATGTGGCTGTGCTTTGTTGCAAATGTATAAGGCAACCACTATAAACCTGAAGCAGACCACACGAAGACATACTTGTTGAAGTCTTGTTACCCAGCTACTTTTATGCTCACTCCACAATGATCGTTGTTCTGATAGGCTATTGACTGTCACTTAGCTTCTAACTTTGGTTTCCACTTCGTTTTCCTTTACTATTTGCAGAACATACGCAAGCAAATATATTCCAATTATTGCTAGCGTTAGTGAGCATCAACCTCCAACTTGGCCTTCATACTTCATGGATATCAATGTTCTTGCCTTTTTGGTTCCAGCTGGCATTATTGTAAGTTCAAAATTTGAACTATAATTATATACTACACACGCAGCATATATGATATATCTTTTCCCTCTTTCACCAAGGTCTGTGATATTGCTGCTTTTTGTCTGTTGGCAGGCATGCTTCACGCCTTTATCAGATGCAAGCACCTTCATGATCCTCTATATAGTTACATCCGTCTATTTTTCTGGTGTCATGGTGAGGAAATTTGGGACTGTTTAAACTTTGTTTTGTTGTTTTGATCTTGTTTTATGCTCCTATAATCCTCTCCTACAATTTTTTTTGACCAATTTACAGGTTCGACTTATGTTGGTGCTTGCTCCAGCAGCATGCATCATGTCTGGTATTGCTCTGTCTCAAGCTTTTGATGTTTTCACACGGTCAATCAAGTTTCAGCTGCCAGGAATATTTGGTGAATCAACAGCGAAGGTAAAAATATTTCTTTATTGCTAGAACTGTTAATTATCTTTTTTTTATTTCGATGAGAATTAGATTCTTATTATACACAAAAACTTGTTCTATAATCTTGGATGTGAAGGCAGGGGATACAATTTCTACTACTAATACAGCTCCAGAAATTGCTGCCAAAAATGAAAAAAGTGAAGAAACATTGAAGGAAAGGGCCTCAAAGAAGAGCAAGAGGAAGGAGAAAGAGCCGGTAGCAAAACCTCCTACAAAGACCAAAGTTGGGAAGAGGCTTCAAGTTTTGCCTTTGGAGACGTCTATGGTTGCTCTTCTTCTGCTTGTCATGTTGGGGGGGTTCTATGTGGTATGTGATTTTTTTTTCACTTCTACTTTATATGATAGTTATTGTGGATAGTAGCTAGTTTCAAAAGAAACCTACTACAAGATACTGATTTTTTTCGCCATCACTGCTTTTGGAAGTACACTTTCTCCTATTATCATATTTTCTAAGCGTGTTGTGATTCTAGATGCTAAGAGCTGATTTTGGGTTCATGCAAGGCAGATAAGTTGCTCAATAAACAAGTCTTAAACCTGAAAGTTATATATTACTCAAGCAAAGCCAGTCTTAGAATACAAAAATTGGCTATAGACAATTCAGGCTCTCAGTTTGCTCATACTGAGTTGAGTGTTGTAGTACTAGCATAAAACATTATGGTATCTACATTTGTAAGTTTATCTGCCAATTTGTAGAATTTGGTGGCCTTTTCGAGTCTTGAAAGCTTGGATTGATTATTTATCGTTTCAGAATTTTGATTATCTTTTTACGAATGTGTAAGATAAAAGAATCAGAAAGGATTTTTCAGATAGATTAAGAGTTCAATATAAATGTGGTCTTCAGCTCATGGAAGGATGCATGCGTGGAAAAAGCTTTATATGTTTTCTACAATTTGTAATTACATCTAAGTTGGTCGGTCTTATGATATGAGTTATCTTCTTTTTTGTGAAGGGTTTCTTTTTGAACCGTTTTTTTTTTCTGGTTTGCACCTTCTTTTGAGTGCTTTAACTGAGTTTGAGTTGTCTTTTTTGCTGCAGGTTCATTGTGTCTGGGCGGCAGCAGAAGCATATTCTGCTCCATCAATAGTCTTAACATCTCAGACACGTGATGGCCTGCATGTTTTTGATGATTTTAGGGAGGCTTATGGATGGTTGAGTCATAATACTGAGGTTGATGATAAAGTAAGTATTTTGCTTAGCTGTCTCTTATTTTTCCATCTATTCTTCCATTTTTATTCTCCCTTTTTTCTATTATCTAAGCATTTCATTCATGAGCCACTAGTCTGGATCCTGCTATGATCACTTTTTCTCTCGTTCTCTTTGTTTTCCATTGTCAAATCTGGGTAGGTAAACATGTAAATCTTGCTAGTCCCTAGATCAATGGTCCTTTAGGGCCACAGGGTCTCTTCTTGGAGCTCTCTTTGCGACCAGATAATACTAAAAGCTATTATCATTGTCATTTGAAATTTGACCATACGAAGATAGTAAAGGGGTTAACTTTTCTGAAAATTCCTTGCAGGTTGCTTCTTGGTGGGACTATGGTTATCAGACCACTGCTATGGCTAATCGTACAGTCATTGTTGATAATAATACTTGGAATAATACACATATTGCAACTGTTGGTACTGCCATGTCTTCTCCAGAAAAAGCAGCCTGGGAGATCTTTGATTCGCTGGATGTAAAATACGTTCTAGTTGTGTTTGGAGGTTAGATTTTCCTATCGCATTCTTAGATGTTATTCTTACATATAAACTTTTTGTCTGATGAATGACTTTGCTCATTAGGTTTTGTTGGCTACCCCAGTGATGATATTAATAAGTTCTTGTGGATGGTCCGTATAGGAGGGGGTGTTTTCCCTCATATTAAGGAAGCCGATTACCTGGTATATCTTTGAACTAGCAATGCTTACTGAAAACAAGCACTCTGGTTGCACTGTGTGATCTACTTTTTGCTACCGGTTTGATGTGTAACTAAACCTTCATTTGTACACTGTCTTATTCTGCAGAGAGATGGTCAGTATCGGATTGACAATCAGGCTACACCAACTATGTTGAATTCTCTTATGTACAAGCTCTCCTACTACAGGTCCGTATATGATTAAACTTTGAAATGATCATTTTAAAAACGTAAGGCATGAACTTTAAATGCTAGAAAAGTAAATCAAGAGATTTTTTTTCACGTATTGATATGGACTAACTTAAAACATTATATGGCTAAGAAAATATCAAAATACCAAAAATGGCCAATATAATGTTCACTTAAAATTATATATATATATATATATATATATATATATATATATATATATCAATCTGACTGCAGTATCGTATATATTTCTGAATTTCTCAACAACAGAGATATGTTGTGTATGCTCTTCTTATAAGCTGTGAATTTGCTACAGATTTGTTGAGACAGATGGTAAAGGATTCGATAGAGTTAGGAAGACCGAAATCGGGAAGAAACATTTCAAACTCACCCATTTTGAGGAGGTCAGATTATCGTGTTTTCCATATATATATATATATATATATATATATATATCATTTTTTACATTCATCGCTTTTGGATTGAACTCAAATGGATGTCTATTACCAAAATTCAGTGCATAAGTAGTGATCATGAGCAGACTTATGTTCCATGTCTGTTAATTAAAATGGCTACGGATCATTTCTATGGATACCTTCAACACCTACAATATGTGCAAACACGTTTTACTGGACCCTGTACCAAGTAAAACCTTGTACTAAGCAGGAACAGTTATATGCTTATTCTATTATGATCGAATTCAGAGTCTTAAATTGTAATCAGCTATGCTTAAGCTGGCCGGTTTGTTATCTATACAGGTTTTCACAACTCATCATTGGATGGTTCGAATATACAAGCTGAAACCTCAGAAAAACAGAATTAGAGGGAAATTGAAGAAGTTAAAATCGGTATGTATCTCATTTGCTGCATTTTTTCTTACACATCCCAGTCCAAAGTTAGCTTCATAGCCTTATTGTTCTCTACGTGCAGAAAGCTACCTCGGCGACTAGTTCAAAAAAGAGTGGAGCAAAAAGGAATCCTTGGTAGAGAGTTTCCTTTCTATGGGCTCACTCGTAAGTAAGTAGTGTGCCTAAACTATGTATTTGTAACCCAGAGAACCTTTTAGAAAGAGATCACAGAGATAGAACCATGCAAAATTTCTTTGAGGAATATTTTGTAGCAATTTTCTGCAGTATTATAGGGATACTAAGTTAACCTACATGTCAATTTTGGATATCTCATAAACTATTTATGTATTAGATTTTTTTACTAGATATATATAGATTATCTTGTTTTTGGTTGCTCTCTTTTGTACCAAAACTCTCCTCTTTCTGGTTGGGTTTACACTTTTTCGCACTAAAATAAGTGTTTTCCCATGTTAAAAAAGATTTATATAGCCCAAGTAACTTCGGAGATGCGAATGTCAAAATCTAAAGTTGTTGGATTCAGTCTTGTAATATAGTAACTTCTATTTTGTGCAATTTGAGTGTGTGACCCTAATTATTCCAGGTTATAAATCCAAATTTGGAATGGAAGATGCATTTGATGACTGAATGGTGGAATTCAAAACCGCACCATTTACTAAAAAACTGGACTTGTACATAAAATCGATATACCATTTCTTTGTTGTTAAGCCAAAAATCATCTAAAAAACCCCAAATTCTAATCATGAAATCAACTAAACCCAGAAATTTAGATTTAGCTCCACACAAAAAGCAAAACATAGGCACCAAAATAAACTCAATGTCACAAATGCGTTCCCTTACTCCGAAGTATATCCAAAAATCTTCTGTCTTTAACATTCCGATCCTTGTTTTCGTTCCCAATCAGAACTTTCAAAATATCCACCAGCGGGATCTCCTCAGTAGGACTGTATTTCTTCACTTTGACATAGATAGGTTCATTAGAACTCACAGCAGCAGGTAACCGTCTCTTCGGCCCAGAACCAGACCCCATCTCCTCCGAAACCCTAGCACCGACAGCTGTCTTTTCCATCTCGGGAAGAACCCCTGAATCGGTGTCGGTGGCCAAATCGGCGACTTCAGGAGCAGTTTGGAAGATATCATCGATGTTGGAGCTATCAGGAGGAGAAACCATACGGATCTCTTGAGATTGGACGATCGGATTCCAGTAATCGGCGTTGTCTGGTTGCGTCTGTGAATCTGGTTCGTTGACGAAGCGACTGCGAGCTAAGAGAGACTCTTGGGAGGATGTTATGCGAGTCGATTGATAATCATCCTTCACCATTTTCACAATTGATTAATTTGTATTTGCTGGTTTTTATAGAGGGCGATAGAGATGATTCTTCTACATTTATAGAGCTAGTAATGAAATAGAATTTGAGTGTGTAGTTGATTATATTTTTATACAAACTTTGAATTTTGGTAAAATATTAGACTGATTTTCAAATTGAATATTAAAAGACATCACAACAATTGGAATCAATATTATGGAAATTAACTATGTTAAGAAAGGTTATTTTTACTTTATTGATTTCATTGAAAATGTGGTTTTCATTTAAGTCCAACGAAATTATCGGTATACATATTTATTTAACAAATATGATTTATTTGATTTTTTCATTCTAAAAATGTCACTTTTAAATCAGATTTTATAAGGACGCTCCAAGATTTCAACCCCATTTTTTTTTTTTACTTCTTCTAATGGATACTCTTAACATCTAACATAACTCTCCTGAAGAATTTCCCGTTCTTCATACAAACATACAGGAAAATGAACCTAATAAATCATATGCCGATCTTTTCAAACCCAACAGTAACTCCGTTTCCATGAACCTAAAATGGATCAAAGACCCAAAATGGATCAAAGAAACACAGAACCACTATTCAATTCAGTTCTCCGATGATATCAAAACTCATCTGCTTAAACAATAAAAAACTACTTTGATTGGAAAATTCAGTAATGACGTCCCTAAGAAATCTAAACTGGACAGTTTCTTGAACTCTCTGAAATTTAGAGGAGGATACAGTTACGAAGTTTGGGATTCGCACCATATTTTTCTTGAATGCAATTTGAAGGAAGATATATGTATTATCTGGTCGAAGAATGTCCGGAGATTTGACGATTTCGTAATGAGAATCCTTAGTCCAGCGTTTAGTAAGAAATATGAAAACCCAACGGTGCTTTCCTGGGTTCGATTTGAAAAATCGCCAGAATTCCTATATGATTCGAAAATTGTGAACGATCTTGCTACAACCATAGGAACTACCTACAGAGTGGTAGTTCCAGAGAAAAATAGAGCGCATGGAAATGCTTGTTACGCTCAAGTAGAGATAGATATCTCAAAACAACTGAAGCGCAAAATATGGATAGGTTTCGGGGAAAATGATAGATACTGGATCTCCATCAGTTACAAAGATGTTCCTTCATACTGTGATTACTGCTTTCACATAGGATATAAAAAATCTGAATGCAAGAAACTTTCAAAGATTGGTGAGGAAGAAGAAGGCATTAAGGAAACTGTTGAGAACGCTGGAAATACTGAGAGTACAGAGAACGATTTTGGAATGCAAGCTACAACTAATAGCAATAATGATTCAAGAAATTCTTAAAAGACTATCAAAGTTTACATAAGGAAAATCAAGTCGATTATAAGATAAAAAGATCGAGATTCTGGAAAAGAAAAAAGCAACAATCAGTCTGCACAAGACCAACACATCCAACACCAGTCCTTTCATGAACAACTAAAGAAAAATCTTCAACAGGTTAACATGGAGACACAACCAGTTGAAACCAGGAAAGACTCATATTCAAAATACAACACTGATCTTATAAAAGCTCTGAAAAAATTGGAGAATGAATGCATTCAGTCCAATATTCATGGAATTGACAATACCACAACACCTGAACATGAAAATATAGGAAGCTGCTCTGTATCTCCAGCCTCATCTTCTCACCAAAGCTTCAATAAAATCATAAAAAATAAATTAAAGTCTGCAAAAAGAAGAAGGTCATCAAGTAAAGTAATAATCAAGTCCCTAAACTCAGGGGATAAATTTCAAAAATCCTGTTCTGATAATGATCAGAATGCTTAGTTGGAATGCAAGGAGTCTCAACAACAAGCCAACCATGAGGAGAATGGCTTCTATGGTCAAGAATGAAAACATTTGGATCCTTACAATTCAGGAGCCAATAGCAAATATTGAAAAAATTGAAGAGATTGCTAAGTCATTTGGACTTTTTGGATGGAAGATATTAGACTTGATATCATTCAGAATTTGGACCAATGTTTACATATGGAGGTGGTTTATCTTGGTATGGTGGACAACTTTTATCTAACTTCTATCTATGCTAAATGTCAGCGTATTCAAAGAGTTGATCTATGGAAGTGCTTGCTGACTTTTAATGCTTCTAACAAAGCTTGGATGTGTGCTGGTGACTACAACACTATCTCCTCTCACGATGAGCAGTTGGCTGCATTTCTAACTGTCAAGCTGGCATAGACAATTTTAACGCAACCATCAAAGCTTGCAACCTGGGAGATGCTGGATATGGAGGGTCTAAGTACACCTGGTCTAGAAGAAACAAATGGAAGCGACTCGATCGAGCTCTTATCAATGACAAATGGTTGAATACTTTCAATCAAATCCACGTTTTTTACATGGTCAGAACTTGTTCTGACCATGCACCCTTACTTATAACAGCTAGCTACTCTAACATTCCTCATTCAATTCAAAAAAGAAATCTTTTAAAATTTTAAACATTTGGGCTAATGATGAGAGTTTCCTTAGCATTGTTAAATATGATTGGAAGATTTATATCCATGGGAAGCCTAGTCATGCCTTATGGTATAAGCTTAGAAGATTGAAGCTCTGTCTAAAGGCTTGGAATGCAAATTACTTTGGAAATATCTTTGATAATGTCAAAGGAAGACAATGTAAGAAAGATGGAGATTCTTAATTACAACAACAACAACTAGGAGTCTAAATCTAACCTATCCAAAGCCAATAGTCTCCACATTCAGTCTCTTAGAACTGAAGAGATGTACTGGAAGCAGAAGTGATTTAACAGTTGGTTAAAGGACATTGATGGTAGTTCTAAGCTTTACTATGCCTATGTTTCTTAAAAGAGAAGAAAGAATGAAATTAAAAGTATAAAAGATGGTGATACCTGGATCCAGAATCAGAAAGACATTGGCAATTCAGCAGCTAGTTACTTCAAGAACATCATGGCTTCTCCTAACAGAAATGAGGACATCAACATGCTTCAAGACAACATCTATAATTGTATTCATGCCTTAGTAACCAAAGATGATAATGAGGCTCTTCTTAAAAACACTAATGAAGAGGAAGTGTGGAGGATACTCACTAATATGAAATCTGACAGTGCCCCTGGCATTAATGGTCTAATATTTTATTCTTTAAATGCTGTTGGAACACTATTAAGTTAGACTTATGCAATGCGCTGAATGTTTTCCTTAATGGAATTGATATTCCTACGGGCATATTCGCCACTGTGATATGTTTAATTCCCAAGAATAATAATCATATTGATTGGAGTAGTTACAGACCAATTGGGTTGTGTACTATGCTAAACAGAATCTTGTATAGCCTAATAAATCAGAGGCTTTCTAACATATTGCCCAGAATTGTTTCCAATTTGCAGACTGCTTTTGTGAAATGAAGGTTGATTCAAGATAACATCCTAATTGCAAAGGAGCTGCTGCATGACATCTACAGAAAACCCAAAACAGGCAACATCATGATACAACTCGACATGTCCAAGGCCTTTGATAGGATTTCACATTCTTTTATGCAAAAATTTCTTCTCCTGTTTGGCTTCTCTGCTGAGTTTATCTGCCTCATCAAAAGAATTATTAGTAAAGTTCATATTTTAATGCTCATTAATGGGGAAGTGTTTGATTATTTTCACATGTTGAGGGGTTTAAGGCAAGGAGATCCACTTTCTCCTAGCCTTTTCATCCTCGGTGAAGAAGTGCTTGTTAGAGGCATGTATATGCTTTTTAGCAAAAATATTAAGATGGCATACAATGCTAGAACTGATTATATAGTCCCGTGTATTGTGTTTGCTGATGACATTTTAGTTTTTACAAACAGCTTGCCATCTTCAATAGAGACTTTGCGCAGGTTTCTTAACGATTATCAAAGGACATCAGGGAAGTCTATAAACAAGCAAAAGACTAAAACCATCATATCTTCTAAAGCTCATCACATCAAAATCCAAAACTTGAAGGCTCAAACTAGTTATGGAGTGGATGTAATGCCTACTTTTCATTTGGGTATAACTCTCTCAAACAATAATAAAGGAAAGATCTATAACTCTATCCTAAATAATGTCAATGAAAAAATAACTGAGTGGGATAATAAGTCCCTCTCATATGGAGGCAGGCTATCCTTAATAACTAATGTTCTGATGCCTATTACCTATCACTGGATGCAAATTTTCTTACTGCATAAGCAAATCATAAAGAAGCTTGAAACAATATTCAACAGATTTTTGTGGAGGTCTAAGTATAATGTGAAGTCTATTCACTAGGCCAATTGGATCTCAATTTTCAAGCCTTTTGGAGAAGGAGGGCTGAATATCAGAAAGTTGGATGATATTCAGCAATCCTTCTCGCAAAAGCTGTGGTTTATTTTCAGATTTTTTTTTTGCCTTTGGTCAAACTTAATGCAAAATATTTACTGTAAAACTGCTCACCCTTTAAAGGTTACTAACAATCATGGCTCTTTAGTTTGAAAAAGTCTTATTAGTATTAGGGATAAAGCTGATGGAAACATTCAATGGACTTTAGGCAAGGGGAAAATGGACTTCTGGATGAACTCTTGGCACAATATGCCATCTATTGCTAGTGTCAGCAACACAAGTTGGTACCTTAATGCTAAAGTGCAGACATTTTTAGAAGAATGATGGTTGGGACTTCAATGCTATGCAAGGCAGACTATCTAATGAAAGACTGAATGCTATCAACACTCTCAGAGTTAATCAAGACAAAGATGATGCTATGCACTGGAAGCTCTCAAATGACAGTAATTTTAACATGACGCTCACATAGAATCACATAAGGACAAAGCATGGTACTCTAGTAATTTTTTTCACATAACTCATCTTATACCACATATTATATGTTGGGTAGTCTGGAAAGCCAGAATTATTCTTAAATACAAAGAGAAACAGCCTTATGTCAAGTCTTCTATTGATTTGATTATCAACATTATTAAAGGAATTGATGTTTCGAGTAAGCTTAACTATAAGCACTGGTTCAAATCTAAAAAAACAGATTTCTCACTGGGCTGCAAATCAGTGGAAAATAACAAGAAACCTTCATACCTGAAGTGGAACGCTCCAGCAAGTGGTAGACTGAAAATGAATGTAGATGGGGCCTGTACTCGAAAAGGAGAGTCTTTTGGTGGAATTCTGATCAGAAATAACGATGGTGACATTGTGCAAGCCCCTAGTATGCTGTTTGGTAAGCTCTCTCCAATTCTTGCTGAATCTAAAGCCCTGCTTGAAGGCTTACTCATTTGCTATAAGAACAATTGGAATAGTGTCGACATTGAGTTTAACTCGCTAATCTTAATAAACCAATTAGCTAATAGAACTGATTATTGGCCTAAGAATACCATTCAGATTGTATCTAGAAAGCTTATAAGATAAAAAATGACGATTAGACATATCTCGAGAGTCCAAAACCAAGTCGTGGATTGGCTGGGAAAATGGACTCTCAAGTGTAAGAAAATGATTACCTTCTCTCACTGTGATGCCCCCTCGAATCTTCTGGCCATTGTCTTGTTTGAATCTCTTGGTCTAGGCTATATTAACCCTGAGTAATCTGTGCTCGAGAATCTGCCTTTTTTTTTCTTATTGCAGGAACGATGCTTTGTTTCTAAATAGAGGTAGAGGAAGGTTTATTTGCTGCAATTCGGAAAATATTTAGGGTGTTGTAGCTGGAGGAGAGAGGATCTGCTTGGAGATGAGCTTGAAGTTGCTGTTTTGGGATCGATTCTTGGCTTTGCTATTCTGAAAATTTCTTCAAAATTTTCAGGTTCTCTGGAGGGAAGAGGAAGGAAAGAAACGCCAAAATTTTAGTTGAATTGTAGTTTAGATTACTCCAATCCTCAAACTTTGTAATTGTTTTCATTTGATAATAAAGATTTTCTTTTGATTAAAAAAAATTAAAAAAATATTTATTTAACAAATATCTACAAACATCCATAGTATTGTGATTTGCTAAAAAAAACCAAAATTATTTTGTAAATTGGTTTTTTGTTGATTTTTTAATATTTATAAAATTATTTCAAATAGACATACTTTTAAACTTTTAAGTTTTTTTTACATTTTATACCACTATTTCCGTAAAATAATAATAAAAATCATTAAAACCTAAGTTTAAACTACCATAAACCTAACTAAAATCAATATTAATCTTTATTTTTAAAAACTCAAATTATTGTTGTAATAGACGAAGAAATTGTTTTTGACCACCGTCATCATAGAAAAGATATGAACTATTTTATCTTTTTGTCTTTTTAACAAAAATGTGTTTTCGCTAAAAGCGTGACAGAAAATAGGATAGTTTCCGCTAATGTTCGGCGAAAAACTATATAGTTTCCTTCAATGATATGGCAGAAAACTGAAAGAAGAAAAAGACAAAACACCTTCGAGCTCTGAATTGCAGTTCAATCAAGTATGTTTAAATGTTATATATCCGAACTAGCATGTATGTAGCAGCTAGTTAATACTAATCATGGTCACATGGTGCAATTAGTAAAGTAGTACCATGAAAGTAGGAAAATAATTAGCATAACACTACTGATGTAAAGTTTATTTATAAGGTTTTTGTTGAACATTTTACAAAAAAGAATGTTTTATGCTCAGTTTCTTTCTTATTATGTTTCAAATCTTGAGTATCATCTATAAAAAAAAATTGGTATCAGAGTTGTGTGAGATTGAGGGTTAAATAAACAAGAGTGAAAACAAGAGAGATGGGTGATGAGAAGACCTTAACAACGATTCCATACTTTGATGGTCACTATGACCATTGTAGTGAATTACTGGAAACCTTACTAAGGGATACGAGATTATAGGGACTGATTGAACGTGATCTAGAGAATTAGTAGATGAAACTCTATTGAACGGAAAACAGATACAATTGCAAGAGGAGGCAAGACAATGAGATTATGAAGTCAAGCATTATCTCTTCCAAACACTAGACATACATGTGTTATAACAAATCTTAGATGAAAGCTCTACTTAAGTTGCATGACAGTCTTTCAAGAAGAAGCATATTGGTATGAAAAGGTGAAGAATCCCACTGGAACACCTTAATCCCACTGTAACACTTTGATGAGATAAATTGAAGTGCTAGAAATGAGGGATGATGAAACCATCGATAGTTACTTCTCAAAATGTTATGGCAGTATTAAATCAGTTGAGAAGAAATGTAGAAATTATGCCTAAAATTGTAGAAAAGGTCATGATGACTCTCACTGATAGGTTTACATATGTAACAATATCGATTAAAGAATCTCATGTTGCACACTCCATGTCAGTAGATGAACTTCAGGGAACACTAACTATGCATGCGCACAAATTAAACAGATTAAAAAAAATGGAGAAAGAACATATTTTGAAGGTTGAGAATAAATCAGCTATAAGAGAAAGATTAACCATAAGAGGAAGAAGAAGAGGAAGAAAATGGTGTAGCGGAGGAAACAGTAGCATAAGCCAACAAGGCTCAGATCGAATGCTACAAATGTCATAAACTAAAACATTTTGAATACGAGTGTCTAGAGAGAAGCAAGGTTTTGCAACTGAACTAAGTGAGAACAAGGAAAATATAAAACTGACGGCATGTAATGAAGAAGATGGAGTAACCAAAGAAGAAGTGTGGTTCTTAGATTCAGAGTGTTCAAATCATATGTGCAAAGGCCAAGAGTTATTCACCTTAATGGATCATGATTTTTCTCACTCTGTAAAATTAGAAAACAATTGCAGAATACAAGTGAAAGGAAATAGAATTATGAAGCTTAGAGCGAATAAAGTTATTTATGGAATCATAGAGGTATATTATGTCCCTGAATTGATAAATAATTTGTTCAGCGTTGGTCAATTACAAGAAAATGAGCTGTGTATCTTCTTTAAGGATGGAAAGTGCACTGTAATTCACCAAACTATGGGAGAAATTGTACACACGAAGATGAAGAGCAATAAAATGTTCATGATATTTTGCTGAACATGTGGTCAAATAAATGGAAGAAAAGGGGTGCTTGAAGGCTGAAGATGATGACGTGCCAAAACTATAACACCAAAGGCTAGGCTATCTCAGTTATGATGGAATACACATGCTGTACAATAAGGGAATGATTATATGTCTACCAAAACTCAAATGGGAGAAGATTGTGTGTGGTGGTTACATGAGTGGAAAGCAAACCAGAAGTAACATTCCTAAGAAATCCATCTAGAAAGCTAACAATGCACTAATAAATGCATTTGAAAAGCTAACAGTGCGTAAGAAATTTTTCAAAGCACTAGCAGAAAAGAAGAGTGAGTCCAATGTCAAGTGTTTGCGAACTAATAAAAAATGAATAATATATACATCCCAACTCTTTGATGACTATTGCACTTAACCACTTCTTACACTCCATAATAAAATAGAGTTGCAGATAGAAAGAATAGAACCATTATGAATACGGTGAGAGCTATGTTATCTTTAAGATGATGCATAAGAAGACCGATAACAAAGATGATGCTATCTTGTATACCAATTTCTCTTTTCTCTCTAAAGATTCTTTTATGTAGTTCCAGAAAAATGATATTTTCTATCTCTCCAAATCTTATTTTGGTCGCTACTGACCTTAATTTTGGTTGTTGCTGACGCTTATTAGGCCGGATCAGTAACTTCTAATCGGTGCATAGACCACGATGAGTTTTTGGTTGCAATCTTTTTTTAGATTTTTCTTTCGTTATGTGTTCAAGTTTTAGGGTTGTGCTCTTGTCAATCTCCGACTTCATTCATCTCAAGGTTTCTTCATAGCCAGTTTTTTACAATAATATTATCTTAGATTTAATTGGCATGAATGATGAAATTTATATCTTATACTTTCTTCCAAATCTATTATGTGTTTGTATTTTTAATGTCTACGGATGGGTAATTTGTGAGGATCTTTTAGTTTTATATATTTTTATAAAGTTTCAAATTTTGGTTTTGGGTTGTCTAATCTAGACCGGAGTTCCAAATCGAGATAGTTTGCTTTCTGATATAAAACTATGTGTATTTATATATTTGAATTTGTTTTATTTTTTCCGTAGTATGGTTGTTAATGGTGTAATACAATTGTTTTTGGCCAGAAATATTACTATGGGCTTATTATATCTTCAATAGATATCCTACCTCACACAATGATAACTTAACATCACAAGAATCAAAGGAAAGACATCCAATGACCTCAGGGTTTGGGAAAGCATAGGCCATGTTCATGTCCCAAAAGTTGGGAGAGATAAGTTGGATCAGAAGAGCAAAACATGTATTTTCATTGAACTAAGTGAAATGACAAAATGATACAAACTATTTGACACTCAAACATAGAAGATAATTGTAAGCGAAAATATAGTGTTTGAGGAAGACAAAATATGGAGTTGGGAAACCCAAAAGAGAGTGAAATTATTAAGGATAAATCTAAAAAACCAGTTTTGAATAGAATCAAGAAGATTCAATAGTTACAAAAGATGATTATATTGAAAGAAATGAAAATAGTGATGAAGGTGCAGAAGAGTCAAGTAAAAATGATTCTAATAAAAGGAAATTCTGTATCAAAACACAAAGAATCAAAAGACCACGAGCTTGGGTGAAAGGTTATAGCAATTAAATTTATTTCAAGATGGTGAAGTTGATCCCCTGTGTTATGAAGATGCAGTGAGACAAGGTAGGTGAAGAATCTCCACAAAAGAGAAGATAAAATAAATGGAATCAAACAATACCTAGAGCCTGATTCAAATCCCACAAAAATGTAAAAGAATAGGGGTGAAATCGATATACAAAACAAAAAGAATGAGGTTGGTTTGATTACTACATACAAGACAAAACTTGTGACTAAATGATATTCTCAAAATGAAGGAATAAACTACACTAAATTGTATTTTCATGTTGCTATGATGTATACTGTGAGAATGATTTTATCCCTAGCCACACCCAAGAAATGGATGATATATCAGCTAGATGTATAGTAAGCCTTCTTACAAGATGACTTAAATGATGAGGTATGTGTTTCAAAACCTTAAATTTCGAAATAAAATGGGAAGAACACTTGGTTTACAAGTTGCACAAGGCTATATATGGACTAAAACAAGCTCTCAGAGCCTGGTTTAGTAAAATAGAAGCTCATTTGTTGACTAAAAAATTTAAAAAATGTGACAGTGAGAAAAATATGTTTACTAAGAAGAATAAGGAAAATGATGTTTTTATTGTAAGCCTGTTTGTGGATGGCCGAATCTTTATAGGGAGTAGTGAAGATATGATGTTGAAGCTCAAACAATCAATGATTAAAGCTTTTGATATGTTTGATTAAGAAAGGATGGAATACTTCTTGGGACTGTAATTTACACACACAACCACATGTATTTTTGCATGTCAAAAGAAATATGCAGAGGAGATTTTAAGAATATTCAACATGAAGGATTATAACCCAATTATTTTCCCTATTACACCTAATATTAAAATGAAAAAGATGAGGAAATTTAGAATGTGGATGAAGTGTACTTCAAACATATTGTAGGGAGCTTAATGTACTTAGTTTCTCCACAACCATACATGACCTATGCAGTAAGCCTGATAAGAAGGTACATATCTAGGAAAAAAATGCACATTAAACTATCCAAGAATATTCTAAGGTACTTGAAAGTAAGTTAGACATATGTATCTTATTTGTGAGATCAACAAAAGGAGTAAAGCTTCAAGTATATAGAGGCATGATATGAAAATCACTAGTGTATACATATTTATGATCAGTTTAGGGGGTAGTGGCATGAGTATCAAGAAAATTACCTATAGTGATATTATCCACCAATGAATCTGGGTTCATGACAGTAGATGCATGTGCTTGTCAAGCCTTGTCGATGTAGAGTGTTCTTGAATGAATGGAACAAAAAATTGAAGCAAATATTACAATATTGCACGATAATAGCTCGAGAATATCATTTTTGAAGAATACAATGATGCATGGAAGATGTAAGCATATAGATATTCGTTTTCTTTTTTTGAGGAATTTTACTAAGAAAAGAAGGATAAGCCTTAAGCATTGTGGTAGTCGCGAATAGATTGCTGACATTATGACAAAGCCAAGAATCTTTTTCGAAAGATCAAATCCGCCCTATAAATGAAGAGTATTAATGAGAGAAGCTGAAAGATGATGAGTCCGAATTCTGATTACTCCCCGGACAGGGACAGATCGGACCTAGCTCTCCGGACCGGACAGACCACTTCGAACACCTAGCTATTGGGACTGTCCGAACTATGACAAAAGTACTAAAAAACCTAAACACTTCTTGACTAAGCTACTTGCTCTCCTACTTAGAACTCATGGGTCTTTAAACATGATCCGGGTCCATTAAACATGACCCGGAAGCCCATAAGGGCCCAAAATGTAAGGGTATAAATACCCAACCACCTGCATTAAATAGGGGTAATGAAAATTAACTGCAACCAGCCAGCTTAATTTCCCTCTACTCTCTACTCTAAATATCAAACACCCACATACTTCTTTAAACCACCAAACAAATTACAAGCCTACCCTCAAGCGATAATTATCCTTACCAAAAGATAATTTTTTTAGCTTAGAGAGAGTTTGAAGATAAGAATGAAGAAAAATAAAAAAGACTTCAACCTCTGGTTTTGCAGTTCAATCAAGTATGTTTAGATTTTGTTTATCAGAGTTAGCATGCACATAACAGTTAGTTTGTTAATACTAATCATGGGCACATGGTGCAACTATTAAAGTAATACCATGAAAGTTGGAGAATAGTTGGTATAACAATACTCATGAAAAGTCTATTTATATGGTTGTTGAATAGTTTATAAAAACAGTGTTTTATGCTCAATTTCTTTCTTATCGTGGTTCAAAGCTTAAGTATCATCTATAAACAACAACACCATCACCATAGAAAATACATATACTATTTTCGCTTTCTATTTTTTTTTATAACAAAAACGTGTTTTTCGCTAAAAATATGGTGGAAAATAGGATAATTTCCGCCAATGGTCGATGAAAAACTGTATAGTTTCCTCCAATAAAATGGTGGAAACTGCATCATCTCCAACGACATGAAAATAACGGTGTACAGAATCTATGATATAAATTTAAATTTGTTAAGAATTCTATTTTTTAATCGAGCCTAAACTATGACAAAATAATTGTCCATTTTTTGTCTATATAACCAATATTTTCAAATAACCAAACCCAAATTTCAAAATAATTTTATTTTTTTATATAAACTAGGACCCGAAAGTGAATGATATATATTTTATCTAAACTAGGATCTCAAATTAAATTACAGCTCTAGATGTTGCTTACGATTAAACTTAAACTTGCAATTAGATATCTTTTAGAAAAAAATAACAAATCTGTAATACGAAAAATATTTAACTCAAGAACCTTATGAGCTTAAATTTATATAAAAAAACTACAACAAAACTTCAGCCAACCAGATTAGTTTCTCGCAACTATGAGTAAATGGTTTCCAAAAATTTAAACGAGTCCCACACTAAAAAGAAAACAATAAACTAACATATATAAATAGAATTGCATTCTCTAACTCTTTCCCTTTTGTTGAGCCTTGTGTTTTTTCTTATCGACCTATATTTTTTTGTTGATCTAAATTATAAAAAAAACGGATAACTAATAGTTTAGATTGTAGGATTTAAACAAGGAGAAACAATACTTAACAAAAGACAAAAAAGGAAGATGAAGTTAGACTAGAATTTGTGGAAAGATTAAAATAGAGAGAAAAGAGAGAATTATTTTAAATAGTAATTTTATAGAATAATTTTATTCATACGTGTTTTTCTAGTTAAAAAATAAAAATATTAAAAATAAGAATTTTACAGAATAATTTTGAGTTTTTTTATAACAAATACCTTAATAGTATAGATTTTTATTAAAAACAAAATACCACTAGTAAATCTTACTATATAAAAAATAACGAAGTAACTATAGATATCTATTATCAAAATTATTTACTTTTTATTATACATTATATCATGTATTGTCAAAATTATAGACACAAGGACTTTCTGAAAATGGTTGAGATAAACTGGAATGCTGACATTCAAGGTAATCCTATTTTAGTTTTATGGCTCAAACTGAAAATACTAATAGGTGGCCTCAAGCAGTGGAATAAATCTAATTTTGGGAATGTGTTTGACTCTCTAAATAAATTTGAAGATGAAATTAACTATCATGAAACCAATTATCAACTCTCTAAATCTACTTTTGATAAGAATCTTCTTGATAAATCTAGCACTCATCACTTAGAGTTACTGCATGCATTCTTGATAACCAAGATCGACCAAAGATCGCGTTATGCGACTGGGCGCATCCACAACTACAAAAAGTACCGTTACTTCTTTATTGAAAGGACCCTGACCCAGTTGGACCAAACCTTCAAACTCTCCAACCACCTTTGCCGATGCTCCTTTGAAACCTACTATAGTCCGATCAAGATTTAACAATTACCGTCGTTTTTTAAACTTCGAAAAAGTTGACAAAAAAATGATATTTGCCGAGCTCCGAGTATCAACTAATATTATTCGGACTTCTTCACTAGCAATTGCCGCTATGATCACTACTGCATCTTCATGAGGTCCGACAATGTCCCTCATATCGTCATCGTCAAAACATAGAAGGGGAGATGAACTTTGATAAAAATGTGGCGAGGTCCTCGCTTCTAACTAAGTAGCTAGGTTGACCACGTGCCTTTTTCGAGAAGAATTAGTGATCCCTACCATTGAATCACCACCGAAAATAGTCAAAGATTAAAAAAACTTGCACAAATCACTAACCTTTTCCCGTGCTTCGAGAATTACTTCTTCGATTACTCAGATCACATTTCTGTTTTTGTCGAGATCCAAATATTCGGTGGATATATCAAACAGATCCTTTGACTTCAGAAATCACTAAGGCTGTTTTTGCTTTGGTATTGTCAAAATCTCTTTAGACGGCCCGTTTTGTGGAATCTTCTTTTTCACATAGTCTGTCGATTTTCCGTTATCAATTAGCACATGTACCGCTTTCTTCAATGAAATGAAACATTTTGTGTCGTGCCCCACATCCTTGTGATATCGGCAGTATCAATTATTTCGGTTCTTGCGAGGAGTTCTGATCGGGAAAGGTTTTTGAAAATGTACATTTTTCTTTGACTTCTCAAAGATGGTTAATACAGACTCAGTTAAATCTGCGAAATAGGCGGGTCAAACCCACTTGTTCGATATGGGTCGGTATGAGTTTATCTGGTTGTTACTCCTTACTTTCTGCGCCGAAGTTCCCGATCCTTTCCGATACGATTGCTGTGTTGCTGGTGGGAAAGTACTTATCTGTCGTGGTTGGGAAACTAAGATTATCTTCTGTAAATTTTGTTGATATGATACTACCGAGGCTTGCGCACTTTGCTAGATTTGAGCTTCCAATTCAAGCGCTGTAGTCTCTTCAATCAAAATCTTCTTCTCCGCCTGAGCTAGTAGGGCGGAGAAAGTAAAAGCTTTCTTTTTCGCTACGTCTTGCTTCATAGGACCGGATAATAGACCCAGTCTATAACCTGTCAAGGAAACACTTTCCTCACAATAATCAAGATTGGTTTTTTCATCTACGAAGCGTCTCCGTTTGATGACAATTTACGATTGTGTCTCCGTTTGCTCGGAAATTTTTGCTTCCCATAAACTGTTGTCTAAACATCAGCCAAAACATGATAAAGTTTTTAATACACCATTGAGGTAAGCGATTATACCATTTTTTTGCTCGATCTTTAAACATCTTCGAAAAATCTCGACATATTAACTTGTCATCATTATCGAAACTTAATATGAAATTCTTGAAAGCTTCCAAATGCTTGTTGGGGTCTTTCTTCCCATCATATTTTTCTAACTTGGAAAGATCAAATTGCTTCGGGAGGTTTCCCGACAATGTCTCATCCGAGAGTGGAGATGATCTCTAGTTATGCCCGAAACCGAAGACAACATTACATAACCTCTCTGTATGGGTCGCGTATAACCCTTCTTCATCTGGGTTGGCAAACTGGCTTCCGATCCTATACCCGTAAGTTTGGTTCCTTAAAGGAAATTGAAACTGTGGGACGTTGAGTTGTTCTATTCTATTAATCGTTATTGCCCCCTCATTTTCCATGGAGATGTGAGTTATTTTATCGACGCTATCCCCATGGGACTTTGGTAGTTTCGCTCGGCGCGATTTACGTCGTCGAATTTCTCGTTCATGCATAATTCTTTTATCCATTCTAAGATGTCGGGTTTCCCGATCTGGAGAGGATGATTCGTACAAATTTTCCTCGGTCGAATACTTATATTCTTGATTGGTTCGAAGTCTAGATTTTCTCCTCAAAGCATCATCACGTTTTCGCACTCAAGCTATACCTTTATAAAAATCAGCCTCGTCCCGATTAATAACAAAATTATCCTTTTTGCCATCCTCGCATGATCGTTCTCCTCGGTAATCCAATCGATACTTCTTCTCATCCAAAGCTGCCCTTTTTCTAGCTTTAAGCTTAACTATGTCATCCAGTAATTGTTGTTTGGTCATAATGAGAGTCAAATGCTTGCCTCTACCCTGGTTATATTAATCATGATCATTGTACCGTTCCTCGGAGCATCGGTCGAGATTTCCCTATCACAACTTTTCTCTTTTTCCTTTCCTTATCTAGATTATGTATCCATTTCTCGAATTCAAGTTTTTCCTTGGGTTGAGATTTAGGAGAACTAAGTCTTCGGGTATCACTCGTTCCCACAGACGGCGCCAATGATAGTTTTAGAAATATCCGGGGCTGAATACTGAATAAATCTAGTCGTGGAATTGTGTCAGAGAAATAAATGTAAAGATGTAGTGAGAGAAAGTAGTCAAATCAAAGTACCAATCATTAGAAAGTACCCATTTCCAAAAAGGGATCTTTTCTTATATAGGGTCAGTGGTGGGCTCCATTGACACATGCTTTATTTAAAAAATTACACATCATCCCTCCTAAATACACTTGTTTTCTATGTCACTCAACATTTAAAATTAGGTCCTTATTTGTTTCCCACGTATTAATTAAGTCCTATAATAATAACCTTGACATATTATGCCTTTATCAGTAGCCCCCTAGTTTTGCAGAAGATTGAGCAAAAACTTCTCAAATGATGGGCTCGCCGACCAAGCTTTTGCGTTGGGTCTTCCCGAGATCTGTTCATCTTGTCGTTCCTTATTGAAGAATACCAAACCTATTATCCGCACGTTGACGTTCAATCTTCTCCCGCGCGGTCAATATACAGAAGTTTTGACACTAACATTAGCTTATTTAATGGGTCGAATTGCTAGTCTGTTTTTCCCGATGCATCTGAATTTACTTGGAACATTAGTTATTTCAAACGTTAAAATCCAGTGGGCTTTTGTTCAAATTGTCTTTTATCAAGGCCCATAAGTTTTGATCGAAAATAGTACTGCCTTACTCGTCCACGTGTATTTTCTCTATTCCTCGTCTGTACTTGAAATCTTTGTCTGTTGAACTACCCGAAGTGAGAATCATGAAGCTAGCCCCCTAGCCCTATTGAAGGTGTTAGAGTTAACACATATCTTTTAATGATTTGATCGTGTTTTAACTAGTGTTTTGGTAAAATGACTTTTGGAATTCCCAAGGCTCTTTTCGATTACGATTCTCCATGGAACGAGCCGTTACCCCATTTACTCATCTATAAATACTCTTACTTCTTCACTTCCTCATTTATCCTAAATTTTAGAGAGAGAAAGACTAACCATCCTTTCCATGTTCTAGAGAGAGAGTCTCTGCTATTATTTATGAGAAGGCTTACTTCTCAAAAGAGAGCTAAGAAAAAGTCCGACCAATCGGGAAAACCAATCTTTGGTTTAATTGATTACCTTAGTATCACTGAAAGGGCTGATGAATATCGAGCCACATGATTAATCCAGAACGGCCCCATATCTCACCTGAGTTCAACCCCGTTGATTTTTCCAAAGCCCAAAATTCCAGGATTGTCTAAACCGTTCTCCAACGCGGATCCTTCAACTACTCCAAAGACTTCTTTAAAAAATAAAAAAATTGACGCTGTTACCCGTACTGCCCATTCGAAGACTAAAAATTCCCTCGATTAAAAAACCAAACCTCCATTCTTAACCATGGGTGAAACTAGCTCTTCGTCAACCACTCCCAAATTTTTCCAGCTAACTCCGACCATCCTTGGGGTTCGAACTGCTCCCAAGACTGCAGCTACTCCTAAATGGGTGGTACAATGTGATGGGGAAAAGAGGAAACTTGGAGAGGCTGCCTCCAAGACAGTTAAAAACTTGGAACTCGGCCATACTCGAGTCAGTAATAGTTCTAGCTTCATTCTTGCGACTTCTACTACGAAAGAGTTTGTATCCACTGACAAAGCTTTACCACAGAAAACCCAAAAAATCAAACCAAATGTTCCCAAGGCTTCAAAAAAGGTGTCAATTTCGACGAAGGTCAAATCTTGGACTATCGAACCAACAATTCCAACGAACCCAGCGGGCCAAACTGCTCCCGTGGCTGGCGATGCTACCCTTGTAGTAGATGAAGAAAACCTTCCTCTCGAGATCGTTAAGGTCTTAACCGGCTATCACAATCTCTATCCCAGAGATCACATTGTTTCTCTTTTTGCCGAAAAATACCTGTATTACAATCCTGTTGAAGAAGCCAGGTTAAAAACGATCTGGGGTATTCCTGACTGTGTAAATATTTGATTCTCAAAGCCTGGTGAAACCCTCTTATTAGTGAAGTCACGAGAAATAGTATTTTTTACTGAACTCTTCAGCTGAGATCTGCGACTTCCTCTCGACCCTGAGACCGTTAGGTATTTTGAGATCCTCCGAATATGCCCGACCCAATTAACTCCTAATGCCTGGTATACTGTAAAGTCGACCATAATGGCTTCTCGTTTAGCCGAGGTTCCAATATCCATGAAATAATACATAGCTATATTTGGACTATCAAAGTGTCATAAATTACCTTTCTTCTATTCTTCCCTTGCAAATCCAAGAAAGATAGTGAATGATTTGTTGGAAGCCAACAAGTTGTGGAAACACCGGTTTGTTTTTAGCAGTGGTGCCTCGGAAAACGGCCGACCATATACTAAGAAAACCCCAGGCGAGTAACTTATAAGTGGAATCCTGAAGTTTCGTGTAGATACTCGCACCCTTTTTTTACTAACCGATCTTCTCTTCAAGTTTGTAAGGTAACTATACAAGAATTGAGAAAAAATCATCTTAAAAAGGCCTCAGACACCGTTGGTAAACTTTAAAATTTTGCCAGAAAGAATTGGGGCCAAAAGTTTTGTCGGTGTTTTAAGAAAACCAATTTGATCATTAGCAAGCTTTGGCGTTGTTCCGACGATGTTCTAGATGCTAACCAATTGCAGGTGCCTCTTGATGTCCTCGACCTCGTGAAGAGGTTGGATGCCCCAGATGCCGACGTATTCTTACCCATGAGGAACCGAGCACCCAGTAAACGAGTGAAGTTAGAAGATATGTCTGAACAAGAAGATGGGCAAGAGGTTGTCAACGATGCCACCGAAGACAAGCGTCGGGAAATTTTATCTTCAGAGCCTAAAACTACCATCGTCCCTACTGATCCGGTCTCCATTGGAGGTAAATCTCCAGTGCTCGGCAAAAACTAGAAGAAAGGGCATGGTGAAAAGAGAAAAAAGGTCGTCGCGGCTGATGATGGGAACAAAGCTTTGGCCAAGAAACACAAAGAGAAAATCGTGGTGGATGAGGTGCACAACGAACCGGCTATGGAACAAATTACTATCCCAACCATGTTTGGCCAATACAAAGGTGCGAATTTGGTTGTGCCCGCTGAAGCTTCTCCTAAAGGGAAAACACATAGGAAAGGCATTCCACAAGTAATGCTAGAGCATTAGACCGCTTAGACAACCATGCTACTGAAGAGTACAGAGATTCTGCTCATCACCAAGGGGATTTGATGCATCCAGATCCACCTCTTTTTTTACTCATGCTCAAGGTTCAGGTGAGTTCTCCCTTCAAGAATCGGATACCCTAACAACCTCTCTATACAACACGCTTGCTCCCATAGCACTAAAAGAGAGAGGTAACAACACTTTAAAATGAACTTGCAGTTTTCAAGAAGAATGCCTCGGCCAAAGAAAAAGAGTCACATGATCTAATTGATCGTGCCAATGCTTGGGCTGCTGCAGACGAAGCTGACGTCCAAGCTTTCAAGATTAAAGAGGATGGGTGGGAACAATCTGTTCCCAGGCCAAGGAAGATTGTGCCAAGGCAATAGCACAATTGGCTGCCCAAAAGCTTCAAAACGGTTATCTTCGCCTACGATCAACCAAAATAACTAAAAAATTCCACTAACTTCAAGTGGCTATTAATAAGAGTGAAGATGAGAAAAGTCTTTTTGCTGCTAAGTGCAGAAAAGTCATGGAACAAGAACTTGCCGATGCAAGAGCTGGCTATGTTTTAAATTTTCATGAACTGTTTCCCTAGCTACTGTTAGGGTCGATGTGGCTAGATGCTACAGAGGAGGATCGTCCTGAAAGCATATTTTGTGTGGATCCCGAGGTTGAATACACAGAATCTTCCTAGGACCCCTCAGATGCTTAAAACTGTTGTTGGTAATACGTTGTTTTTTTGTTTTTCAAATCCGAACCTGGTTATTGTATTCTTAAATTCTTGTTCACGTCTTGCTACACTATCTAATGTTTTCCTTACCTTTTATAATCGAAAGTGATCAATTTCCAATGCCAAAAAATAGAATCATTATAAATTATCACATGTTAAACTCGAATATGTAGATCAACTTAAAAGTCGAAAAACATTGTAAAAGGTTCAAACATGTAGATCAACTTAAAAGTTGAAAAACCTTGTAAAAGGTTCGAACATGTAGATCAACTTAACAGTTGAAAAACCTTATA
This sequence comes from Limnanthes douglasii subsp. nivea, assembly GCA_036936605.1. Lineage (NCBI taxonomy): Eukaryota > Viridiplantae > Streptophyta > Magnoliopsida > Brassicales > Limnanthaceae > Limnanthes > Limnanthes douglasii. Next base: position 302,086,189 of record JAUPFV010000002.1, on the reverse strand, counting down.
AAAGGTTCAACTACGTAAATCAACTTAAAAGTTGAAAAACCTTGTAAAATGTTCGAACATGTAGATCAACTTAAAAGTTGAAAAACCTTGTAAAATGTTCGAACATGTAGATCAACTTAAAAGTTGAAAAACCTTATAAACGGTTCGAACACGTAATAGTAACAACTCGATTTAAAGCTTTAAAAATTTACTAAATAGGTCGGTTTCTATAGACACCTCATTAAAACCTCCCCGTGCCACGAGGGTAGGAAAGAGTATATCCCCGACCAAGATTGTTTTATAACAAGATAAAGAAAAAACATGAAAATTCACAATCACTCTGGATACAACTTAAGATGCTGGATGTTCCATGGAAGTCGTAGAGGCTGGTCGAACTTGTATTTCAATCTATACGTCCCTGATTTTACTTTTTCCACCACCTGGTACGAACCTTCAAAATTGGGTGCTAACTTCCCTAAATGCTTGTCCTTAGTGTGAAGGAAAACGTTTCACAATACTTTTTCCCCGACCTTGAATTATCTTCTTCGAACTTTCGAAACATATCTGCTTCTATAAGGGTATGATAATGCCTTGAAATTAGGTGAGCTCTGGCTCGTTTTTCCTTGATCAGGTCTAGAGCTAAAGACCGATTCTCGCTATTAACGCCTTCCTCGTAATGATTGATTCTGAAAGATGGGAACATTGTCTCTGCAGGAGTCACTGCATCCATACCATATACCAGAGCGTATGGTGATTCTCGAGTTGCGGTTCAGGGCGTAGTTCGGTATGTCCATAATACTTCTTGCAAGTAATCTGACCATTTTCCCATTTTCCTTCCAAAAGCTTCTTGAGCCCATCGATAATTGTTCTGTTTGTCACCTCGACCTGTCCATTAGCTTGGGGACGGAAGGGAGCCGATAAACACTGCTATATTTTATGATTTGAACAAAATTCTCTCATTTCATTGCTCTGAAATTGGGGGTCATTATCCATAGTTAACTTTTGAGGGATTTTATATCGATAACAAATGTTTGACCATATACACTTTACAACGTCTTTAGCCTTAGTCCCCGATAACGGCTTTGCCTTGAACCACTTCGAAAAATAATCCACTGCGACCACAATAGTTTGTCTTCCTCCAATTTCCAACGGGAGTGGGCCCACTAAATATATCCCCCATCCGTCAAATGGAAATCCTTCTGAAATTGATTCGAGGGGGACTGCTGGGTATAAATTGAAGTAGAGAATCTATGGAAAATATCGTATTTTTAACTAGTTCTTTGGCATCGCTGCTATCGTGGGCCAGGTAAATCCCGATAGTAAGATTCTTCTGATTAATGTCTTAAAACCACAATGTGACAATCCTTCGCCGTCGCGAAGTTCGGACAAAACCATCAGTGACTCAACTTATCCCAAATACCTTACTAATAGTCTACTCAAAGACTTCTTATAGAGTACATTTCCCAACAATGCAAACCCTCGCGCCTTGTACTGCACACTCTTTGCTAAGATTTTGTTGTCGGGTAACGCTCCATCTATTAAGAAACTTCTGATGTTATTCCTCCAACCCACGTTCGGAAATGTTGAGATTTGGCACACTAATTCTGGTCGGTTTTCTAACTCATTCCACTTAAAAATAGAAGGGTATTCTTCACCAACGTATGTTGTAGTTGCCAGTGAGTCAACGATTGTAATATCCTCTCCGTGGACGTGTTCATAAGTAATTTTATTGAAAGATGAAGCCGAAATTCTTAGATCAGCTAAATATTGAACTAGTTGTTCTTTCCTCGCCTCGAATTGCCTCGTAGCATGGTTAATAAGTAACTAGGAATCACTTATTAGCCGAACGTTCTTTGCTCCACAAATTTGTGCCAACCTTAAACCTGCCAATGCTGCCTTATATTCAGCTTCATTGTTCGACGCTTTAAAACCAAAACGAATTCCCTGATGCATAGCTACTCCCAAAGGTGTAGAAATTTGGACACCGCCCCTGCCATCGTTAATACTCGAACCACCGTCAGTCCTGACTATCCATTCATCTGGCTCCTTTTCTGGTTCAGAAACCGCCTCCTCTGGCCTACTGGAGTGAGATTCTATTCGAAAGTCTGCTAAAGCCTGTCATTTAATAGCCGTTCTAGGTTCAATTATCGAAGTCACCCAGCCCTACCGACCACTTGGACATATGTCCCGAGATATCAGGTCGTTGTAACACATTATTTAACGGGATAGCAGTCTTAACCACAGTTGAATGGCCTTAGAAAATAAGGTTGCATTTTTCTAGCTGCTGTTACCAAAGCCAAAGCTATTTTTTTCAAGTTTAAAGTATTGTTTTTCAGCGTCTAACAAGCTCATACTTACGTAATAAACCGGCTTGGGAATTCGATCTTCTTCTCGAACCAAAACCGCGCCAACCGCATAATCCGACACCACTATGTACAAAAACAAAGTCTCTCGAGGTAATGGTTTTATCAACAACGTCGGGGATAAGAGATAATTTTTATTTTGAATAAAGCCTCGGTACACTCAAGTGTCCAATTAAAGTTCTTGGTATTTCTCAACACTTGGAAGAAAGGAGCACACTTGCCCAGAGGATCGGGATATGAATCTATTCAAAGTGGAAAGACGTCGTATTAAGATTTGCACATCTTTTATGTTCCTCAGGGGTGTCATGTTAATTAGAGCGTTTAGCTGCACCAAATCTACTTCTATTTCTCTTTCGTTGATTACAAATTCTATAAATTTTCCAGATCGAACTCCAAAAGAGCATTTCTCTGGATTTAATTTGAGGTTTACTTTTACTGAGGTTCTCGAACGTTTCTTCGAGTTCGACAAAATGATCTTCAGTGGTAATACTTTTGACTAGTATGTTATCTATGTAAACCTCATCATTCCGACCAATCTGACCTTCGAAAACTTTATTGACCAGTCTTTGATAAGTAGCCCCCGTATTTTTCAGACCGAAAATCATAACCTTAGACCAATACAGTCCTATCCCCGTGATGAACGTAGTGCTTTCTTGATCTCATGCGTCTAACTTTATCTGATTGTACCCCCCATAAGCATTCATAAAAGATAACAGCCTATTTCCCGATGTTGAATCTACGAGCTGGTCGATCTTTGGCATGAGAAATGAATCCTTTGGACAAGCTCTATTAAGGTCTGTAAAATCTACACACATTCTCCACTTCCCGGTATTTTTTTTTACTAAAACCAGGTTAGCCATCCACCATAGATACTGGGACTCCTTGATGTGTCCTACCTTTGTCAATCTTTCAACCTCTGAAATAATCGCCTCTGTGTTTTCTTGGGAAAAAGGTCGACACTTTTGGGTTATGGGTTGAACATTCTGATTTATAGACAACTTGTGATAAATGACATTTTCAGGATCTCTTGTAACATCCTCCGAACACCAAGCGAACAAGTGTAACTTTTGTCTGAGAAAAGAAATTAGTCTCTTTCGGAAGTATGAAGACAAATTTATACTGATCTTTAAAATTTCCCCTTTAGAAAACTCATAACTTTCACAATTTTCGTATGTATGTAATAATCCAGGGGTCTCCCTAGGATCATCTGCCGGTTTCGATCCCGAGGTCAACCCCGCTAATTGCTAATCTCTCACATCGACCATCTCTTTATCTGTCTTTCCTGATACTGTTGCTAGGTAACATTCTTTTTCTGTTCGCTGGCTGCTTCTGACTATCCCGATGTTATTTCCAACCACATACTTCACACACTGGTGAATCGTAGAAGTTACTGCATGCATTCGTGATAACCAAGATCGACCAAAGATTGCGTTTTGTGATGTGGGCGCATCTATAACTACAAAAAATACCGTTACTTTTTTCGTGAAAGGTCCCCGACCTAGTTGGACCACACCTTTGAACTCTCCAACCACCTCTGTCGATGCTCCCGTGAAACCTAATATAGTCCGATCAGATTTAACAATTACTGGCGGTTTTTTGAACTTCCAAAAACTTGACAAAAAAATAATATTTGCCGAACTCCTAGTATCAACTATTATTGCCGCTATGATCACTACTACATCTTCATGAGGTCCGGAAATGTCATTCATATCGCCATCGTCAAAACATAGAATCAGATATGAATTTTGATATAAATGTGGTGAGGTTGACCACGTGCCTTTTCGAGAAGAATTAGTGATCACTGCCATTGAATCACCACCGAAAATAGTCAAAGATTCAAAAATTTGCACAAATCATTAACCTTTTCCCGAGCTTTGGGAATTACTTCTTCGATTACTCCGATCATATTTTTGTCTTTGTCGGGATCCAAATATTCAGTGGATATATCAAACAGATGCGTGACTTCAAATATCACTAAGGCTTTTTTTTGCGTCGGTATTGTCACAATCTCTTTAGACGCCCCGTTTTGTTGAATCTATTTTTTCACACAGTCTGTCAATTTCCCGTTATCAATTAGCACTTGTACCTCTTTCTTCAATACAATAAAATCTTTTTTTGTAGTGCCCCGCATCCTCGTGATATCGACCGTATCAGCTATTTTGGTTCTAGCGAAGAGTTCCGATCGGGAAAGATTTTAAAAAATATAAACTTTTCTTTGACTTCTCAAAGATGGTTGATACACACTCTAGTCAAATCTTCAAAATGGGCGGGTCAAATCTACTTGCTCGATATGGGTCGGTATGAGTTTGTCTGGTTTTTACTCCTTACTTTCTGCGTTGGAGTTCCCGATCCTTTCCCGTACGATTGCTGTGTTGTTGGTGGTAAAGTACTTATCGATTGTGGTTGGGAAACTGAGATTGTCTTCTGTAAATTTTATTGATATGATACTACCAAGGGTTACAGAGGTTTTTGGTTTTGAGCTTCCAGTTCAGACGTTGTAGTCTCTTCAATCAAAATCTGCTTCTCCACCTGAGCTAGTAGGGCGGAGAGAGTAAAAACTTGCTTTTTCGCTACGGCTTGCTTCATACCTTCCCCGACCGTATAACTTGTCAATGAAACACTTTCCTCACAATAATCAAGATTAGTTTTTTCATCTACGAAGCTTAAGGTGTAGTCCCTCGAACTTTCCCCGACCCTTTGAGGAAAAGTTACGATTGTCTCATCGTTTGCTCAGAAATTTTTACTTCCCTTAAACTATTGTCTAAACATTAGCCATAACATGCTAAAGTTTTTAATACACCCTTGAGGTAATCGATTATACCATTTTGAAGCTTGATCTTTAAATGTCATCGAAAAATCTCGACATATTACCTTGTTATCATTATCGAAACTTAACATGAAATTCTTAAAAGCTTCAAAATGGTTTTCGCGGTCTTTCTTCCCATCATATTTTTCTAACTTGGAAATATCAAATTGCTTCTGGAGGTTTCCCTAAAAAATCTCATCCTAGAGTGGAGATGATCTCCAGTTATGCCCGAACCCGAAGACACCACTACCTAACCCCTCTGTATGGGTCGCGTATAACCCTTCTTCATTTGGGTTGGCAAACTAGCTTCCGATCCTATACCCGTAAGTTTGGCTCCCCGAGGGAAACTGAAATTGAGGAACGTTGAGTCGTTCTCTTCTATTAATCGTTATTGTCCCCTCATTTTCCATGGAGATGGTAGTTATTTTATCTACGTTATCCCCCCTGAGGCTTTGGTATTTTTGCTCGGCACGATTTACGTCGTCGAATTTCTCGTTCCCGCATAATTCTTTTATCATTTCTAAGACGTGGGTTTCCCGATTCGGTATTCTTTCTTGGTCTGAAGTCTAGTTTTTTCCTCAAAGCATCATCACGTTTTAACACTCGAGCTCTACCTTTATAAAAATCAGCCTCGTCTGTATTAACAACACAATTATCTTCTTTGCCATCCTCGCATGATCGTTCTCCTCGGTTATCCAATCGATACTTCTTCTCAGTCAAGTCCGCCCTTTTCTCAACGTTAAGCTTAGCTATGCCATCCAGTAATTGTTGTCTAGTCATAATGACGTTCGAATGCTTTCGTGGACCCTAGTTATATTGATTATAATCATCGTACCGTTCCTCGGAGCGTCGGTCCTCCGAATAAGAGATTTCCCTATCATAACTTTTCTCTTTTGCCTTTCCTTCTCTAGCTTCTATATCCATTCCTCGAAGTCAAGTTTTTTCCTTCGGTCGAGATTTAGGAGAATTAAGTCTCCGGGTATCACTCGTTCCCACAGACGGCGCCACTGATGGTTCTAGAAATATTTGAGGCTGAATACTGAATAAATCTAATCGTGGAATTGTGTGAGAGAAATAAATGTAAAGTTGTAGAGAGATAAAGTAGTCAAATCAAAGTACCAATCATTAGAAAGTACCATTTTTCTAAAAATGAATCTTTCACTATAGTGGGTTAGTGGTGGGCTCCACTGCACATGCTTTATTTAATTAATTACACATCAGACCTCTTAAATACACTTGTTTTCTATGTCACTCAACATTTACAATTAGGTCCTTATTTGTTTCCCATGTATTACTTAAGTCCTAGAATAACCTTGACATTTTATGCCATTATCACTATGCAGTAAGCCTGATAAGAAGGTACATATCTAGGCAAAAAAAGCACATTAAACTACCCAAGAATATTCTAAGGTACTTGAAAGTAAGTTAGGCATAGATATCTTCTTTGTGAGATCAATAGAAGGAGTAAAGTTTCAAGCATACAGAGACAGTGACTATGATGGAGATAAAGATGATACGAAAAGCACTAGTGTATACATATTTCTGATCATTTTAGGGGGTAGTGGCAAGAGTATCAAGAAAACAACCTATAGTGATATTATCCACCAATAAATCGGGGTTCATGACATTAGAGGCATGTGCTTGTCAAGCCTTGTCGATGTAGAGTGTTCTTGAATGAATGGAACATAAAATTGAAGAATATATTACAATATTGCACGATAATAGCTCGACAATATATTTTTTGAAGAATACGATGATGCATGGAAGATGTAAGCATATAGATATTCATTTTTATTTTTATTTTTGAGGAATTTAACTAAGAAAAGAAGGATAAGCCTTAAGCGTTGTGGTAGCCACGAATAGATTGCTGACATTATGACAAAACCATTGAAGGGAGAATCTTTTCTAAAGATTAGATCAACCCTATAAATGAAGAGTATTGATGAGAGAAGCTGAAAGATGAATCATTTTTTAGCTTAGGGAGAGTTTGAAGACAAGAATGAAGAAAAAGAAAAAAGATTTCAACCTCCGGAATCGCAATTCAATCAAGTATGTGTAGATTTTGTTTATCAGAATTAGCATGCACGTAGCAGTTAGTTAGTTAATACTAATCATGGGCACATGGTGCAACTATTAAAGTAATACCATGAAAGTTGGAGAATAGTTGGTATAACAATACTAATGTAAAGTCTATTTACAAGGCTTGTTGAATAGTTTATGAAAGACAGTGTTTTATGTTCAGTTTATTTCTTATTGTGTTTCAAAGCTTGAGTATCATCTACAAACAAAACACCATCACCATAGAATTATATATACTATTTTCGCTTTCTATTTTTTTTAACAAAAACATATTTTCGCTAAAAACGTAGTGGAAAATAGGATAATTTCCGCCAATGGTCGATGAAAAACTGTATAGTTTCCTCCAATAACATGGTGAAAACTCCATTATCTCCAATGATATGAAAATAACGATGTGCAGAATTTATAATATAAATTTAAATTTGTTAAGAATTCTATTTTTAAATCGAGCCTAAACTATGATAAAATTATTGTCCACTTTTTTGTCTATATAACAAATATATTCAAATAACCAAACCCAAATTTCAAAATAATGTTATTTTTTTCATATAAACTAAGATCCGAAAGTGAATGATATATCTTTTATCTAAACTAGGATCTCAAATTAAATAACACTTTTAGATGTTGCGTACGATTAAACTTAAACTTGCAATTAAATATCTTTAAAAAAAATAACGAATCTCTAATACAAAAAATATTTAACTCAGGAACCTTATGAGCATAAATTTATATAAAAAAACTATAACAAAACTTCAGCCAACCAGATTAGTTTTTCGCAACTATGAGTAAATGGTTTACATATATTTAAACGAGTCACACACTAGAAAGAAAACAATAAACTAACATATAGAAATACAATTGCATTCTCTAACTCTTTCTTTTTTGTTGAGCCTCGAGTTTTTTCTTCAGATTCTTCAGAAAATCGATATGATCGACTTCTATTTTTTGTTGATCTAAGTTATAAAAAAATAACGGATAGCTAATAGTTTAGATTGTGGGATTTAAATAAGGATAAACAATACTCAACAAAAGACAAAAAAGAAGAAGTAGATGAATCTAGACTAGAATTTGTGGAAAGAGAAAATAGAGAGAAAAGAGAGAATTGTTTTTAAATAGTAATTTTACAGAATAATTTTATTCATACATGTTTTTCTAGTTCAAAAATAAAAATATTAAAAATAAAAATTTTACGGAATAATTTTGAGTTTTTTTATAACAAATACCTTAATAGTATAGTTTTTATTAAAAACAAAATACCACTAGTAAATCTTACTATATAAAAAATAACAAGTACTTATAGAAATCTATTATCAAATTATTTACGTTTGATATCGATTATATCATTTATTGTAAAAAGTATGGATACAAGGATTTTCCAAAAATGGTTGAGATGCACTCGAATGTTGACATTCAAGGTAATCATATTCAAGTTTTATGGCTCAAACTGAAAAGACTAAAAGTTGGTCTTAAGGAGTGGAATAAAACTACTTTTGGGAATGTGTTTGACTCTCTAAAGAAAATTGAAGATTAAATTAACTATCATGAAACCAATTATCAACTCTCTAAGTGTAATGCTGACAATAATCTTCTTGATAAATCTAAAGCTCATCACTTAGAGTTACTAGCTAGATAAGAAAGTTATTGGGATAAAAAAAACCAACTCTAAATGACTTAAATATAATGATAGGAATAATGCTTCATTCTATAATTTAAAAAAAAAGAATGAGAGAAATAGAATTACCAGAATATGGGATGATAATATCTGGCTTGAAGATCCATTATTTATTGGTCCTATGCTAAAAAATACTTCAAAGCTTTGCTGATAGAGCATCCTAATCAAAATGAAGAGGATGATTTGCTCAATATTATCCCTAAGCTAATCACAAGTGAGGACACCATAATGCTGATGCTTCTCCTAACAATGAAGAAATTTTAAACACAATAAACTCTCTTAACATGGATGGTGCTGCTGGTCCAAATGGATACAATGGAAGATTCTTTAAAATTTGATGGAATATAATTGAAAATGACCCTTGTGAAGCAATCAGAGATGTTTTCAGAGGCAACCCTATACCTATTAGGATCCATGCTAACTCAATCTGCCTAATCCCTCAGATTGAATCTACAAAAAACTGGAAAGGATTTCGACCTATTAGCTTATGCATTATGCTGAACATAATTATCTCAAAACTTATAAAAAATAGGCTGGCTTCTTTACTACCCAGGAATATATTTGAAGAACATGGGGCTTTTGTAAAAAACAGAAGTATTCGTGAGAACATTCTCATTATACATGAGCTCTGCTATGATTTGAACTACAAAATAATGGGCAATAATGTTCTAATGAAACTTCTTATGGCAAAGGTATTTGATAGAATCTCTCACAAATTTATCTTAAGAATACTTGAGGATTTTGGGTTTAATAATCAGTTTCAGGACTTAATTTGTAGGAACATGAGTAATATTCATTCTTCCATTAAATTTAATGGTGATCTCAAGGGATTCTTTAAATCAATGAAGGGTTTAAGACATGGAGACTCCTTGTCTCCTAGTCTATTTATTATGGCTGAAGAGTATCTGGTGCGAGGCATTAAACTGATGGCTAATCAAGATCATTCTATAAGATTTAAGAATAAAAAGGATAGTTGCTTACCTTTCTTGGCCTTCGCGGATGATTTTATCATCTTCTGCAATGGTAATTCTTCTTCAATCAACAAGCTTAACAATTTCACGATACATTACCAGTAGATATCTGGTCAGACAATCAATAAAGAAAAATCAAAGATTATAGTGCCTTCTCTGATGATTAATTCCAGAATCCAAAGACTCGAAAGGATCATGGGTTTCAAACACACTTCTTTTCCTATTCAATATCTGGGTACAACTATAACCAATCATAACAGAGTCATCAACTTTGAGAATCTGGTCAGCAAAATCAAGCAAAGAATAATGCATTGGGACATTATTCATCTATCTTATGAAGGAAGGCTCATATTAATTCAATATGTTCTAAACACTATTCCTATATACACTCTACAACACACATTTCTTCCTAAAACTACTATGCAACGTATCAATGTGCTTTCTAATAGGTTTATGTGGGAATCAACTGATAACAAACAAAATACCATTTTGGAATCTTGGTCTAAGCTCTGTAAATTTTATGGAGAGGGTGGTCTTAATCTGAGGGATCTTACTGAGGTTCATGAGTCTTTCTCCTTTAAGCTATGGTTTATTTTCAGAGACCAGAGATATCTTTGGGCTAAGCTAATGGCATTAATCAATTGTAATTCCTTTCATCTTTTCACTACGCGTATGCCTAAAAGAAGTTCTAAAGTTTAAAAACGCCTTATTAACATCAGAGATAAAGCAGAACCCTTCATCTACTAGAATATAGGTGAAGGAAATGTGGATTTCTGGATTGACCGGGGTGTACTCCTAAACCTTTTATGATTCTTCAAATAATAGAAGATAAAGCTTGGTACTGTCCTAAATGGGTTAAAGATTACTAGGCCGATGGTCTGTGGGATTTGTCTAGTTTCCAAGGAATGTTCTCAACAACTACTTTGTACAATATCAGAAAGGCACTTTAAACTCATCTTCAGATTTTATCCAATGAGCATTATCCAATATGGTAACTTCACTACTAAAGAAACATTGAGAGGGATTAGGGAAATTTAACAAATCTAATCTATTCAAGAAACTGTGGAATACTATAACATCCAAAAAGTGCTATTTTTTGGTTTGGAAAACTATTAACAGATGGCTTCCTCTTGATTTTGTTCTTCAGAAAAAATATTTCCAACTGGCCTCCAAATGCCAACATTATAACGAGGCTTAGTCAATTAATCATACATTTATTCAATGCCAAATATCATGGGATATTTGGTTATTCTCTGCTTCCATATTCAAAATCAGGATCAGTGGAAGCATGAATTTCACATAGCTGATAAAGAATTGGCTATAGTCTTCTAGGAATGATACTCACATCAGAATAATACTCCATACGGTAATCTCATGGATAATCTGGGCTACTAGGAACAAAAGAAAGCACTCGAATCATCAGTCTTTGTTAATTCAAGGATTGACCAGGTCATACACATTATTTATGGGCTTGATAATACAAACATGCTGAAAAGAAAACATTGGGGTGACGAATCGTTATTGCTACTCATCTAGGATGCAAAAATCCCTTATAAAATCCTAGATTATCACTATCATTAAAGTGGAATCTACCTAAAGCTAACAGATACAAATTAAACACAAATGGCTCTAGCAGCAACACTGGTGAAGCCAATGAAGGTGGATTGATTAGAGATCAGTATGGGGATATTGTGGCTGGTTATGGAAGACTATATGGCAAACAAACATCTATAGTGGTTGAATGTAGGGTATTGTTAGATGGTCTACTTCTCCGTCACTCTAAGGGAATTAACTTGCTGGACATTGAAACGGATTCAAAAATTCTTACTGAAATGCTTCTAAGAGGGAACTCTCTTTGGTTCTTTGAACCCATTCTTAAGCGCTGTAGAGCCCTAATCAAATCAACATTGAATATCAGCCACATTTACCGGGATTAGAATGATGCTGCTGACTGGATTGCCAAAGACACTTTGAACAAAGGCCACAATTCAGACTTCAACAACATTCAAATTCCTAATAAACTCAGGGTTATCATCCTCCTTGAAAGCCTTGGTACTGGGTATATTAGGATTTAATATATAGAGTAACTAACATTTCTCCTGATTGGATTTTGAAGATGAAGTTCCTTCGATTTATTCTTCTTCATTACTCCCAATCTCAGATATCGCTTCTTCATCTTGTTCTCTGATTCTACTAATCAATAGTCATCAAAGCTCTTAATTCATACTTATATGGTTCCTTTTGAAGTTATAACTGATTGAAGAAAATTTCTTATGCTGAAGATTTAGTCGAGCTCTTAGGTGAATCGGTAGATCTGTTTCATCTTGCCTTGTCGGCGCTTTAGCTTAATTCAAATTGATGTTCTGAATTAGGTCTAAATTTTTCATTTTACGTATGAATCTTTCAATTCTTGTAATTTGGTCCCCAAGCTTTTAATTAACTTTAAGTTGAAGCAAAACAAAATCTTAATAGCTAAGGAGTAAACAATTTTGTAATATAATTAAATGGGTCAAGCTATATATACCCAATTGCGGTTTAAGTATACTCAATTTTGAGTATACCAAAAGGTGGTATAAGTATACCCAATTTTTTTCCAAACATACCATTTTGGGGGTATATAAGCCATTTTTTACTAACACCTATCCACCACTTTTTTCCTACAACTTTCTCTCACTTCCCTCACTCCTCTCACTTATCTCTAAAACTCTCTTCTCTCAAAACCTCCCACCTCTCTCTAGCATTTTCCGACAAACCACCACCTCTTCCTCCCCTTCTCCTCCTCTTTTATCATGGTGAAGAATAAAAACCCACCACCAACTACGTAAGTTTCCTAATTTTAATTTGTAAATTGAATTTAGTTAGATTTTAAGGTTAGATTTTAAGTTTGAATTTAGGATTTAGGGTAAATTTAAGGTTAGAAATTAGAATTTACTTTAGGTTTAGGTGGCCATTTTCCATCCCGATTGCCGGCTGGAAAATGGCGGGCAGCGCACCGGTGGTGCGCTGGTCTGTACCGATGGTACCGGGTTGTATCGAGCGATACAACCCTGCGTACCATAGGTGCACAGCCGAAAAACAAACTTACAGTTTTTTTAAAAGAAAGTTATTTTCTTTTAATTTTCTTTAAAGTTTTTTTTTTAAAATGAAATGTATATTATATGTATGTAGGTTTATGTTTAATTTGTAGTTTTTTTAAGTTACGGATTGTATCGTATGTTATTAACTTTGTTTATATTTTGTTATTATTTCAAGTGTGATGTTGTCGAGGCGCGACCCCTTCCTCGATCAAGGGAGGTTCTCCCGAGATCGTAGGTGACACACCCAGGAAAGAATTTGAAGAAGGTACGGGCCGTCGAGGATGAAAGGGTCCGCGATGCTAAGCGCGGACGAGATTCAACGGAGGACCTTGAGACTAGACGTCTGAGGGAGGAGGAGAAGGAGAGGGTCAGATCAGATCTGTCTTTGTGCCGAATAAACCATGGTAAAAAGAAGGAGAAAGTCGTTGAGAAAACAGTCGACGACAGTAGAGGTGAAGGCTCCTCACGATGAGAGACATCATAGATACACCGATCACCACCTCCCGCTACCAGTTCACCACCCCCTGCGTATACTATTCCATATCCACACCTGTTAGTGAGAAGGTGGGTGCTACCGTGGACCCTGAGCAGGATACGATTGATGAGGAGCATATTGATGCCATACACACTGAGGAGGATTGGAAGACGTTTGCATTTCTGAAATGCAATAAGATACCCATATTTCCTAACTACAAAGAACATGAGGCATATCACGTCTTCATCGGGAAGGTAAGTATCAAATTATTAAATGATATCCTATGTTTTAATTTGATTTATGTTTGACTTAATTTTTTATTTACATGCCCGTACTTTGCTAGGCATACAGGCACATTATAATGTGCTTCGTATGCAGGACCTCAATGCTCAGCTAGATATGCAGCGACACTTGGCACAGACTCCTTTCGGTCCTCTCATAGCTCACTTGCCTCAGTACTTCACACATTCAGTACTTGATGAGGCTTTTGTTTAGCATTGGCATCAGGAGACCAACCCGTTTTATTTCTCGTTCAGAGAGATGACCATTACTCTAGATGATGTCAGCTGCATTACAGGTTTCCCTATAGTGGGCCGGACCTTGAATGTAGTCACGGCTCCACGTGATGAGGCATACAACTACTATGCTAGTATGTTGGGGTTGAGTGTGGATGAGGTCTGTGCTGAGATACAATCAACTAGAGGCGTTGGCTTCAAGATAAAGTGGTTGCGGGAGACGTTCACCAGGGGTCGCTACATTGGGTAGACTTATGTAGACACTATCCGCCAGGTATCACGAGCATACCTGATGTTCTTATTTAGTTGCACTATTTTTGTGGATACTAGTCAGAAAAGCGTCAAGGCTGACTATTTATACGGGTTAGAGAATGTGGACTCCGGTTTATGGGACATAACGTGAGGTACGAGTGCATTGGCATTTATGTTCCGTGGTTTGGGTGATGCTTCGAAAGCATCAAAGCATAATCTTTACGGATTTTTTGCCATGCTAGCCTGCTGGATTTATGACCATTTCCTCGCGTTTAGAGCCTTTGAGAACGCGGACCATGTAGCGAGGCAGCCGATGATTGTCAAGTGGCTACCGAAGCGGATTGTTGGGCAAAGCATCCGCCCCAAATCGGTTGTGCCTACTCTCCTTTTGGATTAGAAGAAGAAAGATGTAAGTGTTTATATTTATTAGTAAGTAACATATTCATACTAAGTTATATTTTATTACGTATTCACTATTTTACTATATTTCGAACATGTCATTTTTGAGCCATACAAGGAGATTAGATTCCAGTTTTCCGTGTAGGAGATCCGCACCATTGCTTATCATTTGCGGATGATGAGCACGGTTGAGGGTTACATGCCAGATCGCGTTATGCACCAGTTTGGATGGGTTCAGTTTGGACGGGTTCAGTATGAACCCGAACTCCCACTTGTACTCAGATCGGGTTACAAGAAGGGACATTTGGCTAGGTACACATGGCGTGAGAGTGCATGGCTGGATTTGCATCAGTATCTACTTTTAGAAGATCGGTTGACTTTTACCATCGACACTTATAGACAGTCGGCGACGAAGACGTACTGGAGGTACTTAGCTGAGTATGGTTGGCATACAATTAGTCCACCCCCACGCACCACATACGATAGATTGTTAGAGGCTGTTCGGTCGATTGTTACATTGCCTCTACGTCGAGGGAAAGAGGGTGCACTTCAGTGGAGAGATCAAGTGTTGCAGCTCTTCTCTCCTTGGTTATTTGTCCTCATTGTTGGACTTGTTTTAGCTATGCTATGATCTATCTTTTTATTCACGTTTATGTCTGTTATCGATTTGGACGATTTGTTTTACAATGGTACTATGACTGATAGTCTTTTCTTTCTTTATGAATGTTAGTATTTTCTTTTCATCTTCATCTTTAGTAACCCCATTAAACTATAAATTCACCAAAATTATGGATTCTTGAGCAATGAACATCCAATTCAAATAACCAATTTTAAGTATCCATTCAACAATCAATTTTATGCTCAATATTAATTGTTCAATCCGCTTGCAAATTTAACTCGTTCATTTGTAAACATGCAACCTTAAAACCGGGTGACAAGCTTCTTCAAAAAAAAATTACATCAAACGTTCTAACGACTCACTAAAAACCAAAAAACAAAACAAATGACTAAAAACCAAAAAAAAAATATAAGTCCCAGTGCCCCATTGGTATGCAGTCATGAGAACCTATGGTGCACACTACTCTATACCCATGGTACAACTAGGTGTGCACCATAGGTACAACGCAAGGCGTACCTATGGTGCATTGTACCGATGGTGGGAGCCCTCTGTACCAATGGTACAATACACCGGCCGACACTCCATGTACTGTCCGACACTCCATATACCGGCCGATGCTTGGCACCATTGGTACGCAGTCAGGCGCACCGATGGTGCCTCACCTTGGGCACCGACGGTGCACCATCGGTGCGTAGGGTATTGTATCTATGGCGCCATGGACTAGGCACCATTGGTAAACCCAACTGCGCACCATAGGTACACATTAGGTTGTACCTATGGTGTGAAGGTTTTTCATCAACTTATTCCCGCCTTGTAATTCCCGCTAAATTTTTTTCCCTCTTGATAATTCCCGCCAAACTAATATTTAACTTTTCTATAAGGAGGTCTAAGTTGGATACACCAAACACATAAAATTCTTCTTGAAATCTTACTCATTTGTTTCTTTATGGAGTGAAGTGTGTTTGACGATGCTTATCTACTCAAGGCTGCAAAACACGTGAAGTTTACTAGACCGGAAGATGATACCGATGAGTTTTTCGATGATGTTTTGTTTATGATGTATTTCATGTACGGTGGGATGTCTACGTCTACACAAATGCCTCAATCTCGTAGTCGTGAGGACGTAACCACTAGGTACATGTGTATAACTAGTGGACCAATGTTTTTGGTGTTCAACGAGCCACCCGAAGTTAGGAATGATGCATTCGACTCATTTGGTTTAATGATCACAGACTATTTTTCTTTAGAAATGATAGAATATGCTCATTCTCAAATCACCACGAAAGAAGAAACACTACGTATCCTCAGCGACAATGGATATTACAATTTTGACTAAAGATCAGTTTAATCTCAAGTTATGTACCCCTGTTTTGTCAAGTTATGTACCCCTATTTTGTCAGGTTATTGTTGCTTATTTTAATGTTTAATTTTAAGTTATGTACACTTTTTTGTTAGGTTATTGTTGCTTATTTTAATGTTTAATTTTGCGTTATGAAATGATGAGTTGCTTATCGGTACAAGTTGGAAAATTTCCAGATTTATCGTCAATATTAAAACAAGGTACCAATACACAAACCATTAATAAATGAAGTACAAAAGGTTATAAAAAAATTAAATAAAGTGCTAAACAACATACAACCGACCAAATAACATAAAACGACTAAACAAATTTATTAAGATCAGTTACTTCTCGTAATAAACAAACTGGTTTTCTCCCTTCGAGCTCCACGTATGTTTTGCACCGACCAACTACTGGTAGCTCCCAAGTTGTAGCCTCTTCACTCTTCAACGCATACCACGTAGGATGTATACGTGCGCAAGGACATAAAGGCTTGATTGCTAGCTGTTAAATCAAACTAGAATTAGAACTAAATCTTGTTTAATACAATCGTACTTAATATCAAAACTATTCATCGAATGACTTACATTGACGAAGTGATTAATATCAACGAATCTAAACCCAATTTCACCTTTTTTTGGACATAATGGGTGGTTCACCGCGTAAAGGTAGAAGCGTTTGGCTGCAGTTGTGAGACCCTACGAGTGACACAAAATGAACAATGCATTCGAACTTGGTTGCAATCGCAATGCCTATCTCCGGCATTGTCATCCAATATTTGGGGGATGCTGGAGTTTCATAGTAGTTTATACTTTCTGCAACCTTCAAGTACTCCTATTTATCGTTATATATATCTTGCTATAAGTTCCATAGTTGTCCATTAGTTCATCGTAGATTGCCTTCCAAACACCTTGCAAACCTTCTTCATGACCGTACAACCCAAACGAAATTGCTCTATATCCACAGTGGCCATCTGCCCTAACATAATTTATGCCAGATATAAAAGGATTGAAGTGAGTCAGAAACCAACGCAAAAAACCTTTAGGATCGTAGATCTATTCTTTGACTCCAGCAATAGATGATTGTACAATGTTGCTAGCAAGCGAGGCAATGTAAGAACTACGAGTACGAGGTACTTTAGGCACATCCGCCCGAATCGTATTTGCACTAGCAACTGCTTTACCTTTTTTAACTTTTGGTACTTTTAAAGAGTTTATCACTGAGTCAAGACTGGCCTTATCAGCATCATCCACATGTTCCCATTTGCATTTGTCTTGTTTAGTGGATGATGTATCGACAACAAATTTTCGTTTAACCTGCAGACGACCTCGGTGTTTTTGCTTCTCCTATGGATCTAGCAAGAAGGATGTTTCAGGATAAACAATTTAAAACCATTTCTTGTAAATGTGTTTTATACGACTTTCGTCTTTTGTCTCCATAACATCGATTACTAGTTTTTTACAGGGCATCTTTGAGAATCTTCCAAACAATGAATTTATCCGTGTACTTATCAAGCCACGATTTTTCAGTGTATTCAATTGCAAGAGGATAATATTTATACTCCAATAGCATGTCTCGTCGGGCGTGATCGAATTCAATCTCTTATACTGGTACGTAATCTTCTTCCAAGCAGAAACAAACTTCACATGATCACTTTTCTTAGGGAAATATTTTCTTATTTTCCCTTGAAAGTTTTGGTTTATGTGCCAGCGGCAAAACATATGTGTTGTCTCTGGGAATACCAATTCTATGGCGTTCATCAAAACTAAATCTCTGTCGGTCATAATGACACACGGTTCTTCAATCCCGTGAACGGAAATCAACAACTTCAAACACTCTAACACCCATTTAAAGTTGTTTAACTTCTCACTGGACATGAAAGCAAAAGCCACACAGTACGTCAAACCGGTACACGTCACACCCACTATCTCAAACAATAGCATACCATATCTTATTACTTTATACGTACTATCCATGATCAACACTGTTGGAAATGTCCGCAAAAGGCCAACACTAAGTGGATGGGAAAAAAATATATCTGTAATGACTTGTCCATCGTCTTCACCAGATTTATATCATTCATAATAATTATATGAGTTAAGCTCTCCCAAAAAGAACTGGAGCTGTGACCTACCCGCCTTATTTAAAACCCTGTTTTTTTGTCGTGCATTGTAGATAGTGCGCATATAAGAAAAATTATCTTCATTTAGTTTCTTAACACCATTCAGTATATCTTTAGGGTTAGTTCCAATATAGTTCGCTCGTTCAACATATTCCATCTCTTCATCATTCAAACGGCCTGCAAAAGAATGACCATCTAATTGTTTTGAACTCTCGTGGTTGTGAATCCCACACTTCACTTCTAACTTCCATTGATCCGGTTCCACCATTAACCCGATAAGCTCAATTGGGCAACCAATCTTTTTGGTTCCTGTAGACTTCCGTTTACGATCTTTCTCAGCTACTTTTAGAGTATACTTTCCCGACCTCTCACACTGGAAAAACATCCTATGACTTTTTCTACTATGTACTTTATCGCGTCGACTTAGGTTGATAACCAAACCATGGCGTTATCCTGTCTTCGTCACCCACTTAATCAACACTTCTTGTGTATAGAACTCGGTGGTGAAGAACAAATGACTGTAGTCAGTAGCGAAAGCTTCGTCAGGCCCATGGGCAACTTTCGTCCCCTGTTATACAGCAACAAAACACAACTCGCAATCAGGTATAATAAAAAAAGGGTAAAAAACCTTTTCTTTTTTTTGAAAATTAGCACGCACCACCGGTTCGGGGCCCTAGAACCGGCCGTACACGAACCCGTGTATTACCAGTTCCAGGGCACATATCCGGTGGTGCTGGGGCCTCAATACCGAGCGTACTGAGGCCCCAGCACCACCGGCTCAAGGGCAAAAAACCGGTGGTGCTGGGGCCTCAGTCGTAACCTTACCTTTTCCGGCGACGTCGACTACTTCTCCGACGACTCAATCTCTTTCTCCGACAACATTTGATCATCTCCTTTCTCATCAAATCCTCTATGCTAATCCCTAGTTCCAGGTGAGTCATGGTTGATTTTATGTTTTTCGTTAAAATGAGGTTGAATGTTTTTTATAGTAGTTTGAAGTTTGAAGTTGATTTTTAAGATTTTCAGAAAACAAGACAAATTTGGTGATAGATTTACTAAGAAATGGTGTTTGTTTGGGTATAAATAACGAAATAGGTTATTGCGTGAGTTTGGTATACTTAAAATACACTTAGTAGTTTTTTTTACTCAATGGCAATTAGATAATTAATTGGAACAACCATGGTAATTTGATTATAAAAAGTCATAATAAAATCAAAAAAGATTTTTGGATATACTTAAACCGTATTTTGGTATATATAGCCATACCTTAATTAAATACAAAATAAATAATCAATATTTTTGTAGTATTCAAATATATTTAACCATATAATTAATAGTAAAATACTAATATTTCAATGAAAATATTGGGTCATAAAAACCCCGTCGACTCTTTTTTATGTATATATTAAAAAGAACACAAATATTAATGAAAATATTACCATGTTTTGGTTTCTAAATAGTAAAATTGCAGGCATTAGGACTTTTTTTAGTCTACCCGTTGGCAGGAGGACAACTATATTGGTAAAAATTAAATTTTTGTTATACAAATTATTCATTTGATTTGAAAAAATAAATTAATAAATTTTTTAAAACGAGAGGATGGTTTTCTATATTTTTATATAATCCGTAGAATGTTTTTAAAGTATTGTCATGTCTAAATTTTATTGTTGTTTATATTATATCGAAAAAATTTAAAATTAGTTTTATGTAGTTTGAGTTATATTTTATGGAGACCGTAGTTAGTTAAACAAGAAAAAATAGAGGAATAGCATAAAAAAGAAAGAGAAAAAAAAGTAAAATAGAAAAAGAAAAATACTCTGTTTAAATACTAAACAATTATATTTATTTTATGTCAGAAAGAAAAATAGATAACAATTATTTTTTACATGATTTTGTTTAAATACTCTGTTTATTAAAAGAAATAGAAAAATATTAATTTTTAAGTTTTATTATTCTTTTATACATTGTTGAAAAAGAAAAAAAATTAAATTTTTTTTTATTAAAATTTGAGTTATATTTATATATTTTTTATAGTCCATACAAAAGTGAAAAAAAAAGAAAAAAAAGAAAAAAATAAATGAGTAAGAAAGAAGAAAAATTAAAAATATGTAAAAAAGTTCTAAAAAAGATTTAAAAAAAATTCAAAAAAAGACTCTGATTACTATAATGTTGTTGGACGAGTTTAGTAATAGGCTCAATCATCATTTATAAGTAGCCACATATTTGAGAATGTATGTCACTCATGTAGCATCCCATGTAAATACATCGGTGTGATCCTGCAACAACTCACTAAATTAATCTTTCATCTTAAAAGACAAGTTGTTTCCTATATGAATAACCCTATTATCTTCCTACTCAATCGTACTTTCTTTACATTTTTACGGTATTGACATCTGACTGGTGCTCGTGTGACTATCCACCTCAAGAGTGAGGTGAATTTCCACAAACGCTTGTAACTCCAAGAGTTATAAGGTGGGTATTTTCTAGGCTTTGACCAATGCTTTTATTATATAATAACCTTCAGTATGGTAGTGTCTAACGACATTGTGACTTGGCTGTTAAATCCAACGACATGATAAAATTTAAGGTGTATAAGTGATTTAAAAACAATTTGCTATATTGTGAATTGAAAAGGATATTAATGACACCCATGGGTGTCCACAAGTACTTTGTGCGTTTTTCACCTTGTGACTTCGATGGTTATGAATATGGCGTTTTCGTTCAAGATTACTATGTCGAGATGACTATATATGTTAATAAGATTACCGAGTTTGGATTATATGTGTTTTTTATCCGAAGAAGATCAACCTGATGTCCATCAAAAGCTGAGGTTAATTCCTAGATATATCTTTTGCAAGAGTTGTACCGTGTAACTCGTCTTGCTCGTGCCGCCATTTAATAAGAGGTTTATGGTTCCGATCTTGATTGGTCTCCCAACTATTTATCTTTTGTACATTTGGTCTCTTAACTTTAAAACATACCATATCTCCCCATGAACTTCGCAAATTTATGAACAATTATTATATGGACTTCAAACTCTCTTGGAACAAGGGGCTATTGATAAGGGGTAATTTGGTAAGTTTATAGATGGGTTAGTTAGCCAGATTATTTTGTATGTATAAATATAAGAAAAATACCCTTAAAATGGTCTTTATGTATCTTTGGGCCAATGAGAGCCACAAAGACCCATAAGCATCAATATAAATAGCCCATATAATCTCATTTGAGGGGATGCATCATACACATGTTGTCAATCACTTTCTCTCTCTAGATAAACTATATAGTCATATCCCCTAAAGTTCTGGCAATCAGACCCATGTTAGTAAAAAACACCATACCAGACTCCGAGGTATTTCCAACCAACCCCATATTCGCTAGTTAGAATCAATTGAAGCATAACATGAAATCTAGACTAATCATACCTGATTACCCATAGGCTATAATCCTGACAAGAACAAGTTCTCAATTGTGAAAAATCAATGAAATTTTTTCTCCCAATGAAAAACTGCGTATGTGCCGAGGTCGGCAAATACTTTCTCCAATTTAAAAATGTTAAAATCGGAGAATATCATGAACTCTAATATATAAAGTTAAAGTAAGCTCTAACAACATAAAAGTGAAAGACCAAATAAGCATACAAGTTGAATCAAACGCAATTAAATGCATAACATGTAATATAAGTAGAATTAGACATGGAATGAGGCAACATTGCCTTTGGAAAATACAAATAATCTTTACTTTCGTCTTGCCAACCACTCATGGTTTTGCATCGAACCAACCTACATCAAGAATAATGCTTATCACTAAAAAATGCCTTTTCTATTTCTTGTCAGAATATAGTAAATTATCTCGACAATTATTGGGTATCGTTATGTGGTAGAAAGGAAATACATTGCAAAAGATCACTCGGTTGACCAACACAAACTCTTCCACCTGGAAAATGATCCCAGATACTCTAAAATCTATGATAAATGTTATTATATACTTTAAAGTGTTTGAGGTTTCTTTACCAAGAGCAAAGGTACAATTATTTGTTGAACCTCACCAGCTTGGGTTATAAAGGTAGCTGGAGTCCTCGGTCCAGAAGATCTATGTATATCAGTACATCATCCTCCCTAGGTGAGAAAACATGTATATTTGGTATTTTCGTTTAAATAGAACTAGGGATCCCATACTTATTCCATAATCCCAAAATAAAATATGGGTCACGATACACGTAAAGCACATCAGTCAAGTTATTTTTTTAGGGCTCAACTGATTTTAATATAGATATTAGATTCGATCTCAAGATGAGCAAACTAGATTGAGCTTTCTTGAACCTCTTACCTTACGTAGCGGACAACGTTAGACATCAGAGTAATCGATTTGTCTTGGTGTACTTCATCCAACATAATATCAAACAAATTAGTTTGATGCAGTAATATACCCATAGAATTGGGGTTGTAAGTATGGGCTTCAGACATGTTATCTTTCGAGCTATGCTCCAGAGAAGCTAGGTTTATACTCTTAATCTTGATGGTTAAATGACCTTTAGTATAACATATATCATCAAAAGAATGAGCAACTACTTGGAAACTAGTTCCACATTCGTCATCTATGGGAAATTTAATATTATTTAAGTCATCTGAAGATGATTCAGATGAAAACTTTTCCTCCTTACCACTATTACGTTTTTATTTTATCTACTTCCTTACCTAATCAGATTACCACAAATTCCAACTATTAAGGAAGAAATATATTATCTGAAGAAGGAAAGAAGTCATAGAGATATGAGTGACATGGGTCTCTAAGATATTCCAAATGTTCAAACTTGTTTGAGTAACTGAAGGAACCAACATTGTATGCTCGACGACGATACAAGTGAAAGAAAAATCGTCTAGGGATGATTTATGATGGAGGATAGGGTGGAGATGCTTACAAACTATAACTTTTTCTCTAAAATAGTCGAAGTAAAATATTAATGTACATAAGTCACGTTTATGTAAACTAGCCATTGACACACCCTCTCTTCACTTTTAGTCATTCCAACATGCAGGTAAACATGAAGTCACACAACTAGGATACCTAGGGGACTTTAGTGTCGTAATCAATCATAAACTCTGACAACAACCAGCACAACAATGATAAGTATTTATACTTTAGTAGTCTATATACAAGAGTAAACAAGTAAATAAAGCAACCCGACAGTTTCCAAATCTCAAATCCCTAAGTCGTACATAACAACTTAACTTCTATATTTGATCTCGGACGGAACGACTAAGGAACAAAAATTTAAGAGCAAGAAAAATACTTCCCAACAACGCCTCACTAGCAATAAGATAGTACTCAACTCTCCTGGTCATGCAAATTATCGACTTTATGATCCAACGGGCTCGGTCGGTTGATACCAAATCTCATCTTTACCCCACGCTTCTGAAATAGTCTCATGATATTACCGCCAACGTCCGATTATCCCGCCTCTCTTGGAGTCTGTGACCTTTTTGATATAATACTTTCTCGACTAGCTCGCAAGAGCGATAAGGATAATATAAGAGAGTTATTAGTCAAGTCATTATACAATTTTGGATCGACTACTGCATTGATATTTTATTATAAGCAACTATCACGTGTAAGAATTAGTCTAATCGCGACCATATATGCAAATGAGCTTCACATTACATAAATCCACTCGTAGACTATAAATAGGCTTAACATCTATTTTGGAAGTTTTAAAAAATTAATATTATAATTATTTTGGATACTAATTTTTTCTTTCTAAAATTTTTCTTTTTAGAGTGATCTTTTAGTTATGCTGATTTTTTATGTAATATCCTAACTAAATCAAACATCCCCAATAGTATTATCCGAACAAAATTAATAAACAAAATAAATTTGAAAAAATCTATTTTTTCCCTATTTTGTTTCGTCTAAAAATTTCTCCTTTTTTATTTGTAAATCCATACCCTAGCTTTTATAGCCGTCGTTTTTTCTCTCTCCAATCAATAACATAATTTTTTTAGTGGCCATTTTTTTCTCCTATTTTTTATGGTGGTCTTTTCTCTTATCATTTTTTGTGAAATATTCGTACTGTTTTAATTATTTTTTTCCTAATATCTAAACATTAAATGTAGAATTGCACGTAAAATTATAAACAAAAACTGATAATAAAGCATACAATATTTTTTTTAAACAAAAAATAATAAATAAATATCTCCCTTTAATGTATAATAATACATCATTTAAGATGACGATGGACTCATGATTTCTCGAGGTTATATGGTTTTGAAATTTGTTTGTTTTTACTACTTTTTGCTTTATTTATCATTAGAAATTCATTAATTAGGTATATGATCCGATTAACTTTACCTATCCAAACATTCATAAATAGTAGACAAAGTTAGGCCATGTATTGATTTCCTCTTTCGGGAAACAAGTCACATTTTCCACTAAATAGATTTTTTAATGGTTAGATATATTCATGAGCAATATATAACAAAGTTTAGATTTAAAGTTTTGGTTCCAAGTCATAAACATGTACACATGCAAACATATTATTATTACAGTGGTATATAAATATCGTGTTATGTCTATGTTCACGTTCATGCTTTATGCATGTTTGCCAACCTTTGAGTTTTTTTCTTTTGCTTTTGATTGTGTTCGAATCTTGTGCTCTATTGTCTGAATAAAAGTCGAATGATATGGTAGAACAGCTCTTCTATCACAACTTTATCATTTGTCCGATTATGCTACTTTTATAGTGACCCCAATTCTTAATTTCTTTTCATGTTTAAGCACCAACTTTTTCAAGCATCCATCATTTTCACTAACAATAATTAGCTAATGAGACCATATTGTCACTTCACACAACACTCACCACTCATGCTATCCTCCTATTTAGATTCCATTAAATACAAACACCCTTTAACTTTTGATTAGAGCAAGAATGGTAGTAGGGTTGGGATACTACAGCAATACTTAAAAATGGAGTTTGAGTGTGTCTGAATAATAGAATTGATTTTGATGCAGCGAAAAGTAAAGTAAATGGCTTTTAATAAAGGTAAAAGATATATCGTATTTAAAAATTCGGATTATGAGGTGATAAGTTCATTTGGTCGTATATTTAAAGTTGATAAATTCTTAACTAAGAGTTAAAGAGTAACTATAGATTTTAAGATTTATATTTAAAGTCCACAAAACCTTAACTAAAAGTTAAAGAGTAACTAGAGATTTTAAGATTTTATTGATTTGTGGATACATTTGAGTTTAGACAATCGAATAAAAAACATACACATGTTTAATTATTTTTTGGACTAAAATAGTGTTTTCTAATTGAAATTTGGCAGCTCGTCAAATTTTGAAGCCAATTTCAAACTTAATTATACAAGTAATTCAGTTTTATCTTGTTTTAAAGTTAAAGTTTTTTTTTTCTATTTTTTCCACATTTATTTGAACATCCTTTTGTGTAGAAATTTTAATTCTTTATCTAGCACACAATCTTTATCAGGAAGACAGTAAGATTTTTTAGATTGCTGATTTAAAAAATGGAGCTTTCTAGCTTGAATCTTGGTCTCAAATTCTTCAATCAACCATTTAAATTGATTGTGAGAGCCAACTTTTACACTTGATTCCTTTCTGTACATGGAATATAAATGAAAGAGCACTAGAATTCTAAAAATAAAGATGAAGCAGAGCAACCGGCAATCTTAAGCATAATAATCATCATTGAGCCTGCAAAACTAAAAAAAATACAATAAGATAAGACGTCAGGTATTACCCTGCTTGATATTTGGTTATTGACAGAAACGAGATTAGAAAGATTAAATCTTTTGAGGCTTATATATTTGAATATATAATTTTATATAGAGTTACTTGTCTTTTAGTTGTCTATTCTTAAATAGCCAATATTTAAGCTTTCAAGTGATAGAATAAATCTTAATGAAGCTAGGACTTGATTAATAGAAAATTCAAAGTTTGTTTTGCAATTTAATACCTATTTTGCAATCCAGCCAGCAAAATAATTATGTTCTATATATATATATATATATATTCTTATAGTAATTGAGGAAGCAGTTAATTTTCTACAGTAGTTGATGATAGATTTAAGATACCATGGAGCCTTGCCATTGCTAAAAATCTCAAATAGAATCAAAGATTCTATTTTAATATGTAATAACTTATACCTATTTTTCTTTATTTAGAATAAAACCATCTAGAAGAGCCTTAGATTCAACAATTATGAGAGATGGTTTACTATACAATATGCCCATATAATTCAGTAGTTCACCTTTGTTAATTTTTCCTCCATTTGATTCAAAATTAGATAAGTATGATCCATTATAGTCGAGTTTCAATTTATTATTTAATGGGGAATTCCATTTGACTGTTTTGGCTTTCCTAGTATTGGAGAGATTATGAAAGCAACCTAAATCATAGGTTGTTTTTAAATCTCCATACGAAAATTAATTTTTGATGACATTAGAGTAGTCAATATTTCAAGTATATATATATATATATATATATATATATACATATTATTTTATCTACTATCTTATTGGTTGACATGTTTTGGTCATTGTACTTTGAGTTGTCCTAGCAAACCATATGACCATCAGATTTATTGGAGGAAATATAATGTTTATATAAATGGTTTTATTAGTTGAAAGAAACCAACAACTAATCATGTGGTGGAGTGCGATATGTTAACTTATGAGGATTCCAAAGAGGCATGTGAAGTATTTACATACTTCCCAGGTAATGTTGCAGTAGATGAAAATGTGATTTATGGATTCAATATTATTGCAACATTGGCATTTAGAAGCTACGCTAAAATGTTTCTTTTATAATACCGTATTTAGTCTTTAAGTAATCTTCAAAGAGTGAATGGACATTCTTTAGAGTTATGTTATTCCAAACTTTCTTGTATAAGATTTATTTAGTCCCCTTTTCTCTAATATTGTTCCAAGTATCTTTAATAGTAAAACAACCATTGGGAGAAACATTCCATATGATACTGTCTTCTTTATCTTCACAAATTATGAATTATATTATTTTGTTAATGTCAGATGTTAGAATCTTGTCTTTGAATATGACAAGATTTCAAGAATTATTTTGCCAATAATCAGGCATTTTCTCTTCTTTTTACCGATTGTTATTTTTATTATAAGAGAGAATGGTTAAAAGCTGAATGTGGCTCCATCTTTCTAGCCATAATTCAATATTTCTTTTCTAAGTTTTCGAGATGATGTTTTTATGGACAATAAATTGAATGCATGAGTTTTGACCAGAGAGTCTTATGATCTCTAAAGTTAATCCAAAGTTTGCAAGACATGAGTTTTGTACCAGACTGTAGACCATCATCCTCAAATGGTTTACAAACTCTAGACCATTTGGACCAGATTAAAGTTTTAATATTTTCATTAGAACCCCGGAGAAACTTGTTAAGTAGCATATTGATTTTAGATTTAAATGGTTAGAAATGATGTGGTTTTGTACATAGTATATTGGAATAGGTAGGATTTGATCAGTAATAACCTTCCACCAAAGAGTAGTTTTTTGCTGTCCCAATCCAGGATTTTATTTCTTATTTTTGTCACCAATTCATCAAAGTAACATGATTTGTTACTTGGATGAATTGTAATACTAAAATATTTAAAGGGTAAATGAGTGTCTTTGAAACCAGTTATAGTTTTAATAGATTTAGTCATGTGTCTAGACAATTTGTTAGAGGAAATGAAGGTTGTTTTTTCTTTGTTTATTAGCTTCCCAAACAGAGTTTGGTTGTTCTCAATGAACAAAATTAGTTTCTTAACATTATTTGAGGAACTATTCATGAAGATGATGAAATAATTTGCAAATGCAAGATAAAAAATGTTTATATAGCTTCTATCGTGATACCTCATAAAGATCTTATCATGAAATAATTTTTTAAAATCTCTAAGTATGTATTCTTCAACAATTATGAAAAGTTTGGGTAATAATGGATTACCCCGTCTTACTCCGTTCAAAAATTTAAAGTAGCAATAAAGAGTGCCATTAATAATTATATAGAAGGTGACATAATCAATACCTTTTTTGGTTAGTTATATAAATTGATTGTTAAAGCCAAATGTTTTCATGATAATGAATATGAATTTAAAAGAAATTATGTCGAAGGCATTAACCATATCTAATTTTAGTATTATATTTCCTCCCTTGATTTTTTGCTAATGTCATGGGTAAGTTCATGGTTAATTAATAAATTATTATGAATCTTTTTGTTCTTGATGAAACCACCCTGAACCTCAAATATTATTTTGAGTAGAAAGTTAACTAACCATAGATTAATATTTTTAGACAAAATTCTATTGAAAATCTTGCCAAGTTTTTGAAGAATCAATCTTAGATAAAAGGTATATTGCAGTAGCATATATGCCTTTGGGAGCAATGTGGCATGTGAAATAAGCAATGATAACTTTACATAGCAACAAATTTGGTAGAATCTAGAGTTGAAATCATCAACTCCAGCCACACTGTTTGTGAGTGTGTTAATTTAATTGAATATTTCTTCAACAATATGAAAAACTAGTTAAAGTTTGATTATCTTGGACTGTTATAAGTTCTGATATAATTCCTTGAATGTTATCTATATAAAAAGAGAAGGATTGAGAGGATATGGGATCTTTGAAATGTAATACAACAAATTTCCCTAATAAGGATTGATCTTCAATCTATGAAACATCAATCCTTATACAATTAATCCTGTTTTTTTTATTCTCTTTTTACATATTTATGAAAGAAATTTCTATTATGATCATCATGTTTAAGCCAGTTTGTAGTACTCTTTTATTCCTAAAATGATTCTTCTCTAGCAAGAAGGTTTAAATGAGTTTCTCTAACTTTAAATAAATTAATTTTGTCATATATGCTTTTAGATTGTTCAAAGTATGTTTTGAATTTTTTTACTTCATCTTATATTTGGGCTATACTATCAAATATATTACCAAAGGTATCTCTATTCTAAATATTTAGCTTTTGTTTTAATCTTTTAAGCTTTGACCATAAAACATTAATAGGATGTCCATGAAGGTTCTCTTGCCAGCTAATTTCTACTGTTTTAAGAAAATCATTGTGGAGTGTCCACATATTAAAGAATTTGAATGGGGTTATTGGTTTATTGATGACTAATGAAATTGATATACCCAAAAGTGAATAATCTAAGCTAGTTATGGCCAAATTGTTTACCTTTGTGATGCCAAAGAAGTCTCTTCAAGCAACATTATACAATTCCCTATCGAGTCGCATCCATTTTTTTAATCTGTAGACCATGTGGACTTAGATACAAAGAAGCCTGGATCTTTTATACTGTAGTCAATAATCATACAATTGAATTCATTAAATAATTTTAAAACAGAGTGTTGAATAAACAAGCTGCTTAACAACTTTTGTTATTACATTAAAATCACCTACAACAAGTCATTCTTGATTGGTTTCTTGTTCCTTTATTGCTTATTTTACGAGCAGTCTAATTTAAGACAGTTAATGTCATTTGAAGATTGAGTTATAAGATCTGGAAGATCCTTTAAAATGGACAAGACTTTAAAATAAGAGGACCTTTGTAAGCTTTAGTTTTTATTTTTTTAATCTTTTACTAATGATATATTTTCTATCTTTTATTTCAGCAATCTTTTCAATTATTTGAGATAAAGGTAAGCTGCCTCTTGATAACTTTTAAGGAGATTCTTGAAAATTTCCAGAGTTTTCGAATTCATTTGAGAAGGTGAACATTGCTTTCTAATTTTATTGTGTGCAGATACTCTATTATCTCATTACTTGAGACCTATGTAGAGTCAAGTTCTAATGTTTGTTCTTTATGATTTATATTATGTTTCCTAAAAATATTCATTGTAAGAATCCTTATTCTTGGTGTTATCAATGTTGCATGACATATGGGTATGGTTGAAATCTAGGGATATATAGTTTGTGTTATTTATTTCAGTTTCAACAGTCTTTTGAGTTCCATTCCCGTCTATAGTTTTTTTTCCGGAGGGAACCCGCAGCCGCTACTCAGAGTGTAATGAGTGCGCACAGGGTAAACCCTCAGTATGACGCGATAGCCTGCAAACCAACGTCAGAAGGTAAACCACACAAGGTGACAGGCTCAGTCGAGAAAGCGTATGTAGAGGGACTCAAACTCATGACCTTTTGGTCATAAGAATGCCATACTCAACCAACTCGGCTACCCCCTTGGGGGCTCCGTCTATATTTCTATGAATTGCAAGAGAGGGATTGTTGCCGTTATTTTGGTTTTAATTATTTTTTACAATAACAGATTTGACTTTTTGAACCCATATTTCTTTATTGGAATTTGGGTTCATATTGTAGATTTTAGTTTCCTCACATATTTGTTGTTTATCTTGCAGGATTGACCTATCTTTATTTATAGATAACTTATTACAGTCTGAAGCTTTATGCCCCATATGCTTGCAAGTTAGGCAGTAAGATGGCATATCATCATAAGTGATATCTTGCCAATAGTCATCTACATCCTTAAAGCATATCCAGGTCTTTTGGGGAAGAGATTTGGAGATATCCATTTCTGACCAAGCTTTACAAAAGTTAAAGCTTACTCTATTTTTATAAGGTACCCAAGTTGTGAGAGGGGCATCAATGGTCTTTGCAATATTAGTTATAATATCTTGATTATACATATATTCAGGAATATTTGGGAAAGAAACCCATATTGGAGTTATTGGACACTAAATTTTATGATTAAAACCTGAATACCATTTAAGTAGTTAAGAGAAAACTATCCTACATTCCCTACGTTGCATTTCCATAATTTTTTGATATCTTCTTTGTGATCTAGTTCAAATAATATATGTATATAATCCCAAATTGAAATACTCAACAATCTTATAAATTTAAATGTTTGTAGGAATCTTTTAATTTTGTCTAATTTGGGTCTACCATATGAAAACTTGGCTACTAATGTAAATTTAGATGTAGAGAGAGGATAGTTCTAATCTTGTTATAAGAATATGATTGCTTTGCAATATCTTTTTCTTGGAATAGAACCTTTTCATGAGTGAAGTCATTCCATTTGATTTTGGTCGCCTCCGCCTATGACCTTGTGTTGTCGCCATTAACCAAGGGTTGTCTTTGATGTTGTTCTGGTGATAGACTTGTCAAAAGACTGGGTTGATCCTGATCTCATGTGGATGAAAAGTAATAGTAGGGTTCTTCTGTTTGTGAGGAAGATATTAAAATTCTTCTTTGACATTGCTTTATCTTGATCACTTGATTCTTTGCATCGATTTGATTTTTTTTATTTTTTATTTTGAAACTAGGGTTGCAGTGTCTTCTTTTTTATGGATGCTATGATTTGAGGAATATCCAATGAGAAAAGGTTGTAGTGAAAAATCTTCCATAAATAGAAGATTAGATTAGATTAGCAGGGTCATTAAAAGATCGTCAAGAAAAAATTCTTCATTCTTAAAATTGTTTTTGAAAAAACCCTTTTCCTAGTAAAAAATGACTTTTTTCAAATTTTATCTCCGAATACGATTTTGTTTTTCATCCATTTGGAAATGTCACTTTTTATTTTTACGATTAACAGACATAATATATATATATATATATATATATATATATATATTTCCCAAGAAAATACTTATCTTATTGATGTTGAAAAATTCTTTACAAGTGTTAGATGATCTGTATATTGAGCTAATAGCTCATTGAGAGACATAAATGAAAGAACACTCTTCATTCATCTCCTTGCAACTCCCTATCTTCAGCTTGGTATCTTCATCTTCCTGCAGCTCCATCCTTCATATTTGTGATCTACATCTTCATGAACTCCCTATCTCCTTTCTTGTGTCCCTCCATCCTAAGTATGCTTCCTGGATTATTAAAACCTGCAATAAAAAACATATGTAGTCAAGTTTTTCAACTTGCTAAAAAGATTAGTATGAATATCTAATATGACCTAAACCTATGGAATCTAATATTAATATAGCAGATAAATCATTAAAAGGATTATTAGTATGAATAGAAAAGTTATTCTTTATTTCTAAAGTATGCTTTGCTATCCAATCCGCAGCCAAAATTTGTTTTCTATATACATGCTTGATTGTCATTTAAGGTGTGATTAGTTGCCTACAGCATTGTAAACAATTTTCTAAATACCAAGGATATTGACCAGATGCTAACATGTTAAATAAAGCTAGGCAATTAATTTCAATATCTACACAATTAAGCTGTGTCTCTTTATAGTAGGTTCAACCACTTAACAAACCCATTAGTTCAGCACATATAGAGGAACTTTTGCCTAAAACACCACCTTTAGCCATTACTAAGTTTCCTGAATCATTTCTTACTATAAAACCAAAACTAGATTCACCATTAACTAACGTAGAACCATCACAGTTTAGTTTGAAATGATTGTTCAAAGGTTTGATCCATTTAACATACATAAAAGGTTTAGATAGCTTCACATGATTATAACAACCTAACTGTTTAGCTATATGAGAATCATGAGACCAATGCTTTCTAGATAGGCCATATGCTAAATCTATTGATGTAAGCATGAATAAGACCTGATTCACAATCTGCTTATGAGATGTAGATATGTTACTATGCTTATATTTATTTCTAGCCTTCCAAATATTCCATATTATCATAGTTGGCAAGATTGTCCTAATGTGTATTCTTTTAGGGGTAGATAGAAACCAAAGGTTAACAATATGATTAATGGTCATATGTTTTCCTATGTTAATGTTAAATTTATCAGCAAAAAAACACCATACTAACCAGGCAGTTTCACAAGATACAAACACATGATGCAAAGATTCAATGTTTTGACAATGTACGAGAAAAACAACTTCCCAATAAGCAGAATGACTAACCCTAGCATTCAACAACTGGTCAAAATTATCAATAAAGCTAATAATAAAACCTTTTCTCCAGAAAATCCAGATTTTATTGTTTATGTTTGCATAACAAGATTCAAAACCCAATTTAGAACAAATTTCTTGATTAATCTTCTGATTGTTTTTATATTGTCTACTCCTCTTACATTCCAGTTCAACAGTTTTAAAGACATTTTGATGATTATTTTGAGGATCCTAATGATCCTTTGCTGTTCCTAGTTTTAATTAAAAGATTACTTCTAGAAGACCTTCTTAAAAAACTATTCAGTGTAGAGGGTTTAGTTTTCTTATGTTCTGGTGAAACTGACAAACTTAGATTAGAATTAGAAGTTTTACCTTTATGTGAATTAGGAGATAGACTTAATCTGTTTCTTACCCTATAATCAGATTCAATTATTTCATCTGTATCCTCATTCACTAAAACATTAAAAGAATTATTTAAATGGATAGATTCAATTGCTACTTCTATTTCTTTTTCTGTAACAACCTTAGATTCTAATTTCTTAAATGTTAATAAATTGTTATCATCACTGCTAACATCTATATGTTGATTGATTCTATTAAAATCTTCTGTTGCCATGTTGTGATTAGATTCTTTAACTACTATCTGTGTTATTTTATTTTCTGTATCATTCATGATTTCTGATTCATTATTCAGTTTTTCAGAAGTCTGGTCCTTATGAGATTGTATATGTTGACTGGTTATAACAACAGGTTTTTGTCTCCATATTTCTCTATTACCATTTTTTTTCTCCTTATCTATTAATGCATTCTTTTTTAGATTTTGTGATTTCTTAAATTCCAAATCATCAGCTTTACAGTTAACATCTTTATGCCCTAAATGTCTACACTTTTAACAGTATGCAGGTTTGTCATTATAAATGACATCTTGCCAGTATCCGTCTCGATCTCCAAAGCTTATCCAAAGTCTTTAGGGAAGGAGACTTGAAACATCTATAACAGTCCAGACTTTACAGAGATTAAAACTAGCTCTATTTTTATTTAGAATCCAAGATTGCAAAGGCAATCCAATTGCCTTTGCCATATGTTCTACTGTGTCTTTATTATACATAATTTCAGGAATTTTTGGGAATGAAATCCAAACGGGAGTCAAAGGAGACTCACGTTTGTGATTAAATTCAGGCGTCCATTTCAAAATTCAAAAAGTGTATTGACCTACTGTTCTAACATTAGGTTTCCAGAAATTTTTAGCATCAATAATGTTTTCAAATTCTACAAAAATATGCCTATAATCCCACTTATATATGCTAAAGTTACCTATTGTTTTTAAAGATTCTAAATATGCCCTAAAATCTAATGCAGATGGAGAGCCATATGAAAATTTCGCAACCAATGTAACTTTAGCTAAAGAGGAAAGGTGAGACTTATCTGTTTCGCCGAATTTAACAAAGGTGTAGCCATCCTCAGATCCGATCTCCACCTTCTCATGCATGTAGCCTTCATCAGATCTTGCTGGAGACAATTTCTTGCTCGTCTTTACAACTTCTGCATACGTCTGCTTTGAAGATGGTCTTTGAACCATCGGATCTTCGCAAGAATCCATTTTGTGCAGAGACTCATCTTTTTTGAAAGTAGGATTTTCGAAAAATTGAGTCTGAGATATACGGTTAGTTGAAATTAAGGTTTTTGAAGATAGATTTGTTGGATTTGATGCGTGGATTTGTTCTTCGAGATGAAGAACTGGTTTCTGAATCAACATTTGATGTGAGAGAAACTGTGGCTTAAAGGAGGCTGAGTAAGAGGCTGTGAGAGAGTAGTCTGTGAATTAGAAACGATGCTAGGGTTTTTCTCTAATAAGAGATATGTCGATTTGCCAAAGCCAAAGCCCAACATACGGCCTGATTTTCAAGATTTGGACTTTATGTTCTTGGAGCCCTAAAGCCGATCCCCTTTTAAACTCCGTGTGTGTATATATATGATATATATAAAGAGATGAAAAAAAGTTATGAGTGATACATTATTTTTAGATAGTTGATAAAATAATTTCCAAAGTTAGTGTAACTTGCCGTCTTATATAAACTAGCTGAATAAATATAATATTGGTCGTACTAGTAATTATGTCTTCTAAAAATAGAATTTGCGCTTCCAGTTTCTTGTGTATCCTGTCAACAACGAATCTATTTAAAGGAAAAGGAGAGAGTTGTGGACCCTTTGTTACACAAATATAAATAGACCTAAAATCCTAGAAATCAGAAATTTTAAATAAAACAAAATCACTAAATTTCAAATCTGGTATTTGAAAATTAAGAGATTATGAATAATTTACACTATTAGTTCTTCTATTGGTCTCCAAAAGGTACATTTTCTTTTTCATAGAACATCCTAACGTATTATTATGAGTATATGAGTATATGAATATATATACATATATATTTTGGTCCTTTTAACCTATATATATATAAAAACTACTCTAATTATATTATTATTATTATTATTATTATTATTATTATTATTATTATTATTATTATTATTATTGGAGTATCTGATAATCTAAATTTTTAGATGATATTAAATTATATATATATATTTAGCAACTTTTAGGATAGGTGTTGGAATGCTCATAAACGTGCTTGTTGACATGATTTTTTTTTTGTGTCCTTTTCAATAATGCATGAATCATTCAAAAATCTTAGTATAAATTTATTTAATTCTGATAATTCTCTACCTAGCCGTTCTATAAACCGTATTATTATTTTCTATAATTAGGCACTTCATTTTTGTAAACTTTTAATTGTATATTCCAAGCACTATTTGCTATTATTCTAGATCTAGATATAGATCCGTTAGAGAATCCTAAACTATCTTTCTATATTTTGGTAAATATAAATAAACCCTAGGTAAATACATCTTCTCACATCAAAATCTCTAAATATATAACGTCTTTTACATTAACGGTTTGAAACTTCTTTTTAAAATTAAAAAATAACTATATTGTCTATCAAATATGAAATAGGAAAGCTATTAAAGATGCTCTTAGTACAAAGTTCCAAAAAATATAAAAATAGATTAGGTTATTTTTTTAGAATTATAATCATTAATAATTAATATTTATCGTATAAATTAAATTACTACATATAATTGTTGTAATTTTAGAACAAAATGTAATAATTATTTCATTTGAAACCGTATACCCCAGCTCTTTTCATATTTTTTAAAACTTGGTTTGATTAAACCGCTACTAATTTCTTTCTCATGAATTGATTTACAAAAAATCAAATTTAAAATAACTCCTCATCAAAATTTTCAATTTCTTTTTTCTTGTTATAACAAAATTGTTTTTAATCAATTTCTAATTGAATTTAGGTTTCATTTTAAGTAGGTTTTATAAAATAAGCTAATATTAATATTGTTTGATATTTGAAATAGATTTTGGATATCAACTTAAATCCGATGAAATTGGTCAAAATCAATTTTGGTTCGGGTTCTTTGTTAATGGATTGACAAAAGCATGATGAAATTCACTAGATTTTAATAAATGTTTTCATTTTTTGATAAAATGTAGTATATATTATTATAAAACACAGTATAATTAAGTTGCGAAACATGAAATATGTAACTTGTAAAAAATATAGTTTAGTATATGTGTGAAACAGGTAGACTTAAGTTACAAAATTTAAATTTTAAATTGCGTGATATGTTAAATGTTAAGTGTAGGCTAATGTTTTTTTATATATCCTATTTAAACCGATCTCCAATATTAATTATGTATTTTATATTAATTATATTTTTGATTAATTAATTCTTATAATAAAATATACATTTTAATAAGAAGACATAAATGTAGAGGTTTAACATAAGATCTAGCATATTGTAGCTAGAATTTGAATAGTTAGCTTGAATTGTTTTTAGGACTACGAAACATTATTTAGCTCTTTTAGCAATATTGATATAAGCCATGGTTTACTGGCCTCTTGGGTCTGTGTACTTCTAGATCGATCTTTAACATTGGATTGTGTCCCGATAAAGCAAATGTAGCAACCTTATTTTGATCTCAAGTGTTTTCATAGTCTGATTGATTTGGATCCATGTTGTTGATTCTTCACTAGAAGATCATCTCTACCCAGCTATGAATGGAATCAGTCCTTAATATCCGTTGATTAGTACCTGCAATTAAAATAAAAAAGTAGGTCACGTTTGATAAATTTCTTATAGTTGTTAGATTCAGTGATCATAACTAAAGAGAACAAGCCATTAATATATAGATTGGTGAACCAAATAAGCATTAGGTTTGATTATTTAGTCTCAAATATCCAATATTTAAGCTTTCTAAGAATAATATAGCTCGTAATTTAGCAGGAGCATCAATTAGAGTTAAATTATAGTTGGATTTTTCTTTAAGATAAAATTTTGCAAGCGAATCGGTTGCAAACTTTTATTTTCTGTAAATAATGCTTAAAGGCATTGAAAAGGTATACGATTGCGATATCAAGAAATAATAGGAGATAAAAACCGGGGTGCAAAGCCATTAGCCAAGGAATCAAACAGAATTTGGGAGTCTATATCAATGTCAATATGTTTATAACCAAGTTTGTTGCATAAAATTAATCCATCAAGTAAAGCTCTAGTTTCAGCAATGATGGAATATTGCTTCCCATATAATCTACAGCCAGAGGTAGTCATAATACCATTGGAGTTTCTAATTAAAAAGTCACCACTAGACTCACCATTAAGGATACATGCTCAATCGATGTTAAGCTTGAGGCGATCTATTAATTAATTCTATTATATTAATTAGATTTCTATATTAATTAGATATTCTATATTAATTAGATTTCCTATTGATTTGGTTTTCTATACTAATTGAGTCTTTTTTATTAACTAGATTCTTTAATTAATAGATTAAGAGTTATCACATCCGTCCTATAAATAAAAGAAGTTATTGCTATGGAAAGTGTAAGAAAATTTGTGAGCAACATATTTCAAAACAGAGAGAAATAACTCTAATTTTTATGAGACAAGTAAGGTGAAAAATAAATACCGAAAATAAGGTTTTGTGAATCACTTCATATTTTGTTACAAGTAGTGATTGAGTCCTTTGTGTGTTGAGAGCTTTTATGTTACCTACTTATTAATAAAAATAAGTGTATGCTACCCGTAGATATATGACTATTACCACAATATAAACCACTATGTGTTGTGTTTTTGGTTTTATTTATTCTTTATTTTATTTGTTGCTTATATTGAACATGATTAAATATTTTTTCTGAAACTTTTTTAATTGATACATCGCTTCTTTCCTCGACCAAATGATGGTTTTACCCCAACATTAAAATTTTCAAAATATTATATATTTCAAAATCGTAACCGAACTAAAATTTTGAAATATAATGCATTTACATTTACAAAACATAAAATTTGTGAAATCATAACTATCTTAATTTTCAAAATTCATTATGCACAAATTTATAAAATATTAACAAAATATAACATTTTAGCTAAGTTGAACATGTTTATGTATTTTGTGGGTAATATGGATGTTTCAATACTATTTTTTAAGGTTATGGATAAAGTCGAGGGATCGCGTACGGGACAGATTAAGTGAAAGAACTTGATCCAGATACATGGTGAAAAAGTTGGTTATTGTTTATCTAAATCAATAGAGTACACTATTCTGACTCAATTATTTGATGACTCAATTATTTAGGAATTTTAAAGAATACATGGTCTACCAAGGATAAAAAAAATGAGCTAATATTAAATTTAAACTTTCATATCTTAAACGAATATATCTAGCGGCATATATTTATTTGGGACCCCAAATATTTTTTTCTACGAAACTTAATATATATGATATCAAACATGGTATAATTAAAGGAGGAAACATGGTATAATTAAGTTAGGAAATATAATATATTTAAGTTATAAAAAATATAATGTATTTGTAATAGTAAAACATGATATACTTAAGTTATAAAATTTTGAAGTGTGAACACGTCAGACTAAAATTCATATAGTCTTTAATTACAAAAGTGCAAGGCAAGCAAAATAACAAAATATAATATATTTAAATTTTCTAAACATAAAATTTCTAAAATCTTAACCAACTAAATTTTCAAAATTTATTATGCATAATTTTACAAGATAATAACCAAATAAAACTGTGTAGCTAATTTGAATATGTTTATATATTTTGTAGTTAATATAATTCTTTTAATTATTTTTCTTAGGTTATAGATGAGGTTAAAGTATTGCTTATGAGATAGATTAAGCGAATGAACTTGATCTGTAAACAAACTAACAAATCTGGTTCTTCTGCACAAGACATTTGAACATTTCGTGTGATAAGCGAAGACATATGAACTCTTTACTATGATTGAATACCTCAGTTATTTTAGAATTTTAAAAAATTTGTGATCTACCGTGTATAGAAAAGTGAGGTGATATTGAAGCTATATCTTTATACCTTAAACGAATATAAGTGTTTGTATATATTTCCTTGGAACAATATAATTCCAATTGTTTTTGGAAATTATAAAAGTTAAAGTTACAAAATATAGTATAGGCTTCTCGTCTTTGGATTATCAATTTTAGTGATAGATACTCCATAGACTTTCAAAAATCCGGTGGTAGTCTATAGATTATCCAGTTTGGATAAAGTCAGTCCTCCACATTTGTTGGTTAATGTAAAGTTGTCATGTGGTATCATACTAAACATAAACTTATATCACCAATGGTCCATTGACTTTAGGTCGAAGTTCAAATATAGTCAAGGTTAAAATCGCGGGACCATTAGTGATACAATTTTCTGTTGAGTATGGTGCCACACGATAGCTTTACATTAATCAATATATGCGGTGGACTAACTTTATGTAAACTAGATAGTCCATGGACTACCACTGAATTTTTGAAATCCATGGACTATATGTCGTCACTAAAGTTGATAGTCCACGGACGAACTACCGTTCAAAACCTATATTTTTAAGCTTGTAAAATATATCATGATATATTATTGTAAAATGATAGATTACAAAACATAATGTTATGTTAAAAGTGCGAAATAAAAAGAAATGTATTCTTGCGGAACATGCTATATCAAACTTGTAAACATTAGATTAAATTTCAAATTATAATGTATTATGAGTTACTTGTAATATATTTGTTTTATTTATGTTATAGGAGAGATGTATACGCTTATACGCTCATTGCACTACGAACCTATTTGAATACAACACAATTTGGAAGGCTCATTAGATATTTTGCCAACTTTAATGCTGAATCACTCATTACAAAGGTGTTTATAAACAAATTGAATTCGAAGACCAATACTTTTATTTGCGATCCGGTGAATAATCATCACGTTAGATGATGTGCTTGCTATTATCGGGGTGAATGTCACTACTCATGTTGTGAATGTTTAGATAGTATCCTCAAACTTAAGCTTTATACTCAAATTATCAATTTGTTAGTATAAAGTACAAATAATATGTGAAAAGATAAAAAGATAAAAAATTGTTGGAATCAATTTGATTTATCTCCATACAACATTTAGTATTCGTATACACTGATAAGGGCATAAAATGACAAGATTATTAATGGGCTTAATTGATAATATAAAGGCATACAAAGGCCTATTTGTAAGATTAGAAAATATAAGAAATAAGTGTAAATGTGAGGACCAACATGTAATTAGTATAGACATAGCATGTGCAACTAGAGCTCACCACTGGCACTATATAAGGAAAGAACCCTTTTTAGGAAAATGGTACTTTCTAATCACTTGTACTTTATTTTGACTACATTCTCTCTCTAAAACTTTGTATTTACTCTCCTCATACAATTCCACTATACACGTTATTCGATAATCAGTCTCAAATATTTCTAGAACTATCATTGGCGCCGTCTGTGGGAACGAGTGATACCCGGAGATCAGGTTCTCCAAAATCTCGACCCGATTAAGAACTTAAAATTCAAGGATGGATATGGAGGCTCGAAAGGGAAAGGCAAAGGAGAGAGGCTCTGATAGGGAAATTTATTATTCAGAGGATCGACGCTCCGAGGAGCAGTATAATGATGATGATCAGGGTAACCAAGTTTGAGGCAAACGATCGACCCTTATCATAACCAGACAACAGCTTTTGGATGACATTGCTAAGCTTCACGTTGAGAAAAAGATGACCTTGGATGAAAAGAAGTATCGGCTAGATAGCCGAGGAGAACGGTCATGCCAGGATGGAAAAAAGGATAATCGTGCTATTAATCAAGATGAGGCTGATTTTTATAAAGGCAGAACTCGAGTGCGAAAGCTCGACGATGTTTCAAGGAAAAATCCTGGTCTACGACCAAAGAACGGATATAAATATTCAACTGAAAAGGACATGTATGAATTATCTTCTCCAGGCCGAGATGTCCGATGCTTCAAGATAGACAAATGAATGATTAGGGAGCGAGAAATCTGAAGACGTAAGTCGCACCGAGCAAGAATAACCAAACCTCAAGGGGACAACGTCTACAAAGTAACTCCTATTTCTATGGAAAAGGAAGGTGCAATCACAGTTAACAGAGAACAACAAAACGTCTTGCAGTTTTAGTTTCCATCAGGAAGCCAAACCTACGGTTACAGGGTCGGAAGCCAATTTGCAAACCCATTTGAGGAAGGGCTATATGCAACCCATGCAGAAGGGTTAGGTAGCAGAGTTTTTGGATTGAGACATAATTGGAGATCATCTCTTCTCTTAGATAAAATTTTGTTGGGAAATCTCCCAAAGCGATTTGATATATTGAAACTAGAAAAATACGATGGAAAGAAAGACCCTGATAACCATCTGAAAGCATTTAAGAACTTCATGTGGAGTTTTGAAAATAATGATAAGCTAATCTGTCGAGCGTTTTCAATGACGTTTAAATATCGAACGTCATAATGGTATAATCGGTTGCCTCAAGGATGCATCAAATTTTTTGGCTGATTTTTAGATAGCAATTTGTAGTAAGTAAGAACTTACTAGCAAATGGTGACATAGTCGTGAATTGCCGACAAAGGGTCGGGGAACGTTTGAGGGGCTACACCCGACGCTTTGTAGATGCAAAAACTGATCTTGATTACTGCGATGAGAGCGTGGCTTTAACGGGTTACATGGGTTTGTTTCCTGGTCTGATGAAGCAAGTTGTAGCAAAAAACAGGCTTTTACTTTTTCTGCCTTGTTAGCTAATGTAGAAAAACAAATCCTAATTGAAGAAACTGAAGCGTCAGAACTGGCAGCGTAAATCTAGCAAACTGCGCAAGCTTCGGTGGTATCATATCAGAAAAATCTGCCAAAAGACAGCTTCAGTTTCCCAACCACAACCAATTATTACCGTGGCACCAACAAAATAATAGTCGAGCGGGAAAAGGCCGAGGACTTCGATGCAGAGAGAATGAAATAACTACCAAAGAAATTCGTATCGACCCATATCAAATAAATGGGTTCAACCTGACCACTATACAGATTTGACCGAGTGTGTTGTAATCATTTTTGATAAATCAAGGAAAATATTGCATTTCCGGAAGCCTTTTCCGATCGGGACTCCTCGGGAAATCCGAAACAATCGATACTGTTGGTATCATGAGGACGTAAGCCACGACACCAAGGATTTCATTACACTAAAGAAAGAAGCGCGTGTACTAATTAACAACGAGAAGCTGTTAGAATATTTGAAAAAGCAAGCTCAGCAAAATGGGGTGTCCAAACAAATAGTGACAGTAACAAAACCTGAAACTGCTCTGATGATTTCCGAGGTCACCGACCTGTTTGACATATCCACTGAGTATTTGGAACCAGACAAAAACAGAAATGTGATTGGAGTAAAATAAGAAGTAGTACCTGCAGCACGAGAAAATGTGAGTGACTTGTGCAAGTTCTTTGAATCTTTGACTATTTTTTGTGGTGATTCAATGACAGGGATCACCAACTCTTCTT
This sequence comes from Limnanthes douglasii subsp. nivea, assembly GCA_036936605.1. NCBI lineage: Eukaryota > Viridiplantae > Streptophyta > Magnoliopsida > Brassicales > Limnanthaceae > Limnanthes > Limnanthes douglasii. The sequence goes on along the minus strand of JAUPFV010000002.1, from coordinate 302,042,719 downwards.
GGTAGAGGCATGTGGTCAATCTGACTACACAGTTAGAAGCAAGAACCTCGCCACACTTATATCAGAACCCATCTCTCATCCTGTGTTTCGAAGATGATGACATGAGAGACATTGCTGGACCTCATGAAGACGCAGTTGTAATCGTAGCAGCACTCGCTGGTGAAGAAGTTTGGAGGATATTGGTGGACACTTGGATTTTGGAAAATATCAGTTTATTGTCAATTTTTTCAAAGTTTAAGAAGTAGCCGATAATCTTTAAATCTGATTGGACTATTGTTGGTTTCCCGGGAGCGCCGACATAAGTAGTCGGCGAGTTTGAATGTGTGGTCCAGCTGGGACAGGGACCTTTTAAAAAGGAAGTAACTGTTTTATTTTTAGTGGTAGATGCCCTTATGTCGCATAATGCAATTTTCGGTCGATTTTGGCTTTCGAGGATGCATGTTGTAACTTCTACGATTCACAAGTGCGTGAAATATGTGATCGGGAACAACGTTGGTATTTTCAGAAGCAGCTAAAAGACAGTAAGAGAATGTTACCGGGCAGCGTCGGTGGCAAAATCGGATAAGGAAATGATCGATGCAAGAGATTAGCAATTAGTGGGGTCGGCCCATGGATCAGAACATGCAGATGATCCTAGGGAGACCCTAGAGTTATTGCTTACCGACGAGAATTGCGAAAGTTATGAATTTTTAAAGGTAAAGTTTTGAAGATTGGTGTAAATCTATCCCCCCATTTTCGGGAAAAGTTGATCTCTTTTCTTAGACAGAAGTTACATTTGTTCGCCTGGTGTTCAGAGGATGTTACAGGGGTTCCAGAGAATGTTATCTATTATCAATTGTCCATAAATACAAATCTTCGACCCATAACTCAAAAGCACTGAGCCTTTTCCTAAGAAAAGGCAGAGGCGATTATCTCAGAAGTTGAAAGGTTAACTAAGGTAGGACACATCAGGGAATCCCAATATCCACGGTGGACAAAAAATCCGGTTTTAGTGAAAAAGAAGAGATGAAAATGGAGAATGTGCGTAGACTTTACGGACCTTAACAGAGCTTGTCCTAAGGCTCCATTTCCCATGCCAAAGATTGACCAGCTGGTAGATTCGACCTTTGGGAACAATTTATTATCATTTATGGATGCCTACGCAGGGTACAATCATATAAAATTAGACTTGAGAGATCAGGAGAGCACCACATTCATCACAGGCAGAGGATTGTATTGCTATAAGGTTATGCCTTTCGGTCTGAAAAACGCGGGGGCCACTTATCACAGGCTGGTTAATAAAGTTTTTGAAGGGCAGATCGGACGAAATGTTGAGGTCTACATTGATGACATGTTGGTTAAAAGTGTTACTGATGAAAACTATTTTGCCGACCTTGAGGAAATGTTCAAGAATCTCGGTAAAGTAAACCTTAAGTTGAATCCAAAGAAATGCTCATTTGAAGTTTGATCCATAAAATTCTTAGGGTTCGTGATCAGTGAGAAAGGGATAGAAGCAGACCTAGTCCAGCTGAACGCTCTGAATAGTATGGCACCCCCAAGGAATATTAAAGAAATGCAGATCTTAACCGGACGGCTTGTAGCACTGAACATATTCATCTCGCGATCCTCTAATAAATGCGCACCTTTCTTCCAAGTGTTGAGAAATGCTAAGAATTTTAACTAGTCACCTGAGTGTACCGAGGTTTCTTCAATATCAAAAGTTATTTGTTATCCCCAATGCTATTGACAAACCATTACGCCAGGAAAATTTGTTTTTATACATAGCGGTTTCGGATCATGCGGTAAGTGCGGCACTAGTTCGAGAAGAGGATAGAGTTCCTAAACCCGTTTACTATGTAAGTAAAAGTTTGCTAGATGTTGAAAAACGATATTTGAAGCTTGAAAAGTTAGCACTGGTTCTTGTAACGGTTGCTAGAAAAATGTGACCTTATTTTCAAGGCCACTCTATCATGGTTTAGACTACTTTCCCTTTAAAGAGTGTGTTACAACGACCTGATATTTCCGGGCGTATATCAAAGTGGTCGGTAGAACGGGAGGACTTTGATATTGATTTTGAACCAAGAACGACTATTAAAGGGCAAGCTCTACCAGATTTTTAGTAGAATTCCACTCCAGTAGACCGGAGGAAACAATAGTTGAGCCGGAAAAAGATTCAGATGAGTTAATAGTCAGAACGACGGTAGATCACGTATTAACGGTTGCAAGGGCGGTGTGCAAATATCTACACCTTCCGGGATTGCAATACACCAGGCGATTCACTTCGGTTTCAAGGCTTCGAACAACGAAGCTGAGTATGAGGCAGCACTAGCAAGCTTAAGGTTTGCGGAGCCAGAAACGTTCGACTACTAAGTGACTCACAACTACTGATTAATCACGCAACAAGTCAATCCGAGGCGAGAAAAGAGCAACTAGTGCAATATTTAACATCTTTAAGAATTTTGGCTTCATCTTTCAAAAGGTTTACTTACGAGCATATCCGTATAGAGGATAATACAATTTCCGATTCATTGGCAACTACAACGTATGTTGGAGAATAACCGTGGATTCTGCTCAGGAGTAGCCTTCCATTTTGAAACAGAAAAACCTAGAAAACAGACCGAAGATGGCCTTTTAAATTTCAACAGTTTTGAGTAATGACTGGAGGAATAACATTATAAAGTTCTTAGCAAAGGAAGTATACTTTATAAAAAATCCACAAGTAGGCCTCTGTTAAGGTGCTTAGGATACGAGGAGTCACAGATGGTGTTATCCGAGTTGCACGATGGTGAAGGGTCGACACATTACGGTTTTAAAAAACTAACTAGAAGAGTACTGTTATTAGCATTCTACTGGCCTACGATAACAGCCGACGCTAAGGAGTTAGTTAAAAGGTGCGGCACTTTCTAGAGGTTTGCTAATTCAATCCATACCTCAGCAGTCCCTCTCGAGTCCATTTCCAAATGTCTACTATTTGACAGATGGTGGATAGATTCAGTAGGCCCACTCCCGTTGGCAACCAGAGGAAGGAAAACTATTGTAGTTGCAGTGGATTATTTCTTAAAATGGGTCGAAGCGGAACCACTGTCAGGGACTAGAGCTAAAGACGTAGTAAAGTTCATATGATCGAACATTTGTTGTCGGTATGGGGTCCCTTAGAAGATAACTATGGATAATAGCCCCCAATTTGACAACAACGAAATGAGGGAATTTTGCTCAAACCACAATATAGAGTAGTGTTTCTCGGCTCCGTTCTATCCTCAAGCTAATGGGCAGGTTGAAGTGACGAATCAGACGATCATCAGTGGGCTTAAGAAAATTTTAGAAGCAGAAGCAGGAAAATGGCCGGATTTTTTGCAAGAGGTGCTATGGGCATACCGAACTACGCCCCGAACCACCACTCAGGAATCACCCTACGCACTAGTATACGACATGGATGCGGTAATTCCCGCGGAGACAATGTTTCCATCCTTTAGCATCAATCATTATGAGGAGGGCACTAACGATGAAAGCCAAGCTTTGGCTTTGGATCTGATCGAAGAAAAACGAGCCAGGGCTCACTTAAGCTCTTTACATTATCAGACTGTTATGAGAAGCAGGTACGCTTTGAAAGTTCGAAGACGAGAATTCAAGTTCGGGGAAAAAGTACTGCGAAAAATATTCATCCACATCAAAGACAAGAATTTGGTTGAAAGTAAAGTCAACCTCTACGTCTCCCCTAGAACATTGAGCACCTTAAATTGTATTTAGAATTATTTTTTATTTTTACTTTCTTTAATTTCATTGTAAGACAATTTTGGTCGGGAGCATACTCTTTCCTACCCTGGTGGCGCGGGGAGGTTTTGATAAGGTGTCTATAAAAATTGACCCGTTTAGTAAATCTTTTGAGCCTTAAAACAAGTTTGCTGTTATTATATATTCGACTATCTTAAACATTTTTCAACTCCTAGGTTGATCAACATATTCGAACCTATTAAAGGTTTTTTCAACATTAAAGTTGATCAACATATTTGAACCTATTAAATTTTTTTCAACATTAAAGTTGATCAACAACGTCGAACCTGTTAAAGGTTTTTCAACTCTAAGATTGATCAACATATTCAAACCTATTAAAGGCTTTTCAACATTAAAGTTGATCAACAACGTCGAACCTGTTAAGGGTTTTTCAACTCTAAGGTTGATGAACATATTCGAACTTATTAAAGGTTTTCAACATTAAATTTGATCAACAACGTCGAACCTGTTAAGGTTTTTTCAACTTTAAAGTTGATTAACAAAGTCGAACCTGTTACAAGGTTTTTCAACACTAAGGTTGATCGACATATTTGAACCTGCTAAAGGTTTTTCAACTTTAAGGTTGATCCACAAATTTGAATGTAGCTATATGATATGAAAACTCCATTTGTTGTTTGGTATCGAAAACTAATCACTTTCGATTACAAAATGGTAGGACATTAAACAGAGAGTACAAAAAATGAACATGAATGAAAATACATAACAAAAATAGTCAAGTCCTAACTTTTAAAGGAACAAAAAACAACATATGATAAACCACAAAGTTTAAGCATCGGAGGGATCTTCAGATGATTCAGTGTATTCAATAGCAGAGTCTGTGCAATCAACGCCTTCTGGACGATCTTCTTCTAGGACGTCTAGCCACATTGACCCTAACGGTATCTGAGGAAACTATTTATGGAAGTTTAAAACATAACCAGCCCTGGCATCGGCCACTTTTTCTTCCATAACTTTGTTGCATTTAGTAGCAAAAAGACGTCTTTCTTCCTTACTTTGGTCAACGATCACTTGAAGGTTGTGAAGGTTTGTAGTCATTTTCGTTGATCGCCAGCGAAGGTAGCTATTCTGAAGCTTCTGGGCAGCTAATTCTTCGATAGCTTTCACATCGAAAGCCTGAATCTTAGCTTTGGCTGCGTCAACTCGAGGGTTGGCAAGATCAATTAAGTTTCACAATTCCTGGGCATTGTATGAGATGCTTTTCTTAAGCTCTGCGGGTTCCTTCTGGAGTTTCATCATTTCTCTTTCTTTTGGGGCTATGGGGGCAAGCATGTTGTGCAGAGAAGTCGCTAGGATCTCCGAGTCTTGAAGGAAAAAATATTTCAAACTTTGAGCACGAACGGGTAAGGTCAAAGCATCAGGATGCATGGAATCTTGTTGACAAGGAGTACTGTCTTTGTGGGCTACCACAACAAGATCACCTGAGTGGCCTGATGCTCTAGTTTTTCCCGTAGGATGTATTTCCTCCGAGCCTCTTTCTCTTACAAAGACTTCGACAGGCGTGGCCGACTTCGTATCGCCAAACTGTTTGAACATTGTGGGAATGGTGATCTGTTCCGTGGTTGGGTCACAACGTATTTCATCTACAACGATTTTCTCTTTGGATTTTTTGTTTGAATTATGATTACCCTCGTTAGTTAAGGCATTTTTTTTCTTTTTTCACCACGACCTTTCTGTGTCCTTTTGCCGACTGCAGGAGATTTATCCCCACTTGCGATCGGATCACTAAGGATGACAGTGGTTTCAGGCTCTGAGGGTAATACTTCTAGGGGTTTGTATACGGCGGCACCATCGGTATTTTCATGTTCGTCTTCTGGATCAGACAACTCCTGCGATTTCACCCGTTTACTAGGCGCCCAATCTTTTTTGGGTAAAAACACCTAGAAATCTTGGGCATCTAGTCTCCTCACGAAGTCGGGAACATCAGGAGGAGTCTGTAACTGTTCGATACTTAAAATATCGTTGGAGCAGCGCCAAAGATTGCTGTTGATGAGGTTGGTGTTTTTGAAGCATCGACGGAATTGCTGATCCCAGCTTTTTTGGGCAAAGGCTCGGAGTTTAGCAAAGATTTCCGATGTGTTTTTAAGGTGAGCTTTTCTCAACTCCTGAATAGTTACGCTGCAAGTTTAACGAAGAAGATCAGTCAGTAAAAAAAAACTTCAGGATTCCATTTGTAAGTTAGGCGCCTCATATTATTTTTGGTGTATGGTCGGCCGTTTTCCCAGGCACCGCTGATGAAGACAAATCGGTACTTCCACGATCTGTCAGCTTCCAACAAATTATTCAGTATCTTTTTTGGATTGGCAAGAGAAGAGTAGAAAAAGAGCAGTTTGGGAGACTTTGATAATCCAAATATGCCTATGTATTCCTCCATGGATATTGGGACTCCAGCCATTCGAGAAGCCATAATGCGAGACATTAAAGTGTAGCAAGCGTTAGGAGTCAACTGGGTCGGGAAAATTTGAAGGATCTCGAAATATCTGACAATTTTGGGATCAAGAGGAAGTCGCAGACCCCAATTGAAAATCTCTGTGGAGAATACTATATCTCGAGATTGTACAGACAAATAAGTCTCACTGGACTTTGGAAAGCGAACGGTTACACAGTCAGGAATCCTCCAGATCTTCTTTAAGCCAGCCTCTTCGTCGGAAGAATATTACAGATATTTTCCGGTAAAAAGAGACATAATATTATCCGTGGGCAGGAGAATGTGGTAGCCTTTCATAATATTGGCAACTTCAGGGGGTAAAGGTTCTTTTTCAGCCTTGTCAACCTTAAGAGTATTTTGAGTCTCTGGAATTGTCGGTGCAGCTGGATCGACAACTTTGTCTTCAACTCTCATCGATGAAGATGCCTTGGTTGAAGGATTATGAGTGGTTTTTTCAGCGGTTTTGTCTTCGACCATCGTCGACACATATGCTTTGTTTGAAGGCTTAGGAATGCGTTTTTCAGCACTCTTATCTTCGACCCTTGTCGACGTAAATACCGTTGAAGATTTAAGAGTTGGTGTTTTGGCCTCGGTACTTTGAACTTTCTTAGGCAAGGATTTATCAGCATACGCCATCCGTTTGGAAGAGGGAGTCGCGAGAAAAACGCTTGAGGTGCTGTTAACTCGAGTATGACCAGGCGCTGGGACCTCGCCCTTTTTAGAAGAAGCTTATTCAAGTTTCCTTCTTTCCTCATCCTGTTGAACCACTCATTAGAAGTAGTCACGGTGTTATGACTAGTTCGACGTCCTATAATGGTTGGAGTCAGCTGGACATATTCAGGAGGAGTATATAAAGAGCTAGAGTCACCCATAGTTAAGAAAGGAGTTCTATTTGGCCGGTCAACAGTATCTCGGGGTTTTGAAGATACAGGATGAGTTGCAACGTCAGTTCTTCTGGTTCTTAAAGGAGTAGAGCGAGTAGCGGCGTCGGGCTTTTTTCTTGACAAGGAAGTTCTCCGGGTAGTTGGGGGGCTCGCGTTGGAAGAAGGTATCGACGGGCCCAGATTTTTGTGTTTCGGAAAAATAAGTGGCTCTGAACTCAACGAAGATATGGGACCTTTATGAATTAATCCAGTGGCTCGGTATTCGCCAGCACGTTCAGTGATACTAAGATAATCAATGAAGCCGAAAATTGGTTTCTCAGGAGGGTCGGATTTGTTCTTAGGTTTCTTATGAGAGAAGGGTTTTCTCATAAACATATTCAGAGTTTATCTCTCAAAGAATTGGAAGGTAGCAAGGTGTTTATCTCTCTAAACTTAGGTAAATTGTGAAAAGGAAGAAATAAGATTGTTTATAAGCGAGCAAGCAGGGTAACGGTTCGTTCCATGGAAAGGCGCAATCGAAAAGAGCGTCGAGAAGATCAAGAGTCGTTTAACCAAAACGATTAGCAAAACAGTAGTTAAGTTATCGCGAGACACGTGTCCATCCTGACAACTACAACAGACCTAAGGGGCTAGCCTCATGATGGACGCGTGGGGAAGTTCAGCAGTTAGGAATTGCAAGTACATACGACAAGTCGATGAGTGACACGTGGACGGGTAAGGAAACCAGTTCTATAGGTAAAGAAAATGGGCCATTGGAAAAGATAATTTGACCGAAGACCTGTAGAGTTGGGCCAGAGATATTAATAACAACCCTGATCAAATTCGACATGATAGGATATAATAGACTAGCAGATCGATCACTAACAAACTATGGTTGAAAATCTATAGTTCAATCTGCTAACCCAGTAATGAAAGGTCGACAAAAAACACATATGTCACAGCATCAATATTTTGCGATAGGCGACAACAAGGTAAACAATACCTGTAAAGTGACTTATGCAGATTCCCGACCATAAGGCTCAGTAGTCAAATAGTTTTTGCTCGGCTCTCCGAAAACTAGAGGGCTACTGATAAGGGCATAAAATGTCAAGATTATTAATGGGCTTAATTGATAATATAAAGGCATACAAATGCCTATTTGTAAGATTATGAAATATAAGAAACAAATATAAATGTGAGGACCAACATATAATTAGTATAGACATAACATGTGCCAATGGAGCCTACCACTGGCACTATATAAGGAAAGATCCCTTTTTGGAAAAATGGTACTTTCTAATAATTTATATTTTTACTACTTTCTGTGTCTTACCCTCCTGACACAATTCCACTATACATGTTATTTGATAATCAGTCCCGAATATTTCTAGAACTATCATATGACACGATAGGAATTCCAAACTTACCGATAAGGTAACCTATGCGGCGCGTGCATATTTTTATACTTGTTTGGATGTATTATATTTTCTGATAAAAAAAATATGCACATCAAGCCTATATACGGGTTCCCATTCGAAGACATTGATGACTTGGGATCATATGTATAGTGCCTTTGTGTATTGGTACATATATACTAGTATTTACACAAAACTTTAGAACACCTAACGAAGACTATCTCTGATTTTGTTTTGCTATGCTTGATACATGGATTATCGAATACTTTCCTAATTTTATCATCTTATCGGGCATATTACACATATGACATGTCATCTATAGTGAAATAGGATGTGTGCCTCATCAATTTTGATAATGGATAAAAAATCAACTGAAGGTGTATGTTGAATTATGTGGACGAGTATGACGTAAGTTACATCACGTATTTTCAAATTTGAAACAATAGAAGTTGACAACATAGTAGTGAAAGAGATATTTTTTAAAATCTTGCTTTAAACATATTAGGAAAATAAAGACAAAAGTTTTTGAATACAAAAAAATCTTTACGATGATAATACTGTTGAGAAATGACAAATTAAAAAAACAAACAATTGAAATTAGAGAAAAATATTTATAAAAAAAGATTGATAATTCTAAAATTAGATAATATAATATGAAAAATAAGAAAATAATCATTTGCAAAATAAGACCGATAAATATATTGCAAATATTTAAAAATATAAATTGGAAAAAATTAAAAATACAAATTGTAAAATGCAAATCATTTGCAAAAATAAGTCGGTAAATACACTGTGGAGTTAAAGGAAACATAATTTGCTAAATTAGAAGATATTAGTTTGCGAAAATGTGACCGCAAAAAGATTGTGAAATTTGAAGAGAAGAATTTATAATATTTTAAGAAAGTGTTTGTAAAACAAGGATTGTAAGCATATAACAAAATTAGATTTGCATAATTTTACGAAATACAAAAATTAAAATTAAAATTTAGAATAAATTCATTTGACAAACATAATTTTAAAAATTTAGAAACACTTATTCATAATAATAGGACTATTAGAAATTTTCAAAATTGAAGTAAACAAATTATTCAAATAAGTTTATTTGTGTCATTTTCGTTAAAGACAACGATTTAATTTTTCTTAATTGATTAAATTTAATTGTTATTCAGGTTATGTTTCATCCATATATTTCCATAATTGGTATCTTTGTTTCATAAAATAACACAGTACCATAGAAATATAACCGAATTAGATCATGTGCAATTATATTATCTAGATTGAGTAGTTCGCCACTTCAGATGCAAAAAACTACCAAAACTCGAACAAAGTCTGAGAAAAACTATGTACGAGTCAAACAACCAAATTTGAAAAACATGACACTTGTTTTTATGTCAGAAAAGTACATGACATCTCTAGTTTCTGACAGGGTAAACTGTTTTCCTTTAGATTGTGGAAACTAGATCCGTGAAATGGGTTGAATAGATGTTGTTAGTCCTCCACTCTTAGGAATAAATTCATATATCTACGATGATTATGAACACACATTGATGTTGAGAGTTGCGCACCCGAAAAATTCTATGACCTGTTGAAACATGGAAACACATGTTATGCGAAACAATCATAAACACATATTACAAAATATAAGGACATATATATAAGGGAGTATAGGGAAAACTATATTGGAAAACATAAAAAAAAAAACGAACATTTTCAAATATAAATAAATATATATTATGAAACATATATTATAAAATAAAACTTACAAAAAATCTACGAAACATAGAAGATTAACTCTACTACAATATAGTATTCTTTGTCCCATAAAAAATATTATAATCTGAAGAGTTTTACCCCATCTCTCGATGTTCATAAAGAACTAGCTCATCTACCTCCATAATTTCATGAGGAACTACCTCCGATATCTTAATATTTCAATAAGGAAGATTCATATTTACAAGAGAAGTTTCCTCATGTACCTTTATATTTATGTTTCCAGCCTTATTTTGTTCACATGTTGTACAACATTTTTCTTATCCATATGAGTTATTTTGGGTGAATAATGAGACAAAGGGTCTTCTACTTATTTTCTCTTATAGATTTTGTTCTCTCTATTTATCATTTTTCAATTGCAATTGGCCATTGGACACTAATATAGGTTAATGTAAAGTTGCGTTTAATTTAATTTTTTCCAATCCTACCTCCAAAGGGATATAATGATTTTTTTCAATGATTCCATTTACTTTATCGTCCAAGCTTCCGACATTTTGTTCACACATTCTATTAGTTTTTAGGTTAGTAATTTGTTTCAAGAGATTCACTTTTTTTATTTTTAGAAGTTCATTTTTCTTAGTGAGCTTTGTGTGTTTCACTAAATCCGGCAAAGTAACATTTTTTGTTGATGTATTTTGTAGGTTCACTTTAGATTTAATATAATTTTATTTGCTAGTGGACTCGTGACCATCTTCATTATCTAAATATTCTTCTTCTTCAAACTTATGGCACTCTTCTTTTATTCATCTTTATTCTTTGTATTTTTCTTCCTATACCCTAACCCATCTGTTTCAACAATGTTAAACTCAAAATTCCATCAAATTTTTTAAATTAAAATGTTTGATTAAATAATATAATTATATATATATATATATATATATATATATATATATATATATATATATATATATATATATATATATATATATATATATATATATATATATAACTTACAAAATTAAGACATATGTGAATCATAGGCTAAAAATATTTAATATACAAAGACTTGTAAAATAATTATGAAATTAGAGAATAATATGTTTGCAAAATAATACTCATAAACATATTATAAAATTAGAGAAAATAATTTGTGAAATATAATATTAAATTACATGTGAAACTATAGGTAAATAAGTAGTGAAACAAGGTTTGTAAATAAATTACAAATTTAGGGGTAAATAAATTGAAAACAAAGTTTTTAAGAAAATTGCAAAACTAAAGGAAAATAAATTACGAAACAATATTTTTTAAAGAAATTTTGAAAGTTGAAAAACTTAAATTGCAATAGAAGATTGTAAATAAATTCAAAATTCAAAAGGGTAAATTATAAAAATTGTTAGACATTAAAACTAGTCAAATTGGAAGACGTAACATTTGTAAAAGTAGTTTTGTACGTAACTTGCAAAATTAGAGGGAATTGTTTTATAAAACTCGCTATTTTTTGTATTATAGAAAAAAAATTACATCAAACATTGTAAAAAATCAATAATAATATTAATATTTAATTTTTTTTATCATAAAATAAAAGTGAATAACTAGCCACGCGTATCGCAACATAGCCCATTAGTTTTCAGGCCAGTGCGCTAAAACCTTCTTTATAGATTTTACCATTTTCTCTGTTATCTAATCAACCTAATCATAGTTGTTATGTTTGTTAAAATCAATTAATCTAAGAATCGCTGTTGTTGCTATCACATCTCCAGGTGTAAAGAAGAATAAGGTTGAGTATACATATAATATAAGGAGAGCAACTACATCAAATACCAAAATTTCTCATGCAGTTGTTGTTGTTTTTCTTACTGAATCCTAAACAAACCTATTTTAAATTAAGTGATCAAAATTATACTAATTGAAAAGTACAAATACATATAATGTTTTGTGGAACATAGGTGTAAAAGCAGTTGTAAAACATAAGCAGATACTGTATTGTGAAACATGTGTGTACATAAAGTTGTTAAGCATAAGCCTAGAGCGAATTACAAAATTTAAATGTGTATGAAATTGCAAAACATAAATACACAACAAGTTACAAAATATAAATGTACATAAAATGGTGAAAATAAATAAAACTAAACCTTTAAAAACCTAAGTACACTAAACCATGGAAAATATAGAAGTATTTAGTTACAAAACATATAGTTGAAGTTCTTACCTTAACTTTTTATGTGTTATTTGAGGGGTACAGTTATTTTCTTCTCTTTTCGCATCATCTATGGGAAGTACATGCCAATTATTATTGAATTCTTTCTTTCTCTTTTTCTGTCATTTTGAGCTCAAAGTTATTTTTAATAATGATATATATGATGTGCAACATTTTATACCTAAAATGACTTTGACATTGTTGTTTGTTAAAGTGGCATATGCTTTACCAAATGTAACTACATCTTTATCAATGTTGTATGCTTTAATAATCTCGACTATTCAGTCTTGTTATTTTTATGAGCATATTTTTTTGCTCTCAAGTCAATCAATAATTTTAATAGAATATAAAATGGTGTGTTTTTTGTAGCCTTTGTAGGCAATACTTTTAAATCTTTAGGCTTTATTACTTAGTCTAAGGAAAAACTTTTAGATATAAAACAAAACTCCATATTTAGACATAAGTCTTGTACAATAAAATAACAACATCTTATTACTTACCAATGTACTGAAATTTAAATATAGATTAACAGCATCTTAATTACTCCATAAGTCTTGTACAATAAAATAACAAATTCTATATTTAGACATAAGGCTAAGGAGGCTTCTGAGGATTCGACCATAAATTTTCTAAGTTCAACATGAATTTCTAACTGTCTATACATACCTAAGGTAGAAGATGGATGAGTCAATTTTCTAGACCATTAATTCGTACATGGTCAGACCTGATCCTGAGTCTATTATGAGAGTTAATCTCTCGTGAACAATGACCATAAGGTATCGAATGGTCCCTTAAAAATATATGCATGCGTTCTTTTTAGTGGTGCGACGTGAAAGTACCCCATAAAAAATACTGAAGAGATTTTTTTTTTCCAGTCGAGGGAACCAATGATACTCAAGAAGTATCCTCTCTCTTACGCTCACTAGAGGATGCATAAGAATTTTTACGATAAATACTTATAGTCTGAATTTTTTGGCACGCTCAGATATGTTTTTCAGAGTCGAGGATTCTAAGAAGGGAGCATCTTCCACTCCCAAACCTCAAGAGTCAAACTTATCAGTACTAGATAGAAGGAGAAATGACGAGATCATACATAACAAGTTCACGATATCTCCATTAAGCAGATTGAGGACCTCATATTATGATAATCGGCATCGTAGGTTTACCCCTATGGCTGAGAACAAAGTCGTCATCTTTGATAAGGCAAAAGGGGGAGAAAAATATCAGCCTCGTCGTAGCGTGCTCACCTTTAGAAACGAAGGATCTTGTAGACACTTTTTTACGTACCATAACAATCATAGTCACGCAACTAACGACTACTGACAGTTAGAGGAAGAGATCTAGAGGTTTATTCACAATGGTGAGCTCGTTCAGTTCATGAAGCATAAGAAATGGGAGCAACACGAAGAGACGAGTAACAAAGAGTCGACATACGATAAATTATAAATAAAGAGAGATGACACGGGGAAGCAACAATGAATTCATACTATTTTTGGTGGGGAAACGTTCATTGGACTTAAATTAGAATCTAGAAAAAAAATATAGGAAAGACTTAGAGGTTCACCTGGTGGACGGGTCATCATACTACCATTACAGAAAATTGGTAGATAACTTGAATTTTAATGACAATAACTTGAGGGGTGTTGTTACCCTTCAAGAAGATGATTTGATAATTAACTTGAATATAATCAGGATAATGGTTTTCGTATGTTTTGGTCGATAATGGAAGCTCACTCAATGTTATTTCAAGGTCAGTTACGAAAAAATGGTCGGCCTGTTGGAAACCTGGTACTGATAGTCAAAGAAAGCCAGAGAGCTGTTAGGATTTCTGATGCGATATCTTTATATCACGCGAAGCTGGCTCCATATCAATCAACAAACCTAGATAGGGTGTTATCACCCTGACAAGGTCGATCAACTTGCAACCGAAGTTGACGACCTAAGAGAGTCGAGTTCAGTGTGATGATCTTTCAGGTGAAGTGGTTAAAGAAAAAATAACAAATGTCTAATTAGTTAGACTCGGGAGTGAATTCGATCTAAGTGTCAAACAGTAGTTGGTAGAAATTACTAAGAAACAATTTAGATATTTTTGCATAAAATCCTGATAATGTCTTCGGGGCTAGCTCGTCTTTCATATGTCACAAGTTATCAATTGTTAAGAGGTTGAAGTCAGTTCATGAAAAACGAAGGGCTTGGGTACCCAACCCCTTATTTGTTAGAAAGAAGAATGAGTAGCATATGATGTGTGTGGAATTTAACGACCTTAATAATGCGTGGGCAAAGTATGCATCCCCCCTCACTCGTATCAATAAATTGGTGGATGCAAATTTTGGTAAAAAAGTCTTAACTCTCATAGACGCCTACACAAGATACAACCAGATCCAAATGCATTCACATGAAGATGATCACATTGTTTTTTAGATAACGAAAGGTTCGTATTGCATATAAAGTTACACCTTTTGGTTTGAAAGCTGTAGGGTACACCTGCCAAATTATCGTTAATCAGATATTTGAAAAGCAGTTGAGAAACAATGTGGAAGCATATATCGATGATATGATCATGAAAAGTAACATCATAGATCGTTATCTTGAGGTACTATTTGAAATATTTAAGGCCTTGAGAAAGTTTAACCACAAACCGAACCCCTTGAAATGCACGTTTAGAGTCCACAATGGAAATTTCCTTAGGTAGACTATTAACATAAATAAAATTAAAGTCGACCTCAAACAACTAAAGACAAGTGTAACCATAGAGCTACCATGAAATATTTAATTAGTCCATAGATTGACGGGTCGTCTTGCATCGTTATCATGGTTTATGTCTACAACTTCTGATAAGAACCACAATTTTTTCGAAGTCTTTAAAGTAGCCAAACAATTAAATTAGAATAAATAACATGATAAGGCCTTTCACACTGGTAGATAGCGACTCAATTTTGCCTGACATACTCACAATTTGATTAATCAGAGTGATATTTTTGTGCCATCAACTTGCCATTATGTGAAATTGAGTCATTACTATGAGTGTCTAAATGAAATTTCGGAGCAATTAGTTCTGCATTTTGAGTCTTCAAAACATCCCTTTCAGTATATACCTTCGCGACAAACCTTTCCATTTTAATTTTTTCCTTTATCACATTCTCAAATATTTGCTTTGAAGCAGCATAAGCTCGTTTATATTTTCCCAACTCATTGCTTAGTTCTCTGACTGATCTAAAGACCATTAATTATCCGTTGCATCAACATCTTCCGTTTGGTGTTCTCTTTTAAGGAACCGATAGTGACCACATCTCTTCTTTTACTCTGCTTAGATCCCATATACGTACATGTGTTGGGATCACAAACCCAACTATTGTTTTTTGCTCGCCAATTGCAGCCGACATACGCTCCTTCTAAACAACGAGATTATTCTCAGACGATGGCACATTCGTCTCACAAATTTTGGGGTTCATGTTAATGGCATTAACACTTGTCTTGTAAATAATAATAACTTGGTCAGAAGCAGGGGCTCGTCAATCACAAAAACAAATTTTCCTATAGGAAATATAGATACACTTCTTCTTAAGCATTCATATTTTCTTCTTCAACGACCCTTCTAGCCTTGCAGTTTACATTTGAGGAATATCAGGCTTCTCCCCCGAGTGCGCAAGATTTACCGCATCCAAATTCTTATTCTTGTAGCGACCTTGATTCTCCTATAAATCATTGGGTTTGTCATTTGGGAGCGACGATGCCACTTCACAATCAACTTATATATTCTTGCTAATTATTTTACTCGGGGAGGCTTAATGACCATCTTTTGATATTTTATTTTTTAGCACATTGAGACCAATTACAAATTTGTTCTTGTTAGATATCTGTTGCAGAAGAGAACCTTGAAAATATTTGGGGGTAACTTCCTTCCAGGTTACCGTAAGGGTCAATTTACCATCAGAATTTATGGAAGTTATGGAATCTTCCAAATCCCCCCTAACAATAAATTTACCTCTGTAAAAAGTGAGTGAAACTCCGTCGACCAAACAAAATAAGTGGCGGTGGATAATTTGACAAAGGATTTCTATCACTTCCCTCACAAAATAGTTGTTGATATTTATTTGAATCTGCCACGTAACAAAACATTGGACAAACAACCACTAAAGCACATCGCATATTAGTTAGCTAAACTAAAGGTACACAAATCCTATCTTAGCTGTATTCATCCATCTACGTTTAATTTGACCATATTCTTTTTTCAGTCTGATACTCCCATTCATCAGTCACAAACATAAACGAGCTTTTCCAATGATGGCCAAATAAGGGTAAATTAATTATGTTATTCCCACCTCAAATAATTATATAGTAAAATGGAGTCTTTGGCATTTTTCACACATTAATATTCGTTAGGAAATCCACCAAAGATACTAGGATTCTCAAAATACTAGAAATTAGTAGCACGTTGAGTACCGTGTGCCACCCATTAACACTTACTTGGGTGAGACATATAGGAATGTATATAAAGAAATTTTGAAGAAATAGATGTATGGGAAATTGTATACCCTAGTCAAATACAGTGGTAAAGAAACATGTCTCATCTTCCCGATTTTGATGGGGGTAATTCACACAGACCGGACACACGAGTCATAATACAATCATGAATACCATACTCTTCCCTAAATTATATTCTTCATACATGTGATCATGATTACCTAATAACTAACCAAAGAACTGGTCTAAAAATTCTACTTTCTCCTCTATTTCTACAACAGGAAGGGCGTTGGCGGATCTTTTGTAACTTTGTTCATTTGAGAGCCATTTTTGGGTCAAGAGAATAAAACTTGTCAACATAATTTTAAAATTGACGCAAGCATTTGTGACCTACGTTTAACCACGATCAAGATCACATTTTGGGTTTACCTAGGTGTTCTAAGGCCAGTGGACATACATCTACTACTACATTTCCAACAATGAAACTCAAAGAAATATTTCCTTTTATATAATTTAGGGTTTTGCTATACCAGCCTATTGCAGCTCATAACATAATCAAATTTCTATCTATACTTGCAACATATATGAACACGATGAAGATGAAGCTAAAATTTACAGAAATCAGATAAAAATTATGAAGAACGCGAGCGCAGATAAAACCAATGAAGAAATAAGGATGATGATCTTTTTGTATATATATATAGGGTCTTGGTTGACATCTCATATAGGCTTTTGGATTTACACATGATCAATCACTCCTGTTAAATGTTATAAAAATAAAATTATCACTACTTAGAAAACGAAATGGCTCATTCCTCTCGAGAATGATAGAGTTTTTCCACAACATGTCAGACGTTGGAATCTATTAGTGGCACCACTACTTTCACGTCTCGGTGGGTTTCCATCACACCAAGACTTCAGTGCATGCGACATATTTAACACAACCAAAAATTAATATATACAACTAGTATGTAAATATTTAATACAAATTATAGACATACTACCTCGTCACTTTATTTTTGGTAGTCTTTCAAAAAATTGTTTTTGTAAAAAACTACTTAAAGAACTACGGGGGAGTTATGATAAGACTATATCCTATAAATAGTATAAATTCCTTATGATGAAGAGAATAGATTGTATCAAAGAATAACAAAAGAGTATGTTGCAGGTAGTATGAGACAATCAAATGACAAGGTGAACCAAATGAGAGGTTGATATGCGGTGTAAGACTAGGGTTTAAAATGACTATCAGATGAATGCGCTGAAAACAACATGAGATAGCTAAATGTGAAGATGAGTATATACAAGACGAGGGTGATGGGTAGTGCAATAAGAAGGCCGCAAAGAAGCCCATTGATGAAAGATATGAGAATATTAACTAAGTACATGAAGATTACATTCAACTAGTTATGACAGGATGACACGTGCTACAACGTTATATGTTAGTAAGAAAATTTCTTTTATATTTATTAAATAATGTGACTAATATTTAGGACATGACCATACATTCAAAATGGTAACAATCAGAGAGTAAATAGTAAAAGAGAGAATATTGTATATGATGTATAAAGACTAAGAACCCTGACTAGTCACTGAAGTTAGTCATTTGTTTCAAAATAGCCATTCAAATTCTATTAGTATAAAAAATGTCATTTTTTATTTTTGCATTTATGGTCATTAGAAGTGACCAAAAATTCAAAAAAACCAACAATAATGACCATTAGTGCAACAAAGTGGCTGTTTTGATACAAATATTAGATAAGTGGTTGTTTTGAAATAAATTAACAACTCAGATGACTAACCATGATTTTATCCGATGTATTAATATAAAAAACCCTAACTATAAAAGATTTGATCACATTTTTATAGAGACAAATTGTTAAATTCATAATCATTTTCTTTCTTTATTACTTTTAATTATCTTTGTTGTATATTTGATGATAAATTCCATTATCATACTCGTATAAGGTGCTATTTTGAGTAGTAAACCTATACAACGCTGCCAAGCCCTCTGTCAAAATTTACACTTCTTTGGCATTCCTTGGGGACTTCATGCTACCTAAAGGTTTCACCTGTACCAGATCGATTTCAATTCCCTATTTGCTAATCATAAATCCCCAAAACTTTCCTGATCGGACCCCAAATGGATATTTTTCTGGGTTTAACTTGATATTTATTTTTCTCAAATATCAAACATTTCATCTAGATCGGTAAGATGGTCTTCATCCGTCACACTCTTAACTAACATATCATCTATGTATGCTTCAAAGTTTTTCCTGATCTGATCCTCAAAATTCTTGTTAACTAGCCTCTGCTAGGTCGCTCCCGCACTCTTTAAATCGAAAGAAATAATCTTATAGAAACAAAGGCCTTTTCCGGTTATGAAAATCGTACTTTCTTGATATTTTGGATTCAATTTTTCTGGTTATACCCGACATAGGCATCCATGAAAGACAACAATTTATTTCCTGAGATAGAATCCACTAGTTGGTCGATTCGCGGGATATGGAAATGGTCTTTAGGACATGCTCTGTTGAGGTCGGTAAAATCCACACACATTCTCTATTTCTCACTCTTCTTCTCGACCAAGAGAGGGTTAGCTGTCCACCGAGGGTACTGGGATTTTCAAATATGGAAAACTTTTATTAATCTTTCTACTTTGGTAATAATAGCCTCTGCCTTTTTCGGGGAGAATTCACAACGCCTTTGTGTTATAAGTTAGACGTTTGGTCGGACAACCATGCTATGGTAAATTACACTATCAGGGACTCTTGTCACATCTTCCAAACACTATGCAAATAAGTGCAACCTTTCCTTGAGGAAAAAGATTAATCTTTCCTAAAAATTAGATGATCTTCAGAACTCTTCCTCCGGGGAATTCGTAATTCTCAAAGTTTTCGTCTGTCAATAACAATTCGGGGGCCTCTCTAGGATCATCAACCGACTATGATCCTCTTGGGTCAATATAATTAGTTAATTTAATTATATGTTTGTACTCACATGTAACCATAGTGGTAGATCAAGAAATAATAAGGACTTACTTAGAAAATAATTTCAGTATGGGGAAATAAGGGTGTAAAAGGGAAATAATTTAATTAAATGGGTCAATTATGTAAAATATGGCCCACTACCGCCACTATATAAGGAAAAATCCCCTTTTTGAAGGAGATGGACATTTAATATAATATTTACTCTTACCACTTTCTCTCTCTACAATCCCGCGTTTCTGTCTATAACATTATTGTCACGACTCTATCTAGAAGCAAAATCAGGTTCCAAACATTTCTGGAACTATCATTGGTTTCGTTTATGGGAAACGACAAAAATGATACCCGGAGACTTTTTTTTCTCCAATATTACGAGTCTAATAGAAATGAATGCTGAAACGACAGAAGAGAGAGCGGTAGGTAAGGATACCGACAAAATTATCTCATATTTCGAGAAATGACATTCCAAAGAAAGACATCATGATTATGAATAATACGGTCCGGGTCAAAGTAAACGTTTGACCCACATCATGACAAGGCAACCACTGTTGGATGATATAACCAAACTCAGTTCTGAAAAGGAAGACGACCTTAACTGAAAGAAAGAATAGTTCAAGAGGCCGCATAGAGCAACCGTTCGATGATGACCGAGAAGATTTGTCTGATGAGGATAAAAACAGGGAGGATATGGTAAGGAATAAGTCCCGAGCGTAGAAACAGGGCCACGAAGCGGAATAAAAAATCAAGCACCGGTCTAAGAAGAATTATAACGATTTTGTGAATTATAATTCAGATGAATCATTATATCCAGAGCGAGAAGTACGACGTCATAGGAGGGATACAATGATTAGAGAGAACGAGAAATTTGACGCCGCAAGTCTCGCCAGTCCAAGGTGTCGAAGCGAAACACAAATAATATTGACAAAAGAACTCTAGTTTCCATCGAGAAGAAAAGAACGATTACGGTTAACAAAAGAGAGTAAGCTACCGTACCCCAAGTACGATTCTCGCCCGGTAGCCAAACTTATAGTTACAAGATCAGAAGTCAATTCACCAATTCAAATAAAGAAGGATTATATACGGTCGAGACAGAAGGTTTGGGGAGTCACACCTTTGGTTTTTTTCACAATTGGAGATCGTCCCCGCTCTTTGATGAAATCCTTTCGGGGCACCTCCCGAAGCATCTTGTTATCTCCTTGTTGGAGAAACATGATGGGAAGAAAGACCTTGAGAATCATTTAGAGACATTCAAAAATTTCATGTTGAGTTTCGATAACGACGACAACTTGCTTTGGCGAGCTTTTCAACGACCTTTAAAGATCGGGCCTGAAAATGGTATAATCGACTGTCCCAAAGATGTATAAAAAATTTCAATATGTTCAATGTTTAGGAAACAATTCGTTTGAAGTAAAAATTTCCGAGCAAATGTGGACACAATCGTTAACTGTCAACAAAGGGTAGGCGAAAGCTTGAGGGATTACACTCGGTGCTATGTGGATGCCAAAACCGACCTTGACCACTGTGTAAAAAGCGTAGCCTTAATAGGTTATAGGTTGTGTCTCCTTCCCTGTCCTATGAAGAAAGTGGTTACGAAGAAATAGGCTTTCATTTTTTCCACCTTGCTAGCTCAGGTGGAGAAGCAAATCTTGATAAAGGAAACCAAAGCATCAGAACTGACAGCCTAGATACAGCAAAGCGCGCAAGCTGCGGTCGTTAAATACCAGCAACATTTGCAGAAGCCTAGCCTTGTTCCATGGCATCAACCACTAAGTGCCTTGCCACCAATAACACAACCATTCAATGTAAAAGCATGAGGACCGCAGCCGCAACAAGCAAGGTCTTGCAATCAGATGGTCAACCGACCCATTTTGTACAAGTGCACCCTACATGTATATTTTGACGAGTTGACTGAGTGCGTATCAACCATTTTTGAAAAATCCAAAAAGAACATCCGGATAAATTAACTCAAGAGGATCAGAGTCGGTCTTGGTCAAGAAGAAGAGCAACAAATGGAGAATGTGTGTGGATTTTACCAAACTCAACAGAGCATGTCCTAAAGACTCTTTCCATATGCCGCAGATCGACCAGCTAATGGATTCTACGTCGGGAGATAAATTGTTGTCTTTCATGGATGCCTATGTCGGGTATAACTAGATAAAATTAAATCCAAAGGATCAAGAAAGTACAACCTTAATAACCGGAAGACGCCTTTATTGCTATAAGGTTATGCCTTTTGGTTTAAAAAATGCTGGAGAGACCTATAAACGGCTAGTGAACAATACTTTTGAGGATCAGATCAGGCGAAACGTTGAAGTCTACAAAGATGATATGTTTGTTAAGAACGTGACGGATGAAGACCATCTTACCAATCTAGATGAAATGTTTGATAATTTTTAAAAAATAAATCTCAAGTTAAACCCATAAAAGCGTTCATTTGGGGTCTGGTCAGGAAAGTTTTTGGATTTATGATTAGGGATATTGAAATTGAAGTCGATCTGGTACAGCTGAAAGCTTTATGTACCATGGCGTCTCAAAGGAATGCCAAAGAAGTGAAAATTCTGACAGGGCGGCTGACAGCGTTGAATAGGATTATATCTAGGTCTTTTAACAAATATGCACCATTTTTTCAAGTCCATAGAAACACCAAAAATTCAATTCGACACCCGCATGTACCGATTCTTTCCTCGGTTTAAAAGATTATCTATCATCCCCAACCTTGCTAACAGTAATGTTTTCTAATCTGCCTCACTTTTGTCAAGAAAAACTTGAAGATCATCGAATTTCTTCTTCTATGCGGCCAACTCTTCAGAATGTTTGGTCTTGAGTTGATCTATTTCATTTTGATGAGAAGTATTGAGATCTGCTTTTTCTTTTTGATGCACTTCTCTCAGGTGTTTCTTCAAATGCATGAGTCCTTTGAAAAATTCATATCTGGCCATTTGAAATCCATAAAATTTCTCTTCCACGAGGCCACAAAAAATGTCTCTCATTCTTTTTTCAACAGCAAAGGTTTTTTTTATATAGTGAACCATCTCTTTTGCAATAAATTTTAACTGGCTTCGAGAGAATTCGATTTCTTAAGTTAGTTTTTGTGATGCAACATTGAGATCAACAAAGGGTTGAAGATCATCTAAAACCTCTTTGGATGGCTCTTTAGGAGGGATGACCATTGGACTAGGTCGAGGTATGAGAGCAAGGGTGGTTAGAGGATAAGAAACTTTAAGAGATGCGGTTTCAGAAATAGCAGGTGAAGGTCTTTTACCAAGATAATGTAGTTGACCTTGAATTTCGTGGACGATTGAATCTTCATCTTTAACAAGTTCTTGAGATTCATTTAAGTTGATAAAGCTGTCAGGATCGAAGTGGTCGTCATCTCGGTCATTGTCTAGATCAGTTTCCGTTTGCTAAGTGCCAATATCTTCGACACTTGCCTCATTTTTTTTTGACCTGGTTCATTCTCCACAACCACAATATCTTCACCATCGGACAACACATTTTCGACAGTTTCTACAGTTTTTTCCCTTTCTTCTCAAGGGTCGTTTTAGCTGTGTGTTTCTTTTTTTACACGACAAATGTTTTGTTAAGAAAAATGCTCGCTTTCTATTCTTTCTTCGATGGTGGGGGGTTACTTTCTGTTTCTTTTTGTTTGTTATATTATTTAATTAGTAATGAATTTTTTTTCTTCAGTTTTGTTTTATCTAACATTTATTATTTATTTGCCGCAACTTATGTATCTTAAATTTATTAATGTGAATTCTTTTTTAGTGAATATTAATTGGTTTGTCATTAACCTACCATATTTTAACTTACATTAATAAAAACTTGAAAATTATTATTTTTTAAATCTAAATTTAAGTTTTTTAAAAAATTTCATAAAAATTAATTGAAGACCCACAATAAATGTTGGTTTACAAAAATTATAATTTAAACATTAACTCATAAAACCTCTAAAAAATTAAATAAATATATGTTGTATGTAATAATCAAATTTTATATAGTACCTAAAATAATAATTAAATTTATAGTTTAGGTAATAAAAACGTTAATTTTAGTTATAATTTTTTTAATCTAAATTTTAATTTTTTTAAATCTAAAAAGAAATTCAATGAATATATACAATCGAGCCTAATAAAAACAATTTAAAATTATAATTATAATTAATAAAATCGCATAATATTTCAGTATATACATATACTAACTAACCATTTTTTATATAATCAATAAAATAATTATTATATTTTAACTTTAATTAATAAAATAATTTGTGTAAGTTACAACTTTTTTAAAACCTAAATTTTAATTTCATAAAATCTCACAAAGTTTTAATGAAATTACCGTAGTGTATTGTCTTTGTAGACAAACCAAGAGGAGCATTTCTTATTAGTCCAACTGCTCTGTATTCATTTGCTCTTTGACAAATAAGGAAGTAGTCGAAACATCCGAAGACTTTGTTATCTGATTTTGGATGACCAATAGTATCCAGCTAATAAGACTTTTTGGGTTAGTATCCTGTACCCACAATGTGCTGAGCCCTCCCCATCATACAGTTCAGACAAAACAACTTGGGATTCTTCAAACGCCAAAAGACGTAGGAGAGGTCGACTTAAAGATTTCTTATAGAGAATTCCCCTTATCATCAAAAAACCATGTGCCTTGTATGTTACTCACAAATTGTACTGACTCAGTAGAGATATGGCGTTGCTGAGTGTCATGCCCTCCAACACAAATCTCGCACACACTAGCTACCTGATATATCCCTAGTTTAGTCAAAGAATCCACATTCATGTTTAGAGCTTCAAGCTGAGCTGCTAAAGCAGTGACAGTGTCTACGTTAAGAATACTAGCTACTTTATGTTGCGACAGTCTCTGAGAAGGGTTCTGGAATTCATTAGCAGCCATCATCTCAAGGAGCTCGTGAGCCTACTCATATCTTTTCGTTAATAAGGCTCCCCCAGATGCAGCATCAACCATGGGCCTTGTTTGCGCACCCAAACCATTGTAGAAGCAATTTATTACTAACCAATCAGGTATCCCAAGATGAGGACATTTCCTGAGCATCTACTTGTAACGCTCCCAAGCTTCACTTAAAGATTCACCATGTGACTGAGAAAACTGAGTAATAGCATTCCTCATGGCGACTGTTCTCACCATAGGAAAGAATTTTGAGAGAAACTTCTGCGCTAGTATATCCCAAGTAGTGATAGAGCCTGCCGGTAAAGAGTCTAACCAGCTCTTAGCTTTGTCCCTCAGAGAAAATGGGAAGAGTCTCAGTTTTATGGAATCATCTGAAACACCGTTGAACTTGAAAGTATCATAGATTTCAAGGAAGGTCATAATGTGCATATTAGGATCCTCAGATGAAGCTCCCCCAAACTGACAAGAATTATGCATCATCTAAATAATGTCGGGTTTAATCTCAAAACTATTCGCTGCAATATTGGGTCTGACAATGCAGACTGAATATCCATGATCTTTGGTTGAGACTACTCCATGAGTTCTTTTGGAGCTGGATCTCCCATTATAGGATTAGTATTAGAATCAGAGACTAGTAACTATGTTCCTTGGCTTGTTTCAAGCTCCTTTTGTACTAGCGTTCTAGTTTGAGACCGTGTTTGCATACACGCTCAAGTACCTGAAGCACAAGAAAACACGTGAAACTCAAGTAACTAAATCAAGTCAGTAGTTTTATAACGACCCCTAATGATAAGCAATAAAACTGTCAAATAACACCGAGTCCCCGGCAACGGCGCCAAAAACTTGCTAATCCTTTTCTCACGCAAGTATACGCAGTCAAATAGTAGCAAGTAATAAGTAAGTAAGATCGTTCCCACGAAGACCAAGTGTATATGACAAGAATTCACTTATGCAACAATGTATGATTATTAGACTAATGCTTGAACAACTATAAAGTTGGGTGAATGATTATAACTAAGCAAATTAACTAACGAGATTAACTAACGAGTTTACTTATGCGAGAGAAAACATGGAACCCTAACTTCATTTTTTATTTTACTTAGAGTATGACGATACTTAACCAATATGTATGATAACAACGATTACTAATCAGATAACACGAAATCATTTACGCTACATCTAAGTACACGTAAAGCAAACCACTTAAACAACCACAAAAGAGATAGCAGTTAAGCAGACACCGCTTGCATGACAATCCTATATGTCGATACAAATTGAGGTACAATTGGTTTTAAGCACAAGTTATCTATTTCGATTACATAGGGTAATATAATATGGTTAGTGACATATTACGAATCATGAACAATCACAATACGAATCATTCAAGAACCTATGCTAGCATGGCAAGTTCTAAACCCTTAAATCCACTTTTGCATTCATTAAAGATTAACAAACTAGATGTTCGCGACGCATCTAACGATAATCACAACCATACTAGGTAACTGATAAACGTATCTCACAAATCAATCAAACAATCAAACCATGAGTATTATTCAAACAAATCCGTTAGAGTTCCATGCCAACGATTAGTTCATAATCGAACGAATCATCAACATGGGCTCAAAAGGTAACATAGCTCTAAGACGAACGTAAATAGATGATTAAGTGTCTATAGAACGTCAAACCAAACAATAGCCACTGAGTAACGCCTGACAGAAACAAATCCGTAAACTACCGATCGAAAACACCGTAGCCATCAATTGCATTTTCCGGTATCGCATGTCAAGAGTAATACCTCCATTGCCGATCGAAAACCACCGCAACTATCGCCTACCTTTTGGTCGTCTGTTTGTATGTTCTGCCTAAAGAAAACCCAAAAGCAGCGTCACCTGCCGTTTTCTCTTTCTTTTTGTCTGTTGCCGATCAGAAAAACAGTAAGTATTAAGTTGCGTTTTCTCTTCTTTATTTTGTATTCTGCCGTAAAACCAAGTCAATAGCCTATTGTAATTTTTATTCTTCGTTTTGTATTCGTCGTAACCAAGTTAGTCGCCTATTGCCTTTTTGCTTCTTCTTTCGTCTGTTCTGCTCCACAAACCCAGTAGTCGCCTGCGCCTTCCTTCCCTTCTATCTCCTTTTATATTCTGTTTGAAAAAACCGTAAAACCCAATTTCCTTTATTACAAATTAACAGACCCAATGAATCCTAATAAACATATTAAAGCCAATTTCCTTTATATCTCCTTCCGATTCAAGAGCCGAATGAAGCCTATGTGTACGACTTTGGATCAACAGACCCAACACTTGTTCAAACTTGCCCTCAACTACATTAATTTTCTAGTTTCTTGAATTTCAACCCCAAATTTATTAATATTATCACAATTTACCCGCGACACAACTCTATCCCTTTACTACAAATTTTCTTTGGAACAGAAGGCCTAGTGGTGCAGATAAATGAACCAACATTTTCCTGCGATGCCAAATAAAATGAAATATTAAAATCATTGGATCGTAATCTAAATAATAAACACTTCTTATCGAAATCTCTTAGGACTACTGTCACTTATACGCATGCATTTACACTGAAATAAAATGAAGGTTACGAACATAAATAATAGTCAATATAGCCATAAAAATGTTAAAGGGAAATAAAACATACAAAATTATAAATTATTAAGAACATTATGAGCATTCTTTTCCCAAAAATGTTTATAATGTCTGCATATTGGTATACCTACGCAAATGAATGAAAACACGTTGAAACACAACGAAAACTTGTTAACAGGCGACCATTTTAAGAATAATGGAAGCGTAATAAGTGACATGAAATGCACTTATCAAACCCCCAAACTTAAACAGTTCTTGTCCTCAAGCAATGCAAAACAGGTTTAACAATTGATGCATGAATGCACTTGAATTTAAATGAATGCAATAATGCAATGATCCCGGACGAGTAACCAAAACTAATTCAGCATAAATGCCTCAACGAATGTAATGACCTCGGAATGCGAAATAACTAGCTACTCAAATACTAGAAATACAAGTGAGGAAGCGTGCATGTGTGCTCAAACTCAATCGACATGTTTTTAGTACAAATTAATGGACCTTACTCGTTATTATCATAATAATCACAAGTTTAGAAATGAAATACAACCTGGATTCTTCATAGTCAAGACGCACATCCATATTTCCCCAGGATTGTCAAAGATTTATTATGTTTTACTCTATATACAGACACACAAAGGCTTATTTGACCGTTCGATGGACGAGGTCCCCAAAAGACTTATACAATGGTGTCCATGTAGAGAGCTTTAGGTTAGCGGATCCCAGACAGGAAAAGTCTTAGGTCATTAGGCACAAAGTCCCCTAGAACTTAATAACTCGAGTACCAAAGAGCTCATCTTAGCCAATTTTGCCTTTTATTTTTCATCTTTTTATTTTTATTTTTTTTTATTTTTTATTTTTTTAAGCGATTGGGAATGAGTGCGTTTCACTCCATCTCATTCCACCCCTAGACTACTCGTAATATGCAGCCCCCAACGAGAGGACGCACGTCAACAAGCGGTTAGTAGCCTTTGACGCCTAACTGAATAATACACATATTTATCTTTCAACTCCCCCAAACTTATATTTTTGTGATCCATGGGCTATTAAAGGATTAAGGTATGATCTGAACCTAAGCAAGGATTATGTATAACAATACTCAAGTGTGTCCGTAACTAGCACAAAAACAATCGATGAGTCTACGTGTATTAATTGTGCTTCTACATCAAGCAAGCTAAATTACAAGCAACCTAATTATATTTTATTCCTACTGTCATTCCAAACAATTTTCATCATTGGCTACTTAAGTAGAAACAACAACTCATGGGATCAAAGACGCAAAATGCATGAACAAAATGTTATGCTAATAAACTAACTCAATCCTAAATACAGTCTATATGATCATGGCATGAATATGAAGATAAGCATGACTAACATGAAGATGCACTATCTATCATGAATAACTACTATGATGAATGCAACTACAAGATATTAGAAGATACAAGAAACACTCCCCTACTCGTCCAACAGTGTTGATCATTGTTTCCCAGTGGGTTGCCTCCCATGAAGCGCTTGTTTAACGTTGATAGCTCGAAGATACCGCTCAGAATCATGTAGTGTCGAGGTTAATGATAAATGCCTCACGGTTCACCACATCGCCATAGTAATGCTTCAGTCGTTGACCGTTGAATTTGAATGCTTTGTGTGGCGATTCCTCATAGATTTCAACTACTCCATGTGGATATACTGTCTTGAATTTAAATGGTCCAGACCATCTTGACTTGAGCTTCCCAAGAAAAAGCTTTAGACGAGAGTTGAAAAGAAGAACCATTTGACCCGGCTCAAAAGCTTTATGTAAAAGCTTCATATCATGTTATTTCTTGACTTTTTCCTTATACATCTTCGAGTTCTCATAGGCTTGAGACCGAAACTCTTCAAGTTCATTCAATTGAAGCACACTCTTCTCACCAGCTGCTTCTTCACTACCTGAAAGATTAGATGCAATAATAACGGGTAATGTAGATGAATCTCCTAAAAAAGCATACCTGAGATGATTTGGTAGTGGTTTGAGTTCAAGTTTAGGAACTACTTCTAGAGAAGGTCTAAGCCTTTCTTGAGAATCCTTAAAATCACCCAATCCAAGCGACTTATGAGGAATATTAAGCCTCTTTTGATACGGGGCTGCCTGTAGTAGTCGAACACATTCGGATATTTCTTCGTCTTCGAAGTCACATTCATCATGTAGAATTCTGCCTAGAACATCTGAACTCGTAAACTGATCCAACTCAACACTGTGCAACGCATCAACCATATCCAACCTGAAATATTCCTCATCCTCTGTTGGAGATTGCATGGCCTTGAAAACGTTGAAAGTGACTTTCTGATCTTGGACTCTCATAGTGAGCTCCAATTTCTGGACATCAATCAAAGTTTTGCCTGTAGCCAAGAATGGCCTTCCCATGATTATGGGGATGTTTTTATCCTCTTCGAAATCCAATATAACAAAGTCAGCCGGAAAGATGAGCTTATCAACCTTTACTAAGACATCTTCTACAATACCACGAGGATATGTGATAGAGCGATCAACTAGTTGTAAAGAGATGTTAGTCGGTTTTGGCTCAGGAAGCCCAAGCTTCTCAAACACAGATTGGGGCATCAGATTGATACTTGCTCCAAAGTCAAATAAACATTTGCTAAAAGTTAAATTGCCAATTGAACAAAGAATGGCGAAGCATCCTGGATCTTTAAGCTTGGGAGGCAATTTCTGTTGTAAGATCGCACTACATTCCTCAATGAGCGACACTGTCTCAAAATTTACCAAGCTTTAGATTTTTTCGAAAGAATTCCCTTCATGAACTTGACATAACTAGGAATTTGCTTTAATGCTTCAGAAAAGGGTATGTTGATGTGTAGCTTCTTGAATACCTCCAAAAATCTCCCAAACTGAGTATCTAGCTTCTGTTTTCGCAACCTTTGCGGAAAAGGTGGAGGAGGGTAGATCGTAGGCTCAACAAATGACTGAGATGGATTTTGAGGTGGCTGATCTTGATCATAGTTAACCTCAGATGAGGGCTGATTTTGAGCAGAATTTTTAAGAATGGGCTGTTTTTTAGCAGAATTTTTCAGAATGGGCTGCTTTTGAGAAGAATCAGCCTATTGTTCAACTGTGGGGTTCTCGGCAACCTTTCCTGGTCTCAAGGTGATCGCTTGGAATTGCTCTTTGTCGATCCGTTTACCTGGATTATGCTCTGTGTCGCTAGGAAGAACTCCTTGAGGTCTAATGATCATGTTACTGGCCATCTTCCCAATCTGATTTTCTAAGGTGTTGTAAGATACCATCAGACTTTTAATCATTACTTTTATCTCTTCGAATTCAGAATCTCTCACAGAATGTTAAGAAGGGCCAGGATGTTGATTCTGAGGTTGTCTTGGGGTATACTGTTGAGATTGATGTTGCTGACCTTGTTGCTGAAATCTAGGAGGAGCGTATGGCTTAGCACCATAATGCTGATTACCTTGGTGATTATTGCTCCAACTGAAGTTCAGATGATTTCTGTTGCTTGGATGATAGGTGTTTGAGACTGGTTGTTAATTCTGCCTCTAAAAGTTACTCACAAATTGCACTGACTTAGTAGAGATAGGGAATTGCTGAGTTTCATGCCCTCCAACACAAATCTCGCACACACTAGCTACCTGATGTATCCCTAGTTTAGTCAAAGAATTCACCTTCATGTTTAGAACTTCAAGCTGAGTTGCTAAAGCAGTGGTAGTGTATACGTTAAGAATACCAGCTACTTTATGTTGCGACAGTCTCTGAGAAGGGTTCTGGAATTCATTAGCAGCCATCATCTCAAGGAGCTCGTGAGCCTTCTCATATCTTTTCGTTAATAAGGCTCCCCCGGATGCAACATCAACCATGGGCCTTGTTTGCGCACCCAAACCATTGTAGAAGAAATTTATTACTAACCAATCAGGTATCCCATGATCATGACATTTCTAGAGCATCTACTTGTAACGCTCCCAAGCTTCACTTAAAGATTCACCATGTGACTGAGAAAACTGAGTAATAGCATTCTTCATGGCGGTTGTTCTCGCCATAGAAAAGAATTTTGAGAGAAACTTCTGCGCTAGAATATCCCAAGTAGTGATAGAGCATGCCGGTAAAGAGTGTAACCAACTCTTAGCTTTGTCCCTCAGAGAAAACGGGAAGAGTCTCAGTCTTATGGCATCATCTGAAACACCGTTGAACTTGAAAGTATCATAGATTTCAAGGAATGTCATAATGTGCATATTAGGATCCTCATATGAAGCTCCCCTATACTGACAAGAATTCTGCATCATCTAAATAGTGTCGGGTTTAATCTCAAAACAATTCGCAGTAATATTGGATCTGACAATACTAGACTGAATATCCATGATCTTTGGTTGAGAGTACTCCATGAGTTCTTTTGGAGCTGGATCTCTCATTGTAGAATTAGTATCAGAATCCAAGAATAGCAACTCTATTCCTTGGCTTGTTTCAAGCTCCTTCTGTACTAGTGCTCTAGTTTGAGACCGTGTTTGCATACACGCTCAAGTAACCGAAGCACAATAAAACACTTGAAAATCAAGTAACCGAATTAAGTCAGTAGTTTTATAACGACCCCTGATGATAAGCAATAAAACTGTCAAATAACACCAAGTCCCCGGCAATGGCGCCAAAAACGTGCTAATCTTTTTCTCACGCAAGTATACGCGGTCAAATAGTAGCAAGTAATAAGTAAGTAAGATCGTTCCCATGAAGACCAGGTGTATATGACAAGAATTCACTTATGCAACAATGTATGATTGTTAGACTAATGCTTGAACAAGTATAAAGTTGGGTGAATTATTATAACTAAGCAAATTAACTAACGAGATTACCTAACGAGTTTACTTATGCGAGAGAAAACATGGAACCCTAACTTCATTATTTATTTTACTCAGAGTATGATGATATTTAACCAATATGTATGATAACAACGATTACTAATCAAATAACACGAAATCAGTACACGCTACCTCTCACTACACGTAAACCAAACCACTTAAACTGCCACAAAAGAGATAGCAGTTAAGCAGACATCGCTTGCATGACAATCCAATATGTCTGTACGAATTGAGGTACAATTGGTTTTAAGCACAATTTATCTATTTCGATTACAAAGGGTAATATTATATGGTTAGTGAGATATTATGAATCATGAACAATCACAATACAAATCATTCAAGAACCTATGATAGCATAGCAAGTTCTAAACCCTTAAATCCACTTTCTCATTCATTAAAGATTAACAAACTAGATTTTCTCGACGCATCTAACGATAAGCACAATCATACTAGGTAACCGATAAACGTATCTCACAAATCAATCAAGCAATCACACCATGAGTGTTATTCAAACAAATCCGTTAGAGTTCCTTGACAACGATTAGTTCATAATCGAACGAATCATCATGGGCTCAAAAGGTAACATAGCGCTAAGACGGATGTAAATAGAGGATTAAGCGTTTAGAGAACGTCAAACCGAACAGTAGCCACTGAGTAACGCCTAACAAAAACCAATCTGTAAACTACCAATCGAAAACACAGTAGCCGTCAACTGCATTTTCCGGTATCGCCTGTCAAGAGTAATACCTCCACTGCCGATCGAAAACCACCGCATCTATCGCCTACCTTCTGCCGAAAGATAACCCAAAAGCAGCGTCACCTGCCGTTTTCTCTTCTTTTTTGTCTGTTGCCA
Source organism: Limnanthes douglasii subsp. nivea (assembly GCA_036936605.1). NCBI lineage: Eukaryota > Viridiplantae > Streptophyta > Magnoliopsida > Brassicales > Limnanthaceae > Limnanthes > Limnanthes douglasii. The sequence goes on along the minus strand of JAUPFV010000002.1, from coordinate 302,009,669 downwards.
ATCGGAAAAAAAGTAAGTAGTAAGTTGCATTTTATCTTCTTTATTTTGTATTCTGCCATAAAACCAAGTCAGTAGCCAATTGTAATGTTTCTTCTTGGTTTTGTATTCTGCCGTAACCAATTCAGTCGCCTATTGACTTTTTGCTTCTTCTTTTGTCTGTTCTGCTCCACAAACCCAGTAGTCGCCTGCGCCTTCCTTCCCTTTTATCTCCTTTTATATTCTGTTCGAAAAAAACCCTAAAAGCTAATTTCCTTTATATCTCCTTCCGATTCATGAGCCCAATGAAGCCCATGTGTACGACTTGGATCAACAGACCCAAAACTTGTTCAAAATTTCCTTCAAGTACATTAATTTTCCAGTTTCTTCAATTTCAACCCCAAATTTATTAATATTATCACAACTTACCCGCGGCACAACTCCAGCCCTTTACTACAAATTTTCTTTGGAACAGAAATGTTAAAGGGAAATAAAACATACAAAATTATAAATTATTAAGAACATTATAAGCATTCTTTTCCCAAAAATGTTTATACTGTCTGCATATTGTTATACCCATGCGAATGAGTGAAAAACACGTTGAAACACAACACAAACTTGTTAACCGACGACCATTTTAAGAATAATGGAAGCGTAATAAGTGACATGAAATACACTTATCATTGTATTTAATCTTTTTTGCCACAACTTTGTCCGATAGCAAAGCCCCATCAGAAATATATTGAAGGAGGGTATATCTCCAGTCTTTAGGTTGAATCACATGTATGCTTATACTTTCCCCATCTTCTTTGTTTTGACTTAGTTGTATGGACGGGCATTCTTGTATGTGAATCCAAGGGTAGGACTCAGGAATATGCTATAGTCGCTAGAGAGTCTGCCAGTGTATTCTCCGATCTGGGAATATGCTCATAACAAACACTTTTAAAGTCTGCTGCCACTTCTTTCAAAACGAGTAAGTAATTGATTAGTTGCTCCTTCTTGGCCTCAGACTGACCTTGAGAGTGGTGGATGATAAATTGAGAGTCACTCATTAACCAAACTCTCTTAGCCCCACACAAGAGAGTCTATTTAAGACCAGCTATAGTTGCTTCATATTCGAACTAATTGTTAGAAGCCCTGAACCAAAAGCATATATCTTGATATATTTTATCACCATACGGAGAAGTTAAGCAAACTCCAGCTCCACAACCTATAGTGCTTGATCCGCCATCAGTTCGGACCATCCATTCTTTCTTGGTTTTACCTTCTGAAGTTTGTTTAGAGTTCATGTCCGCATGGAATTCCACTAAGAAATCAGCCACTGATTGAGCTTTGATAGCTGTTAAAACCAATGTCGTAATCGCCCAATTCTATTGACCACTTGGTCATCCTGCTTGATATATATGTCTTTTGAAGAACATTTTTAACGAGAAAGATTTCCGGACAATGATTGAATGAGATTGAAAATACGACATCATCTTTCTTGCCGCAATCACTAAGGTTAGTGCCAACTTTTCCAAATTTAAATACCTCTTTTCAGCATCTAATAAACTTTTACTGATATAGTACACCGGAGGAGGATAATTGTCCACTTATCTTACGAGGACAACAATTTTAGGACATTCCGATACAGTTATGCATACATAGAGCTTTTCTCCTTGAATGGGCTTGAAAAGAGTCTTTGGTGAGGATAAGTGTTTCTTTATCTCAGCGAAGGTCTGGTCGCACTGTGGGGACTAGTTGAAGTCTTTAGTATTTTTCAAAGTTTGAAAAAACGGAACACACTTATCCAATGACCTTGAAATGAATCTGTTTAAGGCAGACAACCTTTCAGTGAGCCTTTGAACTTCTTTAACATTTCGAGGAGGATCCATTTACAATAGTGCATTAAGCTGATCCAGATCGGGCTAGATATCTTTCTCACTTATTACATAACCCAGAAACTTTCCAGATCGGACCCCAAGCACACATTTCTCTAGATTTATTTTCAAATTCATAACTACTAAATTAGCAAATGTTTCATGAAGATCAATTATGTCCAAATCCTTCTCCAGGCTTTTAACCATGATGTCATCTATGTATACTTCCATATTTCTTCCAATTTGTTTAGAAAATGTTTTGTTTACCAACCTCTGATAAGTAGCCCCAACATTCTTTAACCGAAAGGGCATCACCTTGTAGCAATGGAGACCTCTGTCTCTTATAAAGGTAGTGTGATCTTGATCCTTCAGATCCACCTATATCTGATTATACCCGGAGAAGGCATCCATGAAAGACAACAACTTGTTTCCAGACGTAGAGTTTACCAACTGATCTATCCGGGGACAGGATACAGATCCTTGGGGCAGGCTCTGTTAAGGTCAGTGAAATCAATGCACATATGCTATTTCTCGTTCTTTTTCTTTACTAACACCGGATTGGCAGTCTATAAAGAATATTGGAATTCCTTAATGTGTCGCATCTTGGTCAGCCGATCAACCTCTTCAACTATCACATCTGATATTTCCTTTGAAAAAAGCTCTTCTTTTCTGTAGATTAGGTGCACCATCACTCTAGATGGACAACTTGTGTAAAATAACGCTTGCGGGTACTCCGATTACATCACTATTGCACCAAGCAAACACATGCTGATTGTTTAGCAAAAAAGACAACAACTTATTTTTTTAACTCTCGTGCCATCTTGGAACCAATCTTGACATTCTTACCCTCTGCAAAAAAGTGAGTTTCAACTTCTTCAATGGGTATTATAACAGTGGGAGCCTCTCTGGGCTCTCCTATCTCACTTTCCCCAGCAGAAGGCTCTAGTAACTGCTAATCTGCATTAACCCGAACTGCCCCCAGAGTGTTAGGAGCAAGAGTTGTTGCATAGCATTCTCTGACTATCTTTTGACTACTTTGGACAACACCTATTTGTCCTTGAACTGCATATTTTAAACACTGATGGACTATTGAGGCCACAACATGTATTCTGGAAAGCCAAGACCTCCCAAAAATTGCATGATGTGGGGCAGTCTACCACAACGAATAACACCCTCACCATCATTTTAAAAGGTCTCTTGCCCAACAACACTTCTTCTTCAAATTCCCCAATTACATCCGCAGAGCTCCCTATGAAGCCCACAATAGTTCTGTTTGAGTGTTGAATAACAGCCGCATTCCTCATCTGTTTGTAGGAGCTTAAGAATAGGATGTTTGTCAAACTGCCTGTATCGATAAAAAATTAGCGTATATCATTTTCCCCTATGGAAGCTCCTATAACAAGTGCATCTTCATGAAGCTTAGCAATATTCCTCAAATCCTTTTGATCAAAGATTATAAATGGGAATGGGGACTGGTATTTATGGGAAGACATTCCCCATTCTAATTGAGTAGCCAGACTGTGGGCATGCCTCTTTGTTGAGCAACGGGTAGGAGCAGTGACAGTATCTCCTCCAAAGATAGTCAATGGCTCAAAGAAGCTGATCAATCCGGACACCTTCTTGGTTTGTTCTGTTATTACTCCCACCTTGTTCCGAGTTGGATGAGGATCCAGATACTCAGAGTCTACGTTGAACCTTTCAAGAATGACCATTGCCCCTTCTTGAGCAGATGTTCTTGGATTATTTGTAGGACCTGTCCGAGGAGCATTGCCAGGTCTGTTTATACTTCTTCTTCTATCATATGCTCCCAATTTGCCTCTCTCAGTCAGGTTCTAAACTTCATGCTTTAATGCTATGCAGTCTCGAGTATTATGGCTTATATCATTGTGATACTGACAGAAAAAAGTATTCCGGCTTTCTTTGGGGGACTATAATGCCGCCGGCTTTTGAAAATGGACTTCCTCCTTAGTCTTGTCATAGATTGTGGCTACATTTTCCCTTAACTCTGCAAACCACTCAGGCTGAACCCAAGGTCCCCTTTTACCTCTTGATTGTTGGCTCTGGGTCTGGTTCCGGTTGGATTGAGTTTGTTGAGATCGGTTGGAACCTTGTCCGGTATCCTTGGCCTTGTAACCGAACTGGTTAGCGGCTGGAGGAGCTGTTATGGTGGACCTCACTTGACGGTGCACCCTAGTTTTCTTTGTTTCCTCCACATTAATCTGCTTTCCTACTTGATTCCTGGTTACAGAATTAGCTAGGTTCCCAAGATTCCACCCCTGTCTCAGAGAAGCAATTGCCACCTGCTCAAAGTAATCTGTTAATCCTTTCTTTGTATTCACAAACCGAATTATATAGTCTTTTAAAGACTCGTTTGGTTCTTGGGAACAATGGATAATGGTATCCCCATTACCCTTCACCTCTTTACTTCCAACAAATTGCATTTGGAAGGCAACCTAAAATATATCAAAGTTTCTAATACACCCCTGAGGTAAACTATTATACCATTTAAGAGCACTCCCCGTAAAAGTTTGAGAGAAGGCTCTGCACAAGAGTTTGTCATCATCATCAAAATTCATCATGAAGTTCTTGAATTTCTCCATATGGTTGCCCGGATTTCGACTTCCATCATACTTCTCCATTTTGGAGCTATCAAATCTCTTGGGTAGATTTCCGGACAGTATTTTTGCAGAAAAAGGTGACTGCCTCTAGTTTTTACTACGACTAAAGACTATATCTTCATTAGATGTTGCGAAAATACCTTGTTCGGTCTGAAAAGCAAAAGAATCTATCAGTAATTGATCAACATGCCTATGGGATAACCTTTTGCCGAAATGCCTTTTAAGCCTACCATGCATATCCCTCTTTCTTGAGTACTTTTGGACTGACATCATATTTGTTTCTAGATTTTCCCTCATCACTTCTTGATGACAAATATTCCTCAAGCTCAGCCTCATTCGAAGAGCTACTAGAGGACTCAGACTCTGAACTTTCAACAGGATTGGACCGATGTGTCTTCTTAGAGCTGAGATGGGTCTTTTTGAACTAAGATGAGTTTTTAGCGACGGTTCATTCTCCCTAGGGTTGTCAGTATGGTGAATAACTAATGCCCCTGATTTTTCCCTGATACATTTCTCGCCTTATTTTATGGCCCTTAGTGCCTCTATCTCTACTCTCAGCTGATCTCGCTCCTCAATAGTGTATTCCTTATTCTCTTTGACCGTTTCCACCACAGGAGGTGGAGTACCTTGCTCGTTCGGATACATCTGAACTGTTTTCCTTACTGGTTTTAAATGTAAAATTCAGGCACCTTCGTGCTCCCACCGTGGTCGCCAATTTGGTTTGGTTTATTTTGGGCTGGGGTAGTTTTGTAAAGTGTTTTAGTAAGTTTGGGCTGTTTTGTGTTTAGTGTGAGGAGTAGTGAGATAATTAAGCAGTCTGCTTGTATTAAATGTTGATCACCCTCACTAATGAGAGTGGTTGGGGTATTTATACTTTAATTAATGACCCTTGGGCTTACCGGCTCAAGTTGTGAAACCGGCTCGAGTTCAAAGACTCATTAGTTTTTAAGTAGATTAGCAAATAGCTTAGTCAAAAGTTGTTTACATTTGTCCTGTTTGTATTTAGAGTGGTGTGGCATGGTCCGAATTACCCCTGTTCGGATTAGTGGGTAGGTTGTGTTTGCAAGATCCGAACTCATCAGTTTGAATAATATATTTGATTTTAAATTAAAAATAAATATTTTTTTAATAAAAATAGCTTATTATATTTATTTTTAAAAAATTAAAATATAAATTATTTTTCTCTCTTGACTTATAACCATATTTCATAAATAGTAACAATAAATATAAATAGTTAAAAAGTTAAATAATAAAAAATTAGTCTTCGACTAATTATTTTTTTTTTTGAAATAATTTAAGTAAAATTAAACTACCACCAAATTTATTAGTTTAGACTTTAGACTTTATTGTGAGACTAGCTAAATTCGTCCAAATAGGCTATAAATCTACCCAATTATAAGTTCATCTAAAAGTGATATAACCCACCATTTTTTTTAACATAATATCATTTTAGGAGTATATAAGGTGATATTTTTCCTAATTCCTACCATTCATCAAAAAAAACCTCTCATATCTCTCACTTTCTCGGTTCCTCCTCTCTCTAAGACAACAAACTCTTCTTCGACTACCCGTTCATCAATATTTTTCTTCTCTGGCAACCTTATCTTGCACGATGTTGATAAGTTCAAAGTTATGCCTCCACCAAGATGAGCGTTTTTGTTTATTTCCAAGTTTTATTTTTTATTTTTAGTTTTTTTATCAATTAAGCGATTAGATAGTTAATTATATGTTCGTTATTCTTTTTGGTTGAATTTGTCGTGAATTTGATTGGTAAGTGTGAAAGGCTGTGAATTAGGATTTAATTTGGGGTTCAAATAGTTAGGATTATAAATTTAAGAATTAGGATTCATCATCCTCGTCCAAATCCGGAGGAGGATGACCAACACCAATGGTTTGTTTGCGCATCATCGATGCGTAACCTCTGCATCGATGGTGCACAAGACCATCGGCACCTATGGAGCACCGCAAATTTTTTTCATTTATTCTAATATTTTAAAAAAAATCTGAGTTTTTTTTTCCATCATATTAACCTTATTTTTTGTGTTTATTTAATTTTTGATATTTATTTGTTATATTATTTAATTTCTAATGAGATGTTTTTTTGTTTTTTTAGTTTTTTTATCTAATATTTATTATTATTTGTGGCAAGTTATCTATCTTAAATTTATTAATGTGATTTCTTTTTTAATGAATATTAATTGTTTTATCATTTATTCTAAACAAATTTTATAGTACAATAAAAAATTCTCATAATTTAACTTAAATTAATAAAAACCGAACAGTTATCCTTTTCTAAAATCTAAATTTTAGTTTTTTAAAAATCTTTTAAAAATCAATTAAATACACACAATAAATGTTGGTCTATAAAAATTAAAATTTAAACATTAATTAATAAAACCTAAAAAAATTTGAATAAATATGTGTTGTGGCTAATGAACCAAATTTTTATACAGTACCTAAAATAATAATTAAATTTAAAGTTTAGGTAATAAAAAGTTAAGGTCTATAAATTTTTTAAATCTAAATTTTAATTTTCTAAATTCTAAAAAAATTCAATGAATACATACAATCAATGTTGAGAAAACAAATTAGAAATTTAATTATAATTAATAAAACCGCATAATATTTCATTATATACCTGTATAGCTAACCATTTTTTATATAATAAATAAAATAATAATTATATTTGAATTTAATTAATAAAAACGTTTGTGTAGGGTACAACTTCTTTAAAACCTAAATTTTAATTTCATAAAATCTGAAAAAAAAAATTAATGAATACACATAATAATTTATTGGACCAGGCTAGAAAAAAACCACATTTTGAAAGATCCTCATCCTACCCCTTTTTTATTTTGAAACTCAAACTTGAATTTCCCAATTTATGTTTTTCACCCCAACTAATTAGGGTCAATGCCATTTACTTTCTAAAATTTTCTGGAATCTGAAAACTCCCAAAAATTATCCTAAACCCTAACTATTTAATACTCTAAAACAAACATTTCACAACCCAAATCCACAAAATCGATTCTGTTTTTAAAAGTATGATTTTGGTATGATTTTAAGGTTTGCCTGCGTGCAGGTGTTCGTCGCACGAGATCGTGCTACCAGATTTGCTTTAGTCGCACAAAATTGCCACAAGGATGTGTATTTTTCACATTCGACCAGGATGGTTACTTGTGAAAAGCCCATTTTAATTTAAAAAAAATTAAAATCTAATGCATAATAAATATAAAGAAAAATATGGAAACAAATAATTCTATTTAATTATTTTAAAATAAAATAAAAATAGTTTAAAGACTAAAAAATAGAAGTGAATATTAGATAATTAATAAACAATAATTTTTCTTGACTCTAATAAATATCTAATACATACACAAGAATGATTAGATATTTATTAGAATTATTATATTTCAAAATTATTAGATATTTATTAGAGTGAAGAAAAATTATTGGTTATTTATTATTCAATATTCACTCTTATCGTTTTTTAGTCTTTAAACTCATTTTCTTCTCTTGTAAGATAATTAATTAGAATGATTTGTTTCCAAAAAAATTTCTTTATATTTATTATCCAATTAGATTTTTATTTTATTTTTTAATTAAAATGGGCTTTGTTGCATGCAATAAGTACCCATCCTGGTCGCATGCAACAAGTACCATCCTGGTCGCACACCAAAACAAATCTAGTAGCACGATCCCGTGTGACGAACACCTGCACAGTCAAACCTAGATCTATCTAAACGCCACAATCTACAACAAAATTAAAGCCAAATCGACGACTCTTCATGTAACAAACAACTCTACAACATCAATCTATGAAAAAGAAGCCTAAAATCATGCCAAAATCATGCTTTTAAAAATATAATCGAAAAACCTAATTTTGTACCACTTAAACACAATGAAATCTTGAAAAACATTATAGTGGAAGACTTGTACGATTTTTCTAAAATTACGCTTTGATTTTCGATAAATTTTTGTACTTGAAAGGTTTTGAGAGAGATTGAAAGAAAAAGAGGAAAAAAATGGTGAGAGATTTATAAAATGCTTTTATACCTAGGTTTTCTAAAGAGGGGTAAATTTGTCCAAAATTTGGTGAGAGATCTATCAAATAGGTGTAGGATCCAGCGGTGTAAGATCCATAAAAAATGTGTAATGTTTTTAGCATGGCCCCAATTTATTTGTTTGAATTTTTAAAATTTATTTAATTGATATATTATAAATTTGTTAAATTTGTTTATTTGTTCTTTTAGAACCTTGAGTTGAGGTTCATAATTTAGTGCTATTTTTCTTGTAAGTTATTATTTGTATCTTTAGATGGAGAATGAAGTTCCTAACGGGTCAAAGAGGAGTTGTAGTTTTGTATGTTTATCTTTGTCTGAGTTTTCTAAGGACAGTGACTCCCGAATTCGACAATCTCGCAAGTCAAGAACAACAGCGTGAATGGACATTTAGGTAAATTTTTGTGTGTAATCTAACATCTTAAAGATAATTGTTGCATAAAACAGACTCACATCTACCCTCCTTCTGCTTTAGGTTCATGCATGAAAGACTACATTCTCAAGCTGAATCAATTTTATTTTTTGGAGATGGTGCACGAGAAAAAGCTGTAAGTTGTTTCAACTTTCCCAAATTGTCTAATCAGTAGGCGGATTATGTTCTTGTTTTGCCTCTATAAACATCCCTCTTATGTTCAAAGTTTTTTTAAAACTTTATGTGCATTCATTTGGAGACATCTTCGGTATACTTGTTTGGTAGGTTATGATGTATTGAAAGATAGGTGTAAAGATTTTGTTGATAATGATGGATGTCAAGTCTATGAAAGATAACCCTTAAACGCCACTAAATAGCTATCAATTTTGCACCTCCTAATGCATTTCGAAGCTACACTTCTTTTTTCCAAGTATATATATGATTATTTTATGTGTTATCGCGTCAATGAGAACCTCAAAGATGTAAATCTAACCTTTACTTTTATAATGTACTCTCTCTATTTCATAATATGCAGTATTTGATTACATATATTCCACTTTCGGCCAATAAAATAATTAACCTTCTCCACAAGTTATTAATTGCACCAATCCCATATATTTCTTTTATTCTTTCAAAGTCATTATTACTCTCTTTAATACCTGTGCAACAACCTTAAACGACTAATATTATGAAACAGATGGAGTATTCATTTATTTATTGCAGAGAACCTTAGTCATCAAAATTTTCGTCTTATATATTGCTTTCCTTGAGTAGATGGTTGAGTTGAGAAAAGAAACGAACGAAATCAAGATTCATGTTGAGAAAGAAGAATGATTTGGGTGGTACGAAAATGAGACGAATGGATAGGTCAGTCTAAGCAATTAGACTCTAATCTTGAATTGAGGCCCAATCCTGACCACAAGTATATATAATTTGATAAAAAAAAATTTGGAATATTATTTTATGTAAAAATAATAGTACATGTGATAGATGTACTTAAGTTACTGGTTTTCTAACAAATTCAACACAATATAATAAGAAAAAATTACAAACTCCATTGTTAGCCATTTCTCCTTCATAAATTTCAACTACTCTCTTCTATTTTTGAAAAAAGAATGGTATAGAAGATGATTTTGTCACGAAACAACTAATATGACTTGATCTTGAGTTTGTTATATGCCATGGAGCATAAATTCAATTCAAGGTGATTATTATTTTGATTATAAGTAATTCAAAACCATAATTGTCCTTTGATGCATGCTATTTTTCTTTTCAGGTGAGCTAGCTCACGCATTGTGTTATTTGTATATACGGTCTCTCAAAGATTTTCTCTTTGGTGACATTCTGGAGTTACATAATTTGGTACCGTCAATCGAAGTTTTGAATTTGAGAAGCTTTTGGATGCTGCACCGCAATGATAATTTTCACAACCCATAATTTTAAATATCATATCAAAATTCGTATTTGGAATGTGAAGTTGGATTTGGTTGGATTCATATCTCAACCTAATACCTCGTCTTTTTTCACATTCTTTATAAGTATTGGGTCTTAACAAATGATTCGTGTCGAACGTGAATTGAAAAAAATAAATCTCCTAAAAAAATAAGTTGGCTTTAGATTATTAATAATATAATTTTTTAAACATAGTTTAAATTTATTTTTAAAAGATCGACGATGGAAAACAAAATGACATGAATGATTTTTTATATTTATTTTCGCACAACTTAAACACGCATTATTCGATTTAATAGTTGTTAAATTAAAAATATTTATTTCAAACCTTTTTAAAAAAAATTAAATTAATAAAAAAATTAGATTTAATTCCGAATTTAACGTTTTTTGAAAATATTTTTTATAAGTAAAATAAATAATAATATGAGATAAGATAAAAAAAACGTAATATGTGACAAACATTTTTGACAATATACAACTTTTGTGATAAACTACACTTTATCGCAAAAAGTCATACTTTTTTTGCGACGAATTATAATTTTATCGCAATAAATACATTTGTTCCTAAAGCTTTTTCATTACAACAAGTGTCGTCTATCTATAATAACAATTTTTTTACTCTGGCACTATATAAAATATGTTGCTACAAAATCTCGTAATCGCTAAAACATTTCTCACAATAACTATAATTCTTTATAATACACAATAACATAACTTAAACGGTAGTTTTAAAACAAATAATTAACTCTATTCTTAGTTATAAAAAATTTATCTACAATTGATAATTGTAATATAATTGTAGATGTACTCATCTTAACATACTTTTTATAGATTTTTTTTTAAACATATAGTTAATCAGTTTGGCTTTTGTGTTTATATCAAAGGAAATTGAAAAATAAAATCAGTTATATAAAATAAGAAATCATTTTCTATGATTAATATTTATTTAAGAAAATAATTTGTGATTTTATGTGTGAAATTATTAGTAAATTTTGCTTTATATAGTATTTTTATTTTAATTATTCATTATGTTAATCTGGTCCAATACTATACTTTAAAGGTGGATGTACATATATCATAACCTATCAGATATATAGAACCATGTGATCTGATAGGTTTAAATTTTGTTGTGCCTACATTATAAACTATGGTTTATAGAGCTACGTGGTATGATAGATTAAATGGTTGTTCAATAGTTATATTAAATCATAAATAAGAAAAAGATAACATAATAATTCACGATATATAATTTATAGCTTTGGCCGGTCCAATATAGTAACCCGCCCAATTTTTAAATAATTTTTAGTAATTTTAACCATCCTCAACCATGTATCTAAAATACCTTTGACAGATTTATTAAGTTCTAATCTTAAATTCTAACTATCCACAAAACAAAACAAAAACTCTAACTCCAAGCTCTTTGTCTTCTCTTTTTTTCCAAAGCTTCAAAAACAAGATTTTCAGCTAACCAAAAACGGTTCTTCAACAACTCTGGAAGACTTTAATCCAACAAACAGCAACAAATGGGAAAACAGAAAGAGTAAGAATCTCTTTTAGTTAATTTTTTTCTTATATTTAGCTTTTTATGATTTTCGTAGATTTATGCTATTTAGGGTGTTAGAATAGGTAAATGCATGTTTATTTAAGTGTTGGAAGTTCTATATTGATGTTATAAGGTTGGATTTGTGTTTGAATAGAGGTTTAAGGGTTGGATTCGAGTTTTGTTTGGAGTTTTTCTTGAGTTTGTTCTTGATCCCCGTCAGGTGAGAACTTGTCAACCAGCGGGGGAACTATTGTTTTTCCATAATTTTCTTGATCCCCGCCGGGTGAGACTGGGTAGTCCCGACGGGGAACATATTGTATTGGTTGCTGGAAGCATTTGTTCCCCGTCGGGGCTACCCAGGATCACCCGACGGAGACCTAATTAACTATACGGTATAAGAAAACATTTTAATTTTGTGTTTTTTTCCGCAGGTACGAGGTACCTAAATCTGAGAAGGAAAAGAGAAAGAAATTAGTAAGGCGTGGATGAGAAGAAGTCCATCCGCCGAAAAAAGTGGTGGTAGTGGGCTGAAAGGAGATCGGGCCGAATGTGGTGAGTGTACGGTGCATACGGAACCACAGAACCCACCTAGCTCGATAGATAATATGTTTAGTATAACAATTACACCTTCCCCTTTAGCCTAGTTGGTAGAGTTACGAGTTAGGAACCTACAGACCCCAGGGTCGATACCCAGCTGTGGGTTCTCCTCTGTTAATTTTAACAATTTAGTTAAATTAAATTTTTATTATTAAATTTATTATATCATTAAGTTGTTATTATTTATTTTTTATTATATATAAAATACACATTTATATTATTTTACTATAAAAAATATCTTAATAAAAAAATATAAATTTTCATTATTGAATTTATTATATCATTAAGCTTCTATTATTTATTTTATTATTATATATATAATAACATATCAATATTTATTTTTTATTATATATAAAATACACATCTATATTATTTTACTATAAATAAATAGCTTAATAAAAAAATATAAATTTATATAAATTTGATCAGCAAGCGGGTTAAGATACAATTGTTTTACAATTGTTTTTTTACTATCAATTAGAAAACTCTAACTACAAGCTTCAAACACTAAGGTATTTATTATAGCTCTATGTTATTAATTCTCAAAATTGATGCTTTTCTACATGTCTTATATTACTATTAACTAGTTATAAAGATTAACATTAGTTGATCTCTATTTTTTCTTAAGATAGAAAGCTGCAGGTCTATTTTGTTTTATATTATTAATTTTCAAAATTGAAGCTTTTCTACATGTCTTACATTACTATGAACTAGTTACAAAGATTAACATTAGTTGATCTATATTTTTTCTTAAGATAGAAAGCTGCAGAGTTCAATTTCGAAACAAAATAGACCTGCATAAATTATAATTTTTTATTTTGCTTTACGGATCAAGCCGTAACAACATAGGCTCTCGAGTTCACTAACAATACATGTCCTAATCAATACATCTATTAGTCTCTGTATATTTTGGAAAAGCTCAAACTAAAACCCGATCAAACCGTAACAACATAGCTTCTCGAGTTCACTAATAATAGATGTCCTAATTAATATATCTATTAGTCAACTTCTATTTTTTTTTATAATAATACTTCAAAGTGTTGACAAAAATAATATGTAAGACTCACTTAAACAAATAAACAACTTTTATGTAGATGAAAAAATGAAGATATATTACAACACCATTTTAAAACTTCCACTACAAAAAATATATTTTTTGGACAATAACCAGGACACCATAGGGTTTAAATCCTGGCTACGCCACTGTACGGAACGCTCCGTAAGGCATACACCACGAGGGATCGCGGTTTACAACCATCAACTCCACGAGAAGTCCATGGGCTTATAGACTCCGAGGAGGATGAAAAGACGGATGTCCCTGAGCCATCACCTCCATGAGAGGTCTGTAGCCAAGGTCGTCCAACCGATCCGGAGGGATGGAGGTACCTCTTCTTAGCGCATAACAATATTATTTGTTCTCTGACTATATGCAGCATGAGGCCTACTTCACATTTGTGGAAGACGTAAGTTCTTTATCTTAGGACTTAAATTAATTTATTTTTACTTGAACTATATTTTTTTACAGTATATTGATGTTTGTTTCTTTGTTTCTGTCTCATTCCGGCATCACGGTCCAGTTGAAATACGGGCTACTCGGTCAATGGGACCATAGCAAACAGCTAAGGATAAAGAAAATATTGGAATGGATTATGTTTTGGCCACTTATGCGCCACCTGCCGAAATTCAACTCGCACCCACAGTTGGACGAGGTATTCATTTAAAGGTGGCACTATCACCAACACCTTCCAGTTCTCGTTCGACAAGATGACCATCACATTGGAAGACGTGTATGTGATTATCGGCCTCCCGGTCGAGGGGAGAATTATCAACGCCTTTAGGACCGAGTCGATAGATTAGACAGATACACGATATACCTCATTGTAGGGAGTTTTGGCGGAAGATATGCAAAAGGATATAGAGGGAGACATTTTCAGGGGCCGTAAATCTGGATTCCAACACCATGCTTACTACGGATATGAAGAAACAAGCTGCTCAAGCATACATCATGTTTTTTCTCGGATGTACCATATTCATGAACACTATCAAAGAAAACATCCAATGTAATTTTCTCCATCATCTCCAACACTTGGAGAAGCTTGATGAGTACACATGGGGTACTTGCACATTAGTATGGGTGTACAAGAGCTTGTGAGACATTTCAAAGCACCCCTTGAAGAGCTTCGTTAGGATTTCTGCGTTGTTGGAGTGTTGGGTGTATGACCACTTCCCTACCTTCCGGGCGATGGTGTATAGCCGTTACAATCCGACAGATCCAAAAATGCTGGCGTGGTTGCCCATAAAGCTTACCGGAGCACTTATTCATGGGAAGCCGTACTACCGTGACCTTCTCGCGATGCAAGAAGAAATAATGTAAGTTTTTTTGTTTACACCATCAATTAATGTGTGTGTTTTTTTGTTACATGTTTATATGTGTTTTTCTTTAATTGCAGGTGTTTTTCTGTCCGTACGAGGATGTTCGTGCAGCATGCCCAAAGCAGGAAATAGGGTTGTATGCAACCATATCCGCCGAATGTTTGTCAGTGAGTCATACCACCCGGATTAAGTGATGTAGTAGTTTGGTTGAGTCCAAGAGAAGCCGATGACTCCAATTGCTCCTACAACTGATCTCACAAGATGAGACAATCTCTGTTATGCACTTAAGGGTAGGCATTGGATGAACTAGAGGGGCCATTTGTTCGTGATCAATAGGTATTCACGACGTTTAGAAACAAGTAATCGAAACATCTCAGTACACAACTTATGTAAAGAAATACGGTGGGTTCAACATCACGCCTCGTATCTTTAACGAACAATCCACAATTGATGTGGTTAACATGATAAATCGTGTTCGTCCGTTAGACGATAATTCTGCAGAACTTATTAATGCGTTTGGATCTTACAGTCACAGCAAATCCATCAATCCGAACATGGTTAATTCAGACCATATCACACCACTAAAAATCCAAACAGGAAAAATGTATTAACTTTTGACTAAGCTAGTTGCTAATCAACTTAAAACTAATGAGTCCTTGAATTCGACCCAGTTTCACGACCCAAACCGGCAAGCTCATAGGTCAGTAATTAAGGTATAAATACCCCAACCACTTTCATTAATGAGGATGATCAGAATTTAATACTAGTAGGAAGCTTAATTATCTCTCTACTCTCCACACTAAACACAAAATACCCCAAAATTATTAAAACACTTTCTAAATTCTTTACCAACCTACCCTCAACCAAATCAAATTGGTGACCACAGTGGGAGGCGACAGTGCCTGATTTTTACATTCAAAACCAGTGACAAAAATAGTTTGGATGGATCCGAATGACCAAAGTACTCCACCCCCTGCGGTGAAAATGGCAAATGAAAATAAGAAATATACCATCGAGGAGCAAGACCAGCTGAAGACTGAGATAGAGGCATTGAGAGCCATAAAACAAGCAGAGAAAGGTATCAATGAGAAATATGGGGCGTCAGTACTTCACCATACTGATAACCCTGGGGAAAATGAGCCATTTCTAAAAGACTCACCTCAGTTCAAATAAAACACACCGATCTAAACCTGTGGAGAGTTCTGGATCTGCATCCTCCAGTAGCTTCTTGAATGAGGTAGATCTTGAAGAATCTTTGTCTTGAAGTAGTGATGTGGGGAGATCCATAAAAAAGATAAAGTTAACTAAAAAGCATTCACGAAAGAGGGACCAACATGGTAGGCTTAAAAGGAAACATGGCAAACGATCATCCCATAAGCATGTTAATCAGTTCCTGATAGATCCCTTTGCCTTTTAGTCCAAACCAGGTATCTTTGCAACTCCTAATGAAGATACTGTTTTTAGTCGCAATAAAATCTGGAGGCAACCCCCTTTCTTTGCGAAAATACTGTCCGGACACCTTCCTAAAAGATTTGACAGCTCTAAGATGGAGAAGTATAATGGAAGTCAGGATCCTGACAACCATCTGGGGCAATTTAAAAACTTCATGATGAATTTTGATGACGATGATAAGCTCTTGTGTAGAGCCTTCACCCAAACTTTCACGGGGAGTGCTCTTAAGTGGTATAACGGCTTGTCTCAGGGAAGTATTATACACTTTGATACATTTTGGGTTCCTTTCGGAGGAAATTCGTTGGGAGTAAAGAACTAAAGGGTAATGGAGATACCATTACCCATTATGCACAAGAACCGAATGACTCTTTGAAATATTACATAAGTTGATTTGTGAATACGAAGAACGACTTACTAGATTTCTTTGAGTAGGTGGCGATTGCTTCTCTTAGGCAAGGATTGATTCTTGGGAACTTAGCTGATTCTGTGACCCAGAAGAAAGCTATAACCTGGGGTGGCTTATTAAACCAAGTAAGGAAACAAATTAATGTGGAAGAAACAAAGAAAATAAGGGTGCACCGTCAAGTGAGGTCTACCCTCACTGCAACTCCTCCGGCAACTAACCAATCCGGTTACAAGGAAAAGGAGACTGGGCAAGGATCTAACCGATACAAGAAAACTCAATCCAACCAGAACCAGACCCAGAGCCAACAATCCAGAAGTAAGAGGGGTCCTTGGGTCCGGCCTGAATGGTTTGCTGAATTAATAGAAAATGTAGCTACGATCTATGATAAAACTAAGGATGAAGTACACTTTCAGAATCCAGCAGCATTACAGTCTTCCAGAGAAAACCAGAATACTTTTTTTTTACCAATATCACAATGATATAGGCTATAATACTCAAGACTATATAGCGATGCAACAAGAAGTCTAGAACCTTATTGATAGGGGTAAACTGGGGGCGTACGTTAAAAGACGTAGTGGAAACAAACCTGATAATTCTCCTTTGACAGGTCCTTCGAACAATCCCGGAACATCTTCTCAAGAAGGTGAAATGGTAATCCTTGAGAGGTTCGATGTGGACTCTGAGTATCTGGATCCAGATCCAACTTGGAATAAGGTGGGGGTGATAAGAAAAAAAACTAAGACAGTATCCAGACTGATCAGATTTTTCGAATCATTAACTATCTTTGGAGGAGATACTGTAACTGCGCCTACTCCCTCATCAAGGAAGATGTATGTTCACAGTTTAACTACCCAATTAGAAGGGAGAATTTCTTCCCGTAAGTGCTAGTCCCTATTCACATTTATAGTTTTTCATGAATATGATTTGAGGGATATTGTTGGGCCTCACGAAGATGCAATGGTTATATGAGCTTCTATAGCGGGAAATGATATACGCCAAATTCTGATTGATACGGGAAGTTCGGCAAAAATCTTATTCTTAAGTTCCTAAAACAGATGAAGAATCCAGCAGTTATTCAATGATCGAAAATAACCATTATGGGCTTCTCGGGGATTTCTGCGAATGTAATAGGGGAGATTAAAGAAGAAGTGTTGTTGGGAAACAGGCCCTTTAAAAGGATGGTAAGAGTAATGTTTGTTGTGGTAGATTACCCTACATCGTCCAACGTAATTTTTGGGAGGTCTTGCTTTCCAGAATGCACGTTGTAGGCTCTACAGTCCATCAATGTTTAAAGTATGCGGTTTAGGGACAAATAGGCATTGTCCGAAGTAGTCTAGAGAATACCAGGGAGTGCTATGAAACAACTCTTGCTCCTAAGACATTTGCGGCAATTCGAATTGATAAATATTAGAAGTTACTAGAGCCTTCTGCTGAGGAAATTGAGATTGATTACCCCAGAGAGGCTCCCATTGTCATAATACCCATTGAAGAAGTTGAAACTCATTCCCTTGTAGAGGGTACGAACGTCAAGATTGGTTCCAATTTGGCGCAAGAATTAAGGAAGAAATTATTGTCCGTTTTGTTAAACAATCAACATGTGTTTGCATGGTGCAATAGTGATGTAACCGGAGTACCAGCAGATGTTATTTCACATAAGTTGTCTATCTGAAGTGATGTTGCACCAGTTGTACAAAAAAGAAGAGATTTTCCAAGGAAAAAAAGGACGTGATAGTTCAAGAGGTTGATCGACTGACTAAAATTACACATATTACAGAGTCCCAATATCCTCTATGGACTGCCAATCTGGTGTTAGTCAAGAAAAAGAATGGAAAATGGCGTATATGTATTGACTTCACTGACCTCAACAAGGCTTGCCCAAATGATCTTTATCATGTCCCTCAGATAGATAAGCTAGTAGATACTACATCTGGAAATAAGTTATTGTCCATCATGGATGCCTTTTCAGGATATAACCAGATACAAGTAGATCTGAAGGATCAAGATCACACCACTTTTATCACAGATAGAGGTCTCCATTGCTACAAGGTGCTACCATTCAGATTGAAAAATATTGGGGCTACTTATCAGAGGTTAGTGAATAAAACATTTGTTAATCAGATCGGCAAAAATATGGAAGTCTATATAGATGACATGATGGTTAAAAGTTTAGAAGATAATTTACACATAAAATAACCTCCAAGAAACTTTTTCTAACTTAGAATTAGTGAATTTGAAGTTAAATGCAGAGAAATATGTGTTTGGGGTCCGATCTGGAAAAATTTCTCAGCTACATAGTAATTGAAAATGGTATCAAGCCTGACCCGGGTCAGCTTAATGCCTTATTGAAAATGGATCCCCTTTGAAATGTGAAAGAGGTTCAAAGGCTCACCGGAAGATTGGCTGCTTTGAATATATTTATTTCAAGGTCTTCGGACAAGTGTGCTTCTTTTTTCCAAATATTGAAAAATGTTAAAGACTTCAATTGGTCCCCCACAGTGTGACCAAGCCTTTGTTCAAATAAAGAAACATTTGTCCTCACCCAAGACTCGTTTCAAACTTGTTGAAGGAGAAAAGCTTTATGTATACCTAGCTGTATCCGAATGTGCTATAAATGCTTGCTTAGTAAGGTAAGTGGACAATTACCCTCGCCCGGTGTACTACATCCGTAAGATTTTACTGGATGTTGAAAGAATATATTTGAAATTGGAAAAATTGGGGCTATTATTGTCCGAACGTCCTTCCCACTAAAAAATGTCCGAACATTGTTGTCGGAACGTCTTTGGTAATTGCAACAAGAAAGATAAGGCCGTATTTTCAAGCTCATTCTATTATTGTCCGAACGTCCTTCCCACTAAAAAATGTTCTTTAAAATATAGATGTATCAAGAAGGATGACCAAGTGGTCAGTGGAATTGGGTGATTACGACATTAATTTTACCCCTCGAACGATAATTAAAGCTCAATCAGTAGCTGACTTCCTGGTAGAATTTCATACTGATAGGTCTTCTGGACAAGGCTCAGAAAATAATTTCAAGAAAGAATGGATGGTCCGAACTGATGGATGATCAAGCACTATGGGCTGTGAAGCTAGAATTTGTTTAACTTCTCCGTATGGTGATAAAATGCATCAAGCTATATGCTTTGGATCAGGGCCTCTAATAATGAGTTTGAATACGAGGCAGCTATAGCCGGTCTTAAGTTAGCTCTCCTCTGTGGAGCTAAGAGAGTTTGATTAATGAGTGACTCTTAATTGCTCATTCATCATTCAAAAGGACGGTATGAGGCCAAGAAGGAACAATTGGTAAAGTATTTACTCATTATGAAAGAAGTGGCAGCAAAGTTCAAAAGTATTTGCTATAAGCATATTCCCACATCGGATAATACATTGGCAGACTCTCTAGAAACTATAGCCTACCTTAGATTCTTGTACAAGAATGTTCGTCCATACAATCAGATCAAAAGAAAGAAGAGGAAAAAAAATATGAGTATACTTATGGCCAAACCCACAAATTGGAGATACACTCTTTTTCAATACCTTTCCGATAGGACATTTCGAATAAAACCGCAGCAAAAAAGAATAAATATAAGGCTCGTGGTTTTTTGATGATACAGGAATTTTTCTACAAGAAATCTTTCAGCAGGCCTCTCTTACGCTGTTTAGGGTCTGAAGAATCTCAAGTTTGTTTATCCGAACTACACGACGGGGAAAGCTCAGCGCATTGTGGGTACATAGCACTGACCCGAAGAGTCTTGTTAGTTAGATATTAATGGCCAACCATAATGGCAGAGGCTAAATAAATGTTGAAGAAATGTGATCCACATCAAATTTTTGGGAATGAAATTCATGTGCCAGCAATACCTATGGAGTCTATTTTTGAGCCAATACATTTTGCTAGATGGGGGATGGATTTAGTTGGACCTCTTCCCATGGCATCTGGGCGGTGCAGAACTATCATAGTCATCATTGATTATTTCTCCAAGTAGATAGATGCAGCTCCGCTGGGTGGGACCATTTCAAAAGTTGTTATTAAGTTTATCTTATCCAATATATGTTGTATATTGGAGTTCCCCAAAATATTACTGCAGACAATGGGCCGCAGTTTGATAACAAAGACATGGAGGCTTTCTGTGCATCTAGAGGCATTCAACATTTCTTTTCCTCTCATTTCCATCCTCAAGAAAATGGCCAAGTTGAGGTTGAGAATAGAACCATTTTATCTGGATTGAAGAAGAATTTGGAGGGAGCCGCAGGGAAATGGCAAGCTACTTACAAGAAGTATTGCTGGCCTACCGAACTACTCCTCAGACTGCCACGCATGAATCTCTTTTTGCCTTGGTATATGGGATGAATGAAATTACTCTCATAGAGGCTACTTTGCCATCATACAGGGTTCATAACTATTCCGAACAGGCTAATGTTGTAGCAGTTAGGAATCAGTTGGATTTAATAGAAGAAAAAAAGTTAAAGCACAGTTGAGAACGACACACTACCAAGGCTTAATAAGGAACAGATTTTCTTCCAAATTTAAAGAAGAGATTTTGCAAACAGGAGATAAATTATTAAGAAAAGTCTTTTTACATAACAAGGAGAGGTAGTTCCGTAAATTGGCTCCGAACTAGGATGGCCCTTACGTGATATGTGAAAAGGTCAAACTAGGGACATATCGGCTTCATGACAAAGAAGGGAGAACTTTAAAACATCCATGGAATGTTGAGCATCTCAGGTTATATTTTGAATAAATTTTTTATGTAAATATTTACTTGTTAAATATCAATGTAAATATTATGGGGCATACTCTTTCCTACCCTGGTGGCGCGAGGAGGTTTTATTGAGGTGTCCGGTTTTTTCAATAATACATGATGCCTTATTCAAAAATCCGGTGTGGTTTTACTTCAACTCAATTGAAGTATAAATTACTTATTCAACACCTTGCCTCTTAAGTCTTCTTCAGTGGATCCGATATGCTTAATGATTGATCATAATTATAAAACATGTATGATCGAAGATATTAATTACTCTTAATTCATTACTTCTGAAATCTCGGGGGCTACTTAAACATTTGCCATGGAAGATTTAAAACAAAGTATTAAACAAAAGAGAAATTGGATAAATTAAACCTGATCAGACTTAAACCGAACAGTAGTAAAAAAAAAATGCCTTGGCCGTCCAAAGACTTTAGTTTTTCAAAAACAAAAAAAATAAAACATGATAAAACCTTAGGGCTTGTTCCCTTTGGATTTTTCTTCACCGCCATCTTTTTTTGGACTTTTGAGTTCAACACTTGAACTCTCACCCGTTCCTTCTTCATCATCAGTGGAGTTAACTACACTAGCATAGTTATGTATCTCACCATCTGCCAAGGTATGAAATGGGATGTCTTCATACTCCACATACTTCCATTGGGGACCAAGCGTTCTCTTGGGGAAGGTTTCATGGAACAGCAGCACCATGTCGGATTTAATCCCATCGTCTTTTTTTTCTCTAAAGAGTTCACTACTCCGTTGGCATATTCTTCAATATTGGCTTTGATAACTTGTTCTTGTTTACGTTCCAGGGCCTCATTTTCCTTAATCTTCTCTGAAATAGTGATCTCTAACTTAGTATTCTCTTTGGTTAAGGTCTGGATATCACCATCCTTGGTTTTCAACTGCTTCTTGAAAGTTGTGAGGTTTTGTGAGGAAGAAGTCTCCATGCCAGAGTACTTGGTTTGGAGCTCAGTGTTGGATGCTTCGGATGCGGTCAGCTTGGTTGCCAAATCTTCATTTTCCTTCTTTAGCACCTCTATGCTTTGCTGAGCACTTAGAAGACTATCTGACAGGCTTTGTTTATCAGTGGTGAGAGAGTTGATAATATTGGTTTGAATTTTTACCTGCCTCTCTAGATCAAATACTGGTCGGATATAACCGAGGAGAGCATGACTTAAAGTATCTTGTTCTTTGGATATGGAGAAATATTTCCCGTTATAAGTTACCATGTTGGAGGAACTAGAGGGACCGTAAGGACCTGCAAAATCATATTTATAAAAGTCATTAAAATACACGCCGCTGTCTTGAAGGGCAGAAAGTTCCACTACGTCGTCTCCTCCACCAACAATCTATCTGGACTAAAGGTCTGTTGGGATTTCATCTTGCAGAGTAGGATCAGCAGGAACTTGGGGTGGGATTTCTGTTAGGCGAAAGATTATCTTTTCCCCCAGAGTAATCTTCTTTTTCTTGGCAGTTTTCTCTTCACTGATGGCCTTGCGCTTTTTATCTTTTTAGGTTGCCTTGGTGGGTTCTTTGACCCTCCGTCTTCCCTTACATTCTCAACCTCTACTCCCATTAGCAAGGCCAAATCAATACCACCCTGGCTCCCAGAACCAGTCCCCTCTGTAGCTATTTGAGCCAAGTCTGTTGTACCCTTCCTCTTTTTGTTCTTCATTTTGTTGGGTGCTTTGGGCCTGGAAGGCAGATACAGCTTGACATCCTTGGCTTCTGTCATCTTCAATATTATGTCAGCAGGAGGAGGGGTGGTTAGCTCTTCCCATTAAAGGTCTCTTCTGCTTGTGGTGTTCCACAGGTGAGACCTCACAAAATTGGCCGACTTGAAGCAATTATGAAAGGTGTTTCCCCAATTCTATGAAGCCCATGCATTAAGCTTTACACAAGCTTTCTGCCTTTCTTCCAAGTAGCCTATGAACTCCTCCGGAAGAACTGGTGAGAGATAATAAATTAGTCAAAATAGGAAAATTCGCAACTTGAGAAATAAAAAGGAAAAGAAAGAAGAAGTTACGAGTGATTTTCCATATGTTGGTCAGCAAGTTGGGGTTTGTGTGGCCTTGATCTTCCTACCATTCTTCCATGTCCCACTGACAAAAAAGAACTCTGTCCTCCAAGATTTTTCGGACTCTAGCAGGTCATCCACAATTTTGAAATCATTCCCCATATTGTAGTAGTGGAAGGGAATTTGGTGGTTCTTGTACATACTTGCTACAACATTAAACTACTCTATTGGAAGTAGGATCTTTGGTAGCTTAGACACCATGATACAAGCTAAGAGTGTATACCAAGCGTTGTGTCTTAGCTAATTGGGGTATAATTTGACCAGATGAAAGTATCTGACAATCTCTGGGTCTAAAGGGAACCGAAGTCCCCAGTTCTGCACTTCAGTATATACTGATGAGTCCGAATTCTGACTACCCACCGGACAGGGACAGATCGGACCTAGCCCTCCGGACCAGACAGACCACTTCGAACACTTAGCTAATGGGATTGTTCGAACTATGATAAAAGTACTAAAAAACCTAAACACTTCTTGCCTAAGCTACTTGCTCTCCTACTTAGAGCTCATGGGTCTTTAAACATGACCCGGGTCCATTAAACATGACCCGAAAGCCCATAAGGGCCCAAATGCAAGGGTATAAATACCCAACCACCTGCATTAAATGTGGGTAATAAAAATTAACTGCAACCAGGCTGCTTAATTCTCCCTCTACTCTCTACTCAAAACACTAAACACCTATAAACCTCCACAAAACTCCGAACAGATTACAAATTTACCCTCATACTAAAATCACATCACCAAATTGGTGACCACAGTGGGAGAAGAAGGTGCCTGAATCAAGCATTCGAAACCAGCAAGAAAAGTCACTCCGAAAGAATCCGGACGTCCCGGAAGTACCACCAGCTTTGCTCGAAGTGGTGGGTGAAAATGATGAGTACACCATCGAAGAGTGCGATAGGTTAAAGGGTGAAATAGAAGCTATGATGGCAGAAAAGGCTAAGATGGGCATGAAAGAAAAGTAAAAAGCATCAGTTGCTCATCACACCGATAACCCCAGAGAGCATGAGCCTTCAAAGACTCATGTGAGTACCAAAAAGACTCATGCCAGCTCTAAAAAGTCTTACCGGTCTAAGCCAGTGGAGAGTTCTGACTCAGGCTCAGAATCTTCTGACAACTCTTCGGATGATGAGGGAGTTGAAGAATCCTTGTCCTCTAGCAGTGATGAGGGTCGAATTAAAAAGAAACAAAAGCAGATCAAAAAATATTCGAGAAAAATGGATAGACATGGAAGGATGAAGAGGAATATTGGCAAAGGGTCATCTAACAGCCGGAGGCATGTAGACCGGATGCTGATGGATCCTTTCGCTTTCCACGATGAACCAGGTATCTTTGCGACTCCCAATGAAGATACTGTGTTCAGTCGTGGTCGAAATTGGAGGCAATCTCCATTGTCTTCTAAAATTCTGTCCGGAAACCTCCTCAAGAGGTTTGATAGCATCAAAATGGAAAAGTACGATGGCAGTACTGATCCGGACAACCATTTAGATCAATTCAAGAACTTTATGATGAACTTTGATGACGATGATAAGCTACTTTGCAGAGCAGTCTCCCAATCATTTACGGGGAGTGCTCTGAAATGGTATAACAGTCTACCACAAGGTTGTATCAAGAATTTCGATACTTTTTGGGTGGCCTTTCGAAGGCAGTTTGTTGGGAGTAAAGAGCTAAAGGGAAATGGAGACACAATAATCCATTGTGCTCAGGAACCAAACGAGTCCTTAAAAGAATATATAAGTCCTTTTGTGAACACCAAGAATGGGTTGGCTGATTGCTTCGAGCAAGTGGCAATAGCATCCTTAAGACAGGGCTTGAACCTTGGAAATTTGGTTGTTTCAGTGACCAGAAAGAAGGCCATGACCTGGGGAGGGTTGCTGAATCAGGTTGGAAAACAGATTAACGTAGACGAAACAAAGAAAACAAGGGTGCACAGGCAGGTGAAATCTGGCCCACTGACACCAAATCCCAATCAGAATCAGTTCGGGAACAAGGCGAAGGAAACCGGACAGGGGCATGGTAGGGCTAAAGCTCAGTCTCAGCCAGCTGCTCCTGCTCAGAGTCAGCAATCCAGAAACAAGAGAGGGCCTTGGGTTCAACCGGAGTGGTTCGCAGAATTGAAAGAAAGTGTGGCCACCATTTATGATAAAACAAAGGAAGAGGTGCACTATAGAAGACCAGCCACACTGCAATCTCCTAGGGAGCATCGCAATAACTCTTTCTGCCAGTATCACAATGACACTGGCCATACCACTGATGATTGTATAGATTTGAAGCAAGAGGTTCAGAACTTGATCGAAAGGGGAAAACTGGGGGCTTATGTCAAAAGAAGAGGAGGTAACAGGCCTGACAATACTCACCGGGTTGGTCCAAGTAATGCTGCTCCAGAGGGAGCCATGGTTATAATCGAGAGGTTTGATGTGGAATCTGAATACTTGGATCCTGATCCAACTCGAAATAGAGTGGGTGAAATTGAGGAGAGTTCTAGAACAGTCTCCGGCCTCATTAAGTTCTTTGAGTCACTTACAATTTTCGGAGGGGATACTATGACGGCTCTTACTGCTTCTTCGAGGAAGAGGCACGTTCATACTTTGGCCACCCAGCTAGAAGGAGGCATGACTTCCTATCAATCACAAATTCCTTTCCCCTTCATTGTGTTTGATGAAGATGATTTAAGAGATATAGCTGGCCCTCATGAAGATGCTGTTGTCATAGGGGCATCTATTGGGGGCAACGACATAAGGTGAATTTTGGTGGATACTGGTAGCTCAGCCAATATCCTGTTCTTAACTAATTACAAGAGAATAAAAAATCCAGCTGTAATCCAGAGTTCGGACAGATGAATTGTGGGCTTTACCGGCAGCTCAGTGGATGTGATCGGGGAGTTCGAAGAAGAGGTTTTGTTGGGCAAGGGCCCTTTCAAGAAGATGGTCAGTATAGTTTTTATTGTGGTGGATTGTCCCACTTGCTATAATGCTATTTTAGGGAGGTCTTTGCTCTCTAGGATGCATGCAGTGGCTTCAACAGTCCACCAATGTTTGAAATATGCTGTTCAGGGACAGGTGGGAGTTGTCCGGAGCAGTCAAAAGGTTGCAAGGGAATGTTATGCTACAGCTATGGCTCCCCGGACGCTGGGGGCAGTTCGTATCAACGAACAATAGCAATTTGAGGGTCTTTCTGGGGGTGTGGGTGAAATTCATGACCCCGGAGAGACCCCTGGAGTGTTAATACCAGTCGAAGAGGTAGAGACACATTGTCTAGAAGAAGGGAAAAGTGTCAAGATAGGGTCTAAGATGCCACCCGGTTTGAAAAATGAGATGCTAAAGTTTCTGAAGAGTCATCGGCACGTTTTTGCTTGGTGCAATGCCGATGTTACTCGGGTTCCACCAGATGTAATATCACATGACCTATCCATCCGGAAAGACATTGCACCAGTAGTTCAAAAGAGAAGGGCTTTTTCCAAGGAAAAGGCTGATGTCATTGTACAAGTGGTGGACAGGCTCACAAAGATGGGGCATATCAAGGAGTCTCAATATCCTTTGTGGACTGCCAATCCAGTTCTGGTGAAAAATAAAAATGGCAAGTGGCGTATGTGCATTGACTTCACAGATCTCAATAGAGCTTGCCCAAAAGATTTATATCCAGTTCCCCGGATTGACCAACTAGTAGACTCCACCTCTGGGAACAAGCTACTATCTTTTATGGATGCTTTCTCCGGATACAATCAAATCCAAGTAGATCCGAAGGACCAGGAACACACTACTTTTGTTACTGATAGGCGCCTCCATTGCTACAAGGTAATGCCATTTGGATTAAAAAATGCTGGGTCACTTATCAAAGATTGGTAAACAAAGCTTTTGCTGATCAGATTGGAAGGAATATGGAAGTATACATCGATGATATGATGGTAAAGAGTGTGGATGATCAATTGCACTTGGCTGATCTCTAAGAAACTTTTACCAACTTAGTGAAAGTGAATTTAAAGTTAAATACAGAAAAATGTGTGTTCGGAGTTCAATCCGGGAAGTTTCTAGGCTATATTATAAGTGAGCATGGGATACAGCCCGATCCGGACCAGCTTAATGCTCTATTTCACATGGAGCCTCCTCGAAATATTAAAGAAGTACAACGGCTAACGGGAAGGTTAGCTGCTCTAAACAGATTCATCTCAAGGTCTTCGGACAGGTGCACCCCATTTTTTCAAACCTTGAAGGGTGCAAAGGGATTTAATTGGACCTCACAGTGTGATGAGGCCTTCGATGAGATCAAGAAGCATCTGTCCTCCCCTAAAAACTTGTCTAAACCAATTGATGGGGAGACACTCTTCGTATATCTGGCAGTTTCAAGCTGTGCCATCAGTGCTGTGTTGGTGAGAGAAGTGGATAATTACCCCCATCCAGTATACTACATCAACAAGAGTTTGATAGATGCAGAAAGACGTTATCTGAAACTTGAGAAGTTAGCATTAACCCTGGTAATAGCTGCAAGAAAAATGAGGCCTTATTTCCAGGCTCATCCTATCATCGTCCGGACATCTTTACCCTTGAAGAATGTCCTCCAAAAGGCAGACGTTTCAAGTAGGATGACAAAGTGGTCAGTATAATTGGGGGATTTCGACATAGATTTTGCTCCTCGAACGGCAGTTAAGGCCCAAGCTGTGGCTGATTTCTTGGTCGAATTTCACTCCGACAGAGATTCAGAGCAGGCTACTGACATGAAAGATAAAAAGGTTTGGATCGTCCGGACGGATGGTGGATCCAGCACTATGGGTTGTGGTGCAGGGGTGTGTTTGACTTCTCCGTATGGTGACAAAATGTACCAAGCTATGTGTTTCGCTTTCAGGGCTTCCAATAATGAGTCTGAGTACGAAGCAGCTATAGCTGGATTAAAGTTAGCCTATATTTGTGGGCTAAGACGGTCAAGCTACTAAGTGACTCCCAGCTTCTTATTCACCATGCCCAAGGTCAATCTGAAGCAAAAAAGGAGCAGCTAGTGAAATATTTACTTATTCTTAAAAATGAAGCACTTAAGTTTAAAAGCGTTGTTTATGAACATATACCCCGGACAGAAAATGAGTTAGCAGATTCATTGGCAACCATAGCATATACAGAGTCGTATCCATGGATCCATGTCCTGGAGAGCCCCTCCATTCAACTTGGTATGGGTAAAGAAGAAGAAATTTTTGAAGTACAAATGAAACAACCTCAGGATTGGAGATTTCCTCTCATGCAATACCTCTCCGACGGGGCAGTGCCTCCGGATAAATCACTAGCAAGAAAATTGAAACACAAGGCTCGTGGTTTTATCATGCTGAGAGACAGTCTATATAAAAAGTCTTATAGTAAACCTCTTCTGCGCTGTTTGGGGGTGATGAGTCTCAGGTAGTCCTCCCCGAACTGCATGATGGTGAGGGATCAGCTCATTGTGGATTTAGGGCATTAACGAGGAGAGTTTTACTGGCCGGCTACTATTGGCCGTCTATTATGAAAGATGCTAAGGAGCTGGTAAGAAGATGTGACCCATGCCAAAGGTACATCAATGAAATTCATGTCCCAGCTATTCCTTTAGAGTCAATCTCTGAGCCTATACCTTTTGCTCGATGGGGATTGGATTTAGTGGGACCTCTCCCTATGGCGTCCGGAGGGCGCAAAACTATAATTGTTGCTATAGACTACTTTTCGAAGTGGATTGAAGCAGCTCCTCTAGCAGGAACAACATCAAAAGCTGTCATAAAATTCATTCTATCCAACATCTGTTGCAGATTTGGTGTCCCACGAAACATAACAACAGACAATGGGCCACAATTCGACAATAGGGAAATGGAGAGTTTCTGTACCTCAAGGGGTATACATCTTTGTTTCTCTTCACCTTTCCACCCACAAGCAAATGGCCAAGTTGAAGTAGCTAACAGAACTATTATGTCTGGTTTAAAGAAGAATTTAGAAGGGGCTGCTGGAAAGTGGCCTAGTTATTTACAAGAGGTCTTGTGGGCCTACCGGACAACACCTGGGGCTGCAACTCAGGAGTCACCCTTTGCTTTAGTCTATGGGATGGATGCAGTAGCTCCCATAGAAGCAACTCTTCCATCATTTCGTGTTCACCACTTCTCAGAATGTGCTAACGAAGTGGCAGTCAGAGGCCAACTCGATCTAGTGGTAGAAAGACGAGTTAAAGCCCACCTTAGGCTTGCACACTATCAGGGTTTGATGAGGAGCAAATTTGCTTCTAAAGTTAAAAGAAGAGATTTCCAGCCGGGGGACAAAGTATTAAGGAAAGTCTTCTTGCACACCAAAGAAAAGCTGCTCGGAAAATGGGCCCCAACTTGGGAAGGACCTTATGTGGTTGTTGAAAAGCTCAAACCTGGAACATATTAGCTGGAAGACAAGGATGGAAGAATCCTGACCCACCCTTAGAATATCGAACATCTCCGGATGTACTTGGAGTAGCATTTGTGTAAATATTTACTTGTTTAAACATCCATGTAAATATTTGGGGGCATACTCTTTCCTCCCTGGTGGCACGGGGGTTTTTGATGAGGTGTCCGGCTTTTTAAATAAAATTTGATGCCTTCTTAAATTTTTTTTTGAAGTGTTTTAGTTTTGTCTTTTGTCACACCATCCGGATTGAAATAAAAGAGTGATGACCACTTAAACATTTGTCATCGGAGAATTTAAACACTCTTACTATGAAATAACTACGGGCTATTTAAACTCTAGCCATCAAAATTGGAACAGACTATGAAAAAATATGAGAATTGGGCAAAACAAGGATATTCATTAAAACAAAACAACTTAAGTGCCTTGGCCTTCCAAGGACTTTCAAACCAGAGTGAAGGACCTATCCGGTCAAATACCGGACACATTAACAAAAAAGAGTGCCATGGCCTTCCAAGGACTTTAGTTTAGATAACATGACAAGAAAAAAGGAATTCATAAATTAAGGCTGAGCCTTTGAAGATGGCTCAGCTTCATTTATCTTCTTCTTCCCCTGGGATCATCTTTCTCTTCGTCTGGGCTCTCCCTGGTGTTTTCCTCAGTATCGGATGAAGATGCACTAGAGAAGCCAATCCGGTCGCCTTCGGCCACCGTGTGATATGGGAGGTCTTCAACCTCTACATGAAGCCATAAATCCCCTAGGTTCCTCTTCAGAAATTTCTCATGGAAGAGCAAGACCATGTCTGATCTTACCTTGGCATACATTTGCTCTTGAGTATCGGTCACGTTGTTGGCATAGGCATCGATCTTGGCTTGGATTTTGGCCTCCTGCTCCCTTAGCAAACTAGCTTTCTCCTCGGCAGCTTTGGACACTGTATTCTCAAGAGCAATTTTGTCATTGGTTAAGTTGGTGATGATTTGGTCTTTGGCCTTGGATTCCCCCTTTGAGGTGGCAAGATCTTTCTCCAGTCCGGATAGCTTCTCCCGGAGTTCTGTGATAGTGTTCTCTAATGTGGTGACTTTTGTGGTGCTCACCTCTTGGTTTCTCTTCAACTCCTCATTTTCTTCCTTTAGAATGGCAGCATTTGAAGTGGCAGTGCGAAGGTCATCGGGCAACCTCTCTTTGTCAGACTTAAGATCTTTGATAATGTCTGCCTGATTTCGAACTTGCTTCTCCAACGCAAGTACAGACTGAACATTGCTTAATAAAGAGTGGGCTATGACATCCCTTTCACTTGAAACAATAAAGGTCTTACCATTGAAAGTGACTGTGTTTGAGGTGCTCGGAGGGAGGTAAGGCCCAGCAAAATCGTCTATGGGAAGATTGATGAAGTACTCACCAAGCCCACCAAGACCGGTGATGTCTACCCCATTAATGTTGAGATCTCCCCCTTCGACCTCATCGGTATGGAAGTCACCAGGTATCTCCTCCACTTCGGTTGGGTCAGTAGGATCAGCTTGGGAAGGAGGATCCGGAGCCCGGAGAGAAAGCTCGTCACCCTTAGAGGTCTTCTTCTTCTTGGCCTCCCTGTCTTTGCTTTCACCTCCCTGTTTACGATTTCTTTTGGAAGCCCTTGGAGGTTTTGGGGGTTAGCACTTCTTGCCTTTCAGTCTCCTGCTCCACCACTTCCAAGAGAGCAGCATCAATTTGGCTGTGGACTGGCCCCTCCGGATTTATTGGAGCATCCTCCTCCACCTCAGCAGGGTTAGCTCCACCCACCACCTTCTTGCCTTTCTTCTTACCTTTCATCTTGCTTGGGGCCTTGGCCCGGCCTGGCAGGTAGAGTTTCCCATCTAGGTCATGCGTTCTTTTGAGCACCACGTCCGGAGGAGGCTGGGTGGTGAGCTCTTCTCAGGTTAGGTCTCTCCGACCTGTGGTGTTCCAAAGGTGAGACCTTGCTAAGTTACCCCCTGTGAAGGCAGCATGGAACCGATTCCCCCACTTCTTAGCAGCCCAAGCATTGATCTTGGTGCAAGTGGTCTACCCGGTTTTCAAATAATCACTGAATTCCTTGGGCAGTTCTGCGGAGGCAAAAGTAAGATCAATTAGTTTAAACTAACTCTAAAAAAAGACAAAAATATAAAGCAGGAGACTTACGGTCACTCCTCCACCTGCTTCTAAGAAGACTTGGGTTCACTCCGGACTTGATCTTCTTTCCATTCTCCCAAGCACCACTAACAAACAGGAACTGGGTCCTCCAATTCCTCTCCGCCTCTAACAAATCATCTACAGCTTTGAAATTAGCCCCCATGTTGAAATGGTAAAAGGGGATGTGGTGGTTTCTTCAAAGACTGGCCACAACAGCAAACTCCTCCATTGACAGAGGAATCCCGGAGAGCCTCGAAGCCATAATGCAGAACATGAGGGTGTACCAGGCATTGGGGCTCAACTGGCTCGGACAGAGTTTTATCAGATGAAAGTATCTGAAAATTTCTGGGTCCAATGGGAGTCTGAGCCCCCAATTGAATAACTCTGTGAACATGACAATTCGCTTAATTTGCAGTCCATGGGAGTCTTTGGGTGTATGGGGATCCTGATCTTCACATTCTCCGGTATTCCCCACTTCGTACGCATCTGGCCCAGCTCAACTGTGTGGATGAATGCGTAGTTGATCTTTTGTAAGGCGAGGAGGTACTTAACACTCACCTTGTGGAAACAAGGCCCCACCTTTCCTTCAAGACTCTCCGGCAGATCCGGATGCCTCAAGCACAATTTCTCTTTGTCTTTGTCTTTTTTGGCAACAACAACACTACTGGTCTGACCAGAGGGCTCAGACTCAAATGGAGCCTCTTCGACAGAGTCCTCCATTACTTCCTCCATAATTGTTGAAGGATTTTCAGTAGCAGTGGCAAGGGGAGGATTCAGATCTGGCTCAGCTTTGTCTCCGGACTGCTGGGCTTCAGTGTTCCCTTGGCTTTTGGCCTCCGACTGGGGCTCTGAGGCAGAGGTCTCTCTTCGAAGACCTGGGCTGCTACCCTCCGGACCAGACAGTCTGTCCTTGGGAGCTCTGATGGGCACTTCTGACCCAGTGCTGCTGTCTTTGGCACCCGACTTTGAAGGAGTGCTCTTCGAACCTTGGCCCTTGACCAGCCAGCCTTTTCTCCGGTCGACTAACTTTTGAGGGGAGTGTTCAGTGTCTGACCCCATAGCTAAGAAGGGGGAGGGTTTTTTTAAGCTGGTAACTGTTACTCCTGGCTCCACAACAGGTTCCGATTCCTGAACCGAGAAACCAGAGATAATGGGAGAGAGATTAGTTTGAAATAGCTTTTTCGGCTTGGTACCTTTTGAGGAAGAAGAACCTTGATCTGATTATGTGGCTGCAGTCACTGGCTTCTCAATGGGCGAAACAGGTAATCCGGCTGCAATACATCTTTCTCTTTCAACCTTTTGCGCCTTTTCAAGTTCAGAAAGGTTGAGCCACCCACCCTTGATCAAAGCGTTCCTTGCTGTAAACATAAACTATCTGGGTAAATTTTTGCTTTGGAGAGAAAAGGTTTTGAGAAGTTGCAGAGTAAATATGAGAGTGATGGTGAAACAGTAGAAAGTGTTTCAATTTATAGTAAATCTGAAAAAGGAGTTTGATTCCTAGGAGAATTCGAAAAGATTGGTAATGATTAAAGACGGCGCTGATGTCACCACTTTTAATTAAAGAGGTTGCTTTTCGAAGAAGGTGGGTTCGAAATTCAAGGTGAAAAAACGGCTGAGGCAACCAACCAGAAAGCGACACGTGTCCCATGAACTCTGGCACAAAACCGTTTTGATTCATGAAGCTTTATCAGTCCAGATAAAACCATAAGACAAACAGACCTGTCCTGATTAAAACCACCCCTGACATCGGACTGTTTTTCAGGTTTTTGACAAAGGTATTTGAACAAACACCTAAAAAAGGGGCTCCTGATGAGTCCGAATTCTGACTACCCACCGGACAGGGACATATCGGACCTAGCCCTCCAGACCGGACAGACCACTTCGAACACTTAGCTAATGGGACTGTTCGAACTATGACAAAAGTACTAAAAAACCTAAACACTTCTTGACTAAGCTACTTGCTCTCCTACTTAGAGCTCATGGGTCTTTAAACATGACCCGGGTCCATTAAACATGACCCGAAAGCCCATAAGGGCCCAAATGTAAGGGTATAAATACCCAACCACCTGCATTAAATGTGGGTAATAAAAATTAACTGCAACCATGCTGCTTAATTCTCCCTCTATTCTCTACTCAAAACATTAAACACTTATAAACCTCCACAAAACTCCAAACAGATTACAAATTTACCCTCATACTAAAATCACATCACCATATACTACCACTTCGTTCATCTTAAAATCCATGGGGGTCTCTGGAGTGATTGGTATCCTCAATTTTACAGACTCCAGAATCCCCCATTTGTTTGGATTCGACCCAACTCAGCAGTATGGGTATAGACATAATTAATATTTTGCAAAGCTAGCAAATACTTGACACTGGCATGCTTGAAACAAGGGCCTACCTTACCCTCTAGACTCTCCGGAAGTACATTTAGATGAGTCATGCCAACTTTAGTTTTACCTTTCCTTGCTGAGGCAGCATCCCCTGTCTGACCTGACACCTCGGTCTCAAAAAGGGCTTCTTCGATGCTATCCTCCATATTCTCTTCCATCACCGTTGAAGGCTTATCGATTTTTTTTAAGGAGGTTGCTCTGGTTTCTTCATCGAAAGTTGTACAGATGGTTGGGTAGTTGTTTCCTCTTAGGGCCTGATATCTGGTAAAGACTGTTGTCCGAAGAGCTTGGCTTGTGGAACAACTTTAGCTACCTCCGATTCGGAGGGTTTTGGAGATTATGGTTTTGATTGGGTTTTTGTTTGATGAGTCATCCGGCGAGGAGTTATCCTCTCTGGTGATTTTTTAGTATCTGAGCCCATCGCTATAAACGGTGAGGGTTTTCAAACACTTGAGACATCTTTTAATTTGGGAATAGGGTGTTGAGACTCTTGCACTAAAGAACTAGAGAGGAGAGGTGAAAGGTTTGTTGTGAATGGAAGTTTACTAGTTCTAGGGTTTCTTGAGGAAGATGACCCTTGGTCGACGTTCTGGTTTGACTGGTTAGCTTTCTCACTTGGAGAAACAGGAAGACCGGCAGCAATACGATTCTCTCTCTACTTTCTTGGTTCTCTCTAATTCAGATAAGTTCAACCAACCTCCTTTAACTAAGGAGTTTCTGGCTGTGAACATATATGTCTCAAGAACAGTTTGAAGATGAACTAAGTTTTTCTCTCTAAGCGAGATTTGAGTGTGGAATACAATGAAATAGTGAAAAACAACAGTTACCAAGGAGAAGGTGAGCAGAATTTTCGCAATGATTAAAGTTTGCGCAACGTGTGAAAACCCGAAACCTAGGTAACTTTCTAGACCTAGTGGGTGCGACGATCTAGGAGAAAAAACGGTTGGGAGGTCAAACCAGATATTGACACGTGTCCTACGATTAAAGAAAAAAATCTTAGAATTTTGGGAAGGAAAATCAGTTCTGATAAAATTCGAATAGGATCGTTTGTGAAAAGAAGTCTTTCAATTCGAACGACACAAGCAGATCAGACAAAATTTATGCCAACTTGGTGAATTGTTTAGCCCTTCCAAAGATATTTTACAAGGCCTAAAAATGGACTATTGATGAGTTCGGATCTTACAGTCACAGCAAATCTATTAATCCAAACAGGAAAAATGTATTAACTTTTGACTAAGCTATTTTATAAGCAACTTAAAACTAATGGGTCTTTGAATTAGACCCCGTCTCACAACACGACCCGGCAAGCCCATGGGTCAGTAATTAAGGTATAAATACCCCAACCACTCCCATTAATGAGGGTGATTAGAATTTAATACTAGTAGGCAGCTTAATTATCTCTCAGCTCAAAACACAAAATAAATCAAACCACTCATGTCCTTCGCAAGGAAGGTGCTTCAAGGCACAAGTCTGTGGCTTCTTATCATGCTAGGCTTGTTGATTGTTTCTGTGTTGTTTTAGTTTTCATACCATGTTTCTGACTATTTGACTCACGCTACGCAACACTCTATGTTTCAGATGTTGATTAATTCTACTTTTATTCCTCTAAGTTTGATTCTATTAATGTTTCTTTTTATAATCACAACACTTTTAGATATTGAATGTTG
The DNA here is from genome assembly GCA_036936605.1 of Limnanthes douglasii subsp. nivea. Classification (NCBI taxonomy): domain Eukaryota; kingdom Viridiplantae; phylum Streptophyta; class Magnoliopsida; order Brassicales; family Limnanthaceae; genus Limnanthes; species Limnanthes douglasii. The sequence goes on along the minus strand of JAUPFV010000002.1, from coordinate 301,973,518 downwards.
ATCTACGTCAATGTTTTTCTTAGATATCTTGTGTTGATACACAACACTTATTAATGTTTTTCTTATCTTGAGAGAACTTATCAACCGTGTGTTGAAAATTGTTCACCCGCTAGTTGACAGCGAGAAAATTTCTATATAATCATATAGTATTTTTTAGTCCCCTTCCCCGCAGGTTAGATAATTTTCACCCGACGGTTAATAATTTCCCCCCTGGTTGAGAATCTTTCAACCGCCGTGTGAGCATCTTACTCAACTGTCGGATGTAGGTACGCGATCCAGCGGGCCTACTTCAAACGGTTGTAAATTGTTTAACCGAAGCGGTAATTATCAATTGTTGGTTGAAAACTATTACCCCGTTGGTTATCAATCTTGCATTTGTTGACCAATTTATAATAAATAAAAAAATGGTCCTAGCTACTACCCATCTATAAGTAATGAAACCACGTAATATCATTAACCATCAAAACACTAAGAATGGGTAATTCGAATTTGAATGTGCACAAAGATGAAAACCTCCTAAAAGAATTTGAGTTTGTCAAAGGCACGGTGCTGGAGCAGACTCCTGGTTTTGTCGATGTTGTTTTATGCAGGATGTACTTAATGCACGGTAGAGAGGCATCGTGTCTGGCCTGTATGATGCCCCGAACACGTGGACGCAAAGAAGTGTCCTACAGGTTAGCTTATCTCAACACCGTACCGGCTATACCGATAGAGTTATTACCTTACGAAGTCCAAAATGAAACCCGCAATATATTTAATACGGTGTTTCATAATACTATTACAAAAGAGATGTTGGAACATGTGATTCAAGAGATACAAGAGAAAGCAGACGCGATAGCCACCGACGTTAGAACTTACCCAACTCCTGAAGGAAGTAACGAGGATGATGAATATCCTTACGAGAAACGCCATAAGCATGGATGGAACTATCCATCCCCATGAAATTGAAGAGCCTATGGAAACTCTATCTACTATCTATCTTTGTATTTCCGTTGTTTTCAGTTGTATTCTTAATTATGTAGTGTCTTAAATTAATGTATAATGTCTTAAATTAATGCAAACCACCAATTAAGAAGTGAAAGTCTAAATGTTTTTAAGATAAACGTCATCATAAAAAACAAAACATTCAACGTTTAAGCTTGACAAATTGTACATATGTTACAATGACCTAGTGATGACCTACTTCTCAAACAAAAGCGGCCAAATTGGTTACATCAGGGCTACCATTTTTAAGCTCTTACTTACTCTTGCAACTAGAGAGAATCGGTAATGCCCAACATTTTGCTTCAGGCGAACGTAACTTTAAGCAACACGGTTGTATCCTCGCACATGGGTCCTCCACCCTAATACAAATCTACAAAACAAAAACACGATAAAAAGGATTTATAAAATTATAAACTAACCGAGAATGTAAAAAAAATACTTACGTTCACAAAGTAGTTGGTATTGACCCAACCCAATCCGATCTCCAACCTGTTTGGCATTTGAGGGGGTGCACCTCTTAATGGAAGAAAAGTAAAAGCGACATCCATGTTTTGATATTGTCTTACGAATAGGAGTATGCAGTTAAACGCAGACGCAGTCGCGACTACCATCTCGGGCATGGAGATCCAATGATCAATAATAGCCACATCTCTAGTGCACTTCGCACGCTCCACAATGTCTGTCAAATCCTTCGCTTGTGTAAATATTCACGTACATAGATGTGTAATTTATAAGCTCGTTATATAGGGCATCCCTAATCAACCTCCATGCACCTTGTTTCCCGCTTAAGGAAAATGCAATCAAATGGTACCCACCGTGGCCATTAGATTTAACGTCGTCGATGGACGTTACGAAAGGCCTAACATAGATGGAGAATCAGTTTAGGTATCCTTTGGGATCTACCAAACTTTCCTTTGACGGCACCGTAGAGCTTGACCTAAACTGATCGCTCCACTTGAAAGCATCGCCACACTTGCTAGCGTTCGAATAACGCTATATTTATTTGAAGCGGGGGCGCTTACCCAACCACGTTTTGGACCTGGCATTTCTTTCCCTTTACGTGGGGTTGCGGTCGGAGGTTTGAACGTTTTTTCCAAACGATGTTGAACTAGATTTTTTGGAATCTAGCACATGCTCGTGCATAGATTTGTCGCGTTAGTGGATGATTCAGATGCGATACTAGACAATTTACGTTTGGAAGGTGGACGATTACACGTTTTTTGTTTCACCAATGGCTCCAATAGGAAAGTTGTTTCTAGATGGACGACAGGGAAATCATTTCTTATAAACGTGCTCTATGCATGCCTTGTCATTGAATTACATGACATTGCATACTAGTTTCTCGGTTTTGCTTTCGATCGCTTGATCGTCGTGAGATTCGTACGAACAAGAATGTCTAACCTCTTCCAATGTTCGTGAAATAACTCTAGAGGAACCTCTAAGCCTTTGGCAACAAATTCTTAGATTTCATGCGCGCACGGCATACCATACTTAGTTCGTGCCGCACAACCACAAGGTATGCAACTTCAACAAAAAAGACTCAAAGTTACCTTTTCTTGTACCGATGAAATGCTCGAGGCTTGAATGAGCGCTCTCCACGTTGTTTGTGATTTGGTTACCAAAATGCATCCACTTTTTAGTTCTCTATGTGGAAAACTTATCACCCTACGACTCTAACCAACTTTTGGTATATTCAATTTCTTTTGGATACTCTTTGAAGTCACGGTTCAATTCTGACCGATAGTAGTTGATACTTCAGATGTGACAACGAACTCCTCTATGCATTCGCACTGACTAGATTGAGTAACAATTGAAGGATTCTCTTGTAGCAAAATCCAAGGATATTTATCCTTATAAGCGATATTTGTTAAAGAATCAGCCACCATGTTATTCCTTTGACCAATATATTCCCCAACAAAATTATCAAACAGAAGCATTAAATTCTGAAGTTCCCGAAGATATAAATTCAAACGATCCTTTCTCGCTTCAAAAAATCCAGATACCTGATTCTTTAACAACTGAGAATCCGTTTCCAAGTGTATTGAAGTTTCCTCACAAATATTTTCCAATTTTAAACCTGCTAACCTAAACCATCGTCTCTCTAGTTGGGGTTATTAACTGAACCCCAGCACTGCACCCTGAAATACTAGATCCTTCATCTATTTGGACAACCTACCTCAAATTTACTGGTGCATGTTCTTTACTCTCTTCCACATTCGATCTGCTTGAATGGAATTCAACAAAAAAATCTGTCATTGCTTGCGCCTTTATTGATGTTCGAGGTGTGAACAAAATATCATAATCCCCCAACTCCACTGACCACTTGGCCATTCTCCCCGAAATGTTAGGTCGTTGTAAAACATTTTTTTAAAGGGAATGAAGTTTGGACTTCAATAGTGTGAGCTTGAAAATATGGACGCATCTTCCTAGCAGCAATCACTAGTGCTAATGCCAGTTTTTCTAATTTTAAATACCTTTTTTCTACTACCACTAAACTTCTATTGATGTAGTGCACCGGCTTTGGAACTCCTGAATCTTCACTGATTAACATTGCGCTTAGTGCAAAATCCAATATCGCAATGTACAAAAAGGGCTTTTCCCCATTTCGAGGTTTTGACAATATTTCTAGTGATGATAACAAATTTTTTATATTTGTGAACGATGTTTCACATTCCGATGTCCATTTAAACCTGCTTGGTCCTCGTAAAACTTCAAAGAACGGAAAGCATTTGTTAGAAAATCTAGAAATAAATCGGTTAAGTGCTGCTAACCTTCCTGTCAGAATTTGCACTTCTTTAATAGACCGAGGTGAATTCATTGTTATCAAAGCTTTCAACTGTTCTGGTTCAGCCTCTATTCCTTTTTTACTGATGATGAAACCCAAAAACTTCCATGACTGAAGGTACATTTTTTAGGATTCAACTTTAATCTGATTACCCTTAAATTTAAAAACGCTTCCTCTAAATCATTAAGATGCACATCATCCTTAAAACGTTTTACCACCATATCGTCTATATGTACCTCCATATTTCTTCTGATTTGAGTGGTAAAAGCTTTATTCATCAACCGTTGATAAGTGGCTCCAGCATTTTTCAATCCAAAATGCATAACCCTATAACAATGCAAGCCCTTATTAGTTATGAAAGTTGTGCATTATTGAACTTTTGGATCCATTTGAATTTGATTGTATCCTGCAAAAGCGTCCATGAAAGTTAAATTTTATTTCCTAAGGTAGAATCAATGAGTTGATCTATTCGAGGAACAGGAAATGGATCTTTAGGACAAACTCGACTAAAATCTGTAAAATCCACGCACATTCGCCATTTCCCACTCTCTTTTTTACCACTACCGGATTTTTCGTCCACAAAGGATACTGTGAATCCCTTATGTGTCTGACCTTTAAAATCGATTCACCTCGGCAACAATTGCTTCTGCTTTTTCAGAGGAAAATGCCCTTCCTTTTTGAATTACTAGCTTCACCTTCGGATCAAAAGCCAAGATGTGACGAATCACCTCAATTGGTACTCCTGTTACATCCTCTGTCTTCCAAGCGAAAACATCCAAATTATGAGATAAAAAATCTAACAGTTGTTGACATAAGAGCGAGGTCAATAAGGTTCCAATTCGAAGCACCCTTCCTTCCAAAAAAGTAAACTCCTCAATTTCTTTACTTACCGTTAAAGACCTTGGGGTTTCCCTCGGATCATGAACCCTTTCTTCTAAATCTGAGGGCACCCCTTCCAAGTGTCATTTATGCATTAAATCCCCACTGCTGGATCCTCGGATCCAGAGTGTAGGGCATAACATTCTCTAGCTACCTTCTGGTCATCTCGAACGACCCTAATCCGATCTCCAACCACATAATTGAAACACTGGTGAACTGTTGCTACAACTCCATACATTCTAGAAAGCCATGACCTTCCAAAAATAACATTGTCACTCGTGGGGCAGTCCACCACCACAAAAAGCACTTGGACCTTCTTCTTAAATTGTCATTTTCCCAAACTTACTTCTCCCTGGAATTCTCCAACAACATGAGTTGTTACACCCGTAAATCCTATAATTGTCCGATCTGATTGATAAATCTGAGGTGGATTTGTCATTCGATCATAGGTTGACTTAAAAAGGACATTAGCAGAACTGCCAATGTCAATAAGCACACGTCGAATTTCGACGCCAGCCACCTCTGCTCCAATAACCATAACATCTTCATATGGCCCTGTTGTTCCTCGCAGATTATCTTCATCAAACAAAATGAAAGGAATAGCTTTTTTTCCATACAAATGTGTAGACATCTTCCCTTCAGTTTGAGTTGTCAGGTTGACAACATGTCTCTTCCTCAAACTATCTGAATTTCCAATCATTGAATCCCCCCCCCCCCCCCGAAAATGGCTAATAACTCAAAGAATTTACATAAATCTCGCGGATGTCCTTTTTTTATGGGCTCTTCAACTGCCATAAAAAACAACATGTTCGTATCATTCTCCACATATTCCGAAGAGGCATCAAATACTTCAACCTTTGAATCTAAAATCATTAAATTCTCAGCTTTTGCAGCCTTCGAAGTTGATGCTACATTATTTTTCGAACCGCTCCCCTGCGACTTTACATAAGTTAGGAGCTTCCCATTTTCGATCAAAGTTTTAACCTCTTTTTTCAGAGAAATGTAATCATTGGTATCGTGCCCGATATCCTCATCATATCTGGTGAGGATAATAATCGCCTGAGGGTAGGCTGGTAATTTCAGTTGGTGTTTTATAGTGGTATGTGGGTGTTTAAGTGGTAGTGTGTAGATGTTTTAAGTTTTAGAGAGTAGAGAGATAATTAAGCAACTTGGTAGGAGTTAATTTTCATTACCCATAGTTAATGCGGGTGGTTGGGTATTTATAGTATGATGTTTGGGCCCTTATGGGCTTTCGGGTCATGTTTAATGGACCCGGGTCATGTTCAAAGACCCATGAGCTCTAAGTATGAGAGCCACTAGCTTAGTCAAGAAGTGTTTAGGTTTTTTAGTACTTTTGTCATAGTTCGAACAGTCCTATGGTCATAGTGTTCGAAGTGATCTGTCCGGTCCATGTGACCTGTCCGATCTGTCCGGTCCGGAGGCTTTGGACTGATCAGTCCCTGTCCGGGGAGCATGCTGAATTCGGACTCATCAATATCTACAATATTTGTTGTTCCTTTCCTCTCTCGGTCTATTAATTAGAGCTGGCTTCCTAAAATTTACGAAGCTCTTGGTCTTATTCCAAATCACAGCTACATTCTTTGTCAGTTCAGCATAATACTCTGGTTTAACCCATTGATTTGGCCTTGGTCTGTTATAGTTGTAAGATGGAGTATGATTTGAATATCCACCACTCTGAGGTGGCAAGTTGTTATTATTTTGTCGTGTCTGCTGATTACCATTTCCATTCGATGGTTGCCCGTGGTTATTGGCCGCCTGATTCGAATTCTTTGGATTGCTAAACGGTCCTCCTCGGACTCTAGTTGACTCCTTGACTTTAATCTGATCCTCAACTTGAGCCATAAAAGCTCTAAAAGTTAAAGCTCTTCTCTTCGTAGTTTCATTGGCCAGATCCCCTGGCAATAATCCTTGGCGAAAAGCTGTCATTGCCACATTCTCTTCACAGTTGTCCAAACTTGCTTTGGTAAAAAGGAATATTTTCATATAATCCTTTAACTTCTCACCAGGTGCCTGCTTGCACTGGATAGTGGTATCTCCATTTGCTCTCATTTATTTATTTCCCACAAACTTCCTTCGAAAAGTAGTATAAAAATCCCTAAAATTTGAAATGGACCCCCTCGGAATCCGATTATACCACTTCAAAATCGTTTCCTTGAAAGTCTGCGAAAATGCACGACACACCAATCGGTTGTCATCTTCAAAATTCATTATATAATTCTTGAATTGTTCGATGTGATCATCAGGATCTTGCATCATATCTAACTTTTCCACCTTGGTAATATCAAAACGCTTCGGAAGAGTTATAGAGCGAATTTCACTTGTCAATAGAGAATTTCTCCAGTCGATACCTTGCACAAACTGATCATCTGTTCCATTACCGCATATAAATTTCTATCAATCTCACCATACTGATTCGAAGTGTTTCCTTCACACCATGTAGAACGAGGAACATTGTATCTTTTAGATTTGTTTCTCTTTTTATGCTTCCTCGATTGCTCTATGTCCGATTCCTCTTTCGAAGAACCCTGTATCTTTTAAAACCCAAAGCAGAGCTTTCTAGATCTTCATCATCAGAATTTATATATTTTTGTTTGTCTTTTTTACCCTTGCGAGATGAATAGCGTTCTTTAGGAGATACGACGCACGCTTTTTTAGGTTCACTTTTAGCTCGCCGTTTGGCACAGGACCGATCAAATTGATCTCATATCAGTCTTTTCATTCTCTTGTCTCACCTCGAATTTGAGCTTCACTGAATGGATTTTTTGTTCTCGTTGTTCATACTTTTCATTTAACGCATTTATTTTGTCCAAAAGCTGATTCATACGCATCCCAATGACTAATTGAGTTTGGATCAGAGATGATCCATCCAGCCTATTTTCGTCTCTTTGCATGTTATATTTTAAAGTTTATGTCGCTGATGGAAGTGATGGATTGTTTTCGGGATTCATTTTATAAGATTTGAACAAAAAAACAACAAGATCGTATTAAATTCAAACAAATAAAGTCACTGGTTTTTAATTTTGTCCCCAGCGGATTCGCCAATTTGGTGAGTTCAGATATTAAGAATGTTGCCTTAGGAAATTGTAATATGCGAATTCTAGAGAGAGAAAGAGATAAAGAGTTTTTAGAGAGAGAAAGTCTAAGTACAAATGAGTTTAGTAGAAAAAGTGTTCAACTCCTTTATAAGATTAGCCTTGTCCTTTATATGGAGGAGCCAAGACTTAGCCTTAAACTGAAATCGGTTACAAAAGAGGACTAATTACCTTTAGTCCTTAACAATATTACATAATCACAATTGTTCTCTTTAACTTACATTATTTACAGTTTAGTCCTTAAACATACATTATTTACAGTTTAGTCCTTAGACTTACATTATTTATAGTTTAGTCCTTAAAATCCTACTTCCATATCAGCACTATCCCAAAGCAAGGATCATACTGATCTACAACGAGCCTTACGCAATCAAAACGACGTAAAAAAATGTGAAGATATTTAAAGAATGTGAAAACACAAAGGGTTTTCGTATTTCGATACACAAAATGCCAAGTTGTGTTTGAGTTGTACAAACGTATTGTCAACGACACATTAACCAAAGAACATATGGATAACATAAATGACCATGTCACAAATAAACAAGAGGAAGTATGCACATGGATCAACCTACCGAAGCAAGTGACAAAGAAGATAGAAAAACATAGAAATGGAATTATTCGGATATATAAGAAATGTTTATAATGTATTCTAAATGTATGGTTTTATTACATGTAAGTCATATGTATAAGTGCGGCGATAAAAGACATTTATGGTTCTAAAATGGCAGCAAAATTAATAAAACATAAATTTCCTAGTTTTAAAGGTTTATTATCCCAAATTCGAAATCTTTTTTAAAGTCCACATAACACATAAATTTTTAAACTAAAAATGCGATGACTTACGATATATTTGTAAGATATGATAACTCAATATACTCAATACAATATAGGAAATGCTTGAATCAAATCTAAAATCACATAAGCGCACATATGCATAACCCATATGGGATTAACATAAAATAAAAAAGATAAGTACCAATGTCAAGTGCGATAACTAACTACGTTAAAAATGATAATTAGAGACACACTCAATACATTATAAAAAAAAATGCTTGAATTAATCCAAAATCACATAATCATTTAATCTAACATACTCTCTACCAAGTCACATTCTTTAGTTTTGTTGTAATAAATCTAAATAAAAAATATTATGAGCCTCCTAACATATACTTATGATGACTATAATACCAATTTTTGGGATATAACCGTTAATACCCTGATATCTATATACTTTTAGATGCTTAATAATAAATAAACTAAGAGATGAGATTATATAATACATGAAGTTATCTTTTTACTCTCTTGCCTCACATGGATTTATTTGATTTTGTTTTATATATCTTTTAGATAACCATATGTATGTTTTTTTATCTTCTTATGTAAAAATATTATAGAGAAAACAACCTTATATTTCTAGATCTAAAAATTTTAGTTGTAACCCGAAAAATAAAAATTGTAGTTCTTATTAGTCTTTAGACTAAAATTTAAATTTAGAATAATGTGTTGGGGAAACCATTAACGTAAAGTTAAAGAATGAACCTATATACGATTAAATGAACTTGGTGAAAAGAACGATATAATTACCATGTACAAGACGATAAACAAATTAAAGAAGGCATAATAAAACCAAGCACACAATACAATATTTAGCATGGCTCATATTGTGAAGAAATCCTACAACCTCGGGAAATATACACTTTTTTTTATATAAGTAGGTTACAGAAAAACTCTTCAAACACAAAGGACTCAATTACTATTTGTAACAAAAGATGACGTGATGTAGAGAACCCTCTCTTTAGTGTTAATCTATCACCTCATTTATCTCTCAAAAGATCTATAGCTAGTTTCTCTCTCTCTCTCCTCTCTCTCTCTCTCTCTCTCATCTCTCTCTCTCTCTCTCTCTCTCTCTCTCTCTCTCTCTCTCTCTCTCTCTCTCTCTCTCTCTCTCTCTCTCTCTCTCTCTCCTCTTCTCTCTCTCTTCTCTCTCTCTCTCTCTCTCTCTCTCTCTCTCTCTCTCTCTCTCTCTCTCTCGTGTGAAATATGTTGGTCACTAATTACATGACGTGCGTATTACATAACAATATCTTTCTTCTTTTTATAAGTTTATGAAACCTTAATTGTTCATCACAATTATAGATTAAAGCATATTAATCAATGGCTGAAGTAATTCCTACTCCATTAAATAGAAACCTCATAAATAATAAATATTAATTAATATAGAAACCTAGTTAATATGTGGAATCTAATTAATACATGAGGAAAAAAAAATAGGAATCCCAATTAATATAGGAGACCTTGTAAATATAATACTCAACTTTGACCCAGCTATAATGCTACGGTCTAGCTTGCTTCATATTAGAAAACTTCGCATCAACTCACTTCAGACCATCCTACTTTGTACGTTCTTGCTTTGACTCAACACGTATCTATTTCAGCCTAATGGTCGATAGTATTCTACAACTTGTCTCAACCATTAAGATCGGCAGACGTCTCTGCAACTATGGTACAGCTTAAACATCAGAGAGTTTCAACAGTACTTGCCTATACATGTCACGGCAGATCTAACACCCATGTAGTCATACGATAATATCTATGTTGACGAGTTACTTATACCCTACACCTAAAAAATCTCCACATATGCTTATAATAACTCTAGCATCCATTGCACTGAATGTTCTACTATTTATAGATTAGTTCACCTGCATCCCGGACTTGCACCAGTATTATATAATTTGTGAGCTTCAAAATCGGCAATACCATAAACAGAGTATCTGAAAGATTTATCTCTAAATATATTAGCCACTTTCACTTGCTCCTTCTCCACCATATCTTGGATGAAGTGTTGTAGCTTAATGTTTATATGTTTAGTTCGCTCATAAAACTTCAAATTTCTCATTATATAAATAACACTAGTGTCATCATAAAACATAACCAATTCTTGATCCACACTAGTGAGTTTACTAAATAATATTTTCAAACAAATTGCTTTCTTCAAAGATATAACATCTATATACTCGGTTTATGTAGACGAAATCGCATTGACCTTATGTATACAAGACTTTAACTAACCACTCCTTTAAGCACAATAAACGAATAACTCAAAGTAAACTTTCTTGTGTCGAGGCAGCCTGCATATCAGAGTCCACATACTCTCTCAGTATAATATCAACCATATATTTTTTATTGTAACACAACCCTACGACAACCGAGCCTTTAAGTATCTCATGATGTTCATGCCAATGTGGCTTTCCTGGATTCAAAATGAATTTTCTCAAAACACTTATAGTTTTAGGCAAGATCAGGTCTCGTGTGAATAATAAAGTACATAATGTTACCAATAACATTGGCATAAGGTATCCCCTATATATACTTTTTATCATATGTTTTAGTTGATGTTTGAGTGATATTGAGTTTGAATGAGGAACCCATGGGAGTTCCAACCGTTTTTGTTTCACAAATCGAGAACTTCCTTAGGACCTTCGGTTACATTCTTGTTGAGATAAGAGAAAATAATCCATCAGCATGCTCTTTTGATATTAATATTAAGTATTCTTTTAGCCTTTCCCATATTCTTTATCTGAAACTCTCCTTTCAACTGAGTCTTTACCGCTTCAATATTCCTCATATCCCTTCATGATATTAGCATGTCATCCATATATAACAACAATATGACTTGTCTCTTCATTTGTGTTTCTCTATTCAAATAGACAAAAACATTGTAGCAGCTACATACATATTTAATAAATATCATAAAAGAATCTAATCTTCTATTCTTCTATTCAATTCTGTGGTGACTGTTTCAGCTCATAAATGATTTTTTTTAAAAATAACATAATTATCATTCCTTCTTCAAGACCCTTCGGTTGAAACATATAAATTATCTCATTTAACTCACCGTGTATGAATGCTATAGTAATATCTATTTGATCTAACTCAAGATCAAATCTAGTAATAATTGAGAAAATAACCCTGATGGAGGTTTATTTCACAACCGGCGATAATATTTTATTGAAATTCATAGACTCCTTTTATGTAGAGCCCTTAGCCATAAGCGTGGCCTTTTTATCTAGATATCTCAACACCAAGATACTTGGCTTCCTCTTGAATATTGATTTAGTCTCACCAACTTTTGATCATCTAGCTAATTTACCAGAATCCATGTATTCATCTTCTTGAGAGATCTTAATTCTTCTTTCATAGTCGTGAGCCACTTCTCTTTATCATTGCTCTTGGTAGAATTGTGATAGGTTCAAGAAAATCTTTTGTATTTCAACTAATAAAGAATAACTAATTATATCATAAAAATCATATTTTTGTGGTTGTTTATATTGGTAAATATGATCTATCTCTTTGGTAGTTGATAACTTTCAAGTATATGTTTCTCTCCCATCTGATCATTCGAAATCCATAGAATAACAGACCCTCAGTTTTATTTGGACTCATGCAATGGTTGAACTTTCTCTGTACAATTCGAAGCATAACCATGCCTAAAAAATTTTTCAGCAAAAGCATCACCAGTTTTACTTTTTAGATCAAATCCATCATCAACATCAAGTATCTTCTTGTCAGTACTAGGTTGAGTCTCTACTGTCTTCTTCAATGACATGTATTCTTCATTGAAAACCATATCCATGTGTATCAAAGCTTATGGCATTCGGGATTAAAACATCATATACTATTTTACTCCTTCCGAATAGCTGATGAACAAACATTGAATGCTCTTGGCCTAAGCCTATTCTGCTAAAGAAACTTAAGGGTTGTATAGCTCATGTTGATATTATATACAGTCGTTGCCACAACTTCTCCCTATAACTTTAAACCCATTCTAACTGTATGAGGCATACATCTAACCCATTCTAGTAGGGTTTGATTTATTCTTTCAACAAGACCGTTTTGTTGGAATGTCTCAGTTACATTTTGGTGTCCAGCAAGTCCAAGATTTGCACAATAGCTAGTGAACTCCTTGTTCAAATATTCCAAGTTATTATCAATACAAGTTTCGTAAGTATTTTTCTCGGTATAATTCTATACCAAAATCTTTCAGTTCACAAAGACAACAAACGCTTCATCTTTGGTGTTCAAAATTATAACTCATACTTTCTTATAATAGTCATCAATTAGTGACAAAGTATTTTGCACCACCTATGATAGGTTCTCGTGTTGAACCCAAATATAAGAATACACATAATCAAGTATTCCATTGGATGTCTGGTTGTTGGGCATAAAATCCACCCTCTTGGTCATACCCAATACACAGCTTTCATAAAATCTCAACTTCTGAACTATGATATCATCTCATGTTTACTTAGTTTATAGAGTCCATTCTATCTTAAATGCTCGGCCAATGATGTCACAACCTGGTAGAATCATTCACCACACTAGACACGCCCTTGTATCAGGACAAAGCTATCAAGAACTAACACACCATTAGTCTTATTGGCTTTCATAAAATAAGGGGGCTTACAAGACCCTAAGTGTGTCATCTCCCCACCCATATAGGTAAACCCTTCATCATATAACATCATAATAAAAAAGAAGGTTATGTAACTTCACTTACTTACCTTATGTTGTTAATCACTCTCTCAAGTCTTATAGACAACTTGAGTTGTATTGTTCCAATCCTTTTGGCATCTCAAAATTCGTCATTCCCGAAGATAACTTTTCCAACGTCAAGCATTCACAAATCTTCAAACCAATGCTTATTAAAACTCGAATCCAACATCTATTTATCGTTTTACCTGCAAGAATAACAAATCATTAACTCAGCCATGTACTCACAATCATCAGAAGTCATTGCAATATTTCCGACTTCGATTTCGTGATAGTTGTTGCATTTTCCTTTTTCCAAACAGTTCTGGTTGATATGTCATTTTTTCTTTATATATCCAATATATCACTTTTGAAATCGTCACGACTTTTTGCACTTTGAACGAGAACTTTAATCTCTTTTTACTTTAATCTCTCCTACCAGAACACGAAAGCTAAAATTTTTTATTATTAATTCATTTCGAAATTTATATAACCTGATTATTTCAGTATAAACTTATTTAAAATATTTAAAATGTCATATTATTTTATTATCTCACTAGTTAATTATCTGAGATAGTTAAAACACTTTGCTATTCATTTGGAATACAAAAGTATTACATCAATTTTATTCTAGTTAAAAAGGTTATCTTCAAACTTCCTCTAGTTTGAGAGGATAATTTTACTTTTTATTAGTAGACAAAAAAATAAAATGATAAAAACAAAAGACTGCCAAACTGAAATAATATAAATTTTTATACCAATATAAAATAAATCACACTCTTTATTTTGGCAAGAGAGACTTACTGACATTGATGTACAACTAAAGGACCATGTATTAATGCACGTTGTTGTAGTTTGGGACCTTTGGGTCTACAAAACAATGGGGTATCCTTTTTGGACATGATGAGGCTTTCTCCTAATTGACCATACTCGATGTAGTCTCTAGTTCATGCATATACTCAATGGTTTTATATGTTAATTGTTAAACATAAAATAACTAGGTAAACACATTACTATACTATAGACTATAGAGCATTTGGGAGATATTGTATGACAGGAGCATGTGCTGAAGAACCTTCATAACGGGGAATCGAAGTGAACAATAGAAATAAGTGCTGTGGATCTCTGCTCCCACCGAGATGTACGATGATTCCACAATTATTATATTTCATAATCTAATAATTAAATTCGGTGAACTTGTATATTTGGTGTATACTGTATAGTATACTACTGAAGTTGACTCTTGAACCATGCTACTCAAAAGCTATACTGCTTTTCACGTAGAATCCATTTGATTCCCATCCATCTGCCTACCTGGTGTCAAATTCGTCGCTCCTCGCAACTAGTTCACCACAGAATTATTGAGGTTGGGTTCTAGTTTTTTTTTATTATTATTATAAACTGAAATAGCCGATTGTCCCGAAAATTGGATAAAAAAC